>CM077935.1:40509562-41792062 GCA_039797435.1 Crotalus adamanteus | reverse complement strand
TACAGGTGAGGCGACCACGACTCCCATGGGCTGAGATGATGGACCAAACGGCCCTAAGCCGGGGACAGATGTGCAGAGGTCATCTGGAAGGAGGGGGAGGGAGGGGGAAGACGGAGAGCAGGAATGCCAGAACAGCTGCTTTTTGCAGGACTGGGGTGGAGGAATTATGGGTGGGACGACAACAGCCTTGGGGGTGGGGGAGGATAATGGCCCAGGGAGGGAGACTGGGTGCAGGGACGGGTTGACAGCCGTCCTCCAAGTGCTTGCACACGCTCTAACAGAGCACTTGAGGATCGTAAAACAACAAGCGGAGCCAAGGAAAGTTTGCCTGATGCGGAACTCTGCGCAGTATGGATTAATACAATCAACGGGCCGATGACACGCTCAAGGAGCCGGGTGCAGAGGCATGAGGTTATATGAGCTGCCTTCCTGATCTCCTTTTACTCCAACTCTGATGACATCGGCAGTTTGGCCTGACGAAAGCTTAGTGACTCTTTTTAACCACAGGCTTGTTTATATTAAACAGTCTGGTTTATTATATCCTGGTGTTCGTTTTTTCTTTCTTATTTGGTTAACATAATGCCCAGGATTCACATTTTTAGCATTTAAAAAGACACACACACACACACACATAAAATAAAGGCAAAAAGGATTTATGCAGTGTTATCTTCATTTTAGTTGTCAAAAAGGTCTCTCTCTCTCTCTCCCCCTCCCTCTCTCTTTCCTCTGTCTCTTTCTCCCTTTCCTCTCTTTCTCTTTCCTCTCTTTTTCCTCTCCCTTTCTCTGTCTTTCCTCTCTTTCTCTTTCCTCTCCCTCTCTTTCTCTTTCCTCTCTTTCTCTTTCCCTCTTTCCTCTCCCTCTTTCTTTCCTTTCTCTTTCCTCTTCCCCCTCTTTCCTCTCTTTCTCTTTCTATTCTCTTTCCTCTCCCCCTCTTTCCTCTCTTTCTCTTTCCTTCCTCTTTCTTTCTTTCCTCTTTCCTCTCCCTCTTTCTCTTTCCTCTCACTTTCTCTTTCCTAATTCCTCCCACAATTAGCGGGCCCACCAGGAGGCAGCTGACATGGACACCCCTGCGGCGGTCAGGCGGCCCCCGAGCTCCCTGCCGAGCTGAACAGGATTCCTGGCCAGCCGGCCATGGGGTGGCAGCAGCTCCCTCGCCGGGGCCGCTTGGCCTCCCTGGCCAGCCGGCCCAACCTTTTCAAGGCCAAATCCCGCAGGAGGGCGAGCTGGGCCAGGCTGGGAGGCAGGAAAGGAGGCGTGCTGTGATTCACACAGCCCCAGTCCCAGTCCAGAGAAGCACCCCTGCCCCGGTTGATAGGGGGCTGTGAGGGGGAAGCCCCTTCCGATGCCTGGAAAGCAGCGCTTCCTCTCCTGCTCCAGGGGTGGGAAAATGGGCGGAGGTCCCGGGAAGGCCAAGCGTGGGGGGGGGGGGGCAGGAGGCAGAAGGCGCCTGGGGCACCATGGACCGGACCGGGGAGACGCATGGCCGTCTCGGCTGCCAGGGAGCAGCCTGGGGACGGCCCAGGGAGCGATACCCCCACCGGCCGCCGCCCCAGCCAGGACTACTGCCCGGCCCGGGGAGATGCGTGGCCGGTTCAGCTGCCAGGGGGCGGCCCAGGGAGTGATACCCCTGCCAGCTGCCACCCCAGCTGGGACTGACGTCCGGCCCGGCCCGGGGAAATGTGTGGCTAGCTTGGCTGCTCAGGGAGTGGCCCAGGGATGGCCCTGGGAGCGATGCCCCAGCCGGGACTGCCGCCTGGTACAGGTAAGCTGTTGATGCGCACCACCTGCCCCGCAGCTGCTTTGCGGCGGCATTCCGAGGACTCAGAGCCCCCTCCCTCCCCCCTACCACTGACCCTCTGTCTCCGGTGCTGCTTGGCCAATGGTCGCACCGGCTGGGCATTGCTGGGGCTGCTCTCCCTCGGGGCTGCGGCTTGCGGGAGGGCTGGCCCACTCAGCGGAGGCTCCGGCGGGCTGCTCCTAGCAGGGATCCCGGGGCTTTCCCACACGGCTCCCCAGCCACGTGCGCCTCGGACAGGGCCAGCCCGGGAAAGGGACTTCCTGGCTGCCCTTCTCCCAGGGGACGGGGCACCTGGGCACAGGGTCAATCAGGAGCCCTGCGAGGGGGCAAGTCCGCATGAGAGAAAGAGAGAGAGGGGGAAAGCACAAGTGGCTCTCTCTCTCTCTCCTTTTCTCTCTCTGCAAATGGCGGAGGAGGCTCCGGAGCCGCAGGGGATGGCTCAAAGACCCGCATGTGGCTCCGGAGCCGCGGGTTGCCAACCCGTGACCTAGACATACAAAAAAACCATCAGCAAGCTATCTCCTTCCCTTTGTGATAGGATTAACCTCTCTGACAGGAAAAGACCAGGCTAGGAAATTAAGAAAAACAAACTCCTTACAAATCTCATCAAGACTTCAATGGAAAGAAAGGGTATAAAAATTGTACCATGTACTTAGGTGGGCTGCTAGCTAGCCTAGAACTCACTGCTGTGTCACTACATCTTTTGGCTTCTGAATTAAAGATCCACTTTCTGGCAGCTTGCTTCTCTTTGTGTCTCTTTCTTTCAGCACTGACCATTTTGTCCCGGCTGGAAAAACGAACCAGAAGAATTTTCTTTCAACAGATCTGGCAACCACGAAGGGACCTCCAGCTAACCTAGCCACTGGACTGGGCCCAGAGGGCCACTACCCTGCCAGCAACAGACCCTTTTGTCTGTGGGTAAGCCCACAGACCCTGCACGGGCGGCACAGGGTAGTAAAGGGAGGTCTTTTGAGTCTTGTGCTCAACAACTGCCTGAGATGTGACCAGCAGGACTCTGGAAAGCAAGGGGGGTTGGACCACAGTGTGGGACCTTTTGCAAGGAGGACAGAGAGAGCCGAGTGGGCAACGAATGAGGGAAGGGGGGTGGAGTCAATAGGAGATCCCAGTAAGGTCCTGTGAAGCTAAGAGCGGCTGGGTTGTGCCGCTGGAAAGGGAGACCTGGCTAAGCCAATTGGACCCTACATCGGAAAAGGAACATGGGAAGCTGTAACTCGAGGCTCGTGACAGGAACCCCCCTAGGAGATTTGTTGGTGGCGTGAGACAAGAGGCGAGTGCCCGTCCTGGCCGGAATGAAGAAAAAATGTGTGAAAGAATTATGCAGGAAGTGGGCTTTGCTTAGAGACAAGACTGGGAGACAAATTTGGCCAGAGTGCGGTACTTTCAACTCTGAAGTAATAAAGGAACTGAGATCTAAAATAAAGCCCAGCCAGATACCTTATTGGTATTGCTGGGCAGAACTATCCAAGTCTAGGAACTCAGTTAGGGGGAAATAACAGGAAAAAGCAGGCTCCCTTTCCCCAGAGGACAAGTTGGAACCAAAAATCATGGCCCCCCTCCTAAGTAAACCAGTTCCAGGGAGAACAAGGGGCCAGCTTGACTATGTGCTAACACATACACCCTTCTCAGCGTCCAACCTGGTTATCTGGAAGGACACCCACTCCTTCCGGTCGGACCCCCAGGAGGTAATCTTAACAATGAAGTCTATAATAGAGAGCCATAACCCGTCCCGGGGAGACATGACACAGCTTTTACATGTCTTCCTCCCTAAAGATGAATTACTAAAGTTGTGTGAGAAGATAGAAGAAGTGGTCAGGCGACCGACTGTGGTAACCCCAGGGCAGGTAGCCCCTGTGCAAGTAGCCTGGCCCCTAAACCATCCAAATTGGGACTATAATGATCCCAATCATTGGGATGAATATAACAGCGCAAAAGATAACCTATTAGAAGCCCTGCAAGAAATGGGGAAAAAGCCCCTAAATTGGTCGGAGTTTCAGAGGACCACTCAAACTGAAAAAGAAACCCCTGATGCCTTTTGGGTTCGCCTCCTAGAGGCAGCGGTAGCTTACTCTCACCTGGACCTGAATTGCCAGACGGACCGGAGGATCCTAGCCTCTCCTTTTGTAGACCAGTCAGCCAGCGATATAAGGGAGCATTTCCACCGTATCGTGTCAAACTGGTCTACCTTAGAGATCAAGCTGTGTAGAATATCAGGATAGCCCTCCAAGAGTCCCTTTCCCAAGAGAAGCTCCCTTTCAAGATAGGGAAAGGAGAACATCTGGAAAGCCCCTGTGGGAACCAAATGGGGGAAATGACCTCCAGAACCAATGACTAGAGGAAGAAAAAACAGAATTTCAAGCCACCTTTGCCAGTCTAGCCATTCCCTTAAGGAATGGCCCAGACAGAGAACCCCTTACTACTGTCACTATAGGGGAAAGAGAGTACGAATGCCTGGTGGACACTGGAACCACCTCATCCCTAATCACCACCCCTCCCTTTAAGAGTTCAGTAGTACCAGGGGCTCGAGATAATATTATTGGAGTGGGGGGGAGAGTAATCCCAGTGGAATTCACCAACAAAATGAGGGTGGAAATTGGCCCCTTCTCTTTAGACCAGCGGTTCTCAACCTGTGGGTCACGACCCCTTTGGGGGTCGAATGACCCTTTCACAGGGGTCGCCTAAGACCATCGGAAAACACATATTTCCGATGGTCTTAGGAACCGAGACACCGCTCCTCCATCCGTCTCCAGGCGGATAAATACAACACAGAGAACGGTAAGACTTAAAGCATCAAAGGAGCAACTCCCTGCCTCTCAGGTAGAGCTAGCAAGACCCAACGACTCAGCCCGCCTTCTCCCAGCCTTTTCACCAATCAGAAGCCACGGCTCAGACATTGGCGTCCGTGATGTATCTTCCTGGGGAATCTGCGAAGCCCGCGGAGCTGCTCCAGATCGCGCTTGTGTGCAGTTGCTCGCGCCTCAGTGGAAGAGGGGAGATGGGCTGGCGGGGAGCTGAGGGGGGGGTGAAGCAGGAGGAGGAGGAGGAGGAAGGAGGGAGGGAGGGAAGGAAGGGTTGTTAGCTGTGGAATCAGCATGCCGGAGGGCTTTGCCATGGGGGTGGGTTCCTTTTGTATGTTGATTCCCTCCCTTTTGGAGGGAGGAATGGACATTTTATGGTCTGGGGGGAAAAAAATCTGGTGTCTGTGAATAAAAGCGCCGGCGATCATCTTTTCTTTCCGCCAGCTCACCTTCATGCATTTAGTGTAATTGCTTTTTTAAATAGCGCTATTGGATTGTATTTTTTTAAAATCTTAGCTTTAAAAAAACAACAACTGGAAAGCGCATTCTTAGAGCAAGGCACAGACTTGGTACCCCCCCCCTCTCTCTCTCCCCTGCGCCCCCCCAATCCCCAGGTATTTTTATTTTTGGTTGGCAAAATCGGATCCACAGCTGCTAAAAATGAATAGTGGCTTGCGAGGGAGGGGGGCTGCTGTGGGCAGCAGAAGACAGGCTGGTGCATCCGAGGTGTTGTTCACTTGCTCACCTCCTTTCTCTTGACCCCCACCGGACTAGATCAGAGTTGCTGCTTTGCGCAGGCATGAGCCAGGGTGGGCATTCGTGGGGTTGGTCTCTGCCCTTGTGTGTGGGGGGGGGTTGCAAGCACCTTAATTGAGTCTCCCCACCCTCATCCATTGGATTTTCCTCGGGGTTGCTAGGAGCTGCACTTAAACTCAGAGTCGCCCAGTTGCAAGCGAAGAGAAGGGAGTTGGCACGGGTGAGAAAGCCAGCAAGCCAGCCTGCCAGCCCGAATTGCAAGCTTCCCTTCGCCTTTTTCTTCGTGAATCGGGAGCAAGCCAACCTCGGGATTTTCCCTCCTCCCGCCTTTAAATGGCTTCCTTTTATTCTGCCTCCCGCCTGGTTGGGATCCAAAGGCGAGGCTCCGGTTGGGGAAGTGTATACTCCACTGCCAGAAATTGTTAGGAAAAAGGAAATGCATTGAGAGAGAGACTTGTCAGAAAACATTTAGTTGAGAATCAAGTATGCTCAGTGGAAGGTGAAAATGTTGGAAGGAGAGAATAAAATAGCTGGAATCTGGGACAGCTGTAAAGTCGTATCCTTCTCTTTTGGGAAACTTCCATGAAAAAGCATTAAGCATCCCACCCACCCAACCCCTTCTTGTTCTCCTTTCGCAGCCTCCTCGCAGGCAGAGGAGGTCGTTTTCTGGGGGGGGGGGGATGCTTCGAAAGTTTGCCCCCCACCCCACCCTCCCTTCCTCAAATAATTTGGCTCCTCTTAGCTCGTGGGAAGTGTAATGGGAGCCGCGCATGCACGCGCGCGCTGCAAAACGGGCTCCCTCACCAAATGCATAATCCACTTTGGGGAAGGAGGGTGGAGGGTGGAGAAGGAAGCCGTTGGGTTTACTTGTGAGTAAGCATCCCAGAGGCTCCTTCTTCTTGCCGCCACCGCCCTTAAACGACTCCTTCCTGAAGAAGTTCGCTTTCTAGATATCTAACTTTCCCCATCCTAAAAAGGGTCTTTGGCGGCGCAAGAGAAGGCGAGGGAGAAGGGTTGGGGGAAAAAAAACACCAAACAAACCCAGGGAGCCTGTTAATCAACGCGCAGCCTTAGTGGGGTAAAGGGCTGAGCTGGGACTGACTCTAACCCTTACTTGTGAGTAAACCCTGCGGGGTATCCGCCGGCGGGAGGGGAGCAACCCTCCGGGATCCCGACCGCCAGCTGGATCGGGCGCTTGGAGAAACAGATCCCGGAGAGGGAATAAAAGTCAGAGCGGGTGAGGCTTCAACCCCCTCCAGTCTTCGAGGAGCCCCCCATCCGATTGTCCCTCTCCCCAGCTGGAGACCCTCCGGAGCAAGATGGGGTATTTTTGGAGGGCGATAGGGAGGTGGCGGCTCAGCGGGCGGGTTCCCACCTGTCCGCGAATGTCGGGCCCACGGGGCTCAACACAGAGTCGACGGTCCAACATAACTTCCCTCCTCGGTTGAGAAAGAAGGAATCTCTCCCACCCATATCCCTCCCCCCCTCAAGCGACAACAGGAGGTTGCAGACAACTGAGTCAGCCAGTGCAGGAAGCCCTGGAATGGCCAGTCCAGGGTGCCTGGTTGCAGTGCTGGATGTCTTTTGCTCCTCCTAGAAGCCGGTGGCAAGAGAACGAAGTCGTTCAAACTTCAAGCTAGCTACTGGATGCCTATTCGCACTTCCCCCCCCCCTTTTTTTGAGTACTTGTCTGCCAACCCACCCCATCTGTAAAAGAAAAAGTCTTCCACCCAAGCATAACTTTTAAGGATTTTAAGGATCTTTGAGAGGAAGAGAGAAATAGAGAGAGGGAGAGATGGAGCGTTGGCTTACCTGAACGCCTTTTCTCAGCATGATGATGAAGAATCCACCAATGGGTTATTTCAGTCCTCCTGCCCAATCAGACCAATTTGTCAAGTTGTCAGGCCTGCTCATTATCTGGGGCTTCCAGTTTCATCGAGGGATAAGCCAATGACAACCGGTCGACGTGATGACTCTCAAGCAGGTATTAAAAGAAAGTGAACCAACAAGTACCCCATCCAGACCTAACTGACATGTGATAGGGGAGGGCGTGGATTCTTCCTCATCATGCTGAGAAAAGGCGTTCAGGTAATCCAACGCTCCTTCTCCAGCATGATGACTGAAGAATCCACTGATGGGACGTACCAAAGCCTCCGTAGTCCCTAAGGGTGGGAGTCAGTTGGGGCCGGACCCCCAGATGGCGTGACCACTTGTTGCAAAATACGCCTACCAAAAGCGGCCTCACCCGGCGCAAATTTATCTAAACAATAATGCTTAATGAACGGAGATGGCAAAGACCACGTCGCCGCCCTGCAGATGTCCTCAATGGACGCCTGGGTAGTCCATGCTGCAGTTGTAGCGGCACTGCGGGTGGAATGTGCCGTCACATGAAGAGGAGCTGGTAAGATAAACGTAAGCGCATGAGATACAAGCCCTGATCCACCTGCCTATGGTGGAAGCTGAAGTCTTTTGACCCATTGTAGAAGCTTCCGATTTACGGAAGGGTGCCGTGCGCTTTATATAACAACGTAATGCTCTCCTTACATCAAAGGTGTGCCAACGACGTTCCAATTCATGTGATGGGTGAGGGCAGAAATTTGGAAGGATAATCTCCTGTGCTCTATGGAAAATCGTATTGACCTTAGGAATGAAGGGTCTAGCCTGAGAACCACCCTGTCCTCATGAAACGTGCAGAGATCCTTCCTCACTGACAAGGCGGCCAATTCAGAAATGCGCCTGGCCGATGTAATAGCAATCAGGAAGGAAACCTTGAGTGACAGGTGTCGCAATGAGCACGTTTTGAGAGGTTCAAAGGGAGCTGAGGTCAGGGCCTGAAGGACTCGAGGTAGGTCCCGAGAGGGATACCTATGAATTACAGGCGGTCTACTATTTGTGACCCCCTTAAGGAAAGCCCGGATGGCGGGATGCCGTGATAGGGACTCTGAGGAGTCCCAACAGAGAACTGAGGAAAGTGCTGCTAACTGTCTACATAAGGTGTTGGGCGCCAGGCCTTTGTTGACGCCCTCCATTAAATATTCTAGGACCCTGGGAATAGTCACCTGTGCTAGACTTACGTGCTTCTTGTTGCACCATCGACAGAAATTCTTCCACGTATGGTCATAAATGCGGTTTGTTGCCGGTCTCCTGGCTGCCTGGATCATGTCAATCACCTTCGCCGAGTAAGATTACCTGGTCAGGGAGCAGCGCTCAAGTGCCAGGCGGTCAATTGCAGCCATTGGGGGTCTGGATGTTGAAGATCCCCCTGCGATAGCCGAATCTGGCTGTCCGGAATCCTCCATGGGGCTGAGGATGAGAGACTTACCAGATCCACGAACCAAGGTCTCCTGGGCCAGTGAGGGGTGATGAATATCAGTTCCCCGTTCCTCCACGACCTTCCTGATCACTGCTGGAATCAGAGGCAGTGGGGGAAAGGCGTACAACAGGCCCTGAGGCCACTTGCAATGTAGTGCGTCCGTCCCCTCTGCTCCCCGGGAGGGGAACCGAGAGAAAAACCTGGGTAGCTGAGCGTTCCCCGGGGAGGCAAACAGGTCTACGATCGGACGACCAAACCTGTCCGATATCTGCCTGAAATTCTCTGGATGTAACATCCACTCTGACTGATCCACTATCAACCTGCTGAGGAAGTCCGCCTGTCGATTTGCCTCCGCCGAGATGTGCTCTGCCCTGATGGAGAGCAGGTGTTTCTCTGTCCAGGAGCTCAATGCTCGAGCCTCTGCCATGAGGGACTTGGACTGGGTGCCCCCTTGCCTGTTCACGCGGGCCTTTGTGGCCACGTTGTCTGTTCTGACCAGAACATCCTTTCCCCTGACTGCCGTATGGAACTTTAGAAGAGCGAGGTGTATTTCTCTGAGCTCTAACCAGTTTATACTGTGTTTGAGGTCTGTTTCTGACCACTGCCCTTGAGCTATCTCTGATTCGAGATGAGCCCCCCAACCAAGGAGACTTGCGTCCATGGTCACCTGAACCCGAGTGGGCTCCTTGAACAGGGTTCCCTTGTGAATGGCCGATGAAGTCCACCAGCCGAGTGATAAACATACCTGACGGGGAACCCGGATTAGCCTGTTGGATGTGCTGGTGTGTTGTCTCTGGTACGGGAGTAGGAACCACTGTAGGTCCCGAGCATAAAGGCGGGCCCATGGCACTATAGCTATGCAGGATATTAGCATGCCTAGGAGTTGAGAAAGCGTGGCCAATGACACAGTCCTGTGTTTGCTCACCTTGAGTGCCAGGTCCCTGATGTTCCTGCGCCTCTCCTCTGACAAGTACATGTGGCATGAGTCCGTGTCTATCACTGCTCCCAGATGAAGCAGGCGGGTAGAGGGAGTCATCTGGCTCTTGCTGAAATTTATCAGGAAGCCGTGGTTCTGCAGGGTTCTGATGGTGAGGGCCAAATCCGACTGGGCCGCTGAGACTGATAGTGACTGGATCAGAATGTCGTCCAGATAACACTGGACCCTTATGGGAACCAGCCTCAGGTGAGCTGCCAACACTGCCAGGATTTTGGTAAAGACCCTGGGGGCCGATGAGAGGCCGAACGGAAGGGCTCTGTATTGATAATGGCGATGGAGGTAAGAGAATCGCAGATATCTGCGATGATCTGGGAGAATAGGAATGTGTAGGTACGCTTCCTTTAGATCTATTGAGGTCAATAGATCTCCCCACCTGATACTGGTCAAGATGGAATGTAACGTTTGCATTTTGAACCTCTTATATTACAGATGGAGGTTCAGTCCCTTGAGATCGAGGATTGCCCTCCATCCCCCAGAAGACTTTGGGACTACAAACAGTATGGAATAGTACCCCAGTCCCACCTGGTTTGGGAGAACTTCCTCTATCGCCCTGATGGTGAGTAGGTGATGTATGGCATCTTCCATGAGTCCCCTTTTTTATATGGTTTCTCATGGCTGGGCAAGACACGAAGCGGTCTAATGGTGTGGACTTGAACTCCAGGGACAATCCTTCTCTGATGGTGTGTAGGACCCAGGAGTCTGAGGTTGTGTTTTCCCATTGGCGTATGAAGAGAGCTAATCTGCCGCCAATGGGAGGGCCACCCTCTGAGTCACTTTCCTTGATGGAGGGGGTGACCCCCTCTGCCACGAAAGGAATGTTTGGTTTGTGGCTGGTACCTGGTTCTGTCCCTATAACCTGTCCTGTCAAAGGAGCGCTCAGCTCTGGGAGCTGGTGGTCAGTAAGATTGCGCAGGCTCCGTCGTGGCCCCAGTCCGAAAGGACTGCCGACGACTGTATGGAACAAACTGTCTGGTAGTTCTTCTTGCTACATGCAAAATCACCTTTTGCTTCTGTTTGTTCTCAACGAGATATGGTGTTAGGGCCTCCCCAAATAATTTGCCGCCCGTGAAGGGGGCCGTGGCCGCGCACCACTTATGTTTACCTTCGGCCCTCCAATTTTTTAGCCACAATAGTCTCCTAGTGACTACGCTGGAGGCCATTGCCCGGGCTGAATGTTTGGCCGAATACAGGGAGACATCCGCCATATACTCGGATGTGGCTATTAATTTGGTCAGATCCTGATGGATCCTTGTTTCTTCTAATGGAATCCTATCTTGCAACTGCCGAAGCCAGGTAATAAAAATCCTTGCAAAGAAGGAAGTGGCCGTAGCAGCCTTAGCCGTCCAGGCAGATACCAAATTGGCCTTGCGTAAGGCCATTTCGGATTTCTTGTCCTCTGCCTTAAGGGCATCCGATACATCTGCCGGGAGGCTGGCGGTTGAGAATAACAGGGCCAGAGATTCATCTACCTTTGGAACTTCCAATAAGTCCGCTAAGGACTTTGGCATGTCAACTATTTTGCGCTCGGCCACGCCCTGAGTAGGTTGAGCAGCTGGTGACTCCCACTGTCCCTGAATATTTTGAAGGAATAACGGGGGACAGGGAATTTGGAGGTGTTTGTCTACTGGTTCAGCAAACAGGGGATTAGATACCTGCTCAGAGGAAGGTTGAGGGGTTGAGACTGGGTGTGAGGAAAGCTTACTGGCCTCACAGGCTCTGCGTAGTAATTCAGGAAAAAGTGAAGAATTAAACAGTTCTGACAAGGATTGAGATTCGTAAGTGGGTTCCTCACAATCCGACCAACCATCTTTACCTTCCTCATGATCTGAAACCTCAGAGTCAGAAGCAAGAGAAAGGGATGGGTAAACCATACCTGACTGATCCAGGGAAGACCATTTGGCGGTTGTTGGTGCAGAAGAAGAAGAAGGTCTCGGAATGGGAGACGCCTTCTGGTGTCCCATTGACGCCCTGGCTTGGGACACAGCCTGCGTTATCCATGCTTTAAGCTGGTCGGAGAAAGGCTGCTCTAGCGGAGGCCGTAACCCCACAGCAGGTGGTGCAATATCAGCAGCGGGTGCTGTCGATGTACCTGGCAAATCAAGGTCCTCCCCAAACAGGGGTGGTCCTACCTGACCAAAGGTCTGAGTTGAGACCTGTTGATGCACGTTCTCCGATGACCAAGCTCTGGATGTGGATGGTTGAGGCGCTCCCGTTTCAGGTGGTGTTGTAGTACCTTTCTCAGCAGCCAAGCGTTGGGCTCGTGAGAATTGCTTCTCCAGAGCTTTGTGTGTATGTTCGGCCTGCCTGTCGCTTGCCCTGCCAACCCTCCTGCCATATTTAGATTTGGATTTGGCCTTACCTGAAGGTGCCTCAGGTGTTGGCTCAGCTTGGACGGGGATGACGTCTGCTTCTAGAGGAGTTGGCTCAGTGGTTTCTGCCATTTCCATCGAGATGCAACCCAAAGATAACTTTGAGACTGACTCGGTCTGCAAGGGACGTCAGAAGCCCCCGTGAAGAGGGAACTAACTTCACGTGGATTTGCGTGAGCTGGCCCACTGGCTAGCCTGAACCCACGCCGGCATAGAAGCGCTCGTCACTCCGCAATGGTTGAGGTGAATCCACGTGTCCCACAATAGTGGCGATGGTCAGGAACTTTGAACAGCCACCAGATGCAGAGGGGCAGAGGCAATGGGCAACCAGGCCTGAATTAGCATTGCTGCTGTTGATTCCACCTTTTTGTGTCCTCAATACTAAAATAAATTCTGAAACACCAAGGCTCAAGGCAAATTAGTAACAATGATAACAATGTGTGAACTTTGGTAAAATCTGTTCCACAGTACTAAGTGACTACCACTAGATGGTGTCATGGCCTGTGTTTCCCTTAGGATAAATGTCCCCAAAAAGCTGACACTGTAAGTGTAAAAGAAGGAAGGAGGGGGGGAGGGGGAGTTGGATCCTGAAGGTGGAGGAGGTTAATGGGGCCTCCTAAACAGTCCCGCCGTTTTACAGAAACCAATAGTTAAATTGAGGCTTTGCAGCTATTCAGGGAACGGATCTGCAAAATGAGCCTAACAGCTGTTAGACGCGAAGAAAACTTGTCGCTGCGGCATGGGATGCCTCTGCTTCAGCGGCAGCTACAAGCAAGCCAAAAGGAAAGCAAACGCCAGGAAAGGATTTCCCCCCCACCCGTCGCTTGCACTATTAAGATCCACAAATGATTGAATTAAGAAATTTTGTCGACAAAAAGGGGTGCTCTGTGGATCCAAAGTGGCGGCCGCTAATAGGATCCCTGACCAAGCCTGGTCATAGAAGAAGCCATGAGGCTTCAAAATGGTGGCCACCCGACGACAATGCTAAACGCAAGCTAGAGGGTGAGAAAAGGAAAGAATCCCCCTAAGGGGACCCAAAGGGAACTCTTCCTAGCTCTATCAATAAAACCTGTGATGGTTTAGCAAAACGCTAAACCAGGGAAAGGGAAAAGACGCCCCCCCCCCCAGTCCTGGAGAGTAGTCCTACTCAAAATCCAGAAAGTAAAGAAAATAGAATCAGAATCCCCAGAAAGGAAATAATCTGTACTAGTTCCCAAGTTTAAGAATCCACCAATGAGTTTTTAAAAATCTAACCTGACCTGCTCCAAATACCGAGAGTCAAGATTCCACGTCCTCATGGGCGAGAGACCAAGGTGAAACTGGAAGCCCCAGATAATGAGGAGGCGTGACAACTTGACAAATTGGTCTGATTGGGCAGGAGGACTGAAATAACCCATTGGTGGATTCTTCAGTCATCATGCTGGAGAAAGAGAGAGAGAGAAAGAGAAAGAGAGAGTGACAGGGAGAGAGAGAAAGAGAGAATGGGAGAGAAAGAAAGGGAGACAGAGGGAGAGAAAGAGGGAGAGAGAGAAAGGAGAGAAAGGGAGAGAAATAGAGGGAGAGAGAGAGAGAAAGAGGGAGAGAGATGGAGAGAAAAAGGGAGAAAGAGTGAGAGAGAAATAGAGGGAGAGAGAAAGTGAGAGGGAGGGGGAGAGAGAAAGAGGAAGAGAAAGAAAGGGAGAGAGGGAGAAAGGGAGAGAGGGAGAGAGAAATGGGGAGAGAGGGAGAGAGAGAAAGAGAGGGAGAGAGAAAGAAAGAGGGAGAGAGAGATTAAATTAGTAACATGCTTGTTAAGTGAATCTGGTTTCCCCCATTACTTGTCAGAAGGTTGCAAAAGGTGATCACATGACCCTGGGACACTGTGACTATCATAAATATGAATCAGTTGCCAAGCATCAAAATGTAAATCACATGACCCTGGGGATGCTGCAACGGTCATAAGTGTGAAAAATGGTCATGTCACTTTTTTCAGTGCCCTTGTAACTTTGAACAGTCACTAAGCAAACTGTTGTAAGTCAAGGACTACCTGTACTTTATCACTTTTTTCCATTTGTAACAATGAAAATACGTCATGCATATCAGATATTTACATTACGATTCATAACAGTAGCAAAATTACAGTTATGAAGTAGCAACGAAAATAATTTTATGGTTGGGGGTCACCACAACATGAGGAACTGTATTAAAGGGTCGCGGCATTAGGAAGGTTGAGAACCACTGCTTTAGACTATGCCTTCACCATCTGCCTGCAGCCTCCATTGTCCCTTATGGGCAGAGACCTACTGTGCAAGATGGGGGCTACAATAAAGTGCAATAAAACAGGACTGATACTAGACATCCCAGTGAAGCATACACATTTTTTAGGAAAAAAACAGTTACATGAGGATTTAAGAGACTTGCCAGCTTTCCTATGGGGCTGGGGCACTACTGAGGTGGGATTGCTAAAAGGAGCCACCCCGGTTAAAATCCAAGTGAAAGAGGGGCCACCTCCTTGCATTCCCCAGTACAAAATCCAGGCAGAGGCAATAGAGCCCATCAGGAAATTAATTGAGGCATATCTAAAACAAGAAGTCCTCCGCAAATGTACCTCCCCCTGTAACACTCCCATCTTCCCAGTTAGAAAACCAAAGGTGAACCAGGATGGAAACCCAGTCTTTAGATTCATTCACGATTTGAGACTTGTTAACAACCACGTGATACCTCGTACTCCAGTAGTGGCCAACCCAGTCACGATCATTACTGAAGTCCCAGCATCTGCCACACACTTCACAGTTATAGATGTCAGACCCAGCGTGACACCTACCCGGCTATTCATAGCATCCAGCGTGGCTTGAGTTGACGGTCTAGCGCATCCAGGCAGCCCCGGCGGAACGGCACCTACACCGCCGGCGTCGGTTGATTGTGCGCATGGATTCCTCACGTGATGGGGAAGCTGCCGGAGTGACTGTAAACAGTGAAACACGGCCCTGGAAGAGACGCTGGGTCTCACAGGTTCTAGTGTCAGCGAAAGAAGGGGAACTGAAGGATGGAGTTATATCAAGGGGTTTGCTGTTGTTCGGACTGGCTGTGGGGAAACGGCAGAGGATCCGGAGGGTGGAGTTTATCACAGGGTGGGGCGGACGGGTGGAGCATGGGCGGGATTTCCTTATAAGGCTTGATTAGGGTGTGTGTGGTGGGCGTGACGCGGTGTAACATTTAACGCGCGGGGACGGAGCCTTCCCAGGGCAAACTTTGTTTTCCTACAACGTGCAATAAACCTTGTTGGATCCTGGAGCGTTCCTGGTGTGCTGTGTTGCCGATCTACCTAGGACGTTCCTTACAGTAAGTTTGCCCTCACATCTATTGCCGATCGACGCCGGTTGCCTGCAGCGTTATGGCGGAGGGAACACAAGGGGCGGACCCGGTGGAGGCTGCGGAGGCGGCGGAGCCCGACGAGCAGCTGGAGAGCCCGGACGTCGGCGGCGCAGTAGCCAAGCAGCCGGTAGTGCGGCCAAAGGAGAGAGTTCGCATTCCGGCGGAGCTGGAACCAAGTTTAAGGCTACAACGCCCGGTGGGGACTGAGGGTGACTGGTGGCTAGGTTCGGCATTGGAAGGACCAGAGGACAATAGGGGACGGCGGTTAGCACCGAGTTTCACTGGATGGAGGGAACGCCGGGTGACTGGAGATCCAGAGGAGGAATGGAGCTGCTCCACGGCTCCAGGACAGTATACTTTAGATGTTCTGAGAGAGCAGTTCGGGGAACGTCTTCATCCTGCAACGCTCCGTAGTCCTGTTAAGGGCAGTCCGGCCTATTCCTCCCGTTTCCACCTGTCAAGTCCAGGGATGGAAATGAAAGCATTCCAGGACCCAGACCCGGGGCGGGTTGAAGCGGAACGACCCCGTTACGGACTGGGGGCGCGCCCGGCGGCAGGTCAATCTCTAGGTGCTGATAGGCTAAGGGCGGGGTCCATGGGGGAGGGATCTCGCCCTATACTACACCCGGGGAATGCTCCATACGAAGGCCTGGCGCCAACCCCATGGCCACAGAACGTGGTATGGAATCCCCCCCCGATCACGCTCACGTTCGACGGTGACTCAGATCGGTTAGCAGTATTCCTGAGCCACGTGCTCAATCATCTGGACCGCTTTACCGCCCTATACTCTTCCAATTGGGCAATGGTGGTGGCGGTCACAGCATGTTTGCAGGGGGAGGCTGCTGCTTGGGCCGCGGATCTATACAGCGAGCAAGCAAGAGAGTTAACTGACGTAGGGCTGTTCCTCGAGGCACTGAGGGCAAGGTTCGATGACCCAACCCGTCTACAAAGAGCCGAGGCCCAATTGGTAGGCTTACGACAGAGGGGTAGACCGGTGAAGATATATATCCGCGAGTTTCAAAAGGCGGCTGGGAGGCTGAGGTCGTGGCCAGATCGGTTACTGATCCATCACTTCCAGGCTGGCCTGGATTCGGACATACGTCGCGCTTGCGCAGTCAGAGGGGTTGTAGGACACCTAGTCGACTGGTTTAAAGCTGCTATGGAGTTGGAGTTTGGATTGAGGGACCGTCCTGACGTACGTGAAGACAAACCACAAGCACGCCGTGCTCCAGACCGGTCCGGGGGGGGCGTTACTCAGGCCGTACCGGGTACCGCCCGACCGAAGCCCGTATTCAGGTGCTTTCGCTGTAACCGACCGGGCCACCGGGCTGCAGAGTGTGGGGTGGCCGACCTAACCGAGCTGACTGGCACACCGACGGCAATCGGTAGACCGGGTATCACGCCGAAGAAATCCGCAGAGAAGTCTCGAGTTGCTTACCATACGGGTCAGATGCCGCTCCAACAAACCCCTGGTGATGCACCCCCGGCGCTCCACGAATACGAGGAGGAGGGTCCGGTGGAGGATCCCATGGTAAGTGAACCTATAGTTCCGTTTAACATTCCAATAACATTAACAAGTCCGGTCACTGGGGAACCGAAGCCATTTCAGGCGTTAGTTGACACCGGTTGTACCAGATGTCTTATTAGCAAGGGGGTGGCGCAACAGATGCATATAAGGGTAACCCGATTGAAGTCCCCAATCCGCTTTGAGCAGGTGGATGGGTCCCTATTAGGAGGAGCACCGACCACGTTAGTGACTGAACCTGTTAGGATGGAAGTAGGTGCGCATTGGGAGGTATTAAGATTTATAGTGGTCCCCTCCATGTCAGAGTCTATTATTCTAGGCCTGGCGTGGTTGGATAAATGGACACCAACCATATGGTGGGCAGATGGAGCTCGCCACCTACGCCTTGCAGTAGGTCCTCAACCACCGGTTCCGGAGAGGCTTATTACCAACAGGAAGGGGGAGGTGGCAGATCTAATAAAGGATGGGGAGCAGTTTAAATATCCATCAGTGTATGATGATCTCGCAATGGTCTTTAGTGAGCAGGAGTGCGACAGTTTGCCTCCCCATAGGCGTACAGATTGCGCAATTGAACTTATTCCTGGAGCCAAACTTCCAAAGTCCCGAATGTACCCAATGACATTCGCGGAGTTACAGGAGATGAGGAAGTACGTGGATAAGAACTTGGCCAGAGGCTTTATAGAACCGGCACGGTCTCGGATGGCCGCTCCTGTGTTATTCCAGGGCAAAAAGGATGGGGGCTTGAGGTTATGCGTGGACTTCAGGGGTCTCAATGCGGTATGCATAGAGCAGGTGTATCCCCTGCCACTTATGAAAGACCTTCTGACCCATTTGGCTACTGGAACTATCTTTACAAAACTGGATCTCCGTGAGGCGTACTACAGGGTTCGACTCAGGGAAGGGGATGAGTGGAAGACAACCTTTAACTGTCCGTTAGGCAGTTATCAGTTCAAGGTGATGCCTTTCGGGTTACAAGGAGCCCCGGCTGTATTTATGCAGCTTATTAACGAAGTGTTGCATGACCACTTATACAAGGGTGTTCTTGTGTACCTGGACGACATATTGATCTATTCACAGTCAGTAGAGGAACATGTGGAATTGGTGCGTACAGTTTTGCGCAAATTGTTAGATGCTCAGCTCTACTGTAAATTATCAAAGTGCGAATTCCACAAGGAGCGTATTGACTATCTCGGATTCAGGGTTTCTGCGGCAGGGATAGAGATGGACCCTAGTAAGGTACAGTGCGTATTAGAATGGCAAGCTCCAAAAACCCGACGTCAACTACAGCGGTTCCTGGGGTTTGCGAACTTTTACCGGCAGTTCATCCCCTCATTTGCTGATGTAGCCCTGCCGTTGACTCAGCTATTGCGCACCAAGCATATAGCTGGCAAACCCCGTCCGGGACAACCTCTCGCCTGGACTGTAACCTGTCAACAGGCCTTTGAGTCCCTTAAGAGACTATTTGCACAGGAACCCATACTGGTGCACCCCGACCCAGGCCGACCATTCGTTGTCCAGGCCGATGCCAGCGATGTCGCTGTTGGGGCGATATTGTTGCAACGCAATGCAGAAGGTCTATTACAACCGTGCGCCTACACCTCCAAGAAGTTCACCGAAACGGAACGACGATGGGCAGTGTGGGAAAAGGAGGCGTTTGCTGTGAAATGGGCTCTGTCTACCTGGCACCATTTGTTGGAGGGCGCACAGCACCCCTTTGAGGTGTGGACGGACCACCAGAACCTCACAGTCCTCCAAACTCCAAGAAGATTGGCACCCAAACACGTCCGATGGGCACAATACTTCCAACGGTTCAGGTTCCATTTGAAGGTCGTTCCGGGGGGAAAGAACTTCCTAGCAGACGCATTGTCCAGGCTACCGCAGTATAATAGCAGGAGAGAGCAGGTGATTCACGCTATCATACCTCCAAAAAGTCCAGGTTCCACACAACCTGAGGTGAGTGCACAGTTGGTAACCTTCGAGGATGAGCTGAGATCGGCCTTGTTAACAGATCCCTGGATCTTAGCTAACCCCGAAGTCTTAAGTCGTCGTGATGACCTAGCCTGGCATGGAGATAAGCTATATGTCCCACAGGGGCTAAGGAATCGAGTATATCACAGATGCCATGACTCAAAATTAGCTGGCCATTTCGGTTTTGTAAAGACATTGCATTTAGTGAGACGCCAGTTCTGGTGGCCAGGGATGAGGAAAGACATTGAAGAGTATGTCAAAGGATGTCACATATGCGCACAGGCAAAAACAATACCGAAAAAGCCAATGGGATTACTGCAGCAGGTATCTGACCCGAACCGGCCATGGCAGGATATCGGGATGGACTTCATTGTAGACCTGCCAAATGTGAGAGGCTACACGGTTATTTGGACAGTGGTCGACCTATTTTCAAAGCAGGCACACTTTATCCCCTGCAAGGGTCTACCCTCGGCAAGAAAGTTAGCAAAAATGTTTGTGCAACATATTTACAAACTACACGGGGCGCCCCGTCGGGTTATTTCAGACCGTGGTGTACAATTCACGGCCCGTTTTTGGCGCGGCTTTCTAGCCAGCATCGGGACCACGCAAGGACTAAGCTCGGCATACCACCCTTGCACCAACGGGGCGGCGGAACGGGCAAATGCAGCCATCGAGCGGTACCTACGCTGTTATGTCTCCTACCAACAGTCGGATTGGGTGGACTTTGTACCGTTTGCAGAACTAGCGTATAACAACGCGGTACATAAAAGCACCGGGTTGACCCCCTTTCAGGTTGTTTATGGGCATGACATGGTCTCCGTGCCCGGATGTATGTCATCGGAACCCCTTTTACAGCAATCAGACGACTGGCTTGCTCGAGCGGGCCAGGTATGGAATAGGGTGAAACAGGCGCTGGGCCAGGCAACACAGGCGACTAAGTACCACGCTGATAAGGGTCGTCGACAACCAGTTCAATTACGGGTGGGGGATAGCGTATATTTGTCCACCAAATATATTAAGTTACAGGTCCCATGCAGGAAACTGGCACCGAAATATATTGGCCCCTTTCGCATAGTGCAGATCATCAACCCTGTAACGGTGAAGCTCGCATTGCCAAAACTACTAGGTAAAATACATCCGACATTCCACGTAAGTTTATTGAAGCCCTTAGGGAGAGTCCCCCATGACCAACCCCCAGGTCCTGTCACCCCAGGACGGTATGAAATAGAGGACGTAGTCGACTCACGGCTACGGGGAGGAAGACTGTATTACCTGGTCTTATGGAAGGGGTATCCCTTGTCCGAAGCCTCCTGGGTACCGAGGGAGGATGTATCCGCCCCTGGGTTGGTCAAGAGGTATCATGAAAGGCTACAGCGGGGTGGAAAGGAAAGGGGTAGTTGAATAGCATAAACTCTGTGGTTTATCAGTTATCTTTTCTTCCAGGGGGAGTTGTGGTGAGGGGAAGCCGAATGTCAGACCCAGCGTGACACCTACCCGGCTATTCATAGCATCCAGCGTGGCTTGAGTTGACGGTCTAGCGCATCCAGGCAGCCCCGGCGGAACGGCACCTACACCGCCGGCGTCGGTTGATTGTGCGCATGGATTCCTCACGTGATGGGGAAGCTGCCGGAGTGACTGTAAACGGTGAAACACGGCCCTGGAAGAGACGCTGGGTCTGACAGGTTCTAGTGTCAGCGAAAGAAGGGGAACTGAAGGATGGAGTTATATCAAGGGGTTTGCTGTTGTTCGGACTGGCTGTGGGGAAACGGCAGAGGATCCGGAGGGTGGAGTTTATCACAGGGTGGGGCGGACGGGTGGAGCATGGGCGGGATTTCCTTATAAGGCTTGATTAGGGTGTGTGTGGTGGGCGTGACGTGGTGTAACATTTAACGCGCGGGGACGGAGCCTTCCCAGGGCAAACTTTGTTTTCCTACAACGTGCAATAAACCTTGTTGGATCCTGGAGCGTTCCTGGTGTGCTGTGTTGCCGATCTACCTAGGACGTTCCTTACAATAGATCTCTGTTCCGCTTTTTTTAGCATCCCGGTAGACCAGTCCTCCCAGTACCTTTTTGCCTTTACCTGGGAGGACCAGCAGTATACGTGGACCTGCTTACCACAAGGTTATACTGAGTCCCCCCACCCTTTTCTCACAGATTCTAAAGGCAGATCTATCGTCCATTTCTCTGCCAGGGGGTTCAACATTAATTTAATATGTGGATGACCTTTTATTGACATCAGACACTAAACAAATATGTAAAGCTGACACACATCACCTGCTCTTATCCCTAGCACAGAGGGGGCACAAAGCATCCTGCTCAAACTTGCAATACTTACAGCAAGAGGTCACATACCTGGGCTATGTCATTGCTCCTGGAATACAGAAACTAGCTCCAGGGAGAGTTGAGACCATCCTCAATATGAAGCCCCCACATACAAAGAAGCAGGTACAAGCCCTACTGGGTGTCTTAGGGTTCTGCCACCCATGGATTCCTTCTTTTGGGGAGCTAGCTAAGCCCCTGATTCAACTAACCACTAAAGACATGCCAGATTCTGTTGCCTGGACAAAACCACTAGCCCTCACCTTCTCAAAAATAAAGCAGACACTAGTGTCAGCACCAGCCCTGGGTCTACCAAATTACCGGAAACCCTTCCTACTGTTTATTCATGAAAATCAGGGAGTGGGGTCAAGTGTCTTAGCCCAGCAATTCACTGCATCCAGTAGCATACTATTCAGTACAACTGGATCAGGTGGCAAGTGGAACAGTTCCCTGCCTGAGAGCAGTAGCAGCTACAGTAGAAATTGTGAGGAAATTGAGGGATTTAGTCCTGGGTCGACCTCTTATTCTGAAAGTGCCTCATGATGTGTTTGCCATTCTCTTAAAGTTGCAGACACAAGCTTTCACTCAACAGCGCTTAGCACAGTATGAAGCCGAACTCTTCACCTCAGACCACATTTCCTTCGAGAGGTGTATGACTTTAAATCAGGCCACACTTTTACCAGTAGATCAATCTGGGGAAAACTTGCATGACTACTTGCATCTTATTCAAGTCATAAATCATGGTCACATGGATGCAGGACGCTGCAACTGTTTGTAAATGCAAACTGTTTGCCAAGCACCTGTTACGACGTCCTGACCTAATGGATCCGTTTGACAGCAAATAATCACTTTGCCAGGCACGAAGAACAATGCTTTAATTTGTAATATGAGGTATGCAAAAAGTTAGCACTAGGGAACAGCTCTCCTAAGTGCGTTTTTATAACAACTACTTTTACCACACCCAATCCCACAACTACTTTTACCACACCCAATCCCACACCCATATGTCACCACCCATGTGTCCTACCCCACCCTGTTCTCTATTAAGCCACCATCCGGTCTTGAGGCTTCCAGGTGCTTCCACAGATCAGCTGTCACATTCGGTCTCGTCGATCGGCTTCGAATCTGTGTCCACGCATGCCCAGTTAGTCAGTTTGTCTCTCAGGATCTTCTGCGCATGCGTGGATTTTGACCTAAACCATCCCAGCTGTCTGTGCATATGTCCGTGCTATCGCACTGCGCATGCGCGGCGATCGGACTGCGCATACTCGAAGGTCCTCAGTCAGATGTCGGGCCTCGCAGACCACCACCGGTAAATACATGAAGACTTCAGCGTTAGTTTACAAAGTTCAGCGAGGACCCTGCAACGTCTGGGAGACCATATTAAGATGCCGGTGGTAACGTATGTTATCGTAATCCTCATAGGGCCCGACATACCGCCCCCCTTACCAGGGTTCTCCCTGAGAAGAAAAACAAACATGTTAATTCCAGTTATTTGTTAAGGCACCCCACCTGGTGTTGAAAGGATTCCCCTTTGTTTTTCAGGGTACTGTATATGGAACTTTTTAATTAACCGGGGAGCCTGTATGTCGGTAGCAAGTACCCAGGAGGCTTCCGATAATGGATAGCCTTTCCATAAAATTAAGTAATACAATTTACTCCGTCTCATGCACGAATCTAGTATCTCGTGCACTTCATAGTGATCAGCAGTGACAGGACCAGGCTGTGTTACTGTTTGATATGCAGACACTGGTTTCAATAAACTGCTATGGAATACGGGATGGATTTTTCCCAACAGTCTAGGCAGTTGGAGCTTTACTGTAACTGGGTTGATTACCTTAATGACTTTGAAAGGTCCTATATATTTGGGCCCTAGTTTCTTACATGGAACTTTCAGTCGTATGTACTTCGTTGACAAATACACTGATTGCCCTACAGTAAAAGGTTTAACTGGTTTACGTTTTTTGTCTGCTTGCTCTTTCATTTTCTCACTAGCCCTTGTTAATGCTTTCTTTACTGCACTCCATACTTCACTAATTTTACGTGTCCAATCCTTGGGTAACCATGGATGTGATTCAAAGTTCTTACATTCAGGTATGGGAACAAAGTCTCTACCAGACACTACTCGGAATGGAGCATAACCGGTGCTAATGTGTACTGCATTATTGTAGGCAACTTCTGCAAATACAACCAGATCGACCCAATCGTTCTGTTGATACGACACGTAGCTACGTAAATACCTTTCTACTGCTGCGTTTGCTTGCTCTGCAGCTCCATTCGTGGCCGGATGATATGCTGAACTGAGTCCTTGTGAAGAACCAAGTAAGGACACAAAATCCCTCCAGAATCGTGCTGTAAATTGGACCCCCCGATCAGAGATAATTCGCCGAGGGGCGCCATGTATGCGATAGATGTGGGTGAGGAACATACGGGCCAACCTCCGGGCTGATGGTAACACTTTACAAGGGATAAAATGGGCCTGCTTGGAAAATAAGTCGATTATTGTCCATATTACTGTATACCCCTTGTTTTCTGGAAGCTCTACGATAAAGTCCATGGCTATATCTTGCCATGGGTATTCCGGATCAACTACTGATTGCAGACACCCTAGAGGTTTACCAGGGTAGGTTTTACATGTGGCGCACGTAGGACAACTTTTCACATACTTCTCCAAATCACCTCTCAAAGTGGGCCACCAAAATTGGCGCCTAGCCAGATGTAGGGTTTTTAAAAACCCGAAATGTCCTGCCTGTTTCACGTCATGACATCGTTTTAGAACCCTGTCACGCATTATCTGTGGAACATACAATTTTGTTCCATACCACGCTAGACCCCTTCGTTGGGTCAGCAAATTCTGATGTTCTCGGAACCATGGGTCCTGTGGAATGGCTGTACGCAGTTCGTGCTCTATGTCTCTAGTAGCTGGACGGGATACTGCTTTGGCCGCTCCCTGCGTATAGGGGGGTAGGATCGCCTGGATTGTCTCTTCCCTTTTACTCTCATACTGTGGCAGTCTCGATAGGGCATCTGCTAAGAAGTTTCGGCCACCCGGCACATATTTGAGATGAAAGTTAAAACACCTGAAATATTGTGCCCAACACACATGTTTTGGGGATAGTCTTCTAGACGTCTGTAGCACTTCTAAATTTTGTGTGGTCAGTCCAGACCTCCACATCATGTTTAGCTCCTTCCAACAGATGCCTCCACGTAGACAATGCCCATTTCACTGTGAAGGCTTTTTTTCCCCATACCGCCCAGGCCCTTTCAGTATCCGTTAGTTTGCATGATGTATACGCACAGGGTTGTAACATTCCTGTTGAGTTCCGTTGCAACAGAACGGCTCCTACTGCTACATCACTTGCATTGGCTTGCACTATAAACTGCCGATCTGGATCTGGATGTAACAGGATGGGTTCTAACTTACTGTTACGACGTCCTGACCTAATGGATCCGTTTGACAGCAAATAATCACTTTGCCAGGCACGAAGAACAATGCTTTAATTTGTAATATGAGGTATGCAAAAAGTTAGCACTAGGGAACAGCTCTCCTAAGTGCGTTTTTATAACAACTACTTTTACCACACCCAATCCCACAACTACTTTTACCACAACCAATCCCACACCCATATGTCACCACCCATGTGTCCTACCCCACCCTGTTCTCTATTAAGCCACCATCCGGTCTTGAGGCTTCCAGGTGCTTCCACAGATCAGCTGTCACATTCGGTCTCGTCGATCGGCTTCGAATCTGTGTCCACGCATGCCCAGTTAGTCAGTTTGTCTCTCAGGATCTTCTGCGCATGCGTGGATTTTGACCTACACCATCCCAGCTGTCTGTGCGTATATCCGTGCTACTATCGCACTGCGCATGCGCAGCGATCGGACTGCGCATGCTCGAAGGTCCTTGGTCAGATATCGGGCCTCGCAGACCACCGCCGGTAAATACATGAAGACTTCAGCGTTAGTTTACAAAGTTCAGCGAGGACCCTGCAACGTCTGGGAGACCATATTAAGATGCCAGTGGTAACGTATGTTATCGTAACCCTCATAGGGCCCGACAGCACCCTTAATGCAATCACATAACTATGTGTGTGTGGGGGGGGGGTAGTCATAACTTTGAGGACAGGTCACTTTTTAAAGTACATCATAACTTTGAATGGTCATTAAGCAACCAATCATAAGTTGAGGACTGCCTGTACTGATGTTTTGTACATTCTGTGTTCCTTAGGAGAGACACAAGGTTGATGAAGATGACCAAAAAAGAAGAAAAACAGGAAATTCAAGAAGAAACCAGCATGGCTACACAAAGCTCTCTCTGAAAAACTGAAAGACAAAAAGGACAAGTACAAAAAATGGAAAGAGGGACACATAACTAAGGCTGATTATCAGCAGACAGCCAGAACATGCAAAGAAGAAGTCAGGAAAGCAAAGGCTCAGAATGAACAAAGACCTGCAACAGAAATCAAGGATAATAAAAAAGTTTCTTTCTACATATTAATAACAAGAAAAAGGTAAAGACCCAGTACTCTTCAATATCTTCATTAATGACTTAGATGAGGGAATAGAAGTGGAACTCATCAAATTTGCAGATGACACTAAACTGGCAGGAATAGCCAACACCCCAGAAGACAAGCTCAGGATCCAAAAAGATCTTGACAAACTTGAACAATGGGCCCTATCCAACAAAACGAGTTTTAATGTGGAGAAAAGCGAAGTTTTACATTTAGGCAGGAAAAATCAAAGATATAAGTACAGATTATGTGGGACCTGGCTCAAAAACAGCAACTGTGAGAAGGACCTTGAAGTCCTAGTGGACGATTACTTGACTATGAGCCAGCAGTATGCAGCAGCAGCCAAAAAAGCTAATACAATCCTGGGTTGTATAAACAGAGGTGTAGCGGGTCTGTCTTAGAGTGTTTGCAGGATTTGGCTGGGAAGGGAGAGATTGGGACAGCTGCTGCTGGTTTTGGGTGTGGCAGGGGTGGATGAAGGGAAAGGATAGAAAAAGGGAAGGAAGGAAAGGGAAGGGGTGGCTGTTGCAGTTCGTCAGGTGAAGGTAAAGAGGGATTGGAGGTTTTAAGCTGACCCCTTCGTGTGGAGGAGGGGGAGAGAGAAAGAGAGAGGGGGGAGTAGAATTTTACTGCTCTCCTTCCTAAAGAGGATATCTCAAACGGAGGCGAGAGAGTGTGTGTGGAAAGGAAGTGGCTGGGGCTGTTAGCCTGGGACTTTTAACAATAAAGATAAGGGGGGAGGGTTTTGATGCCGAGACCTGACTGAGAAGGAGCAACAGAAGAGGAGAGACTGGTCGTAGCTACTGTTGCTGTGAAGCCTGGAGGCTACCTGGACTGTGACTACTGCTGCTTGTACAAGTTTTAGACTTTGTGGGGGTGGGGGTGGGGAAGCCATTACTATAGCACGCTGACTGTTTTTGTTTCTACTACTGCCTGGAGCCGGGGTTTTCCTCCACCCCACTTGATCTTGAATGGTCGTTGAGGAATCATTAACTATTGCTGCTACAACAGCCTTGGCCAACTGGATACCATCACAGCATTGAATATTGGGGCTGGGGGGGGGGGGCTGGTCATCTTTGTTCCTGGAAGCCCCTTCTTGATGACAAGAGCCTGCTACTTCCTAACTCTGCCTGGGCTCCGGTTAGAAGAGATACCTTACCAACCCCTAGAGAATACAGCGGCAGAGCTTGATGAAGGGGGGGTAGGGCTGGGAGGGCCTGGGCTTTGGCGGCCTCTGAGGAGGTAACGCTACACGTGGGGGCTCATCAGGGATTTCCTGCCTGGCCCCTCCCCCTTAGTAAGGAAGGGTGTGAGGATACGAGCCAGGAGAACAATATGGATTCTAGTGTGGCCACCAGGTGGTGTGAGGAGCAGAATAGTAAGGACAAGCGTAGTAGTCAAGGTTCCTGGTGATGTTTGGTCAGAGAAGCAAATTCTACAGACATTGAGGGGTTTTGTCCCAGACCAGAGGGTATATGTGGTAGATACGAGGGTGGATAGGGATTCCCCCTATTTTTATGTACTGCTGGAATGGAAAAAGAGCGTCCCAGAGTGCTTTCAGGTTCAAAGTTTGCAACTGACAGAAGATGCCAGGGTGGGGGTCATTTTCCCTGTTGCATGGGACACACCTTTGACCAAAGTACTAGGCCAGAAGAAAGAGAGGTTTGTCTCCCCATTTGCAGGGATAGCGGAAGTAGGGTTTACACAGGCGGGGGGAAGTTTGACTTCCGCCCAAAACCTGACTGGGGGTTACTGTATAGGGGCTGGATATAGGAAATTACGTATTTTTTCGGGGATGCAACCGGTGCCAGAGGGAGAGGAGGAATATGAAGCTTGGATGGAACAGGCCATACAAGCAGTTGAGGAATGGGATATACCGGATACCTAGAAAAGACAACGGGTTAGAGAAAGTTTAAAGGGCCCTGCGGCAGAAGCCACTAGAAGTTTAACATTGAGTCGGGGGCAGTTTACTGTGCGTGACTACCTCTCTTTGCTGCATGAGTTCGGGTCCGTTGAGACGGTCTCTAGTTTATTGTTCCGGTTGGAACATATGTACCAGAAGAAGGGTGAGAAGCTGTCCGAATATATAAGGCGCCTAAATAGATTATTATATCAGGTAGTGGAGAAGGGGGGATTGGATCCAGCTGGGGTGGAACAGGCCAGGATAGAAAAACTCTCCCGGGGTGCTTTGGCTTCGGACCCTGTCCGGAGCCAAATAAAGGTCGAAGCTAGAGGGAATGCCTGGGGGTATCACGAGCTTATAAGGAGAGTATGGGCAACGGAGGTTGTGGAGAAGGCTAAAGAGATGACAGCTGAATTGTCAGTAGGACGGCCCTTAGGCCCAGGAGTGAGAAAGGTAAGAGAAGAGGATGACCGGATAACAACGATGCAAACCCAGATACTGGAGTTAACCAAGATGATAGCCTCTTGGTCAACTGTGGGCGGCCCACCCCTGAATGGAGGTCGGGTTGGAACAACTGATGGGAGAAATTTGGGTCCGCCCGTCTGGGATAATAATCCAATGAGATCAGTGGTCTGTTATAATTGTGGGGGCGTGGGGCATTATAAGCGTGCAAGTCCAAAACCATATAGAAGATCAGGGAACCCAGTGCAGTCAGGAAACTGCCAAGGGCCCCAGTGAAGGAGCCAGCTGGGTGCCTGGTGATATCAGTTAGCCTCGACAAAAGAGGGTCCCCTTGGAAATCCTCGGCAAAAATGAGAGTAATGGGAGTATCCCCTCTGATAAGAAACCCCCGTCCCCTTGAATTGACAGAGGCCAAAGCCATGGCTCCTCAGCAGCTGGTGGGCCCCTCTCCTGTGATGTCAGTACAGGTGGAAGGTATTTATACTAAGGCCCTTTTGGATTCAGGTGCGCAGGTGACGTCATTATATAGAGCAGTGGTTCTCAACCTTCCTAATGCCACGACCCTTTAATACAGTTCCTCATGTTGTGGTGACCCCCAACCATAAAATTATTTTCGTTGCTACTTCATAACTGTAATTTTGCTACTGTTATGAATTGTAATGTAAACATCTGATATGCAGGATCAGACTCTAGAATAGACTCTAGATTGAAGATAGAACCATCCAACAAAACGAATTCCACAACTACAGGTAGTTCTCAACTTACGACCATGACTGAGCCCAACATTTCTGTTGCTAAGCAAGGCAGTTGTTCAGTGAGTTGCACCCATTTTACGACCTTTCTTTTATTATTATTAAAAAGTTTTACAAAAATTGCAAAATATACCCCAAAACCCACCCCCCCTACCCTACCCCCCCTACCCTCCCCCTCCCCCACTTCCCAGAGCTGAATACAGGGTAACAAATATAATAAAAATAATCTAACATTAACCAACTATATAGATAAACAAATATAATGCGCTTTAACCCCCCTTTAAGACAGAATAAACAATTTGCAAATAAACTTGATCATATAAACAAATTAAAATCCTAATTCATAAACAATATAATAAAAATTTCACTATAATAAACTATTAATAATAATAATAATAATATTCTAAAATTTATTCATAAAGTAAACGGAACTTTTTAGTCCCATATTTACTCTGAATATAATCTATCCATCTTCTCCAAACTGAAATATATCTCTCTTGTGAATGATCCTTCAAATAAGCCGAAATTTTTGCCATTTCTGCTAAATTTGAGACCTTAAGGGTCCATTCTTCTATAGTCGGCAAGGAATCTTTCTTCCAATATTGCCCTACCAACAACCTTGCTGCTGTTATTAAATTCAACATCAAATTAATTTCTTTAACATCAAAATCTACAATAATACCCAACAAAAATAATTGAGGAGTAAACTTTATCTTTCTTTTAAAAATATTTTGAATGTTCCACCAAATTTTAATCCAAAAAGCTTTTATATTTCTACAAGTCCACCAAATATGAAAGTAAGTTGCGTCCAAACTACCACATCTCCAGCATTTGGGCTGCAAATTAGGATACATACAGGACAACTTTTGGGGGTCCAAATGCCACCTATAAAACATTTTATAAAAATTTTCTCTCAAATTTTGAGCTTGAGTAAATTTTACATTTCTAACTCAAATTGTCTCCCATGTGTCCAATAGAATTGGCTCTTGAATATTTTGTGCCCATTTTACCATACAATCTTTAACTAACTCCATTTCAGAATCCAATTCTATTAAAACATTATAAATGCTCTTTATATGGGCTCGAGGTTGATTTTTAATCTGTTTTACCAAATTCACGTCATCTAAAGTAATACCAACCTTTTGATCTAGACTCCATCTAACTAGCAATTGATTATACTGAAACCAAGAGTAAACAATATTTTCTTGCTTCAACTCAGCTAAAGATTTTAATTGCCAATCCTTCCCTACCAGATTGAGTAATTCCTTATAAGAAATCCAATCCAGATTCACACCCCTAGATACCCCTTCTATCACATGTCCAGGAATCCCCCAAATTGGAATTTTATAATTTAACCTATAATAATACTTCTTCCAGACACATAATAAAGCATTTCTCAAAATATGAGATTTAAAAACCTGATCTACTTTTTTATTATAAATTAAATATGCATGCCATCCATATAATAAATCCCATCCCTCAAGAAAAAGTATATTCTTATTTGTTAAATTAAGCCAATCACTAACCAATGTTAAGGCCACCGCATCATAATACAATTTTAGATTAGGCGCCTTAAGTCCTCCTCTTTCACGTGCATCTTTTATAATCTTAAACTTAAGTCTTGGTTTTTTCCCTGCCCAAATAAATTTGTTAATACCCTTCTGCCATTCATCTAAATTAGCATCTTTTTTTAAAAAATAGGTATCATTTGAAACAAAAAAAGAAATTTTGGTAGAACATTCATTTTAATCACTGAAATTCTCCCCAGCAAAGATAATTGTAACTTTTTCCAGTCATTTAAGTCCTTTTGCACTTTTGCCCATAATGTCTCATAATTATTCTTATACAATTTTACATTAGAAGCTGTAATATACAGTATACTCCCAAATATTTAACTTTTTTCACTATTTCAAAACCTGTTAACTTAGTTAGCATTTCCTTTTCCATCATAGTCACATTTTTCGTTATTATTTTAGTCTTATTATTATTTACCTTACAACCAGAAACTTTCCCATATTGAGTTATAATTTCTACTAAATCCATAACCGACTGAGTCAGTTGAGATAAGGTCACAACCAGATCATCAGCAAAAGCTCTCAATCTATAATTCTTGCTGCAGTTGTTAAGTGAATCACTGCAGTTATTAAGTTAGGAACACAGTTGTTAAATGAATCTGGCTTCCCCATTGACTTTGCTTGTCAAAAGATTGCTAAAAATAATCACATGACCCTGGGACACTGCAACCGTCATAAATACAGGCGAGTTGCCAAGCATCCACATTTTGATCACATGACCAATTGAAGGAAAAGCAGCAAGAGAATGGAAGAAAGGAAAAGGGTTATAAATAAAAAAATAGAACCCCTGTAACATTTTGTGGATGAAGCGAGGGGTTACGTGACTACTTTTTCATGGACGCTTCCCAAAACAGAAGGATACGACTTTACAGCTGTCCCAGATTCCAGCTATTTCATTCCCTCCTTCCAACATTTTCACCTTCCACTGAGCATACTTGATTCTCATCTAAATGTTTTCTGACAAGTCCCTCTCTCAATGCATTTCCTTTTTCCTAACAATTTCTGGCAGTGGAGTATACACTTCCCCAATCGGAGCCTCGCCTTTGGATCCTGACCAGGTGGGAGGCAGAATAAAAAGAAGCCGTTTAAAGGTGGGAGGAGGGAAAATCCCGAGGTTGGCTTGCTCCCAATTCACGACAAAAAAGGCGAAGGGAAGCTCGCAATTCAGGCTGGCAGGCTGACTTGCTGGCTTTCTTGCCCGCGCCAACTCCCTTCTCTTTGCTTGCAGCCGGGCGATTCCGAGTTTAAGTGCAGCTCCTAGCAACCCCGAGGAAAATCCCACGGATAGGGGTGGGGAGACTCAATTAAGCTGCTTGCAACCCCCCCCCCCCCACGCAAGGGCAGAGACCAACCCCACGAATGGCCATCCTGGCTCATGCCTGCGCAAAGCAGCAACTCCTATCTAGACCGGCGGGGGGGCGGGTTCAACAGAAAGGAGGCGAGCGAGTGAACAACACCTCAGATGCACCAGCCTGTCTTCTGCTGCCCACAGCAGCCCCCCTCCCTCACAAGCCACTATTCATTTTAGCAGCTGCGGATCCGTTTTTGCCAACCAAAAATAAAAATACCTGGGGATTGGGGGGGCGCGGGGGAGAGAGAGAGAGAGTTACCAAGTCTGCACCTTGCTCTAAGACTGCGCTTTCCAGTTGTTGTTTTTTAAAAAGCTAAGATTTAAAAAAAAATACAATCCAAAGGCGCTATTTAAAAAAGCAATTGCACTGAATGCATCAAGGCGAGCTGGCGGAAAGAAAAGATGATCACCGGCGCTTTTATTCACAGACACCAGATTTTTTTCCCCCAGATCATAAAATGTCCATTCCTCCCTCCAAAAGGGAGGGAATCAACATACAAAAGGAACCCACCCCCACGGCAAAGCCCTCCGGCGTGCTGATTCCACAGCTAACAACCCTTCCTTCCCTCCCTCCCTCCTTCCTCCTCCTGCCTCACGCCCCCTCAACTCCCCGCCAGCCCATCTCCCCTCTTCTACCAAGGCGCGAGCGACTGCACGCAAGCGCGATCTGGAGCAGCTCCGCCAGCTTCACAGATTCCCCGGGAATATACGTCATGGATGCCAATATCCGGGCCGCGGCTTCTGATTGGTGAAAAGGCTGGGAGAAGGCAGGCTGAGTCGTTGGCTCTTGCTAGCTCTACCTGAGAGGCGGGGAGTTGCTCCTTTGATGCTTTAAGTCTTACCATTCTCTGTGTTGTTTTTATCCACCTGGAGACAGATAGAGGAGCGGTGTCTCGGTTCCTAAGACCATCAGAAATATATGTTTTCCGAAGGTCTTAGGCGACCCCTGTGAAAGGGTCATTTGACCCCCAAAGGGGTCACGACCCACAGGTTGAGAATTGCTGGCCTATACAGTTGACGTTTGGGCCCTCTGTTGCTGGGTATACAGAGACCTTGGATACTTTGGCTATCGTGTGTACTCGCCCCCCAGGAGTTAGCCAGGGTTCATTGATTGTGGGGACTAATACCAGTTTAGTCAGGCGGTTACTCACCCCAGTCATTCTATTAGGGAATGACTCGATAGTGAGGGATGTTCATCCTGCGCTGCGGACAGTATGTCAAGGTTTGGTGCAGGAGCAGCAGGCCCCTGTAGAGGGAGTGGGGCGGTTATGGAAATTGGATAAGAAAAAGAGGGTAATACCACCAGGGGAAGTGGTGTGCCTGAGGGCTTCTGTTAAGTTAGATTGGGAGCAGCTTGGCCCGTATCTCATTCTTGAACCTGGCCCAAAGGGACGGGATGGTGGAGTGGAATTAATTCCAGAGGTAGTCTCCACGCGGGTGTTGCAACAGGGAAAGGGGCGGATCTCGGTTGGAGTTCAGAATATCACAGGCCTCCTGGTTCGATTGAGGAATCGGATGTTGTTGGGGCAGGTGAGCCCAGCTACTCCAATTGAGTCTCTGGATGGTAAGGGAGAGACGGAGGGAGAAGTCTCGATGGATCAGTTTTATCCTAAGAATACCCAGCTTCCTCTTGAGTGGCGAGAGAGAGCGAGAGACCGGCTTTGAAAGTGGAGACATTTATTCTCGCGAGGCAATTTTGTCGTGGGCTGCGCTAGGAGTGCCAAACATGAAATCCGATTGAGGGAGGATAAACCCTTTAGGGAGAGATCTCGGCGGATTCCCTTAAGCGACCTAGATGATCTTAGGGAGCATCTAGCAGAGTTAAAAAGGACTGGGGTCATTTGGGAATCCCAAAGTCCTTATGCTTCCCCTATAGTGGTGGTCCGAAAGAAGAACCGGACCCTAAGGATGTGTATAGATTATCGCACCCTTAACCGGAGAACCATCCCTGACCAGTATACAACTCCTCGGATAGAGGATGCTTTGCAGTGTTTGTCAGGGGTGAAGTGGTTTAGTGTGCTGGATTTAAGGAGTGGTTACCATCAGATCCCCATGCATCCAGAGGATAGGGAGAAAACCACGTTCATCTGCCCACTGGGGTTTTATGAATTCAATCGAATGCCACAGGGTTTGTCAGGGGCCCCAGCAACCTTTCAAAGGCTTATGGAATGGACAGTGGGGGACATGAACCTGATAGAGGTGTTGGTCTATTTGGATGACATTATTGTATTCGGGGAGACACTTGAGCAGCATGAGGAACGTTTAGAGAAGGTATTGATAAGGCTCCAGGAGGAAGGGCTGAAATTGTCGTTAGAGAAATGCCAATTTTATCAGCCATCTGATAAAACCATCATTTAGGGCATGTTGTTTCGGCCAAGGGGGTGGCAATGGATGCCGCTAAGCTTGAGGCCGTGGTTTCTTGGCCCAGGCCCCAGAGTGTCACTGAATTGCGATCGTTTCTGGGATTTTGTTCATACTATTGGAGGTTCATGGAAGGGTTTGCTAAGATAGCTTGCCCGCTTAATGAGTTGTTAAAAAATGAGGAGGTAGAGGGCGCAGTGGGTCATTTGAATCCAACCCATAAAATGAGGGGGCCCAGGAAGTCATGGGAATCTATTCAGGCAGAATGGACTGAGCGTTGTGAGCAGGCCTTTGATCAGCTGAAGAGGCTTACAAACACCCCAGTCTTAGCTTATGCCGACCCCAATCGACCATATGAACTACATGTAGACGCCAGTCGGGATGGTCTTGGGGGGGTGTTATATCAGGAGCATGATCAACACTTGAAGCCCATTGCATATATCAGTAGGGGTTTAACCCCCGGGGAAAAGAACTATCCCGCCCATAAGCTTGAATTTTTGGCACTCAAGTGGGCGGTGGTGGATAAGTTGAAGGATTATTTGTATGGGGCAGAGTTTGAGGTCAAAACGGATAATAATCCACTTACGTACTTGCTCACCACTGCTAAACTTGATGCCATGGGGCATCGATGGCTAGCTGCCCTTTCTGGGTTTAGGTTTAGTTTGAGGTATCGCCCAGGGGTGGGGAACATCGATGCAGATGCTTTGTCAAGGAGGCCCCAGGATTCAGGGACAGGCACTAGAGAGTGGGTACAATTGCCCCCTGATGGTATTCAAGCGCTGTATTGAGGGGTTGAGCATTGAGCTAGGGGAGCAATTGGGGCTGAATCAGTGGGGGTTACCATTTGCAGGTGTCCCCAAATTATACTGCAATCCTATTCAGATCAGAGGGGAGGGTAGGTTTGCCCTGACTAAGAAAGATCTGTGGAGGGACCAGGTGGAAGGCCCCCTCTGTGCCTTGGTTGGAAGAGCTTTGAGAAGTGGTCAGCGGGAGGTTTTACTCGCCGATGTGCCCAGAGGAGCACGAGTGCTGTACAAGGAGTGGGGTCGTCTGCAGCTTTGTGATGGAGTAATCTATCAGAGGGGCCTATTGGATGGGCTTGAAGAAAGGTGGCAGCTTTTGCTTCCAGAGAAACACAGAGGAGCAGTGTTGACTGAACTTCATGACAAGCATGGGCATTTGGGGCTGGAAAAGACTTTTAAGCTAGTAGTGGATCGGTTCTATTGGCCCTGCATGAAGAAGGAATTCAGGGATTATTGCAGATCTTGTCTGCGTTGTATTCAGAGAAAAATTCTACCATCAAGAACTGCGCCAATGGGCCATTTACAGAGTTATGGGCCCTTGGACTTGGTCTGCATCGATTTCCTTTCCCTGGAACCGGATGCAAGCGGACAAGGAAATGTGTTGGTCGTGACCGATCATTTTACCCGTTATGCTCAGGCCTTCCCAACAAGAGATCAGTGCGCTGTTACGCTGGCCAAGGTACTAGTGAAGAAATTTTTTGTGCATTATGGGCTGCCTCAGCGCATACATTCTGACCAAGGGAGAGACTTTGAAAGTAGGCTTGTAAAGCAATTGCTGGGCTTGTTGGGTATTCGGAAGTCCCGTTCCACCCCGTATCACCCACAAGGGGACCCACAGCCCGAGAGATTTAATCGCACTCTCTTGGACATGTTGGGGACCCTTACGGAAGAGCAGAAACATCATTGGAAACAACATATCTCTGCCGTCGTGCACGCCTATAACAGCACGAGGAGTGACGCTACCAGGTATTCCCTGTACCGGCTGATGTTTGGCAGGGAAGCCCGCCTGCCGGTAGATCTAGCTTTTTTATATATATATAAAGATTTTATTGGGTTTTTTTTTAATCAACATATGTTAATTTTTCCAATCAACAAATTGTCTGGAGTTTGCTATGCTAATACATGTTCAATTCCTAATCCTTCATTCTTTCCTCTAGCCAAAAAAAAAATAGGTTCCAAATTTGATAGTAGTCTGTATCTTCTTTATCTTTCAACCTCATAGTTAATCTGTCCATCTCTGCGCATTCCAATATTTTCCTGGTTATTTCTTCTTCTGATGGCAGTCCTTCATTCTTCCAGTATTGTGCAAAAATTATTCTCGCTGCTGTAGTGATGTGTAAGATTAAATATAATTTCTGCTTATTAGTCTTTTCAGGCATAATACCTAGTAAAAAAAAGTTCAGGTTTAAAATCCACTTGTTCACCCAATATTTTTTCTAACCACATATGTATCTTTCTCCAATAGGCCTTTGCCTTACCACATGTCCACCAAATGTGATAATACGTGCCTATGTTATGTTTACATTTCCAACATCTATCTGACATATTTTTAAACATTTTTGCTAAGCTTGCTGGCGGCAGGTGCCATCTATAAAACATTTTATACAGATTTTCTTTGTATGAAGTTGACATTGTTCATTTATAGTTTCTCTTCCATAACATTTGCCATTTTTCTAATTCTATATTATAGCCAAAAAAATTTGCCCATCTTGTCATTGTTTCTTTCACTTGTTCACTTTCCATATCCAAAATTAACAAAAAGTTATACATTTTCTTAATTAATTTCTCATCTGAGGTTAACAAAATCTTATGAAACACAGTTTGATCCTTATAAAATCCATACATTATTACATCTTTTTCATATCTACTTTGTATCTGTAAATATGCCCACCAGGACAAGTTAATTCCCTGATTTTCCAGTTCTTGTTTAGATTTTAATTTCCCATCAATATGTGGAATATCTTTATATGTCCATATCTTTTCAAAGTCTACCAAGTTCGGATGTTTAAATGCCTCCATCGTTGATAACCACCCTGGAATTTTAAAATATATTTTAGCTTTAATTTTTTCCCATACTGTTGACAAGGCATTTCTTATAAAATAATTTTGAAAGTACTTATGGACTCTGTTTTTCCTGTACCATAAGAAAGCGTGCCACCCCAATTGTAAATCATGTCCCTCTAGATACAATAACCTTTTATTTCTAAGTGTTATCCACTCTTTCACCCATGTTAACACAGATGCTTGGTAATACAACGTCCATTCCGGCAACCCAAAACCTCCATTTTCCTTAGCATCTTGTAATGTTTTCATCTTAATGCTAGCTTTTTTCCCCTGCCAAATAAAGTTCAAAACCAATGAATTTAAATCTTGAAAGAATTTTCTCTCAAGTTTTATCGGAATCGTTTGAAATAGAAATAAAATCTTCGGCAACACATTCATTTTTACTGTAGCAATTCTTCCTAATGCTGACAGCTGTAGATTTTTCCATCTTTCCAAGTCTAGCTTTATTTGCTTCAATAATTTTGTATAATTGTCTTCTTTTATTGACGAACACTTAGCCGAAAGATGAATACCTAAATATTTAACTTTTTTCACTATTTGTACCTCTGTTTTCTCTAGTATTTGCCTTTTTTGTTTATCTGTGAGGTTCTTTACTATTACTTTAGTTTTTTCTTTATTTATTTTTAGTCCTGCCATTTCTCCATATTCTTCTATCTTTCCCCATAGTTTAGGAATCATCTCTAAAGGTTCTTCCAAGATAAACACTAAATCATCAGCAAATGCTTATAACTTATATGTTTCATCTTTTATTTTCAATCCTTTAATTTCTGTGTCCTGTCTTATCCTTCTGTTTAGTACTTCCAAAGTAAAGATAAATAATAATGGAGATAATGGACACCCTTGTCTCGTACCTTTTCTTATCTCAAAGCTCAGTATAATCTCCATTCACTATCACTTTTGCTGTCTGGTTGCTATATATTGTTTTTATCATATTTATAAAATTCTTTCCAAAATCCATTATTTGTAATTGCTGAACCATAAATTGCCAGGAAACATTATCAAACGCCTTTTGGGCGTCTAAAAACACTAATGCTAATTGTTTCCCTGGATGTAATTCATAACGTTCTAATAAGTCCATTATCACCCTTAAATTGTTTTTAATTTGTCTCCTCGGTAAAAAGCCGTTTTGATCTGGATGTATAAATTCAACTAAGTATTTTTTCAATCTCTCTGCCATTATTGAAGTAAAAATTTTGTAATCCACATTGAGTAATGAAATTGGTCTATAGTTCTTAATATACGTCAAGTCTGAATCTTCTTTTGGTATCAAAGTAATATTTGCTTCTATCCATGTATTTGGAAGTTTGGCCTCTAACAATAGTCCATTACAAACATCTTTCAGTGGTTCGCTTAATGTATCTTGTAGATTTTTATAAAGTTCCGCCGGTAGCCCATCTGGGCCTGGTGTTTTCCCATTTTTCTGTCGTTTTATAGCCTCTAATATCTCTATCATTGTTATTCTTTCTTCTAACATAGTTTTGAATGTCTCTGGAATTTTTGGCAATTTACTTTCTTCTAGATATTGAGCAATTCTCTCTCTTTACATACAATTCCTTATAATATTTCTTAATTATCTTTTTTATTTCTTCCTTTTTAAATTGTAAACAACCTTTCCCATCTACTAAATCAGTGGTTCTTAACCTTTTTGAACGAATCACCCCCTTGAGCCAATGAGGAAGTTGTCATCGCCCCCCTCCCCCAACATAACCTCTCAATCACAACATAGGAAATAATTCTTCAATTTATGCAAATACTTTTTTTGTTTTCTTTAAAATTGTCATCAGGACATATGATGCAAATAATTTATTTCCAGTCTTTTTCCCATATCTCAACTGTGTGAAAAATTTTGGTGCCACCCGTCACTTTATTCCCAAACTTCGTGATACATGTATTTCATTTTATCTTATTTATTCAAGACACTTAAATGTAATGACCATTGAAAACAAAATTCAACTGCAAGAAAGTGAAATGCCCGAAAAGAAAAACAGTAACATTTAATGATTGAATTACAAGTGAAATTTAAGATGCAAAAAGAAATATAAAAAGGGCAAAGAACAAACTGCAATGCAGGAGCTAAGAATTTTGAGACGAAAACTCTGAAACTAAATTAAGATTTGAGGAAAGTATATATAGTCACGCACACTGTAAAAAGGATTAAAAAGTCACAAAGAAAATATAATATCGAACTGGAGTGCATGCTAAAAAAGTACAATACAAAGAGACACACAAAACAGCATGCGATGTTTCGAAAGAAGCACTCCCCCCTCCGTCACTGCCCATTCTGGCCAATGGTGAGCCACTGTATGGGTAGAGCAGGGGTAAGCAACCCAAAGCACTCAAAGAGCCACTTGGACCCGTTTCCCACCGAAAACAAAATACTGGGAGCCGCAAAACCCTTTTGACATCTAAAATGAAGATAACACTGCATATATCCTTTTTTACCTTTATTATATATATATCTTCAGTGTTATCTTCATTTTAGATGTCAAAAGGGTCTCTCTCTCTCTCTCCCTCCCTCCCTCTTTCTGCCCTTGGCCTGCCTGTCCTCTTCCCCCACTCAGTGTGTGTGTGTGAGAGAGAGGGGGGGGGGGAGAGAGAGGCACTTGTGCTTCCTCTCTCTCTTTCTCTCTTTTTCTCTTTCCCCTCTCCCTCTCTTTCCTCTCCCTCCCTCCCCCTTCTTTCTCCAGGTGAGGAGAGGGGGGGAGAGAGAGGCACTTGCGCTTCCTCTCTCTTTCTCTTTCCCCTCTCCCTCTCTCTCTTTCCTCTCCCTCCCTCCCCCCTTCTTTCTCCAGGTGAGGAGAGGGGGGAGAGAGAGGCACTTGCGCTTTCTCTCTTTCCTCTCTTTTTCTCTTTCCCCTCTCCCTCTCTCTTTCTCCTCTCCCTCCCTCCCCCTTCTTTCTCCAGGTGAGGAGAGGGGGGAAAGAGAGGCACTTGCGCTTTCTCTTTCCTCTCTTTCTCTCTCTCTTTTTCTCTTTCCCCTCTCCCTCTCTTTCTCTTTCCTCTCCCTCCCTCCCCCTTCTTTCTCCAGGTGAGGAGAGAGAGAGGGGGGAGAGAGAGGCACTTGCGCTTCCTCTTTCTTTCCTCTTTCTCTTTTTCTCTTTCCCCTCTCCCTCTCTCTCTCTTTCCTCTCCCTCCCTCCCCCTTCTTTCTCCAGGTGAGGAGAGAGAGGGGGGAGACAGAGGCACTTGCGCTTCCTCTCTCTCTCTTTCTTTCCCCTCTCCCTCTCTCTTTCCTCTCCCTCCCTCCCTTCTTTCTCCAAGTGAGGAGGGGGGGGAGAGGCACTTGCGCTTCCTCTCTCTCTTTCTTTTTCCCCTCTCCCTCTCTCTTTCTCTTTCCTCTCCCTCCCTCCCCCTTCTTTCTCCAGGTGAGGAGAGGGGGGAAAGAGAGGCACTTGCGCTTTCTCTCTCTTTCTCTCTCTCTTTTTCTCTTTCCCCTCTCCCTCTCTCTTTCTCTTTCCTCTCCCTCCCTCCTTCTTTCTCCAGGTGAGGAGAGAGAGGGGGGGAGAGAGAGGCACTTGCGCTTCCTCTTTCTTTCCTTTCTCTTTTTCTCTTTCCCCTCTCCCTCTCTCTTTCTCTTTCCTCTCCCTCCCTCCCCCTTCTTTCTCCAGGTGAGGAGAGAGAGGGGGGGAGAGAGAGGCACTTGCGCTTCCTCTCTCTCTTTCTTTTTCCCCTCTCCCTCTCTCTTTCTCTTTCCTCTCCCTCCCTCCCCCTTCTTTCTCCAGGTGAGGAGAGGGGGGAAAGAGAGGCACTTGCACTTTCTCTCTCTCTTTTTCTCTTTCCCCTCTCCCTCTCTCTTTCTCTTTCCTCTCCCTGCCTCCTTCTTTCTCCAGGTGAGGAGAGAGGGGGGGGAGAGAGAGGCACTTGCGCTTCCTCTTTCTTTCCTTTCTCTTTTTCTCTTTCCCCTCTCCCTCTCTCTTTCCTCTCCCTCCCTCCCCCTTCTTTCTCCAGGTGAGGAGAGGGGGGAGAGAGAGGCACTTGCGCTTTCGCTCTTTCCTCTTTCTCTCTCTTTTTCTCTTTCCCCTCTCCCTCTCTCTCTCTCTTTCCTCTCCCTCCCTCCCTTCTTTCTCCAGGTGAGGAGAGGGGGGGAGAGAGAGGCACTTGCGCTTCCTCTCTCTCTTTCTCTCTCTTTTTCTCTTTCCCCTCTCCCTCTCTTTCTCTCTTTCCTCTCCCTCCCTCCCCCCTTCTTTCTCCAGGTGAGGAGAGAGGGGAGAGAGCCACTTGCACTTTCTCTCTCTTTCCTCTCTTTCCTCTTTCTCTCTTTTCCCTCTCCCTCTCTCTTTCTCTCTTTCCTCTCCCTCCCTCCCCCCTTCTTTCTCCAGGTGAGGAGAGGGGGGGGAGAGAGAGGCACTTGCACTTCCTCTCTCTTTCCTCTCTTTCTTTTTCTCTTTCCCCTCTCCCTCTCTCTTTCTCTCTTTCCTCTCCCTCCCTCCCCCTTCTTTCTCCAGGTGAGGAGAGAGAGGGGGGAAGAGAGGCACTTGCGCTTCCTCTCTTTCCTCTCTTTCTCTCTTTTTCTCTTTCCCCTCTCCCTCTCTCTTTCTCTCTTTCCTCTCCCTCCCTCCCTTCTTTCTCCAGGTGAGGAGAGAGGGGGGGAGAGAGGCACTTGCGCTTCCTCTCTTTCTCTTTCCCCTCTCCCTCTCTTTCTCTCTTTCCTCTCCCTCCCTCCCCCTTTTTTCTCCAGGTGAGGAGAAAGAGAGAGAGAGAGAAAATGCAAGCCAGAGGGCACCGAAGGGGCGGGGAGGGGGGGCAGGAGGCAGCAGAAGACCCCGTCGCTGCTGGAGGCACCCAGCTTCGCTGCCCGCCGGGCCTGCAGGGACTCCCCGGCTCACGGTCACATTGGCAGGCCATCCCACGTGCCGCTGGCGTCCCTGAGCTCAAGTCGGGGCCACGGGGCATCTGCAGAATGCCCCACCCGTCGGCTGCATCGCCAAGCCTCCCCTCGCGCCACCAGCATCCCCGGGCTTAACTCGCAGGGCATCTGCAGAACACCCCCATCAGCTGCTGGAGGAGCTGGGGCCGCTCCGCAAGGCACAACGCTCCCGGCCATCCGTGACCCACCAGCATCACCCAGGGAGCGATGCCCCCGCCGGCCACCACCCCAGCCAGGACTGCCACCCTGGGGGCAACAGGAGGAAGAAGGGGAGGAGGAGGGCAAGGAAGCCGGCGCCGGACCCCAGGAGAAGGCCCTCCGCGGGTCTGGTTGGAAAATGCCTCCCCCTCCCTTTCTCTCCCCATCTTCTACTCACCTTTCAAAGCAGCCAGGACTCTGGCGCACCTTCCGGGCCAGCTGGGCCAACAGTCCCATGGCTGGGGATCGCAGGGGCAGCTCTTCCTCAGGGCCGTGGCTTGCAGGAAGGCTGGCCCGCTAGGCTGAGGCTCTGGTGGGCTGCTCCCAGCGGGGATCCTGGGGATCCCCTGCGCGGTTCCCCGGCCACGTGCACCTGGTACGGGGCCAGCCAGGGAAATGGACTTCCTGGCTGCGCTTGTCCCAGGAGGCGGGGCACCCGGGCTCAGGGCCAACCAGGAGCCCTGTGAGGGGGCAAATCTGCATCAGAGAGAGAGAGAGAGAGAGAAGCACAAGTGCCTCTCTCTCTCTATCTCTCTCTCCAAATGGCGGAGGAGGCTTGGAGCTGCAGGGGCGGGCTCAAAAATGTCCCCAAAACTTCTTGCTCCATCGCCCCCATATCGCCCTTTTTTCATTCCTTCGCCCCGTCGCCCCTTTTCATTCCATCGCCCCCCTGAAAAATGAAATTGCCCCCTGGGGGGCAATATCGCCCAGGTTAAGAACCTCTGTACTAAATTATGTATTATTTTCTTCTCTTTCTGTTTTTTGAGCTTATAAGCTAGCCATCTTCCTGGCTTATTAGCATTTTCGAAGTAATTTTGTTTTGCTCTCTTTATTTGTTCCGCCAATTTTTCTGAGTCCAACAAATTCAGCTTGTTTTATTATTTCCATTTCTCTTTTCAAATTCTTTTTCTGTGGATTTTGTTCTAATTCTGTCTCTTTCTAAATTTTCCTTTTAATAATAAATATTGCTGTCTTCTCTGTTTATTTTTCTTTGCCATATATGTTATAGCTATACCTCTAAAATACACTTTAGCTGTATCCCATACATTTTGTAGTGATGTATCTTCTTTATTTTCTTTAAAGAAGAATTTCATTTCTCTTTTCGCCAACTCTATGAATTCTTTGTCTTTTAGTATAGATTGATTTAAAATCCATCTTGGTTTTTTTTGTATTCCTTTCCATGTCGCTTTTAAAGGGTTATGATCTGCCCATGCGCCTATTTCTATCTCAATTTCCTGTATATCCATCTTTAATTCAGAAGTCATCCAAATCATGTCAATTCTTGACCAAGATTTATGGCTAGTTGAGTAAAAGGTAAATTGTCAATTTTGAGGATTGGTTTCTCTCCAGACATCTTGTATTCCAATTTCTTCTGCCATATCAAAGAATGTCTTGGGTAGTCTTCTTCTTATGGGTTTTCCTGTTTTGCTACTTTTGTAATCCATTGTTCCATCTACTATCGCATTAAAGTCTCCTATTAAACAAATATTTTGGTATTCCATTTCTATTAATTTCCTGTGTAATCTTTGAAAAAATTGTTCTTCATTATCATTTGGGGCATAAATTGCCACTAACAGTATTTGTTTTTGATGTAAATATATTTCAACCATTACAATTCTTCCTTCTTCATCTGAATATATTAATTTAGAATCTATTGTCTCTTTAACGTATACCGCCACCCCTCGTTTCTTTTGTTGTGCTGATGTATAATGAAGCTTCCCGATTTTCGGGTATTCCAACAGTTTATAATGTTTTTTTATGTGTGTCTCTTGTAACCAGATTATATCTATATTTAATTTCTGAAGTTTCCTAAAAATTTTATTTCTTTTTATTGGGGAGTTTAGTCCATTTACGTTTACTGAAAAAATTTCATTTTTTTTCTCCATTTCCTCTTTCATTACTTATATTTTGGTCTAGTCGATCTTGTAGTCCTTTGTTCTCTGGAAGTTCCTTCTCCTTCACCTGTTTGTTCACCTTTCTCCTTCTGTTGTTCTGCTTGTGCTGTTGCTCCTTGGGCCGTCTCTCCCATCTGCTTATCCTCTTGTTGTTGATGCAATCCTTTATCCAAAATTACTCTATTTCTTACTTCAAAGTCCTCTGCTTTCCAAATTGAGTCCAGTCGATATCTTGTATTATTCCAGTTTATTAAAATGCCTTCTGGCATTAGCCATCTGAAATTTATGCCTTTGACAATCAATTTTGTAGTTAGAAAATGGTAGTGTCTCCGGGTATCCCTTACTCTCTTGGGTATCTGTTTTAGGATCACAATTTCTTTATTTTTATATTGTAAGGGTTCCTCTCTCACTTTTCTCAGTACTTCATCTCTTGTTGATTTCTTCATGAACCTCACATGCACTTCTCTTGGTAATGTTTTTTCTTGCATAGCTTGAATTCATACAGAATATTTGATCCGTCTCATTCTGAATGTCTGCTCGGTCTGCGTTTAAAAGTTCTGCCAACAACTCAATAATCACCGTTTCTATATTTTCTTCACTATCTTCAGGAATATTTTGAAACCTCAAATAATGTTCCGCTTCTTTCATTTCTACCATTGCCATAGCCCATTCTAGCTCTTGATTTGTTTGTTCCAGTCCTTCATTCTTTTGCAATAACATTTCCACCTTTTTGTCAATGTCTTTAGTTTTATTTTCCACTTCCTGGATTTTCTGTTCATTTTTTATGATCTTTTGATTTTGAGCTTCAAATTGTGCCTTTATATCCAGAATTTCTTTGCTTACTTTCTCCAGTTTACTTTGTGTTTCATGGTTTCTCTGCAAAATTTCTTGAATTAATTTTAAGGAGGCCTGTGTTTCATCTTGAGCCGTGCTTGCTTTGTCACGCTGTAGCAATGTGCTGACAGAACTCTTGAGTTGTTGGACTGGTTTGTCCGACAGAGGGCGCCGAAGAGGTTTTCTTTGCAAGTCTGGAAATATTAGATGTACTCATTTTGTGGCTCACAGTCTTACACTTATATCCAAAGCGTAATCAGGAATCAGCTGTTGTGAGGCAAACCTACCTCCTCCAGTCTCTTCTTGGATCTAAAATGTTCTCTTTTTTTTTTCTTTTCCCCGGATAATGTCTATTTAGTTTTTAGCCAATGTCAACAAGCATAGCTATAAACAGTCTTTCACTTGTTATCTCAGACCAAGGCTTTGTTTTGTTCTCAAGCTTTCCAAGGTCACTCTGTTTTTAATTCTTATTTTTTGCCAGTAGGTGTCCTCGTTGGCTTATTTATCGGCTTATTTATCAGTCTCCACACTCCGGTACTCTGGTAATTTGATATTCATTAACATTTCCCCTTAATGTTAAATTGCCACTCCAAAAGTCTCTCTGGGGGTCTTTACTCTTTCAAGTTCTCCCTTTCAGGGTGTCAACATTTTCAAACACAAGGAGAAGGAAAAGACTTCAGCTCACCCAGACATAGCATGTTGTTGGAGATCAGCTGTTTTTCATAGCTTCCCTTCCGGCTGCACACAACTTGGGCTGCCTCGGCTGTCCCGGCAGCCTTTCTTCCGCCCCTTTAGAGGGGGCATTCAGTACGCCCAGATTGGTCGCCACCAGATCCAAGCACCTGAAATATGGTAGATCTAGCTTTCGGTACCTCAATGGATGAGATCTCTTTTAAGTCCCATCGTAATTATGTGGACAGGTTGAGGAAGAGTTTAAAGGGGGCTTATGAAAAAGCCACAGAGGCCGCAGGGGTTCGGGAACGGCGGAACCAGCGAAATTACAATCTGAGAGTAAGGGTCCAGGATTTACAGTTTGGGGATCGGGTGCTATTAAGAAATCTGGGCCTCACTGGGAAGCACAAATTAGCCGATCGGTGGGGCTCCCAGTTGTATGTGGTTAGTGAAAAACTGCTGGGATTGCCCATATACTGGATACGGCCAGAGGGAAGCACAGGACCTTCGAAAGCGTGGCACCGGAACCATTTATATAAGAGCGATAAGAGCGGCAAAGCATGTTCACTTTTCCGCACTTATTGCGTCCGCAGAATCTTGCCCGGCCGCCTTGTTTAGGGTGACCCGCTCCCTTCTTAAAGTGGAGGAGGCGGAGGAACCCTTGCAGGGGAGAGCTGAGGAGTTTGTTCAGTTTCTTTCGGACAAAATCGCTCAGATTCAGAGGGACCTGGACTCTGACTGGGCAGTGCCAGCCGAGTTGCCAAGGGCTGGTCTTAGTCATATTATCTGGAGCGAGTTTGAGCCTGTGACCCCTGATGAAGTGGACAAGGCCGTGAGGGCAATGAATGCCGCCACCTGTTTATTGGACCCGTGCCCCTCCTGGCTGGTTTCTGCCAGTAGGGAGGTGACACGAGGCTGGCTCCAGGCGATAATCAATGCTTCCTTGATGGAGGGGTCTTTCCCGCAACCTTTAAAGGAAGCGGTGGTGAGGCCCCTCCTCAAGAAGCCTTCCCTGGACCCAGCTGTTTTGAAGAACTTTCGTCCCGTCTCCAACCTCCCCTTTGTGGGGAAGGTTGTAGAGAAGGTGGTGGCATCTCAACTCTTGCGATCCTTGGATGAAACCAATTATCTGGACCCTTTTCAATCTGGTTTCAGGCCCGGCTACAGCACTGAGACTGCTTTGGTCGCACTGACCGATGACCTCTGGCGAGCCCGGGATAGGGGTCATTCCTCTATCCTGGTGCTTCTTGACCTCTCAGCGGCTTTCGATACCATCGACCATGGTATCCTTCTACGTCGTCTCGGAGAGGTGGGGGTGGGCGGCACCGTATTGCGGTGGTTCTCCTCCTACCTCTCCGACAGGTCGCAGTCGGTGTTGGCGGGCGGACAGAGATCGACCCCAAGGCGCCTCGATTATGGGGTGCCTCAGGGCTCGGTCCTGTCCCCCCTCCTTTTTAACATCTACATGAAACCGCTGGGTGAGATCATTCGGCGACACGGGGTGAGGTATCATCAGTACGCGGATGATACCCAATTATACATCTCCACCCCGTGTCCTTTCAGTGAAGCAGTCGACGTGATGTGCCGGTGCCTGGAAGATGTGAGGGTCTGGATGGGGGTGAACAGGCTTAGACTCAACCCTGACAAGACCGAGTGGCTCTGGGTCCTGCCTCCCAAAGGCCAACTGGATGGTCCATCTTTAGTCCTGGGGGGGGCAAATTTACCTCCCTCAGTGCAGGCACGCAACTTGGGTGTCCTCCTGGACTCACAGCTAAATCTGGAACAACATCTATCGGCTGTGGCCAGGGGGACCTTTGCACAGGTTCGCCTAGTGCACCAGTTGCGGCCTTATTTGGACCGGGAGGCTTTACTCACAGTCACTCATGCCCTTGTCACCTCAAGACTGGATTACTGTAACGCGCTCTACATGGGGCTACCCTTGAAGAGCGTTCGGAGGCTGCAGTTGGTTCAGAACGCAGCCGCGAGAGCGATTGTGGGCGCGCCAAGGTACGCCCACGTGTCACCTATCCTCCGTGAGCTGCACTGGCTTCCTGTGGGTCTCCGGACGCAATTCAAGGTGTTGGTTATCACCTTTAAAGCCCTTCATGGCATAGGGCCAGGTTACTTACAGGACCGCATTCTGCCGCACAGCTCCCAGAGACTGGTGAGGTCCCATAGATTGGGCCTCCTTCAGGTCTCGTCGGCCAGACAATGTCGGCTGGCGGGCCCTCGGGGAAGGGCCTTTTCTGTGGTGGCTCCGACCTGGTGGAATCAACTTCCCCCCGAGGTTCGAACTACTCCCACCCTGCCGGCCTTTAAGAAGGCCGTTAAAACCCTCCTGTTCCGGCAGGCCTGGGGCTGATGTCCCCGGGGGGCCGGGATATGATCGGACTCGCGGTATGACTGCTTTATTTTATTGTTTTATCATTGTTTTAACTTTGTACGCCGCCCTGAGTCCTTTGGGATTGGGTGGCATATAAACACTGAAAATAAATAAATAAATAATAAATATTTATTGCCCTTGCACGAGGCAGTACGAGCTACCCAGCTAGTTCCCGAAGATGAGCCCCATGTGGTGGGAAGGGGAGTAGAAACCAGGGCAAAACCTGTCTTGTCTATAGAGAAGGAAGTGGAGGATTCTGAGGAAGAAGAGGGCGACATAGGTTGGTTATGGTCATCAGGGGATATGGGGATTGTACCCCATGCTGTGGGTGGCGAGGTGGAGTTAGAACAGTCAGGGCTTGATGGTTCGGAACCTATGCCTAAAGCTTGTGAACAGCAGGGGACTCCCCAGAGATTTGAGGCCAGGGATCAGTCTGGGGAATGGTCAGGACAGGATGGATTGTTGCCCTCAGAGATTGCAGAGCCAGGGGAATTGTTGGAGGTGGATCAGGTTACTTCACAGGGTCTGCAATCGCCAGTGTTAGAGGAGGAGTTGCTAGTTCCGGGTACCTCCGCGGGTGGGGAGCCACTAGAGGACGGCACCCATGATGCTGTTGAGCCTAAAGTGCAGAGACCGAGGCGGGTGATACACTCGGTGAAGAGACTAACATATGATGCCCTAGGACACAGCATAGAGAAAGAGTGACGTTCGCCCCTTGATAATATAAATGCTGAGTAGAAAGGTTCCCTATTCTTTGGGGAACCAAAGAAACTGTTTAGGTGGGGGAGTGTGTAGCGGGGTTGTCTTAGAGTGTTTGCAGGATTTGGCTGAGAAGGGAGAGATTGGGACAGCTGCTGCTGGTTTTGAGTGTGGCAGGGGTGGATGAAGGGAAAGGATAGAAAAAGGGAAGGAAGGAAAGGGAACGGGTGGCTGTTGGAGTTCGTCAGGTGAAGGTAAAGAGGGATTGGAGGGTTTTTTTAATAAGTTTTTTATTGAGTACAAAGAAAAAAAAGGATTAAAAACATTGAATATGGTAAATCGTCTTTCACTGACATCTCAGTACACATTGTACATTAATTACATATATCTATATACAAACTATACATTTCTGGTCTCTATCTCAACTTACCTCTTTACTGTGACCTCCATTTTTTTTCCATCCATCTATAAAATTTATTCCATATTCGATAAAATTCTGTTTCTTCCTGATTTTTTAATCTTTTAGTTATCCTATCTAGTTCTGCGCAATACATAATTTTCTTTATTAGTGCTTCCGCACTCGGTACTTCCATTGCTTTCCACTTTTGAGCAAATAGTACCCTTGCTGCTGCAACCACGTGAATAATTAAATATGTGTCCTCTTTATTTACATTTTTCTCTAGTATTCCTAATAGTAATGTCTCAGGTTTGTATTGAATGTTTTGCCTAGTCATTTCTATTGCCCATTCCCAGACCATATGCCAGTACACCTGTGCTTCTCTACATGTCCACCATACATGAAAAAAGGTGCCCTTTTCTTTTTTACATTTCCAACACATAGATGAATATCCGTTATACATTTTGGCTAATCTGGCCGGAGGGAGATGCCATATGTAAACCATCTTATACAGGTTTTCTTTATATGATGTCGCCACTGTGATTTTGTTATTTTGTTCCCATACTTGCTGCCATTGATCCATATTTATATTATATCCTAGATCTATTGCCCATGTCACCATTGTTTCTTTAACCTGCTCCTCATATAGCTTATATTCCAACAGGTGTTTATAAATATTCTTTGTTTTTTCTCCAGGCCTAGCAGTATTTTATCTAACCCCGTATCTTGTCTATTAATTCCCCATTCTTGCTTATCCTTCATGTATCTTGCTTGTATCTGGAGATAAGACCACCACTCCATGTCTATTCCTTGTTGTCTTAGCTCTTGTTTTTGTTTTAAATAACCTTCTTCTGTCAAGATGTCTTTATATATAATGGCTTTGTCTTTTCTGTACAAATTGGGGTATGTGACTGCCTCCAATGGCGATAGCCAAGCCGGAATCTTTGTGTAGTATTGACGTTTAATTATATTTCAGCTTTTTATTAATTCTTGCCGAAACTTATGTCTTAAAAAATATTGGTGGTTTCTGCTTTGCCCCATCCATATGTGGGCATGCCAACCCTGCTGGAGGTCATAACCCTCTAAATGTAAACATCTTTTATTTTCTAAGGTTATCCAGTTTCTAATCCATGTTAGGGCCGCTGCTTGGTAATATAGCTCCCAATCTGGGAAACCTAAACCTCCCCTCTCTTTGGCATCCTGTAATGCCTTTAATTTCATTCTTGCCTTCTTACCGGACCACACAAATTCTAAGGTTAATTTATTCAGCTCCTTGAAAAATTTCTTGTCTAATTGGATTGGGATATTCTGAAACAGGAATATCATTTTAGGTAAGATGTTCATTTTCACTGCAGCAATTCTCCCAAGTAATGAGAGATGTAAATTTTTCCAGCGGTCTAAATCTACTTTTATATTCTTGACCAATTTGCCATAATTGTCTTCTTTAATTGATGAGCAGCGTGCTGAAATAACTATCCCTAGATATTTTAATTTGGAAACTACTTGTATACCTAATTTTGCCTTGACGTTTCCTTTTTGTATGTTAGTCGTGTTTTTTGTAATAATCTTTGTTTTGTTTCTATTTATTTTCAGACCTGCCAGATCCCCATACTCTTCCAATATTTCGAATAATTTCTGCCATGATTGTTCTGGGTCTTCTAATATAAATGCTAAGTCGTCTGCATAAGCTTGAAGTCTGTATGTTTCTTTCTTGATCTTAAGTCCTTTAATCTGCTCTTCTTGCCTTAGTACTCTAGCAAGAATTTCTAATGTATATATGAATAACAATGGCGAGAGAGGACATCCTTGTCTTGTGCCTTTCTGTATGTTGAATTTATCAGTGGCCTCTCCATTTATTATGATCTGGGCCTTTTGTTCAGAATATATGACTGGTCGTAGCTACTGTTGCTGTGATGCCTGGAGGCTACCTGGACTGTGACTACTGCTGCTTGTACAAGTTTTAGACTTTGGGGGGGCAGGGGGCAAGCCATTACTATAGCACGCTGACTGTTTTTGTTTCTACTACTGCTTGGAGCCGGGGTTTTCCTCCACCCCACTTGATCTTGAACTGTCGTTGAGGAATCATTAACTATTGCTGCTACAACAGCCTTGGCCGATTGGATACCATCACAGCATTGACTATTGGGGCTGGGGGGGGGCTGGTCATCTTTGTTCCTGGAAGCCCCTTCTTGATGACAAGAGCCTGATACTTCCTAACTCTGCCTGAGCTCCGGTTAGAAGAGATACCTTACCAACCCCTAGAGAATACAGCGGCAGAGCTTGACGAAGGGGGCAGGGCTGGGAGGGCCTGGGCTTTGGCGGCCTCTGAGGAGGTAACACTACAGAGGCACAGAATCAAGATCACACGAAGTATTAGTACCGCTTTATAAAACCCTAGTAAGACCACACCTGGAATACTGCAACCAATTTTGGTCACCATACTACAAAAAAGATGTTGAGACCTTGGAAAAAGTTCAGAGAAGAACAACTAAAATGATCAAAGGCCTGGAGACTAAAACATATGAAGAACGGCTGCAGGACTTGGATTTGGCTAGTCTAAAGAAAAGAAGAAACAGGGGTGACATGATAGCAGTATTCCAGTATTTGAGGGGCTGCCACAAAGAAAAGGGCGTCAAACTATTCTCCAAAGCACCAGAGGGCAAGACAAGAAACAATGGTTGGAAACTGACCAAAGAGAGAAGCAACCTGGAATTAAGGAGAAATTTCCTAACAGTGAGGACAATTAACCAGTGGAACAGCTTGCCTTCAGAAATCGTGGGTGCTCCATCACTGGAGATTTCTAAGAAAAGACTAGACCAGTGGTTCTCAACCTTCCTAATGCCACAACCCTTTAATATAGTTCCTCATGTTGTGGTGACCCCCAACCATAAAATTATTTTTGTTGCTACTTCATAACTGTAATTTTGCTACTGTTATGAATCGTAATGTAAATATCTGATATACAGGATGTATTTTCATTGTTACAAATTAAACATAATTAAATTCTGTTCTATTCTTCTATTCTATTCTATTCTATTCTATTCTATTCTATTCTACTCTGCTCTGCTCTGCTCTGGTCTATATTCTATTCTATTCTATTCTATTCTATTCTATTCTATTCTATTCTATTCTATTCTATTCTATTCTACTCTACTCTATACTCTACTCTACTCTATTCTGGTCTATATTCTATTCTATTCTATTCTATTCTATTCTATTCTATTCTATTCTATTCTATTCTACTCTAGTCTATACTCTATTCTGGTCTGGTCTATATTCTATTCTACTCTGCTCTGCTCTGCTCTGCTCTGGTCTATATTCTATTCTATTCTATTGTATTCTGCTCTGCTCTGGTCTACTCTGCTCTGCTCTGGTTTATATTCTATTCTATTCTATTCTATTCTATTCTATTCTATTCTATTCTATTCTATTCTATTCTATTCTATTCTTAGACAATTTAGGATCGTCTTCCTGGTTATTCGAAAAAGATTCAGTTATAGAAATGACAACCTTCCGATCATTCTCTACATCTCCCAGCTTTGCATTTGGAGTGAAATGAATCCCAAATTGCCCTTAGTATATTTTATTATTTTATTTCAAAATGGTCAGAGAGGAGGGTAATTTCCCTAAGAACCGCCCGCCGTGGCGCTCGAGGAGCTCGTCTCTCAGCCCCGCCCCTTTCGAGGAGGAGAGTTCGGGTGGGGGGAGCAGAGGGAAAGCGTTCTCTTCTCACGGAGGAAATTGGCCTTGGTAGCTCGCCGTACACGAAGCCTTAAGCAGCGTGAGAGTTGGAAGAGTGAGGGGTTCCCCTTTCCATCCCTGCTGCGGCGCTTGCAGCTTTGTGGGTTGGTACTTTCACGCTCACGGGATTCAAATTTCACAATGGCTCAGAATGTTCAGAGTGTTACATTGTCTCTCATGCTGCCCATCACTTGCCACATTTGCCTGGGGGACCGTGCGGAGTGAAACGTGTTCGGCGGCGACGACCCACACTCTTGCAAAATGCGCGTGGGACGCAGGAAAAAGCCCCCTCGGTGGGGGAGAGGAGGAGAAGCGCTTTTAATTCCACGTGTTCTTTTTCTCCCCCGCCCCCCCCCCCCATTTCTTGCGTGGCTTTAAATGGACGATTATTTCTGAATTCTAGCTTTGTCCCTAGCTTTGGAAACGGCTCGCTGAAAACTTTATAAGCGGTGTGTCAAGCCCCTGGGCTTGACATGAACCAGTGGGGGACAGGGAAGGAGCAGCCAGCAGCCAGCCGACGTCCGTATGCCACCCTGGGGTGCCGCCCAACTTCCGAGGACCAGCTGAGAGTTGGCAAGGCTGCCATGCACTGTGGCCGCCTCCCTCCATTGACACGGACACCGGGGAAGTCCCTACCGCTGGCTGGGTGTCAGAGGCATGCCAGCCGGACGCCGGAGGGACTGCCTCTTGCTTTAGCTGCCCCTCGCGGCAATTGTGGAGCAAGACACCCATTCGGTGCAGCGGCAGGCAGGCCCAGGCACTCCTGGGCGGCCATGGCAAGCGGCAGCGACGGCACAGGCCGACCACCGGCTGGGCCACCAGCTGGCCCAGCCTAAGGGAGGTAAGCCACATGCACCAGCTACCCTCCCAGCACCCGCTGCTGCCCCGCTAGCCTCACCATGGCCACTGCCCGTTCGGTGTGGCGGCAGGCAGGCCCAGGTGCTCCTGGGCAGCCCTCCCACCCCTGGCCCTCTTTTACTTACATTTAGTAGTTGCTCAGCAGGGAGGGGTGGAAACTTCCAGAAAGCTCGCCTTAGCTGCAGACAACTTGCAGCAACGTTTGCCGACTGGGACTTTTGGCGGGCTCAGCAGGGCAGAGACAGCCTGGACAATTCCTATTGGCTTTTGAAAGCCTATAGAATTAGACTCTATTCAAGAGAGTCTATTCTATTGGCGTTTGAAAGCCAATAGAATCTATTGGCTTTCGAACGCCAATAGAATAAACTCTCTTGAATAGAATCTATTCTATTGGCTTTCAAAAGCCAATAGAATAAGAGGGAGTAGCACAGCACATGAAAAAGGGGAAAACAAACAAACAAACAAAAATGCCGGACTGCATTTCATAAGAATTCTATGAGGAAAAACTCCAGGACTTTGGCGACCCCTGTGAAATGGTCGTTCGACCCCAAAAGGGGTCGCAACCGACAGGTTGAGAACCGCTGGACTAGACAGTCATTTGTCTGAAATGGTATAGGTTCTCCTGCTCGAGCAGGGGGCTGGACTAGAAGACCTCCAAGGTCCCTTCTAGCTCTATTTCTATTTCTATTATTTCTATTTCTATTATTTCTATTTCTATTATTTCTATTTCTATTATTTCTATTTCTATTCTAACCAGGGAGCACCTTCAAAAGGCTGTGTAACTGTTGGACACTTAATTTTATTATTTAAAAGGTTACAGTGGAAAATATACATAACAAAAAAAAAGAGAGAGAAATATGTGTGAAGCAAAGGATTTATCCAGGAATGTACAGCACTGTAAGATAACAGTAAACACTCTGCATTGTAAAAAAAATTCATGAACAGAACCAAATGCAGTTTGCATGGGTTAGTAACAATCCATTAAAATCTTGAAGGATAATATTTATACTGTTCTTTAGATCCATGTTATTGTAATTTTTTTATTATTTTTCCCCCTAAAAGATTTCAGTTTGTTTTTCAACTGAACTATACAGCTTATAGATTATATTAAAGGTGGAAAAAATTATGAAGTGATTTATCTTGGTCTGATTTTTTTACATCTGAAAAACGTGGCATTTTAACAGAGGTGTATAGACTTTTTATATCCACTGTGTATGAGAACAGAGCCCAACTGACAGATAATTGAATGGATAAAGACAATATTATTGTTCAGAGCAGCTGAAAATTAGGAACTGTATTGAAGGGTAAGTGGAGGAGGAGACTAAAACCCACAGAAAAAGAATGCAAAGACCTAGGGTAATATAGAACTTTCAAGACTACAGGTCAGAAAAAGAAAAGGCTGCCAAGAGAATGAGGGACAGAATCCCAGGGTAACAGACTGGTCTGGGAAGTTGGAGGAAAAAAATCCTGAATGGCAAGCCACTTCTACAGTATATTGTTGTCAAAAGTGTAGACTATGTGGACATGTCTATACTGTCATCAGGTATTAAGCTCCATTCAAAGATTTTAACTGACATATTTTTTTATTTTGAAGGTGTCAACAGTAGGAATAATTTTACACTATACTTGATTAAAATAGTTATAAAAGGGTGACTCATCTCCAACTTCTACTTTCCATCTTATACTTTGCCAATTTTATAATACAGCAAAAAGCAAAGTAGAGCAACATTTCCAAACAATTCCAAGGTTATAATTTCTATCTTTGCTGCCCTGCCCTGAGCTTTAGGCCTTGATGCTCTGATACAACATCAAGGAAAACTTTTATTTCCTTTATGCTGTATAAATTACAGTTTTATCAAGGAAATGGAGGACAAAACAAATGACACAAACAGACATTGTGTAAAAGAAGTGACTGAAACATAGGTTATCATAGATTTTTAGAGCAGGGCTTTTCAACCTTTTCACAGATTGTACCACTTTTAGAACATGACAGTATTTGAGTATCACCAGTGCTTAGCAAGGTGTCAAAAACTTGAATAAAAAAAAGGGGGGGAGGGATTTGGGTCTTTACTGGTTAGATTCATTTGTTATTATAGAAATGTCTAGTTTATAACATCATGGGAAAGTAAAAAGTTGAGGTCCAATGTTAATGCTTCTTTCCTACTGCAACAGTGGAACTCAGAAGTCAATGCCTTTTCTTTTCTTTTTCCCCTTCTCCCCCTCACATTTCCCTTTTTCTCTCACCCTTTGCTAGCAAAAGCCTCTCGCTTGCTCTCATTCACTCACACGTTGCTCGCACAAGCTTCTCTCTTGGTCTCATTCACTCACATGTTGCTCGCAAAAGCTTCTCTTTTGCTCTCACTCACATGTTGCTTGAATAGCTTCTCTCTCACTCTTTCACTCACATGTTGCTCGCACAAGCTTCTCTCTTGCTCTCATTCACTCACACGTTGCTCTCAAAAGCTTCTTTCTCACTTTCACTCACACGTTGCTCACAAAAGCTTCTCTCGTTCTCATTCACTCACACGATGCTCACAAAAGCTCTCTCACTCTCATTCACTCACGTTGCTCACAAAAGCCTCTGTCTTGCTCTTTCACTCACCCTTTGCTCGCAAAGGCGACTCGCTCTCTCTCCTCACCGCTTCGCTAACAAAAGCCTCTTCTATTCTCTCTCTTTCTCTGTTGTTTTTTCTCTCCTGTCAAAACCTGCTCTTTTTATAGCTTCTCCTCTCTCCGCCCTCCTCCTCCGCCTTTTCTCTTCTGGGTGCACCGGGAAATCCAACCAGCATGTAGCCGTGTGCACAGATCCTGAGGCTTCTGCTGAGCCCTGCAGCTCCAGCTGATCTCCTCCAGGGCTGCATGGTGCCACTTTAACACGTTCCCTCCCCTGCTATACTTGGCTAGGGATTGCGTACCACCTGCCTGGTGCTAAAGTACCACCCGTGGTACGCGTACCACCAGTTGAAAAGCCCTGTTTTAGAGCACCTACCTCCAAGGTTTCTTGCCCTTAACTTGAGCTCTTGGGCAACCCTGTAGAAGGGGCGTTGTCTTACCTGAACGCCTTTTCTCAGCATGTAGATGTAGCATCCACCGGTGGGTTATTTCAGCCTTCCTGCTCAAGAGACTAAGTTCGAAGTTCAGCCACGCCTCCTTGGGGCGGTCCTTCTTTCCCCCAGTTTTAACGAGGCGAAGCAAATATGACGAAGTCTGACGCAATGGCTCCTCCTGTAATTACACCTGCCTAGACTAACCGTTAAGTGTGGGTGTGGATGCTACATTTACATGCTGAGAAAAGGCGTTCAGGTAAGACAACGCCCCTTCTCCAGCATGTTAGATGTAGCATCCACTGGTGGGACATACCAAAGCCACCCATGTCCCTGCCGGGAGGGACAGTCTAGGCATGTGTCTCCTCAGAAGAGACAACCTGCTGCAAGACCCTTCTGCCAAACGAGGCTTCTGCAACAGCAAACCTATCAAGTTTGTAATGCCTTATAAATGAAGAGGGAGAAGACCAAGATGCTGCTCTACAAATCTCTTCAACCAAGGCCTGCGTAGCCCAGGCCGCTGATGTGGCCGCAGTATGTGTTGAATAAGCTGTGATATGTTTCGGTACGGGCAGGGATTGAGATCTGTACGCGTGAGGAATACATGCCCTGATCCATCTCCCTATGGTTGAAGATGAAACCTTCTTACCCATGGAAGAGGATTGGAAAGACACAAACAGAGCTTCGGATTTGCAAAAAGCGGCAGACCGCTTGACGTAATGTCACAAGGCCCTGCGCACATCCAATTTGTGCCACTGCCTCTCCAGACGATGAGTCGGGTTTGGGCAAAAGTTAGGAAGAACCAAATCTTGGGACCTATGGAACCATGTACTGACTTTCGAGATGAAAGAAGGGTCCAATCTAAGGACCACCCTGTCATCCAGAAACATATATAGATCACTTCTGACCGAAAGGGCGGCCAGTTCCGAAATACGCCTTGCCGACGTGATGGCTACCAGAAAGGCAACCTTCAAAGAGAGGAAATAAAGTGGGCAGGACCCCATTGCCTCGAACGGTGCCATCGAGAGGGTTTGCAACACCGTTGGTAAATCCCATGAAGGGTATCGGTGTACCGTGGGGGGCCTGGTGTTAATTGCCCCTTTTAGGAAAGTGGCAACCGCCGGGTGTTGGGATAGAGAGGGAAATCTATCACACGTGAGAACCGTCGACAGGGCCGCAATCTGTCTGCGGATGGTACTATGTGAAAGACCTTTATTCAACCCCTCTAAAAGATAGTCTAAAATGTCAGGAATAGTGACCTTTAAAGGTCTATGATTATGAGTGATACACCATTTACAGAAATTCCTCCACATAGCGTCATAAATTCTATTAGTGGAAGGTCTCCTCGAGGCTTGTATCATGGATATAACCTCATATGAATAGGACTGTCTGACTAAACTCTCCCACTCAAGTGCCAGGTGGCTAGTTGAAGCCACTGGGGATCTGGATGTTGGAGATTCCCTTGGCTGAGTGATATGCGGTTGGGTGGAATCCTCCATGGAGGAGATACCGACAAGTCCACAAGGTTGGCAAACCACGGCCGTCTTGCCCAGTGTGGGACCACTAAGATTACCTCCGCCTGTTCCAGAAGGATCTTGCGAATGGTAGCCTGGATGAGTGGAAGTGGGGGAAAAGCATAGAGCAGTCCCCTCGGCCACCTGCTGCGGAGGGCATCTGTTCCCTCCGCCACCAGTGACAGGAACCTGGTGAAGTATCTGGGAAGGTGGGAATTTGTCTCCGAGGCAAACAAATCCACCTGCGGATGTCCGAACCTCTCTGAAATTTCCTGAAACAGAACTGGGTCCAGTCTCCACTCTGAGTGGTCGACTGTCGCCCTGCTCAGTGAATCGGCTTGCCGATTCGCCTCCCCCGATATGTGCTCCGCACTGATGGACTTCAGATTGGACTCTGCCCACAGCCCCAAAGCCAGTGCTTCCTGCATGAGGGACCATGACCGGGTCCCTCCCTGCCTGTTGACGTGTGCCTTGGCTGCTACGTTGTCCGTCATTATCAGGACATGGTTCCCCGCCACGATCTCGGAAAAGTGATGGAGAGCTAGATGTATTGCCCTCAATTCTAGCCAATTTATATTGTGTGTGAGGTCTGACTGTGACCATTGACCCTGTGCCATGTGTGTCTGTAGGTGGGCCCCCCAGCCGAATAGGCTGGCGTCCGTGGTCAGCTTGAGCCTGGGAGGTTCCTTGAATAGGGACCCCCTGTTCAATGCCGACGACATCCACCACAGGAGGGACAACAGGATGTGGTGTGGAACTCTCACCTTCCTTGTTGAAGCACTCAAGTTCTGTCTCTGGAAGGGGAGGAGGAACCACTGGAGGGTCCTGGAGTGCAGTCTGGCCCATGGGACAATGCCCAGACAAGACACCATCTTACCCAACAGTTGAGACAACTGGACTATGGAGACTATCCTCTCTCTCCGGATCCCTTGGATGAGCGACCTGATACTGTCCTTTCGTTCGTGGGAGAGATAAACCTTGCACAGGATGGAATCTATTATGGTTCCTAAGTGGAGGATTCGAGTGGAAGGAACTATGTGACTCTTTTTGAAGTTTATCAAGAATCCGTGTTCCTGCAGTGTTTGTATCGTGATCTGTAGGTCCGATTGGGCAGAACGGAAGGAACTGGATTGGATGATTATATCGTCCAGGTAACATTGTACGTGCACCGGCATCAATCTGAGGTGGGCTGCTATCACGGCCAATATTTTTGTGAATACCTGAGGGGCCGAAGAGAGGCCGAAGGGTAGTGCTCTGTATTGGTAATGCCGATGCGCGTAACAAAACCGGAGGAACTTGCGGTGTTGTGGGAGGATGGGAATGTGAAGATACACTTCGGTCAGATCTATGGAGGAGAGAAAATCCCCTTTCCTGATGCTGGCCAGAATTGATTTGAGGGACTGCATTTTGAATCTCCTGTAGGCTAGGAAGTAATTTAGTCCTTTTAGGTCTAGAATTGCCCTCCAACCTCCTGAGGCCTTGGGAACTACGAATAGGATTGAGTAGTACCCTTTTCCTATCTGATCCTGTGGTACTGGTTCTATGGCCTCTATTTCTAGTAGGTGAGCTATGGCCTTGGACACTAGCTTGGCCTTTTGAGCGTTTCTTGAGGTGGGGCACTGAATGAAATGGTCTGACGGAATGGAAAGGAACTCTAAGGTGAGCCCGTATCTTATGGTCTCCCTCACCTAGGTGTCGGTGGTGACCTCCCAAGTGTTGCTGAATAATGCTAAGCGACCTCCTATGGGAGGGTCCGCCCTGGCGTCACTTGGATTTCCTGAAAGGGCAACCCCCAGCCCCTCGAAAGGGACGTTTGGACTGGAACTGAGCTTTAGTTCCAGAACCCTGGCGGTCTTGTTGCCGATCCTGCCTGGGGGAGAAGGAACGAGAGCTTCTGGACCAATCCCAGGATTGTCTGCTCCGAAAGGGCTGCCTCCCTTCCCAAGAGCCCCCGGCACGAAAGGCCTGCCTGCAAAAGTCCTGTTGAGGCCTTCTATCTACCTTCTTAGAAGGGTGCACCAAAACCTTTCGCTTATCCTTCCCCTCTATTAGGAACGGTTCAAGAACCGGGCCAAATAGCTGCTTCCCACTATAAGTGTCCGTTGATAGATGCCACTTTGATTTCAAGTCTGTCTTCCAGTGCTTGAGCCACAGGAGTCTGCGTGAAGAAACCATGGCGGCAATGGACCTAGCGGAGAACTTGGCAGACTGTAGGGAAGAGTCAGCCATGTATTCTGACGCCGCTACCAGTTTCCCTAACTTCTGGTGAGTACGCACCTGTTCAGGGGGAATCAGAGCCTGTAACTCACGAAGCCACATAATGGATGTCCTTGCGAAAAAGGACAAAGATGTTGCTGCCTTAATTGCCCATGCCGAGGCTTGGTGAGCTCTGCAGAAGGAAAATTCAAACCTTTTATCCTCCGCCTTCAGATTCTCTGCCATGTATCCAGGGATTGTGGATGTGGAGAACAGAGAGGTGAGTGGAGTGTCCACCGTAGGCACCTCTAGAAGAGAGTCAAAGGAGGAAGAGACATTAAAAAGTTTCTTATCCGTGCTATTGGGGGAAGGCAAAGTGGCCAATGAGGCCCACTGCTTTTCTACGGTAGTGTGGAATATGGCAGGACAAGGAATCTGTTTATCCTCCACTACCTTTTCTGCAAACAGAGGATTAGACTCCTGTGTAGCAGAGGTAGATGGTTTGGGTTCCTGCTCCGTGGCCAAATTGGCCGTGGTACAGGCCTTCAGAAGTAAGGATCTGAACAGGGATGGATCAAAAAGACCCGTTGTAGGAGTCGGCTCCGGAGCCGCCTCCTCATCCTCTGACATGGGAATATCCACCGATTCCAGGTCCACCGATTCACCTTCTCCTAATTGAGATGATGCTTCAGATACACCAGTACCTGGTATCTGAACACGCCCCGTCTGTGATACAGGTATGGGCGGAGGCGGTGGTGCCTGGGGAAACCCTTGACTCATTGAAGAAGCCATAAATTGGTTGAATGCCTGATGCATGTAGCTCTGGAACTGTTCTGCCCACATGACCTGATCTGTGAAATGAGCACCAACCGCTGTGGGGGAATGTGTGGGCACTGTTGTGATGGAAGCAGAAGAAACAGAAGGAGGAGGAGGAGGAGGAGGAAGAGGAGGAGGAGAGGAAGGGGCGTTGTCTTACCTGAACGCCTTTTCTCAGCATGATGATGTAGAATCCACTGGATGGGTAGTTTCAGCCCTTCTGCTCAGCAAGAGACTAGGTCAGAACTTTGGCCACGCCTCCCTCTGGGTGTGTCCTCCCAGTTTTGATGAGGCGAAGCATCACTGACGAAGTCCGGCACAATAGGTCCAATTTTTTGCGACACCTGCCTAGACTATCATAACGGGAGGGTGTGGATTCTACATCATCATGCTGAGAAAAGGCGTTCAGGTAAGACAACGCCCCTTCTCCAGCATGATGAATGTAGAATCCACTGGATGGGACATACCAAAGCCGCTCATGTCCCCACGGGTGGGAAAGTCTAGGCTTGTGTCCCTTGAGAAGAAACAACCTGTTGCAGGACACGCCTGCCAAACGCAGCGTCCGCCGCTGCAAAACTATCTATCTTATAATGCCTCACAAAGACGGAAGGGGACGACCATGTCGCCACCCTACAAATCTCCTCAATCAATGCCTGCTTGGACCAAGCAGCAGACGCAGCTGCGCTGCGCGTCGAGTGAGCAGTAACGTGTGTGGGAACTGGAAGTGACTGAGAAATATAAGCTCGAGCAATGCATGCCCTTATCCACCTACCTATGGTGGAAGACGAAACCTTCCGACCCATGGCAGAGGGTTGAAAGGACACGAACAGGGCCTCCGACTTGCGAAAGACCGAGGTTCTCTTGACATAGTGACGCAGGGCCCTGTGCACATCCAATTTATGCCACTGCCATTCTAGTCTATGTGATGGATGCGGACAAAAGTTGGGAAGAACTAATTCCTGTGACTTGTGAAATGAGGTATTAACTTTTGGAACGAAGGAAGGATCCAATCTGAGGACCACCCTATCTTCGAAAAAGGTACACAAATTGTCCCTAACTGAAAGTGCGGCCAACTCCGATATTCGCCTAGCCGATGTTATAGCTACCAGGAACGCTACCTTTAGGGACAGAAAGTGAAGAGAACAGGAACTGAGAGGTTTGAAAGGAGGGGAAGTCAAAGCCTGCAACACCTTGGGAAGATCCCAAGATGGACAGCGGTGTACTACGGGTGGTCTGGTATTGACCACCCCCTTTAGAAAGGCATTGACTGCTGGATGTTGCGATAATGGGTTCAAATTGTTGCAGGAGAGGACCGTTGAAAGAGCCGCGATCTGCCTGCGAATGGTATTGGGTGCTAAGCCCCGGTTCAAACCCTCCAACAGGTAATCTAGGATATTGGGAATTGTAACTGAAAACTGGTTGAGGTTATGTTTGGCACACCACGTGCAGAAGTTTCCTATTAGTCAAAGGGCGTCTCGAGGCTTGAATCAACGAGATCACCCCGCACGAATAGGATTGCTTAGCTAGAGCTTCCCGATCAAGTGCCAGGCGGCCAGCTGGAGCCACTGAGGGTCGGGATGTTGAAGGTTCCCCTGACTGACAGCCACTCGGTCCGGGGGAATCTTCCATGGTGGTGAGATTGAAAGATCCACAAGGTCAGCAAACCACAGACGCCTTGGCCAATGTGGAGCAATCAAAATGACCTCCGCTCTTTCCTGGATCAACTTGTGGATAGTTGTAGGTAGCAACGGAAGAGGAGGAAAGGCATAGAGTAGGCTCGCCGGCCACTGGCATCGGAGGGCATCCGTTCCCTCCACTCCCCGTGCCGGGAACCTTGAGAAGAACCTGGGAAGTTGAGTGTTCGACAGGGAGGCAAACAGATCCAGATGAGGGCATCCAAACCTCCTTGAGATGTCCCTGAACAGGGCCGGATCCAGTTGCCATTCCGAGTGGTCTACCATGGCCCTGCTCAGGGAATCTGCTTGTCGATTTGCCTCCCCCGAAATGTGCTCTGCCCTGATGGACCTCAAGTTGGACTCTGCCCAGAGACCCAGATCCAAGGCCTCCTGCATGAGCGCCCAGGACCGGGTCCCTCCCTGTTTGTTGATGTGGGCTTTGGCTGCCACGTTGTCCGTCAGGATGACGACATGTTGTCCCTTCACCAGGGAGGAGAACTGCAGTAGTGCTAGGTGTATGGCCCTGAGTTTTAGCCAATTTATATTGTGGGCTAGGTCCGATCGGGACCACTGCCCCTGGGCCAGATGGGCCTGAAGATGGGCACCCAAACCGAATAGACTGGCATCTGTGGTTAGGGTGATCCTGAGAGGTTCCTTGAAAAAGGTCCCCCTGGTCATCGTGGATGTGGTCCACCATAGGAGTGATAGTAAGGTGTGGTGGGGAACCCTGACCTTTCTGTTGGATGCACTCAGATTCCATTTCTGGAAGGGAAGGAGGAACCATTGTAGGAGCTTCGAATGGAGTCTGGCCCACGGAACGATGCCCATGCAAGATACCATCTTTCCCAGGAGCTTGGACAACTGTACCAGAGGTACTGTCTTGTCCCTCCGAATCTGAAGTACCAGCTTTCGGATGCTGACCCGACGCTCCTGGGAAAGATAAACCTTGCACAGATCCGAGTCTATGACTGCCCCAAGGTATAGAAGTCGTTTTGTGGGAATGGTGTGGCTCTTTTTGAAATTGACTGAGAACCCGTGTGTCTCCAGAGTGCGTATTGTGATCTGTAGATCTGACTGAGCCGACTGAAAGGAACTGGACTGGACCAGAATGTCGTCCAGATAGCATTGCACCCGCACTGGTATAAGCCTGAGGTGAGCCGCCAAGACTGCCCAAACTTTTGTGAAAACCCTTGGAGCCGAGGATAGGCCGAAGGGAAGTGCTCTGTATTGGTAATGCCGATGTGCGTAGCAAAACCTGAGGAATTTGCGATGATCCGGATGTATGGGTATATGTAGGTACGCCTCTGTGAGATCTATGGATGAGAGGAAATCCCCTTTTCTGATGCTGGCGAGTATGGATTTTAGGGTCTGCATATTGAATCTTCTGTATGTCAAGAAGTGGTTCAGACCCTTTAAGTCCAGTATCACCCTCCATCCTCCTGAGGCCTTGGGAACTACAAACAGGATGGAATAAAACCCCTTTCCTTCCTGAGCCCTTGGTACAGGTTCTATGGCTCGAATTTCTTCCAGATGGGAAATGGCCGTGGCTACTAAGTTTGCCTTGGTTGCGTTTCTTGACATCGGGCATCTTATAAAGCGGTTTGGGGGGTGAGAGTAAAACTCTAGGGTGAGACCGTACTTGACGGTCTCTAGAACCCAAAAGTCGGAGGTAGTCCTTTCCCAGACGTCACTGAACCGCTCCAGACGACCCCTGATGGGAAATCCCTCCCTGGCGTCACTTGGATCGCCTATACGGGCGACAGCCTGATCCCCTGAAGGGACGCTTAGATTGGAACTGGCCTTTGGCTCCAATGCTCTGGCGGTCCTGCGGACGATCCTGCCTGGGGGGGAAAGATCGCGAGCCTCTTGACCAATCCCAGGACTGCCCCACCCGAAAGGGCTGTCTCCACTCCCAGGATCTACTGGGGCGGAAGGCCTGTCTACGGGACTCCTGCTGGGGTCGCCTATCTGACACTTTGGAAGGATGAGCAAGTATCTTGCGTTTGTCCTTGCCCTCAATAATGTGAGGTTCCAGGATCGATCCAAATAACTGTGTCCCACTATATTTGGATGTGGACAAGCGCCACTTTGACTTCAAATCAGTTTTCCAGTGTTTCAACCAGAAAAGCCTACGAGTGGCAACTGTGGCCATAATGGACCTGGCAGAGTATCTGGTGGAATGCAGAGAAGCATATGCCACATACTCTGACATGGTCACTAGCTTTCCCAGGGTCTGGTGTGTTCGAACCTGATCTGGTGGAACGATCGCTTGTAGCTCCTGAAGCCACATGATAGAAGCCCTGGCGAAGAAGGAAGACGAAGTTGAGGCTTTGATCGCCCAGGCCAAAGCCAGGTGTGCTCGAAGGAGGGAGAGCTCAAACTTCTTGTCCTCTGCCTTCAAGGCCTCCGCCATGTCCCCTGGGATAGCAGATGTGGAGAATAGAGAAGTCAATGGAGTATCTACAGAAGGTACCTCCAAAAGAGAGGCAAATGAAGGAGAAACATTAAACAATTTCCTCTCTGAACTGTTAGGGGAAGGCGGAGTGGCAAGAGCAGTCCACTGTCTTTCCACTGAAGTCCGGAAAACTTGTGGACAAGGAATCTGCATATCCTCCACCACCTTTTCCGCAAACAGAGGGTTAGATTCCTGACTGGTGGAGGTAGAAGGCTTCTCCTCCTGCACAGAAGTGAGGTTGACAGTGGTAACGGCCTTCAACAGTAAAGACCTGAAGAGAGAAGGGTCAAATAGTCCAGAGGTCGACGCCTGTTCGGGCGCAGCCTCTTCATCCTGACATGGGCGTGTCAGCTATCTCCAGGTCAACAGACTCCTCCTCACCTAACTGTGAAGAAGCCTCGGAAACCCCTGAACCAGGGACATTAGTGAGTCCCGCTTGAGAAGGTGGTATAGAAGGAGGTGGTGGTGGATGAAAGGTTCGTTAGCCCTTAGAAGACATGAACTGCCTAAATGCATTGTGCATGAAGGAGTGAAATTCAGCAGACCACCTCGCCTCCTGTTCCATATGACTAGAGCCAGACTCAGCTGGGATAAACGTGGCTTCATGGCCATGGTGAGGAGAGGGAGATGAGGAGCGAGTGGGACCAACCTGCACAGTTTCCCCCTGAGGAGACCAAGCCCTTGTGACATCTTGAGGAGGTGCAAAATGAGGCTCAGAAGTAGTGTCCAATGGGGCGGGGGAAGCCACTTCAGCCTCACTGGACCTGAGCCTTTGGGCTTTGGAAAACTCCCTTTCCAGTGCCAAATGTCTCCTCGAGGCCTCTTGCTCGGCAGATTTTGAGAGCTCCCTGGGAGAAATATGCTTTGTTTTAGCCTTCCCCCCCCCCCCCCCGTGGCCAAATCAGTAGAACTGCGCTTTGGTTGAGGTGGGGGAATACCGGAACCCTGTGATGCCTGAGGCGAGACACTGTCAGCCATTGCTATCTAGATATACCGAGTAGGAAATATCCAGAGGTGGGGGGGGGGGGGAACTCAGAAACGCAGATTTAGTTGACAGAGATTGGACAAAGAACGAACCTCACTCTGTACAACAGCAATGGCAAAAACAGTTAGACAGTTTCCTAGAACTGCCTGTCTAGCCCTGTGGCAAATGCCACACACTAATTTGAACAGGTGGATAAACAACTCCCCTTCGCTCACTCACCAAAGAATACAGATATGTGCAAAGACACAAAAAAGAAGGTAAAGCAATAACGATCCTCCAGCAATCAACTCAGGTCTGTGATTCTGATGAGCTGAGCTTCCTCCCCCCGGTAAAGTGGCTGACAGGTCAGACCTACAAAGGGGCTTTTCAGTCCTTGTACCTGCTAGACACGATAAGACCCCCCCCCCCAATTACTGTCGTATTGTAATCCGCACCAAAATGGCGACCGCCTCAAAAACACCCAAAATGGCATCTGTTGTCTTCCAAACCCTCTCAAGATGGCGGCCGCCTGTAGACCATGTGGTCAAAATGGCGACCGCGTCCTTCTAAAAAGGACCTCCCCAGAAGTGTTTACTCAAAGAAGGGAGGATTTCAAGATGGCGTCTGCCAGTGAAACACGTGGCCAAAATGGCGACCGCGCCCTCCGGAAAACCTTCCAAGAGGATTTACCCAGGGAAGGTAGGATCGAATGGGAAGCAAAGTGAGAGGAAAGGATCCCAGCCAGGATATGGCTATAGGAATAAAGGGAGAGGAGGGACCCTCTAAACACTTGCTGTTTAAGGTGAAAAAGTCTCCGCCGGAGAGAACTGAAGCAGACGTCTCATGTCAGCAAAGCCAGAGAAGCAAGCCGCCGATCAGACCGCGTTGCAGGGAGCTTGAATCGCTGAAAAACAGCTGCTCGTCTGTCCGTGGTACCACGGACCGGAAAAGACACTAAAAATCCCCTCTCTGAAAACTAGCAGCTTTCAGCCTCCAAGAGGAGCCTATGGCCCAAGGCCAAAGAGCCCAATAACAATTCCAAAGTTCCAAATCTATCAATTTATACTAATTTAGACTAAATATCCAATTAAATATACTCAATTCTGACTAAATAATTTAGAATCTATAAAAGCTATTAACCAACTTAATCTAGCTACGGAGCTAAGAAATTTGCGCCTAGCTGAGCCAGAGACTAAGTGAAAACTGGGAGGACACACCCAGAGGGAGGCGTGGCCAAAGTTCTGACCTAGTCTCTTGCTGAGCAGAAGGGCTGAAACTACCCATCCAGTGGATTCTACATTCATCATGCTGGAGAATAGGGACTAACCTGTTCAGTTTCCCCTTGAGAAGACCAAGCCCTGGGGGCATAAGAAGGCACACTTGGAGGCTCAAATGGAGACCGGTCCAGTGAAACAGGGGGAACCACTTCAGCCTCACTGGACCTGAGCCTTTGAATTCTGGAAAATTCCTTTTCTAGTGCCTGATGTCTCCTCGAGGCCTCTCTCTCAGCAGCCTTGGAGGGTTCCTTGGTGGTTAAATGTTTGATTTTAGCCTTCTTCTTTCCCCCCACGTTCAATTCAGTAGATCTGTGCTTTGGTTGTGTGGGGGGAACTCCAGAACCCTGCGATGTCTGAGGAGCTTCACTGTCTGCCATCGCTCGCTGGATATTCCGAGTAGGATATATCCAGGAATGGGGGAAAAATTACGCAGATCTGGTTGTCAGAGAGGGAAGTTCCCACGCTCTGAACAACAGCGATGGCAAACAGCCAGTCCACTAGAACTGCCTGGTTAGGCCCTGCTGACAACAGCGCCTACGAACTACGAAGAACAGGTAATTCAATAGTCCCTTAATTATAAACAGAATAGAATTATGTGTATATGTGCTGATTCCGCTCTTCCTTTAGCAGAATATTAAAGCAAATCAATCAGAGATACTGTGTACATTTCCCCCTTAGGAGCCGAACACAGTAGGCTACAGTATAAAATTCTCAGCCCTGAAATTTACCAACTGGTAAACAAGGCCTACAGCAGCGACCACGCCCGAAATGTAATTTCAAAATGGCGGCCGCAACCTCGTGTCTTCCAAAATGGCGATGCCTTTCAAGGAAGAACTTCCCCAACGCCTGTTTTTGCCCGAATAACAACAATACTGGGGAATCCTGCAACACTTGCTCCTTCCCCCTCTTTATCTATAAGGCAGAGACACTTGCGGTTGGTTGCGCAGCCTCCTCTGCGATCCGGATCAATGCAGCACCTGCTGGAGCCTCGTGGTCACGAGGAAGGAACGAGTCCTCCCAACCGAGTCGCGCTCCATTAGATCCGACGACGAGGCAGCTTGCTCCAAGGCGCCGAAACCAGGCTTCGTTTTAGCGCTAAGCAGCTGCTTAGCGCTATTCCTGGCTCCGACGGAGTCGGCTCGATCGGCCCCAGAGGCCTACGAGCCCCTGCTGGCTGAAGCTTAACTGCCTCCAAACGCCAAAAAAAGAACACTGTTAAACTTCTAACAATAATAAATTTAAAACAAAAAAACACCAGTAAAGGTAAATAAATGCCTATCTGTTCAATTAAATAAGTAAAACTCTAATCTAACAGAGGAGCCACCAAAGTTGCGTCCTCCTGAGCATAGACTAAGTTAAAACTGGGGGAAAGAAGGACCGCCCCAAGGAGGCATGGCTGAACTTCAAACTTAGTCTCTTGAGCAGGAAGGCTGAAATAACCCACCGGTGGATGCTACATCTAACATGCTGGAGAACAGGCATGTCAAACTGCCAGCCCACAGGCCAGATGCGTCACACCGAAACCGCACCCACCCCATTGCCAGCAACGGGGAAAAAGTCCCAATACGTCAGGCGATATCACGAGTTTCACATGCCTGTTGTAGAACATTAGAATATACATACACAAAATATGGAAGTTCTGAAAATCTGTAAGTTCAAAATATACTCCAAATGAAGCCAGGTTCCAAACTTAACCAAAGTTCTTTGTTGTCATTTTTCCACTGCAGAATGATTTTTTTTTCTAGACCTTCTACAGATGAGATCTTGCCTTGTGAAGTTGTCCTAATTGATTGACTGATTATGTGTCAAGAAGCCTGAGTCACTTCTTAGCAGTCATACATATTTTTTCCAGTCCCCAATTTGGTCCCAACAGTACACCCAATGTCACTGGAAATCAGTCCATCCACTTGTTGCTTATCATCTTTTTCTCTTTCTTTCCATATTTCCCAGCATTATAGAATTCTCAAGAGAGCTAGGTCTTCACATGTGCACAAATGGGGCGTTGTCTTACCTGAACGCCTTTTCTCAGCACGGAGATGGAGAATCCACCAATGGGTTTAGACTGTATTCCTGCCCAATCAGATCAAGTCAGCCAAAGTTGCCACGCCCGTCCTGGACCATAGAGATCCCAGTCTTGACGCGAGCATAGCCATTGACTGACAGCAAGACGTTGTGGCTCACAAAACTAAACTAACCCTAGTCCTAGATGACCTACAAGGATGGGTGTGGATTCTCCATCTCCGTGCTGAGAAAAGGCGTTCAGGTAACACAATGCCCATTCTCCAGCACTGGAGATGGAGAATCCACCAATGGGACATACCAAAGCCTACTGTCCCTGAGGGTGGGTAGTAGACTGGTCCGGTGTGGCACTTTGATGTAAAACTTGTTGGAGAACTCTCCTACCGAAGGAAGCCTCTGCCGAGGCAAATCTATCGATTTTATAGTGCCGAATGAAAGGAGATGGCGAAGCCCATGTGGCCGCCTTGCAGACCTCTTCGATGGAAGCCTGGGTGGCCCATGCCGCAGAAGTAGCTGCACTCCGTGTAGAGTGGGCTGTAATCTGTCGTGGAACCGGCAACGACTCAGCCTTATATGCTCCGGCGATGCAAGCCCGTATCCACCTGCCAACTGTGGAAGAGGAAACCTTCCGACCTCTGGCGGAGGAGTGGAAAGATATAAAGAGGGCTTCTGATTTGCGGAATTCCGCTGTCCGTGAAATATAGAACTGAAGTGCTCTACGGACATCTAAACTATGCCATTGCCGTTCCAACGCGTGCGATGGATTAGGGCAAAAATCCGGCAGCACTATCTCCTGTGACCTATGGAACAGGGAATTGACCTTCAGAACGAAGGTAGGGTCGAGTCGAAGGATCACCCGATCCTGGTGGAAAACACACAAGTCATCCCGGATCGAGAGGGCTGCCAATTCGGAGATGCATCGTGCAGACATAATTGCCACTAGAAATGCCACCTTGTGGGACAGGTAGCAAATGTCGCACGTCCTCAGGGGCTCAAAGGGTGGCTTAGTAAGAGCCCGTAGGACCCGTGGCAATTCCCACGAAGGGTACCTGTGTACGGTAGGGGGTCTGGTGTTAGCGGCCCTTTTAATGAACGAGCGGATTAAGGGGTGATGCCCCAATGACCCTGCTAAGTCGCATGTGAGGACTGTGGAAAGAGCGGCAATCTGTAAGCGCAATGTGTTTGGGGCCAAGCCCCTCTCCAGGCCGTCTAACAAGTAGTCCAAGATATGTGGAACTGTGAGTTCCGAGAGGGACAACTGATGTTCGGAACACCATAACCGGAAGTTTTTCCATGTGGCCTCGTAGATACGGTTTGTGGAAGGGCGGCAGGAGACCTGTATTACCGTAATGACCCCTGGCCAGCAAAGCTCTCTTGTTAATATTGAGCACTCAAGTGCCAGATGGCTAACTGGAGCCATTGGGGTTCTGGATGAAGAATAGCCCCCTGGCTGAGAGAGACCCATTCCGGAGGGATCCGCCAAGGGTCTGTGAGGGAAAGGCTCATCAGATTGGCGAACCAAGGTCTCCTTGGTCAATATGGGGCCACCAGGATTATCTTCGCTCGCTCCCGAAGGAGCTTGCGGATTACCGCCGGGAGAAGAGGTAGAGGGGGAAAGGCATAAAGCAGACCCTGTGGCCATGGGGTTCGAAGAGCATCCGTCTGTTCCGCTCCTGCAGAAGGGAACCTGGAAAAAAAGCGAGTCAGCTGGGCATTGGACGGGGACGTGAAGAGGTCCACAAGTGGGAGACCGAAACGGTGACAAATTTCTCTGAAGACCCTCGGGTGGAGGCGCCATTCTGAGTGATCTACCATTGTCCTGCTCAGAAGGTCGGCCTGGGTGTTCGCTTCCCCTGAAATATGATCGGCCTTGATGGAGGCCAGATTGTGTTCTGCCCAGGATCCCAGTAGGAGAGACTCAGTCAAAAGAGTCTGAGAGCGGGTACCCCCTTGGCGATTTACGTGAGCCTTGGCTGCCACATTGTCCATGAGGACTAGTACGTGACACCGTGCCACCAGCTTGTGAAATTGACGCAGGGCTAGATGGATGGCCCGCAGCTCGAGCCAATTTATGTTATGCCGGAGGTCTGAGTTGGACCAACAGCCCTGCGCCCAGTGCGACTGAAGGTGTGCTCCCCAGCCGAACAGGCTGGCATCTGTCGTGAGCACCACCCGGTCCGGCTCCTTGAAGCATGACCCTCTGAGCATGGCTGGTGATAGCCACCACATGAGGGTGCGCAACACCTGTTGTGGGAGGCTTACCCTTTGTTTGGAGGTGCTGAGGTTCTGCCTCTGAAAGGGGAGCATGAACCACTGTAGTTCCCTGGAGTGTAGCCTGGACCACGGGATGATTGCTATGGCCGAAATCATCTTCCCTAACAACTGGAAGAGGCTGGCCAACGTTACTGACCGGCCCCTGCGTATTTGGAGGACTGCCTCCCTTATGCTGTCCCAGCGTTCTTGAGATAGGTACACCCGGCACTCCACCGTGTCTATGATGGCCCCGAGGTGTAACAACCTTGTTGTGGGAACCAAGTGGCTTTTTGGAAAGTTTACCGAGAACCTGTGTTCCTGGACCAGCTTTACCACCAGTTCGAGGTACGACACGGCAGACTGGGTGGACGATGGCTGGATTAATATGTCGTCCAGATAGTATTGGACTCTGACTGGTATCCTTAAATGAGCTGCCAGGACCGCCAGGATCTTGGTAAACACCCTGGGAGCCGATGACAGGCCAAATGGGAGTGCCCTGTACTGGAAGTGGCGTCCCTTGTATGCGAACCGTAGGAACCTGCGGTGGACCAGAGAGATAGAGATATGAAGGTACACCTCCATGAGGTCGATAGACATCAGGAGGTCCCCTTTTCTTACGCTTCCCAAGATGGAGTGGAGCGTTTGCATCTTGAATTTGTGGTATGCAAGATGAAAATTTAAGCCTTTGAGATCTAGAATGGCCCTCCACTCCCCTGACGCCTTGGGAACGACGAAGAGGATGGAGTAAAATCCCTGACCTCTCTGGTTCAGTGGTACCGGTTCTATGGCCCGTATGTGTAATAAATGTTGGACGGCTTCGTTCATCAGCCTTTCTTTGTTCGGTTCCGGGGGTATGGACAAGAGAGAAACCAATTTGGGGGGTTGGAGATAAACTCCAGAGAAGGACCGTGATGCATGGTGTTGAGCACCCATGCGTCCATAGTGGTGGCCTCCCACTGGTGGGCAAATAGGGAGAATCTGCCCCCACTGGGAGGTACTGATGGGGAGTCATCTGGAACGGCGGAATGGCCTGCTGTTCCCTCGAAAGGGCCGCTTGCCCTGCAATTGTTGTCTGGGTCTGGGAGTTTGCCTATCAGTCTGTCTCTCCTGCCTATCTTGCCTTGCTGGGAATGGGTGGAAGGGCTGGGTGTAATTGTATGTAGCTCCTGCACGAAAGGACTGTCTTCGTGGAAAATAACTGGAGTGTTTGTCTGATCTTTTAAGGAGATGATTAAGGACCTTGCATTTGTCCTTATTTTCAGTTAAGTAGGGATTTAGGGAGTCCCCAAATAATTTAGCTCCCTGGTATGGGGCAGCTGCCAGCTTCCACTTCGACTTAGCATCGGCTTGCCAGTGTTTCAACCAAAGCATGCGGCGGCCAGTGATACTGGACGCCATAGCTCTGGATGAAAACCTGGCGGCCTGGAGGGTTGCGTCTGACGCATACTCAGTGGCCGCCACCATCTTACTAAGGTCCTGGTGTGTGCGAATATCCTCCGCTGGAATCCGGGCTTGAAGTTGCCGGAGCCAGCAGAGGGTGGCCCTGTTGAAAAATGAGGCGGAGGTTGCTGCCCTGATTGCCCATGCAGTCGCTTGGTGTGTTCTGCGATAAGTGGACTCGCACTTGCGATCCTCAGCCTTAAGGGCCTCAGAAAAGTCCCCGGAGATGGCTGTGGCCGATACTAGGGGCCCTAAGGGCTCATCCACGGCCGGTACCTCCAGAGCCTCCTCCAGATCCTTGGCAACATTGTACAACCTCTTGTCAGTGTTACCTGGTAGGGGAAGAGAAGCCAGGGAAGCCCACTGTTTCCGGATCGCATTCAGGAACAAAGAAGGGCAAGGGATGCGGTGTTGAGTCGCGACCAGTTCGACAAAGTTCGGGTCTGCCTCCGCGTCTGGGGGAACGGGAGTTGTTGATGAAGTTCCCGGCCCAAGGTGGGCAGTGGAGGTAGCCTTACGTAGTAAGGTGATAAAGAAAGAAGGATTAAAGAGGCCACTAAATGAAGGGGCCTCTGGAGGAATTTCCTCCTCCTCCGACATTTGAACCTCCTGTTCTGTGGCGGGTTGGTTGTGGTATGAATCCTCAGAAACTGATGACCCAGATGGAGAGGAGGGATTGTAACAGGCCTCAGTCCCCGATTGTTGAATAGGACGGGGAATGGTAGTCACTGGTCTGGAAGCCTGAACCCTAGCATCAAGGGCTCGGTCCACTGCTTGTGCAATCAGCAAGGCTAAGCGGTCCTCTGTAGGGAAGGGGACCGGCTCGCTAGGGCGGAGCCCTGCTGCCGTAGGGGTGAATGTGGCCTCCGGAGCCCCCTGAGGCCCCCGTGCAGTAGAGGGTTGGGAAATGGAAGGAAATTCGCCTGTCCCGTACTGCGCAGGGTAATGTAAGGATTCCCCCGTAGACCAGGTCCCCAGAGGGGAGGTTGGAGCCCCGAGGGGTAAGTCCAAAGCTAACCCTCCGGTCTGAGGTGTCTCCAACCTGGCTCTTTTCTGAGCCTTGGAGAACTCCTTTTCTAAGGCTTGGTGTCTCCTGTTGGCCTGTTTGTCTGTTCTTTTGGAAGGTTTGGTAGATCTGACCTTGGTGGCAGCTGTTTTATCCATGCCTTCCAGACCAGGTGTACCCGATGAGGATGACAAGGCTCCCTTCAAGGAAAGAGTAGATTCCTCCATTCTCCGATGGCACAGGAACACAATGGGGGCCCCTGGTATCTGGAGAGTATTACACACTGGGTAAGGACAGACGTACTACAGGGGACGTCTGGAACCCAGGTACAGCCTCTTGCGTGGATAAGGACAGGCGCACGACTGGGGACGCCTGGAACCCAACTGTGGCTGTGCACGGATAAGGACAGACATACTACTGAGGGTGTCTGGAATCTGGCCTGAAGTACTTTGGATAAGGACAGGCACACTACTGGGGGTGCCTGGAATCCAAGTATAGTTATCACATGGATAAGGACAGACACACTACAAGGGGTGCCTGGAATCTGGATGGAGCCAAATTGTGTGAATGGTGACAATGAGGGAAAACAGGAGACAACAGAACCTGAAAGGGGGGAACCCAGGGAAGCCTGGATGTGTCAACGATCCAGGAGATCACAGTTGGAGAGGAAGGCCTGTGATGTTGTGAAGAGAGAATGCCTATGGAGGTGCCTAGGCCCCTACTCTGAGAACAGGCCTCAACGTGTATTCAAAATGGTGGCCGTCTATACAATGCCAGCCTGCCAATCTGACGTGAGTCCGGCCTGTTGTTCTCTTTGGAGACCCCCCCCCCCCCAGTGAGATCCCTCACTCCAGACCGCTCCCTGCGGAAATCAAGAAGTATCCCCTCCCACTGTAGTCTGTGCTCGCTAGGCCTATTGAGGCCATGCGGTCCCAAAATAGCGGCCGTGCATGAGACTGCGCGGTTCCAAAATGGCGGCCGCACGAGGGGACCGACTCCTGAAAGCGAGACCTACTCGAGACTTGATGTGAGAGAAGAGCGCAGTCTGCGAAGGGAAAGAGAAGCCAAAACACCCCCCCCCCCGGTTTTTTGCTCACCAAACCAACGCCGGACAGCTGATCAGCGCTGCTCTCTTGCGCGCGCACCCCCTTCTCTGCCGAAAAACTGAGGATTGAAGACCAAAGAGGCTGAAAAGCGGCCTGAAATTACTCTTCGGGTCTGAATCAGCTTGCAGGCACCAACGGCTCCCGAACGAGCTGGGAAGGTCTCGTGTGGTGTCTTCGGCCTGAAACAGTCAGCGGAGCTGCAGCCGCAAGCTCCGTTAGAAAGTATCGAACTCCTCAGCTGGCTGGGGCTAACAGCCTTTAGTCCCGAGCAATCCAGTGAGCAGAAGAGTTTTTTACTTTCTTTGGATGGGGGGAGGGGGGGAAGGAGGAAGGAACCCCTTCTTTAGCAAGGGCTTGTAAAGCCCCCCAATGGAGGAAATTAGGAGATAACTCCAAGTTCCTGTGGGAAAGGATTGAAAATTTGATAAAGATAATCAATTTTGAAAAAAGATTGAATCCAATTTGCTCACTAAAACCTGCACAGCTACTGGGGAAAAGAAAATCCACCAATGGAGACTGTACTGCCTAAGAGCCAAATCTGCACGTCTGTCCTGGGCAAGATCAAGTCAAGACTGGGATCTCTATGGTCCAGGATGGGCGTGGCAACTTTGGCTGACTTGATCTGATTGGGCAGGAATACAGTCTAAACCCATTGGTGGATTCTCCATCTCCAGTGCTGGAGAAAAGACAGAAGTTATCCTACTGTGAGTTAAACTCCCTCTCTCTACACCTAGGGCAAGACAAAGCAACCCTGATGAACTCTCTCTCAAGGCTGAATTATGTCTCTTTTCCTAGAAATAAATCTAACTATTAAAGTAATCAAAAATACTTTTACTTTACATAAGACATAAAGTAACTGACATTAAATTGCCCTATATGCATAGTCAAACATGGGTAAACTTGATTATTTTTCTAGTACATTTTTAATTATTCTCTAGGGAAAAAAACATAATCCAACAACACAAAATATCCTATGATAAAAATAAATAATTTTATGGCTCTACTTTCCTGAGGAAAAAAATATTAGGGTGTCTCTTTCTTTTAAGGATTTTACACTGATTATTACAGGAAGGTACAGCATAAAGATACAGTGGTGACAAATGCTGCACTGATTGATATTGAATTAGTTATAGAGCTGTTGAAAGCCCACTATCTCTGCTTATAAAAATAATGCAGTTAGAAACCTAAAGGAGACTTTGCAAAAGAAACAAGAAGGAAAAATGTGCACATTTACACTCCATAAGAAGGAACAATATTTTGTAAACTATTCACTTAATACGGTAGAAGGGGGAATCAACTTACACTACTACTGGTAGCTAGTAGTAATAACCAGGGCTTTTTTCTCATAGAACGCCCAGAATGGAGTTCCGGCACCTTTTTTGGATGGAAACATATAGGGTAGGCAAGGCGGATTGTATGACGTGTGAGTTCCGGCACCTTTTTTTTTTTTTTTAGAAAAAAAGCACAGGTAATAACTATATTACCTAAGAACAGCTGCTCAAAGCTTGCTATAGATTGAAATGTGTCACAAGAATTGCCAATTTAAGAGAAAATCTATTTTTCATTCAATACTTGCATGCAAAATCTCCAGCTATAAAGCACTTACATAATACTAAAATGCCCACTATTATGATAGAAGGAAAAGAAGCATATGAACGGTATTGTTTTAGATCAGTGGTTCTCAACCTTCCTAATGCCGCAACCCTTTAATACAGTTCCTCATGTTGTGGTGACCCCCAACCATAAAATTATTTTTGTTGCTACTTCATAACTGTAATTTTGCTACTGTTATGAATCGAAATGTAAATATCTGATATGCAGGATGTATTTTCATTGTTACAAATTAAACATAATTAAATTCTATTCTATTCTATTCTATTCTATTCTATTCTATTCTATTCTATTCTATTCTATTCTATTCTATTATATTCTATTCTCTCTTCCATATTGTCTATTCTGCTCTGCTCTGCTCTATATTCTATTCTATTCTATCCTATCCTATCCTATCCTACCCTGGTCTGGTCTGGTCTGGTCTATATTCTATTCTACTCTACTGTACTCTACTCTATACTCTACTCTATTCTGGTCTGGTCTATATTCTATTCTATTCTGTTCTGTTCTGTTCTGTTCTGCTCTGCTCTGCTCTATATTCTATTCTATTCTATTCTACTCTACTCTATTCTGGTCTGGTCTATATTCTATTCTATTCTATTCTATTCTATTCTATTCTATTCTATTCTATTCTTAGACAATTTAGGATCGTCTTCCTGGTTATTCGAAAAAGATTCAGTTATAGAAATGACAACCTTCCGATCATTCTCTACATCTCCCAGCTTTGCATTTGGAGTGAAATGAATCCCAAATTGCCCTTAGTATATTTTATTATTTTATTTCAAAATGGTCAGAGAGGAGGGTAATTTCCCTAAGAACCGCCCGCCGTGGCGCTCGAGGAGCTCGTCTCTCAGCCCCGCCCCTTTCGAGGAGGAGAGTTCGGGTGGGGGGAGCAGAGGGAAAGCGTTCTCTTCTCACGGAGGAAATTGGCCTTGGTAGCTCGCCGTACACGAAGCCTTAAGCAGCGTGAGAGTTGGAAGAGTGAGGGGTTCCCCTTTCCATCCCTGCTGCGGCGCTTGCAGCTTTGTGGGTTGGTACTTTCACGCTCACGGGATTCAAATTTCACAATGGCTCAGAACGTTCAGAGTGTTACATTGTCTCTCATGCTGCCCATCACTTGCCACATTTGCCTGGGGGACCATGCGGAGTGAAACGTGTTCGGCGGCGACGACCCACACCCTTGCAAAATGCGCGTGGGACGCAGGAAAAAGCCCCCTCGGTGGGGGAGAGGAGGAGAAGCGCTTTTAATTCCATGCGTTCTTTTTCTCCCCCCCCCCCTCCACCCATTTCTTGCGTGGCTTTAAATGGACGATTATTTCTGAATTCTAGCTATGTCCCTAGCTTTGGAAACGGCTCGCTGAAAACTTTATAAGCGGTGTGTCAAGCCCCTGGGCTTGACATGAACCAGTGGGGGACAGGGAAGGAGCAGCCAGCCAATGTCCGTATGCCACCCCGGGGTGCCGCCCAACTTCCGAGGACCAGCTGAGAGTTGGCAAGGCCGCCATGCACTGTGGCCGCCTCCCTCCATTGACACGGACACCGGGGAAGTCCCTACCACTGGCTGGGTGTCAGAGGTATGCCAGCCGGACGCCGGAGGGACTGCCTCTTGCTTTAGCCGCCCCTCGCGGCAATTGTGGAGCAAGATGCCCGTTCGGTGCGGCGGCAGGCAGACCCAGGCGCTCCTGGGCGGCCATGGCAAGCGGCAGCGATGGCGCAGGCCGACCACCGGCTGGGCCACCAGCTGGCCCAGCCCAAGGGAGGTAAGCCACATGCACCAGCTACCCTCCCAGCGCCCGCCGCTGCCCCGCTAGCCTCACCATGGCCACTGCCCGTTCGGTGTGGCGGCAGGCAGGCCCAGGCGCTCCTGGGCAGCCCTCCCACCCCTGGCCCTCTTTTACTTACATTTAGTAGTTGCTCCGCAGGGAGGGGTGGAAACTTCCAGAAAGCTCGCCTTAGCTGCAGACAACTTGCAGCAATGTTTGCCAACTGGGACTTTTGGCGGGCTCAGCAGGGCAGAGACAACCTGGACAATTCCTATTGGCTTTTGAAAGCCAATAGAATTAGACTCTCTTGAATAGAATCTATTCTATTGGCTTTCAAAAGCCAATAGAATAAGAGGGAGTAGCACAGCACATGAAAAAGGGGAAAAAAACAAAACAAAACAAAATGCCAGACTGCGTTTCATAAGGATTCTATGAGGAAAAACTCCAGGACTTTGGCGACCCCTGTGAAATGGTCGTTTGACCCCAAAAGGGGTCACAACCCACAGGTTGAGAACCGCTCTTTTAGATGTTCCAGTATCTGGGACACAAGGCATTTGTGTACATCAGCTATTTCAGGAGATAGACTGGGGATGTAAGTATTTGCATTTTCAGTGCTGATAGGTACATCTATTTATTTTACCGGATGCTCAGTGTAATCAAATACTAAATCTATACCTATATTCAGTCCATAGTCTTCATTTTCGGAATGACTTTAAATTTCACATAATATAGCTTGAACCTCTGGTACAATTTTCTATACTTCCTTTTTCCCCTATAATTGGTCTGATGAAGACTTGTACAGAATTTGAAAGCTTGCACATTTTTAATTTCATTTTGACTATCCAACTGAATTTAAAAATTAAAAAACAAACAGGAAGCTGGCATATTGCAAAGGAAATCATCAACCTCCAGCATTTTATTTATTTGCAATAATGTTTTGGGCCCCAACAAAGGTGCCAATGGGATGGGAGAAAATATTCGGGGGGGGGGGGGTAGTTGGACTTTCAGTAAATTGGCAATTTGTGACTATGTGCAGAGTGGCAGACATTTTGTTAATAGGTAAATATTCCAAATAATTCCAAATAAGCCCCAGACCCAAAAGCTTTGCCTTTCCCTGCCAGAGACTACCTAAATAATTTTTTCTCACCTAAGACTACCTCAGGGCATTGCAATATAATTTGAAAACTGCTACAAACAAAATAATACAAATTAAGACATGAATCAGTCAAAGAAATTAACACTGGTTGTTTTCCCACAGTACTTTAGTGGCCTTTAAAGATGAGTACTCTCTATATAGAGATATGTCTGTTTTAGAAAACCCTAAAAATTCACTAAATGTGACCAATTGTTTTGTTACAAAAATGCTATCAACTTTTCACCATTAAAAATTATACCAAGTGGAATAAAAAGCAAAATAACCAGGGACTTCTGGTGGTGTCGCGATGTCGATGGCGGCTATTTTTTAGCCGTCCTTCTGAGACAGCGTTAAAACCGCTGAGGACAGCAGATATCAGCTGTTCCGCGGTTTAAAACCTCCTTCCTGGGCTAAAGGAAGGAGGGGAGTTTTACCCTGAATAGTGGTAGAGCCTCTGAAACCCCCCAAAAAGTTTTTTTGGGGGGCGAAAAGAGTGCTCCTACGGAGTTCAGGGAATCTCCGCTTCTCAGCTGTCTTTGTTCCTTGTCGTTCGGGACAAAGCAAGACGCCGCTCCCACCTCCGCGATTAAAGAGAACTGGTGAGTTATTTTAAAAAAAGCGGACAGAGCTGATCGGGGATTCTTACTTTTTGGATTTATTTGGACTTTAATTTTAAAGAATTATTTTTACTTTCTCCCTTTTTTTTTTGTTGGGAGGGAAAGTAAAATGGCGATGTGAGGCTTTTTTTTTGAGTGCTTGAAAGGAAACGGAACAGATTTTGGTTACTTTGTTACTTTTTCTTTTTTCATTTTTTTTGCTTTTTATTATTATGGTTTTTTGAAAGAGACTTGGGTTTACTTATTTTCCCTCTCTTTTGTTTATCTTTTTATTTTTTCTTGGGATCTCTTTGTACTTTCTTTTTTTAAGAAGGAGGAAAGAAGAAAAAAAATTTCTTTTGTTTAAAATGGCTTCAAAGCGTCAAGTTTCCACAGTACCTAAGGTGGCTTCTTCTCCGGCGATACTACCAGCCCAACAACCACCTTCTCCTCCTATACAACCACTCACGGTAAACGATTTGCAAGATGTTATGGGAAATGTTATATCTCAAATTAGAGGAGAAGTGAAGGAGATTTTAGTGGAGAATAATAATATTTTGAGGCAAGATATAGTTCTGGCCCTAAAAGGACTTGCTTCTGTCGTTGAAAAGTTGGATTCTTGTGTTGAAGAAGTAGCAGATAAAGTGGATATATTGGAGGAAAAATTTGAAGGAATGGAAAAAAAGATGGAAATTTCACAAGGTGAAATTGTTATGTCTCAATATAGAGAGATGGAGTATGCTTTAAGAATCAGAGGCTTGAGGGAAAATATGCAAGAAAACTTGAGAGAGATGGTGGCAAATGACTTTGCTGTGATTTTGGACAGAGAAAAGGAGGAAATACTTGGAGAAATTGAAAAAATATTTAGAGTTAATTCTTGGGTGGCAAAACAGAGAAATCTGCCAAGAGATGTGGTAATTTATTTTGGGAAAAGATCTTTACGCAATGAAATTATACAAGCTTTTTACAACAAGAGATTTCAGATTGCTGCACAAGATGTAATAATTTTAAAGGTGATCCCATCTAAAATTCTAAGAAGAAGAAAAGAGTTTGCTTTTTTAGCAGATGAACTTAAAAAGAGGCAGATGCCATTCAGATGGGAAATTCCGACCGGAATTGTGGTGAGTCACGCAGGGACACGTTATAGACTTAATACTGTTCTCAAAGCAAGAGAGTTTTATACTTCGGTCCTGGGAGCGCGCTCATCACCACCTATAATGTTGAAAGTTTTGGAAGAAAAGGAGATAGAACAGCAGTCTGAAGAAGCTGTATTGATGAAAGCTGGGAAAATACAGGCTGAGTGGTACCAACAAGCTGAGATGAAGGAACAGAGAATGACTCGAGCAGCACATAAGTGTAAGGAAAAGGAACAACAGAAGAAGGAGGTTAAAGAAGTTTTACAAGAATTTGTTTCTGAGCCTGTGGGAGGAGCAAGACCTAAGAGATCATCGGTGCAATCCTCGATGGCAGATCTCCAAGTAGTCTTCTCTAGGCTAATGGATGGAGGAGATGGCAAAGCTCCTGACCTGGAATGTTAACAGCCTTAATTCTCCACAGAAAAGGAAGAAAATATTTCATTATTTGAAGCAACATAATAATGATATTATTTGTCTGCAGGAAACCCATATTATTTCTAAAGACCAAAAATATTTAGTTAATGCCCGATTGGGATCTCATTTTGTATCCTTTGCTTCTGGGAAAAAAGGGGGTGTAGTTATTTATGTTAAGCAAAACTTATCAGCTTCTTTACTAGATTCCGATCCTCAAGGGAGATATGTAATGATTGAAGTGGGAATGTATGGTAAAAAAATACTTATAGTGGGTTTGTATGCTCCAAATCAACAACAAGAACAATTTTACAGGCTTTTACACCAAAAATTTTTTAGATTATTATACAAAATTATATATGGGCAAGAAAGTACAGGGTTTAGATATAGATAAATATTTACAAGATGCTCATTTTCCTAAGTTAACAGAAGATCAGAAACAAGAGATTAATGGATTTATTACTACAGATGAAATTATTACGGCAATTAAACAATTAAAACTAGGTAAAGCACCGGGCACTGATGGATTGACATCAATTTATTATTAAAACTTTGATAGATGAGTTGATAGAACCTTTAAAGGAACTTTTTAATAAGATATTACAGGGAACAGAGACGCCCCCGTCTTGGGGTAGGGCTTTTATATCTTTGATTCCAAAAGAGGATCAAGATCTTACTTTACCAAAAAACTATAGACCTATATCTCTTTTGAATGTAGATTATAAAAATTTTTCAAAAAGTTTAGCTAATAGACTTATGATTGTATTGAATCAAGTAATACACATGGATCAAACAGGTTTCATAACTGGAAGATATATGAAGAATAATGTTAGACAAATTATCAATTTAATAGAATATTTGGATAAGAACAATCAGATCTCTGCAGGATTGATTTTTCTAGATGCTGAGAAAGCCTTTGATCAGGTAAATTGGCAATTTATGTTAAGATTGGTTGAGGAAATGAATTTTGGAGATAAAATTTTACAGGCTCTTTGAGCAATTTATCAAAGACAAACAGCACAACTTATAGTTAATGGAGGTTTATCTGAGGTATTTCAAATTGAAAAGGGGACTAGACAGGGTTGCCCATTGTCGCCTTTGTTGTTTGTTTTAACTTTGGAAATCTTGTTGATTAAAATTCGTGAATCATCTAAAATAAAAGGAATAGAGATTAATAAGAATAATTATAAATTAAGAGCTTTTGCAGATGATCTGGTTGTTACTTTGTCTCAACCAACTTATTCAGTAATGGAGCTGTTACAATTGATAAATCAATTTGGACAAGTCTCTGGTTTTAAAGTTAATAATAATAAGACTAAAATATTGCCAAAAAATATGACTAATTTGGATAAGGAGACTTTAGTTAGATTGACAGGTTTTGAAATTGTTAATAAGGTAAAATACTTGGGGGTATTTTTATCCGCTTCCAATGCAAAACTGTATAAAAATAATTATGAAAGGTTGTGGCTCAAAATACAAAAGGATTTAAACGATTGGAAAAAGTTGCAATTATCTTTGTTGGGGAGAATAGCAGCGGTTAAAATGAATGTTTTGCCAAAGTTTCTTTTTTTATTTCAAATGATACCTATTTTGAAGAACGAGGCAAGTTTAGATGAATGGCAGAAAGGTATTAATAAATTTATTTGGGCAGGGAAAAAACCAAGAGTAAAATTTAAAATTATACAAGATGTACGAGAGAGAGGTGGACTCAAGGTACCAAATTTCAAATTGTATTATGATTCTGTGGTTTTAACATTGATTAGTGATTGGATTAATTTAACAAATGTAGATATACTCCTTTTGGAGGGGTGGGATTTATTATATGGATGGCATGCCTATTTAATTTATAATAAGAAGGTGGATAGGGCTTTTAAGTCTCATATTTTAAGAATTTCTCTACTTCGAGTTTGGAAGAAATATTATAGAATAGACTCAAGAATTCCATTATGGGCTATCCCGGGGCATGCAATAGAAGGAATAAGGAAAGGAGTGAAGATGGACAGTATTTCTTATAAACAATTACTTAATTGGGATGGGAAGAATTGGCAATTAAAACATATAGATGAATTAGCACAAGAAAATATTATTTATTCGTGGTTTCAGTATAGACAATTATTGGAAAGGTGGAAGATAGATTATAAAGTGGGTTTGATTAGAGAGGATGAAAATTTGTTGAAACAAATTAAAGATCAAAGTCGATCTCATATAAAAAGAATTTATGATGTATTAGTGGAATTGGATTCAGAAACAGAATTAGTTAAAGATTGCATGGTCAAATGGGCTAAAAATTTTGATGAGCCGGTTTTATTAGAAACATGGGAGATAATTTGGGTGAGGAATGTTAAATTCACGCAAGCTCAAAATTTACGGGAAAATTTTTATAAAATGTTTTACAGATGGCACCTTGATCCACAAAAGATGTCTCGTATGTATTCAAATTTGCAACCTAAATGTTGGAGATGTGGTTGTTTGGATGCAACGTATTATCATATTTGGTGGTCATGTAAAAGTATAAAAGCTTTTTGGATAAAGATATGGTGGAATACTCAAAAAATTTTTAAGAGAAGGATAAAATTCACTCCACAATTGTTTTTGTTAGGTATTATTGTTGATTGTGATGATAAAGAAATTATTTTAATGTTAAATTTAATTACAGCGGCAAGGTTGTTGATAGGACAATATTGGAAGAAGGAATTTTTGCCTACTTTGGAGGAATGGTTTTTTAAAGTTTCTTATTTATCTGAAATGGCAAAAATTTCGGCTTATTTGAAAGATCAATCGCAAGAGAAATATCTCTTGGTGTGGAAAAGATGGATAAACTTTATACAGTATAAGTATGATATTAAAAGATATTATTTAGCTTTTGAATAATTTATGTTTAAAGTTTAAAGTTTAAGATAATAAGTATTTTTATTATATATATATATTGGACTTTTTATTATATATATATATTGGATTTTTTTTTAATATAACTTTTGTTTGAGGTTTACTTAAGTTTAAATGTTTTGTATTCTTAGTTCTAGTTAACCCTGTATTCAGCTCTGGGAAGAGGGGGGGGAGGGTTTTTGGGAGGGTAGGGAGGTAGTGGGAGAGGGATTTTATTGTAAAATTGCAAAAACTTTTAATTAAAAAAAAAAAAGCAAAATAACCATATAAATTACAGAATGAAAATACACTTTATTTTACAGTGTGTAAATAAAAAAACTATAGAAACACAGCATCAACAGATTTCACCTAAGGCTTGTATAAACAGAAGTGTATAAAATAGATTATGATGCTGTCCTTCACTGGTTTCTATTCTTCTGTTCAAAATGTAAGGCCTTCCAATAAACCTTTACACATTTTCAGACCTACATACTTAAAGAATACTGATTCCTGATGGCATTTCCCACCCACAAGGTTAGCCAAAATGGGCCCAAATCTCTCACCCATATGTTGGAAATGCAAATTAGCAATAGGGACCTATTACCATATGTGGTGGGAATGTCCTAAAGCCTGTGATTATTGGAATAGGATAAGAAAATGGCTGGAAGAAATATTAATGTTGGAGATAGAGCTAAAACCTGAACTTTTTTATTGGGCATAACCATAGAGAAATATGACAAGGGGACAGTCTATTTGATGTTGTACATCTTGACTGCTGCTACACTGGTGTTTGCACAAAAATGGAAGAACAAAGAAACTCCCACAGAGGAAGAGTTACTATATAAAATACTATCTTGAGCTGAAATGGACAGGCTTGCGATGGAACTGAAGGATAAGAGTGGATCAGAATACTTTGAAATCTGGGACAAATTTTACTATTGGTGGGAATCGAGGAGGACTGTTGGAGTTACAGATTAGTGTTAAGATAGAAATGTATATAATCTTAGGCCAGCAAATAGAGAAATGAATTAAGTATTGTATAAATAATACATATGTATTTATAGAGATAAAAAACTAAATGTAAGAAGAGAAATAATTTGACAGAAATGTTTATACTGGAATGTTACGTCATGTCCAATGTTTTCTTTTTTAACTGTATTATAAATACAAAACTTAAAAAAAAAAAAAAAGAATACTCATTCCTGTATATTCCCACTTCCTTGGATCATATTTGAACTCTTTCTTCCATGCAGAAGAACTTTTCAAATGTGGCACTATATGAAATTCCCTTTCCAGAGAAGTCAGTACTATGAACTTTTTGGTTCAGACAATACATGTTATTTGTTCAGGTTTTCAAAGTAGTTAAATGTCTAACTACTAGCTATTACTGATATTGTTGCCTCTACAGATGGACCATAATAAACTATCTGTAAATATTGTTTGAAAAGCAGTGTATAAATATTTTTAAACAAGCTATATGAGAAAAAATAGACAAAAACTGTAAATTAAATCATGCTCACATTTGGTCCTGTGAAAATATATCTTGTAAGAACATTGGGAAATTTTTTTTTACAGAAAAAATCAGTTCAGTTTTTAAAAACATCCTTTAAAAATGTATAAAGATCATTGCACATTGTTCAGTCGAACCCACATCTCACAATTACAGTAAAAATATATATTACAGTAATGTCAACACTTAAGTGTAACTATTCCAAGTTAACAAGCAGCAGAGTTACAGAAAGAATTCCTGCTTCTTGAATTAGCAGCTTGGCTATTGTGGGAAGTCACACACACACACCCCCCAGAAGGAAATATTAAAAGGGCAGAAAAAAATATATTTCCTCAGGATCTTGAAGAGGCAGGAAAGCATGCCCAGTTTTCTTAATAGCCCCAAGTCTGCCTCCCCCAAGCAGAAACCAGCTCTATAGAAATGCAGATGCAGACCATTCAGGAAAGTTGGAGCTAGAAGATTAAGAAGACAAAGACCTAAAATCTGCATACCTCACCCAAACTCTAAGAGTCATTAGCCCAGCCACATGGAAGCAGGATATGACCCTTGGGACATAATAGGATTAAACCACAGATACCAAGGCCCAGAAAAGCACACTCAGACTCAGTTCAAAGTTCATGCCACAGGAACAGGAAACAACTCAGCTGGATGAACCAGGATGAAGACTTTTCTTCCAACACTATCAAAAGCAACAGAAAGAGGCAAACACCAAGCCCTATAACAGACAAGGGAAGAACTCACACCCCTTAATCCTTGCACAAATGAGAGAGTTTGGAAACTGAAACTGACCCAAACAATAAACACTCCTCTCCTCCAGCATATTGTGTTTACAGATCAACAGGGAAAACAGACAACAAAAAGTAAAAGCCAGCTAAACTAACACACGCTGTAATCTTGATCCCAATCTAAGATTTAAAAAGCTCATCAGCCCGAGTTTACCTTGAGACGGGTTATACAGCAACCTATTTTCAGTGCAAAACCAAAACAGTTTACTAAACAGCTAAAGAGATGCAGTTTAGTTCTTACTGATAGTGTTGCCTCTACGGATGGCCCAAAGATGCATGGCAGCCTAGCCCAAAAGGCCTCCAAATTCAGTACTATGCACATCTTATATTTTTAAAACACCACGGGACTTTGTCATTGCCTGCAGTTGGTGCCTAGCTAGCTTCTCCTTTCTCTCTTGGAAAAGGTGGTGCCGAGTGTGTGTTTGTAGGCGGGACCCAGAAAGCACATTGCTCCAAATCGCCCCAGGCTAGGGCCACTTTAGAAATTAATTCGTGGATTTCATAAATAACACTTTTCCTGTCCCGCTGGTGGCAGATTAGACCTTCAAGTGTAGGGTCGGAGATATACAACTCCTTTGTGAAACACACCCCGTTAATTCTGCTGTCCCAAATACCTTCTGTAACAAAATAGGGCAACCCTTATCTCATTCATAACACCCTGCACGTGTCAGTGGCAAATATTTACCAACATTTGAGTATACACACAGGGAGCCAATCACGTTAAGATTGCTGCCATACGTACTTTAGTGACACACACATACGAGAAAACACGGGTTTGCCGCTCTTGCGCGTGTTAACTGTTTCCAGGTTACAAAAAAGCTTTGTACGTGCCTGAACTAAAATATTAATACGCTAAACGGCCTTCTCAGGTTCCACTCATAAGGCACCTTTTAATGTATTGACGGGAAAAAAAGGAAATGTACACTCCGCTCCATCGCAGGATATCTGGTTCCCACTACAAGCAAGTGGCATGGGTTTGTTTTCCGTCGCCCTTTTCACTTCCTGTACCTACGATTCCGGTCTCTTACCTGGGCCGGCACGGTACCGCCCAGCTCGGCTCCGTAGTCACGATCCTCCTTGCTTTCCGGGCCTCACTCCGTCCCACAGCCCTGCCTCGTCACAACCTCAGTTCCAGCCACAGCCCTTCCTGCCTTCGCGACCCGCCTCCCTCCCTCTCTTTCTCCCATGACCGCCTCCATTGCCGCACGAAAGCGGGGGCTGGTTTGTCTAGCCGAAACTCCTCTAACCATAGCCTCTGCGGTGCTTCATGCAGATAGAGAAGTGGAGGGAGCTATTTGGCGGCTGCAAGCAACCGCCCGCTGCCCACTTTCTCTTTTTTAGGAGTGCCACGTGTGCCAACCGCACGCCATTGAGGGGCGCAGCTTCCCCGTCAGCCCCTCTGCAAAGCGCACAGCCCAAGTCGCATACTATACCTTCGGCCCATAAGCAGTGCCATCGACTGGGCACACGCGTTTCCCAGTCCGGAAACGTACACTCTCACATTCACTTTTGTAGCAGAGGGCGCCGCCTCCAACTCAAAGAATGTACTTTCTTTCAGCCCCTAAAATCTTTTAACTGCAGTCCACGATTCTGTCATAATTTCTTTGGTCTTCAGAATTGGTGCAATAGGTTTAACCGGGTGGGGTTTTTAAAGAGCTGGATGCTGCACTTGAACGCTTGGTTAGGGATGGTTTGTTTTGTTTTGTTTCTGGCTAGGGTGTTGTTTCAGCTTGTTTACATCAATCGAATCCAGAAAATGGACCAGTTGAATAAACAAGTCAGTGTTATACAGTACTGTATTATCCCAGTCTTACAATCTTCACATTTTTTAATGTCTTTTCCTTGGTGCTCCTGCTGTTTGGAATATCCTTCTTGTTGTGTCCTGAGCCTGCAAAGGCAAGCTCGGGATGTTGCAATGGTCCTGGGCTGTTGCAAGCTGCCTGGGACCAGACTGAGTGGTGCCAGCCTGCGCACATGTGCAAGGCGTGGAAGCGCGCCAGATTCTTACCTTTTTGCCCAGGGATTCTATTAAAGGAGACAGAGAGGCCTGCGAGCCTCTTGAGTTGTGTCGGAGAGAGCTGCTGAGAATAAAGGCTGTTAGAATCAACAGAATGTGTGCTCTTCTTTCGCCGTTGACTCGAGGACTCAACACTGGCGACGAGGATGGGATCGCTTGCAAGATTAAGGAAGAAGACTTGTAAGCTTACCCCAAGAGTCCTGGAGAGAGAAAGACGGCGTTAAACTCAGCATCTGGCCTGCCAGTACAGCGTCACTGGAGGTAAGCTGGCTGATAGACCCCTTCCTAGAGTAAGAAGCAAGGATGGCGAAGATAGGGAGATTGTCTGAATTCGACGTTACTCACCCAGAAAGATGGGAGTCTTATGTTGCTAGAGTAGAAAATTACTTTAGAGTGAATCAAGTTAGAGAAGATGGCTTGAAGGCCGCTACTTTGCTGTGTGTCTGTGGTCAAGGTGCATTTGAAATTGCAGAAAATTTGATAGCCCCTGCTCCTCTTCAGTCTGTCACTTATACAGATTTAAAGAAGTTATTGAAGGAACATTTCCAGCCCAAGTTGTCTGTTATTGCATGGAGACACACGTTTGAACAGAGGGATCAAAGAGCTGGTGAATCAGCCAAAGAATATATTGCAGCCTTGAGAAGAGCAGCTAAGCCCTGTGACTTTAAAGATTTAGAAGAAAGGCTGAGAGACCGTTTTGTATGCGGGCTTAGGAACAGAGACTTGCAACAGAGACTCTTTGCAAAAGAAGACATTTCCTTCCAAGATGCCTTGAGAGAGGTCACTGCAGAAGAGGCAGCAGGTGGGGCGGTCAAGAATATGAGGCCTATCAGGAACAACCCAGAAGCAGTTTCCGTGCACCATGAGGGAGTCCAAGAGAGTTCGGACGAAGATCCTGAAGATGAGGTGGATCATCTCTACCCATCCAAAGAAAGGAAGCAGAAGGCAGGCAAAGAAAAGTCTCCAGCTGTGTCCAAGTGCTTCGGGTGTGGAGGTCGCCACAAGAGGACCGACTGCAGGTTCCGTTCTGCAATCTGTAGAGCATGTGGCAAGCAAGGCCACATAGCAGCTGTTTGTCTGGGCCGTCAGAAGGCACAACCTCGAGAAGAATTGCACCTGAAAGGTACCAGGGTCCCCAGCCAAAACAGGGTGGGTTTCTGTGCATCACGTAGAAGTTTCTATAGAACAGGCACACACAGGCCACTTAAAAAGAAACTGTCACTTAAGGTGAGGTTGCAAGGAGTTCCATTGGTTATGGAGCTGGACACTGGGTCTGCCCTTTCAATCATTTCTATCCACACTTTCAGGAAGATTTGCACTAGCAGTGGGTTCCAGGCCAAACTTAGGCCATCCAATATAGACTTAACAGATTTCCAAAATTCCAAGGTGTATGTAAAGGGGGAGGCCACCCTTACAGTACAATACAAGGATTTTGAAGGTCCATTAAATGTATTGGTAGTTGGGGGTGAACGAACGAGTCTCATTGGACTCGATTGGTTTGAGGCCTTGGGAATCCAAGTTACAGGGCTACACAATTTGCAAACGCTAGGCCTAGCAGAAGTCTGCAAAGAGTTTGCAGATGTCTTCAGCCCCCAGCTTGGAGCTTACAAAGGCCCCCCAGTTTCTTTGAAACTTGACCCCACTGTCACTCCCATTAGGGTGAAAGCAAGAAGAGTACCCTTTGCTCTTAAAGGGAAAATTGATGCTGAATTGGACAAATTGATCCAGCAAGGTATTTTAGAACCTGTTGATTCAAGTCCATGGGAAACCCCCATAGTCACGCCTCTCAAGGCTAATGGGGACATTCGCATCTGTGCAGACTACAAATGCACACTAAATAAGGCATTGCAACAGCATGCGTATCCTGTACCTGTAGTCAGCCATATTTTGGCTTCCCTCAAAGGGGGGCGTGTTTTTGCAAAGCTAGATTTGGCACAGGCTTATCAACAGTTACCTGTTGATGAAGCTGCTGCTGAACCACAGACTATTGTAACTCATAGGGGGGCATTCAAAGTCAAGAGACTACAATTTGGAGTTAATGTAGCTCCTGGAATTTTCCAAAGTGTTATGGAAAACACCCTGAGAGGTATACCAGGGGTTTGCCCCTATTTTGATGATGTCCTTATTGCTGGAGAATCCACTCAGAATTTAGCTGAGAGATTGAGGGCTGTTCTGCTGTGTTTCAGAAAAACAGGCCTAAAACTTAAAAAAGACAAATGCAAAATAGGAGTTTCTTCTACAGATTTCCTGGGATTCAGAATAGATGCCAGGGGTATTCACCCTGCTGAGTCTAAATTGAAGGCCATACAGCAGGCTCCTAGGCCTAAGTCTAAAGCTGAGTTACAAGCTTTCCTAGGCCTCTTGAATTTTTACAATGCTTTCATACCTAACAAAGCTAATGTAGCAGAACCACTTCATAGGCTTTTAGACAAGCAGGCAGCGTGGCAGTGGTCCCAAGCACATGAAAAAAAGTTTCAATGAGGTCAAGGCCTTACTTACATCAAATGATGTGCTTGCACATTTTAATGAAACTCTTCCTGTCTGCATCGCTTGTGATGCTTCCCCTTATGGGGTGGGGGCTGTACTTAGCCACTTAAGAGCTGATGGAACTCAGGTTCCTGTTGCATATTACTCCAGAACCTTGTCCTCTGCTGAGTGAAACTATGCCCAGATAGATAGAGAAGCCTTGGCCATTGTCGCTGGAATTAAAAAATTCCATGATTTTCTATATGGCAGACATTTCACGGTCTATACTGACCATAAGCCTCTGTTGGGGTTGTTTACCACTAACAAACAAACTCCCCATATCATCTCTCCTAGAATGCTGAGATGGTCTATCTTTTTCTCAGCCTATGATTTTTCATTGGTTCACAAACCTGGCAAGGAAATGGGCCACGCTGATGGCCTAAGTAGATTACCTTTGCAAATGGTAGAGGCTGACCCTGCCCCTGCCATCAATATTCTTTCCATTCAGGCGTTGCCTGAGTCTCCCCTAAATGCCAGGGATGTGGCTGCTGAATCAGCCACAGATCTCACGCTTACTCGTGTGCTGTCATGGGTTTTGTCTGGATGGCCTGAGAGTTGTCCAGGTACTGAGTTCCAGAGTTTCTGGCTCAAGAAGCATGAGTTATCCACTTTACAGGGTTGCCTGTTGTGGGGCAGCAGAGTAGTTATTCCTACCTCATTGAGACCTAGAGTCTTAGCTTCCCTCCATGAGGGTCATCCTGACATTGTCAGGATGAAACCGCTTGCGCGTAGCCATTTATGGTGGCCAGGACTAGACAGGGAAATAGAGGCCCAAGTGCATGGATGCCACTTGTGCCAGCGTTCACGCCCTGAAATGCCTCAGGCTGCTGTGCATAGATGGGAGGAGACACAGTCACCTTGGTCTAGGGTGCATGTAGATTACGCTGGGCCCTTTCAGGGACAATTCTTCTTGGTCCTTGTTGACAGCCATTCAAAGTGGCTTGAGGTTGTTCCTGTCTCTTCCACTACTGCTGCCAAGACCATTCAAGTACTGAGAGGGATTTTTGCTGCACATGGCCTCCCAGATGTTCTGGTTTCTGACAATGGTCCTCAATTCACTTCTTTCGAGTTTCAGGCTTTCTTGCAGGCCAACATGATTTGTCATGCAACTTCGGCCCCATTCCACCCTTCCACCAACGGTATGGCTGAACGGATGGTTCGCATCACCAAGGATGCTTTAAAGAAACTGACCTACAGGGACTGGCACCACAGGTTGGCAGACTTTCTTCTTGCTCACCGCACCACACCTTCCACTTCCACTGGGAAGAGCCCGGCTGAACTTCGCTGGGGGCGCAAAGTGATCACCAAACTTGACAGGTTGCATCCGGACAGACTGGCTCCTAGGGTCACCCAACCCAGGGCACCACAGTGTCTGCAAGTGGGTGCCCCAGTATGGACCCAGAACTATGGGCCCGGTCACCTGTGGGTTCTGGCGGTAGTATGCAAGGTCACTGGTCCATTATCCTACGAGGTTTCCCTGGACGACGGTTGTGTCCTTCGGCGGTATATTGATCAGCTGCGTACGAGACTGGACTCACCCTCTGCAACTCCTGGGTTTTCTCCAGGGGGGGGAGGGGGACCACTGTGGGCAAAGGGAAGGGTGTTGGCAGCAACCGGGGCCAAACGGAGAGGCTGAAGAAGGCCTGTCCCAAGGTTCCGCAAGTGTCCCTAACAGGAATTCAGGGGAACAAGAAACAATACAGGCACCAGTGCTTACTCCAGCCAGGGAGTCACCCAGGGGGCATACTCATTATTCACAACCCCAATTCAGCACTCCAAGCAGGGAGAATAACCAGGAGCATCCAAACAATCCAAATAACACAAGAGAACTGGCACACAAACAAATAAGCTGGCCCAATGCTGCTACTGCTTCCAAAAGGAAGTCTACACACAGGGAGGTAGTCAGAGAGGCAAATCCTGATTCTGGTACCTCCGGCACAGAATGGGGGGCAACTGAGTATTGGGGCACTGTAGAAACCCCAGAAAATCCCGTTACGGGGCTTGGGAGTGAAGGGATGCGTTCCCTTGATAGGTCCATTGTGGACTTGGAGAGTACCACAGAATCGCCAAATACTGGTGGGCACATAGTGGGGCCCGAGAGCCTGCAGTTAGGCAGGTCAACCAGGTACAGTGGGGAGCAAAGTCCTGGTCTGACGAGCCCGGTGGGCAAGCAAGCAGACCAGGCAACAGGACCCAGTTCACGGGGACCACCAGGGTTTAAAAGAGGGGGCAACTCCACTACAATCTCTGCACAGGATGATTTAGGGAGTTCTCAAAATCTGAGGAGGTCACAGAGAGTAAAAAGATCTCCCAAATACCTGGAAGATTTTGTAACATTGCTGTCAAAGCAAGAGAGGTGAAGAGGGTGCCTTGCTGTTGGGGAACTTGAAAGTGCAGGTGTTGGGCACTTAATTCCAAAACAATAGCCTGGTACCATGCTATAGTGTGGCTAGTAAGTAGCTGCAACAGATGTGCAGGTTCCATTGGATAGCACACCACGCTCGTGTTGAGTTCGCGTATATCTACCCATATAGTTTAATAAAGTTTCATCCGGGGGGGGAAGGGGTGTTGTGTCCTGAGCCTGCAAAGGCAGGCTCGGGACGTTGCAATGGTCCCGGGCTGTTGCAAGCTGCCCGGGACCAGACTGAGTGGCGCCGGCCTGCGTGCATGCGCAAGGTGAGGAAGCGCGCCAGATTGTTACCTTTTTGCCCAGGGATTCTATTAAAGGAGACAGAGAGGTCTGCGAGCCTCTGAGTTGTGTTGGAGAGAGCTGCTGAGAATAAAGGCTGTTAGAATCAACAGAATGTGTGCTCTTCTTTCGCCGTTGACTCGAGGACTCAACACTTCTCATCCAACATGCACATCTTTCATGGAGTATGTAAGTCATGGGGGTGGGGGCAGAAGAAAAACATGGACTTTTAGTCTCTGGTTGTTTGCTCAACACAGGATTAGCATTGCCACTGCTAAACTCAATCCAGTTTTCTGATTTCACATAATTTCATTTTGTTGGATAGGGCCCATTGTTCAAGTCTGTGAAGTTCTTTTTGGATCCTGAGCTTGTGTTCTGGGGTGTTGGCTATTCCTGCCAGTTTAGCGTCATCTGCAAATTTGATGAGTTCCTCCTTCTATTCCCTCATCTAAGTCATTTATGAAGATATTGAAGAGTACTGGGCCTAAGACAGAGCCTTGTGGTAACCCACTGCTTACTTCTCTCCATGTGAATTTAGTACCATTGAGAACTCTTCATTGACTATGGTTTGTCAGACAGTTACAAATCCATCTGATGGTGATGTTGTCTATTCCACATTTTTCTAGTTTACCAAGAAGTAGGTTGTGGTCTACTTTGTCAAGTGCTTTACTGAAATCTAAGTATACTATGTCCACAGCATGTCACTGGTCTATTAATTTAGTCACTTTGTCAAAAAATGAAATAAGATTGGTTTGGCATGATCTGTTTTTAACAAACCCATGCTGGCTACTAGTTATAATTTTATTTCTTTCTCGAAGTTCACAGATCTGTTTTTTTGATTTTTTTTTTTTAGTATCTTCCCAAGTATTGATATCAGGCTGATTGGTCTGTAGTTTCCTGGGTCTGTTTTTTTCCCTTTTTTGAAGATGGGAACCACATCAGCTGTTTTCCAATCCTCTGGTAGTTCCCCAGTGCTCCAAGATTTTTTAAAGGTATGATACCATGGTTCTGAGTTAACATCTGACAGCTCCTTCAGAACTCTGGGATGTAATTAATCAGGTCCCGGTGATTTATATTGGTCAAGGTCAGACAGGTATTCTCTTAACATTTTCTTGCTTATTGTAATTTTTATTTCTAGTCTGTGTTTTACAGTTACGTGTTTGGTAGGTTGGGCTATAGTTTCTTTTTGTGTGAAGACTGATGCAAAGAATGAGTTAAGTAGCTTTGCTTTCTCTCTACTGCCTGTTACTTCCTTGCCATCTTCTCTCTTTAGTGGACCGACTGTGTTAGGAATAAAATTTTAGAATAAAAAGTAAAGTTAAGTGACACGTACTCTGTAAAATTTCTGCACGCAGACAGAAAGATTTCTACACAAAATTTCTACACGTAGACTGCAAGATTTCTACACAATTTCTACATGTACACGTACCTTGTAAGAGTTCTGCACGTAGGCTATAGGATTTCCACACTGAGCTGTAGGATTTCACGATAAAGTACATATAAGGGAATAGGTGAAGCAAAATAGTAAGGGGCATGGATAATGTATTTTGTTTAGGCGGCTCTGATAAGATTGTAACCTCAGAGGAGGGGCCAAGGCATCGGGATAGAATGTATATAATGTATGTTTTTGCTGTGACTAGGTGTGGCTCAAATATTTATTTGAAGTCCACCACGCTTTGCAAACCGTTGTAGCCAATAAATCTCTGTCTAATTTCAACTTGCTGTTTGATGTTATTCAGTGGGCTAGAATTTCTACCAACAGTTTTGGTGCCCAATGTGGGGCTCGAGACCAGGATCGTTTGTCTGCACCAGATCCAGAAGGTGACGTGGAAGGCATGCCCTGTCGATTTCAACAGTCTATCTCATCTTGTTGGTAAAGGAGCAGCAACGCTTTCCTCGGCGAACCCATAGAGTTGATATTAGACAGAGATATGAATTGAACTGGTGTGTGTGTTGCTGGCTTCCGGGAACTGGGCAACTCCGTGCATGGACCTAGGTAAGTGTTCTGGGGTGGCCAGTATACACTGCCTAGGCAGTCGGTGGGAAGACTGGGTAGGCCTGTGTGAATTTGAGACAGTGTGTGTGTGACATCCCAAGTATCCGCTTAGCGAAAGTGGACCTCTGATATACGAGTGCAAATCTAGGGGGATCAGGGGGAAGTGAATTAAGGAATTTACGTGAAGTCTCAATTAGAATACACAGGATGGTAAACCAGTATGGGCAACACAGGGAGTACTCCAGGAAAGAAGTGTTTGAGAAAAATAAGGAGGAACCCCAAATTAAATATAGATAAAGAAAGTCCATTAGGGATTTTGTTGAGTAATTGGGGAAAACCTCCATATAATGAAATACTTAGTAAATTAGACATAACCAAGGAAGATATGGTTAATTTGTGTTGTTTTGTCTGGTGGGAAGATGAAAAAGTAGAGTGGCCTAGATTAGGAACAAATGACTATTTTGCTTGTCAGAATTTATATGAGTATGTGTCAAGGAAAACATGTAAATCATTAGTCAATGATTTAGACTATGCTTTAATTTGGAACCCAGGTAAATGGGTCACCTTGACTATGAGTGGCCCTAGCCCTCATAAAGTAACTTCAATATATTTACAAGAAGAGAAGAATGAAATAGAGGAAGAAGATGATGATGAAAAATCCATGAAATATTTACCCCCACTTTATAATCCTAATCTACCACAACCAACAAATGTACAAATACCTATTCCACCACCCCTACCAGTTCCTGTAACACAAGCCCAGGGAGCTGTGAGAGGTGGACCCTATAAGGTATTAGTAAAAGAATTGGAACAATTGAAGGGAAGATATAAAGAATTTTCCCTTTAAGGATACATCACTACAGGCTTTTCCTTTAAGAGAAGTACCCAATGGAGTAGATGGCCAAGGACAGGCCCATATCAGTTTTGTACATGAGCCTTTAAAGGCATCTGAATTACGCGCCTTTAAGAAAGAAATGAAAAGCATGATAGAAGATCCAATAGGGGTAGCAGAGCAACTGGATCTGTTGTTAGGAGCAAACATATACACATGGGATGAATTAGGCGTGATACAGAGCACATTACTTACAGCAGAAGAAAGACAGTTAATTCAAAGAGCAGCTCATTTGGTCTGGACTAGGGAACATAATCCCCAAGCACAGGGGGCAATTTTGGCAGATGTAAAGTTTCCTGTAGTAAGACCAAATTGGGATAATAATGCTGCAGATAGACAAAACATGGAAGATATGAGAGTATTATTGATAAGAGGAATAAGAGGAGCTGTTCCAAAAGCACAGAACATGAGTAAAGCTTTAATGATAGAACAAGAAAAAGAAGAATCTCCAGCTACATTCCTCCAAAGATTGAAAGACGGAATGAGGAAGTATTCTGGAACTGATCCAGATCACCCAGCAAATACTCCTCTGGTTAAAATACAAGTTGTGATAAAATCCTGGCCGGATATAAGCAAAAAACTACAAAAATTGAAGGGATGGTCAGGGAAAAGTATACATGACTTGTTGAAGGAGGCACAAAAGGTATATGTGCAAAGGGATGTAGAGAAATTTAGGCAACAGAATAAAATGATGGTTGCCACAATAAACCAAGTAATAAAACAAAAGGAAAAGAATACAGAAGGAAAATGGATATTACCTGATGGATAGCAGGTGTTGAATAAAGCCATAACACGTGAAGTAATCCAAACACTCCATGAGGGTTTTAGAAGACGTGTTTCTGAAAGGTATGGCTACAGGAGAGTTTTCACTGTTGTGAAACAAATAACGGCCGGATGTCTCATTTTGCAAGAAAGTTAATAGGCAAACTCTAAGAGCAAAGGAAATTGGGAGAGGAAAGGAGCTCATTGGCTTTTGAACAAGTTCCTTGAAATTATAATAATAGTTATTTGTTTGTCAGGAGAAGGTATGAAATGAAATATCTGTATGTGAAAGTGCTTATACAAGCAGTTTGAATGGAAGTGAATGTGTGGATATGCTGATCCTGTGTGTGTGTGTGAGAGAGAGTTTCTCCCCCATCCCAGACTGTGAAAGAAACAGTAAACTGAAGATTTTTTGTTGTTGTTACTGTAAAAGTGAAATGGAAAATGCATGTGAAGAGAAAACTATTTTGTTAGTGGTGAAATTGTTGTGCAATTTCTTCTTCTTTTCCTGTCTCTTTCCCCCCACCCCACTCCCGCTGACTGTGTTGCTTTAAGAGCGAGAGAGAGAAAAGAAAAAAAGGGGGGGGGGGTCTAATCTTTTTAACTTTTTTTTCTGCTTAGAATTCTGGTTTGAGGAAGGTGGGCTGGATGTGAAATTTAATACCCATTCTTGCAGTAAGAAATAAGGTTATTTTTTTTAATAAATGAAATATGAGAAGAACTGGAATACACCTATATAACCATTAACCAATAGAAATGACGTTGAATTGTTTTGTTTAGATTTATAAATGATTTAACCTATTTAATGGAAATTTGTTTCCATCTGAATGGAATCTGATTAAATTGGAATTTGACAAAAGTTATATTAAAACCAAAGAGTTGATACTAGAGTTTGATACAAAACTATTTCAGTAACTCAGAATATCTTATTAAGCTTGTTTATTTATTTTGTGGAGTTGCTTTTTGTTGTTTTATTTTTTTTATGTTTTTATCTCTGTGCAGGACACACTGATAAAAAATAATAATAATAATACCTAAGAGAATTGAAGGAATTATAATTCAACCCTAGTTTAAAATGAAGGAGTTGAGAAAAAAAATATTTGGATTATAAATGAGCTATGTTGTTTTGAATAAAGATTTGTATGCAAACAAACTCAAGCAGAGTTTGGTGAGCGCTCCTTTGTTGGATCTTTACTAAGTAATCTGTTTGTAAATACATATGGACAAAGGAATGGCTAGGGGAGGGATAATTGATACTTTTCTATGGTTAATATATGGTTGGCTATACAATAAGTATGATATGTAGACAAATACATAAAATGCTCTATAACATCTAATGGTGAGGCTATTTCAATGCATTCAAGTTGATTTTAAATTACCTCAAGTGGGAAATTCCACAATATGAAACTCAAATTACTTGGATAAAATGTTTACCTTTAGTATTGTTGCGAATAAGAACACAACCACGGAAAGATTTAGGATTGTCTCCTTATGAATTGTATGGTGTGTCATTTATGCCTGGAAACATCTCCATGGACTCTTTAGTAACAAGGGATAAAGTAATAAGACATTATGTGCATAAACTGTCGCAGTATCTTGATCATTGCAGGAAACAAGGCTTGTTGATCACCCCCTTTGGAATTTCCTGTCCACAAGTTTGAGGTGGGACAGTGGATCCTGATCCGAATGTGGAAGGAGGAAAAATTGCAACCTAAGTGAGAAGAATCATTCCAGGTGTTGCTGACCTCTGAAACTGCAGTTCGGACGAAAGAAAAAGGGTGGACTCATTATATGCGAGTGAAGGGACCAGTAGTTGAACCAAAAGGACAGTGGACCTGTGTTCCGGGTGACGACTCGTTTAAATTGATACTGTGTAAAATTCCTGTTTAAATGTGTTGGTACTGTGACTGTAAATGCCATGTTGATTGTTGTTGTTTCCATTGTATTGACTGTGTAAGATGTATTGGATGTGAAGAACATTTTGGACCATACGATATAGTACTCATTGAAAAGAAATTGAAACCTTTTGAGGAATATACTGAGATATTGACTGGAGTGGTAAGATATACTCTAAAAGATACTCCTTCAGTCCAATTAGTCCAGGAAGAACAATGAGAAGCCTTCATAAAATATCACAGTTTAGAAGAAGAAGATTAATATAAAATGCGAGTCCCTAGTGCTGTATATTTGTCCCTGGCTGTATACCTCTCCCTCTCTAGGGAGTGATATAGAAGAACAACAGAAGCAGAAACATGTGAAGCCTGCATTACCAATGCCACCAAAGGGGTGTATATTTCAATCTATATGTCAATTAAATAAAACACAATATTCAGTGTGTGAGGGAAGAGATAAAAAGATACAGTGCTATGATCCATCGATACCAACATATTTGAATTTAAGTATATATGTGGGTTTAGCTAAAGTAGGAGTGAGACAGAGACCTGAAGGTGAAGAAAGATTAATATACATTAATTCTACTAAAATATTAGGAAAAGGGACAGAAAAGGCTTTGATACAATTTGATGCATGCACAGTATTAAGTCTATCTTATCTCGCCACAAAGTGTGGAGACTCTAGTTCAGTGGTTCTCAACCTTTTTAATGCTGCGACCCCCAACCGGTCGTAAGTCAAGGACTACTCAACCAGTCGTAAGTCGAGGACTACTCAACTGGTGCAGCACCGTTTGCAGAATGGGACTTTTGGCAGGCTCAGCAGGGCAGAGACAGCCTGGACAATTCCTATTGGCTTTTGAAAGCCAATAGAATTAGACTCTATTCAAGAGAGTCTATTCTATTGGCTTTCAAAAGCCAATAGAATAAAAGGGAGTAGCACAGCTAAGGAAAAGGGGGAAAAAAATGGCAGACTGCGTTGTTTGGCGACCCCCGTGAAATGGTCGTTCGACCCCAAATGGGGTCCCGACCCACAGGTTGAGAACCACTGCTCTAGTTGGATCACAGCATATAAACAAAATCATAAATAATGATTCCACTAATTTGAACTTTGCAAATGGAAACCCCAATCAATGGTTACTTTGTGGGGGATCTATTAAATGTTCAGGGTGGAGTTTGTGTATGTGATTACACTGGAGGAGGTTATCCAGGATGTAATGGTATTACCAAATTTAAAAGAATATATGCCGAGGTGGCGCAGCAGTTAGAGTGCAGTACTGCAGGCCACTTTAGCTGACTGTGTTCAGCAGGTCAGCGGTTCAAATCTCACCGGCTCAGGGTTGACTCAGCCTTCCATTCTTCCGAGGTAGGTAAAATGAGGACCCAGATTGTTGGGGGCAATGTAAATATATATACACATTGCTTACTGGTGTACACCGCTTAGAGAGTGCTTGCACTTAAAGCGGTATATAAGTCTCATAAATAAATAAATAAATAAATAAATATGGAACTAATATGATGGAGTTGGAAATCACTAAGAACCATCCTGATGTAGTAAGTTATGGATTTGGGATAGACGGAACAGGATCCGATTCATTAACTTATATCACTATAAAGAAAGAAAAGATATATTACCTAAAGAAGGAGGTGTGTGTGTAAAGTTCAATTTAACAAATTGTTGCTTACAAATAGATGAAACAGGTGCAGTGGTGAAGCAATTAACCACTGAAATGAGACAACTTGTACATGTTCCAGTCCAGACTTGGACTGGTCTTCTAGATGAAGGGGGATTTTTGGGAGGAATCTTTCACAATTGGAAACAAGCATTATTCATGGTGGGCATAATATTATTAGGACTAATGTGTTTGCCCTGCCTAATTCCTATGATTAAAAATTTAGTCCATACAACTATAACCAGTATAATGGATGGCATCAAAAGGGAGGAAAAGATACAGACACTGTTAGCTTTTAAGGAAATTAAAGACAAGGTAGACATAACAGAGAATAATCACAAAGAAGAGATTGAAATGAATTTAAGAAGATTCTAAAATTTTATTAAGTATGAAAAGAAAAAGGGTGGATCTGTTAGGAATAAAATTTTAGAATAAAAAGTAAAGTTAAGTGACACGTACTCTGTAAATTTTCTACACGCAGACAGAAAGATTTCTACACAAAATTTCTACACGTAGACTGCAAGATTTCTACACAATTTCTACATGTACACATACCTTGTAAGAGTTCTGCACGTAGGCTATATGATTTCCACACTGAGCTGTAGGATTTCATGATAAAGTACATATAAGGGAATAGGTGAAGCAAAATAGTAAGGGGCAGGGATAATGTATTTTGTTTAGGCAGCTCTGATAAGATTGTAACCTCAGAGGAGGGGCCAAGGCATTGGGATAGAATGTATATAATGTATGTTTTCGCTGTGACTAGGTGTGGCTCAAATATTTATTTGGAGTCCACCACGCTTTGCAAACCGTTGTAGCCAATAAATCTCTGTCTAATTTCAACTTGCTGTTTGGTGTTATTCAGTGGGCTAGAATTTCTACCAACAACTGTTTCCTTGACTTTTTTGTTATTTATATGTTGAAACTTTTTTAATTATCTTTGACTTTTGTTGCAAGTCTTTGTTCATTCTGAGCCTTTGCTTTCCTGACTTCATCTTTGCAGATTCGAGCTATCTGCTGACATTCTGCCTTAGTTATGTGTCACTCTATCCATTTTTTGGTACTTATCCTTTTTGTCTTTCAGTTTATCAGAGATATCTTTGTGCGACCACGTTGGTTTCTTCTTGGATTTCTTGTTTTTCTTTTTTAGTGGTATTGTGTTGGACTGGGCTTTTATTATTATATTTTTCAGAGTTTCCCACACTTCTTGAGTTGTTTTCCCCTTTAGGATTTTCATCCATGGATTTTTTTCTTAGGCTTTCTCTGAGTTTCTTAAAATCCATTCTTTTAAAGTTTAAGACACTTGCTGGATTATATTCTATTGCTTGTGTTTGCATTATATTGAATTCTAATATGACCTGGTCACTCTTGCCCAAATTTCCAGGAACTTCAACTCCCTCTATCACTTCTGTTAGAGAATTTTAATTTCTCTATTGGTGAAAAATAAATCAGAAGCTCTCACAGTTGACTGCATTTAGCTGATTCAAATAACTTTATATTTATATAAAAATATTTACAATACCATTCTTCTTTACAGCAACATAGCTTAATAAAGACTTCTTACAGAGACAAACCAGAGACTGGAAATCCAGCTCCTAACTCAATACCCTTTTGCACAGACTCAGTAGCACTTTCTTCACATTGGCTGACTGAGTTACCACATGACTCTTCCTGTTCTGGACTTAGCATAGATCTACGTAACTCTAACTAGGGAGCATGTGTTAGGATGTTAGAATGTCTGGCAGTTATTGGGTTAAATGCTGGGTATGTTGATGGGTCAGTGGGAGGAGTCAAAAAGGGTCATTGAGAGACTTCCTGGACACAAGCCTGATGCAAGCCTTTGTTCATCCAGCCACATGTGTTCACCAACATGTGGCTCTCAACAGAAGAAGAGGGGAAAATTCAATATTAAATTACCTATAGGAATGAACAAATATGGAAAACCAGATGCATCTACAGCATAGTAAGTCTCTGCTTAGAATTCCTGGACAATAAATATTTGGTTTAATTCATTTCTATCGAGTTATCTGTCTGTTTAGATTGAATTCAGCGCTACAAGTTACGTCTGGGCAGAACAGAAATTTAATAGAGATTATTCCTCCTCTGAGCTCCTGCAACAGTAATCTCTGAGCTCTGTCTCCCATTAAAGCCTGCAAAGCGAAGTCAGTGTGTTTGTGAAGGCAGTCAGCGCTTCAAAGAAGGTGTGAGTCAGACGTATTGTTTACTAATTCGCTGTCAGCTCCACAAGTAGCCACTGCATGACAAAGTTTACCTGCTGGCAAGGATTCATTACCAGTCAAATCCTGCTTGCTAGCCAACACTTTAAAGTAAAGATTCTCTTGTGAGTAAATGAATGCTAGAGTTCATATCAGCCTTGTAAAGGCAGACAGCATTTCAGCTACGTTATCTCTGTAGGATGCTAAGAAAAAGACACAGGCATTTCTTGAGCAGAGGTTTGAAGCTGCAGGATACAGCTTGACAAACTCTGAGTTTATTCCTTCTTATATACTTTTTACATACATAGGCTTTGCCATTAACTGCTGACATTTTACATTTAGAAGTTTAACCTTTAGCTGTTGACATAAAGTAATTGAAAAATTCCTTCATATAAGCAATTATTTTCTAGTAACATATTACATGGTCAGAGATCAGGTAAAGACAAATACAGGTAGATGAAAGACAGGAAGAGATAAAGATGGGAAGAGATAAGGGGGAACTTATTATTTAGGTAGGTAAGATATTAAGTCAAAAGGGGGTGATCTTTTGACTGCTTCCTTGGGACAAAGGGTATCAAAAGGTTATGAGGTTTGTGGGGGGGGAAAGCATGGCAGTTTGCTGCGCGTGCAAATTCCCCCACATCTCACTTTTCTCTATTTTATTAATGAGGACATTATTCTAAGCTGGAGTAGTTAGTGGGTCTTAGTCAGGGGACATATAACTTTGCAATTGTTTATACAAAGCATAACTTGTTCCTGAGGTAAGTTAATGGTAGTTTAGTGTGGAAAATTGAAAGTAGAGGGGAAAAAAAGACATTGAATAACCATATATGTGCATAGTTAAAAGATATCTCTTGAAAGGAGGTACAATTTAAAATTCTTTGACTGACGTGTATACAATGAGGTTTTTTAGATGAAGTAGTACAATTGACAATTTTTGCATAAGTAAGATTTGTAGGAACAGCTACAATTGGTGTATGTAAAACAATAGCATCAAGGGTTAACATGTAAGAGGCATGACCCTAGCTTGACATAGTTGCATAATGAAATTCATTGTCTGATAAAAAATTGTTTAAACCAGTATAATTTTTTAAAAAAATTGAAGCTGGAACACACAAAGGTATAAGACAGGTAGAGAGTAGATTTTCCATATCATATGATTCAGAAATACAAAGGTCTGTCACTTTTGTGATATTAGCTAATTGCACCCAAATATTATATTTCATCCGTGATTCTAAAGGATGAGTGGGAGAGCTTGAGCCCCCACATAGCAATTAAGAAGGAAAGAGAGGCAAAGAATGATTAAGGAATTTGCAGTCAAAACCACAAATATGGCAGTGCATAAATTCTCTGGTGTAAGTTCTTTTCCCTGTTGCCACAGAACCAACTGTGCTTTGGAGATTAGGTTTTTTCACATCGCCCCAGGTTATTGGTCAACTGCGATGGCAAGAGCGAAAGGGATGTTGTGATGTCTGAAGAGTCACCTGCTTCATTTTCAGTATTGGGTTCTGGACTTGATGCCATGACATCTTTGGCTGGTCACACACACCAGGCTGGAATCCAGAGAGGGCCTGTAGGAGCAAGCACAGAGCATAGCCTCGCCCCCAAGTTAGTACTGGAATTGGATCTAACCAGGTTTTATCAGGCAATTGCTGATAATATACCAATGGATTAGGAAGCACAGCTTTCTGCTGAAAGTGACGCTGGTAGGCAGTAGTGTTTTGAAAAGAAATATTTAGCTGATTTAAAGTTATTAGGACTTTATTGACTTGATTATTTATCCATGCCAAATTAGGTACCCTTGATCCCTCCTTTTTTATTTGTTTATGAAGGCAGTCCTTAAAGGACCGATACATATGTGAGAAACAAAGGATAGCTGCTGTAAAGTTAAAAACAAAGCCATAAGATTGGGGTCGATCCTGGGCATGATGTAAGCACCTGTAAGATTAAAAATAAGTTGGCACACATAATGAGAATAAGAGATTAAGTTAAAAGGTGTGGAAAGCTAAAATAGCAGCAGAAGAGATAAGTTATTCTGAAAATAAAATTGAAAATCAAATTTTGGGATAGGAATAACAATATTAATTAAATCAGTCCCATTTCAAGGACAAGCTTAATTGTGTCCTAAGGTTATTTCAGCAACAGCCTGGATAAAAGATAAAACATTTTGGGATGGGATAAGTAAAGCCATTCAATACAATATACTTTTTGCGCTTCTAACACAGCTAATATTCCTGTAAGTATCTTACTAGTAAGAAATATCAAAAGTGTTAAGTGACAATTCCTATGTGGAATTCTGTCCACAAATTGAGTACTCAAGTACTTAATTTGCTCAACTGTGGTAAATGCTGCAAGTGGAACTACAAATGAGATCTCCAGGTTGTTTTCCTTTGGTCAATAAGTTAAATTCCAAGTTAATCAAAGATGGAAACAAATTTCTATTAAGTAGGTTAAATATTTACAAAACTTAAGTTTTGCTAGCTGAAACTGCAAGAGCGGGGATTAAATTTCATCTCCATTCGCATACTGGAATTCTAAGCAGAGAAGGAAAAAAAGTTTAAAACGAACAGTTTCCCCCCCTCTTCTTTCTGTCTCTCTTGCTCTTAAAGCAACACAGCCAGTTGAAAAACAAAAGAGACAGGAAAAGTTTTTTGTTACAAACTTTTCACCACTAAAAATTAGTTTTCTCTCCTTGACATGCATTTTCCATAAATTCTCTCACACATTCTCCATGCAAACACTTACTATTACTTTTCAATTACAACAATAAAATCTGCAGTTTTTTATTTCTTTTACAGCTTGGGAGAGAGTGGGTGGGGGTGGGATTTGAGAGCTAACACACACACTCAGGTATCAACAAATTAATTCATTCATTTTCATTCTAACTGCTTGTATAAACAATTCCACATACAAATATTTCATTTTATACTTTCTCCAGGCAAACTATTTATTTTTAAATAAGGCCTTTTTGTATTGTTGTTATCAGAGAGAGTTTGACCCTCTTCCAAGTCTTGGAAATAACACAGAACAACACAGACAAACATATATATACAAATACCAATAAAACAACATTGATTTAGACATATGGCTTGTCCTGCAAAAAGCGAGAAAAATCATGAGATGATTCCAACCAAACATGTGTTTTTTGTTTTGTTTTTAAAAAATAGGGCCCTTTTAATCATCTCCTATTTTTCTCACCATTCCAAGCCCAAGCATAATGTTCTGGGTGGCCACACACACATATACACATATACACACATATACATAAACAAAAGACACATCAATTTGGGGTTTGAGGCTAAAACAGGCCTCCCCTTTTAATTAAAAAGGAGGAGAACATTTATGGTTACTTCCAACTTATCCCAGCAATTTCAAAAGACATTGGGGAAAGACTAAAAGGAATATTGAAGGTGTGAAGGGTGAGGGAAATGTAGCAGCCTCCTCTCCTTACCTCTTGACAAAAGGGAATTGAATAGAGCCAAGGGAAAAAAGAAAAAAAAAACTTGCTTTCAGTTCTTTGAATTTTCTTTTCTTTTTCTTCCGTGGCTTTAGTTGTTATCAGATAAACTAGCCAGCCGGAGGTTTACAAAATTTTTCAGTGTTGTCTTGTTAAAGATTATTTATACTTCTACACATCAACACAAAGCACCATCAGACATTGTCTGACAGGGTTAAACTTAACAGCTACTTGAAGTTTCAAAACATCCCAATTGTTCAAAACATATTGCAGAGGAGTACATTTTAATTTAATTTGTTTCTTTAAATTCCTCTGACTATTCCCCAAATTTTTTTTTTCTACTTTAAGATTTTTCCTCTAATATTTTCCTTATGGGGGTGTATGGTGGCTGTAAGGAGGCAAAAGAATTAGCCTCTTCAGAAGGAGCTGAAAATCCAATTAAAGATGCTTTCGGAGGCACAGTTTTTACTTTGATCCTAATCAGGTGTGGGGCTTGTAGTTAATTGTTACCCTGCTGAAGCATCTGAGCCAAATTTTTCCACTGCTTGATGGCATTGATGCCATTGATGTAATACCTGTACTGGAGCCCAAGATTCAAGATGTAAAGTATGCCCTACTTTTTCCCAATCTTGTAACCTAAGCGTCCAGCGCTTAGGATATCAAGGGGAATGTTTCCCTACCTCACCCATCAGCTTCCTTTTGTCTGCATCAGGCGTTTTCATGCCTGATGTGTGTCCTTTGCTGGTGTTGAGATAGATTGCAACCCTTACTTACCACTGAGGGGTCCCGTAGGACGAAAGTGCACTTAGGGGTCTATTCCAGACGCTGGTAAGTAAGTTGGCTGTTGCTCCCTCGGAAGGGGGGGGCTGTTCCAGTTGCTCCATGGGAGGGCTGCCCCACGTTGGGCGCCAGATGTAGGATGCTAAGAAAAAGACACAGGCATTTCTTGAGCAGAGGTTTGAAGCTGCAGGATACAGCTTGACAAACTCTGAGTTTATTCCTTCTTATATACTTTTTACATACATAGGCTTTGCCATTAACTGCTGACATTTTACATTTAGAAGTTTAACCTTTAGCTGTTGACATAAAGTAATTGAAAAATTCCTTCATATAAGCAATTATTTTCTAGTAACATATTACATGGTCAGAGATCAGGTAAAGACAAATACAGGTAGATGAAAGACAGGAAGAGATAAAGATGGGAAGAGATAAGGGGGAACTTATTATTTAGGTAGGTAAGATATTAAGTCAAAAGGGGGTGATCTTTTGACTGCTTCCTTGGGACAAAGGGTATCAAAAGGTTATGAGGTTTGTGGGGGGGGGAAAGCATGGCAGTTTGCTGCGCGTGCAAATTCCCCCACAATCTCTGTGGCTTTTTTCACTTGAAAGGATCAAAGGATTTCCAAGCAACAGCCCTCTTCTCCTTTCCCCCGCTGAGGCAAAACGTCTTGAGGAAATGTGGGATAGTTGCAAAAGATTGTCTGTGAACTCAACTCAGTATGCCTGTAAAGCGAGGGAGCCAGTAAGCCTTGAAGAGTTTTGATATGTGTGAGTCTGATCCTTTTTAAACAGAGCAGGCTGGAAAAGTTCCTCGGCTAGAAAATTCAAACCTTAGCAAATTTCTGTGGCCTTTGTTTAATGCCCAGAAAAGACAACTCCCCCTTTCTTTCTGGCCCCAACAACAGGCAATAAAGCCATTTGTTGCCTTAGCAACCAAGCCTAAGGCCGTCATTAAGGAGAGCAATAAAAAGGCAATCAACCTCTTCACTCAGCCACCCTTTGGAATTTCAACAATGCCAATAGGAGATGGTGTTCAGAGGTGCAAATAGCATTGCAGCAACACCCCCTAGAGGGCACAGAGTGAACTTACCAAAAGTACTCACTCACTCAAGCTGAAGGCTAAGGTGTTCCAGCTTGAGAGAAAGAAAGCAAGAGCCAATTGGCTTCGCCTATTATCACAGCTGATGACCCAGAGTTCCAGCCTGCAACTCGCCAGGTGGGAGTTTGTACCTCTACATTCTCTCAGTGGCTCACTAGCAGTAACGTGGCAATAGGAAGAATTTGGCTAGCCTTTCTCCAGACGCCCCCTAGTGGTTAAAGGAGGCTCTACACGCAAGCCTTTAACCGCACCCAGAGAAGCCCCTCTAGTGGACAAAGGGTGAACCTCGAAGCCAGAGCACCCTGGTAGCTGACCCACAGCAAGTGACCCCTAGTGGTGAAAGGGTGAACTGCACTGAAGTACCCACAAACACAGGAGAACGCACCCAGTGGCATCTCCACCCACAGACAGCACCTCAGAAGTTGATCTACAAGTAGCGACCCCTAGTGATCAAAAGTAAAAGTGCACCCAATTTGCTTCAAAATAGCTAGGAAGTGTTCTGAAGCTGTCTTAACATGGCAGAGTGTCGTAGTGATTTAGATGAAGGGGTTCAGCAAGCCAGCCTAGTTAAGACACCCCAACCAACCGGTCAGGGAGAGATGCTACACACAGCCAACCTGCACACAGAGGCTGTAGCTCAAGCCTCAGTGAAGCCAAAGACCTCTCAGAGTCACTATGATCTGAGACAACAAAGAAAGCCCACAGAAGCCATGCACTCACATCTGATGGAGAAATGGGACACCATCTACAAGCGCCATGAAAGAGGCTGGGAGAGATTATACAAATTCTACCACGAACAAAAGGAGGAACTCTCCCCAGAACGTGCACACGCAGTAGAAGGAGATAAGGAAGACGCCTATGTGCAATGGATGGACTCTGAACGACAACTAAAGGATATTCAGGAACAATTAAGAGACTCAAGAATCGATAGCAAGATGCATAGCCTCAATCTACTAAATGAGGAACTTAAGAAGCTTCTAGAAAGCACACATGGTTCCTCACAGTCTGAGTCTCACCAGAGAGGCAGACCAGCTGAAAGAGCCGAATCCGAAGTTTCCTGTCGTTCATACACACCATATCAACGGTCGCACGCAGCTCCATCCCATGTGTCTGAAAGGGCTTCATCCTTAGGTCATATGTCCAAAGCATACTCCAGCGTGTCCCAACAATCGCGTGTCATAGGCGCCTCCCGCCTTTCAAAGGCATCCTCCCGTCATAGCCGAGCATCCAGAATTTCACATGAAGAGCAAATGATCATAGATGCTCATGCTGCTGAAGCAGTCTTCCGCGTGCCAAAAGAGGAGCAGCTGAAGAAGGAACTGGAAGCAATGGAAATAGAAGAAGCTCGATTGAAGGCCAGAAGAAAGGCTGAAGCAGCAAAAAGGAAAGCTGATGCAACCAAAAGAGAAGCGGAAGCAGCCAAAAGAGAAGCGGAAGCAGAGGCTGACGCGGAAGCCGAAGCAGATATAAGGAAAGCCAAAAGGAAGACCGCTCAAGATGAGCTTGAGTTCATACGTAGCCAGCGAGATGTGGCAGACAAAGTGGCAAGAGCAAAAGGCCTTCAGAAGATACTCCAGCACACTACTTTCTTGCCAAACAGGCAACAAATGGAAAATGAAGAGCGTCGCAGCCGTATACAGGCCTACATGGACAACCAAAGCGCATTCCAGAATGCGCAGGCAAGAGTGCCACAGCTAGCCACGAGCCCCGCAAGACCGAGTAGACAAACAGAGGAATCTCAATGACCTGATTCGCCGGTCAACCACAGAGTTGACATCACGACACCTGGGTCACGAGATCCTCCCGCCGTTACTACCCCATCAAACTCACCGCTCCACTTCCTTGATGACAACCTGATGGGATTACCAGCAATGGCAACGACTGCACAGCGGGGAGCGCCACAAGATCTTTGCACCATTATTATCCCACAGAACCCGCCAAACCATACCACTAATGGCAATCGGATGGATCCACCTGTAGCGCCAACGGCCCTACAGCAGAACCAGCCGTCGCTCAGGGACGAGGTTGAACGAGTTAGAGCCACACTAGAGTCACTAGAGTCCCTGCTGCACCAACAGGAGGCAGCGTCCCAAGGAACTGCCACCAATCCTCACTACAGAGGACAGCCTTGAGCATCAACTCTGACAGCCTACCAGGGAGCTAGCTATACTCTACCAGAAACACAGACCCTCCAACATGTAAGCAAGCAGGAGCCTGGGCTCCCTCAGCTCAACGCCAGAGCAGCAGAGTTCAGATCAAGCCAACAAGGTCCCTTGCACGTGACATGGCAAAATACACCCAGCCATCAATACGCCGAAGGAAGTTACCAGCCAAACATGACATACGCCCCTACTCCTGGAAGGGATGTACCATCCCCACCCAGTTACACCCCTATGAGACTTTACAGAAGCAAACTAGATCTGGCATCCAAGGGCGTACACAAATTCCCCAATAAACCGGGGAAGGACTATGTATTGTGGAAGCTCACGTTCCAGACCGCTATCCAAGATGAAGCTATAACATCGAGCGAAGCGCTCGGACACATGAAAACATGGCTGGGACCAGCTTCCGCACGATTAGTAGAGAACACTCAACTAGCCCACCTAGGCAACCCAGCTACTGCCCTTCTCAAAGCTTGGGAAAGGCTCGACGAGCGGTACGGCGGGCATGAACTGACAGAAAAGTCGCTCTTGAATTGCATTTACACCTTCCCTAACATCAATATCAACGATTACACCCAGATGTTGGAATTCGCAGACACGCTCTCGATGCTACATTCAGTTCGCGAGCAACCCAACATGCTGAAACTCACCTGCCTCGATCAGTTTGAGAAGCAAAGGATTATAGTTAGAAAACTACCAAAGCAGTCAAGGGACGAATGGGCCAAAATATCAGAAACTCACAGGAACCAAGACCCTGACGCACCACCCGCCTTCGCTGTCCTCGCTGAATTTGTGACCAACCAAGCAAAACTACGTCGTAATGCCAGCAACTTCGAGCCAACAAAAGACAACTTCAGCCCTAACCGAGGTTCTTCCCAAACCACAAAGGACAGAACCACTGTTTCAGTGTTCAAAACAGAGATCACACCTCGCCCAAAGCAGTCTCCAGACAAACGAACATCGAGAAGTGATCTGTCAAATCCTAGTCCAGCTAAAAAGGGCATGACTTGTCCACTCCATAAGTCTTCACACTCTCTAAATGAATGCAGAGAATTTGGAAGGAAGACGATGGACGAACGAAAGTCCCTACTCCAGGAACACAGGATATGCTACAAGTGCTGTGAGTCTACTGATCACATAGCAAAAGATTGCGCAGTCAGGGTGAAATGCCATCTGTGTGATAGTAACAAGCACCCAGCAGCCTTGCATTTAGAAACTAAGAAGCCCTCTGAATGGACACAAAAAGCGACCTCAACGATGGAAACTCAAGCTGACTCCGAAGAGCACCCACAACAGTACGGGACGTACTACACAGATATATGCTGCGACTCACCATGCCCTCCTTCATGCTCGCCCGTCTGTCTTGCAAAAGTCTACCCCGACGGGCAACCTGAAAGGGCCGTAAAGATGTACGCCATACTAGACCCGCACAGCAGAGTTACTGTAGCTAAGCCCGCCTTTTTTGACCTCTTTGACCTCCCGAGTGAACTGAAGCATTTTGCAATAAATACGTGCACAGTACCAATGCGCACAGCGGGGAGGAAAATCACTGGTCTACGCATAGAAGCGATAGATGGAAGTTCAAATTTCCGGTTACCATCAGTATTAGAATGGAAGACCTTACCAGACGTTCGCAGCGAAATCTCAACACCACAGGCAGCAAGAAAAATACCTCACTTAGCACACATAGCCGATTTAATCCCTCCTCTAGATCCTGAAGCTGAAATCCTACTCATGGTGGGAAGAGATGCCCCAGAGTCCATTGGCTCCGATGAAAGAATCAAAGGTCCACCAGGAACCCCAGTAGCCATTAAGACGGAACTCGGATGGGCCATAGGAGGCATGGTTTGTGTTGATCAATCGCAAACCCCAACTCAGGTGAGCATCTCAAAAATCTCCATTCCCAGTAATGGAACAGCATCTCACCTAAAATCGCACCCAGAACAACACTGCACGCTTGTGACAACCAAACCTGTTTTGGTAGCAACCGTGTTCCAAACAAGCAACAATTACAACAACTTAGCTTTGTCCATAAAGGACAAACAAGACAAACAACGTCCCCAAGACTGGGAGTCATGGAGCGTACTCCCAAAATGTCTCCAAAGCATGCAAGTGCAGCGTACGTATGTCTCCAGCTCACCTGCCCGAGCGCAGAAGAAAGAATTGTATGCTTCCTTAGATGTGTCTACGAAGGCGACTGCAGCCTTAAGATACATCTCTCTCTACAGCGGGGAGAGCCACACTTACGTTATCTTGTTTGCAACCATAAGATGCATCAGAGTCTACAGCAGGGAGTGCTGCAGTCTCAGTGTCTTCTTAGGGAAAGCGAGACTAACAATACAAGAAGGCCACACCGTACAAAGGTTAGATCTATGTGGCACCACTTTGACTGTAAAGCTGACCAACTTGACAGCAAAGACGTTGGGCCTTGAACTACAGTCCACCACCTTCTACGCAGACAGCAAGGTGATGTCAAGCTACATTCGCAAACAAAGTGGACACTTCTACGTCCATGTAAGCAACAGAGAGAAAAGGATTGAAACATCCTTAAGCCCTGAACAATGGCAACATGTGCCAACAAATAAGAACTTTGTTAACCAAGTGAAGTGGCCCAACCTTGCCACACAGATAACAGAACTGATCTGGCTAGAAAGTCTTCAGTACTTGGCCTGTCCAAATAGACAGAAGCTACATAGACCAAAACGTTCTGCACTTCCAGCTTCAGATCTAAGTGCCAACCTTCAACCTCAGACACCCAGTAAACATCAACCAATCCACTTCAAAACCCTGTCTAAACGGAGACAACTGAAATTAGGCATACTTTTGATCGTCTTGATCACTTGTCTCAGCACCCCAAGAATTAGCCTTGTAGGAGCCTGCAAGGACTTACTGCCTTTCATGGACTCCATGCCATTAAATACACCGACACCCACACATGAAGTCCTCATCCTGACGACAACAGTAGCAGCCCTCTTCAATACTCCACCGGTGGTTCCAGACCCTTCGGTTCTTGAGTATCCTGAGTCTTCTGCTCAAGCTGTTGTTCCTGATTCTTCACTTCCAGCTGCTGTTCCTGACTCTTCAGTTCCAGCTGTTGTTCCTGATTCTTCAGCTCCAGCTGTTCCTGAGTTTCCAGATGTTCCTGATCCTGAGTTTCCAGCTCCAGCTGTTCCTGAGTTTTCTGATGTTCCTGATCTTGATTCTTCAGCCCCAGCTGTTCCTGTGTTTCCAGATCCAGCTGTTTATGTCTTCCCAGGTTTTTCAGTTCCTGAGTATCCTGTGAATCCAGTTCCCCTCGTTCCCGAGAAGCTTGGGTTCCAGTTTTTTCTGTTCCAGATTTGGCTCCAGTTTCCTTCACAGGAAGAAGACCCTGTCTCACTGGGAGACAAGATTGCATACCAGAACTATTGGCCCATGGGACTTGCGCACCAGGCCCACCTACTTGATGAACTAGTTTGCCCAGCTGAGGTCCAGATCGTGAAGCCACGTGAGTCAGGTCGTGACTCAAAGACACTTGTACCAGGCTGATCACTGATTTGGTCCATTGGTGATGAAGACTGAACCAGAAGATTAAACCTCAAATTATGTATTGTCTTATGCATTGTTTGATGTAACACTGGCTTATTCTTTTTAGCATAACCGTGCATGTTTTGTATTACATTGTAGTTATGCATGTTTCATACTAAGTTTTTTACCTATTTAGCCACAAGTTAGTTACCTTTGAGTATTGTATACCTTAACGCTATGTTCTTTGCTATTTCAGTTAGTTAGTAGTGGAAATGTAAATTTCCAAGCGGGGAGTGTTCTGAACTTAGCATAGATCTACGTAACTCTAACTAGGGAGCATGTGTTAGGATGTTAGAATGTCTGGCAGTTATTGGGTTAAATGCTGGGTATGTTGATGGGTCAGTGGGAGGAGTCAAAAAGGGTCATTGAGAGACTTCCTGGACACAAGCCTGATGCAAGCCTTTGTTCATCCAGCCACATGTGTTCGCCAACATGTGGCTCTCAACAGAAGAAGAGGGGAAAATTCAATATTAAATTACCTATAGGAATGAACAAATATGGAAAACCAGATGCATCTACAGCATAGTAAGTCTCTGCTTAGAATTCCTGGACAATAAATATTTGGTTTAATTCATTTCTATCGAGTTATCTGTCTGTTTAGATTGAATTCAGCGCTACGAGTTACGTCTGGGCAGAACACTTCCTGTTCATGAATATTCCAACACTCCTCCCTTCATGACAGGAAGAGACACCAGACCTATTGACTTAACACATTCTTAAATTGTGAAAAACCTTGTGCCACTAACCTGGCCTTATACTGTACATCATTATTTGGCAATACCTTTTTCTTATATACCCACTTAAAACCCACAGCTTTGATTCCCTGTGGCAAAGTCACTGATTTAAATACTTCATGGTCTCCCATGGATTTCATCTCTTTATCCATGGCCTCCTTCCATCTTCCTTGTTCAGCTTTTGGTAATGCCAACACTTCTTTATAACTTCTTGGCTCATACCACACATTGCAAACCTTTACCTTGCTGGCAGAATACCTGTCAGGCGGAATTCCTTTATTACATCGCTCTGACCTACGTGGTATTAACTGCTCCTGTGTCTCAATTCTTTCTGGTTTCATGTCTTGTTCAGCTTCTCCTCCCTGAACATTGACATCTTCAATAATTAATTTTTTATCATTAGATGAGTTATTGTCATTAAATAGATCACCGTCATTAAGTGAGACATACCCAGAATTTGCATTAATTCTGTCCCAATTTTGTTCTGCAAAATTAGCAGACCTTGAAATTACAATTCTTTTACTTCCATCGCTAAAGTGATATCCTTTTGACCCTGGCTCATAGCCCACAAACTTGAGCTTTCTTGCCTTTTGCTGTCCCTTTCTTCTGATTGCTTTCGGAATATGTACCCATGCAGTACTTCCAAAAATTCTCAAATGTGCCAGTGATGGCTTTCTCCCATATAGAATGGCATATGGAGTATTATTAATGAAGGAACTCCACAGCCTGTTAACTATATAATTGGCAGTCAATATGGCTTCTCCCCAATATGACCTGCTCATACCAGAATCTTCTAATAATGAATCTTTCATTGTTTGCAAAACACCATTCCTTATTTCAGCTACACCATTCTCTGCTGCTGTGTAAGGATTTGTACGTCTGTGTCTTATCCTCAACTGCCCCAACCATTGTTGGAATTTAGTTGACATAAATTCAGTACCTCTGTCAGTTTGCAACTGACACACTTGTTGTCTGTACCTTCTCTCTACAAAACTTACCCACTGTTTGAATTGTTGTAGCACCTCTGTCTTACCTCTAAGCAAGTAACAAAATGAATACCTGCTATAATTATCAACAATTACCAGTGCATATTTTGCTCCTCCCAAACTGGCTTGCATAGGTCCCACCAGATCTGCATGAACCAGCTCTAGAACTCTTTTTGTTTGTCTTGTGCTACATTTACTAACTGGGAATGCCTTTGACTTCGATGCTTTGCATACTGCACAGTCCAAATATGTTTTGCATCCCTTCAAATTTAACCCTTCTGCAAAATCTTGCATTTGCTGCAAAACTTTAAAGCTTGCATGGCCAAGTCTTCTATGTAGAAGATGAACACACGAATCATGCTCTGCAACGTTCTTAAATATATGGGAACATTGAACCTTTTGTCCCTGCAATACATATAGATTATCTTCCTTTATGCCTTCTGAACAAATATTCCCATTCCTTTTGATGAGACACTTCCCATTTACAAAAATGACCTCAAAACCTTGTTTGTCTAAATTAGACACACTTAACAAATTATGTTCCATCTCAGGTACACAAAGCACATTGGTAAACTTGGATTCCAAATATGGAATTTTTACATCGCCTTTTCTGATGACTTTTGCTTTCTGGCCATTTGCCAAAGCCACAGTTTCTTGTGCTACTGGACCAAACCTGCAAAATAATTCAGAGTCATTAACAATTGTTTGACTTGCCCCACTATCTATTAGCCACTTGTCTCTGTTGTTGCTATAGCAAACTTTTGCAACAACAAAATGTTCCTTTTGCAAAGCAGTCCTTTTTGGTTGCACAAATGTCCTTTGCTGCAAATAGTTCCTCTGCAAACAGTTCCTTTGCAAATGTGTGCTCGCTCCACAAATGTAGCAAGTCTTTTCCCGCTGACCAGCTCTCTGCTTGCAAAATCTCTCCTTTGTTGCAATTTGATCCGGGTCTGATCTGCTTGTTTCTTCTTTTCCGGAGACTTGCAGTCTCAGGAATTTCTCCTCCTCGTGGATGCTTCTAAAATGGCATTTTTGTTCTTCATTAAGCAAACATGCCTTTAAAGCCTCAAAAGTTAAGTCTTGCTCTTCTTTACACTCAAATATGGCAGAAACTGTGTCCCAGGTTTTATCTAAACTGTTCAACACCAATAAAACTTTCTGGGACTCAGGGAATTTAATCCCACATTGTTCTAAGTCCAAAAATAAACTTTGTATTTTATTTAAATGCTGTTCCACAGATTCACCTGGTTGCAAACAGGCCCTGTAAAGTTTTCTTGATAATTGCACTATATTGCATGCAGAAACATTCACGTGCACAGCTCTCAACTTCAACCAAATCTCCTTTGCAGTCTTTAAATTTGCAACATTTAGAAATTGTTCATCATCTAAATTCAAGATAAGATAAGCCATTGCTTGATCATGACTTTTCTGATCAACTGCTGCAAACACCTGTGGTGGATTTTCTACAATATACCACAGCTCTTTAGCTTTCAGCAAACATTCCATTTTTGCAGCCCATATAATGTAATTCTTCTGGCCCAAATGAGGCACAGAGTTTTCCTCAAATTCCATTGCAGCCATTCTGCTAATTCTGCCTTGTTCTTATACTTTCTAAACACAGGCAATTTCTTCCAGCTTTAAATTACAATGCAGTCCTTAGTAAGCTCTGGGCCCATAACCTGTTAGAGAATTTTAATTTCTCTATTGGTGAAAAATAAATCAGAAGCTCTCACAGTTGACTGCATTTAGCTGATTCAAATAACTTTATATTTATATAAAAATATTTACAATATCATTCTTCTTTACAGCAACATAGCTTAATGAAGACTTCTTACAGAGACAAACCTGAGACTGGAAATCCAGCTCCTAACTCAATACCCTTTTGCACAGACTCAGTAGCACTTTCTTCACATTGGCTGACTGAGTTACCACATGACTCTTCCTGTTCATGAATATTCCAACAACTTCTTCTCTGTTACTAAGAATTAGGGATAGTATAGGTTTTCCTCTAGTTCCCTCTTCTGCCTTTTGGATGACAAAGTTGTCAGCTAGGTTGGTTGGGAATCTGTATGATCTCCCATTTGCAGCAGAGTTTGTTTCCCAGTTGATACTGTGCTTCCCCAAAAGTAAGCCCTACCCCCAAAATAAGCCCTAGTTTTGGGGTGAGGTGCATGCCTGAAAAACAAGCTGGGGTGGGGGTGGGTGGAGCCACCCCACACACCCCGCACCCACTTACTTGTGCAGCCAGGCCTCCCATGAATGGACACCTGTCTCGCCAGCCCACTTCTGCAGTGCCCCCCGGCCTTCCAGAAAGTCCTCTGCAGCTGAGAACCGAGCTACAGATTCAATCCGTAGCTCGGTTCTTGGCTGCAGAGGCCTTTGTGGAAGGCCTCTGATGGTGAAATGCAGGCTGGGGGGCGCCGCATGCATCAATCCATAGCTCCATTCTCAGCTGCAGAGGCATTTCCTTCGGCAGCAGAAGTGGGCTGGCTAGGCAGAGCTGTCGCTGCCACAAGGTGAGACCATGGAAAAGACACCCCCTGAAAATAAGACCTGGTGCCTCTTTTGGAGGCAAAATAAAATAAAATAAAAAATAAGACCAGGTCTTATTTTCGGGGAAATACGGTATCAGGGTAGTTAAAGTCTCCCATTACTACTGTGGTATGTTTCCTACATAAATTTGTTAGTTGTTCAGCAAAAAGTTCATCTATTTCTTCTACTTGGCTGGGTGACCTGTAGTATACACCTATAGCAATGTCATTTCCCCCCCTTTTATATTGACCCATATGGATTCTAGGAGGTTTTCATCCTTGGTTTTGTGTATTTCTGTAGAGGTCTAGTGATCTTTTATATATAATGCAACTCCACCTCCTCTTTTTTTCCCCTATATTTTATTGATTTTTTAGAATGACAATCTTTAGTGCTTAGTAAACGTGTTGTTTGGGTTCATATATTTAACAACAGTGAATAGTAGTTAATTTCTATACTTTCATAATCAACATATTAACTAGAGATACTTTTCCTTGGTCCTCTCTTCTTCCAATAGGTTCTTCTTTTACCAACATTAAGCAAATATAGTTGTTAATACTATCAATACATACAGATTTAAATATAAACATTTTTCTAATATTTAGCAATAACATCAGTATGTAATGTTTTTTCTAATCAGCTTATTTTACAGTTGCATTTGCAAAAAATCATCTTATGTAAATCACTATAGGTCCTGTTTTCAGAACTCTTATTTAAGCTTAGTTTCCCCACATTTAAATATCCAAAATATTTTATACGTTTAAATCAACCCAATATTTTTACATTTCCCATATTATAAAAAAGAAAGAAAAAAGAAAGAAAAAAACTATACTACTTATAGATCACATTTCTCTTACTGTAAAACCCCTTCATTTCCAAGATTTAACTATTCTTTTAACCATATTTAGACAAATGTTTGGTCATATGATATTCCATCTGGTATGTCAAGTCATCTCTCTTAAATCTAGTTCTCGCCTGTCCTTATTTAAGCTTAGGTTCCCTTCAGTATTCAGAACATTTCTTATCAGTTATAATTTTCTCCAAATTGATTACAATTGAATATCCAAAACATTTCATTCCTTTAAATCATCTCATTATTTTTACATTTCTCATATCATAAAGCAATACTATACTACTTATAAATCACATCTCTCTTACTATAGAACCCATTTGTATCCAAAATTTAACTATTCTTTTAACCATATTCAAACAAGTGTTTAGTCATGTAGTACTCCATCTGATAGGTCAAATCATCTCTCTTGAGTCTGGCTCTCGCCTTCTTCTCTTGCCTAGCAGCTTTCCAAGTCAGTGTGTTCAGCTTGCCATATAATTCTTCCTGTATTTTTATAGGTGTTGTTAAGAATGGGAAAGACAAATTGAGTAAGATGCTTTTGAGGAGGGATTTCACCCATTTATACTCATTAAGATGCTTCCATTTTTCTTCTCTCTCAATTTCTCTTTCCATTTTTTGTCTCCCAGACTCTAGTGGTTCTCCTAACAGCTCTATTGTCCATTTTGTCAAATCTTCTTTCTTGTCTTCAGGTTTGTTTTGATGTTCTGAAAAATGAAATGTCATAAATATCACAGCTCAGTATTTATAATCCAAGAAGGTCAGCAGTTTTCATAAACAATTGTATTTCTCATTTTGCAATAGATAACCCAGTGTGTTTTCTTTCTTCTATTCCCAGCTGTTTTCTGTTTGGCTAAGAGTCCTTGAGGATGAAAGGGATAAAAGTACTCTGTTTCTGGGTATCTTGACAGTTTCTGAGGCAAGACGGCTATAATTCTATACTTTGTTCCACCACGAGATGTCAATGTCTGTTTTCCAGCTTTTAAAATGAAACAATTATTTTCTTGTAATTCCGTCAATATTCTTTTAAGTAGAATATCTTAACAATTTCCATAATTTTCAGTTTTATCCAAATTATAGCTTTACATTAGTCCATTTCAATGTATTTCTGTCCCCCATAAAAATTAAATCGCCACTTCCGTCTATGGAAGGGTGGGGTTATAGTCACCTTCCTTCTCACTTTCGGAGGATTTTTTGCTTCTTGGGGATCTTTTCCAGGAAATCAGTTTCAAAATAGAGAAGAGAAAATCAATATTCTCACCCAGCTCCAACACGCTGCTCACAGTTGTTCTTGGTGCTTTTGAACTTCGGATGCCAGTAGCTTGGGCTAGTCAGCATTTGAAGAGTTAAAGAAACTCTTTGCACACCAACCCCTCCTCCAACACCCCGACACAGCAAAGAGATTTGTTGTGCAAATAGATGTCTCAGACATGGCAACTGGGGCTGTTCTCCTGCAAGAGGCACCAGGGGAGTGGGGGGAGAAATACCTGTTGCCCTGCAGTTTCATCTCAAGAGCTTTGATTGCCTCAGAATGGAACTATGACATTTTTTAACAAGGAGCTGTTGGTGGTTAAATCTGTGTTCGAACAATGGGGGCACTTTTTGGAAGGAGCACATTGGCCCATAGAAGTCAACACACAGATCATGAGAAACTACAAATCTTGCAACAGTCCAAGACACTTTCACCCAGACAAATTAGATGGAGCCAATTCTTCTCATGCCTTGATTTTTACATTCAGCATGTCCTGGGCTCAAAAAAAACTTGATGCCAGATGCACTTTCTCGCAAGCCACAGTATGCTCAAGTTCAACATATCCCAGTACAAGCAACCATCTTACAACCTTCCCATTTCCAGCTGGCACCACACCCACCATCCTCTGAGGGGTTGGGGGCCACTCATCCACACCACAACTTAATCACCAGACTCAAGGCACACCAACCTCTAGACCAGCTCTCACGGGCCTGGATGGATGACCTCAAAGAAGCCCCACAAGGTACTGCATCCCTGTTCATGGTGGAGGGAGGAGCCTTGAAGCACAAAGGCAGGATTTATGGATCCCCCACCTTTGAGGGAGGAGGTTTTGCAGCTTTGCCATGACAACCACACAGCAGGACATGGTGGAGTGTTAAAAACCTGGCACAGAACGTTAAAGAGACTTTTAGTAGCCTAAGATGGCAGCAGACATCAAGGACTTTGTGGCATCTTGCCACACATGCAGAAGGGCTAAGTCCCACCATCAGAAGCCAGTAGGACTCTTGCAACCCCTCCCCACACACCAGTGGTGGGATTCAAATATGTGAACAACCGGTTCTCTTTGTGGATGCCGCTTCCAGAAGTCCATTCTGGGCCTGGGCAACAAAAAATTATCTACCGGTTCTGCTGAACTGGTGCAAACTGGCTGAATCCCACCACTGCCGCACACCCTTGTCCATGGTATACAGTCTCCCTGGACATTATTACTGACAATCCCAAGTCCATGGCTTCACATCTGTATTAGTTGTGATAGATCTTTTTACCAAAGATGGCTCATTTCATACTAAGGCTAAGGCTCAGAATGAACTAGGGCAGTGGTGGCGAACCTTTTAGAGACCAACTGCCCAAACTGCAACCTGAAACCCACTTATACATCGCCGGGTGCCAGAGGCGTGGCCACAGAATGGGTGTGGCCAAGTGGGCATGGCCACCAAGTGGGTGTGGTCACCGAATGGGCATAGCCAGGTGGGCGTGGCCACTGAATGGGTGTAGCCAAGTGGGCGTGGCCACCTCAATGTTGCTCCTGAGGAGAGATGCCTGTGGGGGCTGGGCAGGATTGGGGGCGATCCAGGGGTTCTCTGGCGGGTGAGGCAGTGGGTAGGAGGCTCGTCCTGCAGGGTGAAGTAAGGCAAGGGAGGGGGCAGGGAAGAGGTGCCATTGCCACGGGGCAAGGCAGGTGAGGCAGGGGCTAGGGCAGGTTGCAGACAAAGGGGGGCTCTGGTGAGGAGGAGGTGGAAGATTTAAGCAAGCTTAGCAACCAGAGTGGGGATCCCCCCCCAAAAACAAACATGCTTCGTGGGTAACCTCAAAGCATGACAGAAGAGACCAAAACCTGCTGCAACCACCCAGCAGATGGGAGGGGAATTAAAAACCAAACAGCTTCCCCCCCCCCCACCAATCCTCAATGAAAACCTCGGACAGGGGGATGAGCGTAGGCAGGCAGGCAGGAATCTTCCTCAGCTGATGGCTTGGTGAAGGGTAGCTACACCCCCTCCCCAACGCTGCCCTCTCATGAAAGCAGGCTGAAAACTCCAAAAAGCAACAAGGAAAAAAAGTTAAAACAGAAGAGTGTCTTGTGATGGTTTTCTTCCCCACTTCCTTCTAGCTGCAGGCTAAATATGTAAAGACCACAAAAGAAAAAAAACTTGGTTTTCTCTCGTTTTAATTCAGAAGGAAGGAACGGGAGGATTGGGGGATTGTTTCAAAGGAAGGGAAAGAGGGGCTGGGGGAGTGCAGCAGGAGAATGGGGATGGCACAAGGCTTCTGGCTATGCAGGGGGACATTGGGGCACATTCTTTTTAAGAGCAAAATGAGGCAAAAAGTAAAAATCCCCCACTCACTCCACCTCCCAAAAACACAACTACAGAGCTTTCAATGATACAAACTTTGTAACCAACTTCCTCACCTAACTTTGCAAACCCTGTGGGTCCCACGCCATTCCACATACCTGCAAGAAAGCAGCTGCAATCCAGGTAGTGTAAAAGGGCTTTTCCAGTCACCTAGCAAGGTGTCAAAAACTTGATATAAACTTGATGACCCCCCCAAAAAAGGAAAAAAGTGATAAAGTACAGTAGTCCTCACCTTGCAACAGTTCACTTAGTGATGGTTGGAAGTGACAACGGCACTTTAAAAAGTGACTTAAGACCACTTTTCACACTCTGGCGCATGCACACCCACCACTCAATGCTGCCACGAGGCTGGGCAGTCGGTGAGTGTGAAAGCTGCCTCATTGGGGCCTGCTGAGACCAGCGGCCAGCTGAGGCAGCTTCAGACACCATTGCTACCGCCTACGAGGCTGGGCAGCCAGCTGAGGCAAGAAAGACAGCCCCAGCCGCCATTAATGCTGTGCCGCCGCTTCATGTATTTTAATGCATGTTTACCCTGCCTTTAAATGTGAGGCCAAGATTTACAGAAAGTTAATAAATAATAAATAAGAACATAAGCCTGGGTTGCTGTGTATGAGTCATCATCTAAGAATTGTTTTTTTGTGCCATCTTATGCCTGGTACCAAGACCTGATCTTTTTCTTCTGGAAAGGTATAAAAAGGTGGAAGACATCTTTTCTGCTTGCTTGCCTTCATTCCTCTACCAGCCACGAAGAGGAATCAGGCAGCCCCTCTCTGTTTTGATCAAAATAAAGTTGTAATCTTTGTTGAAACCTCGGCTCAGGAGTTTCTTTGGCTCTTTTAAATTCCTGAGTAATGCTGGGGCAATTGTGAGGTTAAAAGGAAAACCTTACATCCTGGCGCCCAACGTGGGGCAAGCCACAATGGCTCTCCCCTCACATCTGGAGACCCCTGTTAAGGTCCCAGCGAGCCTTCAATTCTCAGCAGGACGAAACCAGCGGCGACTGAATTGTGAGTCTTAGAGCGCTCCCAGGTGTTTGACCTGGAAGATTCTATGCTGCATCGTCGATGGTGGGGTCTGTGTCTGATGAACCTGAACGCCCAAATTCAACGAGGTTTCATGCTTCTCTACTGACAGGAGAAATTGCAACAGGCGCCTTGGTAAGTAAAAGAAATAAAAAAGCTTTGGAAATCCTGGAATAAGGCAGGAGGTTGATCTCTCTGACTATCCTCTACAGATAAGCATAAAAAATAAATGAATAAATGTAAGAAAAGAGGAAGCCAAGCAACTGTCTTCTAATACAGGATAGAGTGAGTTAAGAAAAATAATTGAATTGGTATGTAATTTTTTTTTGCAGAGGTTATGGTAATTTTGGAATAAGATAGGGGGCTGATCTCCCCGACTAGTCCTCCAAAGGAAAAATTAATTACAAAATTCCAAATTAATTAAGTGAAAAGGGGGGAAGCCGAGAAACTATCTTGAAAAAAAAAGAAGAAAAAAAGAGAAGAAGAAAAAAAATATGGGGAATCGTCAGAGTAATTTAAAGAAACAAATTAAATCTAAATGTAATCCTCTGCTATGTGTTTTGAAAAATTGGGATGTTTTGAAACCTCAAGTGGCTGTTAAGTTTAACCCTGTCAGAGGTTGTGCTTTGTGTTGATGTGTGGCCAACTTATTTTATGGGCCCTGGGCAACAACCTTTGCCAAGAGAAAGGTCTGTGGACTTGGATATTATTAATAAGCTTACAGATGTTCTTGCTGTACAAGGGCGGACAGATGAAGAATTATATGCAGGCTTTTTCTTTAATTTGAGCATCCGACAGGACATTTTAAAACAATGTGGCCTGTTAGTCCCTCCAGAGGTTTTGAATTTGGTCTGTCCAGTCCTCCCAGAAATAAATAAGTTTCAAAAGAAAGCAATTCAAACTTGTCCTGAACCTGAAGATTACCCACCACCTTATGTGATCCCGACTGCTCCTGTTGCTGCATCTGAAGCTCCACCCCTGAGCTCAGCTGCTGCTTCCCCCACAGCCCCCTCTGTCTCTTCTCCGTCCTTGCATTCAGCTGCTGCTTCCCCCACAGCCCCCCTTCTCTCCGTCTCTGAAGACGAAGATCCTGATGAGGGATCGTCCTCTGCTGCACGGATTCAAAGCCCTTCTCACACGAGACAGGGCAAAGTTTATGCTAAAAAAAAAAATCACTTGGAGGAGAAGACAATATGCCCCTGTGCCAGGTGCCAGCAGCAAATGGAAAAATGGTCCTGGTTCACACCCCATTTACTACCAGTGACCTTTTTAACTGGAAAGCTAACTTGCCACCATTTAGAGAATCCCCCCAGCAATACGTTGATTTATTTCAAAGGATTTTTGCCACCCACAAGCCAATGGTCCCTGATATAGACACTTTGTTATCTGGATTTTTGGGGGCTGAGGACAAACGCCAGGTTTTGAAAAAAAAAAAAAAAAAGCCTTGGAGGAATATAGGGGGATGGAAGGAAGCCACCAATGATGGACAAAGAGGCATTGAACAGTGGCCAGCACCTGAAGTTGTTTTTGTTCCAAGTTTTGAATGTGATTTTAACACTGATGGGGGATATGGTGCCTTACTGAATTTTCACAAAACCATTCTCCATGGCATTAGAACTGGGGTCCCCAAGACTGTTAATTACTATAAGGTGAATCAAATTTTCCAGACAGCACAAGAAAGTCCTACTGATTTTATCAACCGATTAAAAGATGGATTTTGTTGTTATACAGACATTGATCCTGATAGCCCAGCCAGTGAACCACTTTTGAAAATGGCTTTTGTTGCACAAAGTGCCCCCGATATTTGATGCAAATTGCAAAAACTTGTTTCACCCAGTGCTCAACCTTTTGAACTTTTAATACAAACTGCTTTTGGAGTTTATGCCCAGAGGGAGGAGGCTGCAGAGGGGAAGGAGGAAGATAACATGAGAAAGCATGCCCAACTTTTGGCCGTCGCTCTCCAGCCTCATCAGGCTACTCTGGGGCGAGACCAGTGTGCCCTTTGCAAAGCGAGAGGCCACTGGAAAAGTGTATGTCCAAAGAATTGGGGCCACGGACGGGGACGAAGCCAAGTGCCCTGGAGGGGAAGGAGAGGATTTCCATCCAATAGCAGGGGACCTCCCCCATCCCGGCTGTCACCACAGGCTGAACTGTTCCATCCTAAAATGCAGATGTATGCTAATGACAGCTATCCCTCCCAATACTGATGTGGCTCCAGAGGTCTTGTTGCTTGTACTGGGATATGTTGAACGAAGTTTTTCTTGTAGATATTGGGGCAACTTACAGTGTCTTGCAGTATGCCCCTAAAGACTGTTTGAGTTCTCAGACTACTCCTATTGTTGGTGTCAGTGAGCAAACTGAAATGGCTCCCTGCACCACCCCTTTGTGTGTGACTCCAAGCCAAGGGCCCAAAGTTCAACACTCATTTCTGGTTTTACCCCAGTGCCCTATTAATTTTCTGGGCAGAGATTTGCTGGGGAAATTGGGAGCAACAATCACTTGTCAACCCCAGGGTATTTCTTTGGATTTTCCAGCTTTGCAAGCTTGTATTTGTTATCTGGATGCTAGTGCATCTCCTGTTTCTTTTCCAGATTCCATTTCCCCTGAGGTTTGGTCTCATGGAATCCCAGGATTTGCTCATTATGCTGTCCCTCACCGAGCCCATCTTCACCCAGGGGCCCAACCTGTTTCCTTACGGCAGTATGCAATAAAAGGGGAGGCCTGTTTTAGCCTCAAACCCCAAATTGATCTGTAGTGTTTTGTTTATATATATGTGTATATATGTGTGTGTGTGTGTGTGTGTCCACCCAGAACATTATGCTTGGCCTTGGAATGGTGAGAAAAATGGGGGATGATTAAAGGGCCCTATAAAAAACCATGTTTGGTTGGAATCACCTCATGATTTTTCTCGCTTTTTGTGGGACAAGCTATATGTTTAAATAAATGTTGTTTTAATAGTATTTGTGTATATATGTTTGTCTGTGTTGTTCTGTGTTATGTCCAAGACTTGGACGAGGGTCAAAACCCTCTCTGATAACAACACAAAAAAAAGGCCTTATTTAACAATAAATAGTTTGCCTGGAGAAAAGTATGAAATGAAATATTTGTATGTGGAATTGTTTATGCAAGCAGTTAGCATGGAACTGAATGAATGAATTTGTTGATACCTAAGTGTGTGTTAGCCCTCAACCCCCCCCCCCACTCTCTCCCAGGCTGTGAAAGAAATTGTAAACTGCGGATTTTATTGTTGTAAAAGTAAATTGAAAAGCAATAGCAAGTGTTTGCATGAGAAGACTTCCATGGAGGATGTATGAGAAAATTTATGGAACATGCATATGAAGAAAACTATTTTTTGGTGGTGAGATTTTTTTTTTCCCCTGTCTCTCCACTGCTGTGTTGCTTTAAGAGCAAGAGAGACAGAAAGAAGAAGGGGGAGCTGTTCGTTTTAACATTTTTTTTTTCCTTCTCTGCTTAGAATTGCGATTTGAGAAGGGTGGTGTGGATCTGAAATTTGATACCCACTCTTGCAGTTTCGGCTTGCAACTTTTTTTACTTGAAAGAGGAGACAGTAATTGTTGGACAATTTTTTTGGGGGGGGGGAAATTGTTGAGTTTAAATTGTTTAGTTACACACACACACACACACACACACACATATATATCCATCAACCAAAAGAAATGACTTTGCATTGTTTTGATTAGATTTGTAAATGTTTAACCTACTTAATGGAAATTTGTTTCCATCTGAATGGAATTTGATTAAATTGGAATTTGACTAACTTTATATTAAAACCAATACTAGGGTTTGATATAAATCTCTTTCAGTTACTCAGAATATCTTATTAAGTTTGTTTATTTTTTGTGAAGTTAAAATGAAGAAGTTGAGAAAAATTTGGGGATTATAAATAGCTATGTTGTTTTGACTAAAGATTTGTATGCAAAACTGTTAGAAAAAAAGTTTATATTAACAAATACAGAGTTCAGTGAGGAGGTTTTGACTCAGAACTGGGGGCAAAGAGGCAGCCAGTGGCATTTTTGCCTGAAATTGACATTTGGGGACGTTTTTGGTGGTTAGCATTTCTTATCAAGTGTGGCCAATTTTAAATCAGAAAGCCAAATGGAGGTATACACTTGTAGATAGCAGATGTAATTGTGGAAGGAAAAAAGTATAAGTTAGACCAAAGAGGTGGAAGGGAAGTGCAGGAATGGATATTAGAAGGAAGAAGCAGGAAACTTGTTTTTAAGTGGGTGTGCACAGACTTGTGAATTGCATGCATTAAGCAGGGAGACTGCCATTAACGTGGTCAGCCCAAACATGTGAACACAAGCCTTAGAATGTTGAAGGAACAAGAATGTACTATAGAAATATGTAAAGAGAGAACAATGAAGAAACAGAAGAAAGTGGGAGGTGGATGTTGCAAGATGGGAGAGGATGTTGAAAAGAAAGAGAAAGAGAGAGTGTGAGAAAGAAAGAAAGAAAGAAACAAAAACAAAGAAAGAAACAAAAACAAAGAAAGAAACAAAGAAAGAAAGAAGAGAAAGAAAGCAATAGCTAGGACACAGAGGCAGCCACTGAAAGGGGGTCGCAAGGGATAATAAATACTTTTTAAAAACAGGTTGGTTGTATTTATACTTTAGTTCAACAAATCTGTGATAAATACAAGTGAATAAAATGCTTTACAACATTTAGCGGTGAGGCTATTTCAATATAGGCCTCAATTGGAAATCTATCTTTGTCCCTTTGAAATGATGTATGGGAGGCTTTTGTTACATGAAGGTTCAAGAATGTAAATGAAGAAGAGCAGAAAGTTACTCAGTATTTACATAATCTGGCGCAGGTTTTGTCTTCTATCTCAGTATAGGCCCAGGCTGCCATACCACCTGTCTCTGGCCATTGTTGTTCCTGGAGAGTGGGTTCAGGTGAAAAGAACTGTCATCTAGAAATACCAGTCCTCAGTGGTCTCAATCATGCCAAGTCCTCCTGATTTAAGGAATCAAGGCATGAGTCCATGGAAAGTCCCATCATATCCTCTCCAGTGACAAGCTCTGCAGCTGGACGGCCTGAAAATGAAATTTCAACCTGCCTCACCTGTTGAACTGTTTCCATCTAAGTAGGAGAAGAACCTCAATGAATTGGACTACCCTGGAAATCGTGTTCCTAGAACCTGGACTACGTATTGCAATATCTTTCTTCTGCTACTGTTGTTTCCCTCATACCTTCTTTGGTAGAAGGAAGGACCATAGGCCCAATACTTTAAGGAACAGATGGGAGTTGTGTTTATCACAAGACTACGTATTCTACTTGCAAAGGGGCAATAAGGTCACTTGTTATGCTCCTGTCAATACAGTGCAGCTTTACCCACAACTTTAAATCTGGACATATGGAAGAACATACAGACATTACCTTTTGGGGAAGAATAACACGAGATTTATGGACAAGTGCCAGAATCTTCTTTGATGCATGTAAAGCTATTGACTATAATCACGCTAAATGGACTAAGTATGGAGACAGGCCTACACATTAAACGCCAAATATGTTTGCACATCCTACCCAACCTGGCACATTTGAAGGATTCCTGCAACCTGGTGTGCTTCACGATAACCAGGCCAACGGATTTTTCAGCATCATTTGAACTCGCTATCAATTGAACCAGATACAAATATGGGTTCAAGTTGATTTTCATGAACTGGAAACCACAACTGAGATTCCCTCAGTATCAAAGTCTCTTTTTATTATTATTATTATTATTGATCTGGCCCTAAAGAATTGTTTCATTTTTGAATGTGAAGCTTGAGAGAACATCACTTCATATTTTAATTTGACTTGGAGAGAACCGTACAACCAAATGGGCCCTCTATTTTGTCATTGTGGCCCTAAATTGTATTATTACACCCCAGTCTGACATTACACATAAGGAATATGTCAAAGAAGTCACTGACAGTATGCGAGAGTTGGCTCATGTCCCTGCCCAGACATGGACAGGAGCACTGGATGTTGGAGGATGGTTTTGGGGAATGTTTGACACTTGGAAATGGATATTGTTCATTGTGGTTTTGGCCTTAGGAGGGTTGTTGTGTTTATCATGCCTTATCCCACTTATTTAGAGAATTGTTAGATCTCCTATATCCGGACCAACTTTTATTGCCACTCCTATCTATAACGATAGACCAGCTAAAGCAACGATTTTGCAACCTTTCCCTTCTGACTATGTTCCCCTCTTTAAGAGTCCCTAAGCCTATTCGGCTTTTATATTAAAAAGGGAGGAGTGAAAGGATTTTATTGTGCTTATGATTTTAGTATGTTTAAGTTTGACATTAGCATTTATTTTATATATAGTAACCATTTTATATTGATACATATAGTGTTATTTTGTAATCATTATTTTGTAGTTAATTGCTTGATCAGATACTTTATATATATATTGGAAAAGTAAGGGCTTCATGCTTTAGGTATAGGTGATTGCTTATATGAAAAGAGCACAGTAAGGGGAGGGGGAAAGGAGTTACGGATGGAGCCTGGGTTGCTGTGTATGAGTCATCATCTAAGAATTGTTTTTTTGTGCCATCTTATGCCTGGTACCAAGACCTGATCTTTTTCTTCTGGAAAGGTATAAAAAGGTGGAAGACATCTTTTCTGCTTGCTTGCCTTCATTCCTCTACCAGCCACGAAGAGGAATCAGGCAGCCCCTCTCTGTTTTGATCAAAATAAAGTTGTAATCTTTGTTGAAACCTCGGCTCAGGAGTTTCTTTGGCTCTTTTAAATTCCTGAGTAATGCTGGGGCAATTGTGAGGTTAAAAGGAAAACCTTACAGAGGTTATAGGTTTCGTGGATCAGAAATAAACAGAACAATTAAATCACTTTTAAGAGAATAAATGGCAAAAAATGGAAGAATCAAACTAGTTTTAAGGGAATAAAAGGAAATAAATGGAAGTATTAAACCAGTTTAAACAATAAATGGAAGAATCAAACCAGTTTTTAAAAGGAAATAAATATCAGCAAACACAAATGCTTTAACCAAATTTCTGTAGCCCAGATGTGATAGCCTCCTCAGAGATTACATGCATATTTGTGCAGTTGTGCATTAGAATAGCACAAAATATTGGTTTCAAATAATTTTACTGTGCAATTGATAAACAGTATAGCAATGCAAAACTGCCATGATCCAAACTGTTCGTTATCACAATTTTTTTCTGGGCTTTTTTTCCCTTATATTTTGTTTACTATATTCTACATATGGTAGTATTTTGCAGGAGAATATTCTTACTGATGTTTCTTTAAGCAATAATACTTAAAGCTAAAGTTATAAACTTTCCTTAGGCATAATCCGGATATAACAAGGATGGTATTTTTGAATAAGTTTAAGGATCAAAAAAATGCGGGAGACTCAAGGAGTAATTCAGGATGGATAGAAGGAAAACAGATGGCTCTTTTATGGCAGGGAGACTCAAGGAGTAACTCAGGACGGATAGAAGGAAAGCAGATGGCTCTTTTACGGCAGAGAGTACAGCCAGTTCACACTCGCTCCAAACTAAAGACCATTACAAACCATAATTTGAAATCCGACCATATGTGAGAATCTCCCACCATCCACCTTCCCCACAAACTTCCTCATTTCCACCCTTCCAACTGTCAATGATGAAGCCCAGCCCCTCCCCCTCCTTTAGTGTTTGATATGCAAGTATTCAGCAGGCCCTCCTGTTCGGCATGCGCGAAGGCAGGCCGGTGTGTGAAGGCAGACGCTGCGCAAGACGGGGAAGGAGAATGCAGCGAGCCGAGATTGGCCCAGGGGCATTCAGGCCGCTGTTACCTTTGATACTGTCTTGTTCTTGCCGGCGAGGTGTATTGGACTGCAGCTCCAGGCCTGCTGCCGCCTTTGCCTTGTAGCATCACCGCGCTGTATCGCTCCTGTTCGGTCACGGCGTCTTGTCTGGAAGGCTTCACCTGGTTGCTTCAGGGCCGAGTGGGGGACCTGGTAACTCCCTCCCACCCATCAGCGGGGGCCGCCAAACTACCTTCTACGCCGCCGGCCTCGCTGGAGCCTCCACAGTAAACTGTAGGTCTGTTGTGCCAACGACCAGCTGTGCGGCGGCCCCCCTTCCATGGCTGGGACCGCTGGCTGGCTGCGAAATTGCGAGAAATGCCGGCGGCCGCGGGGGTTTTTGTAGCCACTGGGCCGCGCTCTTCAGCCTCGGCCTCACCAGTGGCTGCCGCCTCGTCCGCTGCGGTCAGTGGCAGGCTGGAGACAGGGGGGCACAAGGGGGGCCGGGTGCGAAATTGCAAGAAATGCCGGCGGCCGCAGGGGGTTTTGTAGCCGCTGGGCCGGGCTCTTCGGCCTCGGCCTCCCCCGGTGGCCACCGCCTCGTCTGCTGCGGTCAGCGGCAGGCTGGAGACAGCATTGGGCAGGCTGCGCGAGGGGGACCGGGTGCGAAATTACGAGAAGTGCTGGTGGGGTGTTCTGGGGCCACTGGGGAGGCTGGTGGCCACCGCCGCCGCCTCCTCCGCTACAGCCAAGCGGAGGAAGCTCAGCGGCAGGCCAGAGACGAGGCAGGGCTGAGGTAAGGCAAAACTTACCTCTTTTGCTTGTTCTCTCCCTCGCTTTGCTTGTTCTCTCTCTTGCTTTCTACTGCGTGCTCCGAAACCGAAACTTCCTTAGTTTAGTGAGCGTAAAAGAGCTGCGCATGCGCAAAGAGGAGGTTAGCAGCAACGGCTCGCATGCCATCAGGGACGGCTCTGTGTGCCGCCTGTGGCACGTGTGCCATAGGTTCGCCACCACGGAACTAGGGCTTGCAACAAATGTCAAAAATAATTTTAAAAAATTTCTTTCAACATGTAAAAAACAAGAAAAAAGTCAAGGAAATGATCAGTCCACTAATGGGAGAAGATGGCAAGAAGGTGATGAACAGCAGTCCTGGTGGTACAATGGTTACAATGCAGTATTTCAGGCAAACTCTGCCCACAGTCTGGAGTTCGATCCTGACGGGGCTGAAGGTTGACTCAATCTTTGATCCTTCTGAGGTCGGTAAAATGAGGACCCAGATTGTTGGGGGCAATAAGCTGACATTGTAAACTGCCCAGAGAGTGCCATAAAGTACTATGGGGCAGTATGTATAGTAAGTCTAAGTGCTATAGTGCTATTGCTGAGGTGATGAGCAGCAGTCTTGCATCACTCATTACTACATAAGGATGCCCCCTTCCAACCACCTTGTGATCCCAGCACCTTCCTCACCTACAGTAATTGTGGATGGGGAACTAAAATATGAAGTGGAAGAAATGCTGGACTCTGGGTGCAGAGGTAAAGGAATTCAGTATTTGATCCATTAACAATTCCCTAAAAAACCATGACCTACCAAGCTCCTGGCTCACTGGCCCACACCACCTCAGGAATCCATCACTGAAGAAGTTAACCAGTCTCTGTGGGTTGATCCTGGGGGAGGTGGGGTGGTTGTTTATGATAGGACTTCCACTTCTGGCCTTCAACTCCTGGGCATGGGAGGGGAGGGACTTTCTAATGCTGTTCCTGTCTTCCAGCAACTGCCACCTGTCTCACTGGCCATTTCAAAAGTGGGGGAGAAGGATTCCTTTGAGACAGCCTCACTGCCTCCTTTACCAAGTTCCCATGAGAACTCAGACTTTGAAGAGACTATGCAGAAGGGGGAGAGCAGCTTCAAGGAGCCGGGGGGGGGGGGGAAGTAGGCAAAGAAGAGGCTGAGCTGGAAGGTGGTGTTAACTGTGACATCAGTTTAGAGTCATTGTGTTGTCACAAAAGACCTAAGTCCAGCCCCCCATGAATTCCATTGACCCTTATTTAGTGCCAATTTAGCTTTGACTATTAGTTGACCAGTTTCTTGTGTATAGGTAGCAATAAACTCTTCAGTACTTTAAACTCAGTGAGTGTTCCTGGTTCATTGTGCTTGACAGCTTGAGAACAGAGATGCAATCTACCTGCTGCTGTGACACAACCACGGGTGCGAAGAATTCAAAGGTATGTGTTGCTTCAACCTGAGAACTCTCAGTTGATAGAGGGAAACATTTGAGATTTGAAAAACTTGGTTCAGCATATAGGGCCATGGTGGTGAACCTATGGCACGCGTGCCACAGGTGGCACGCAGAGCCCTCTCTGTGGGCACGCACACCATTGCCCCAGTCCTAGGCCTTCAGCTGGGTTTTATAAAACGTTTTCACTTTAGGCCTCTGTCGCCGTGTGCAAAAAAAAGGTTCAATCAATCAATCAATTTCAACTTCTCCCAGGAAAAAAAAGATCTCCCAAAGTTGGAATTGATTGATTGAACTTTATTTTTAGTCCCACACAGCGGCGGAGGAAGTGACGCATCGGAGCTGGAAAGAAGGTGCCACGTGGGAGTGGGGGGAGCAGTGCGCTCCATGTGAGGGGTGGGGTGGGGCCTATGCATGGGGTAGAGAAGCAACACGGCGGCGCTAGCATGGTGGTAGACCAGTTGCTTCCCTCCCCCTGCCAAACACCTGCCAAAGCCACGCAGGGTAAGGTTGCTGCCCCCACCCCCGCCCAGATGCCCTCGCCTCCCCCAAGCATTTTTTTACTAACCTGCCTTTCAGCTGCATTCTGTTTCTCCATTCGCTTCTCAGCCTTCGCCACATGTTCCATCAGACTTTCTAACTTCTCGCAAGTGGCGCAGGAAGAGTTAGCGGCAGGCACAGGGAGCCGGGAGGAGCTGTGCAAAGCAGTCAGAGGGGAGCCCAGGCAGATTGCAGGCGCCACTCCTTACCTCTTCTGTGCTGCTGCTGCCGCCGCTGCTGCTTTGGCCAAAGTGACCCAGCCGTCGCCGCCGCAGTCCCACTCGGCTCTGCCGCTGCCATGCCACTGCCCTGCTCTGGCCCCGGGCAGTGCCTCTGCCCTGCACAGCTGCCCCGCTTGCACCCACTCTGAGCCCACGATCGTCCTCCGCACTGCCGCCACTACAGTCCCGCCCAGTTCTGCCACTGCCCTGCTCCGGCCCTGGGCAGTGCCTCTGCCCCTGTGCAGCTGCCCCCCTCGAGCCCTCTCTGAGCCTGTGATCGGCCTCCGCGCTGCCACCGCTGCTGTTGCAGTCCTGCCCGGCTCTACCACTGCCATGCCGCTGCCCCGCTCCAGCCCCAGGCAGCGCCTCTGCCCTACACGGCTGCCCCGCTCGAGCCCGCTCTAAGCCCACGATTGGCCTCTGCGCCGCTGCCACCACAGCTGCAGGATGGTGCAAAAGTCGCGCAACAGGGGCATATATCTGGGCAGCTCGGGCGAGAAGAAGGTGGGCTTCGTGGGGCTGGATCCCAGCGCCTCCGAGTCCTCCTGCGATGGGGCCCTGCTGATCGGCGGCTCCGAGGGTGGCAGTGGCAAACATGGCTCGATCCTCAGCAAGCCCCACTCAGCTGTCAGCACAAGCCGCCCAAGAGGAACGCCTTCTACCACAAGGTCCAAAATTTCCTGTACAACATGCTGGAAAGGCCCCGCGGCTGGGCGTTCATCTACCATGCTTATGTGTGAGTAAAGGCAGCCTTGGCTGGTGGACGGATGAGTGGGGAGGCTGCGGCGTGCCCGGCCCCAGCCCAGCCCAGCCGTTTTCCACCTCCTGCCCAATGCCGCAGCCATGAGGCCACGGAACAAGCCAGGTGTCAAGCCCCATGGGGCTTGCCATTCACCGGTGGGGTGGGTAACCCGGAGCACAGTCGATCACCGCTGCACATCGCCCTGACGCAAAACGCCACCCTGCCCTGGCCAATACCTGCAAAGGCCAAGCCTCGCCGCCCCACTGATCAGCTGAGCGTCAGAAGCCGACAGGGCGTCACTGAGTCCGGCCAGCGTGCGGAAAACCATTGTGACGCCGGGCCATGGAGGGGGCTGCGCACCGCCGAGCCTCTGAGGATGCGTCTGATAAGTGCCGGACGCAGCGGGCGGGGGTCGGAGCTCAGGAGACCAGCTGAGCAGCAAGGCTGGGCTCTGCGGAGCGCAAAACACCAAACAAACCTGCTATTAACTGAAGGAAAGCTGGCAAGGGGCCACGGAGATATGGAGGGGCCTGAAGACAACAGGAGCGGCACGCCGGCAGACGGCTCCATCTCGGGCAAACAGGAAGAGGGACAGCAGGGAGGGGCTGGACCAGGGGAAGGGCAGGGCTAGACAAATGGGGCTTTAAAGACAGCTGGATGGATGGTAGTTAGCAGCTGGAGTTTTGGGCGTGGCACAGTTATATGAAGCAAACCACTCCCAGTGCTGACTTTGTTTATTAAGGATTAAAACCTTTACTTGCACCTCGTACCTGCGTTCCTGGAATTCTTTCAACTGGATGACGACGGACGGGCTTGATACCAGGCGGCGGTAAGAAACCGGTATACTGGTTCCTTACCTCTGCCCGGCTTGTTCCGCAGCCTCATGGCCGCAGCATTGGGTGCGATGCGCGAGGCGGCAAATGGTCTCTAAAAGGTTCACCATCACTGATATAGGGTATGATCAAAGCCCTTTTAACCTTTCATGGCTCACCTCCTGTGAGCGATGGAGTTGCCAGTCCCAATTGATGAAACATGTTAGTGAGAATAATTCTGTTTGAAATGTTAAAGCAATCACTTTCTTTGCAAAACTTGTGTGGGTATTTCAAAATTTTTCTCCATATCGTTGCACAGCTTTGTGTTTTACTGGTGGGTCCAGCGGAAATGTTTTCTGTGCACACAGAGAACTGTACAGACAACTGGAGAAAATTCCAAAGTATGTAGCTGTTTGGTTCCAGTTTTTTAAAGAAATTGTACATCCAGCTTGTCTATCTAAGGATGACTATGGGAACCATAAACGGGTGTCTTTACTCATTCAGGCAGTTTCTTATGGTGCTCCAGGCAGACTGGTGCTTTGTGTAAGATTATAAGGAAATTAATATTGATAGTAAGAAGCAGGTTATAAATTAAATTGTCCAGATGTCCTATCAGGAAAGTACATAGGAGCAGATATTTCCCTCAAATGTGAATAGTTCCCTCACTTTCCTCAAAGGCTGTTAACTTCAGAAATGCCAAGATGGTTTAGCAATGCTTGACACTGCAGCTTCTGAGATTACATAAAGTTAATTAAGCAATGTTATATAGTTCAAGTACTTTTTAAATCCTGTAACCCATGGGTGTTAAACTCGTCACGTGACGTGTTGCGACATATCATGACTCTTTTTGCATTGCCGGCAATGGGGTGGGCGTGGCTTCGGTATGATGAAACCAGCCCGTGGGCCAGCAGTTTGACACCCTGCTGTAACCCATTTATTTCTCATTTAAAAACTTTCCACTCTGTTGCTTGCTAAAATGAAAAATTATTTGATAAAATGGTTAGTTTTTATATTAAAAGGATAAATAGCTACAAAATTGTCCTTTAATTATCTTTAACATATGAATAAGTCTTTCAAATAACATAATTGTCCACACTCAGGTTCTTTCCAAAATGAACGTATGACACTGGCTTTCATTTTTTTCCCTCGCTATCAAGAAAAGAACATGGTCATCTCTCTTTTTCACAGAGAACATGTGTTACAATCAGAAAGAAAGTAAAAATAATGTTTCAGAAAAGATAACATGTTGTCCCAAAAGCTCTGATATCACTTGCAGAATTAAAACTAAATCTGTTGGATCACTGGGCATATAGACTGAATAGTCATGTAAGTGTGATGACTCCCCTGGACGCTTCCCCAGACACCTCTCCAGATGCTAGTTCGGAGGAGGATGAGCCGGTCCTGCGCATGTCAGGAGGGGAGGCAGCCAAGGGCTACAAGCCAGGAGTGGAGAGCCTGAGCACAGGGGAACGACCAGACCAGCAGCTGGCTGAGCTAGAGACAGGAGAGGCACAGCTGCAGCTGGAAAACCCAGAGGCTTCGGGTGGACACAGCTGCACACAGAGGGCACACAGCTGCAGCTGGTCAGTGAGATGAAGAAGAACTGCCTCCTGCTCCTGATCTGAGAGCACATACAGCCAACCATGGCCAATGGGGATGGACTAGTTCTGTCAATGTCTTGCAACACCTAGTAGTACAAGGGCTCAAGACACTAAATGTGGAGGAAGAGGGTGGGGATGTATCTGACCATGTTGATGTGATTATGAGCTGCCAGAATCAGTCATGCGATCTTAAGGCTAACTGGCATAAGCATATTCTGGAAACAGGACTATTGAGTAGTTCTTCCTCTAGCCTGCTTATGTGATTGTTGGCTGGTACTAGTATTTCCAGATTCTCCTGTGACACAGGCAGAAGAGCATCTATGGAATCTGCAAAGGGATTGACACAGATTGTCCAGAAGCTGCTGAATAATTCATATCCTGTCACGGTTTCCTGAAAAACCACAACAAAAACAAGCAAACAAAACAAACCTATTTTTCTCTTGTTTTGCAGCAAAGGGGGCAAGAAAAGGAACATGTAATTAGCTAAACAGTCTAATAAAATCTGCATCGCAGAAGAATAAATTACAAAAATTTTGGATGAATAGAAATTGTATGCCTTTTCATAATTTTTTCACTTTGAATAATACCTTTATTTCTGTGGAAAGGATCAATTTCCCCACATCTTTTTGAAGTTTTATGTGATGGAATGTAGTGAGGAGGTGACTTCCCCAGGAAGGAAAGGGTGCATTCCAGAGGAGTAAGAGGCAACTCAGTCCATATGTTAGCTCCTCCCTAATAGTTCACAGAATATATTGTAGATGCTGAAAGTAGAGTCTTCAAACTGAGACGATTTTGTCTATAGGTGTGAAACAATAAAGAACTCAGCTTGGAAGAACTGTCATGTGTCATTCTTGGTTTTGGGCCTGACATTTTGTGATATAAGCTACACTGTATATATCTTAAGCAACTATCTATTACATCTAATAATGATCAATCTCTTCTGCAGTTGATCTCACTATTTCAAATACACTTTTCCCTCTCCGAATAGTGCAAGAGTACAGCTTACTGTACTGTACAGGAAGGGAGAAAGTGTAAACCTTGAGGCATCCCACAAATGAGAGGCCACGAGCATGATCTCTCCCCACTGACTGGAACTGACCACTGAGGAAGGACATCAACCCCTACAGCACAGTGCCCCCCACTATAAAACCCACAGCTGGTCCAGAAGGATACCATGGTTGACAATACCAAACATTGCCTGGAATGGGCCAATTTAACAGGCCATACATCATGGTTGACTTGCTACACAGCCCCACTCGCAACCAGACAACAGTAACAGGAGGGAGGAGGGAAGGCATTGGAATGTAAGAGAGGCCTGGAAGGGAAATTTGGAATGCAAGTGTGCCAACTGGAAGCCTGAGATGGACCCAACACCCCAAGGTCACCAGCTGGGAATGTCCAAGGCAGACAGACTGTTCTGTTCTTTGCGTTGATAAGGCATTGAAATGAGGCAGGAGTAACAACAGATACTTCTTTATTTCGGCTTTAACAGAACAACACAAAATGGCTCTGCTCCCTTTTATACCTTCTGCAGGGAACAGCATCAGCCAATAAATGCAACGTATTTTACCGCTCTGCACATGCTTAATAGGCTGGAGACAGCCTGTCTGGCCCGGGCAGGCCACATTGTCTGCCCGGGTCTCACTGCAGCTTCCTGCACCTGCTCTGTCAATCACAGGCCCAGGACATAACACCCCTCCCCTCTTGGTTAAAAAAAATAGATACTTACTATTTTAGTCTACTACAATGTCACTTCTCCATAGCAATACTTACTACTTTACAATATTACAATACTGCTAGTCTCCCGTGTTAATTAATCAATAATACACAATTATTGATCACTGACACTCACCACATTATAAGACACATCTTACTATTCAATGAAATCTCAAACACAACATTATAATACAATTTTGAGCATGTTCTTATTTCTAGGAAATACTAGGCCTGTCCGCTTACTGACAGGAACCTCACATAGTCCTGTAGGAACTTTGGAGGGCCTCTGGCCCACTCTGATAATCTCGGAGCTGCTGCAAGCGTCTGGTCTGCAAGCTCACCTGCTAGGCTCGGCAGACCGGGACTTTGAGACCCTTTTGATGCGGGTGAACCCGTATCTTGCTAGCTGGCCTGTTCCGGTAGGCCCAACCCTTTGTCCATTTGACTTCAGCTGGCCCTTTCCGGTAAGCCCAAACCAGAGTTCCTTGGTGGGGTGGAATTCCCCGGATCGGCGAGAGAACCCGGTTGGGAACACTGTCCCAAAGTTGCAAGGCCTGAGGTAGACGTGGAATGAGAAGCCGATTGAGTGCAATGTCCCATGGACCCAGTGCCAGAGTCAGGAGCCGCCTCGTTGGCAAAACCCCTGTTTGGAGAATGCAAAACCCCATTTTCACAGAGAGACTGAGATCCGTGATTATGATCGTGGTCCTCCTCCCCCCCGAGAGCAGAGTCAGGAGCAGAAGGGTGACTAGGTAACCTCCATCGCAGCTGGTCAATGTGCCGACGCAGTACGCAACCATTTTCCAAGGCCACTTCGTATGACAGTGGCCCAGTGACTTTGCAGACCACTGCTGTCACCCAAAGAAGTCCAGGCCCATAGTTCCTTGCCCAAACTGGATCATCAACTTGCAATCTCCTCGGTGCCCATGGCTGTGACACCTGTGAAGCCACCCTGTCTGGGTGTAATCTGTCTAATTTGGACTAGAAATGTTAAATTTACACAAGCTCAAAATTTGAGAGAAAATTTTTATAAAATGTTTTACAGATGGCATTTAGATCCTAAAAAATTATCTTGTATGTATCCTAACATACAGCCCAAATGTTGGAGATGTGGCAATAAAGATGCGACATATTTTCATATTTGGTGGAATTGTAAAAAGGTAAAGGCATTTTGGATTATGATTTGGTGGAACGTTCAAAAGATTTTTAGAAGGAAGATAAAGTTTACTCCTCAACTATTTTTATTGGGTATCTTTGTGGATTTAAATGATAAAGAAACTATTTTGATGTTGAATTTATTAACTGCCGCAAGGTTATTAATAGGTTTATATTGGAAGAAAGATTCTTTGCCTACTTTAGAAGAATGGGTATTTAAAGTATCTAGTTTTGCAGAGATGGCAAAAATTTCTGCCTATTTAAAGGATCATACACAAGAAAGATATATCACTGTATGGAGAAGATGGATAGATTATATTCAGAAAAAGTATGGAATTAAAAAGTTTCACTTATTTTATGAATGAATACTATAGTAAATATTACAGAGAATTGTCTTATAGGCTATTGGAGTTAAAGGTTAAGTATGATATTTTTTTTCCTTTTTTTATTATTATTTTTTTTCTTTTTTTCTTTTTTCTTTTTCTTTTCTTTTTTCTTATTATTATAAATCCTTTTAATTATTAACCCTGTATTCTGCTCTGGGAAGTGAAGGGAGGGGGGTTGGGGGTGGGAGGGAGGAAATGTGGGGGGGGGGTAAGTGTAATATAGATAATGGTTGCTTATAGGGGTGCGGCCTGGGCACTCCCCTTATGCTGCGTTCATGGGTTTGATAGGGATGAGAGGTGGGCAAGTGTAGAGAGGAAGTAGGGTAGTGAGAGGAGAAGGGGAGGGGAAGAGAGGACATCGTCGAAATATGGGCAAACTCCCGGAATGTTATGGAGCATTCGCTCCATCACGCTTTGGAAAATGCCAGGGGCTACATTAACTCCGAACTGCAGTCTTCTGACTTTGAAAGCTCCCCGGTGCATTACGATCGTTTGGGCCTCTGCCGTTGCATCATCAACCGGTAGCTGTTGATAGGCCTGGGCCAAATCTAATTTGGCGAAAACTCGGCCTCCTTTAAGTGAGGCCAAAATGTGGCTCACCACAGGCACGGGATAAGAGTGCTGCTGTAACGTTTTGTTTAGTGTGCACTTATAGTCAGCACAAATGCGGACTTCCCCATTGGCCTTGAGTGGCGTGACTATCTGTGTTTCCCATGGACTGCTATCCACAGGTTCCAAAATTCCTTGCTGTAGCAGTTTATCCAGCTCAGCATTAATCTTTTGCTTAAGTGCAAAAGGCACCCAACGAGGCTTAATCCTAATCGGTACAATGGAGGGGGTCTAACCATAAGGCAAGTGGAGGCCCTTTGTACAACCCTAGTTCTGGGCTGAACACGTCAGCAAACTCCTTGCAAACTTCCGCAAGACTTGCCATTTGCGAACTGTGTAGCCCAGTCACCTGAATTCCAAGTGCCTTGAACCAATCAAGTCCAATTAGACTCGTGTGGTCACCCTCAACCACGACAACGTCCAAAAACCCTTCAAAGTTCCTACGCTGCACTCTGAGTGTGGCCTTCCTTTTCACACTGACTCAGGAATTCTGAAAGTCCGTTAAAATAAGATTCGACGGCCTGAGTTTAACTCTCTGGCCGCTTCTACAGCAGATCTGCTTGAGGGTGTTCTGGGAAATGATTGACAGAGCTGAGCCCGTGTCCAGCTCCATCGTTAAGGGGACCCCCTGCAATTTGACATCAATATTCAACTTCTTCTTCAATGGCCAGTGGGCCCCTTTTCTCAATACGCTTCTTCTGAATGCACAAAACCCCACCCTATTCTGGCTGGGGACCCTGATACCTTTCCGAGGCAATTCTTCCAATGGATGGTCTTTCTTGCGACCCAAACAGATGGCGGCTATGTGGCATTGCTGACCACATGCCCGGCAAGTAGCAGAGCGAAAACGGCAGTCGGTACGTTTGTGGCAGCCTCCACATCCGAAACACCGAGGGAATGGAACTGCCTTGTCAGACCCTTTGTCAGCTTGCTCTTGGGGCCTTCTTTCCGATGGCTGCTGCAGACGATCAACCTCATTTTCGGATTCTAGTTCAGATACCTCTCTAGCAACCTCTTGATGGACTGAGCCCGAACACAAAGTGTTCTTGGAAAGCCATAAGGCCTTAATAGCTACTCCCTCTGCTTCTTCGACCATGATCTCCCTTAGCAAGTCTTGGAAGGAAACGGCTTCTTTTGCAAAAATCTTTTGCTGCAGTTCTCGGCTCCTCAGACCACAAAGTAGCAGATCTCGTAGCCGTTCTTCCAAGTCTTTAAACTCGCAGGGCCTTGCAGCTTGACGCAGAGCAGCAATAAAGTCCGCAGCAGACTCTCCTGGATGTTGGTCCCACTGTTCAAATGCATGACACCATGCTATCACTGATAGCTTTGGTTCAAAATGTTCCTTTAACATTTTCTTCAGCTCTGCGTAAGCGATAGATTCCAAAGGTGCTGGAGCAACCAAGTTTTCAGTGATGTCAAAAGTCTCTTGCCCACAAACGCACGGTAACGTTGTGGCTTTTAGCCCGTCCTCCCGAACCTGGTTGACTCTAAAGTAGTTCTCAACCCTGGCAACGTAGGAGCTCCAACGTTCAGATGCGTTATGTCAAATTCAGACAGACGTCCAATCTTTGCCATGATTGATTCTTGGCGGCCTCTTCCAATGCCTTGTGCTGCTCAGGGTTGCGAAGGGGTTCCAGGATGAATCTTGACGAGCTCTCCTCCAGCGTCTTCGTACTGGCAGGCAGAGTTGCACAAGTTGGAACGCCAAACTTCCAAGCACTTCGGGCCTTCTGTGGTGAGTCAGCCTATTATTCTTTTTTCTCTTGCAGCACGTTCCCACCTTCATCACCTATGTTCTGTTCTTTGCGTTGATAAGGCATTGAAACGAGGCAGGAGTAACAACAGATGCTTCTTTATTTCGGCTTTAACAGAACAACACAAAATGGCTCCGCTCCCTTTTATACCTTCTGCAGGGAACAGCATCAGCCAATAAATGCAATATATTTTCCCGCTCTGCGGATGCTCAATAGGCTGGAGACAGCCTGTCTGGCCCGGGCAGGCCACATTGTCTGCCCGGGTCTCACTGCAGCTTCCTGCACCTGCTCTGTCAATCACAGGCCCAGGACATAACACAGACCATTCCCAAAGCAAGTGCAAATAATTGGTAGACAATGGAAAGTCCGGGGGGGGGGGGTAGTTTTCCTATGCTGTTTACACATGAAATCGTCTAACCCAGTGGGAAGGTTGACATTAAGTTCTCATAGAAATAGCCTACCTGGATCCCACCAGGAGGTCAATCCCAAGATGTCAGCTATGAGCAAAGACTTGAAAGAGAAGAAGAAGCCAGGAGAGGCCCCAGCTCGGGTAGAGCTGGCACCCCCTCAGACCAGAGCATGAGCGCAACCAGCCGGTGCATGCCCAAAACCAAAGACTGAGAAGTCTGAGCAACCGGTCACAGCCACAAAGGAGTGAGCGAGGGATGTCCCATACCAAGGGCCAAAGACCCACTGGACAACAAATGTACCAAGGGCCAAAGACCCCCTTCTCCCTTCTGGGGTCAATGTGGTCCGAGGCAGCAAGTGGAAAGCGAAGCGGCTAGCCAAGTGGGATGACCCTGCTGAGTGGAAGCTCCCAATTGCCCGCCACAGCCCATCCATGGAACAGTTGAGGGAGAAGTTTGGAAGGATGGAACTTTGTGCTATGGCAATGCTGGGAGCCATGACCGCCGTCAGCAGGCTGGGAGTTGTGAAGCCCCCAGTGGTCCCGGCTACTACTTCTGATCCTATTCTTCAGCTGGTAGCACCAGCAGCCACAGCTGGTGGCTGGGGACCCAACACAGGCGGCAGCGACAGCAAGCTTCACCAGTCCTCCTCCTCCATTGCAGCTGGTGGTGCCAGTGGCCCCAACCACAGTCAGATCCCCAGCACAAGCAGCTGCGGCCGGGGGCTTCCGGTGGCTGCGCCAGTGCCAATGGCCGCTGTTTGACAGCTGCCCGTCCCGGGAAATCGTAAAAGCCGGCAAAACAGCGACGATCAGCTGTTTTGCGGCTTGAAACTTCCCTCCCGGGCGAAGGGAGGGAGGTGAGCTTCTGCCTGGATAGAGGTAGAGCGTCACAACTTTCGCAGTGTTTTTTTCTGGGAGATGAAGTGAGAGCTCCCTCGGAGTCTGGGTGTTGCTCCGTTTCCTCGGATGCCTTTGTTCTCCGAAGAGAACAAAGCTAGACGCTGCCTCCACTGCTGCTATCTGATGGGAACAGTAAGTTAACTCAAAAGCAGACAAAACGGTCAGGAAGAGAAGAATTGATGATTTTACTTTAAACCTAACTCAGTTTGAATTAACACCTACTCCTGTTACTATTCTAATTGGAGTGAAGAAATATGGCGGAGGAATCCTCCTTCTTTGTTACTTTCTTTGTTTGAGAACTTTCACTTTCTATTTTTTACTTACTATTTTTAAACTGGCAACAAAGTTTTAACAATGTAATAGACTTGGTTCATTTTAAAGGGGAAAAATTCTTATTCCCTTTTTTAAAGGGGGAATTGCTTTTTCTTCTCCTTTGTTCTTATATTACTATTTTTTGAAAAAGGGAAGGGGGGGGGAAACCCTCCCTTTTTTAAAAAAAAATGGCTTCAAAACGTCCTGGATTTTCTTCTCTTTCTAAAACTTCAACTGCGTCTCCAGTAACTCAGACTGTACAACAACCCAAACCTAAACCTTCTCCACCTTCGCCCCCACCTCAGGCACTTACACTTCAGGATTTACAAGATGCTTTAGATAAGACTTTGGAAAAATCACTAGAAAAAACAGCAGAGCTTCTGGCTCAAGAAAGTAATGAGCTCAGGAAAGATATTGTTTTGGCACTCCAAGGGCTTGCTGGCCTTGTGGAAAAGATTGATGACAGGGTGGATGAAGTGGTCGGTAATGTTGAAATATTACAAGACAGAGTTGAAAAAATAGAAGAAAATGTGGATGCTACACAGAATGATATTATAATGTCACAATACAGAGAAATGGAGTATGCTTTGAGCATAAGGGGCGTGAAGGAAAATATTAAGGAGAATTTGAGAGAAGAAATTGCAGCAGAACTGGCCTCTATTTTGGAAATTGATCCCAAAGAAATGTTGAAAGATATTGAAAAGATTTTTAGAGTTAATTCGTGGGTTGCAAAACAGAGGAAATTACCAAGAGATGTGGTGGTCTATTTTGCGAGAAAATCACTTCGTAATGAAATTATACAGGCCTTCTATAAACAAAGATTTCAGATTGCAGCTCAGGATGTGATAGTTTTAAAGGAAATACCTTCTAAAATTCTTAGAAAAAGAAAAGACTTTGCTTTTTTGGCTGAAGAACCTAAGAAGCGACAAATTCAATTTAGATGGGACATACCTGTGGGGATAGTGGTGACTTACGCTGGTACACGATACCGTCTTAATACAGTTTCAAAAGCAAGAGATTTTTATGTTACTATTTTAAAAGCAAGTCCACCACCATCTCCAAGATCAAAGAAAGATGAGAGCAAGGCAGAAGCACAGTTGTCTGTAGGTTCAATGCCATCTTTGGGAGAAGAATTGTTGGTTGAAGTTATGCAACAGAATTTGCAAATAACAGAAGACCCAAGGGAACAGAGAATTGCACGCGCTGCTTATAAACGTAGAGAAAGACAACAACAACAACAGCAGCAGCAGCAGTAACAACAAAAGGCAGATGATGGAAGTTTACCACAGTCTATTTTGGAGCCGGTGGGAGGAGCAAGGCCAAAGAGATCATCGACTGTAAATCTAGAGGCTTTGTTCCAAAGGCTTCATCCTGCCAAGGATGGCAAAGCTTCTAACCTGGAATGTTAATGGACTTAACTTACCACAGAAGAGAAAGAAAATCTTTCATTACTTGAAACAACACAGAAATGATATTATTTGTTTACAAGAGACTCATATTATTTCTAAAGATCAAAAATATTTGTTTAATCCCCGACTGGGGATACATTTTATAGCTCCTGCTTTGCAAAAAAAAGGAGGAGGAGTTATCTATGTGAGAAAGGAGCTTTCACCGAAGTTAATTGATTTTGACTTACAAGGAAGATATGTTATTATTGATTTACTAATAAATGATAAGAGAACTCTTCTTGTTGGTTTATATGCTCCCAATCAACAATAAAAACATTTTTATAAGTTGATTCACCAGAAATTAACTTCTTTGGATTATAAATCAGTTATTATGATGGGAGATTGGAATGGTGTTTTAGACTCAAGTAAAGATAAGAAGGGTCCCTTTAAAGTTTCTAACCATGCAAGACTTCCTAAAGTTTTTTTTGACTTAAAGGATGATTTGGAACTTAGAGATATTTGGAGAGAACGGAATACTGAGGAAAAAGACTTTACTTTTTTTCGGATAGACACCAATCTTATTCTAGAATCAATTTTTTCTTGGTTACTAGTGATTTCCTTTCTAGGGTGAATAATATCAAGATATTTCCTAGAATAATTTCAGACCACAGTCCAGTATGGTTGGAAATTTCATCGGAAGAAAGAACTAGAAGGACTTGGAGGTTGAATGAGAATTTATTTAGATATCAAGAGAATATACAGCGATGTAAAGGTTATTTAAAGGAATTTTTTGCTTGGAATATGAATAAGGGTACTTCGATGCCAATGGTATGGGATTCTTGTAAAGCATATATGAGAGGGGTTTTAATTTCTATGAACAATGCTCACAGATGTAAACAGACCCAGAAATGTAAAGATCTTGAAGATGAGATTAAATGTAAGGAAAAGATTTTAATATCAAATCCAATGGACAATAAGTTAAAAGTTTCTATTACTTTGCTGAAGGAGCAATTTAATATGTTATTAGCAGATCAAATGGCAACTAATTTGAGGTATGTGAGACATAATACATTTTGTAATGCAAATAAACCTGGTAGATGGTTGGCTTATCAATTACGTAAGAAACAGAAATTGAGGATTATAGATAAAATAATTTATAAAGGTAAAGAAGTCTACCAACAAAATTTGATTAAAAAGTCTTTTTTAGATTTTTATTCTAAATTATATGCTAGTGAAAGTGTACAAACTTCAGATATAGAAAAATATTTACAGGGAGCACATTTTCCTAGACTTATGAGTGATCAATGTGATGGGATTAATGGTTTAATTACTTCTGAAGAGATTATTTTTGCAATTAAACAATTGAAGGTTGGTAAGACTCCAGGTACTGATGGGTTAACAGCAATTTATTACAAGATGTTATCTGAAGAAATGATAGAACCATTAAAGGTACTTTTTAATGATATTTTATCTGGAGCAGAATTACCTCCATCTTGGAGAACGGCCTTCATATCATTAATTCCAAAGGATGACCAGGATCTGTCCCAACCTAGAAATTATAGGCCTATATCTCTTTTAAATACAGGTTATAAGATTTTTGCAAAGATACTGGCAAATAGATTAATGCAGGTTTTGAAACAATTGATTCATACTGACCAATCTGGATTTATAATGGGGAGATATATGAAAAACAATGTAAGACAAATTGTTAATTTAATAGAGTATTTGGATAAGAACAACCAAATCCCTGCTGCTTTAATATTTATAGATGCTGAGAAAGCTTTTGATCAATTAGATTGGAATTTTCTATTGAAAGTTGTAGAGGAAATGAATTTTGGGGATAAATTCTTGTCTGCTCTCAAGGCCATTTATCAACAACAATCGGCACAAATTATAATTAATGGGGGATTAACAGACGTATTTAAAATAGGAAAAGGTACAAGACAGGGTTGTCCTTTATCCCCCTTGCTATTTGTATTAACAATGGAGATTTTACTTATTAAAATTTGAGATTCATCTAGATTAAAAGGAATAAAAATAAGTAAGATTGATTATAGGCTGAGAGCTTTTGCTGATGATTTGGTTGTGACATTATCCCATCCAACAGATTCGGTCAAAGATTTGGTTGAAATTTTAGCACAGTATGGACAGGTCTCTGGTTTTAAGGTAAATAAGAATAAAACTAAAGTATTATTGAATAATATGTCTAGGAAGGGAAAAGATTTTATAGCTGAAACAACCGGTTATGAAATAGTTAATAAGGTTAAGTATTTAGGAGTTTATATTACAACATCTAATGGGAAATTGTATAAGAATAATTATGAGTGCTTATGGGTTAAAGTTCAAAAAGATTTAAATGATTGGCAAAAGCTACAACTATCGTTATTGGGGAGAATTTCAGTAGTGAAGATGAATGTTCTACCAAAGTTTCTTTTTTTTGTTTCAGATGATACCCATTTTAAAGAAGGATGCTAATTTGGATGAGTGGCAGAAGGGTATTAATAAATTTATTTGGGGCGGAAAGAAATCAAGGGTAAAGTTTAAGATTTTACAAGATGCTCGAGAAAGAGGTGGACTTAAAGCACCAAATTTGAAATCATATTATGATGCGGCCACTTTAACTTTAGTAAGTGACTGGCTCAATTTAACAAATAGAGATATTCTTGTTCTTGAAGGGTGGGATTTATTATATGGTTGGCATGCATATTTAATTTTTGATAAGAAAGTAGATTCGGTCTTTAAGTCACATATTTTAAGATATGCTTTACTTCGAGTTTGGAAAACATATTATTATAAGTTAAATTATAAAATACCTATTTGGGGGATCCCTGGACAAGCAATCCAGGGGGTTTCCAAGGGGGTGAATTTTGACATTTCGTATAAAGAGTTACTTATTTGGTCGGGTACTGATTGGCAATTAAAGTCTTCTGATGTGTTAAGGCAAGAAAACATTTTACAATCGTGGTTTCAATATTTGCAAATTGTGCAGAGATGGACTTTGGATAAGAAAGTGGGAATTACTTTAGTAGATGAAAATTTGGTAATTCAGATCAAGGATCAGAAATGTGCCCATATTAAAAGAATTTATAATGAGTTAATAAAATTGGATTCAGAAACAGAGTTAGTTAAAGATTGTATGATTAAATGGGCCCAGAATATTCAAGAACCGATCTCGTTGGACTTATGGGAGGTAATTTGGACTAGAAATGTTAAGGCCCAGAATTTGAGGGAAAATTTTTACAAAATGTTTTATAGATGGCATCTGGATCCTAAAAAGCTGTCCTGTATGTACCCGAACCTGCAACCTAAATGTTGGAGATGTGGTTGCTTGGATGCAACCTATTTTCATGTTTGGTGGACTTGTAAAGTTATTAAAGCCTTCTGGATTATGATTTGGTGGAACATTCAAAAGGTTTTTAAAAGGAAGATTAAGTTTACTCCCCAACTGTTTCTTTTGGGAATTTTCGTGGACTTTAATGTTAAAGAAACTATTTTAATGTTGAATTTAATAACAGCAGCAAGATTACTGGTGGGTCAATATTGGAAGAAGGATACTCTGCCTTCTTTAGAAGAATGGGTATTTAAGGTTTCTAATTTAGCAGAAATGGCTAAAATTTCTGCTTATTTAAAGGACCATTCACAAGAGAGATATTTTAACGTATGGAGAAGATGGATAGAATATGTTCAGAAGAAATATGGAACTAAAGTTTCACTTATTCTATGAGTAATGATTTTGTTTATAAACTTATGATGTTAAAGTTTGAAGAGAGTTAAGGGTTTTTATGATTTTGTTCATTGTATAATTAGTAAACTTAAATAGATTATGTTTAATATGTTTGCATAATCCTGTATTTTGCTCTGGGAAGTCGGGGGAGGAGGGGGGTGGGGTGAGGGGGGTGGGGGTGGATGGGTTGAAGTTTAAGTAGTTCAGATAAAGTAGAAATAGTCTTATTGTATATAATATTAATGTTTTAATTTTGAGAGAGGAACTGCTCCGGCATTTCCCCTGGACCGCATCAAGAGGGAGGAGAAGAAGGTGAGAAGTAAGTAGGAAGGTTGAGGTGAAGGAGGAGAGGGGGTTAGTGAAGAAAAAGAGGGAAAGAAGTAAGTTGGTTTGAGGTGGGATGCGGTTTTGGGGGAAATGGGCGGGCAAGACCGAATGTGGTGTGTATCAATTTGTTTTATTTTTTATCTGAAGTATTTGTAAGATTGTTATGTATTGTAAAGTTGAAAATAAAAATTTTTACAAAAAAAAAAAAGCAGCTGCGGCCGGAATCCCAACACTGGCACCGGTGGCGGCAGTCGGCATTCCACCCCAAGGGTTGTCCTGGTACGGGAAGAGCACCAGCCACCCCCCAGTGCACCCAAACTGCCTAGTCCATTTCCAGCCAACTGCTGAACTGGTCACTCAAGTGCCAAGCTGCATTTGAGAAACTAAAGTGTCTTTTCGCTGCTGAACTCGTCCTAAACACCCTGACCTGAATGAACCCTTTGTGATACAAGCAGATGCCAGTGATGTGGACATGGGGGTGGTGCTGCTCCAGAAGAATGCAAAAGGAGAGTTGCAGCTGTGCACCTACACATCCTGCAAGCTTTCGGAGACAGAGAGATGAGGGGCTATCTGGGAAAAGGAAGCCAACATGGTCCGCTGGGCTCTCCTGACCTGGAGGCAATTCTTGGAAGGCAGTAAGATTCCTTTTGAGATGAGGACGGACCACAAGAACTTAGAAGCACTGAAAGCTCCCCAAAGGTTGTCTCCCAAATATGTGTGATGGCCCAATAGTTCAACCACTTCAACTTTACTCTCCGCTATCTACTGGGAGGGCAAAATTTCTTGGCAGACACCCTCCCACGAATTCCACAGTACAACAGTGCACAAGAGGAGGTCATCAATTCCATCATTCCTTCCAAACAAGTAGCAGCACTGACCCTCATGAGACAGCAGGAAGCATCGCCATCACCGCTGACCAAAGACCTAACATGACCACTAAAAGAAGCCTTGGCAGGGGATGAGTGGTTCCGACAACACAAAGGTGAGCTTTCCTTAAGGAATGGGCTAGCAAGGATGGGGAGTAAACTATACATCCCGTCAATCCAGAAGACTTTAGTATTGCAGCGGAGCCATGATGCGAAGGGTTAGGGCATTTTGGATTTGCAAAAACCCTTCATCTCGTAAAGAGACAGTTTTGGTGGCTGCGAATGAAAAAAGACATAGAAGCCTAAGTAGCCAGCTGCCCTGTGTGTGCTCTGGAGAAGAGGCTACCTGGCAAGCCTGCAGGACTGTTACAGACTGTGGCCAGCCCCATGGCTCCCTGGAGGGAGATACCTATGAACTTTATTGGGGAGCTGTCAGAGAGTGCTGGGAATACTGTGATCTGAGTCATTACAAACCTATTCTCTAAGCCTGACAATCCCTTCTGCTCGATCCCTAGCTAGACTCTTTGTACAGCACATGTATTGACTGCATGGCATTCTGAAATGCATAATCTCAGATCAGGGAGTGCAATTCAAATCAAATTTTTGGCATGAGTTCCTGAGCTTGTTAGGCTCCTCCCAGGGTCTTAGCTACATCCATCATCCTCAAAAGAATGGAGCCTGTGAACACACAAATGCAGTCTTGGAGCAATATCTTCAATACTACGTGAACTACCAGCAAGACAATTGGTCTGAACTTCTGCCCTTTGCTGAGGTGGCATACAATAACTCTGTACATAGCAGCACCGGGTTTACCCCCTTTCGAGTGGCCACCAGTGTGGAATTTGTGCCTATGCTAGAGCTCCCTCAAGAAACCCCTTTGTTGACTTCATTGGCTGAGTGGATAAGTACTTTGAAAGCTGTCTGACCCATAGTGTGCAAAGCATTAGAAGCAGCAAGGGAAGTGCAGAAGAGACAGGCTGACAAGAAGAGAGCACCTCAGAAGGAGTTTAGAATAAGGGATGAGGTGTACCTGTCCATGAAGTTCTTGCAGTTGGGGCAGACCTGCAAGAAGTTGGGGCCTAAGTACACAGGCCCTTTCCCTATCATCCGGGTTGTGAATCTGGTGACGGTGGAATTGAAATTGCCAAAAAACCTCAGGTGCATTCACCCAGTGTTTCACTGTAGCTTGTTAAAGCCCTTTCATAGCTCACCACTGAGGCAGACCATTGAGCCTCCCCCCCCCCCCCCCAATATGGGTAGAAGGAGAAAGACATTTTGAGGTGAAGGAGATTCTTGACTCTCAATGCTACAAGGGGAAGTTGCAATATTTAGTCTTATGGAAGGGGTTTTCCTTGGCAGAGGCAGAATGGGTGATAGCAGCAAATGTCCATGCCCCTAGGCTCACCCAGAGGATCAATGCTAGGTACCTGGACTGACCCTGATAGGTTAATGAGTGCAAAGAGATCATGGTGTAATAATACATGTGTGTTTGCCTCCTTTATTTATTTATTTATTTATTTATGAGACTTATATACCGCTTTAAGTGCAAGCACTCTCTAAGCGGTGTACACCAGTAAGCAATGTATATATATTTTACATTGCCCCCAACAATCTGGGTCCTCATTTTACCTACCTCGGAAGGATGGAAGGCTGAGTCAACCTTGAGCCGGTGAGATTTGAACCGCTGACCTGCTGAACAGTCAGCTAAAGTGGCCTGCAGTACTGCACTCTAACTGCTGCACCACCTCGGCTCTCCTTGTAGGATTAGTCTTCTTTCTGGAGGGTTGGCAGGTCATGGTTGAGTAGAGAAACAGGCCTGCCAAAGAAACTACAATGGGGAACCAGGAAATGGTAATATAAAAGGAGGATAGACATTTAAGCAAAAATTAGCTGGGTCTTCAGAGTGGGAAAAGGACGAATACAAGCTGTAAAAACAGCTGTAAGAGGAGATAACTAGCATAACAGGAAAAGTAGCTGAATGGGATAACAGAAAAGGCAGACTGAACTGAAAAACAGGAAAGAACCTATTGTTCTAAGGAGTCATGTTAGAGAATTTTAATTTCTCTATGGTGAAAAAATAAATCAGAAGCTCTCACAGTTGACTGCATTTAGCTGATTCAAAATAACTTCTTTATATTGATATCAAAATATTTACAATACCATACATTCTTCTTTACAGCAACATAGCTCAATTGAAGACTTCTTACAGAGAGATACAGAGACAAACCTGAGACTGGAAATCCAGCTCCTAACTCAATACCCTTTTGCACAGACTCAGTAGCACTTTCTTCACATTGGCTGACTGAGTTATCACATGACTCTTCCTGCTCATGAATATTCCAACAAGTCATAAAAAAGGGGGCCAGAACTCAAAACAAACAATTGAAGATGTCTAATATCTTATATTGTTAATGTACATGTGAAGTATAATTTGGTATGTTTAGGGAAGGTAGCAGGAAATATGTAGGAAGCGGTCGGAAAGAGTGTAACCTCATAATACGACAGCCATTGGGGAACGAGGAGGGATGTGGCAGCTGGGACAGGGTTGTATAAAGAAGGAAATATTTTGGGTTGGAACTTTGGAGAGAACCAAGCTTTGATAGCTTCTCTCCCTGCTTATTGCAATAAACAAAACAAAAGGCCTTCACTGTGTCTTGGCTGGTTATTAGTCAGGTGACCTTGCCTCTGGTCATGAAGGAAAGTAGCCAGGAGCACATAACATCATGGAGGCCGTGAACTCCTGGGCCACCCCATACTAAATATCCCCAGGAGGCAGGGTCAAGTCCCTAAGGTCTGCCAGCCTCATGCCAACCCAGCAACTGAATTGAGTAGTTTAAGCAGGGACGATGCTGTGCAGCATAGTAAGCAGTACAGCAGCAGCAATCCCAGCTGTTTCCAAAGGCCCAAATAGCCAAATAACCCAAATAGACTTAAATCTGCAAAGATGAAGTCAGGAAAGCTAAGACTCAGAGCAAACTAAGTCTAGCAACAAATGTCAAAAATAATTTTAAAAGTTTCTGTCAACATGTAAAAATCAAGAAAAAAGTCAAGGAAACGATCAGTTCACTAATGCAGGGCTTTTCAACCTTTTCACCCATTGTACCACTTTTAGGATATGGCAATATCCGAGTACCACCAGTCGCCTAGCAAGGTGTCAAAAACTTGATGACCCAAAAAAGCGAAAAGGAAAAAAGTGATGAAGTACAGGTAGTCCTCGACTTACAACATTTCGCTTAGTGATTGTTCGAAGTTACAATGGCACTGAAAAAAGTGCCCCCAAGCCACAGCCGAGCAAGACACCTGCCTGCCCCCTGGCGGCGCTCTTCCTCCTGTCCGAGGTTTTCATTGTTGTGAGCATTTCTGTTGAGGATTGGCAATGGGGGTGGGGGTGTTTTGTTTTTATTCCCCCTGTTTGCTGGGTGGTTGCAGCAGGTTTTGGTCACTTCACATGACCCTGGGACACTGTGACCATCATAAATATGAATCAGTTGCCAAGCATCTGAATGTAAATTACAAGACCCTGGAGATGCTGCAACATTCCAGCTGATCGGCGCTTCTTCTGGGCTCAGCAGAAGTGCCAGGATCAGCACCGAGCTCCAGCTGGAGCCTGGCGCTGATCTTGGTGGTTCCACTGAGCCGACAGCCCCAAAGAAGTGCCAATCAGCTGGAAAGCAGCACTGATCCTGGCGCTTCCGCTGAGCCCTGACAGCCCTGCAGCTCCAGCCATCTCTCACTCAGGCTTGTGCGGTGCTGCCACCAGTTCAGCTCATTCGCCTCCCCCGCTACCACTTTTCTAGGGTGGTTGCATACCACCTGCCAGGTGCCAATGTACCACAGGTGGTACCCGTACCACTGGTTGAAAAGCCCTGCACTAATGGGAGAAGATGGCAAGGAGGTAACAGGCAGCAGAGAGAAAGCAGAACTGCTTAATTCATTCTTTGTATCTGTCTTTTTACAAAAGGAAAAAAATACTCTAACCTATCAAAATCAGCACTGTGGGAGGCAGAACAGAAATACAAGTTTTCGAGGTGTAGCTAGAACATACATGGCGAAAAAGAATAAAGAAAAAAGACAACAATGTGTGCTATTAAGGGAAGAATTTAAAAAAATAGAATCAGAATTACAAATAAACCCACAAAAGAAAGTATTGAAAAGACAAATGGAAATAATAAAACATAAATTAAATTTAATAGAATCAGAAAAACTGGCACAACAAATTAAAAGAGCAAAACAAATTTTTTTTTGAAAATGCAAATAAACCAGTAAGATGGCTAGCTTACAAACTTAAAAAACAGAAGGAGAAATAATTGATAAGCAATTTAGTAGATGAAAAAGGCTGTCTACAATTTAAAAATGAGGCAATAAAAAGATAATTAAAGAATATTATGAGAAACTGTATGATATGGAAGAAATTCCATGGGAGGAAATGGTTGGATAAACGAACTATATACATATAAATATAAGTCAAAATAGCCCCCCCCCCCCCAAATGGTAGAAAACCTATCTACTCTAGATGAGTTCAGATCACCAGGATTACATTCTGGGGTTCTGAAGGAGCTGGCAGACATGATCTTGGAACCACTGAAACATATGAAGGGCTACTGACAAGGGATGGACTGCACCTCACAAGAACTGGAAAGAATATATTTGGAAAATGACCGGCTCATCTTATCAAAAGGGCTTTAAACTAAAATGGAGGGGGAAGGGGGGCAATCTTCATGACCTTTAGAACCTAACTGCAAGCAAAAACCACTAGATAACCAATCAAATAAGGAGGTAGTGAGTAAAGAGAAAGAAGAAATAAAAAAAGAAAAACATAATGAAGTAGAGAGTGATGGAAAGGATGGAAATCCCAGTTACAAAGTAGGAGATACTGTATAAGAAACATACCCAAGACCAATAAAGGACTCAAATGCCCAGGGCTTTTTTTGTCATAGAATGCCCAGAATGGAGTTCCGGCACCTTTTTTGGATGGAACCTTGTAGAGTAGGCAAGGCAGGTTGTATGACGTGTGAGTTCCGGCACCTTTTTTTTTTTTTTTTTTTACAAAAAAAGCACTGCAAATGCCTATACACTAATGCTGAAAGTTTAGGGAACAAACAGGGTGAACTCGAAGTATTAGTACATGAAGGCAGATACGATATAGTTGCCATTACTGAAACTTGGTGTGATAAAACTCATGACTGGAATGTACTGATGAAAGGATACAAACTATTCAAAAGGAACAGACCTAACAAAATAGGAGGTGGAGTTGCATTATATATAAAAGATCACTACATCTCTACAGAAATTGTTGTAACAATGGTATAATGATTATACCATAATCATTATACCATTATGTCTCAGTCTCCTTATTAGAATACAACCAGAAAATACAGGAAATTTGTATGCATTATTCAAAAACAGGAAAAAGCAGAAAAACACAGCTTCCATAGGCTAAAGTGGCAAGTATGTGGTGTGACCTCCCTTTACACTTGAGGAACAACAGACATCTGGGTCCTGTAAACATACAGTAAATGGAATGGAACCCTACACACTGTCATTGCTAATTCCTGTATTTATCCTACTATTTCATAGCAAAATGACTGCTGTGCAAAAAGGTCTATTATACCAGGTTTGTGCAAGACATACATGAGCATTACATACAGTACAGACACATGTTGTATGAGTGTAATTCACTGGAAACTTGCTAATAAGGCCAACTTTCAATCACATCATTCCAGTCAAAATGCCAAATATCACAGAATTTGACAGACATAAAATCATACTTTTATATCAGCAAGACTACTCTCAAAGGGAAATCAACAAATAAATTGGATATTCAAGATCAAAAAATAATTATGGATGGTCATTAAAACGTTGCTAAAACAACAAAGTGGGTAGTGGCCTAAGACTTTTACACAGTACTACATTTCAAAGATCCTGGAGCACCGGGGAACTACCAGAGGACTGGAAAAGAGTTGATGTGCTTCCAATCTTCAAAAAATGGGGGGGGGGGGGGGATGGATCCAGGACACTACAGACCAATCAGCCTGACAGCAATACCTGGGAAGTTCCTGGAAAAGATAATCAAGCAATGGATCTGCAAACACCTAGAAACAAGCAAAGCTATTAGTAGAAAACAATATGGGTTTGTCAAAAACAGATCATGCCAGACAAACCTTATTTCATTCTTTGACAAAGTGACTAAATTAGTGGATGAGAGAAATGCTGTGGACATAGTATACTTGGACTTCAGTAAGGTATTTGATAAAGTAGACCACAACCTACTGTACTTCTTGGGAAGATATTAAAATGTGGGATAGACAGCATCTCCACCAGACAAATTCATAACTAGCTGACCAATCATACTCAATGTGTAGTCCTCAATGGAACTACATCTACATGGAGGGAAGCATGTAGTGGGATACCCCAAGATTTTGTCTTAAGCCCAGTATTCCAACATCTGGGGTGAGCGGAATAGCCAACATTTTAGAAGATAACCTCAAGATCCAGAAGGATCTTGACAGACTTGAACACTGGACCCTATCCAACAAAATGCAATTCAGTGGTGAGAAACGTTAAGGTCTTACACTTAGGCAAGAAAATCCAAATGCACAAGTAAAGAATAGGCAGTACCTGGCTCAATAGTAGTAACTGTGAGAGGGATTTAGTTGTCCTAGTGGACAACCGAGTATGAGTCAGCAGTGTGCTGCAGCTGCCAAAAAAGCCAGTGCAGTTGTAGGCTGCAACAACAGAGGGATAACATCAAGATTGCATGAAGTGCTAATACTGCTTTATACTGCACTGCTAACACCATACTTGGAATACTGCATCCAGTTTTGGTCACGATACAAAAAGATGTTGAAACTCTAGAAAGGGTGCACAGAAGAGCAACAAAGATGATTAGGGGGCTGGAGGCTAAAGCATACAATGAATGGTTGCATTGAACTAGATATTTCTAGCCTAACAAAGAGAAGGACTAGGGCTGACATGATAGCAGTCTTCCAATATTTGAGGAGCTGTCACAGAGAAGAGGGGATTGATAGGAAGAAAAGTATCTCAGACTGTCACAAAGTGGAGGAGTCCACTGAGTTCCCCAAAGAAAAATGTGTGTGGTGGTGATTGGTGACTCACTTCTCAGAGGAACAAAATCATGGAATTTGTAGACCGGACAACCTATCAAGGGAAGTGTGTTGTCTCCCAGGTGCAAAGATCAAAGATCAATAAATCAGAATAGAGCTGGAAGGGACATTGGAGGCCTTCTAGTCCAAACCCCAGCTCAAACAGGGGACCCTATACCATACCATTTCAGATAGGTGGTTGTCCAGTCTTTTTGTAAAAACCTCCAGTGATGAAGCACCTAAAACGGAACCTTGTGGTACCCCACTGCCTACTTCCCTCCATGTAGATGTAGTACCATTAAGGACTACTTGTTGAGTATGGTTTGTCAGCCAGTTACAAATCCATGTGGTGGTGATGCTGTCTATCCCACAATTTTCTAGTTTACCAAGAAGTAGGTTGTGGTCTACTTTGTCGAATGCCTTGCTGAAGTCTAAGTATACTATGTCCACAGCATTTCGCTGCTCTACTAATTTAGTCACTTTGTCAAAGAATGAAATAAGATGAGCTTATTTTTTTATTATGGGGATGAGCTGAAGTGGTGGCAGTGCCACACAGTCCTGTGGGAGAGTCAGCTGGAGCTGTGGTGTTTCTGAGCGCCCAGGATCAGCGCACAGCTCCAGCTGATTGGCGCTTCCGACAGCGGCGCGCAGCCTGGGGGAGAGGAGTCAGCTGGAGGTGCACTGAAGAGAAAAGGAGGAGGGGGAGAGAAGAGAGGGTATAAAAGGAGGTTTTGGTGGGAAGAGAAAAAAAAAAGACAACGGGAAAGAGAAGGGGGTGGAGAAAGAGAGACAGAGCAGCATGCAGCTTTGGGGAGGAGGAGTCAGTTGGAGCTGCACTGAAGAGAAGAGGAGGAGGAGGGGGAAAAGAGGAGAGGATATAAAAGAAGGAGGTTTTGGTGGGAAAGGGAGAGAGAAAAAAAAAGACTGGAGAGATTTCTTTCCACAATTTGGCGACCATGAAGGGACTCCCAGCGAACCCAGCCACCGGACCCAGCCTGGAGGGTCACTAACCTGCCGGCAGCAGACCCTTTTGTCTGTGGGTAAGTCCACGGACCCTGCCTGAAAGTGGATAAGTACCGCTAAATTATAGCTTTAAGGAATTTTGGGGAGTGAAAGGAGTGTGTGTGTGTGTGTGTGTGTGTGTGTGTGTGTGTGTGTGTATGTTTCAGGGGCTGCCTCCTCTGACTGCAGTTGGATCCTACTCCCTCTGTGTCCTTCCTAGCCACCCCCAGGCCTGCTCCTAGCTCCACTGGCAGGATTTTGGAAAGCAAGGAGGTTGGGCCGGAGCGTGGGACCTTTTGCAAGGAGAGAGAGAGCTGACCAAGCAATGAATGTGGGGAAGGGATGAAAGCCAGTAGGAATCCTGGTGAGATCCTGTAAGCAAAGCCCGGATCAAGATCAGGAGGTGCCCATACTCAGGTCCTCCCAGACTCGCCTGAGTCTGAAAACCGTGGGCAGGAAAAGTGTGAACAGGAAAAGGCCATTGGAAGGAGGTGCCCGTACTCACTGCATAGGGGAGCAGCAGGTCCTTCTGGACCCCTTTTTGGTCCAAAAACTCTTGGCGGTGTTTCCTTGAAAGGAGGTGCCCTTACTCTGTTAGGGAACCAGAGTCCTCCTGGACTGCTTTTTTTGGGGGGGGGGGGTCCAAAAACTGACAGGCGGAGTGGCAAATTTGGCCACGAGGGAAAGACCCAGCTAAAGCCAATTGACCCCACATCTGAAAGGGAACATGAGACGCTATAGCTCAAGGGTTGTGCCTGGATCCCCTCTAGGTGATTTGCTGGTGGCATAGGATGAGAGGCAAGTGCCTCTCCTAGCCAGAATGAAGAAAAAATGTGTGAGAGAATTATGCAGGAAGTGGGCTTTGCTTAAGGATGATACCGGGAAACAAATTTGGCCAGAGTGCGGTACTTTCAATTTCAAAGTAATAAAGGAACTTAGATCTAAAATAAAACCTAGCCAGATACCCTAATGATACTGTTGGGCAGAACTGTCTAAGTCTAGGAACCCAGCTCTGAGGAAGGGACAGGAAAAAGCAGATTCCCTTCCTCCAGAGGATAATTTAGAACCAAAGATTATGCCCCCCCTCCTGAGTAAACCAGTGCCAGGGAGAAGGAGAGTCCAGCTTGAATATGTGCTAACACACACACACTTTTCAGCATCCAACTTAGTTATATGGAAGAAGGACACCCCCTCCTTCCGGTCGGATCCTCAGATGGTGATTGTGACATTGAAATCTATCATAGACAGTCATAACCCGTCCTGGGGGGATATGACACAGCTCTTACACGTCTTCCTCACCAAAGATAAATTATTAAAACTGTCTGAGAAAATAGAGGAAGTTGCCAGGCATCCAATTGTAATAAACCCAGAGCAAGTAGCCCCTGTGCGAGTAGCCTGGCCCCTAAACCATCCTAATTGGGACTATAATGATCCCAACCATTGGGATGAATACAACAGGGCTAAGGAAAACCTATTAGACGCCCTGCAGGATATGGGGAAGAAGTCCCTAAACTGGTCAGAGTTTCAGAGGACAACACAAAGGGAAAAGGAAACCCCTGATGCCTTTTGGGTTTGCCTCTTAGAGGCAGCAGTAACTTACGCTCATCTAGACCTGAACTGCCCAAAGGACTGGAGGATCCTTGCCTCTGCTTTTGTAGACCAGTCAGCCAGCAACATAAGTGAGCATCTCCACCACATCATGTCGAACTGGTCTACCTTAGAGATTTCCGAGTTCCACAGAATTGCAAACTTTGTCTATGAGCAGAGGGAGAAATTAAGGGAGGAGGAGAAGGAAAAGAAGAAAGCTGAAAAAGAGAGGGAGATAGATAAAAGGAGGAGAGCAGAAAGAAAGGAAGACATTCAGGCATTTGCAGCCCTGCATGAGGAAAGGAGACAGGCAAGCCACCGATCGTTTGACGGGTGGCAGAAATGTTGGCTGTGTGAAGAGGAGGGGTAGCCTCAAACCAGATGTCCGCACTGCCATAGGTGTGGTAGAGGGGCATTTTAGATGGGATTGTAGGAAAAATCCCCCTGGCCACCGGTATCCTAATAGCCCACCTAGAACATCATTTCCAAGAGAAGCTCCCTTCCAGTACAGGGAGAGGAGAACCCCTGGAAAGCCCCGGTGGGAATCAGATGAGGGGGATGACTTCCAGAATCAATGACTAAAGGAAGAAAAAGCAGAATTCCAGGCCACCCTTGCCAGCCTTGCCATTCCCTTAAGGAATGGCCCAGAAGGTGAGCCTCTGATTACTGTCACTATAGGGGGAAGAGAGTATGAGTGTCTGGTGGACACCGGAGCCATGTCATATCTCATCACCACCCCTCTCTTCAAGGGCTCAGTAGTCCCAGGGACCTGAGATAACAATATAGGGGTAGGTGGGAAAGTGATCCTTGTAGAATTCACCAACGAGATGAGGGTGGAAATTGGCCCTTTCTCACTAGACCACACTTTCACTATCTGCCCACAGTCTCCACTGTCCCTTATGGGAAGAGACCTGCTGTGCAAGATGGGTGCCACTATAAAATGCAGCAAGACAGGTCTCACACTAGACATTCCTGCGAGGCACATACAACTCTTAGTGACAGGAAAGGAACAGTTACATGAGAACCTGAGAGATTTCCCCCCTCCCTATGGGGTTGGGATGCTACTGAGGTAGGATTGCTGAAGGGAGCTACTCTGGTCAAAATTCAAGTGAAGGAAGGACCGCCTCCCTGCATTCCCCAGTACAAGATTCAAGCCAAAGCAATAGAACCCACCAGGAAGTTAATTAAGCCATATTTAAAACAGGGAGTCCTCCGCAAATGTACCTCCCCCTGCAACACTCCCATCTTTCCAGTTAGGAAATCACAAGTAGACCAGGATGAAAACCCAGTCATTAGATTCGTACACGATTTAAAGTTTGTCAATAATCACGTGATACCTCATGCCCTGGCAGTACCAAACCCAGCCACAATCATCACAGAAGTCTTAGCATCAGCCACATATTTCACAGTTGTAGACCTCTGTTCAGCATTTTTCAGTATCCTGGTAGACTGGTCTTCCCAGTACCTTTTTGCTTTCACCTGGGAGGACCAACAATACACATGGACCCGCTTGCCACAAGGCTATACCGAGTCCCCCATTCTCTTCTCACAAATCCTACGACCAGATCTATCCTCTATCTCTTTGCCAGGGGGTTCAACTTTGATCCAATATTTGGATGATCTCATATTGGCATCAGACTGTCAAGCCCCGTGGGCTCGACATACACGGGGGGGGGGGGGGGGGGGAGACAGCTCCAAGAGGCTGCCCTGCAGCCAGAAGCCGACGGGTCGGAGCCGGTAACCATGGCTCAGCTCCAGCGTCGCCAGCAAGGGAGTCCTACCAGCCGGCAGATCAACTCCGCACCTCAGGGATGCCAGTGGTGCAGGAGATGCATTGGCACTGCCGCTGTAGGGCGGGGCATCCCCGCAGCCCCCGTTAGCATAGCAACCAGGGCCTTGGCAGCCAGCCAGAGGCTCAGTGACTTGGCATCAGGTCTCCTCCGGGTGGCTGGCACGGTTTACCTCCAGCGGTGCTGGCTAGCGCAGCTTGCTTCCAGAGGTGCAGGCGACAAGCGGGGAGGCCTAGTGATGCCAACACGGGGCAGGGGTGGCCCCACAGCCTGGAGCATGAACCGCTGAGCAGCGGAGCAGCCTCAGCACCAGCACGGCCGCCAGACACCAGCAGACTGAGGGGCCAAGCCAAGGGGGCTTACTGTGATGGCGAGAGGAAGACAGGGTTCCTACCTAGAGTCTGCCGCTCCACTGCACAATATGCTGCGTGTCTTCTGGCAGGGACTGGACAGTGAGTCAGGAGGGAGGCAGGCCTCTGGGTTGCTGCTTATCAGGACTGAATGCCAGATGCTGGCTTGTTGACTAGGGGGTGGAGCTGTGGGGTGGGGAGGCTATGTAAAGCACTGGGAGCAGATCACTACCAGTGCTGACTTTGTTTCTGCTCGGATTAAACCGCATGTCAACCCGTTCCTGTCTACTAGTCTTTCTTCACGGACTGGGAAGGACACGTGACAGTAAGTCAGTGCTCACCTTTTTGTTCCCCTTCCCATTTCCCTTGTGCTATCTAGGGAATGGCTGAGGGAACACAGGAGGCCACATCAGTGGTTGAAGAGGGAGAGCCAGCTGGGACAACAGGGCCAATGCCTGATGCAGAGGCTGGGGATGCTCAGCCAGCGGTGAGGCCCAAGGTGAGGGAAGCACGGCCTGCAGCTCTGGTGAGTGAGGCCCAGGATACAGGGGCCCTGGGCCCTTTGGGAGAATGGTGGCACAGCTCTGCGCTTACCAACCCGGACGCCGGTCGGGCACACACACTGGGTGCCGTGGGGCCTCTGATGGAGTGGAGGGAGAGGCGTCTTATGGAGGAAGATGGTGAGGAGTGGAGCTACTCCACGGCACCCGGACGGCATACCATGGACATCCTGAGGGACCGGTTCAGGGAGACCGAGTACCAGGATCCCCCCTCATGGCCAAGATGGGAGGCAGGTTGAGAGATGGTGTCATGGGCCCGGATGGAGACACAGCCAACTCAGTCAGATCCATCCTGGTTCCGTCTGGCCAGCCCGAGATTTAGGGTGGCTTCTGGGCCTGGTACCCCTCAGGTGGGAGGCCCCGGTCTGAGTGTACCAACAGCAAAGTCACAGACTGTGTGGGAAGGCAGGTTGTTGGCGGACCCAGGTGGAGTACCCACCAGGCAGACGGCTAGGCCACCTGGCACCTCAGACCAGCAGGTGGTAGGGCCTGGCAACCAGAGCTTTCCCCTATGGCTGATGCCCTATGGGGAACGGGGCTGCCTTTTGGGACGTGGGGTCTGTGGGTGGTTTGGGGCCCACCACCAATACCAGTGACATTCAACGGGAACCCGGACCATCTAGCGATGTTCCTCAGTCATGTCATCAGCTATTTAGACTGGTACACCCGCTTCTATCCATCTCAGTGGGCGATGGTGGTGGCGGTAACGGGTATGCAGGATGAAGCAGCGGCATGAGTGGCGGACCTCTACATTGACCATGCCAGGGAGCTGGCTGATGCTGGTCTGTTCCTGGAGGTTTTGTGGTCCCGGTTTGAGGATGTCTCTTGGGTCCAGTGGGCTGAGGCAGAGGTACTGGTGCTGAAGCAACAAGGCCGGCCTGCGATGGAGTACGTTCATGACTTCCGGCGGGTGGCCGGTAGACTGTGATCCTGGTCAGAACATCTCCTGGTTCACCAGTTCTGAGCAGGCCTGGACCGGGATCTGCACCAGTCGTGTGTTTTCTGGGGTGTCCCGAGCCGGGTCCAGGATTGGTTCTGGGTAGTGGTGGACCTGGATGCAGGACTGCAGGAGTTGTGAAAAAAGGGGGAGGAACTATCAGTGCCACGTGGGGCCGTAGAGAGGCCAAGGGATGAAGGACAGAGGGCCCAGGCTTCGGGTCCAGGTTCCTCTGGCCCTACTCCCTGGGCGCCATTCTGATGTTTCCAGTGCAACCAGCCAGGGCAGCGGGAAGCGGAGTGTCCAGTCCCTGTTCCACGTGGGCCCCCATTGACCCCTGGGAAAGCCGGTCCCACACCCAGGAAGGTCCCAGAGAAGTTGTGAGTGGCACAGCAGTCAGAGGGGGTCGCTTCCCGACTGATGCCTCCGGCGGAGGAGGAAGCAACAGTGGCCACCAGATAACAGCTGGTGGCGTACGACAGCGTGGATGAATAAGCCAAGGACCCCATGGTGAGTGAGCCGATATGCCCTTTTGCCATCCCTATCATACTGATGAGCGCTCAGACAGGTCACCTGGGGGAATACCGTGCCCTGATCGATTCCGGCTATACCTGCTGCCTGATTAGTAAGGGCATGGTAGCTGAGGCTGGGATCAGGGTGAGGTAGCTGGCCAACCCGAACCGGTTTGAGCAGGTGGATGGGTCTCTCCTGGGGGGAGCTCTGGCTTCCCTCATAATGGAGCCTGTCAGGCTGGAGATGGGGGCCCATTGGGAGGTCCTCCATTTCATTGTGGTCCCTTCCATGACCGAGGCTGTGATCCTGGGACTGGCATGCCTGGATAAGTGGGGGCTGACGATCTGGTGGGAGGGGGGGGTACCAAAATTACGCCTCGGGATCGGTCCCCCAAACCAGGATCCCGAAGAATGGGGAGGAGAAAGTAGGGAGGCAAAGGCAAGCCAAGAGAGCACCAGGTGAGAGAACCCCTTCTCGGCTGTGTACGCTGACCTCGCTGAGGTGTTCGGTGAGCGGGAGTGCAACATCCTGCCACCCCACTGGCCAACTGACTGTGCAATTGACATTGTGCCAGGCGCAAAACTGCCCAAACCCCGGATGTACACGATGACGCCCAGGGAGATGGAGGAGCTATGTCGCTATATTGACCAGAACCTGGCCAGGGGCTTTATCCAACCGGACCACTCACGAATCGCAGCTCCAGTCCTGTTTAAGGAGAAGAAAGACGGCTCCCTCCACTTGTGCATGGACTTCCGCGGCATCAACGGGGTTTGTGTGGAACATATGTTCCCCCTTCCGCTGATGAAGGACCTGCTGGCCCATTTGGCAAAGGGAAAGGTATTTACCAAGCTGGACCTGCGGGAGGCATATTATAGGGTCCGCATCAAGCGGGGGGATGAATGGAAGATGGCGTTCAACTGCCTGCTTGGTAGCTACCAGTTCAGGATCATGCCGTTTGGCTTGCAGGGCCCCCCCACGGTATTTATGCAACTCATCAATGAGGTGTTGCATGAACACCTGTACCATGGGGTGCTAGTATACCTGGATGACATAATCTACACCACCAACATGGAGGAACACATACGATTGGTGCGACAGGTGTTAAAGGCACACCTGTTCGTAAAACTCTCCAAATGCGACTTCCACCAAACCTGACTGGACTATCTGGGCTACCGGATATTGGGAGCAGGGATGGAAATGGACCCTAACAAGGTCAAGGCCGTACTGGAGTGGCAGGCGCCATGGACCCGCCGTCAACTACAGAGCTTCCTGGGCTTTGCCAACTTTTATTGGCAGTTCATCCCCTCGTTTGCTGCGGTGGCCTTACCCCTGACAGATCTGCTCTGCACATGACAAACTGCGACTAAGCCACACCCTGGTCAACCGCTGGCCTGGACTATGGCATGTCAGAAGGCCTTTGAGGACCTAAAGGCTTTGTTTGCAAGGGAGCCAGTTTTGTTCCACCCAGACAAACCTTTTGTAGTGTAGGCCGATGCCAGTGATGTTGCAGTGGGGGCAGTCTTGCTCCAAAGGAAAGGCCAGGGGATATTTCAACCCTGTGCCTACACGTCGCGGAAACTAACAGATACCGAGAGGGCATGGGTCATCTGGGAGAAGGAGGCGTTTGCCGTATGGTGGGTACTCTCAACGTGGCGACACCTGTTGGAGTGGGTGAAGGAACCATTCGAGCTCTGGACAGGACCATAAGAATCTCAAGGTACTGCAGACACTGAGGCGCCTGTCTCCTAAACATATCTGGTGGACACAGTATTTCCAAAGCTTCTGCTTCTAGTTAAAGTATGTACCAGGGGAGGAAAACTTCCTAGCTGACGCCTTGTCAAGAATGCCCCAGTACAACAGTAAGCGGGAGGAGGTGGTACAAGTAATCATGCCCCCCTACCAACAAGCTGCAGCACGGGCGGTACCTCATAATGTGGCGAGCAACCTGGTCCAACAGCTGCAAAAGGCAGTCCAAGATGAACCCTGGTTACAGGACCATCCAGACCTGCTGACAAGGCAGGAGAGGCTGGCCTGGAAAGGAGACAAACTCTATGTCCCTAAAGCTCTGAGACAGGGAGTGCTCCAACGGTGCCACGACATAAAGCAGGTGGGCCACTTCGGGTTCCTTAAGACCCTACATTTGATGAGGCGCCAGTTCTGGTGGCCACAGATGAAAGCAGACGTAGAAGTCTACGTCCGGGGGTGTCATGTCTGTGCCACTGCAAAGCCCCATACAGGGAAGCCCTTGGGGTTGTTGCAAACAGTGGTGGATCCAACTAGACCATGGGAGGACATTGCAATGGACTTCATTGTCGAGTTGCTAGAGAGCCGTGGCTACACCATCATCTGGACCATCATAGACCTCTTCTCTAAGCAGGCCCACTTTGTCCCATGTAAGGGGTTGCCGTCTGCCTGGCAGCTGGCCAGGCTCTTCATCATGCACGTGTATCACCTGCATGGGGTACCCCAATGGATGATCTCAGACCAGGGGGGTGCAGTTCACGGCCTGCTTCTAGCATGAGTTCATCCAGTTCATTGGGTCGTCTCAAGGTCTCAGCTCGGTGTACCACTCCAGCACCAACGGGGCAGCAGAATGAGCAAATGCCATGGTGGAACACTACCTGTGGAGCTACGTGTCATACCAACAAATGGACTGGGTTGACCTACTGCCATTTGCGGAAGTAGCATACAATAATGCTGTGCACAGCAGCACTGGGTTTGCTCCCTTCCGGGTGGTGCACAGCATAGACTTCTTCCCAATCCCCGAGTACAACCAAGGGGACCCCTCGCCCTGCCAACCCCAGGAGTGGATAACGCACATTGGGGGGGATGCTGTTAAGAAGGCCCTAATGAAAGCCTAGGATACCACAAAGGCACAGGCCGATAAGAAAAGGAGGCCCCAAAAGCCTTTTCGGGTGGGCGACCTGGTATACCTCTCGACTAAATATCTACGCCTGAGGGTGCCCTGTAAAAAGCTAGGGCCAAAATTCCTAGGGCCCTTCCGGGTCACACAAGTCATCAACTTGGTGGCCGTGTGATTACAGCTACCTCGGTTCTTTGGGAAAATACACCCGGTTTTCCACAGCAGTCTGCTGAAGCCGGTAGGGGGATCCTCAGGTAGGCCTGTGAACAGGGTACCAGGGCCTGTCACGGGGGATCACTATGAGATACAGGAGGTCCTGGACTCTCAGATCTGACGGGGACGGTTACAATACCTGGTACGATGGAAGGGGTACCCCATTACGGAGGCATCGTGGGTGGGGGAGGCGGACGGCCATACCCCATGCCTGTTGCGAACGTTCCATCGCCAGTGTCCCGGTAAGCCAGGCGGTGGGTCGGCTGAACCGTCCACCATGGCGGACGAATGCTCATAGGTTTCTCCTTGCCTTCCAGGTGGAGCCCTGGTAGAGGGAGCCGCCTGTCAAGCCCTGTGGGCTCAAAATACATGGGAGGGAGGGAGACAGCTCCAAGAGGCTGCCCTGCAGCCAGAAGTTGGTGGGTCGGAGCCGGTAACCACGGCTCGGCTCCAGCATCGCCAGCAAGGGAGACCTACCAGCCGGCAGACCTACTCCACAGCTCAGGGACACCAGCAGCATGGGAGATGGATTGGCAATGCCGCTGTAGGGCGGGGCATCCCCGCGGTCCATGGCTTGAGCCTGGAGAATCCCCACAGTCCGTGGCTCGAGCCTAGGGATGCCAGCGGCACAGGGGACAGACTGGCGACGCTGCCATAGGGCGGGGAATCCCCGCGGCCCTGGTTAGCATAGCAACCAGGGCCTTGGCAGCCAGCAAGAGGCTCAGCGACTTGGGATTGGGTCTCCTCTGGGCGGCTGGCGCAGTTTACCTCCAGTCGTCCGGCTAGCGCAGCTTGCTTCCAGGGGTGCAGGTGACAAGCGGGGAGGGCTAGCGATGCCGACATGGAGCAGGGGCAGCCCCACGGCCCGGAACATGAACCACTGAGCAGCGGAGCAGCCTCAGCACCAGCATGGCTGCCAGACACCAGCAGACTGAGGGACCAAGCCAAGGGGGCTTACCACGACAGCGAAAGGAAGACAGTGTTCCTACCTAGAGTCTGCCGCTCCACTGCGTGACATGCTGCACCTCTTCTGGAAGGAACTGGATGGCGGGTCAGGAGTGAGGCAGGCCTCTGGGTTGCTGCTTATCAGGACTGAATGTTGGATGCTGGCTTGTTGACTCGGGGGTGGAGCTGCGGGGTGGGGAGGCTATGTAAAGCGCTGGGAGCAGATCACTACCAGCGCTGACTTTGTTTCTGCTCAGATTAAACTGCATGTCAACCTGTTCCTGTCTACTAGTCTTTCTTCACGGACTGGGAAAGACGCATGATACAGACACTAAACAGACCTGTAAGGCTGATACTCACCATTTGCTATTATCATTAGTGCAGAGGAAACATAAGGCATCCTCTTCTAAATTACAATACTTACAGCAAGAGGTCACATACCTGGGTTATATCATTGCCCCAGAGTATGGAAATTAGCCCCAGGGAGGATTGAGACTATTTTCAGCACAAAGCCCCTGCATACAAAAAGGCAAGTGTGCACCCTACTGGGCATTTTAGGGTTCTGCCACCCATGGATTCCCTCCATTGGGGAATTGGCCAAGCCCCTGATCGAGCTGACCACTAAGGATATACCAGACTCCGTCGCCTGGACAAAACCACTAGCTCTAACCTTTACAAAAATAAAGCAAACACTACTGTAGCTTCAGCGCCAGCTCTTGGTCTGCCTAACTACCAGAAATCTTTTTTCCTATTTATTTATTAGAAATGGAGTGGGGTCAGGTGTCCTAGCACAGCAATTTGGTCCCTCACTATGCTCAGTACCTTGTTATTCAGTACAATTAGACCCAGTGGCCAGGGTAATGGTCCCCTGCCTAAGAGCGGTAGCAGCCATGGTAGAAATTGTGAAGTGATCAAGAGTTTTAGTCCTGGGTTGGCCTCTTATCCTGAAAGTGCCTCACAATGTGTTTGCAATTTTCTTAAAGTCGCAAACACAAGCCTTCACTCAACAACACTTGGCACAGTATGAGGCCGAACTCTTCACCTCAGACCACATTTCCTTTGAGAGATGTATGACTTTAAACCCAGCCACCCTATTACCAGTAGAGAATCCAGGGAAAACTTAAATGACTGTTTACACCTTATCCAAGACATGGAACTACCCCGACCTAACCTAACTGATGTCCCCTTACTGAACCCTGACTTTGAACAGTTTACAGATGGGTCCTCATACATATATGAAGGAAGCAGGGTGACAGGAGCAGCTGTCGTCTCTCTTCATGAGATTGTGTGGCCTGCACCACTTCCTCCTTCTTACAGTACTCAAGCAGCTGAACTCGTGACTTTAATTCACGCTTGCGAGACTGCAAGGGACCGGTCTACCAATGTTTACACAGACTCTAGGTATGCATTCAGAATTTGCCATGCTACCGGAGCCCTGTGGAAAAAATGGGGATTTTTGACCTCAGCAGGACAGCCCATTGCCCACACAAAGCTGGTCTCCAAATTACTGTTAGCTATTCAACTACCCTCAGCAATAGACATCATTCATTGTAGGGCACACCAATATGCAGACCTGGCTGCAAAATGGGCTGCTACTGAACTCCTCCCTGTAAATACGATGGCCACAGCCTTAAGGGTGGACACAGAGGTTCCATACTGAGATCTCCTAGAGGAAGGGGAGGTGGAACAGTGGGAGAAGAAGTTCGAGGCAGTATATAAGGAAGGCTTTTGGCAAGTTCCAGATGGAAGACCCATAGCCCCCTGCCACCTCCTGCGACTTATTTGCCAAAGGCCACTGTGGAACCCAGGCAATAGTGGACGCCATAAGGGGGGTCTGGTATGCACCAGGGGTTTATAGGGAAGCCACACATGTAGTAGAAACCTGTACAACCTGTCATGCCAATAGCGCCACCTCCAGAAAGGCCACCCACACAGGGGGAAGGCCATGGGCACAACACCTTTTCGAAAAACTACAAATGGATTATATACAGCTACCCAGGGCAAATGGTTACCAGTATGCCCTTGTATGCAGGGACCAGCTCACACACTGGGTAGAGGCTTTTCCCTGTCACCATGCCACAGCACTGGAAACAGCCAGACACCTACTCAAAGACATAGTACCACATTTTGGGGTGCCCAGTATCCTAGACATGGACAGAGGGAGACATTTTGTGGCACAAGTCCTCACCCATGTATTCCAGGCCCTCAGCATCACCCAGAACCTTCACACCCCATTTTCTCCAAGCTCCTCTGGGGGTAGAGAAAGGGCTAACAGGGAGATAAAGATCCTCCTGGGCAAACTCTGTCAGGAGACGCGCCTGACGTGACCCTAAGCCCTACCTATTACCCTATATTACCTTAGGACCAGGCCTCAACAGGACATGGGCATCTCACCATTTGTATTACTCTTTGGCCGTCCCCCAGACACTCTGAAGGGACTGGACCCACATTCCCTTTTCCTTGAAAGGGGGGATATGGTTCTTTCTGCTTACCTCACAGCCCTACATCGGAGACTACACACCCTGTGGAGACAAAGCACCCTGACACAGACTCTATGCCTAGAAGAGGCCCTCCACCTGTTCAAGCCAGGAGATTGGGTGTGGATAAAATCATTTGCCAGGACTTCACCCCTACAGCCCAAGTGGAAAGGACATTTTCAGATCCTGTTAATCACGTAATGGCCATCAAGGTTGGTGAGAAGGACGGCTGGATTCACTGGACCAACGTGAAACCAGCAGTACTGGACCATAGCACAGACCATGCAACAGAGCCAAAAGTACCACCAATACGACTCCAGAAGGACCCTGAGACCAATGAGTGGGCCTTAAAAACACTTTTCAAAACTAAAGAAGATGGGAGGGAAGAATGTGAGAAAGTTGGGGATGGGAATTGTTAAAATTTATTGTATAATTGCATGCATAACTTATGTATCAGGACTTTATGAAATCAACCTCTTACCAGAAAAGGGAAACATATGGGAATACTTAGCATGAGAGGTCCTAAACACAACCAACTTCTGCCTGGCAAGGAGGAGGTTAGTGAAGGGCATTCTTACTATGTCTAATAGGTGTAGCATCAGGACCACAGGGCATAATCAACAACACGAAACTTAGGAAATTCTCCATCAAGGCTTCCTACACCTCTATCTTTGATTGGGGTGAAAATTCAGATTATAGGGACCAGAGCATGTACACTTTACAGATAGCTACAGTGACCCAATCAGCCACATACTTTAAGTTAGCTGGCTGTAAAAGACCCAAGGTCCCCAACTGCCAAGACCTAAGCAACAAGGAACTTATCTGTAACCACACTGAGGTTATCCCATTCTCATACAGCTATGTTAAGCTTCCCCTAGGCTGGTTCTTCTTATGTGGGCTGAGAGCTTACTCTTATCTCCCAGCAAATGCAACGGGAGGGCCATGCACCCTAGGATGGCTGACAATGGTGATGCCCTCATTGCAGAGGCGACAAAGGAGAGACCTCCAAGCATTAACCCCAGACTGTGACCCAAAAACCTGGCTACTAACACAGGCAGAATAGGTATCATTAGCTGTCTCCCTGGTAGGGGTTCCAGCTCTTGCAGTACATAATGCTAGAGCCCTGAACAGTCTGGCCTGTGCATTGGCAAAGAGTTTAAATTCAACTTCCCACATGCTGGATGCCTTAAATCAAGAGCTGAAACAGGTCAGAGAAGCAACCCTTGAAAATCAAGCAGCCATTGACTAACTGTTGCTAAGGCATAATCATGGATGTGAAGGGTTCAAGGGACTTTGCTGTTTTAACCTGACTGAAAGTTCTCAGCTGATAGAGAGGGACATCCAACACCTGAAGGAACTAACACAAAACATTGGGTATGACAAAACTCCCTTTCATTTTTTTATATGGACTCTTTTTGTGGCTACCAAACTTACATTGGTTAAAAAATCTCATTCTAGGAGCAATCACAGCAACTGTGGCAGGAGTCCTCCTTTGTTGTCTCTGCCAATGTATACCGCTGTGCCTCAGCTGCCAAAATGCATGCCTTTCAATAGTCCCAAAACCTGACAGAAAGAGAAATCAGGTATCCTTAATGATGAGCCAAATTGACCATGATTACCAAGTATATCCTGACAAAACTTAAGTTGGGCAGAGGGCTAAGAATTGGGAATTCCCAGCCCTGCCCAAGATGAGGGAGTTGTTAGATGAATTCCTGGTCAAAGAGCAGCTATTTCCCCTTCTTAGAAAAACCAAGTCAAAAAATGACAGCTTTTTATTAAGAAATGTCACTTGCTGACTTCATTAGTATAGCATGTTGGTTCACCTAAAACTAAATGAGTTTTTCATTTTTTTTCAATTTTTTGAAGAATCACCTTTTATTGGTACTATGATTCCACACTGTTGATTGGTATGTGAACTATGTAGAATTCCCTTTCCTGTTAATTAGTTTCCTGCTCAATTATTGAAGATACTATACTGTATTTGTTACAAAAAGTAGTTTCAAACTCACATATTGTATTTTGGTAATGATTATTACTAGCTTGCAAGTGAGCATCTTACATGATAAAAGGAAAAGTGGGAAGTTGCAAAAATGAGTGTTTAGTAGGCTACTGATGAAGAGCATGTTTTAATTCTACCACACTGAAATAATGTTTTACTTATTATGTTGATTGGTATTTCTTACTTCTACCCCAGAGCATTTAAGTAGCCTCCCCCATCCCTGGATAGCAAAATAAAGTATTAAAAAGTTAAAATTAATCAAAACAATAGGTAAGATAATTAATCCAACTTAAATATTCTAGCTGAAAAAGAAAGCTTGATTCTTTTTCTGAAGGTGAAGAAAAATATACAACTTATAAGCAAATGCATTGTTAATTGGAATCAGACAGGAAAAAGGACATTTCTTTCAGACACCCCTCATATGGCCATACAATTTCATACTGTGACATGCAGTCTGTCGTACAGTGTTATGCTGTTTATGACCTTCATTCTTAAGACTAGCATGCTGCATTATGCCACCAAAACAGTGGTAAGCAATAGCAGATCTTTCAACAAATTTAAAGAAAAACTTCCTGACAGTGAGAACAATTAATCAGTGGAACAGCTTGCCTCCAGAAGCAGTAAATGCTCCAACACTGGAAGTTTTTAAGAAGAGACTGGACAGCCACTTGTCCGAAATGGTGTAGGGTTTCCTGCCTGAGCAGGGGGTTGGACTAGATGACATCCAAGGTCCCTTCCAACTTTACTACTATTATTATTATATAAATAAAAAGCACACCAAAGAAAAAAAAATCTTTCCCACTTCAACTAGCTCAGACATGTCAAACTCGTGACATCACATGACATCACATGACGTATCGGAGCTTTTTCCCCATTGCTGGCAATGGGGTGGGCACGGTTTCCTGGTGATGTGTCTGGCCTGCGGGCCAGCAGTTTGACACCCCTGAACTAGCTAATAGCTCCGGACAAGCAGCCAAGAACCACTTAACAGGCAGATACAAGGTTGCAATAAGGAAACCACAGGAATGTGGCCGGCAGCAGCTCTTGTAAAAAAACAATAGGGATTGACAGGATTAGTCAAAACAACAACAACAACAACACACAGAAACCCAGCAGAAAGCCATCTCCCAGGAAAAGACCAGACTAGAAAATTATAAAAACAAAAGCCCCATCAAATCCCAACAAGAACCACAGGGTTTCAATAGCTCAGAAAAGGTATAAAAATTGCATTACTTGCCCATCTGGTCAGCTAACTAGCCCAGAACCCTATTGCTGTGTCACTATGCTTTTTGGCTTCCAAAATAAAGGTTCTACTATCTGGCAGCTAGCTTTGCTTTGTGTCCATTTCTTTCAGCGTTGATGGCTCTGTCCCAGCTGGAAAATGAACCAGAGAATTTTCTTTCCACATTGGGAACAGGTCAAGTGGCAACCCATGTCCAGTAGTCCCTAAAAGAACACTGGGCACATGTTTAAATGCTCCTCTAAGGTTTCAGTGCTGCAGCAGCAAAGCTGGGGAGGGGGGTAACTATACCCCAGTGCTTTATAGCTGGCATTCCAGTGGTAAATTTCTATGGTCTTATGGACTGAAGAAGTGCTTTTACCCTACCTTTCCCTGTGGAAAGGAAATGGGACAGTGACTTTTCAGCCACTCTGTGGGGCAAGTGGGCTTTTTGATGCTGGCAAGAGAATTGGCAGACACGAGACTCACTTCCTCCTACCCACCCCATTCCTCCTGTCATCCATGGTTGACAAGAGAAGTCAGAGATACTTTTGTCTCAGTGGGAGAGCCCTGAGTTTCCTGTTGCCAAAAGGTGAATGAGTCTGAAAGTCGGTGTTCTAAACTTACTTTGGAACTATTTGCTACAGACTGACTGCTTGGCATGGCTTGTTCTGGCAGAGGCTGAAAAGCACCATTATTGAAGCAGAGTAAGAAAAAATTATCAGAAGCTGATTTGCAGCAGACCAGGAAGTCACGGGCTTGAGAAATGGTTAGTGGAGCAAGCAGGATGTGCAGATGAGCCTTAAGTCTACCAGCTTTCCCCTAGTTACAGCTCCTATCATTCCCAGCTAGTATGGCTTTTGACAGTATCAAGTCAAAAGAAAACTGAATCACATACAGTAAGTGTGTTTTCCATTCTGGTTTTCACTTAAGGCTGCCTAACATGCATTCATTGTGTTTGTTCCTCACTCAGCTAGCTTCTATGGTTGCCAAGGTAACATTTCCTATCCCTCTTCCCACACTACCCAAAGCTAGGCTCATTTTTCTAACTTTGTATCAGCAAATACTATCCCCACAGGAAGAAAGAGGGAGGGTCAGGGTCATCAGCTATGAGTCATCCAAGATTCAGCAGAAATAGAAAATACAACTTCCAACACAGGCAGGGCACAAAAGGTTTGCAAGGATGCTCTTGAAGAAGCTCAAAGATTTGATCCAGGGCTCCATCTGCAAAGATAGTCATTAGGTCCTCTTATTGTTTGATGACTGCTCTCCCCAGCTGTTTTTTTTTAAAAGAAATTATGGGGTAATATGAAATGCTAAAACAGGGAGACAGACAAAAGGCTGATCTGTAGGTTTCATTAAAGATTCATACCAACTCTACAAACATAGTGCAATAATTTGAGCACTGCTCTGATTCCAGCTAATTGGGATTTGCATATGTAGAACTGAGATTTACTTATATATGTACAGGTATGTTATGTGCTCCTGGCTACTTTCCTTCATGACCAGAGGCAAGCTCGCCTGACCAATAACCAGCCAAGACACAGTGAAGGCCTTTTGTTTCGTTTATTGCAATAAGCGGGGAGAGAAGCTTTCAAAGCTTGGTTCTCTCCAAAGTTTTAACCCAAAATAATTCCTTCTTTTATTCATCCCTATCACCGGCCGCTACAGCCCTCCTCTTTCCCCATTGGCTGAGGTAGTATGAGGTTACACTCTTTCCATCCGCCTATACACATTTCCTGATAACATACTAAATCATATTCACATATACAATAAGAATAAGAAAAAAATATTTTCTTATGGTTATTTTAAACTCAATATATTTATGTCTCCACAATAAGCTCTTTTCCTGCTTTTCTATTCATTGTGTCTCTCTTCTTATCTTATTTGGCATGGTTTCCTGCTTTCCTATACTTCCTGGCTAGCCATTTCCTTAAAAAAAAAAAAAACTATTTATCTATTTTATTACTTCCCTCTTCCTTTCTCAGACCCAGCTATTTTTACCTCTATTGTTTATCTTATTTCCTTAATGTTATCTCTTTCTGACTCTCACCATCTGTATTTTTTTTCTATTAGTTTCCATTGTATTGTATTTTTAACTGACTGAAGATTTATCATATTGATGTATATTTATCAATCCCCCCTGTATTTCTGTATACTCTGATGAATCTTCATTTTTAGCTATATTAGATAACATAAATTGAATCTGTACATCTTCTCCAGAGATGTTTTTCGCTACTGACCCCAATGTTTTAGTGCAAAATGAAATACAGCAGGGTAAACATTGGAGACAGACACAACACATAATACCTATCACAACTATAAACACTAGTCCTATAAATATTTGTTTTAACCATCCAAAATTGGGAAGCCAATTTGTTAACCAACTCCAATCACCCCACATATTTTCATACTTTTGTTCAGGAGCTTTGGCCACATTCCTGATTCCTTTTGCAATATCCATTCTGCTTCATGATTATCAGCTACCTTTAAATCCCACAAACAAATTTTTACCTTTATTTCCCAGGCTGTTCTGGTGTGTTGTCTTCAGTAATATTAGAAGTAGAATCCACCCTTCATGATTATTACACAGTATTTCACACCCACAAATTGATCCACAATTACAACAATAACAATAACAATAATCACTAGCTATTACAGAGGTAACACATCTACCACCTAATTCTTACAATGTACAATTCTACATTTTCAGTTTCTAATGGTATGACTTCTGACTTAGTTATTCATTTTATTTGTAACAAACAACTTTTATTTCTCTGATGAGTCACCACCAACATCTTTGTTCTTCGTCTGGGGTCACCTGAAATTCTAATAAAGATATTCAAAATAGGTAGGGGTTCTGGTCCACTACCCATTCAAGTCCTTTTAAACGTGGCTTTCAGTCCTTGTCCTGGAATAACTGTCCACCCTCTTTCAGGTCCAGTCACCACCTTTGCTCGTGTGTAGTGAGTCCAACCCTTCTCAGCCCTCCGGACAGCAGATTTCATATAAGGAACTTCCCTTCTTTGGTTGTAGAAGTTCCTCCTTCCATTTACGATTCAGCACCCACTGTCCCGGCTGGTTCTTATGGACTGGAAATTCCAAAGGAGTTGTTTACGCCACCAAGCCTTCCTGTCAAAGAGAAGACAGAGACACCAGTACTTGTTCTACATTTAGCTATTTGTCTCCCTCCTTTGGGAGCCTTAACCCTTTATTAACCCTTTTACATATCAAACATCCCTCTGTAGCCCTTTGGGCTATCCCATAAATTCCAAGGGTAGCATAGAATTTCAAATACATTTCTACCTATGCTTTAATTCCCCAATGATTCCCCTCGTATAGTTTTTGGATCACCATTCTTGCAATACCTTGTAATAACCACAGAATCCCCTTAAGACCATTTTTGTTGTTTGGTAATTATAAATCTATATCCTTAATCCTTTTACTATCTATTTTCCTTTCCCCTTCTATAATATATTCTAGATATTTTACCTCCTTTCATACCAATTGGGCTTTATTTGCTAGACACCCTCAATCCTTTCTTCTGCCAAAAAGTTGCTTTCCCATTTCTTTATAATTCCCAGAATAAGATCTTACAAAATTGGGAAGCTACATAAAAATGTATTTGCTTCCACAGCTTAAAAGGGGAGGAAAGAAAAGAAAGAAAAAAATCATTTGTCCTGTATCAGATAGACTACACTTGTCCATGGAAGCTCTATCAAAAATTGTCACATTTTTCTTTCTCCTCCCCCTTTCACCCTGATTAGATACCATGTTACAAAAATATAACTCAATAAACTTATTGTAAATAACACATTCAGGATTTTAAAAGGTAAAGCACATAGGCTCACCAATTAGCATTGGGCCAACATTTCTGGAATGCCTTTTGTCTCAGGCAAATAACATTCAAATCACTCTTGTGGCAGCACATCAAAGAACACCAGGATAGCTAAGAAGACAAAAGATTGTCTCCCCCTTCCCCCACTCACTAAACCAGACAGAGTAAAAATTTATACAAAACTTTTGCTTGAAACAGCCCTCAGTCAGGAGGAAAATTGCCATAACATTTACAAAAGTGGCTTGCCAATACCTCCCTCTTAGGGCTAAAAATAAACCAGCCCCAAAACACTCAGCCAACCCTCATGGCTAAAGCAGGATTTGAACTCAAATCCAGCCTTGCAGCCTGTGGCTATAACCCTGAAACCAAATTGGTTTTCTATAAAGATTTCCCTCCCCCTCCTTGGCTCCAAGGAAAAGGAAAACAAATTGGACACACACAGTATGCAGCAATTAATCATCCTTTCTGCAGTAGCAAGGAGTCCCAAAGACACATATTTATCAGATGTTAAATAAAACTTCATAAGATTGTTCCTTTGACAAGAATACCCTCAAATGCATTATTAAGGATAAATCCAAACTAAAATGCAAAGGAAAATCACTGAAGCATGCCACACATACAAAAACAGAATATCAGAGTTGGATGGGACATTAGAGGTCCTCTAGTCCAACCCCTTACTGAAACAGGAAACTGTATCCATTTCAGACCCTATCAATTTCTAACCTCCTCCCAAAAACCTGCAATAATGAAGCATCCACAATTTCTGGAGACAATTATCCCACTGATTAATTATCCTTACAGTCAGGAAATTTTACCCAATTTCTGTTCTTTAAAAACACACATACACACATGCAGACAGAAACTGCCCCCCCCCTTTTTTCTTCTTCTTTTTCTTCTTCTTTCTGCATCTCTTACTTTTCCAAGGCAGAAATTCTTGGGTTAAAAAAAGTAACAAACTAAACATGTTTAAAAGGATTTCTCAAAAATTTCACCCCCCCTTCAATAGCCCTTCCACCATAGGTTTTAAACCCATTCTTCCTTCCAATGTAATGTTATACTGTTTCTGATGTACAGCTTCTCCTGGTTGTTTAAGAGTTACTTTTAAGGGTTTAATTTGAACCCTTCCCCTATTCCCCTCCTTGGCCCAAACTGAGGGGTTCACTTTTCCTTGAGCTTCCTCACTCAAGGTCATAATATTTACAAATATTTATTTTTCATTCCCCATAATAACAACCCCCAATTTACCAATTAAGTACCCCCTGGCCAAATTACAGCTCCATTTAACCAATACAAAGTTCAGGTCCTTTTACTACTGTCTGGACCATAGCTGATTTAAATATTGTTGTTTCTACTACATGTCCGTAATTCCCTGATCCTTAATCTTCCCTTTCCCAATTTGCATTCCTGGAGGTAAAAGTTCAGGGTAAATCTGGTGGTCCAGAATCCACCAAGTACACCCTTTCCTCCTCCAGGGATCCAGCCTTTAAGGTTTATCAGGGGTTCCTAAAAAGCTGAACCAAAAAACAGTTTTGTCCCCTGACTCCCCTAATCTTCAAAGTTCACCAAATTTGCTAGTTCTTCCCCCTCCTTCCTCTTAAGGTACTCATTTTCCCAGTGTCCTTACAAAAGGCACATTTGTTTATTTATTTAAGGACTGGGGAAAATTTTTCTCCTAGAGATTTATATCCCCTGGTGCCAACTGGCTGTCCTCACCCCCAGCCTGCCTTTCCTAATTACTCTTCCTCTTTGCTGGCCTGTTTGCAATAATTGAGCCATGATTTTTATCTTATCTTACGTTTATCTCTCTCCTCTTCTCACTTCGCATATACTTTCTGAGCCTCTTTTACCGCTAATAAATCTTCTATTGTTTTAGTTTTCCATCTGTCTAATTTCTGCATTTGTACCCTAATACCTTCCCATGCTTTCCATTGGTCCTAAAAAAATTTCTAACCTGTTTTCCTACTTCAATAGGATCTTCTATTAGTTTGGGCAATTCTTTCCTAGATTGCCTGATTTCAAAAGCTGTTAGGGAGGACAATTCCCCCCCCCCCCTTGGAGAGAGGTTTTCTCCTCTCTTGTTACCTTCCAAACTATAGGAACCTCAAGAAATACATAGCTTTCTACTTAACTTTTTCACACAAAATAGCAGATCAGAGTTCTCGCCTTTCATCCTGGCCAGGCATAAAACTTCATACAGCTCCTTTCTTTCTCTCTCTCTCTCTTTCCCTCTCTTCCATTTGATTATTTCCATTCTTTTAACACCTTCCATTGTCCTTCTAATTACTAAGAAACTACCCTTCTTCACCCTTTCTTGCTTTTACACCAGACACAAAAAATTCCAAATGCTTCACCCCAGGCAAAACAATCATTCTTATTTTCAAGGAACTTTTTCAAAGCCAATGAGTTCCATCTCCCAAATTTTCCTTTTGGAATAAGACCTTGTTGTTTTGTATATTACTGTTAGAGGGTCTCTCCCTCCCCTCCCCCAGGTTTTTAGAAATGAGTCAATACAAACACACAAACACACAGACCATTAAACATCATTTCCAGACCTTTCCACTTTTACTCTTTTAGGGCACTTGTAGCTTGTTCTCCAGGCGGTGGGGAAATACAAGGAGTGTTTCTGATAGACTTTAACCACTGCCTATCCATTCCCCATTGCTCTAAGCCAAGCTGAGAAGCCCAATTTAATTTATTGGCTGGCCAAACATGTACTTAGGCCAGGTATAGCAAATGCCTTGTTTAAAGCATTGACTTAAAACACTTCAACATTCTCCCTAAAGGATTCCCATCTCCCTAAGGGGGTTCATTCCAGAATGTAAATACCTTTCCTCTTCTTCCTTATTGGCCGGCACACTGGCCGGGGAGGCGTCCCTCCTCTTCAAACTCTTATTGCCCATTAACACCTCTCTGATATACAGATACCCCTCTGGTATCTTACCTGTCAGGCTGAGTTGAAGTCCTTCCTTAGGTTGGCCGACTTTCCCTTAGGTTTTCACTGGGTCCTGGCTTTCCGTCTCGGGATCTCCAATTCCTCCTTGTTTGAGCAGGGGCAATCCGACCTTTAGGGCTGGGAAAAACTTACCCAGGTGCGCACTCCCCTTTCGAATATCCCCGGCTGCCAAAGATGGAACGGATGCAAATCCCGGAGGAGCCCCCAAGGCTGTTATGTGCTCCTGGCTACTTTCCTTCGTGACCAGAGGCAAGCTCGCCTGACCAATAACCAGCCAAGACACAGTGAAGGCCTTTTGTTTCGTTTATTGCAATAAGCGGGGAGAGAAGCTTTCAAAGCTTGGTTCTCTCCAAAGTTTTAACCCAAAATAATTCCTTCTTTTATTCATCCCTATCACCGGCCGCTACAGCCCTCCTCTTTCCCCATTGGCTGAGGTAGTATGAGGTTACACTCTTTCCATCCGCCTATACACATTTCCTGATAACATACTAAATCATATTCACATATACAATAAGAATAAGAAAAAAATATTTTCTTATGGTTATTTTAAACTCAATATATTTATGTCTCCACAATAAGCTCTTTTCCTGCTTTTCTATTCATTGTGTCTCTCTTCTTATCTTATTTGGCATGGTTTCCTGCTTTCCTATACTTCCTGGCCAGCCATTTCCTTAAAAAAAACCAACTATTTATCTATTTTATTACTTCCCTCTTCCTTTCTCAGACCCAGCTATTTTTACCTCTATTGTTTATCTTATTTCCTTAATGTTATCTCTTTCTGACTCTCACCATCTGTATTTTTTTTCTATTAGTTTCCATTGTATTGTATTTTTAACTGACTGAAGATTTATCATATTGATGTATATTTATCAGGTATAATGAGATATGTATACAAGACTAATTCACTTGTAGAGAGCCAGATTGATGTAGTGGTTAAAACCACCTAGCTAGAAACCCAAAGACTGCGAGTTCTAGTCCTACCTTAAGCACAAAGCCAGATGGGTGACCTTGGGCTATTTTGTCTCTCAGCCATAGGAAGAAAGCAGTAGCAAACCACTTCTGAAAATGTTGCCAAGAAAAAATGCAGGGACTTCTCTACACAGTCACCAAGAGTCAACAATGGTTCAAAGGCATGCGTGCACACACACACACAAAAATTGCTTTTGGGTAGATGAGACAAACTGCTTCTTTTAATCAGCATTTTCCCAAGAAATGTGAGAAACCTTATGTGTTGCCTTCCTCTGTGCCAACCACCTCCCTGGATTGCTTTCTGTACAAGGGCAACTGGCAGTCAGCTTGCAGTTTTCCACAGTCTATTTCTCAAGCATTTCCTTACAGCCTTGAAGAATTTAATTCAGACTGGCTTGCATGTATTTTCCTACCTCAAACTGGTTGCGTTTTTTAAAAAGGGAAGGAAAGATATAGAATATAGCAATGACACAGATCTTAACAAATGCACAGGTTTATCTCCTTGGGATAGAAATAGTCAAGTGTACTGTGTGTGCTGGAGGTTGCTTCCTTATTAGAGCCCTTTAGGGTAACTAAAGTTAAAACTGAACTTCTTCTCTGCACTTTATATTCTTCTGCAAAGTTTACTGACATTAACATTACTCTCTCTCTCTCAAATGCACATACAAATGCTGTGCTCAAGCACACCATATGCCTTTTCCAAAATAACTTGTGATGTAACAGTTTTGCCTATCTTTTCCAAGATCTACACGGAATACTTTTGCCCACTGTAAAAAGCAATAGAATCATGCTTTTAAAAGACATCAGTTCTAGCTATTAGACATCATCCAGCATTAAAAGGCAGTCAGTGCAGTAAGTTAAAAATACTGTTTAGCACAACAGTTTAGATCCATCAGTTTATTGCATAATTGTCTTTTGTCACTTATTAGAATATGAAAGGGAATATTCTGTTTCTGTGCATGGTTTATAAACTCTTATTCTAGCTTAGTTTCAAATTGCATGCGATGGCAACAGTGCTCAATCATCAAGTGCAAGCCTGGGTTGGGATATGTGATTTAATAATGCCAAATAGGTGTGAGGTAGTAAGCAATAACCTTTAACTGCTTCAGTCTTCAAACTCTTTTTTGTCTCTAGCAAACTTCAACACTAATATCCAGTTAGGAGGAAAACAAGTAAGGAGGGCAGTTGGAGAGGGAGGGTTCAATTTCTCTTAACTATATATACCTTGTAGAGACAAATAAAAGTTCCTTCTCCATTATCTCTAAATGGACAAAGCATGTTCAAAGAAACCAAAATAAATTAGTACTGTACACCTGTCAGGATATTCTAGGATAGGAAAGTGTGCCAGCATTTCAAAAGACCATATAGTAAACAAAGTGCCTTTGTATATGCAACAAATGCGAAATTTAATCTCATAAGACAAAATCATACATCAAATCAACAAGAAACTGATACAGTACATTATACTATGCATGTTTTTAAGTATTATAACTATCGTACTGCTGTATCTGCTCCCATGGGCAAGATCCAACAGTCACTGCTGAATAAGCCTATACTTGTTGACCTCCTCTACTTGTGAAATTGTTATCCCACAGCAAGTTCTTGTCATAAGTGAGATCAGAAATGGTGGCTGGTAAATAGTTGGGAATATGTGGTCTATTTCATTCTTATCACTTTTTCCTTGCCAACCTCTTCTCCAATCCTTGCTTTGTAAAAAGAATTGTGTAAAGAAGTGAGATGTGCTGGTTGCAATCCAGAGACCTATCCCAGGTGGCTCCAAATTTTCAAAGGTTAGCTCAGCCAAATATATGCAAAATACTTATAGAAAAATATAGAGAGGCAGTTTGGTGTAGTGCTAAGGGTAGAAACCAGGAGACTGAGTTCTAGTCCTACTGTAGACAAGAAATCAACTGGGTGACTTTGGGCCAGTCACTCTCTCACACACCTAGGGAGAAGACAGTGACAAACCACTTTCAAAACTCTTGCCAAGAAAACTAGTCTAGATAATCAACAGGCGTCAACACTGACTCAAAGGCACAGAGACACAAAATATGTGAAGTAATACATATATGAATATACACCTCATTACTCTTTCTTCAGACCAGTATAAGATAACTGCTGCCTAGAAGTATATGTGTCTCAAGTTATGTCCATAGCACAGGAAGCGTTTCAGCAAAGTTAGAATCCACACTATTCTGGTGACCATTTCAATGCATATATGGTCACTAGGCTTCCATTTGAACTGGGTCTCTGAATTATACTTCTAATGTGCTTCCTGGGAGTTTCTACAGTCTTTTTTTAAAAAACTATTTTATTAGGTTTTATAAGGGTAGGGAAGGGATAGGATTGGTATGGGTAATGGGTGGGGTTGGGGAATAGGGTTGGGATAAGGGTAAGGGTAGATACAATAGTGGAGTTGCTCCCCACAAAGAATTCAACGCTTTAGCAAGCAGGAATTGTGATATATGTTAAAGAAAGAATCCCAGCAAGACAAATCTATCAAGATGAGGAAGGTAGAATACTGATTATTGAAATTTCCCTGAATAAAAAAAAGGTCGCCCTGGTAGGAATTTATGCCCCCAATGAAAAACAAAGACAATTTTATAAGAAACTGCATAAGGTTATTGCTGATATGGAATATGAGAACATTTATATAATTGGCGATTTTAATGCAATTATAGAAAGAGAATTAGATTATAAGAGTGAGGAAGTAAGGAAACGAAGCAGGAGAATATTACCTGGTGCTTTTTTTTAAAATGGCGGAAGAATTAAATATTCAAGATAGTTGCAGGGAGAGAAATCTGAATGAAAAGCAATTTACATACTATTCAGGGCGGCATCAATCATGGTCCAGAATTGACATGGTCTGGACAATGAAAGAATTAAATTCAGATATTGATGATGTAGTAATAGACATTAGTACTTGGGCAGACCATAATCCCATTATAATTAAATGGAAAGAACAGAAGACAACAACAAGGAGGTGGACTCTAATAAAGGCAATCTTAAACCAAACAGAATTTAAGCATAAGATGGAGGAAAAAATGCGGACATTCTTCCAGATAAATAAGAAAGAGGAGACTAGCACTCAAAATTTATGGGACACGGCCAAGGCTGTTATGAGAGGAACTGCAATTGCGTACATGGCCAATGAATATAAAAAGAAAAGGCAATATCGAAAAAGTTTAGAGGAAGAATACAAAAAATTAGAATCAGAACTACAAAAAAACCCACAATGTAGAGACCTAAAACAACAGCTAGATTTAAATAAGCATAAATTGAACATTACAGAAAAGGAAGTAATGGAAAAAAAAATAAATAAAAAGTATTAGACAAAATGTTTTTGAACAGGCAAATAAACCCGGGAGATGGTTGGCTTATAGATTGAAAAAACAAAAAGATAAAAGATGGATTAGTAAATTATGTAATCAAGCAGGGGAGATGGTACATCAAAATGAAGAAAAAAAATGGGTGATGTATGAATTCTATAAAAATCTTTATAAAGAGGATGAAGAGGTTACGGAGGAAAGAATATCACAATATCTTATGAAAGCAGACTTACTGAAGGTTCCGGAAGAATTCCAAAATATATTAAATAAAGATATAACAGTCCAGAAGCAATTAAAAAGCAAAAAAGTAATAAAACACCTGGCCCCGATGGATTACCGTCCAAAATATATAAGAACCTCCAAGAACTTTTGGCCCCAACCCTACTGGACATATTTAATGATGTACTAAATACAGCAAAAACCCCAAACTCATGGAAAGAAGCAATCATCTCACTAATTCCTAAAGAAAACTCTGATTTGACCTGCATTAAAAACTATAGGCCCATCTCTTTACTGAACACGGATTATAAGATTTTCATGACCATAATGGCAGAAAGATTAAAAAAATATTTAGTTGAATTTATCCATACTGACCAAAACAGCTTCTTGCCTAAAAGACAAATTAGACATAATGTTAGGATTATACTAGGCATCTTAGAATATTATGAATTACATAGCGAAAAACAAATGACATTGATTTTTGTTGATGCTCAGAAAGCGTTTGATAATGTCAAATGGAATTTTATGTTGACTCAACTTAAACAGATGGAATTTGGGGAAAAATTTATAAACATGTTTAAAGCAATCTATTCCAAACAAGAAGCAAAAGTAATCATAAACGGAGAATTAACAAATAGCGTCCAAATACAAAAAGGCACGAGACAAGGTTGTCCACTAACTCCTCTATTATTTATTCTTTCTTTAGAAGCACAAGAATAATTCAAAAAGATAAGCTGATTAAAGGATTAGAAATCAGAAAAGAGACATTTAAATTACAGGCTTATGCAGACGATTTAGTTTTCATTCTGGAAGACCCCTTAGAATCTGTAATAAGATTATTACAGGTGCTGGAAAATTATGGAGATGTCGCAGGGTTGAAGATCAATAAAGAAAAAACTAAAATGTTAGTTAAAAATATGTCCAATTTACAAGCAACTGAGCTAGTAGAGAAAATCAATATCCAGACATCTAAAAGAGTAAGGTACTTGGGGATCCAACTGTCGGCAAGATGTATTACACTCAAAAGAGAAAATTATGATAAATTAATAGATGAAATTATAGCAGACTTAGACAGATGGAAAAAACTTGTAGCTCTCCTTTATGGGGAGAATAGCGACAATCAAGATGAATATACTTCCCAAATTACTCTTTTTATTCCAATGTGTACCAACTAAATTAGGCAAGGATTTTTTTGAAAATTTAAACAGAATTACATCCAAATTTATCTGGCAAGGTAGAAAACCGAGAATTAAATTAAAATTATTACAGGACGCAAAGGAAAGAGGAGGGCTTGGCCTCCCAAATTGGGAAAAATATTTTCAAGCAGCAATATCGGTATGGATAAAGGATTGGATACACTTAAGGAACAGAAGACTACTGGCATTAGAAGGCCATGACATGTAAATAGGGTGGCATGCCATAATGTGGGACGGGAAATATAAGGCTCATCAGTACTTTCAGAATCACCATATTAGACGGGCACTATTAGACGTGTGGATAAAAATTAAAAAAAATAATTATATAGAAATTCCCAATTGGCTATCCATATTAGAGATATTCATGCACCCCAAATTCATAAATTTAGGAAGAGTAATCACATATAAAGATATCTTAGACAAGAACGGAGACCTGAAAACAAGGAAAAGATTATTAGAAGATGGTATAGAGTTGGAATGGTGGGCATACTTACAAATACAGTCGTGATACAGAAAAGACAAAAAAGAACCAGGGATAAAATTAGAGCATACACAATTAGATAAAATCCTTCTAGGAACAGAAGTTCAAATGATAAAAAAGATATATCAATATTTATTAGAACAAGATTTGTTAGAAGAACATGTAAAAGAAACAATGTTAATCTGGAGCAAAAATTTTGGTTACAGTATTGACCTAGATGATTGGCAATCATTATGGGACAGAAACAGGAGGTTAACACTAGCCACCTCATATAAAGAAAATCTATACAAGATGTTTTATACATGGCACCTTCCCCCTACAAGGCTAGCAAAAATAGATAAAAAAACCTCACCGACATGCTGGAAATGTAGAAGGCTTCCAGGGACTTACTATCACATGTGGTGGGAATGTTCAGAAGCGCAAAATTTTTGGCATCAGATAAAAAATTGGTCGGAAGAAATACTATTACAAAAAATTGATTTAAAACCAGAAACCTTCTTATTAGGGATTATTAATGATAAACTAGCAAAGCATCTTTCTACTTACTATTGCATATTTTAACCGCAGCAAGATTGGCATACGCCCAAAAATGGAAAAGAAAGGAAACCCCCACTGAAGAAGAAATAATAAATAAAATGTTATCCTGCGCTGAAATGGACAGGTTAACTCTAGAGATTAAAAATAAAACTGAAATGGAGTATTATGAAATGTGGAAAAATTTGTACGATTGGTTAGAGATAAGGAGGATCGCTGAGATGATTATCGATTGATTAGTTGATATCGTAAGGACTTCTTATTAACACTGTTAGAGAATTTTAATTTCTCTATTGGTGAAAAATAAATCAGAAGTTCTCACAGTTGACTGCATTTAGCTGATTCAAATAACTTTATATTTATATAAAAATATTTACAATACCATTCTTCTTTACAGCAACATAGCTTAATGAAGACTTCTTACAGAGACAGACCAGAGACAAACCAGAGACTGGAAATCCAGCTCCTAACTCAATACTCTTTTTGCACAGACTCAGTAGCTCTTTCTTCACATTGGCTGACTGAGTTACCACATGACTCTTCCTCCTCATGAATATTCCAACACGCCTCCCTTCATGACAGGAAGAGACATCAGACCTATTGACTTAACACATTCTTTAATTGTGAAAAACCTTGTGCCACTAACCTGGCCTTATACTGTATATCATTATTTGACAATACCTTTTTCTTATATACCCACTTACAACCCACAGCTTTGGTTCCCTGTGGCAAAGTCACTGATTTAAATACTTCATGGTCTCCCATGGATTTCATCTCTTTATCCATGGCCTCCTTCCATCTTTCTTGTTCAGCTTTTGGTAATGCCAACACTTCTTTATAACTTCTTGGCTCATACCACACATTGCAAACCTTTATCTTGCTGGCAGAATACCTGTCAGGCAGAATTCCTTTGTTACATCGCTCTGACCTACGTGGTATTAACTGCTCCTGTGTCTCAAGTCTTTCTGGTTTCATGTCTTGTTCAACCTCTCCTCCCTGAACATTGACATCTTCAATAATCATTTTTTCATCATTAGATGAGTTATTGTCATTAAATAGATCACCGTCATTAAGTGAGACATACCCAGAATTTGCATTAATTCTGTCCCAATTTTGTTCTGCAAAATTAGCAGACCTTGAAATTATAATTCTTTTACTTCCATCGCTAAAGTGATATCCTTTTGACCCTGGTTCATAGCCCACAAACTTGAGCTTTCTTGCCTTTTGCTGTCCCTTTCTTCTGATTACTTTTGGAATATGTACCCATGCAGTACTTCCAAAAATTCTCAAATGTGCCAATGATGGCTTTCTCCCATATAGAATGGCATATGGAGTATTATTAATGAAGGAACTCCACAGCCTGTTAACTATATAATTGGCAGTCAATATGGCTTCTCCCCAATATGACCTGCTCATACCAGAATCCTCTAACAATGAATCTTTCATTGTTTGCAAAACACCATTCCTTATTTCAGCTACACCATTCTCTGCTGCTGTGTAAGGATTTGTACGTCTGTGTCTTATCCTCAACTGCCCCAACCATTGTTGGAATTTAGTTGACATAAATTCAGTACCTCTGTCAGTTTGCAACTGACACACTTGTTGTCTGTACCTTCTCTCTACAAAACTTACCCACTGTTTGAATTGTTGTAGCACCTCTGTCTTACCTCTAAGCAAGTAACAAAATGAATACCTGCTATAATTATCAACAATTACCAGTGCATATTTTGCTCCTCCCAAACTGGCTTGCATAGGTCCCACCAGATCTGCATGGACCAACTCTAGAACTCTTTTTGTTTGTCTTGTGCTACATTTACTAACTGGGAATGCCTTTGACTTCGATGCTTTGCATACTGCACAGTCCAAATATGTTTTGCATCCCTTCAAATTTAACCCTTCTGCAAAATCTTGCATTTGCTGCAAAACTTTAAAGCTTGCATGGCCAAGTCTTCTATGTAGAAGATGAACACACGAATCATGCTCTGCAACGTTCTTAAATATATGGGAACATTGAACCTTTTGTCCCTGCAATACATATAGATTATCTTCCTTTATGCCTTCTGAACAAATATTCCCATTCCTTTTGATGAGACACTTCCCATTTACAAAAATGACCTCAAAACCTTGTTTGTCTAAATTAGACACACTTAACAAATTATGTTCCATCTCAGGTACACAAAGCACATTGGTAAACTTGGATTCCAAATATGGAATTTTTACATCGCCTTTTCTGATGACTTTTGCTTTCTGGCCATTTGCCAAAGCCACAGTTTCTTGTGCTACTGGACCAAACCTGCAAAATAATTCAGAGTCATTAACAATTGTTTGACTTGCCCCACTATCTATTAGCCACTTGTCTCTGTTGTTGCTATTGCAAACTTTTGCAACACCAAAATGTTCCTTTTGTAAAGCAGTCCTTTTTGGTTGCACAAATGTCCTTTGCTGCAAACAGTTCCTCTGCAAACAGTTCCTTTGCAAATGGTTGTTTGCTCCACAAATGTAGCAAGTCTTTTCCTGCTGAGCAGCTCTCTGCTTGCAAAATCTCTCCTTTGTTGCAATTTGGTCCGGGTCCGATCTGCTTGTTTCTTCTTCTCCGGAGACTTGCAGTCTGGACCCCCTCCTCAGGAATTTCTCCTCCTCGTGGCTGCTTCTAAAATGGCGTTTTTCTTCTTCATTAAGCAAACATGCCTTTAAAGCCTCAAAATTTAGGTCTTGCTCTTCTTTGCACTCAAATATTGCAGAAACTGTGTCCCAGGTTTTATCTAAACTGTTCAACACCAATAAAACCTTCTGGGACTCAGGGAATTTAATCCCACATTGTTCTAAGTCCAAAAATAAACTTTGTATTTTATTTAAATGCTGTTCCACAGATTCACCTGGTTGCAAACAGGCCCTGTAAAGTTTTCTTGATAATTGCACTATATTGCATGCAGAAACATTCACATGCACAGCTCTCAACTTCAACCAAATCTCCTTTGCAGTCTTTAAATTTGCAACATTTAGAAATTGTTCATCATCTAAATTCAAGATGAGATAAGCCATTGCTCTATCATGACTTTTCTGATCAACTGCTGCAAACACTTGTGGTGGATTTTCAACAATATACCACAGCTCTTTAGCTTTCAGCAAACATTCCATTTTTGCAGCCCATATAATGTAATTCTTCTGGCCCAAATAAGGCACAGAGTTTTCCTCAAATTCCATTGCAGCCATTCTGCTAATTCTGCCTTGTTCTTATATTTTCTAAACACAGGCAATTTCTTCCAGCTTTAAATTACAATGCAGTCCTTAGTAAGCTCTGGGCCCATAACCTGTTAGAGAATTTTAATTTCTCTATTGGTGAAAAATAAATCAGAAGCTCTCACAGTTGACTGCATTTAGCTGATTCAAATAACTTTATATTTATATAAAAATATTTACAATACCATTCTTCTTTACAGCAACATAGCTTAATGAAGACTTCTTACAGAGACAGACCAGAGACAAACCAGAGACTGGAAATCCAGCTCCTAACTCAATACTCTTTTTGCACAGACTCAGTAGCTCTTTCTTCACATTGGCTGACTGAGTTACCACATGACTCTTCCTGCTCATGAATATTCCAACAAACACCTATATTAGGACACAACTGAAAGATATGTAAATACAATGTTGATGACTGAAAGATGGTTTACCAAAACATTTACAGATGTTATATGTACAGTTTGTTATACTCTGTCCTGTTATAGAATGTATTTTAAGTTTCTGTTTTTCTTTCTGTAACATAAGGTAATACTAATAGCAGTGTTGTAGCCAGGGAAGTTGAATCATGTCCACTTCTGTTTTTAAATGTACATTTAATAAAATTTGAAAAAAAATGGCACTATCATTTCAACTTCTTAAATTGTTAGGTCTTTGATAGGCATTGCAGTGGTACATTCATGGATTGTTTACTTCCATCTGTGAGATGGCTGAGATTCTTGGTAATTTCCTTGGCTAAATTGCATGGTAGCAATACAGTTGAATGGAGTGGTATGTCCACATTGTGTGTTTTAAAGCAACCGTAGAAATGTGGGAAAACTGGTTCATGGCTCTTCATATGCTATTTTTCTTTTGTGATTTGTCCTATTTGGTTAGTTTGATTAGGGTTTCCCTAATTCAGTTCTCTAGTTTTTTGTATTGTGTGTTTATTGTAGGTTTCCTCGTCATCTAGAAGTTCTTTCGTTTTTGGGATGTACTATGTTCTATCCATGATAACTGTAGTTTGTCCTTTGTCTGCTGGGAGGTTTGTAATGCTTTGGCCATTTTTAAAGTGTTTTTAGAGCTGCACTTTATTCTGCCTTGAGATGGTACTGTTTTTGTATCCCTTTAATCAAATGAATAATTGTCTGTCTTACATTTTCTTGGTTTTCATTGGTTGGAAGAAAATCAAGTTCAGAGAATACCAAGAATTCAACAATTAAATCCCGAGCTACTGTACATATGCTTGCCACTACTGTAATATGTACTGTATGGTTTTGGTCAGCATATTGTGTGGACCCAACCACATATGATTTACTAAGCAAAACGCTTAAAGACCTGTTGTATAGCATGTTATATGAGGTTAGACCTTATCAGTTAAGTGAAGCACTGCATATTTCCAAAACTACTTATTGGAGACCTTGAGGTAATCAGCAGAGCTCTTTCTTCAGATGCCTTCTATATAATCCAAGATACTGTTAGGTCTCTCCCTTAACATATTTTTGATGCCATTTGAAAACATTTAGTTGTATCCCTAGCCTTTCCCCAAGATTTTAATGTCATGATGTCACAGCTTCAGGATGTCATTTTCAGATTTTTAATATCTCAATTTGTGTTATAGGATAGTCAATGAATGAGACTGTATTACATTTTGCTTTGTTGTGAAATGTTAACTTTATTTTGGGTAATAAGATTCCTGTGTGCTATTTATAGACTGCAGTTTTAATGTTAATTTTATTTATATTTAATTGCACATCTTTTTGTAATGTAAGACCAATAAACAGAGTAAATAAATTATATAGATAAATGGGGGGACACCAGGTGACCTAAACTGTATATTAACAGTCATTGTTAATGTTTTGGTCAAGAAACAGAAATCAGTAAACCCAGGCAGTTCAAATGAATGTAAGGATTTATTGCAAGTTTAAGCTCTCTGCAAGAATCTGAGCTACTAATGGTCAAAGCAAATTGGTGGTAGAATTCAAGGTGGGCTGGACTTAGATCTCTTGTGGGTGCGAAGGGACTCAAGAGTGATGACACATTTGACTCCTCCCTTGGGCACAGCCTCATCATCTCCTACATCACCTACCCCTCCATCTTGCCCCCCTCCTCTTACATGGGTTCTTCTATGCTGCTTTCCCCTTCCTGCATTGTGTCTTTGAAGTCTGAGTTCTCATGGGAACTTGACAAGAGCAGAAGGAAAGCAGTCTCAAAGGAATCCGCCTCCCCCTCATCTGAAGGAGCTGGTGAGCCAGGTAGTGGTTGCTGTAACACAAAAACATCATTAGAGGTTCCATCCCCTCCCCTTCCCAGCAACTGAAGGCCTGATGTGGAAGACCCATCTTAGATGAGTGTTCCACCTCCCCCCAGAGGAATGCAGAGCGACTGGTTAACCTCTTCTTCAACTGGTTCTTCAGGCGAGATTGGGTGGGGTGCTGGGAGCTTGGTCGGTCATGGCTTGTCAAGGAAACACTGGTGAAACTGATGAACTAAATCAGGGGCATGGACATACCATGTGATTTCCCAGGAACGATTTGCAGCAAGGTAGCCTTTCCAATGAATCAAATACTGAAAGCCTTTGTCTCTTTTCCTAGAGTCTAGGATTTATTCCACCTCATATTCTGGTTCTCCCCCCGCTATGACTGGTGGTGGAGGGGGGACGCTGGGATCGTATTGTCCTTGGGGGAGCATTTTTGGGGTAATTGAAGGTGGAAGGCTACAGGGTTGATTTGTCTGACAACTTTGAATGGTCCCACAAATTTAGCATCTAGCTTCTTGGAAGGTCTTGAAGTGGCTAAGAACTTGGTGGAGAGTCAAACCTTGTTTCCTATTGTTTTGCTTGCTCGAGCAAGCTGTTTCAAAAGTTCTTGAGCAGCAAGTTGCTCTTGTAAGAAGTCAGCCACCCCTGGGACAGTTGAGTCCAGTGCAGGGTGGTCTGGCTACAATTTAGGGTGTGTGCCATACATGGCTTAAAATGACATCATTGAAGTTGATAAGTGCAGTAAATTGTTGTAAGAAAATTCTGTGAGTGGCAATAACAATGGCCAGTTACAGTATCTTGGCTGTAGGTGCAGTAGCACCTCAGGTACTGTTGGAGGAGCTGGTTCATGTTTATAGCTTTCCCATTTGTGGCAAGGTGGTGAGCTGAAGAGAGGTTGACCTTAACATTTAGTAGCTGGAAAAGGCTACATTGGAATTGTATGCCTCTATCTGAAACAAGTGCTGAGACCATGCTGTGGTAGTGAAAGACATGGCCTAGAAAAAGTTGGACTGTGTCTTTGGCATTGGGCAATCTGTTGCAGGGTATGAAATGAGCCATCTTGGTGAAAAGATGTGTTTCAGGGCACATCCCTCCATTGCGAATGGGGTTACATTACCTGCTGGGGTTTCCTTGAGGTCATCTATCCTGGCCTGTGAGAAGTGACTTAGTTGTTGCTGAGTCTTTATCTTGGTGATTAAGTCCTGGTGCAGTTGGGCAGCTCCCAAGCTCTCAGTGGTTGGTGGTGAATGTTGAAGCTGGAAATTTGAAGGTTGTAGAATTATTGTTGGTCCTGGAGTCTGTTGAACCAGAGAATATTCTGGTTTGTGAGAGAGAGCATCTGGCATTAGGTTCTTGGAGCCTGGGATGTATTTAACGTAAAAATCAAAATGTGAGAAGAATTGGCTCCATCTGATTTGTCTGGGCGAAAGCGGTTTGGTTTGTTGCAGAGTGTGTAGATTCTTGTGGTCAATGTTGATCTCTATAGGAAAGTGTGCCCCTTCTAGGAAGTGTCTCCAGTGTTAGAATGCTGATTCACAGCAAAGAGTTTCTTATTAAAGGTCTCATAATTGCGATCTGGGGCAGTCAGTTCTCTGGAAAAGAAGGTGCATGGCAGAAGGCTGTTTTCTCCCTCCCTCTCTTGTAAAACAACAACTTCAGTAGCTACACCTGAGGCATCTATTTGGACAATAGATTTCTTTGATGTGTCCAGGTGCTGAAGGCTGTCAAGATTGAATTGCTACAATGTTTGCTAACCTCTGTTGCTACTCAACTTGCCGTAGAAACAGGGGGGAGGGAGAACACTTGGTGGGTGGGGGTTATGAAAAACTATTGTTAACTAACTAGATTTTTGCATGGGAAAACTAGAGTTGATTTTGCTTCTTCAGTGCTGGGATGTGTATTCAATAAAGATTATCTCTTATGGCACCTCAAGACCATAGAGTTTCTTCAATATTGAATTTGCCAGATGGACAGTTGACAGAGGGGCTGGCAAGCAAAAAGTTGCTTTAACTCTTCAAATGCTGATTGGTGTGTAGACATCCAAGGAAATGTAACGCCTTTCTTAGTAAGATGGGTCAGTGGCTTGGCTTTATGATCAAAACCTAGTGTAAACTTCCTGTAGAAGTTAGAAAAGCCTAGGAAGCATTGGACAACTTTGAATGTGTGAGAGGCTTGCCAGTCTAGCACACCTTGGACATTCTGGGGGTCCATCTGGATGCCTTTTGTGGAAATACAGTAACCCAAGAAGTCTAATTGTTGCAGGTCAAATGTGCATTTTTCTGGCTTGGCAAAGAGATGATTATCTCTTAGTCTATGAAGAACTGTGCACACGTGGTTTGTGTGCTGACTCTCATTCTCAGAGTAGACCAAAATGTCATTTAGATAGAGTACCACAAATTTATCTATGAGGTCTGCAAATACTTGGTTCATGAATCTGGAAAATATGGACCCTGTATTAACGAGTCCAAATTGGACCACTGTGTATTCAAATGTATCAAAGGCGGTTAAGTATTTATGGCTCTCTTTGATCCTAATGAGGTTTTAAGCATTGTGGAGGTCCAGTCTTGTAAATATGCATACTTTCTGTAGCTTATCTAAGAGGTTTGGGATTAATGGCAGTGGATAATGGTCTCTTACTGTCACTGAGTACAAAGCTTTGTAATTATGGACCACTCTCAGTGGGGGTCCCCACTATTAGATTCACTGGGGTCTTGCTTCTTGGGTACAAAGAAGGTGGGAGCTGAGGAAGGAGACAGGGAGTGTTGTATGAAACCCTTTTGCAAATTAGAGTCTAAATATTGTTTCAGAGTTTCTAATTCTTTAGTAGACATTTGGTATTTTCTTTTGGCAGGAATCTTGGCTCCAGGGACTAGAGTTATGGCACAATCACAGTCTCTATGTGAGGGGATAACTGAGGCCTCTTCCTCTCCAAAGACATCAGCAAAGTCTGTGTATTTACTTGGTAGATTGGGAATCTTTCTGTTAGCTTTGGGGGGGGGGTTGGAGGGTTCATCGCAGTGAGAAAGGCATTGAGGGCTATCAAAGGCAATAGATCAGTTCTTCCACTTAATCGTGGGGTCATGGTGTTGTAACCAAGTCGTTCCCAACACTAGAGGAAGATCAATGTAGTCAGCCACTAAAAGGGTTAACTTTTCGAAATGTTGACTTATTGTGAATTGCAAAGGTACTGTGGCATGAGTGATGGGGCCTGCTTTTAAAATTCAGCCATCAATACATATCACTGGCAATGGAGACTTCAGAGGAACAGTGGGCATCTTAAGTTTCTGGACTGTGGCTAGGCTTATGAAGTTGGCAGTTGCCCCAGAATCTATCAAAACAGGGATGGTGGTTTCCTGACTGTGGGGAAGTGTCAGGATAGAATCAAATTTTATTAGCGTACCTGAGTGTGGAAGTAATTGAGGCCCATTCAGTGCTTGGGTGGACCCACCCATGAGCTTGTGGAGGGGGGCATTTCTCATTTCCCTGGCCTTGGGGCTTGTCCAGGTGGTGAATAGTGGAGACATTGCTGGGCTGCCTGTTGCCTCTTCTGGGAGGTTTAATAGGACAATTCTTGACCATGTGGTCAAGCTCTCTGCAACAGAACAAAGGGCGAGCTCTCTGCGCTGTTGTCATTCTTCTGTTCCTAGGGCCTGCCTGGCCGCTTTGATGTGCATCGGCTTTTCCATGTCCAAATCTAAGGGGCAGAGAGGCTCTGGGTAGTTAGGGAAGGAGGCAGCTTTGGAAGTGGCTGGCTGGGACTGCTGTAAAATGCTCTTAAGTTCTGCAAGGCGATACTCAGCTGTTATAGCAGCTTGGGAGAGGTCTTTTAGACCACAGGAAATAACTTGTTGTATCAGTTGTGTGATTATGGCCTTGTTGAGGCCGCCCTTGAATTGTGCTGTTTAGGCTGGCTTGTTCCAATTGAGATCTGCTGCAAGTAGCTTGAAGTCTTCAACGTATGTTCTCATGGAGTTGTTGCCAATGCTGGTGGATGCATTGTTCAGCAGTTTCCACCTGGATAGGGTCTCCAAGGTGATCCCTCAATCTGGTGAGAAAGTTTGGGAAATTATCTAGATGGGGTCATTGGTTTTGATGAGTGGAAGCACCCATTTGGCAGAAGAGTTGATTAAAAGACCGAGGATGAAGGTGACTCTTAATCTGTCTGTTGGAAACTCTCCTGGTTGGGTGCTGATGAATACTTCACAGTGGGCTAGGAATGTTTTCATCTTATCAGACTCTCTGGAGAATCTCTGCAGTAGGCAGCTGGGAGTATCGGGAATGAGTGTAGCAGGAACTGACAGTTGTGCCTGGGTGGGTGGGGCAGGTGGCTGTGGTTGTTGCAGAAGCCCTTGTTGAATCAGTATCTATACTTGTTGAATCAGTTGGTGAACACTGGTTGCTAGTTTCCTCATTTTGTCTTCTATGCCACCTTGATGCCTGCTGAGAGAGTGTATGTCTGGCTCGTCTGCTGTTGCTGTAGCTCAGGGATTTGAAGCCATGGCTTGGGTATTTTAATGTCCATGAAAAATTTTCTTTTTGGTGTAGATTGAGTAGTTCAGATTAATGTCATGCATGGGAATAAGGAAACCCATGCAGTTCAAATGAATATAAGGATTTATTGCAAGCTGACAGTAAGCTCTCTACAAGAATCTGAACTAGTAACAGTCAAAGCAAATTGGGGGTAGATAAGAGTCAATGGAATTCAAAGTGGGCTGGACTTAGATCTCTTGTGGGCATGAAGGGACTCAAGACTGATGACAAGTGGGCAATTTCTGGTTGATGTTATGGCGGACAGGTGAGGGAAAGTGGAGCTCCGCTTCTCATGGCTGATTTCAACCTGCCAGGGGGTCCTAGGGGGCCAAAGGTTGCCCCAGAGAGCCGGCGATAAAGGAGGGAATCCTTGTCAATCATGGGCAGATGGTGGTCAGCCCGTTTGATCCGAGGAAATCCCTTCAAACTGGCAGGAGAAAGACAGGCTGCATTTATGCAACATGTCTGGAGCTACTGACAACCGAGTTAGCGGATTATCAACACCGTGTTTTGGAACTGGGTGAGACTATTTTCTTTCTCTCTACTACTTCACAACCCTATTCCCTGGAACGGATAGATTCCCAAAAGGCAAGAATTCCCCAGATGTGACTGGAGGAAGGGGACTTCCACCCTGCCCCACCAGAGAAATGAAAGCAGCAGCAAAAACTTTCAGGGGGACTGGAATAGAGAATATAGAATGATGAATCAGAATTAATATAAAGATATTGTTTTGGCAAAATTGAACAATTTTGAGAATTGCTAAGTTGTGTTTGAAAAAACAGCCAGGTGAGAATAACTTTAATAAATAACTTTTGATTTGAGTCTTTGAAGATGGAAACTACCAATTGTCTGGGAGAAAGTGACATCTAGTGGTGGAAAGGAGATAAAACCTTAAAGCTTGTTTTGTCTGGGCTAAACTTGGCACAGAGCCCGGATACAAATAGCTAGCTTGTCTGGTGCCCTTGGAAACTCTCAGAACTGCAATAAACAGCTGGAGATAGAGAAAAACAGGACTTTCCTGTTATTGACTGTACTAAAGCCTACCGATTACCTTGGATTACAAACATCAATTGATTTAAGACTTTAAGAAGCATCCAGAGACAGAGGATAATATGGTTTTTTGCTACCTTTGACCTGGTGGGATTTACTGACTCGTTTAAGGCCTGCCAGCCACTTTGGATTATAAACATCAGTTGATCTACAATTTTTGGATTTTGGCCACAAGGGCTGTAGCAGACGTTTTAATTTCTCCTCCAGGTTTGGTACTGACAGAGTTGGATTACAAAACTTCCATTTCAGTGGCATATATGTTGGAAGTCACAGGATTATAAAGGTTACATACAAGGACTATAAGAACTATATAATATGATATTAAATTTAAACTGTGTATTGATGCATTGAATACAATATTTGCTCTTTTGGATAAGGCTAGTTTCCAGGGAGCATAGCAGATTGATGACAGAGTAACTGGAGGGTGGGAATAAAAATGAGTGTCCCAAACCTTGGTAAAACTGTTAAAAAACCAGCCTCTGCACCCTCATCTGGGGCTCCTAGCCTGATACACCAGAGATCTATTGAAACAATGCTGCAGCAAGAAAAAGCCAATAACTTCCAAAAGGAAATGCAAGCAACACTGCAGTGAATTCAAGAAGCAATTGCCTCACACAGAGAAGATACAAGAAGAAATCATGATGAGACAAGAAACAACTTGGATAAGATAAATGAGCAGATTTTCAATATAAATTCACAGCTAGAAAACTTCCAACAAATGATTACAAAGAATGAACAAATAATCCAGAAAATGGAAGATAAATCAGAGGAAACTGAGAGAAAGATGGAGGAAATAAAAGAAGAAAATCAAAGATTGGCACAGGCAAATTAAAACATGGAGGATACAGTGGCAGTATTGGAGATGGAGAAAGCCTCACACTTTTTAAGACTACAGAATATACCTGAAGACAAGGAGGAAGATCTAACAGAACTGATTACTAATCTGCTAGCTGAAGGACTGGAAATTGAAAAAAACGAGATGGAAGGAGAAATGGACCAAATATACAGAATCAACTCAAGCTATGCAAGGAGACACAGACTGCCCAGGGAGGTACATGTTAGATTTGTAAAGAAAACAATAAGGGACAAAATACTGAAAAGAGTGAGGGACGAACCATTGATATATAGAAAAAAAGAAATTGTGGTCCTGAAACAGATTCCTAGGAAAATAAGAGACTCCAGAAAACAATACCAATTCCTGACTACAAAACTAAATGAAAAAAGAATGAATTTCAGATGGCTGGTCCTGGAGGAGTTCCTAATCAACTGGAACTCCAAAAGGTATAGATTGGACTCCATTTTTAAGGCAACAGGATTCTATGAGAGACACATAATCTTTGAAGAAAAAACACAAGAAATGCAAGCGGATAGGGAATATAAAAAACAGAAAGAGCTACATAGATCAAGAAGGAGAGGGAGTGGTAAAAGAACAGAGACAGAAAAGGACCACCAGGAGAATAAAACTCAAATATAAGTAAATAAGATGGAGAAGGAAAGTGGAATTCTCTCAATGAATATAAATGGATTGAACTCCCCATCAAAAAGGAAAAAAAATCTTCACACGATTACGGAAATTAAAAATGGATATAATTTGCCTTCAGGAAACATATAAAAAACTAACATTATAAATTCCTGGAATGTCCAAAAATTGGGAAACTATTTTACATCAGCACAACAAAAGAAAAGAGGAGTAGCTTTATACATTAAAGAGACATTGGGCTCTAAACAGGTCTACTCAGATGAAGAATGAAGAATTTTAATGGTGGAAATATTGATAAATCAAAAACAGATTTTGATGGTAGCAATATCCACACCAAATAATAAACAAGAAGAATTTTATCAAAAACTACACAGGAAAATATTGGAAATGGAATACCAAAATATCTTCCTAATAGGAGATTTTAATGCAATTGTAGACAGAAAACTAGATTATAGAAGCAGTAAAATAAGAAAAAAGGGAAGAAAGAGACTCCCCAAGGCAATTTTTAAAACGACAGAAGAAATCTCCGTGCAGGATACTTGGAGAGAAATGAGCCCCCAAAAGACTCAGTACACATTCTATTTGAATAGACATAAATCTTGGTCCAGAACTGATATGATATGGATGTCTCCTGAACTAAAAACTAATATACATGAGATTGAGTTAGAACCCAACATCTGGGTGGACCATAATCGGATAAAGCTGACTTGGAGAGGAGTAAAGAAGAACTCAAGATGGATATTGAACCAATCCCTATTAAAAGAGAAACAGTATGTGGAAGTAGCAATAAAGGAAATAGAATTCTTTTTTTAAAGAAAATAAAAAAGAAGAGACATCAATCCAGAATGTATAGGATACAGCCAAAGCATATTTTAGAGAATTAACTATAACTTATATGGTTAAAAAGAACAAACAAAAAAACCAACCATTTACAATGTTGAGGGAAGAATTTAAGAAACTGGTGTCAGAATTACAAATATATTCACAAAAGAAAGTTGTGAAAAGCCAAGGGAGACAATAAAACACAAATTAAACTGAATAGAGTCAGAGGAATTGGCTCAACAAATTATTTTTTTTTTTTAAATTTTAAATTTTATTTTTAACCAACAAGACAAAACAAAACAAAGCAAAACATAACACACACAATATATATACACTCCTCCTTTTTTTTTACAGCAATTACGTAACGGTAATCTATTATTTACATTTCCCCCTTATTCTTCTTTAGAATATTTGTCCTTATAGCCCCGTTATTTCTTATTTACATTTTTCTTCCTTCATGTTCTACTTCTTACTAAGAATAATTCATATTATTATTATTATACATTATTATACACATATTTTCACTTTTGACCTTTCCATATTTATTCTCCTCTATTATTTCTAGTCTCCAACCAGACATACAACTTGTTCCATATTATATAATACTCTGTGTCTTCCTTTTCTTTTATCTCTTTTGTTAATTTGTCCATCTCAGCACAGTCCAGGATTTTTCTTATTACTTCTTCCTCTGATGGTATATTCTCATTTTTCCAGCACTGTGCATATGCTATTCTTGCCGCCGTTATTATATGTAAAATTAAGTACCATATTTCTTTACTATATTTTCTATTTAAAATACCCAACAAAAAGATCTCTGGTTTCCAGTCTACGGGTTGGTCTATTATTTCTTGGATCCATTTTCTTATTGTAGACCAGTATTTTTTTGCAACTGGGCATGTCCACCATAGATGATAATATGTTCCATGTACTTTTTTACATTTCCAGCATGTTGGCGAATTATTCTGGAACATCTTGGCAAGCTTTGCTGGTGGAAGATGCCATCTGTAAAACATCTTCAACTGGTTTTCCTTGAATGCCGCCGACATAGTGAATTTTATATTTATTTCCCATATTTTTTCCCATTTCTCCAATTCTATATTATATCCAAAATTTTTTGCCCATCTAATCATTGTGTCTTTGACAACCTCGTCTTCCATTTATATCTCAATAGGTATTTGTATAAATTGCTAATTAATTTTATTTCTGTTCCATGTATAATTTTATCCAATTCTTGCAGCTCTTTTTGGATTTCATATACTTTTTTGTCCTCTGTATATTTAGATTGAATTTGTGTAAATGTCCACCAATCAATCTCTCTGCCAATGTCTTGTTCCAATTCTTGTTTTGTTTTCAAATTTCCCTGATCATTTACTAATTCCTTGTATCTAATTATCTTATTTATATCCAATAGGTTTGGGTATTTCAGAGCTTCTGTTGGGGATAACCACATTGGAATTCTTATATAATGTTTTTGTTTTATTTTTTCCCAAGTCTGTAGCAATGCATTCCTAACTATGTGTCTTTGAAAGTATCTGTGTATTTTATGTTTTTCGTCCCATAGGAATGCATGCCACCCTGCCTGCAAGTCATGTCCTTCTGTTGTTAAAACTCTAGTATTTTTCAAATCCATCCAATCTTTTAGCCAAGTTAAGCTCGATGCTTGGTAGTATATTTCCCACTCTGGTAATGCCAATCCCCCTTTATCTTTTGTATCTTGCAAGAGTTTTAATTTAATCCTGGGTTTTTTCCTTTGCCATATAAATTTAGTGATCAATTTATTTAATTCTTGAAAGAATGTTTTCCCTAATTTTATTGGAATAACCTGGAAATTGGATGCAGATGTGATATGTCTTCAGGAAGTTCATATAAAAAAGGATTATAGAAAATTACTAGAGAATGTAAAATTAGGAACACTGTACACAACATTAGCACAAAACAAGAAAGGAGGAATTGCTATATATGTCAAAGAAAAAATAAAATCAAAATCAATATACTCGGATGAAGAGGGGAGAATTTTAATGTTGGAAATAGAATAAGAGCAAAAACAAATCTTATTAACGGCAGTATATGAACCAAATAATAATCAACAAGAATTTTTTTAAAAGGTACATAAGAAACTAGTGGATCTGGATTATGAAAATATTTGTATGATTGGGGATCTAAATGCAATAGTTGATGTTAAGAAAGATTATAAGAGTAGTAAAAAGAACAAAAAGAAGAAAAAATATATTACCAAAATCATTCTTTGACATGGTAACAGAACTCAATCTTCAGGATATATGGAGAGAGACACACAGATCAGACAAACAATATACGTTCTATTCGTATCCACACCAGTCTTGGTCTAGGATCGATATGGGCAACAACAGATGTACAAAAAGGGATAGAGGAAATTGAAATAGGGCTTAATGATTGGGCGGATCACAACCCAATAATAATAAAATGGAAAGGCCAGAAACAGAGAAAAAGATGGTCAATGAATCAAAGACTGTGTAAAGATAAACAATATATACAGATGCTAGAAAAGGGGTTGACATTATTTTTTCAGGTAAATAAAAAGGAAGAGACATCAACACAAAATTTGTGGGATACTACAAAAGCTTACATTCGGGGATTGACAATTACATACAACTCTAAGAAAAACAAAGATAGGAGACTTCAACAAGGAAAATTACAAGAAGAATTAAAAAAAATAGAAGGTGATCTACAGAAGGACCCACAAAATAAAAAGATAAAAGAAAAATGGAATATTATAAAACACAAGATTAACCTGACAACACAAAAAGAAATGGCACAGAAAATCAGGATGGCAAAACAAAATTACTTTGAAAATGCGAATAAAACTGGTCGATGGTTGGCCTATAAATTAAAAAAAGAAAAAGGCAAAAGAACAATACACCAACTACAAGATGAAAGTGGAACAGTACAATATAGACGGGAAGAAAAAAAGAAAATAATACAAAATTTCTTTTCAAAGCTATACCATCAGGAAGATATACCAGATGATAAAGTCAAACAATATATAGAGGCAGCAAAAATGAGCAAAATTACTGAAGAACAAAAGGAAATGTTGAATAGACCAATAACTGCAATAGAATTAGAAACAGCATTGAAAAAACAAAAAAACAACAAATCACCAGGCCCAGATGGAATTCCGGTTGAGTTTTATAAAAATACACAAGAATCACTACAATGGATAATGTTGGAGATTTATAATGAGGTGTTGGAAGAGGCGAAGATACCAACAACTTGGACTGAAGCAATCATCACCCTCATCCCTAAGGAAGACTCAGACCTACAACAAATTCAAAATTATAGACCGATTTCTTTACTGAATACAGATTATAAGACATTTACAACAATAATAGCAGAAAGGATAAAATTTTTTTTTGAATAACTACATTCACCCAGATCAAAATGGATTTTTACCAGGACGACAAATAAAAAATAACATGAGGATAATACTGAATACTTCAGAATTTTACGAAGTTCATCCTGAAAGACAAGCTACACTGGTTTTTCTTGATGCCCAGAAGGCATTTGATAATTTGAATTGGAATTTTATTATAACACAATTGTACTATATGGATTTTGGGACAAAATTTGGAAAGATGGTTGAGAAAATATATACTAAACAAACAGCTAGGGTAATTATAAATGAGGAAATGACAGAAAAAATTGATATAACCAAAGGAGTAAGACAAGGATGCCCACTTTCCCCTCTTCTATTTATTTTATCATTAGAAATACTTCTTACAAAAATCAGAGAGGACCAAGAAATAAAGGGTTTAAAAATTAAAAAGGAAGAATATAAGGTCCAGGCCTTTACTGATGATTTGGTATTTATTTTGGAAGATCCATTAGAAACCAGCTTTAAATTGATTCAAAAAATAGAAGAATTTGGTGAGGTAGCCGGACTTAGGATTAATAAGAATAAATCCAAATTAATAACAAAAAATCTTACAAAGGCACAAGAAAGGGAATTGGAAGATAAAACAAAGATAAGTATAACCAAGAAAATAAAATATTTAGGGATCTGGCTTACAGCGAAATGTTCCTCGATTAAGGAGGACAATTATGATAAAATACTACACCAGATAAAAAAAGATTTAGAAAATTGGGAAAATTTGCAAATTTCATTTTTAGGGAGGACTGCTACGGTCAAAATGAATGTATTGCCAAAAATATTATTTCTGTTCCTGGCTCAACAAATTAAAAGGGCAAAACAAAACATTTTTGAAAATGCAAATAAGCCGGGAAGATGGCTGGCTTATAAACTGAAAAAAGAGATAAGAAATTGTTAAACAAATTGCAAGATGAGAAGGGCAGTTTACAATTTCAAAATGACACAATAAAAAAAATAATTAAAGAATTTTATGAAAAACTATATGATATAGAATAGACATGTCAAACTCGCGATGTCACATGACATCGCGCAAAGTATTGGAGCTTTTTCACCATTGCCGGCAATGGGGTGGGCGTGGTTTCCCGATGACGTGTCCGGCCTGTGGGCCGGCAGTTTGACACCCCTGGTATAGAAGAAATCTCTTGGAAAAAAACAATACAATATATGGAATATGCTAATTTACCAAAAATCCCAGAGTACTTTAAAAATATGCTAAATGAAAAAATTACAGTGATGGAACTGATGGAAGCTATAAAAAAAAACAAAAAATGACAAAACCCTGGGACTGGACGAGCTACCCACAGAGTTGTATAAATGTTTACAAGATATATTAAGCTCACCAATGAAAGAAGTTTGTAGTGAGGTATTATTAGAGGCCAAACTACCAAACACATGGACAGAAGCAAATATTACTTTAATACCAAAAGAGGACTCAGATGTGACACAGATAAAAAATTATAGACCAATATCACTACTAAATGTGGATTACAAAATCTTTGCTTCAATAATAGCAGAGAGACTGAAAAGATTTTTGATTAAATTTATTTATCCAGATCAAAATGGATTTTTACCAAAGAGGCAAATAAAAAATAACTTAAGGATTATTTTAGATACATTGGAATACTATGAAATGCACCCAGGAAAACAAATGGCACTAATTTTCTTAGATGCTCAAAAAGCTTTTGACAATGTAAGTTGGCAATTTATGATACAACAATTAAATTGCATGGACTTTGAGAAAAGTTTATAAAGGTGATTACGACAATATACGATAAACAAACAGCAAAAGTAATTGTCAGTGGGGACTATACAAAGAACTTTAACATAAAGAAAGGCACAAGACAAGGATGTCCACTATCTCCACTGTTATTTATACTAACTTTGGAAGTTCTCAATAGAAATATCAGACAAGATCCAGAAATTAAAGGAATGGAGATAAAAAGATGAAAGCTATAAACTACAAGCCTTTGTGGATGACCTGGTATTTATTTTAGAAGAACCTTGGAGACAACTTCTAAACTATTGAAAAGGATAGAAGAATTTGGAGAAGTAGCAGGATTGAAGATAAACAGAGAAAAAAACCAAAGTTATAGTTAAAATCCTTACAGAGAAGAAAAAACAAACAAACAAAAAAAAACCAACTGTCAGAAAAAATAGACTTACAAATAGTTAAGAAAGTTAAATATTTGGGAATACACTTAACAGCAAGATGTGCAACAATAAAAGAAGATAATTACATAAAATTACTAAATCAAATAAAATTACATTTGGAAAAATGGAAAAATTTACAACTATCAGTGTTAGGAAGAATAGCTACCGTGAAAATGAATAATTTACCAAAACTCCTCTTTCTATTCCAAACAGTACCTATAAAAATAGAGAAAAAGCCTTTTGATGATCTGAATACACTGATCTCAAAATTCATTTGGCAAGGAAGGAAAGCTAGAATCAAACGGAAAATGCTACAAGAAGCTAAAGAAAATGGAGGATTTGGATTACCGGATTGGGTTTTATACTACCAAGCATGTGCTATAACATGGCTAAAAGAATGGCTAACCCTCAGAAATAAAAGATTGTTATATTTAGAAGGACATGACTTGCAACTTGGATGGCACACAATTCTATGGTATGAAAAGAATAAAACCCATAGATACTTCCAAAACCACTATATAAGAAATGCATTATTATTTGTATGGGAAAAGATAAAACCCAAAATCTATATGAAACTCCCAGGATGGCTATCAACGATGGAAGCATTTGTACACCCAAACTTAGTTAAATTTGAGAAAATCTTAACATATAAGGATATTCTGAATACAGATGGGAAATTAAAATCTAAACAAGAGTTGGAAGATCAGGGTATTGACTTATCATGGTGGCCTCGACTACAAATGCAACTGAGGTATGATAAAGATGTTAAAATATATGGTTTTTAAAAGGCCAGACAATGTTTGATCAGATGTTGTTAACCTCTGATGAAAAACTGATTAAGAAATTATATAACTTTTTATTGAATTTGAAAATGGAAGATGAACAAGTGAAAGAAACAATGATAATATGGGGAATATTTTTTGGATACAAAATAGAATTAGAGAAATGGCAAAATCTATAGGAAAGAAACTATAAACTGACAATGGCAACTTTGTATAAAGAAAACCTATATAAAATGGAAAAATGAAGAAACACCATTGGACGAAGAGATAATCAAGAAAATACTGGACTGTGCTGAAATGGACAGACTTACATTGAGGATCAAAGAAAAAGAAGATACAGAATATTTTCAAACATGGAACTTATTTTATCAATGGCTGGAAAAACGGGATAGAGAGTAAGAACTCAATTTGTATTAAAGTGGTACCTGGAAAAATACTGATGGTCCGACAAAGAATATGGGTAAAAAGCAGATGGCCCACCAAAGAATGTGTATGAAAGGGAGGTTTGTTTTGCTTACAAGACAACTCTTAAATTTAGGATGGCCAGACATCCTGTTCCCAGCTCTGCACATGATATATTACTAACTGCTTGTCACATGGTGTATCTAAATTGCTTAACACTTGATATATTGCTGATTGCTAAAAACATTCCAATGTAAACGAGGAGCTATCGATTATAGATCTGTCTAGTAGTTTTTCTATGTTAGAATAAGGACCTATAGAATGTAACCATGTGTGGAATGTGACCTGAAAATAACCCCCACCTGAAGGGTTATAAAAATGGTCATCAATGTACAATCTGGGTTCAGATTCTTTAGCCATGATGGCTCTCTGAACCTGCGCAATAAACTTCCCTTTCCTGGAAAGAGCTGACTCAAGTCTTTCAATTCTACAACATTTTCTGGTGCATTGGCCGGGAAAAGCTTGAGTGAGGCGATATTTCGCTGAGGACGGCTGGACCCTTCGGACCTGCTGGTAAGCCATCTCTGAACAATTCTCCAGGTGCCATGGGGGTGTGTTTCCTCCAGGAGACAGCTGTGGCTTCTCAGCAGAGCCGACAGTACTGAAGGCCAGTCCAAGAACCCTTTGGGAAAGGAAACGAAGTCTGAACCAACTCCTGGCCAGGACGGGTGTAACTACAAGGCAGGCAAGTATGTGTTTAAAGTAATGGTACCTATCTCATTTGAAGATAGAAGAGGGGGCCTGATCACTCCCGTGGACTCGGGACGGCGATCCTAATGAAGTCCATGTTAGGTTGTGTGGGTGGTTAAGCCAGTGCATTCCCTACTAGTGACCGCCGGCGCTGTAGGTCATTGGCAGTGTGTTAGGATGGGGGGGGTGTAGTATGGATGCGGGGTGGCCCCCAGAGGGGACTTTTAAGAAAACTATCCTAACCAATTTCAGTATATAGATCAGTGGGGGGGATGCAGTAGCAGGACGAGCTGATGAGTTATTGCAATGTCAGGCTGAAATGGTTCGTTCGTGTGTGGCTAGACCCAAAGGAAAAAAGCTTCAAGTACAAACTAAAAGAGTGAAAGATGTGAAGATTTCAGAAACTAAGGTGTCAGATGCTAAGAAGGAGATAAGGATGGAGGTAGAGGAGTTGATTCTCAGACCTCCTCCCTATGTTCCACCTTTCTCCCCCTCCCCCCCAGTGCCAGCTGCGGCAGCAGCCGCTCTGCCGGAGGAAGGGCTGATTGCCCCTGCTGTGTCCGAAGAAAGGCAGCCAGCTGTGAGACGAAAACAGAAAGGGGGAGGCTGTCAGCCCCCAAGGAGGAAGGGGATTTGGAAGATCTCTCTGTAAATGTGAGGGGAGAAGTAAGTAAAGAGGACGTGGCAGGATGGACAGCAATTGTTGAATACTTTGTTGACTCCCGAGGAAAGGGAGAAGTGGAAGGCTGCTGTTAGGCAGTGCTTGAAAGATAGGTTGCCAGCTGTACGGGATATACAGCCAGAGTTGGAAACAAGGGCACCAGAGAAGGATCCATAATGGAATGCACAGGATCCACCGCAGATGAGATTGTTAAAGGAATATCAGAATTTAGTAGTAGAGACTCTTCGCAAGGCTGGAAAGCCTTCAGTGAATGTTTTAAAGCCGTCTTTTGTGATGCAGGAAGCAGATGAAAGTCCGGAAAGTTTCTTGCAGAGGTTGATTGAGGCTTATGAACTTTATACACAGGTTGATCCAAGGAGTGCAGACAATGTGCGAATGTTGAATGAGAGGTTCATAGCACAGAGTTATGAAGATATAAGAAAGAAGTTGCAGAGGTTGGAGGGAGCATTAGGAAAGAACACTACAGAATTGTTGGAGGTGGCCAGGAAGGTGTTTGTTAATAGGGATAAGGTGGGAAAACAGGAAAGAAATGCTAGAATGCATAAGAAAACTGAGTTGTTGGCTGTGGCATTGCAAGGAGGGATCACGCTGGGACCCAACCAGTGTGCTAATTGCAAGGAGGAAGGTCATTGGCAAAGAGAATGTCCAAGAAGGCAGATGCGAGGTAGAGGTTGGAGAGGAAGAGAAGGCAGAGGACGTGGAGGTGTTGGCAGTGGGCCCCCCATACACTCCCCCTTCATGGGTAGAGGGCAGAGAGGGGCTCCAAGGAATGTGAGAGATGGTCCAAGGAAGGTGAGAGATGGTCTGAGGAATGTGAGACATTGGAATAGAGACAGGGAGATTGAGGGAATTGGCTTGGCAGGAACTAACGGGTCAGATTGACGAGGACCTGGCTTGGAGGAAGCCCCCCCTGAGCCATTGGTTACTTTAAATATAGGGGGCAAACAGACAACGTTTTTGGTGGATACTGGAGCAGGAAGATCAGTTGTGGATTTGAAAGCAGAGTCTTTGTGTGTGAAGTAAATATGACTGTTACTAACCTCAAGAGAAAAGAAGATACCAAAAGAAATAACCTCATTCTGTTTGTCTGGCCAACAAACAAAGTGAAGAAAGATGTGTTTGTTTATTTATTCTCTCCCTCTTAAGAACAGCCCAAAGTTACCTGCTCAGGCAGGAAATCCTATACCATTTTCTTGCCTATTCTGCTCTCTCCCTTTTGCAAATGTTAGTGTGTTAATGCCTTTTCAAACTCTATCTGCAGACACAACCCCCTTTCCCCCCCTGCTTTTTTCTGGCTGTGTTGCTTTGAGAGGGAGAGAGATAGAGAGAGAGGAGAAAGGGGGGGGGTTGATCTTTTTAACTTTTTCTCTGCTTAGAATTCAGGTTTGAGAAAGGTTGGGTGGCTGTGAAAATTTAATGCCCACTTTTGCAATTTTTTCTATTCAAAAGAGGAGTCAGTAATTGTTGGACAACTTTTTTTTTGGAAATTTTTGAGTTTAAATTGTTTAATATCAACCAAAAGAAATGATTCTAAATTGTTTGCTTAGATTTGTAAATGTTCTCCCTATTTAATGGAAATTTAATGGAAATCTGTTTCCATCTGAATGGAATTTGATTAAATTGGAATTTGACTAACTTTATATTAAAAGCAATACTAGAGTTTAGGAAAAAAAAACTTTCAGTAACTCAGAATATCTTATTAAACTTGTTTACTTTTTTGTGTGAAGTTAAAACGAAGTTGAGAAAAATTTTGGGATTATAAATAGCTATGCTGTTTTGAGTAAAGATTTGTATGCAAAACTGTTAGAAAAAGAGCTTGTGTTAATAAATGCAAACAGGGTTTGGTGAGCTCTCCTTTGTTGGTTCTTTGCTAGGTAATTTATTTATAAACAAGGACAAAGGTTGGAGAAGGTTTTGACCCAGAAGTGTGTGCGTGGGGGGGGGGGGGGAAAGGCAGCCAGTGGCATTTTTATCTAAAATTGACATTTGGGGACATCTTGGTGGTTAGCATTTCTTATCAAGTGTGGACAATTTTAATCAGGAAGCCTAAAGGAGGTATACACTTGTTCATAGCAAAGTGGTTTTCAGTTGTGGATTTGAAAGATGCTTTTTTCACGATTCCTATTCACAAGGCTAGCCAGCCGTTGTTTGCTTTTGAGTGGGAAAATCCAAATATAGGGTCTCCAAAAAGGAGGCACAATTAGTCAGAGGGAAGGTGAAGTATTTGGGGTATGAGATTGAGGAGGGGCATAGGGCTTTAGGCTGGGAGAGGAAACAAGCTGTGCTAGCTATTGCTGAACCCCTTAATAGGCGGCAACTGAGGGGCTTTTTGAGTTTGGCAGGGTTTTGCAGAATATGGATACCAAATTTTGCTCTGTTAGCAGCACCTCTTTATTCAGCTACAGAAGGAGGTGATAAAGACCCTTTTGAATGGGAGGGAGAACAAAAGAATACCTTTAGGGAAGTGAAACGAGCCCTCACATCAGCTCCAGCTTTAGCCTTGCCTAACTTAGAAAAGCGTTTCAATTTGTATGTTGATACCAGGAAGAATGTTGCCTTGGGGGTGTTAACTCAACAATTAGGACAGTGGCAACGCCGGTGGCTTACTTATCTAAGCAATTAGATGGGGTTGCCCAAGGCTGGCCACATTGTCTGAAGGTTCTTAAATTGACCTTCTCATGTCCCATAAGTGTCCACACCCCTCATGCAGTTCATTCTATCTTGGATAATAAAGGGCATTTGTGGATCAGCAGTCAAAGGCTTTTTAAGTATCAGGCGATGATGATTGAAAACCCTCAAGTGAAATTAGTGGTGTCTAACCAGCTAAACCCCAACTATTGCCCACAGAAGTGGATTCAGAACACAACTGCTTGCAAGTTTTGGAAGCTATATATTCAAGCTGTCCGGATTTGTCTGATATTCCTCTTCAGGATGCTGCCCTGAATTGGTATACAGGCGGCTCGAGTTACATGAAGGATGGGAGGAGGGTTTCTGGATATGCGATTGTGAATGATGAGGAAGTGGTGGAAAATAGTCCGCTAGGAGCAAGCTGCATTGCTCAAGTAGCAGAATTATGGGCATTAATTAGGGCATTGGAAAGAGCTGAAGGGGAAACTTTGAATGTTTGGACTGATAGTAAATATGCTTTTCTAACTCTGCATGCTCATGGTGCTGTGTATAAGGAGAGGGGATTCAGGGATTCGGCTGGCAAACATGGGTTACATGGACACTTGATAAAGCATCTTCTCGATGCAGTACAAAAGCCAGCAAAGGTTTCAGTTATGCATTGTAAAGGGCCATCAGGGGGGAGTATGGGGGGAACTGAATAAGCAAGTGGAAAAACTTAGGGACTATGTTGTTGAACAAACACCTTCTAAACTAATAACAAGATGTCATCCCTTTAAACCAGGGGATAAGGTGTGGGTAAAACATTGGAAACATGAACAACTGGAGGGGAGTAATAATGGCCTCTCCTTTAGCAATAAAGATTGCAGAATCTAAATCTTGGATTCACTGGACCAGAGTTAAAGCAGCTGCAGAACCTCTGTGGACAGTGAACAGGGACCCCAAGGTTCCCACCAAACTCACTCTTAAACGTGTTTAGTATGTTTAATGAATATTTTATTGTTTGTAAACCAGATATTGTATTAGCACAAGTGTATCCTGCACATATATCTACGGCTGTCTGGCTGAAATTCAACCCCCTGCTAAGCCACACCCGGAAGCTGGCTTTCTACGCACGGGAGAAGAAAGGATGAAAGGCTTCCTTCTGCTTTTATATAGTACTATTGTTGCATGTAATAATGTTTGTCTTTCTAATTTAGGCCAATGGAGCAAGCCAGAAGAAGCTCCACGCCTTATCCAATCTTATGCTATAGGCACGGGCACTTGTAAAGGTCACCCCCTATTGGATTTTCCCCAGAATGCTGGAATGGTATCTGGCCTCATCCTTGTCAATTTCCCCAAGCATTTGACAGAATAGTTAAAGAAGTCTGTATGACAAGACAACCTGTCAATCCCGAAGCCTGTCAGTATGTTGGGTATATTCTTAGGAAAGGCATATGTGTAAAGGCCCCATATAAGAAGCCTCCTCCTCCTGTTACTCTGGAGTGTGGGCCTCCCTTATTCTGGGGATGGGAGCGGGTCACCCTAGTCTCGCAGTTGAAGACGGGATGGAAGGGGACTTGCATCGTACATGTAATCCCGGGGGAATTAGGAGTTACTAACCAACGACCCCCGAGGAAGCGCCCAGAGAGAAAACGAAGCAAAAGGTCCCAGCAGAATAAGGATATGCCCCATCCATTGGAGTCAAGGATGCAATATAATTTGTGGGTCCAATTGGCTAAACTAGCCAACACAACTGATTTTTGCCTTTCTGAAGCATATGACATGGAAAATTTGCTGTCCACATGTTTAATACCCGTATGTGTTTCTGTCACAGCAGCCAAGGAGTTTAGTCAATATGGGTTTAAAGAACACATAGGCTATGAAACAATGTACAGCTGGGGTCACATTTCCAAGTTTCTACCCACTGATGCTTCAGCTTTACATACTCCTAATGTAGCCATTCCAGAAGACTTACAATGTGCACATATCACAGGGTGTGAGCAGAATACACCTTCACCTCATTGCCTGAAAGTGAGCCAAGAAAAGCTAAATTGCACATCTTTCCAAACAGTGTCTTTTGGGTATGCAAACATATGGTTACCTAAAGGGTGGTTCTTCACATGTGGGAATTCCAGAGACAAGAGTATAACAACATACATACATCAGACCCAAGTGTTACGGAATGAAACTTATCTGCATAGATGAGATAAGTCTCATCAGGGGGGAATAAAGTGGTACCTGGAAAAATACTGATGGTCCGACAAAGAATATGGGTAAAAAGCAGATGGCCCACCAAAGAATGTGTATGAAAGGGAGGTTTGTTTTGCTTACAAGACAACTCTTAAATTTAGGATGGCCAGACATCCTGTTCCCAGCTCTGCACATGATATATTACTAACTGCTTGTCACATGGTGTATCTAAATTGCTTAACACTTGATATATTGCTGATTGCTAAAAACATTCCAATGTAAACGAGGAGCTATCGATTATAGATCTGTCTAGTAGTTTTTCTATGTTAGAATAAGGACCTATAGAATGTAACCATGTGTGGAATGTGACCTGAAAATAACCCCCGCCTGAAGGGTTATAAAAATGGTCATCAATGTACAATCTGGGTTCAGATTCTTTAGCCATGATGGCTCTCTGAACCTGCGCAATAAACTTCCCTTTCCTGGAAAGAGCTGACTCAAGTCTTTCATTCGTACAACAGTATTACTAAGCAAAACAAATCAACCCAGACAACACGTTGTTCATTAAGCACTAATGAAATGTAATAATAGAAAATTAATAAAATATTATAAAAAAAAGACTGATGACATGTTTGACTCCTCCCTCAGGCTCAGCCTGATCATCTCCTACAGTTTTATAGTTTGCACTTTTCTTTAAGAATAATAAATGACATGGAGAAAAAGATGACCAGATGCTAGTCTATGTGTTCTCTTGGTTAAAGAGCTGTTTAATGCTCAACTGGATGGAGACCAAAGTGAAAGATTGGTATATGTCTCCATAAAAATACTGTAAATATTAGTTTTGGAGCCACATATGGCCAACAAACTCTTAACTTAAACCAAATTGATCAGAATTTTCTTTGATGAAGAAACAAGCAAATCCACTAAGAAGGATTCAGCCCAAAGAGCCGTGGTGGCTCAGTAGTTATTGCAGGCTAATTCTGCTGACTGCCGACTGCCAGCAGTTTGGCAGTTGGAGTCTCACTGGCTCAAGGTTGACTCAGCCTTCCATACTTCCAAGGTCAGTAAAATGAGGACCCAGATTGTTGGGGGCAATATGCTGACTCTGTAAACCACTTAGAGAGGGCTGTAAAGCACTGTGAAGTGGTATATATGTCTAAGTGCTATTGCTATTTACAGCAATCATCTTCACAAATAAACAGGGACACAATTTGGAGGTACTTCTGAACTTAGCCCAGTACCTGAGTTCTGAACTATTGTAGAGGCAATGGCTAGTTTGGGGTGGTGGATTCATGTGCCTAACTCCTTGAACAGTCATATGTGGCTGCATTCACACGTCTCGGTTTACATGTGAAATGCACTGGGAAATTTCATCTGAGTCATACTGACTTGTTCACTGTAACTTTGGGATCATTTCTAACACACTGCTATTCCAGTTCTCCACACAACTAAGCAAAGTTCAAGAGCTCTGGATGGTGGTACGTAAATGACCAGTTCCTCCTGCACATATCTACCTCATGCATTGAGGTAAAAAGGAAAGGAATCCCTTTTTCAGTCCTGGCCTTTTCAGAAACTTAGGACCTATCTAAATTCAGTCCTGCTCCTTCTCCAATTATCACTTTTCTTATAGACTTTTTAGAATAAAATATCTAGGGGGATTAGACAGGCTTTAAATCTTTTGCCCTTGTACTGAGCCCAAGTCAGGACTCTCCCTGCTTTTGAACTAGTGTCTTTCAATGAAAGTAGCAAGTTTGTCATGCCCCCAGCATATAATTTGTGAATATACTGTTGCTGTTCTCTGGCATGTGTTGAGCCCCATCTAGTGGCCGGGAACAAATCCTTTATTGTTTGGAAACTGGCCCTTTAAGGCAGGGGTGTCAAACTCAATTTCATTGGGGGCCGTATCAGTATTATGGTTGCCCTCAAAGGGCTGGGTGGGTGTGGCTAGGTGGGCGTGGCCAGGTGGGCATGGCCAGCTCAATGCTGCTCACTCAGCACAGCTGACTCGAGATACCGGGGTCAGGACAGAACAAATTGCACCGGCTAACTTGATGTAGGGGCAACTCGTTGCCCCACAAGCTCTTCACCTCCCCAAACTTCTGGCAGCCAAGCACACACAGACACACACACACACACTGCATTCCAAGTTTGGGGACTTTTATCCACAGAGGATGGAAAGGGCCTTCTTCCCAAGCCCAGGCATGATTGGTAGTTTGCTAGCTCAGATGTGGATAGTCTCCTAGTCTCCAAGCTTGGAATGTGTGTGTTTGTGTGTGTGTAGTTTCCTTCTTCTGCCTTGACAGATCTCTGGAAAGCAAGAGGAGGAGGCAGGGGAGCAGCACTTCCCAGTCCTGCATGAGGGAGGCTGGCCCTTCTTCTTCTTGAAAGGGAATCCCCATTTCTAATCATGCATGGTAAGGATGCTGGCTTGTTGGAGCAGCCTTCCCTCACGCAGCTTCCCTGCCACCTCCTGCTCCTCTCCAGAGATCTTTCAAGGCAGAAGAAGTTGGACTTGGAGGAAACTGTTTCCTGGAAACTTTTACCACATCAACATCATGGTTGCCTTCAAAGGGCCAGTTTCATGTAAGAGTATTGTATCGTATTAGTTCAGAAGTGTATTATGTGTAACAAGTGGGGCAAAAAGGATTAAAATTTCAAATATGAACAAATAAATTATTTATTTCAAATAAATCTGCAAAAACAAATTTTAAACAAAGAAAAACACAAGCTTTTTAGTTCTCATGCCATTTTGTCCGAACTAGATGTTTGGCATCTTTTCTTGGCTACAAGTTCATCCATGTTTGGGATTAGGTTTTGAGCTGTGGATACTCTCAGGATAGAGTGGAGGTGTGCATCCATGAGCAGACTTCTGTGTGTGCTTTTGTTCACCCTCATGACAGAGAAAAGTTGCTCACAGAGGTATGTACTCCCAAACATGCAGAGCATTCGAGCAGCTTGTAGGCGGAGTTGGGGCATTGTTTCAGGGATGAACCTGGTGAACTGCGGGTCCTACAGAATCGTACTTTCTCTTCAGCATGCTATTACATTGGAGTTCTATCAGCTCCATCTGGATATTTACAGGTGCGCTCTCCACTTCGACTGAAAATGGATTGCTGAGCAGTCCAAAACTGAATTTCTGTCTTTCAAAATCAACAAAGCAACGTGTAAACTCCATCTGAAGTGTGCTCAGTTTATCAGCAAACTGAGCACTTGAGAACACAGTGGTGGAGACTTGGCTTTTTATTGTTTGGCAACTGGGAAAGTGACTCAAGTTTCCTTGCTGCATCTGAGTCTCCCACAGTCACAGCTTTACTTGAAAAGTTTTCACGGCATCGTACATGTCTGTAATCACACGGTCCCGTCCCTGAAGCTGAAGGTTTAGTGCACTGAGATAATTAGTAATGTCACATAGAAAAGCTAATTCACACAGCCACTTTTCATCCCGCAATGCTGTGGAGTCTTTTCCTTTGCTTTCAATAAACTGACAGATTTCCATACGCAATTCAAAAAATCTATTGAGCACTTTCCCTTGACTTAGCCATCGCACCTCTGTGTGATAAGGGAGATCACCAAGTTCAGAATTTATGTCTTCAAGAAAAGACTTAAATTGACGGTGATTTAAACCTTTGGCTCTTATAAAGTTAACAGTCTATGTTACAGTGTGCATTACATGTTCCATTTTCAGGGCTTTGCTGCATAGTGTTTCTTGATGTATGATGCAGTGATATGCTGTCAGCTCACCTGTGCAATTCTCGCTCTTCATTTTCTCCCGCATCCTTCCTACTAATCCACTCTTTTCCCCGCACATTGAAGGTGCTCCATCTGTTTTGAGTCCTATAAGTTTGTCCCAGGGCAGTTTCATATCATTTATACTTTTGGATACTGCTTCAAATATGTCCTTTCCGGTGGTAGTGCCATGCATTGATTTTATAGCCAGAAGTTCCTCCGTAATGCATAAACCTGAGTCCATTCCACGGATGAAGATTGTCAGCTGTGCTGTGTCAGAGACGTCAGTGCTCTCATCCACAGCAAGGGAATAAGCAATACATTCTTTTCCCTTTTCAACCAATTGTCCTTGTAAATCAATGGCAAGCTCACATATCCGATCAACAACAGTATTTCTGCTTAGGCTTACATTCAAAAAAGTTTGCTTTTGGTCTGGACATAAGACTTCACACACTTTAATCATGCAGCACTTCAAAAACTCCCCCTCTGTAAATGACCGGGCTGATTTAGCTATCTCTTCTGCCACTATAAAACTAGCTTTCACAGCAGCTTCACTTTGTGATTTTGCTTTTGTGAACATATGCTGCCGTGACATCAGGCTCTTTTTCAAGAAGGTGTTCTTTAGCTTCTGCTCCATGTTCAAGTTTTTGTACTTGTCCTGATGTTTCGTCTCATAGTGCCGTCTCAAGTTACATTCTTTAAATACAGCCACAGTAGCTCCACAAACAAGGCACACAGCCTTATCTTCAATGTCAACAAACAGGTACTCTGCCTCCCACCTCTTTTGAAAGCGTCTTTTTTCAAAGTCCACTTTCCGTTTGGCCATTTTGGGGGGTTTAAATATCGGCACGCAGGTCTTCTTCCCTGCAGATGTATATATGGATGAGACTGGACAGAAAGCTCAAAGTCCCAGGTGCTCTGTGAGGCAAGCAGTTGTGAGCATGGTAGGTATCCACTCTGGTGGCTCAGTAGGATGCTGCGAGTCCAGATGTTTTGAGCAGGTTTAGCAATATCACAGCATCTATGGAGAGAAAGCAAGTGACTGCAGCCCTCTTTGATACAATTGAAATTATATATTTTATACAAGAGAGATCCTGTATGGATGGAGGAAAAAATCAGCAATCCACCATCACTCCGAAGCTGATCTAGCAGCCACAAGGACTACTCAGCCTCTCTAGTTAAGCTACCTCCATTTCTGATCAGATTCTGATATTTTCAGGGCTGCCTTCCAGTCTCTGATTGCGGGGGGGGGGGGGGATCAAGACACATCCAGCTTTCCCAAATAGGAAACAAGAAACCACTTCCTCCATCTTTTTCCAACAACTCTCCTATGTCCATGAAGCCCAGAAATAGAGCTCAAAATCCCTGAAATATCCATCCATAATTTAGCTTTCACAAGCAATGCTGGTTAGATCTCTCAGGGTCTGTTGGTCTGTCCTTTGGGGGAGACCCAAAGCACCCCTCCATTGACTTCCACGCATTTCCCACAAAGCCTGAGAGCATAATGAGGTTTGGGGACCCAGGGGGCAAGGGGATGGGACTCATGTGGGAGGATGCCCATCAGGTATTGAGTGCCAGTTGTTTAACATGTGTGGTGTGCCAATGAAGGGTTTGGGGCTTTGTGGCACTGGACCGTGGAGCAAGGACTTCCCCTTTGTACTTTTAGTCCAGATCTTTGCTAGTGGGGAATTCTGGGAGTTGAAGTCCAGCCGTCTTAAAGTTACAAAGATTGAGAGAGATGGGGTTCAATTGTTTTATGTTTGCTGGGTTTTCAGTTTGTGGGGATACTTCCTCAGAATGAGATGGTCTTGGAGCACCCAAAGGAACAGGAGTCCCTCAGTCTCTCCTGCCTGCATATCCTCCCCTCCCTTCCTAGCTGACAACACGCAATGGGTCAAGGGGCCAGAAGGCTGATGTTGCAGGCTCCTGGGCTGTGCCAGACTGGCCATTTGGTGAGGCTCACTGTCTCAGAGCAGGGAGCAGCTGAGACTTTTCCTTGCCCAGCAGTGAACGCCAAAGCCTCAACTACCAGAGGGACCCTCACTATCCCTCTCAGCCCACGTGAAGGACCCTCAGATGGTGGCACGGCTGCCTGGAGCCCTGCCCCCTCCAGCCCAGCCCAGCCCAGCTCTGCTTCCCCAACCAAAGAGGTGTGCGGCCGTGCTCACCTCTTCCTTGAGGCTGCTGCCAGTGCTGCCATGGGGCTACAGACCCCACATGCGCAAATGCGCTACAGGCGGGATGGGCCGAGCACAGCTAATGGGACGCCCGGCAGGCTGCGATGGCAGCTTCCTCTGGTTTGGTGGCCTTCCTGGGCTAGAGGAGAGCAGAGGGTTGACAAGGTTGTTGCCAGAGGCAGCACGTGGTAGGGGTGGCTTGGCTGCAGGCCCCACGTGCACAAATGCACTACAGGCGGGATGGGCCGAGCACGGTTTACCATATGCCCGGCGGGCTGCGATGGCAACTTCACCTCTGGGCTCATGACCTTCCCGGGCTAGAGGAGGGTGGAGGGGCGGCAGAGCTCCTGTTGCTGTTGCTGCTGCTGCTGCTAAGGTGGAGTAACCTGACTGCTGGGTTCCGAGGTGTGAGAATGTGCTGCAGGGACCAAGCGCACCTTATTGGACATCCCTGGCCATCACTGCAGGCCAATGAGTGGTCGAGGTACCAACGAACTGCAACTGTTGCTGGGCTCCACCAGCCCACGTGCGCTTGCCTCCTCCTGTGCACGCGCCCAGGGCGAGTACTCGCCCAGGCCGGGCTGGCGCCAAGGTGGTGGGGGCCAGACCTTCGTCATTTCCAGTAAAGTGGTATCTGGAAAAATATTAATGGTCCGACAAAGAATATGGGAAAAAGCAGATGGCCCACCAAAGAATGTGTATGAAAGGGAGGTTTGTTTTGCTCACAAGACAGCTCTTAAATTTAAGATGGCCAGACATCCTGTTCCCAGCTCTGCACATGATATATTACTAACTGCTTGTCACATGGTGTATCTAAATTGCTTAACACTTGATATATTGCTGATTGCTAAAAACATTCCAATGTAAACGAGGAGCTATCGATTATAGATCTGTCTAGTAGTTTTCCTATGTTAGAAAAGGACCTATAGAATGTGGTATTTGAATGTGACCTGCTCAGGAAATAACCCCCGCCTGAAGGATTATAAAAATGGTCATCAATGTACAACCTGTGTTCAGATTCTTTAGCCATGATGGCTCTCTGAACCTGCGCAATAAACTTCCCTTTCCTGGAAAGAGCTGACTCAAGTCTCTCAATTCTACAACATTTTCTGGTGCATTAGCCGGGAAAAGCTTGAGTGAGGCGATATTTCGCTGAGGACGGCTGGACCCTTCGGACCTGCTGGTAAGCCATCTCTGAACAATTCTCCAGGCGCCATGGGGGTGTGTTTCCTCCAGGAGACAGCTGTGGCTTCTCAGCAGAGCCGACAGTACTGAAGGCCAGTCCAAGAACCCTTTGGGAAAGGAAAGGAAGTCTGAACCAACTCCTGGCCAGGACGGGTGTAACTACAAGGCAGGCGAGTATGTGTTTAAAGTAATGGTACCTATCTCATTTGAAGATAGAAGAGGGGGCCTGATCACTCCCCTGGACTCGGGACGGCGATCCTAATGAAGTCCGTGTTAGGTTGTGTGGGTGGTTAAGCCAGTGCATTCCCTACTAGTGACCGCCGGCGCTGTAGGTCATTGGCAGTGTGTTAGGATGGGGGGGGCGTAGTATGGATGTGGGGTGGCCCCCAGAGGGTACTTTTAAGAAAACTATCCTAACCAATTTCAGTATATAGATCAGTGGGGGGATGCAGTAGCAGGACGAGCTGATGAGTTATTGCAATGTCAGGCTGAAATGGTTCGTTTATGTGTGGCTAGACCCAAAGGAAAAAAAAGCTTCAAGTACAAACTAAAAGAGTGAAAGATGTGAAGATTTCAGAAACTAAGGTGTCAGATGCTAAGAAGGAGATAAGGATGGAGGTAGAGGAGTTGATTCTCAGACCTCCTCCCTATGTTCCACCTTTCTCCCCCTCCCCCCCCAGTGCTGGCTGCGGCAGCAGCCGCTCTGCCAGAGGAAGGGCTGATTGCCCCTGCTGTGTCCGAAGAAAGGCAGCCAGCTGTGAGACGAAAACAGAAATGGGGAGGCTGTCAGCCCCCAAGGAGGAAGGGGATTTGGAAGATCTCTCTGTAAATGTGAGGGGAGAAGTAAGTAAAGAGGACGTGGCAGGATGTACAGCAATTGTTGAATACTTTGTTGACTCCCGAGGAAAGGGAGAAGTAGAAGGCTCCTGTTAGGCAGTGCTTGAAAGATAGGTTGCCAGCTGTACGGGATATACAGCCAGAGTTGGAAACAAGGGCACCAGAGAAGGATCCATAATGGAATGCACAGGATCCAGCACAGATGAGATTGCTGAAGGAATATCAGAATTTAGTGGTGGAGGCTCTTTGCAAGGCTGGAAAGCCTTCAGTGAATGTGTTAAAGCCGTCTTTTGTGATGCAGGAGGCAGATGAAAGTCCGGAAAGTTTCTTGCAGAGGTTGATTGAGGCTTATGAACTTTATACACAGGTTGATCCAAGGAGTGCAGACAATGTGCGAATGTTGAATGAGAGGTTCATAGAACAGAGTTATGAAGATATAAGAAAGAAGTTGCAGAGGTTGGAGGGAGCATTAGGAAAGAACACTACAGAATTGTTGGAGGTGGCCAGGAAGGTGTTTGTTAATAGGGATAAGGTGGAAAAACAGGAAAGAAATGCTAGAATGCATAAGAAAACTGAGTTGTTGGCTGTGGCATTGCAAGGAGGGATCACGCTGGGACCCAACCAGTGTGCTAATTGCAAGGAGGAAGGTCATTGGCAAAGAGAATGTCCAAGAAGGCAGATGCGAGGTAGAGGTTGGAGAGGAAGAGAAGGCAGAGGACGTGGAGGTGTTGGCAGTGGGCCCCCCCATGCACTCCCCCTTCATGGGTAGAGGGCAGAGAGGGGCTCCAAGGAATGTGAGAGATGGTCCAAGGAAGGTGAGCGATTGGAATAGAGACAGGGAGATTGAAGGAATTGGGTTCTGCTCTCTCCCTTTTGCAAATGTTAGTGTGTTAATGCCTTTTCATCTGTAGACACAACCCCCTTTCCCCCCTGCTTTTTTCTGGCTGTGTTGCTTTAAGAGGGAGAGAGATAGAGAGAGAAAGGAGAAAGGGGGGGGGTTGATCTTTTTAACTTTTTCTCTGCTTAGAATTCAGGTTTGAGAAAGGTTGGGTGGCTGTGAAAATTTAATGCCCACTTTTGCAATTTTTTCTATTCAAAAGAGGAGTCAGTAATTGTTGGACAATTTTTGGGGGGAAATTTTTGAGTTAAATTGTTTAATATCAACCAAAAGAAATGATTCTAAATTGTTTGCTTAGATTTGTAAATGTTCTCCCTATTTAATGGAAATTTAATGGAAATCTGTTTCCATCTGAATGGATGTGGAGGAATTTGCACGTGCAGCAAACTGCCGTGCACTGCTCCCCACAAACCTCATAACCTTTTGATACCCTTTGTCCCAAGGAAGCAGCCAAAAGATCACCCCCTTTTTGACTTAATATCTTACCTACCTAAATAATAAGTTCCCCCTTATCTCTTCCTGTCTTTATCTCTTCTTGTCTTTATCAGTTCTTTCTCCTTTCCTAATTTACCTATATTTGTTTTACCTGCTCTCAACAGGTAATGTGTTACTAGAAAATAATTGCTTATATGAAGGAATTTTTCAATTACTTTATGTCAACAACTAAAGATTAAACTTCTAAATGTAAAATGTCAGCAGTTAATGGAAAAGCCTATGTATGTAAAAAGTATATAAGAAACAATAAACTCAGAGTTGGAGAAGCTGTGTGAAGCTGTGTCATGCAGCTTCAAAACCTCTGCTCAAGACATGCCTGAGTCTTTTTCTTAGCATCGTTACAAATGGCGCCTTGAACAGGGACATCCCCTTCCGAGGGAAAGCAGCAACCAACATATTTACAGTCGTCTGGAACAGACCCCTTGGTGCACCTTCTCGTCTTCTCGTCCTGCGAGATTTCTCAAACTGTAAGTATGGGCTGCGATATATCTCACCATCAGCAAAAGCATGTAAGAGAGTTAAAGTTTCTCTTACACAAATCGGGCATGACCATGCCTGAAAGGGAGCTTAGGAAGCTGGTGAGTGAGATAGGAAAAAACTGTCCTTGGTATCCTGAAAGGGGGACACTCCAACTTAAGGATTGGGAAAGAATAGGTAACACCCTTCATCAGGAACCCCGAGCCTCAGTGGATGTTTTGCATTGTTGGCATCAATGTCGCCATGCAGTGGAAAAATATGGAGCTGATGCAGTACAATTAAGTTCTACTCCCTCTCCAGGTTTTAATCATGAAAAGGTTTCAGTTCCATCAGCTCCTATATCTTCCACGATAGATGTAACACCTTCAGAGCAAAAGAACTCTAGATCTTATGTTCCTATTCGCCATGTATTAGAAAATCAAATGGCGAAAGGAGAGGGAGATATGCAGGAAATAGCAGATATGCTCTCAGTTTGTCCTGTACATTTGACTGGGCAGGTAGATGAGAATGGAGCCCCAATGGTTGAATATCGACCACTTTCTTATGCAATCTTAACAGAATTGCGTAAGGGCATAAGAGATACTGGGTTAGGTAGTTCATATGTGCAAGGTATGTTAGAAGCAACAATGAGGAATCATGTTTTGGTACCAGAAGATTGGAAAACAACAATTCGTATGTTATTAACACCAGCTCAGTATGTGGTATGGGATAGTGAGTTTAGACATCAATGTGCATTAAGAGCAGCAACTTCTGGAGGTGCTTACCTCCCAGAGCAGTTATATGGCTCTGGTGATTACACTCCAGTGGATGCACAAATTGTTTTGCCTATAGCTACTCTTCAAATATCCTCTGAATGTGCTTACAAAGCTTTTGGAAAAGTTCCTATAACTGGGAAACCATCTCAAGCATTTTCAAATATTCGTCAAAAGGCAAATGAACCATATGCAGATTTTATTAACCGTCTGCAAGATGCCTTGAGACGACAAATTGATAATCCTGATGCCCAAGCTGAATTGCTTATGAAATTGGCTAAAGAAAATGCCACCTCTGAATGTAAACGGACCATTATTGGATTGGGAGCTCAACCAGATTTAGCAGAAATGATAAAAGCATGTCAGGATATTGGGACTGTTTCTTTTCAAACTAATCTCTTAGCTGCAGCTCTTACAAAACCTCAGGGGAAATGTTATAATTGTGGTAAAATTGGACACTTTAAACAGGATTGCAGAAATCCTGGGGGAGGAAAGTATGCCTCCCGACCATTTAAAAATAATGCTGGGAGACGTCCAAAAACAAAATGCCCTAAGTGTAATAAGGGATTTCATTGGGCTAATGAATGTAGGTCGGGAAACTTCAAAGCGGGCTGGTCTCTGGCCCCGGTCCAAACAGAGACTCTTCAGTAATTCCATCAACAATTAACAATAGCCCTGCTGCCACTAGAGGGAGTGCTGGGATAAATTTAACTATCCAACAAGACATATGTTTCAAATTTCCAGGAGAAGTACAAATTATTCCTTCACAACTTTCTGGACCCCTCCCTTCTGGATATGTTGGATTAATTTTGCCTCGCTCTAGCATGGGAAAAAAGGGAATTTTTGTAATACCAGGAGTAATTGATTCTGACTATACAGGTGTCATCTTTATTCAATTATGGACTAACATGCCACAGACTTTGCCAAGTAATACTAGTCCTGCACAATTACTCCATTTGCCCTATTTTGTCCCTGCAGGGGGTCGTGATAGGGATCCATGGGACGGCAGGTTTGGTTCCACAGATCCTGTTGTAATTGCATTAACCACCCCAATCACCACCCAGCGACCCCGTCAGACAGTCTTTTTTCAGGGTAAGCCTTTTGAGGGCATAATTGATACAGGGGCTGATGTTTCAGTAATTTCAGCTAAAGATTGGCCTGCATCTTGGCCCACTGACCCATGCCCTAGTGTCTGGGGTGTAGGAGGGCGACAAGGTGCACGACAAAGTACACAATTTCTTTCTGCAAGTCTTCCTAATTCTACTGTAACTGTTCAACTTCGTCCTTTCATTCTTGACATTCATGTCAACCTTTGGGGACGAGACTTGCTTAGTAAATGGGGGGCTATCGTCACCTTCGATGAATAAAGTGTCCGCCTTACCCTTAACTTGGTTAACTACTACCCCTGTTTGGGTGGAACAATGGCCTCTTCCTCTGTACAAATTACAGGCCTTAAAAATTCTTGTTCAAGAACAATTACAAGCCAAACACATTGCCCCTTCCACTAGTCCATGGAACACTCCAGTTTTTGTTATCAAAAAAAAAAGTGGCAACTGGAGATTATTACATGATCTCAGATCCGTTAATTCCTGTATTCAGCCTATGGGAGCTTTGCAATGTGGCACCCCCAATCCAAATTTAATTCCACAGGATCATCAATTGATGATCATAGATCTGAAAGATTGTTTTTTCTCCATACCTCTGTGCATAGCAGACAGAGAAAAATTTGCTTTTACAGTACCAGCTATAAATCACACTGAACCCACTTGCCGGTACCATTGGACTGTATTACCACAAGGAATGTTGAACAGTCCCACTTTATGTCAATATTTTGTAGCCAATGCTTTGGCTCCTTTTCGTAAGCGTCATCCAACAGCATTAATATATCATTATATGGATGACATTCTTATAGGAGCCCCTTCCATCCCATCTTATTGGCTTTCTGAACTTCAAGTAGATTTAGCCAATAGTGGACTCCAGATAGCCCCTGAAAAGGTACAGCTTTGCTCACCCTATGTGTACTTAGGACACAAACTCCTCCAAAGTTATTCAAGTCCTAATATTCCACAGTTCTCTTTACCTTCTTCTATTTCGCTGGTTAAGTTACAACAAATTTTGGGCACTATTAATTGGGTAAGACCTTATTTTTGCTTACCTACAGGTCTGTTAAGCCCCTTATTTGAGTTACTCACCCAGGGCAAATCCCCTGCAGATGTTATCTCCATTCCTTCTTCAGTGCAAAGTGTTATTAAACAAATTAATTCAATTATAAGAACTAAATTTGTTGACCGTATTCCTGTTCTTAATTCTCCACTAACTTTATTAATCCTCCCCACTGAGAAATTACCTACAGCTGTCCTTTCTGCTATAAAGAACAATCAAGTTTATTGTATTGAGTGGCTCTATCTACCTAACACTCCTTCCCATAATGTCTTACATATTTTTCTTGCTATATCAGATTTAATAGTACAAGGTCGTTTGCGGGCTCTTCAACGCACTGGCACAGACTTGGTGGATATTTGTATCCCTGTTGCTAAATCTAATTTTGAATTTGCATTTCAGACATGTCAAGCTTTACAAATTGCTTTGATAGACTATGTAGGAAAAATTTCCTATCATTTACCTAAAGACCCTCGCTTTACATTCTTAATGACTTCCTCTTTTCGCATTTTCTCTATGCTTTCAAATCAGCCTTTATCTGATGCTATTACTGTATTTTCTGATGGTGGCAAAACTAGAGGAGCAATCACATATCGAGATGAATCAACAGCGAAATGGCACACTCTTTACACAGCAGTGCAACCCACACCGCAACGATCGGAACTTGCTGCTGTTATTCTTGCTTTTTATACTTTTGCTCAACAACCATTTAATCTCATTTCTGACTCTCACTATGTCTGTCAACTTATTGTTAATTTACCTGGTGCTTATGTAACACCCAGACTAGATGCTAATTTATTATCTTTGTTTTTAACTTTGAAGCATTTATTACAGGATCGTACTCATCCATATTTTGTTTCACACATTCGAAGTCATTCCTCTTTACCTGGACCTCTCTCTGAAGGTAATGCTCAAGCAGATGCTGCTGTTCATATCCTACCCACTTTGTTTTCTGATCCCTTTTATAGTCACTCTTTTTTTCATCAAAATGCTCGTGGCCTCGCACAATCCTGCCATATTCCTCTAAGCCAAGCGAAACAAATCATTTCCGCTTGTCCTCAATGTGCAGGTCTATCCCCTATAGGAGACACAGGTGTTAACCCACGTGGTTTAGAAGCCAATCAATTATGGCAAATGGATGTTACTCACGTTCCATCTCTAGCCCCTTGGAAATATCTCCATGTTTCAATTGACACATTTTCTGGTGCTATTTGGGCAACACCCCAACGGGGAGAAACCTCTAACCACGTCATTTCCCATCTTATGGCTGCTATTACGGCTTTAGGGAAACCAGCTGTTATAAAAACAGATAATGGCCCAGCTTACACTTCCACCACCTTCCTACAGTTTTGCACTACATGGAATATTCTTCTTCGTCATGGCCTTCCCTATAATTCTACTGGCCAAGCTATTGTGGAACGAGCCAATCGTTCAATTAAAGAATGTTTACTTAAACAATTAAAAAAGGAGGGATCAAGGGTACCTAATTTGGCATGGATAACTCGTCAAGTCAATAAAGTCTTAATAACTTTAAACCAGCTAAATATTTCTTTTCAAAACACTACTGCCTACCAGCGTCACTTTCAGCAGAAAGCTGTGCTTCCTAATCCATTGGTATATTATCGGCAATTGCCTGATAAAACCTGGCTAGGTCCAGTTCCTTTATTAACATGGGGACGAGGCTATGCTGCTGTGCTTGCTCCTACAGGCCCTCTTTGGATTCCAGCCCGGTGTGTGCGACCAGCCAAAGATGTCGTGGCATCAAGTCCAGAACCCAATACCGGAAATGAAGCAGGTGACTCTTCAGACAGCACAACGTCCCTTTCGCTCTCGCCATCGCAATTGACCAACAACCTGGGACAATGTGAAGAACTTGACATCCAAAGCGCAGGAGGTTCTGAGGCAACAGGAAAAAGAACCTACACCAGAGAACTTATGCGCTGCCATATTTGTGGTTTTGACTGCAAATTCCTTAGTCATTCTTTGCCTCTCTTTCCTTCTTAATTGCTGTGTGGGGGCTCAAGTTCTTCCATCTCATCCTTTAGAATCACGGATGAAATATAATATCTGGGTGCAATTAGCTAATGTAACACAAGTGACAGACTTTTGTATTTCTGAATCATATGACATGGAAAATTTACTCTCTACCTGTCTTATACCTGTGGGTGTCCCAGCTTCAGTTTTTTGTGTTATTTCAATATTTCTGAGCAATCTGGCATTATTGAAAAGCAAATTAATGTTTTACATAACTTGGCTTCTGATTTAAAAATTGATACCTTAGGAAATTGGTGGAGTGCTCTATGGTCATGGCTTCCCATTGGCCTTCTTGGAAAAATTGTTCAATATCTCATTATAATAGTTGCTATCCTTATCAGCTGTTGTTGTTTATTTCAATGTCTTTTTTCTTTACTTAATAAGATGTCTTGCAATCTTCCATACTAAGCTAAGACCCACTAACTACTCCTGCTTAAAATGTCTTCATTAATAAAATAAAAAAAGGTGGAATGTGGAGGAATTTGCACGTGCAGCAAACTGCCGTGCACTGCTCCCCACAAACCTCATAACCTTTTGATACCCTTTGTCCCAAGGAAGCAGCCAAAAGATCACCCCCTTTTTGACTTAATATCTTACCTACCTAAATAATAAGTTCCCCCTTATCTCTTCCTGTCTTTATCTCTTCTTGTCTTTATCAGTTCTTTCTCCTTTCCTAATTTACCTATATTTGTTTTACCTGCTCTCAACAGGTAATGTGTTACTAGAAAATAATTGCTTATATGAAGGAATTTTTCAATTACTTTATGTCAACAACTAAAGATTAAACTTCTAAATGTAAAATGTCAGCAGTTAATGGAAAAGCCTATGTATGTAAAAAGTATATAAGAAACAATAAACTCAGAGTTGGAGAAGCTGTGTGAAGCTGTGTCATGCAGCTTCAAAACCTCTGCTCAAGACATGCCTGAGTCTTTTTCTTAGCATCGTTACAAATGGAATTTGATTAAATTGGAATTTGACTAACTTTATATTAAAAGCAATACTAGAGTTTAGAAAAAAAAAAAACTTTCAGTAACTCAGAATATCTTATTAAACTTGTTTATTTTTTTGTGTGAAGTTAAAACGAAGTCGAGAAAAATTTTGGGATTATAAATAGCTATGCTGTTTTGAGTAAACATTTGTATGCAAAACTGTTAGAAAAAGAGCTTGTGTTAATAAATGCAAACAGGGTTTGGTGAGCTCTCCTTTGTTGGTTCTTTGCTAGGTAATTTATTTATAAACAAGGACAAAGGTTGGAGGAGGTTTTGACCCAGAAGTGTGTGCGTGGGGGGGAAAGGCAGCCAGTGGCATTTTTATCTAAAATTGACATTTGGGGACATCTTGGTGGTTAGCATTTCTTATCAAGTGTGGACAATTTTAATCAGGAAGCCTAAAGGAGGTATACACTTGTTCATAGCAAAGTGGTTTTCAGTTGTGGATCTGAAAGATGCTTTTTTCACGATTCCTATTCACAAGGCTAGCCAGCCGTTGTTTGCTTTTGAGTGGGAAAATCCAAATACAGGGCAAAAAAGGCACAGTATACCTGGACCAGGCTGCCACAGGGCTTTAAAAATTCACCTACCCTGTTTTGGCACAGCCCTAGCAGAAGATTTACAGCATTTTGTGCCCCGACAGAGGGGTGACACGCTTCTGCAATATGTAGACGATGTGCTGGTGACAGGCAGAACTGAAGAGACATGCTGGGAGAACACAGAATCTCTTTTACACTTACTGTTGAAGTGCGGCTATAGGGTTTCCAAAAAGAAGGCACAATTAGTCAGACGGAAGGGCATAGGGCTTTAGGCTGGGAGAGGAAACAAGCTGTGCTAGCTATTGGTGAACCCCTTAATAGGCGGCAACTGAGGGGCTTTTTAGGTCTGGCAGGGTTTTGCAGAATATGGATACCAAATTTTGCTCTGTTAGCAGCACCTCTTTATTCAGCTACAAAAGGAGGTGATAAAGACCCTTTTGAATGGGAGGGAGAACAAAAGAATGCCTTTAGGGAAGTGAAACAAGCCCTCACATCAGCTCCAGCTTTAGCCTTGCCTAACTTAGAAAAGCCTTTCAATTTGTATATTGATACCAGGAAGAGTGTTGCCTTGGGAGTGTTGACACAACAATTAGGACAGTGGCAGCGCCCGGTGGCTTACTTATCTAAGCAATTAGATGGGGTTGCCCAAGGCTGGCCACACTGCCTGAAGGTTCTTGCTGCTATAGCAGTCCTTTTACAGGATTGTAATAAATTGACCTTCTCATGTCCCATAAGTGTCCACACCCCTCATGCAGTTCATTCTATCTTGGATAATAAAGGGCATTTGTGGATCAGCAGTCAAAGGCTTTTTAAGTATCAGGCGATGATGATTGAAAACCCTCAAGTGAAATTAGTGGTGTCTAACCAGCTAAACCCCAACTATTGCCCACAAAAGTGGATTCAGAACACAACTGCTTGCAAGTTTTGGAAACTGTATATTCAAGCTGTCCGGATTTGTCTGATATTCCTCTTCAGGATGCTGCCCTGAATTGGTATACAGACGGCTCGAGTTACATGCAGGATGGGAGGAGGGTTTCTGGATATGTGATTGTGAATGATGAGGAAGTGGTGGAAAATAGTCCGCTAGGAGCAAGCTGCATTGCTCAAGTAGCAGAATTATGGGCATTAATTAGGGCATTGGAAAGAGCTGAAAGGGAAACTTTGAATGTTTGGACTGATAGTAAATATGCTTTTCTAACTCTGCATGCTCATGGTGCTGTGTATAAGGAGAGGGGATTCAGGGATTCGGCTGGCAAACATGGGTTACATGGACACTTGATAAAGCATCTTCTCGATGCAGTACAAAAGCCAGCAAAGGTTTCAGTTATGCATTGTAAAGGGCCATCAGGGGGGAGTATGGGGGGAACTGAATAAGCAAGTGGAAAAACTTAGGGACTATGTTGTTGAACAAACACCTTCTAAACTAATAACAAGATGTCATCCCTTTAAACTAGGGGATAAGGTGTGGGTAAAACATTGGAAACATGAACAACTGGAGGGGAGTAATAATGGCCTCTCCTTTAGCAATAAAGATTGCAGAATCTAAATCTTGGATTCACTGGACCAGAGTTAAAGCAGCTGCAGAACCTCTGTGGACAGTGAACAGGGACCCCAAGGTTCCCACCAAACTCACTCTTAAACGTGTTTAGTATGTTTAATGAATATTTTATTGTTTGTAAACCAGATATTGTATTAGCACAAGTGTATCCTGCACATATATCTACGGCTGTCTGGCTGAAATTCAACCCCCTGCTAAGCCACACCCGGAAGCTGGCTTTCTACGCACGGGAGAAGAAAGGATGAAAGGCTTCCTTCTGCTTTTATATAGTACTATTGTTGCATGTAATAATGTTTGTCTTTCTAATTTAGGCCAATGGAGCAAGCCAGAAGAAGCTCCACGCCCTATCCAATCTTATGCTATAGGCACGGGCACTTGTGAAGGTCACCCCCCTATTGGATTTTCCCCAGAATGCTGGAATGGTATCTGGCCTCATCCATGTCAATTTCCTCAAGCATTTGACAGAATAGTTAAAGAAGCTTGTATGTTTGACAAGACAACCTGTCAATCCCGAAGCCTGTCAGTATGTTGGGTATATTCTTAGGAAAGGCATATGTGTAAAGGCCCCATATAAGAAGCCTCCTCCTCCTGTTACTCTGGAGTGTGGGCCTCCCTTATTCTGGGGATGGGAGCGGGTCACCCTAGTCTCGCAGTTGAAGACGGGATGGAAGGGGACTTGCATCGTACATGTAATCCCGGGGGAATTTGGAGTAACTATCCAAAGACCCCCGAGGAAGCGCCCAGAGAGAAAGCGAAGTAAAAGGTCCCAGCAGAATAAGGATATGCCCCATCCATTGGAGTCAAGGATGCAATATAATTTGTGGGTCCAATTGGCTAAACTAGCCAACACAACTGATTTTTGCCTTTCTGAAGCATATGACATGGAAAATTTGCTGTCCACATGTTTAATACCCGTATGTGTTCCTGTCACAGCAGCCAAGGAGTTTAGTCAATATGGGTTTAAAGAACACATAGGCTATGAAACAACGTACAGCTGGGGACACATTTCCAAGTTTTTACCAACTGATGCTTTAGCTTTACATACTCCTAATGTAGCCATTCCAGAAGACTTACAATGTGCACATATCACACGGTGTGAGCAGAATACACCTTCACCTCATTGCCTGAAAGTGAGCCAAGAAAAGCTAAATTGTACATCTTTCCAAACAGTGTCTTTTGGGTATGCAAACATATGGTTACCTAAAGGGTGGTTCTTCACATGTGGGAATTCCAGAGACAAGAGTATAACAACATACATACATCAGACCCAAGTGTTACGGAATGAAACTAACTGCTTGTCACATGGTGTATCTAAATTGCTTAACACTTGATATATTGCTGATTGCTAAAAACATTCCAATGTAAACGAGGAGCTATCGATTATAGATCTGTCTAGTAGTTTTCCTATGTTAGAAAAGGACCTATAGAATGTGGTATGGAATGTGACCTGCTCAGGAAATAAGCCCCGCCTGAAGGATTATAAAAATGGTCATCAATGTACAACCTGTGTTCAGATTCTTTAGCCATGATGGCTCTCTGAACCTGCGCAATAAACTTCCCTTTCCTGGAAAGAGCTGACTCAAGTCTCTCAATTCTACAACACCAGGACAGGTGTCCGGGCCACATCCAACCATATGGCGGGCCACTTGTGGGCTGCGGGCCTTGTGTTTGACATGTCTGCTTTAAGGTCTCCATTCCCATCATCCTTCATTCCAAAAACAAGTACACCCTGGGAAGCCAGACACCATTTCCTTTAGCATTATTAGGAAACAAAAGCACCAGGAAGAATCCAGCCTAATCTGTGACACACATTCATCTGAGGACAAAAATCCACATCCCATACACACAGTGTCGCTGGTGACATTTAGAGTTATCTGTATTTGTTAATTGTTATGTTCACCAGCAACTCAACACCACTTATTTTATATTTGGATTCTTTATGTATTTCTATTTTTCCCATTTTCACCCATCCTGTTCCTTTAATAAAGAACCCAGATCTATGGACAGACTGTTTTATTGGAGAATAGGTGGGTTTAGGTGCATGTCAAGCTGCACACAAGGTAACGTGTAGCGAGGGCAGAATAAAGTTTACAAGTCACCCTTATCCAGACTAGGATTACAGCAGGGACAAGTCCTGCTACGAGATTAAGTCTGTATGCTTGCATACTTGCTAACTCTGACTCCTCTAAGTTGACTCAGAATGGAATATGAAGATGAAGGGATTCTCTTTAGAATTCTCCAATTCTTAAGACATCTCACCAGTATAATTAATTTAAAGCCATGGCCTAATTAAATCCATGTTTTATTTCATTCTTTTCCTCTCTCCTATAAAATCACAGCTTTTCAGAATTAGCTGCTAAATTTTATTTTGTTTTTAAAAAGTTATATTGACTCAGTTTAAAATGTAATGTTAGCAGTTCCATTTGAGGAAGGACCTGTTAAAAATGTCAGATATTTCCAGTAACTAGGAACAGGTGCTTGGCCTTTGTAAAAATTAAATAATGAACTTGCCAATCTTGACTCATGTTAAAAACTATGCAGGGTTAGATCTGGTTATTATTTGGACATGAGACCACCAAAAAATTTCAGCATCATATACCAGAGTGGAAATTTTTAAAAAATCTAGCCAGAGCAGGAAGAATTTTAATTCAAAATTGAATTTCTTACTGCAATGTCTTTGACTTTCCCTTTTTAATATTTAGCATGACCCACAAGTAACCAGAATAACAGAGTTGGAAGGGACCTTGGAGGTCTTCTAGTCCAACCCCTTGCTCAGGCAGGAAGCCCTATACCATTTCAGACAAATGGTTGTCCAGTCTCTTCTTAAAAATTTCCAGTGTTGGAGCATTCACAACTTCTGGAAGCAAGTTGTTCCACTGATTAATTGTTCTGTCAGGAAATTTCTCCTTGCTTCTATGTTGCTTCTCTCATTGATTGGTTTCCATCCATTGTTTCTTGTCCTGCCTTCTGGTGCTTTGGAAAATAAGTTGACCCCCTCTTCTTTGTGGCAGTCCCTCAAATGGAACACTGCTATCATGTCCTTCCTAGTCCTTCTTTTCATTAAACTAGACATACCCAATTCCAGCAACTGTTCTTTATATGTTTTGGCAGCTGCAGCACACTGCTGGCTCATGTTTAAGTGATTGTTCACTAAGACTCCAAGATCCCTCTCACAGTTACTACTGTTGAACGAGGTACCACCTATAGTATACATGTGCATTTGGTTTTTCTTGCCTAAATGTAGAACCTTACTTTTTTCACCATTGAATTTCATTTTGTTAGATAGTGCCCAATGTTCAAGTGTCAAGATCCTTCTGTATCTTAAACCTATCTTCTGGAGTATTGGCTATTCCTTCCAGTTTGGTGTTGTCTGAAAATTTGATGAGTTCCCCATCTATCCCCTTATCTAAATAATTGATGAAAATATTGAAGAGTACTGGGCCTAAGACACAGTCTTGGGGTACCCCACTGCATACTTCCCTCCATGTAGATGCATTTCCATTGAGGGCTACATATTGAGTGCAGTTGGTCAGACAGTTACGAATCCATCTGGTGGTGATGCTGTCTATCCCACCTTTTTGTATCTTATCAAGTAGTAGGTTGTGGTCTACTTTATCAAATGCCTTACTGAAGTCCAAGTAAATTATATCCACAGCATTTCTCTGGTCCACTAATTTAGTCACTTTGTCAAAGAATGCAGTAAGATTTAGCTGGCATGATCTGTTTTTGACAGCCATGTTGGCTTTTGGTTATGACTTTATTTGCCTCTTCCCAGGTATTGATGTCAGGCTGATAGGTCTGTAGTTTCCTGGATCCATTTCCCCCCCTTTTTTGAAGATGGGAACTACATCAGCTCTTTTCCAGTCCTCTGGCAGTTCCCCGGTGCTCCAGGATCTTTGAAAGATATGGTTCAGTGGTTCTGAGATCACATCTGCCAGTTCCTTCAGAACCTTGGGGTGTAATACATCTGGTCTTGGTGATTTGAATTTGTCTAAGGTGGACAGGTGCTTTCTTACCATTTTCTTGCCTATTTTAACTTGTATTCCTAATCTGTTTTTTATGCTGTTTTTGATAGGTTGGACTGTTTTTTTTTCCTTTTGTGTAAAGACAGATACAAAAAATGAGTTAAGCAATTCTGCTTTCTCTCTGTTTCTTGTCACCTTCTTGCCATTTTCTCCCATTAATGGACCAATCCTTTTCTTGACTTTTTTTTTGGCTTTTTACATGTTGAAAGAAGCTTTTTTTTTGTTATTTTTGACTTTGGTCGCAAGCCTTAGTTCATTTTGAGCCTTAGCTTTCCTCACTTCATCTTTGCAGGCTCGGGCTATTTGCTGATATTCTGCCTTATTTATGTGCCCGTTTCCACTTTTTATACTTATCTTTTTTTCCTTTCAATTTATCAGACAGTTCTTTGTGCAGCCATGCTGGTTTCTTTTGAAAGCTGTTTTTTTTTTCTTTATTGGAATTGTGCTAGACTGGGCTTTTATTATCTCACTTTTCAAAATTTCCCAAGCTTATTGGGTTGCTTTCCCTTGAGTACTCTCATCCATGGAATTCTTCCCAAGCTCTCTCTAAGTTTATTGAAATCAGCTCTCTTAAAGTCCAAGACTCTAGTTTGACTTTGTTCTATTCCTTGTGCTTGCATGATGTTGAATTCCAATATTGCATGATCACTTCCCCCCAAGGTTCCTGTAGCTTCAACACCTTCTTTTTTTATTTTTTTATTAAAAAGTTTTATTGATAATTACATAATAAACCCAATAACCCCCCCTACCCCCCACCCCCCCACTTCCTGGAACCAAATACAGGGTATATCAAACATATTAAACATAATCTAATTAAATTAACAAATATATTAATCATAAGCTAAACAAGTTTAACAATTTGTACAACAATTAAAATCATACTTAACCCTTAACTCCCTTTAAACCTTATTATTAATAATACTTATTTTTTAATCATAAAATAAATGGAAATTTTCAGTTCCATATTTAATCTGAATATAATCTATCCATCTTCTCCATACCATAATATATCTTTCTTGTGTATGATCCTTTAAATAAGCAGAAATTTTAGCCATTTCTGCCAAATTGGAAACCTTAAAAATCCATTCTTCTAATGAAGGCAACAAATCTTTCTTCCAATATTGACCTATCAATAACCTTGCCACTGTAATTAAATTCAACATTAAAATAGTTTCTTTAACATCAAAATCCTCAAAAATCCCTAATAAAAATAGTTGAGGAGTAAACTTTATCTTCCTTTTAAAAATATTTTGAATGTTCCACCAAATCATAATCCAAAAGGCCTTAATATTTTTACAAGTCCACCAAATATGAAAATAAGTTGCATCAGAACTACCACATCTCCAACATTTGGGCTGTAAATTAGGATACATACAAGATAACTTTTTAGGATCCAAATGCCACCTATAAAACATTTTATAAAAATTTTCTCTTAAATTTTGAGCCTGTGTAAATTTAACATTTCTAATCCAAATTGTCTCCCATAAATCCAATGGGATTGGTTCCTGAATATTCTGAGCCCATTTCACCATACAATCTTTAACCAATTCCATTTCCGAGTCCAATTCTATTAAGATATTATAAATTCTTTTTATATGAGCCTTGCTCTGATCTTTAATCTGTATTATCAGATTTTCATCTCCTAATGTTATCCCCGCTTTCTTATCTAAAGTCCACCTGTCCACTATTTGTAAATATTGAAACCATGACTGTAAAATATTCTCTTGTCTTAATACCTCCAAAGACTTTAATTGCCAGTCATTAACTGACCATATAAGTAATTTTTTATACGAAATTTTTCCAAAATTCATCCCCTTCGATATCCCCTCTATTGCGTGTCCAGGAATCCCCCAAATAGGTATTTTATAATTTAACCTATAATAATACTTCTTCCAAACTCGAAGTAGGGCACTTCTTAAAATATGCGATTTAAAAGCCCAATCAACTTTCTTATTAAAAATTAAGTATGCATGCCAACCATATAATAAATCCCACCCTTCAAGAGAAAGAATATTTTCATTTGTTAAATTAAGCCAGTCACTTATCAAAGTTAATGCGGCTGCATCATAATATAATTTCAAATTAGGTGCTTTAAGCCCTCCTCTTTCACGAGCATCTTGCAAAATCTTAAACTTCACCCTTGGTTTCTTCCCAGACCATATAAATTTATTGATACCCTTCTGCCACTCATCCAAATTAGCATCTTTTTTAAAAATAGGTATCATTTGAAATAAAAAAGAAACTTTGGTAGAACATTCATTTTAACAGCTGATATTCTCCCCAACATCGACAATTGCAATTTTTTCCAATCATTTAAATCCTTTTGTACTTTTGTCCATAATTCTCCATAATTATTCTTATATAATTTTGCATTAGAAGCAGTTATAAACACTCCCAAATATTTAACCTAAAGCTTGTATAATTTCATTGTGAATCAATCTTCTGGAAAAATATATGACCACATCTCTTGGTAAATTTCTTTGTCTGGCAATCCATGAGTTCACTCTAAAATTTTTTTCGATCCCCTCCCAGATCTCTTCCGGTTTCCATCCCAAATTAAAAGCAATATCCTTAACCACCAACTCTCTTAAATCCTCTTGTGGGTTTTCTTTCAAACCCCTAATACGCAGAGCTAATTCCATATCCCTATACTGTGAAATGAGTAATTCATCCTGTGTCATCTCTATCTTATGCTCAACTTCATCAACTCTGCATTCCAATTTCTCTGCATTTTCCATCACTTCGTCCAATCTGTCATCAATTCTCTCAATATGCACAGCAAGACCTTGAAAAGCAAACACAATATCATCCCTCATCTCTTTATTCTTCTCCTCCAATAATTCTGCCATTGCAGCCCTCTCCGAAGCCAATTTAATATCCAAAAGATCAGCCATCTCTTCTTTAATATCTGAAGCAGTTTGTTTTACAGCATCTTGTATATCTTTAAGTGAAAAAGCAGGTGAAGGAGGAGAAGGAGGGGGCGATTTGGGCTTAGTTTGAGAGATGGTCTGTGTTATCAGGTAGGAAATAGAAGCTTTTGGGACCGAAGACACAAATCTTTTTGAAGCCATTTTTGAAACAATATCAATAAAATTACAATCCTGTAATGTTGAATTAAGAGTCTTATAATGTAGATAATAAGAAGAAAGAAAAAAAAACAAAATAATACAGTCCCCCAAAAAAAGAAAAGAAGAAAGTTCTTGCCTTAGAAATCGAAAGTTCTATTAAGTTTGTTGCAACAAACAGAAATAGCCAAACGCCATCTTTAACTTCCGTCACTTTCCCTTTCTTTCTTCAAACAAAGGAAGAATCTTTTTTTAAAAAAAAGAAGATGTTGTTTCCTCAGGAGTTAAAGTCTTAAATAATCCCAAATCTAATTTCTCCTGATCAGCTCCATCTGCTTTTAAATACTCACAATCTCACTTTAAAAGGCAGATGTGGAAGCAGCGTCTAACTTTGTTCCAAAACTTTGGAATGAAGGCGACCTGGAATGCAGAGTAAAACTCGGGCTCCAAGGGAACTCTACCCTCCGACTTCCCTAAAAATATAGGGGCCTCGGGGAGCTCTACCTTTACCCAAGAAACTCTCCTCTTCCTCTTCTCCCAAGGAAAGAGGTTTTAAGCCACGGAACAGCTGATCTTCACTGTCCCCACCGGCTTTTATGCAGTCCCAGGACAGACGGCTTAAAGAAAGCCGCCATCGGTGCAGCTGAGCGCCACCAGAAGTACTTCAACACCTTCTTAAGCTACAAAACCTACTGCCTTTAGGACTGCAGCATACTTCTAACTTGCCAACAGAGGGGGGAGGAAGGAAAGAGATCTTTGAATCTACAGGTGTCCTATATCAGCGTGAGACCGAAATCTGCTGAAGAATTGTTTTGGCGAAACTAAAATCTGTTCTCATAATAATTACTAGAAAATGTGTTGGACAATGGGATCTGTGCTGTCAGAGAGGGGTGGGAAAAGTTTCGTTCTTTTAATTAACTGCTTCCCACCATTTCTTTACAGCTAGCTTCCCTTTGACCCTACAGGTTTGATTCTGCTCAATAAAAGTAATCATTAGAAGTTTGCAATGGCTCTGTTGTTTTGCTTGGTTGGGCTTTTCAGCTAGGGATTGACATTAAGGTAGCTCTCTAAACAAATTAAAATCCATTGAGGGGCCCTGAGCCCCTATGCCCCACTGGAAGCCTCCAGGGGGTGGTGAAGACTCAGGGGAGAAAGCAATTGATGGCAGCGACCGTGATACCTGCGAGTCTGGCGAAGCGTGCACCCATCATGTGCTTCTGCTGCGGTCAGGAAGGCCACCGAGCTGCAATGTGCCCGGCGCCAATGCCCCAGATGGTTCCTATGACCCCAACTACTTCAAAGCCAAAGAAGGCACCCAAAAAGGGAAAGGAGAAGTCACAGGTTGCAACTCAGGTCATTGAGGACTCCCCTCCCAAGAGTGGAGGGGATGGAACTCTGACTGAAGAGGAACCACCAATGGTCCTTTATGACAGCGAGAGCGAGGGAGAAGATGACCCAATGGTGAGTGGACCAGTTAACCACCTTGAGGTTAGTGTGGGCATCAAGGCATCCTGCTCAGGGGCGAGGGGAGTGGTTAAAGCCCTCATGGATTCAGGTTGCTCTTATTGCCTATTATTCAGGTGGTGGTGCAGAAGTTGGGGTTGCATGTGAGGAAGCTTTAAAAACCCATGAAGTTAAAAAAGGTTGATGGCTTGCTGATAGGGGACAGGGCTGCTTCCTATATGACTGAGCCAGTGCAACTAGAATTAGGGGAGCACCAGGAGACCATTCACTTCATGGTCGGTCCAAAGATGGCAGAGGACATAATCCTGGGTTTGGCTTAGCTAGCCAAGTGGGGACCCCGACTCTATTGGGAGAGAGCCGTGAGGCAGACGATCATGGGGAAGCGGGCCCTAAGTCCCCAAGAAAAAGGGGGAGCAGCTCAAGAAGGTAGGGGTGTGTGTGAAGAGAACTCCTGAGCACAGCAAGGGAGTGTTGGAGGAAGGGGAGGGACTGCAATCCGTCCCAAGGGAGTACTGAGACCTTCTGGAAGTGTTCAGTGAGAAGGAATGTGATGTCCTGCCCCTCATCGCCCCACGGACTGTGCCATAGAGATCCTGGCCAGAGCAAAACTCCCCAAACCAAAAATGTATTCCATGACTCCAAAGGAAATGAAGTAGCTGAGGGAGTACATTGACAAGAACTTAGCGAGGGGTTTTATTCAAGCCGCGAAATCTCGAGTTGCGGCCCCACTACTCTTAAAAGAAAGATGGGTTGCTTAGATTGTGCATGGATTTTCGCAGAACTAATGGAGCGTGTGCAGAAAACATGTACCCCCTCGCCCTCATGAAGGACATGCTAGGCCACTTGGCCAAGGGGAAGATATTCACAAAACTAGACCTGAGGGAGGCATACTACCGAGTGAGAATTAAAGAAGGCGATGAGTGGAAGACGGCCTTCAGTTGTCCCCTGGGGAGTTACCAGTTTAAAGTAATGCCATTTGGACTACAAGGGGCCCCTGCAGTGTTCATGCAACTCATAAACAAGGTGCGGCATGAGCATCTTTACAAGGAGGTCTTAGTGTACCTTGACGACATCCTCATTTACACTGAGACCATGGACGAACATGTGACACTTGTGAAGCAAGTGCTAAAAAACTGTTGGATGCTAAGCTGTATGCCAAGCTGTTTAAATGTGAATTTCACAAATCTAAACTGGACTACATGGGCTACCGTGTGTCATGCAATGGAATAGAAATGGATCTGGGGAAGACTTCCAGTTCTGGTTCGCGGCGACTCCGGTCATGTCTGGAGACTTGTCTCCACACCGGCTGGGTTTTTCTTTGCCAGTAGACCACTTGTGGGTCGAAAGTCGCCCTGGAGGGGTGACCACTGAGGATGAGGCTTGCTGGAGACTGCGGGAGGGTGGCAGCTTCTCTCGTGGCTCCAGCTATTTCCTGAGGGCCAATGGAGCAAAAGATCGTCCTGTAAGATGGCCGATTACCTTGCTGCACCAACCGAAAGTCACAGCAACATCTAAGCGTGAATAGACCCACCGCAGATAATCCGGGTGAGACCCCTTCTTCTCCTCTCTTCACCCTACTTTGTTCTTTTTTTTTGCCTGTAAAAGCTCTTTTGGGATCATTTCCCTGTCTTGAAAAAGCAGCTTTGGTATGTGTGGGAAGAAAGGCGCTGACCAAAAAGGTTAAAATAAAAAAATTTTAAGACTACACTTTATTCTTATCTACTTTGGGGTACAGAAAAAAACTTTTTTTAAAGAGCTCTACTATCATACTATACTGGAAGATTGTTTCTTTTTCCACCTTTTTCTCTAAAAGATAGAAAAAGGGAAAAAAATGGTGTCTGGAAAAGATTTTTTAACCTATTGAGGACATCTACTGGCGAAAAGTTAATATTGCAACTGCTAGTTACTGTTTGGAGATGAGATGGACTTGGCCTTCAAATTACTTTTGAAGAGAAAAGATAAGCGGATGCAGCTGTGGGAACTGTGGGGGTGGATACTGCTTTACTTTTATTGAATACAGCCTCCACTAAAAGAAAAAAAAGGGACTCTCTTCAAGTATTATTAAAATGGAGAAACCTTATTCACAATTGAACTATAAACCTATATTGGAAAAGATCTACGAGGCTACTGAAGAAATATGTGCTACAATGAAAGGGATTTCTACAGAATTAAGAGTCAGAAGCCATATTCCAAACCTTCAAACTGACTTTCAGACAACATCTGACCATTCTATAAACCAAAACATACTAGAAGAGGATTTAACTGAGACTAAAGAGGAATTTATTTTACCCTACAAGCATTTCATCTATACCTTTGAGGATCAGAAAAATCAAAGACTGAGATTTGAGCCTTTAAAGCAACGAAGCTTTAAGGATAAGAGAAATAGATGCCCAATGCAGAGGACGGGATGCTTCTTACTGTCTCCAATGATACTATAAGCAATAAAGAGAGACTTAGTGGCTGAAAGGGAAGCTTTGTTATGGAAACCTGTCTGGCACAAAAAAAAAGGCCAGAATAAGACTGAAAAGTTAAATTCAAAATTATATGTGATGGATCAAAGGGACTGTAGAATTATGGATTGATTTAACGATTAAGATTTAGAGTTAGAAGTAAGAGAAAAATGGGTAATTATTAGAATATATATTTTAAATAGATTAAGAATGTATTCTTTGGAACAATAGGTTTATTTGTATGAAAAGTATTGTGTAATGGAATGAAGAAAACTGACGAGGCATTTTAGATCTGGATTGATTTAATAACTAATTGAGTATGTTAAATTAGTAAAATGATGTTCTTGTCTGATAATATGTACGTTATTAGGTATGATAATTAACTGGATGAAATTTAAATTTGGCCTAATGGTCTGAAATGATTTAAGGTTTGATATTATTTTGTTATTTTGTTATCTTAAAGAGATTGATTGATTGATGGATTATATATGTATAGGTTAGACTAATATTTTACTTTAATTAGGAGATATATTGTGTAGTGGAAGAAGAAATAAATGAGATTTGTGATAAAATTAAGGATTTAAGAGATTGAGATCTAGAATATATTTGGAAGGGATACCTGAATTGATAATTTGTTTCTTTAAAGTCAAATTTGATTATGTTAATTGTAAATTCACAAAGCTCTAAAACAGGTTTAGGATTTTTAGAAATTTAAATTAGATATGGATTATCTTAAATGTATTAGGTTAATTGAGGGAAATAGAGAGGGAATATTTAATGTATTGATTTGAGTTATTTATATATGGTTTTATTTATGGATGTTTGATTACCCCAGCACCACGGTGTGTCTTAAGCACTTTGTTCTAAGAATAAAAAAACCAAAAAAATTTGTTTTTTAAAAAAGAAAGAAATGGATCTGGGGAAGGTGAAATCCATCTTGGAGTGGCAAACCCCTTGCACCCACAAGCAGCTGCAAAGTTTTCTGGGGTTTGCAAACTTCTACAGGCAATTCATCCCCTCTTCTGCCAAGATTGCTCTGATGATCTGTTAAAGACTGGGAAGGGGGGAGAGAAGCCTCAGCTGAATCAGCCCTTGAACTGGACAATGGAATGCCAAGCGGCATTTGAAAAGTTGAAGGGGCTATTCACCGCTCAGCTACTGCTAAAGCACCCTAACCCAGAGGAACATTTTGTGATTCAGGCAGATGCCAGAGATGTGGCTGTAGGAGCCGTCTTCCTCCAGTGCAACAAGAGGTGTATGCAGCTGTGCGCATACACCTCTCGAAAGCTGAACAAAATGGAGCGGAGATGGGCTGTGTGGGAGAAAGAGGCTTTTGCCGTGCAGTGGGCATTACTAACCTGGAGGCAATTCCTGGAGCGGAGCAAAATCCCCTTAGAAGTATGGACTGACCATAAAAAATTAGAAGCCTTAAAGACTCCCCGCAAATATTCTTCAAAGCAAGTTACATGGGCGCACTATTTTAAAAGATTTGACTTTGAGCTAAAATACATCCCAGGGGGGAAGAACTTCCTGGCTGATGCCCTGTCCTGCATGCCCCAATACAAAAGCACTTGGCAGGAGGTGGTGAGTGTCAAGCCCCTGGGCTTGACATGAACTGGTGGGGGACAGGGGAGAAGCAGCCAGCGACCAGCCAGCATTTGTTTGCCGCCCCAGGGTGCCGCCCCGCTTCTGCGGACCAGCTGGGAGTCGGTGAGACCAACAGGCAATGTGACCGCCTCCCTCCCAACAGTCCAGACGCTGGGGAAGTTCCTACCGCCAGCTGGGCATCAGCGGCGTGCCAGCCAGACGTCGGAGGAACCGCCTCCCACCGCGGCTGCCTCTCCTTCTTGCCGGGTGCCGGGGTGAATCCCCGGAAGTCAGCTGGGCGGTGGAGACGGCCAGCTGGACGTCGGGGGGGGTTGTCTTTCATCGTCGTTGCCTCTCCTGCATTGCCGGTGGTCAGGGGAAGCTGCCAGCTGCTAGAGGAGTGTGGAGTGGCCTCCTGTGGAGCCACGCCAGCGGTAGGGAAGGAGCTGGTCATTGACTGGCTGCCAGAAGGAACAGCTGGAGCTGCAGAGGCCACGCTGGTGCTTCTGGAGGGGGGAAAGGTGGAAGTTGAACTACAGCTTGTATCTATATGGACCGGATGCTGGCTTGCTAATTGGGGTGGGGTTGGAGGGCGAGGCACGTCTATGTAAGGCTCTGGGAGCAATCCACTCCCAGTGCTGACTTTTTTTCGTTGCATTAAAGTTTGCTGGTCACCTGTTCCTTTTGTGTCTGGAGTTTGTTGGCAGCAGCAAAGGACAGTTTGACAGTAAGTCAGCACTCGTTTCTTTTTCCTGTTCCCCTCTTATTGCCTGTTGTTGTGGGACTTCTACTGAGATGGCAGAGGGTAAACAGGAGGCTCCTCTGGTGGCAGACGAGGCCGACCCAGCTGGAGCAACAGGGCCTGAACCTGAAGCCCGGGACATGCAGCCAGTGGTCAGGCCCAAGGTGGTAGAGCCACGGCCTGCAGCCCCTGCAGGGGAGACCCAGGGCCCTGGGGCTCCTGCAGCATTGGGGGACTGGTGGCACAGCCCTGTATTGGCCAATGTGGAGTCTGGACGGGTGACCACACCGGGGGTTAGGGCTTCTTTGATGGACTGGCGGGAGAGACGTCTGATGGGAGAGGATGAGGATGAGTGGAGCTCAATATACCATGGATGTTTGGTTGTTCCCGATAGACAGCAAGCGGCACAAGCGACGACCAGATGGCAGGAGAAAAAGAGAAGCTCACCCCCCACTGATGAGTTCGCACAGCAGTTGAAGCAAGAGCTGCAAACTGACGCATGGTTTGGGGCTCATCAGAAGGAGTTGACCATGCGGGAGGGGTTGGCGTGGAAGGGGTACAAATTGTATGTCCCAGACCGCCTGTGGCTGCAGGTCCTACAACACAGTCACAATGCTAAGCAAGCAGGCCACTTTGGGTTCCTGAAAATGCTGCATCTAGCTAGTTGTCAGTTCTGGTGGCCAAAGATGAAAAAAGACATTGAAAGCTATGTGGGGAGCTGTGCTGTTTGTGCAGCCAGCAAAAGACTACCAGGAAAGAGTCCGGGACTGTTAAAACAGGTGGCTGACCTCACCAGACCCTGGGAGGAGATAGCCATGGACTTTATAGTGGAGCTGCCTGAGAGTAGGGGAAGCACTGTGATCTGGACCGTAATAGACTTGTTTTCCAGGCAAGCCCACTTCATCGCCTGTGCTGGTCTCCCCTCAGCCCAGAAGCTAGCGAAGATGTTTTTGCAGCACATCTATCGGTTGCATGGAGTGCCTAAGCGCGTCATCTCAGATTGGGAGGTCCAGTTCACAGCTAAGTTCTGGAGGGAGTTTGTGAAGATGATTGGATCCTCCCAGGGGCTCTCTTCTGCTTTCCATCTGAGTATGAATGAATCTGTGAAACACAGTAGTGGAGCAGTACCTGTGTTGATATGTCAAATACCAGCAAACAAACTGGGCAGAGTTGCTGCCGTTTGCAGAAGTGGCATACAATAATGCAGTTCACAGTAGTACTGGTTTCACTCCATTTAAGTTGGCCACAGGGTTGGAGTTTGTGCCAATGCCAGAATGCCCCCAAGAGCCCCCATCTTTGAGCACTCTGAGTGATTGGGTGAGTTTGTTCCAACGAGTTTGGCACGACGCGAAGAAGGGTCTAGTTAGGGCAGACGAAAGTCAGAAAAAGGCAGATAAGAAATGGGCTCCCCAGGAAGCGTTCCATGTAGGGGAGAAAGTGTATCTGTCTACTAAGTACCTTAAGCTGAAACAAAGTTGCAAGACATTTAGGGCCGAATGATTTGGATGACGGGATAGATGGGGAACTCATCAAATTTTCAGACGACACCAAGCTGGCAGGAATAGCCAACACTCCAGAAAATAGGCTTAAGATACAGAAGGATCTTGACAGACTTGAACATTTGGTGCTATCTAACAAAATGAAATTGGCTTCCGGTGGTGTCGTGATGTCGATGGCGGCTATTTTTTAGCCGTCCTCCTGAGATAGCGTTAAAACCGCCGAGGACAGCAGATATCAGCTGTTCCGCGGTTTAAAACCTCCTTCCTGGGCTAAAGGAGGGAGGGGAGTTTTACCCTGAATAGTGGTAGAGCCTCTGAAACCCCCCAAAAAAGTTTTTTGGGGGGGTGAAAAGAGTGCTCCCACGGAGTTCAGGGAATCTCCGCTTCTCAGCTGTCTTTGTTCCTTGTCGTTCGGGACAAAGCAAGACGCCGCTCCCACCTCCGCGATTAAAGAGAACTGGTGAGTTACTTTAAAAAAAGCGGACAGAGCTGATCGGGGAATTTTTATTTTTTGGATTTATTTGGACTTTAATTTTAAAGAATTATTTTCACTTTCTCTTTTTTTTTTGGTTGAGAGGGAAAGTAAAATGGCAATGTGAGGTTTTTTTTTTGAGTGCTTGAAAGGAAACGGAACGGATTTTGTTACTTTGTTACTTTTTCTTTTTTTAATTTTTTTGCTTTTTATTATTATGTTTTTTTGAAAGAGACTTGGATTTAGTTTTTTTCCCTCTCTTTTGTTTATCTTTTTATTTTTGCTTGGGATCTCTTTGTATCCTTTTTTTTTAAGAAGGAGGAAAGAAGAAAAAAAAATTTCTTTTGTTTAAAATGGCTTCAAAGCGTCAAGTTTCCACAATACCTAAGGTGGCTTCTTCTCCGGTGATATTACCAGCCCAACAACCATCTTCTCCTCCTGTACAACCACTCACGGTAAAAGACTTGCAAGATGTCATGGGAAATGTTATATCTCAAATTAGAGGAGAAGTGAAGGAGATTTTAGTGGAGAATAATAATATTTTGAGGCAAGATATAGTTCTGGCCCTAAAAGGACTTGCTTCTGTCATTGAAAAGTTGGATTCTTGTGTTGAAGAAGTAGTAGATAAAGTGGATATATTGGAGGAAAAGTTTGAAGGTATGGAAAAAAAGATGGAAATTTCACAAGATGAAATTGTTATGTCTCAATATAGAGAGATGGAGTATGCTTTAAGAATCAGAGGCTTGAGGGAAAATATGCAAGAAAACTTGAGAGAGATGGTGGCAAATGACTTTGCTGTGATTTTGGACAGAGAAAAGGAGGAAATACTTGGAGAAATTGAAAAAATATTTAGAGTTAATTCTTGGGTGGCAAAACAGAGAAATTTGCCAAGAGATGTGGTAATTTATTTTGGGAAAAGATCTTTACGCAATGAAATTATACAAGCTTTTTATAACAAGAGGTTTCAGATTGCTGCACAAGATGTAATAATTTTAAAGGAGATCCCATCTAAAATCCTAAGAAGAAGAAAAGAGTTTGCTTTCTTAGCAGATGAACTTAAAAAGAGGCAGATGCCATTCAGATGGGATATTCCAACTGGAATTGTGGTGAGTCACGCAGGGACACGTTATAGACTTAATACTGTTTTTAAAGCAAGAGAGTTTTATACTTCGGTCCTGGGAGCGCGCTCATCACCACCTATTATGTTGAAAGTTTTGGAAGAAAAGGAGGTAGAACAGCAGTCTGAAGAGGCTGTATCAATGAAAGCTGGGAAAATACAGGCTGAGTGGTACCAACAAGCTGAGATGAAGGAACAGAGAATGACTCGAGCAGCACATAAGCGTAAGGAAAAGGAACAACAGAAGAAGGAGGTTAAAGAAGTTTTACAAGAATTTGTTTCTGAGCCTGTGGGAGGAGCAAGACCTAAGACATCATCGGTGCAATCCTCAATGGCAGATCTCCAAGCAGTCTTCTCTAGGCTAATGGATGGAGGAGATGGCAAAGCTCCTGACCTGGAATGTTAACGGCCTTAATTCTCCACAAAAAAGGAAGAAAATATTTCACTATTTGAAGCAACATAATAATGACATTATTTGTTTGCAGGAAACCCATATTATTTCTAAAGATCAAAAATATTTAGTTAATGCCCGATTGGGATCTCATTTTGTATCCTTTGCTTCTGGGAAAAAAGGGGGTGTAGTTATTTATGTTAAGCAAAATTTATCAGCTTCTTTACTAGATTCCAATCCTCAGGGGAGATATGTAATGATTGAAGTGGGAATGTATGGTAAAAAAATACTTATAGTGGGTTTGTATGCTCCAAATCAACAACAAGAACAATTTTACAGGCTTTTACACCAAAAACTGATTTCATTGGACTATAGATCTGTTATATTGATGGGAGATTGGAATGGAGTTTTGGATACACATAGAGATAAAAAAGGACTTTCTACTTCTTTTAAACAGGCTAAATTACCTAAGGCCTTTTTTGATTTGAAAGAGGACTGGGAGTTGTGAGACTATTGGCGAGAACATAATATGGAAGAGAAAGATTTTACTTTTTTTTCTGATAGACATCAATCTTTTTCAAGAATTGATTTTTTTTTATTACAACGGATTTATATTTTAGGGTAAAGAATGTAAAGATTTTTCCAAGGACATTGACAGATCATAGTCCTGTGTGGATGGAGTTAGCCATGGAAAAAGAGGAGAGAAGATCCTGGAGGCTGAATGAGAATTTATTTAGACAAGAAATGAATGTTCAGAAACTTAAAGACTATTTAAAGGAATATTTTATTTTAAATATGTATAAGGGAACTCCAATGTCAACGGTATGGGATGCAAGTAAAGCTTATATGCATGGGGTCCTGATACAAATGAATAAGGCTTATAGGCAAAAACAGTCGCAAATACGTAAGGAGTTGGAAGATGAGATTAAATTAAAAGAAAAAGCTTTAATTTTGAATCCTTTAGATGAGAAGACAAAGGTAGCTATAAATTTACTTAAATCACAGTTTAATATGTTAATGGCTGACCAGACTGCAACCAATTTGCTTTATATGAAACATAACACATTTTGCAATGCCAACAAGCCAGGGAGATGGCTGGCTTACCAATTGCGGAAGAAACAGAGGTTGAGAATTATAGATAAAATAAATTATAATGGTAAATTGGTTTTCCAGAAGGAATTGATTAAAAAATCTTTTTTAGATTATTATACAAAATTATATATGGGTAAGAAAGTACAGGGTTTAGATATAGATAAATATTTACAAGATGCTCATTTTCCTAAGTTAACAGAAGATCAGAAACAAGACTTATTGTCTTATTTGGACTTATTATGGACTTATTACTACAGATGAAATTATTACGGCAATTAAACAATTAAAACTAGGTAAAGCACCGGGCACTGATGGATTGACATCAATTTATTATAAAACTTTGATAGATGAGTTGATAGAACCTTTAAAGGAACTTTTTAATAAGATACTACAGGGAACAGAGACCCCCCCATCTTGTGGTAGGGCTTTTATATCTTTGATTCCAAAAGAGGATCAAGATCTTACTTTACCAAAAAACTACAGACCTATATCTCTTCTGAATGTAGATTATAAAAATTTTTCAAAAATTTTAGCTAATAGACTCCAGTATAGACAAATTGTGGATAGATGGAAGGTAGATTGTAATGTGGGTTTGCTTAGAGAAGATGAGAATTTTTTTAAACAAGTAAAAGATCAAAGACGAACTCACATTAAGAGAATTTATGGGGTGTTAGTAGAATTGGATTCAGAAGCAGAATTAGTTAAAGAATGGATGATTAAATGGGCACAAAATTTTGGTGAACCAGTTTTATTAGATACTTGGGAAACTATTTGGGTGAGAAATGTTAAATTTACACAAGCCCAGAATTTAAGGGAGAATTTTTATAAAATGTTTTACAGATGGCACCTTGATCCACAAAAAATGTCTCGTATGTATCCTGACTTACAGCCTAAATGTTGGAGATGTGGATGTTTGGATGCTACTTATTATCATATTTGGTGGTCGTGTAAAAATATAAAAGCCTTTTGGATTAAGATATGGTGGAATATTCAAAGAATTTTTAAAAGGAGGGTAAAATTTACCCCACAATTGTTTTTGTTAGGTATCGTTATTGATTGTGATACTAAGGAGATTACATTGATGTTAAATTTAATCACAGCCGCAAGGTTGTTAGTAGGGCAATGTTGGAAGAAGGAATCTTTGCCTATTTTGCAAGAGTGGTTTCTTAAAGTTTCATATTTGGCGGAAATGGCAAAGATTTCGGCTTTCTTGAAGGATCAATCGCAAGAGAAGTATGTTGCGGTATGGAAAAAATGGATAGATTTTATACAACATAAGTTGGATATAAAAATATTACTTAGTTTTTTAATAATTTATATTTAAAATGGAATATTTTGGTTTTTTTTATTTTCTTTTTTTTGTTCTTTTTTCCTTTTCTTTTTTTTATTCTTTTCTTTTCTAAACATTTATTTTTTGTATTTATGTTTTTCTTTATATATATACTATTGTTAATTATTTTATAATTTTTCTAATTAATGTATTTAGATTTCTAACTAATGTTAGATTCATTTATGGTTTATATCTTTTTTTAAGATTTTTTGATGAAATTTTAATTACGCCTATATTCAGCTCTGGGAAGGTCGGGGGAGGGAATGGGAGGGTTGAGGAGGTTGGGGGGAAGATTGTTTTGTTTTTGTAAAATTTCAAAAATTTAGTAAAAATTATCTTTGAAAAAAATATTTTAGCTAATAGACTCATGATTGTATTGAATCAAGTAATACATATGGATCAAACAGGTTTCATAACTGGAAGATATATGAAGAATAATGTTAGACAAATTATTAATTTAATAGAATATTTGGATAAGAACAATCAGATCCCTGCAGGATTGATTTTTCTAGATGCTGAGAAAGCCTTTGATCAGGTAAATTGGCAATTTATGTTAAGATTGGTTGAGGAAATGAATTTTGGAGATAAAATTTTACAGGCTCTTCGAGCAATTTATCAAAGACAAACAGCACAACTTATAGTTAATGGAGGTTTATCTGAGGTATTTCAAATTGAAAAGGGGACTAGACAGGGTTGTCCATTGTCGCCTTTGTTGTTTGTTTTAACTTTGGAAATCTTGTTGATTAAAATTCGTGAATCATCTAAAATAAAAGGAATAGAGATTAATAAGAATAATTATAAATTAAGAGCTTTTGCAGATGATCTGGTTGTTACTTTGTCTCAACCAACTTATTCAGTAATGGAGCTGTTACAATTGATAAATCAATTTGGACAAGTCTCTGGTTTTAAAGTTAATAATAATAAGACTAAAATATTGCCCAAAAATATGACTAATTTGGAAAAGGAGACTTTAGTTAGATTGACAGGTTTTGAAATTGTTAATAAGGTAAAATATCTGGGGGTATTTTTATCTGCTTCCAATGCAAAATTGTATAAAAATAATTATGAAAGGTTGTGGCTTAAAGTACAAAAGGATTTAAACGATTGGAAAAAGTTGCAATTATCTTTGTTGGGGAGAATAGCAGCGGTTAAAATGAATGTTTTGCCAAAATTCCTTTTTTTATTTCAAATGATACCTATTTTGAAGAACGAGGCAAGTTTAGATGAATGGCAGAATGGTATTAATAAATTTATTTGGGCAGGGAAAAAACCAAGAGTAAAATTTAAAATTATACAAGATGTACGAGAGAGAGGTGGACTCAAGGTACCGAATTTCAAATTGTATTATGATTCTGTGGTTTTAACATTGATCAGTGATTGGATTAATTTAACAAATGTAGATATACTCCTTTTGGAGGGCTGGGATTTATTATATGGATGGCATGCCTATTTAATTTATAATAAGAAGATGGATAGGGCTTTTAAGTCTCATATTTTAAGAATTTCTCTACTTCGAGTTTGGAAGAAATATTATAGAATAGACTCAAGAATTCCATTATGGGCTATCCCGGGGCATGCAATAGAAGGAATAAGGAAAGGAGTGAAGATGGACAGTATTTCTTATAAACAATTACTTAATTGGGATGGGAAGAATTGGCAATTAAAACATATAGATGCATTAGCACAAGAAAATATTATTTATTCGTGGTTTCAGTATAGACAATTATTGGAAAGGTGGAAGATAGATTATAAAGTGGGCTTGATTAGAGAGGATGAAAATTTGTTGAAACAAATTAAAGATCAAAGTCGATCTCATATAAAAAGAATTTATGATGTATTAGTGGAGTTGGATTCAGAAACAGAATTAGTTAAAGATTGCATGGTTAAATGGGCTCAAAATTTTGATGAGCCGGTTTTACTAGAAACAGGAGATAATTTGGGTGAGGAATGTTAAATTCACGCAAGCTCAAAATTTACGGGAAAATCTTTATAAAATGTTTTACAGATGGCACCTTGATCCACAAAAGATGTCTCGTATGTATTCAAATTTGCAACCTAAATGTTGGAGATGTGGTTGTTTGGATGCAACGTATTATCATATTTGGTGGTCATGTAAAAGTATAAAAGCTTTTTGGATAAAGATATGGTGGAATATTCAAAAAATTTTTAAGAGAAGGATAAAGTTCACTCCACAATTGTTTTTGTTAGGTATTATTGTTGATTGTGATGATAAAGAAATTATTTTAATGTTAAATTTAATTACAGCAGCAAGGTTGTTGATAGGACAATATTGGAAGAAGGAATTTTTGCCTACCTTGGAGGAATGGTTTTTAAAAGTTTCTTATTTATCTGAAATGGCAAAAAATTCGGCTTATTTGAAAGATCAATCGCAAGAGAAATATCTCTTGGTGTGGAAAAGATGGATAAATTTTATACAGTATAAGTATGATATTAAAAGATATTATTTAGCTTTTGAATAATTTATGTTTAAAGTTTAAAGTTTAAGATAATGAGTATTTTTTTTATTATACATATATATTGGACTTTTTATTATATATATATATTGGATTTTTTATTTTTTTTTTTAATGTAACTTTTGTTTGAGGTTTACTTAAGTTTAAATGTTTTGTATTCTTAGTTCTAGTTAACCCTGTATTCAGCTCTGGGAAGAGGGGGGGAGGGTTTTTGGGTGGGTAGGGAGGTAGTGGGAGAGGGATTTTATTGTAAAATTGTAAAACTTTTAATAAAAAAAAAACAAAATGAAATTCAGTGGTGAAAAAAGTAAGGTTCTACATTTAGGCAAGAAAAAACAAATGGACAGGTATAGTATATGTGGTACCTCATTCAACAGTAGTAACTGTGAGAAGGATCTTGGAGTCCTAGTGGACAGCAGTGTGCTCCAGCTGCCAAAAAAGCCAACACAATTCTAGGCTGCATTAACAGAGGGATAGAATCAAGATCACGTGAAGTGTTAATACCACTTTATAATGCCTTGATAAGGCCACACTTGGAATACTGCATCCAGTTTTGTTCTCCACAATGTAAAAAAGATGTTGAGACTCTAGAAAGACTGCAGAGAAGAGCAACAAAGATGATTAGGGGACAGGAGGCTAAAACATATAAGGAACAGTTGCTGGAATTGGGTATGTCTAGTTTAATGAAAAGAAGGACTAGGGGTGACATGATAGCAGTGTTCCAATATCTAAGGGGCTGCCACAAAGAAGAGGGAGCCAAGCCAGTGGTGGGATTCAAATAAGTGAACAACCAGCTCTCTGTGTGGATGCCACTTCTGGAAGTCCATTCTGGGCCTGGGCAACAAAAAATTAACTACCGGTTCTGTTGAAGTACGAACCGGCTGAATCCCACCACTGAGCCAAGCTATTCTCCAAAGTACCTGAGGGCAGGACAAGAAACAATGGATGGAAACTAATCAAGGAGAGAAGCAACCTAGAACTAAGAAGAAATTTCCTGACAGAACAATTAATCAGTGGAACAACTTTCCTCCAGAAGTTGTGAATGCTCCAACACTGGAAGTTTTTAAGAGATTGGACAGCCATTTGTCTGAAATGGTATAGGGTCTCCTGCCTGAGCAGGGGGTTGGACTAGAAGACCTCCAAGGTCCCTTCCAACTCTGTTATTCTATTCTATTCTATTCTATTCTATTCTATTCTTTATGGTAGCCTTTAGACAGGGGCCTCTGGGAGAAGGCAATGTGGGGTACATTGAAGGCCCCCTAGCAGCTTTTGAAATCAGGCAATTTAAGAAAGAATCACCCAAACTAATAGAAGATCCTGTTGAAGTGGGAAAGCAAGTGGAGATGTTTTTAGGACCAATGGAATTTTCATGGAGAGAAATGCAATCTATTTTTAACATGTTGTTTACACCAGAGGAGAATGGCATGATTTGACAGGCTGCCAGAAAACAGTGTAAGAAAAGGTTTCCCCAGAGGGATGAAACAGTAGAAGTCCCAGATGTAGACCCTAGGTGGGATGGTAACAGGAGTGCAGAGAGAAAACTATGGCTGATTATAGGGGATATTTAATAGAAGGCATTAAAATGCAGTGCCTCAAAGTCTGAATATTCACAGCCTCAAATTTTAAAAGATCAACCTATAGGCCAAGAAGAAGCCTATATGCAACAGTGTACACAATTTAATGAGATGAAAAAAGAACCTACTGACCAATTGAATTTTAGAAAAACTTTGTACCCAAAATCCCAGACTGAGACTTTAATTGATCACTCTACAAGTCAACTAATTACTACAGAAGAGGATATCTCACAAGTTTATGTACAAACTATGGAGAACTCTGAAGATCAAAGAATGACTTCAACTGAAACACTCTTACTTTTAAAACCAACAGGAACTGACTTCCAGATGCGATCTATTGAAAGTTATGACAACTTGGATAATCAAGCTGTAATCATAATATGGAACAAAACTGACTATATTACCTACATGATATTGGAAGATGGGGAGGAGAACTTTGACCAGAACAATTTGTTGATAAATACCAGTACTCAGATATGGAGATTTGATGACACAGATGCGGCATCATGGACTCCAGCTTGGCACAGAAAAAAAGCCAGAGTTAGATTTAAAAATGTGATTTAAACTCTCACTTATTGGGTCAAAAATGCTTTAGAGGTCCGGACTGATTTGACAATTAACTGAGTATGTGAAATTAGTAAGATGATAATTTGTGTAATGATATGTTTGTCTTAGACATGATAACTATTTTGGTTGAGATTTAAATTTTATTTAACGAGCTGAAATGTTTCTTTATTTTTTATTCTGTTTATATAGAAAATTACTTTGTAATAGAAGAAGAACTAGAGAGATTTACGATAAGAGAAGAAAGGGTATTAACCAATGATCTATTAAATTAAGAAATGGAATATATGTGAAAATACTAGAATGTTATTGTTGGAATACTATGTATGTTGTAGAAGGGATACCTGAAGTCTTATTAATATGTTTACTTAAGATGAATTTGAATATGTTAATCGAAATTAGTGAAGCTTAAAGCAGGATGATGATCGTTTGGACTGAATGAATTTTATGAAGAAATAGATTAAACTAAATTCATTATATCATGTGAGGGAAATATAGAGGGAAATCTTTAATGTACTAACTTCAGTTATATATGTATGACTTTGTTTTTGGATGATTGATTTCCCCTTCACCACGGTGTTTTCCTGAGCACTCTGATGTAAAAATTAAAAAAAAACAATAAAATTTGTTTGAAAAAAAAGTCTGAATATTCACAAGGCTTTGGCTTTAAAACAAGGGAAGAAAAAAATGTCAAATGAATGGTTAGAAAGGTTAAAGAGTCAACTACACACACACACACACTATATGTATGTATGTATGTATGTATGTATGTATGTATGTATGTATGTATGTATGTATGTATGTAGTTGACTCTTTATATACATTACAATTCAGGGCACCAGATGATTTTGAAGTATCAGTTTGTGGGGAAAGCATGGGAGGACATTAGGCATAAACTGCAGAAATTGGATGGGTGGGAGACCAAAACTATAGAGGATCTCCTCAGAGAGGCTCAAAAGGTATACTCCAAACGAGAAGAGGAGAGAGAGAACAGAAAAGTCAAAATGATGGCTCAGTTAGCACAGGATCAATGTGCCATCTGTAAAGAAAGAGGGCACTGGAAAAATGAGTGGCCTAAGAGGAAGGAGCAGGAAGAACTTGCTAATTTGATTAATTTTGAGGATTAGGACTATCAGGGGACGCACTTGTTTTCTGGTCCAGCTTTTCAAGAACCCCTGATAAACCTTAAACTTGGAACCCTCGAGGAGGAAGCAGTATTCCTGGTGGATTCTAGAGCCACCAGATCTACCCTGAACTATATACTTACAGGAATGCAAATTGGGGGAGGGAAGGTTAAGGCTCAGGGAATTGGGAGACATGTAGTAGAAGCACTAATATTTAAACCCAACATGGTCCAGGCTGTAGCAAAAGGATGTGAAGTGTTGTGTGACTTTGTATTGGTAGAAGGGAGATGCAATTTGGCCAGGAGGGAGTTAATTGGTAAATTGGGGATTGTTATTATGGGGAATGAAAGGGAAATAATTGTAAATATTATGGCCTTGAGCGAGGAAGCTCAAGGAAAAGTGGACCCCCTTATATGGGCCCAAGAGGGCAATAGAGGAGGGGTACACATGGACCCTTTAAAGGTGACTTTAAAGGACCCTGGTGAAGTAGTTCACCAGAAACAGTATAACATTACATTGGAAGGAAGGATGGGTTTAAAGCCCATGATGGAAGGGCTGCTGAAGGATAAATGTGTGAGTGTGCTGATGAATGCTGTGTATTTGGTTCCCTACCCCTCAGACTATGAAAGGGGCTATTTACTTTGATTCCCTTTCTTACAAAGAAACAGTAAGTTGCAGATTTTCATTGTGAAGTAAGTGGAAGAGCAATAGCAAGTGTTTATAATGAAGTGGAAAAGAATGAGAAAAGTTACATATTAGCTTCTGAAGGAGGAGTATGTGGAAAATTTAATTACACCAATTGTTTTTTTTTAACAAATTTTATTAATTTTTCAAATTTTAACAACCAGGTAATTAGGAAGCAGTGTGGTGATAGGGTAATCAATAATCCAATAACAGAGTGATAGATATCTCAGTTTACATCAATAAAGGTCCCCTCTCTATTTCCCTTAGGTATTATATCACATTCATATTAGTACATTTCTAGCTAAAGTTCAATCAATCTATACATTTATCAATAACATTTTAGTTATACATATCCAACTCCTGTTTTTAGGTTTTATTTAATTCCAGTTATCATATTCCAATTTAGCCTTTTATAACCACTATTTATAATTCGAATAGGTTTAGTTTCCCTCATTTCATTATAAACTAATTCTGGTGACTAAAATACAAATATTATTCCAAAATTTAAATTCTTTCTTTATTCACCAATATATTCTATTTCTCATCCTAATAACTCCTCATATACTAATAACATATCTTTCATTGTCACAAATCCATTTCCCTATAACCATTAAGGCTATAATCTAACAAATTATTTTAATTTCCATTATAAATCTGAATCCTAAATATTAAATCAGTCAATATCTCTAAGATCAGTCAAAATCTCTAAAAGAAAAGCTGCTTAACCCTCAAATGAATTTTTAAATCCCATTTTTAAATTTAACTCCGGCTTTCTTTTTATGCCAAGCAGGCTTCCATACCAATGCCCTTAACTCCTCCAGTGTATCTCCCTTGATTCCCACACATATTGTTTGAATCAAGGGAGAACATCCAGTTATCAGTTTTTCAACGAAACTGGCCCCTTTGTAGTTATTAGGTTGTTGCCCTAATAGTTCAAATCTGCATATTTGGTTTAAAATGCTTGTCATCAATTCAGTCTGGTCTTCCTCTTCTTTCTGAGTGAAGCAAAAAGTCATATCCGATGTTGTAATTGTTGTTTGGTCATCCAAGTTGTCTAAATTCTCAATATGATATGCCTGTAGATCAGTTCCTGTTGCTTTTGGAGTTACAGGTGTTTTAGTTGGCATAAGTATCTGTTTGTCAAAGTTCTCCATAAGTTGTACATGATGTTGAGTAGAATCCTCTTTGATGTTAAATTGTTCCTCTTCTATTATTTTTTGGCTTGTAAATTGAACAGTTGGGGTCTGGGGTTCAATCTGTAGTTTAGTGAAAACATCTTCGGCTTTCACTCAGGATTTTATTAGCTCGGTGGCTTCAAGGATTTTTTGAAGTATAAGTTTATAGTTAAGTTGTGGGTAGATTCCCTCCATTTCCATGGTGATAGTCTTTTGGTGGAGGCTATGTTTAGTAAAGATCAGCCAATGTCCACCTCCACGCTTTCTAAAGCTGTTTTCACCACCCAGCTGTTTCCAAATTTTATCTTTTTTGATAGTATGAAGGGCGAATCAAGAGAGTCAACAGGATTCACAATTGAAAAAAAGAGAAAAGAGAAAAAAAAATTCAATTGCTGTGCCAGTTTTCGCCACAAGATGTCCCCCTTCGACCACAAAATATTTTCCTAGATGCCAGTTAGTCTATTATTTGATTTAAAAAAGCTGAAAAAAGAGGATATTTTCCAAAATAAATGGTGAGAGAAATAATAAGTCTCAGTAATTAGATCTTTTAAAATCCCAAAGGTATCCGAAGATCAAAAATCCAGTTATTTAGTTATTAAAATTACTTATTCTTTTCTTTCCTTCAACATTTAAATTCCCAAGTATAGAAACGCTGCTGCACTGAAAGCAGGTGCTTAGATGGAAGAGTGGCTTTTGGATGAGAACAACCAGATTCCTGTGGCTTTTATATTTTTGGATGCTGAAAAAGCCTTTGATCAATTAGATTGGCAATTTGTATTCTCACTGGTAGAGAAAATGAATTTTGAGGATAATATTTTACATGCACTTAAAGCTATATATCAGCAACAATCTGCTCAAATTGATGTTAATGGGGGATTGACTGAGACTTTTAATATTGAAAAAGGGACAAGACAAGGATGTCCATTATCTCCATTGTTATTTGTTTTAACATTGGAGATTTTGTTGATCCAGATTCGAGAATCAACGGTAATCAAGGGCATCAAGATAAGAAAAAATGAGTATAAATTATGGGCTTTTGCAGATGATTTGGTTTTGATTTTGGAACAACCGATTAGAGCGGTTGATTGTCTATTAGAACTTATAACACAGTACGGAAAAGTTTCTGGTTTTAAAGTCAATAACCATAAGACTAAGATATTATCTAAGAATATGTTAGCCAATGACAAGGAAAGTTTGGTTAAAGCCACAGGTTTTCAGATGGTGAAAAAGGTTAAATATCTGGGAGTATATTTAACTGCCTCAAATGGAAAATTGTATAAAAATAATTATGAATTACTATGGGCAAAAGTGCAAAAGGATTTAAATGACTGGAAAAAACTGCAATTGTCACTGTTGGGGAGAATTTCAGCTGTAAAAATGAATGTTCTACCAAAGTTTCTTTTCTTGTTTCAGATGATACCTATTTTAAAAAAAGATGTAAATTTGGAGGAATGGCAGAAGGGTATCAATAAATTCATTTGGGCTGGGAAAAAACCAAGGGTTAAGTTTAAGATTTTGCAAGATGCCCGAGAAAGAGGAGGACTTAAAGCATCTAACTTGAAATTATACTATGATGCAGCCGCCTTAACTTGGATAAGTGATTGGCTTAATTTAACAAATAAGGATATTCTTGTTCTTGAAGGGTGGGATTTAATGTATGGTTGGCATGCATATTTAATTTTTAATAAGAAAGTGGTCCGGGCTTTCAAATCACATATTTTGAGGAGTGCCTTACTTCGAGTTTGGAAAAAGTATTATTATAGGTTAAACTATAAAATACCTATCTGGGGGATTCCTAGACATGCAATTGAGGGAATTTCTAAGGGGATGAACTTTGATAAAATTTCATATGAAGAATTATTAATTTGGCGGAGCTTCCGGTATGCAGCGGCGTGATGGCGGCTACTTTGTAGCCGTCCAGCTGGGAAGGTGTCAGATCCGTGGAGCACAGCGCGCATCAGCTGGCCCGCGGCTCGGAATCCCCTTCCCGGGCAAAGGGAAGGGGTAGAGAACGCAGGAGTAGAGGTAGAACCTCTGAACCCCCTCTGGATTTTTTCCTTGAGGGGGTGGAAGGAGCGTTCCCTCGGAGCTCCTGCCTATCTCCGCCTCCCAGCTGTTTTTGCTTCTTCGGAAGCAAAAGGAATCGCCGCTTCTATCTCCGCAGTTAAAGAGTCTCGGTGAGTAACTTTTGAAGCGGACAGAGCGGTTTAAAGGATTTCTTCTTATAGTTTAGTATTTTATTTTCCTTTTTTAGTTAGTTTTGGTTGTTTCTCCTTTGTTCTTTTTTGCTGGCACGGAGAAAGAAATTAAGATGGCGTTTTGAAAGGGTTCGGCTTTTTTTTTTTTTTGTCTCTTTGTTCTTATTTTTTTGGGAAGGTATTGGACTTAAATGATTGGTTTTGACTTTTTTTTTTAAGTTTTGGACTTTTACTTTGATTTTTTTTTTCTCTCTCTCTTTTGGAATTCTAAGGATTATAATATCTTTGTTTTTTTTTTAATTCTTATTTCCCTTTTCCCTTTTTTTGGGAAGAAGGGAAGAGAGAACTTTGCTTTTAAAAAATGGCTTCAAAGAGACAACCGCCTTCTATATTATCTAAGGTGGTTTCCTCTCCCACAACTTTAACTGTACAACAACAACAACTTAAATCTGTACCACCGACACAGCCTCCACCCTCCCCTCCTTTGCCAGGCCTGTCTGCACAAGAGATTAAAGACATAATGGGAAATGCTGTATCCCAAATTAGAGATGAAATGAAGCAGCTTGTTGTACAGATTAAATCTGAAAGTAAAGAGGAAATGAAGGAAATGAGGGAGTTATTAGAGGACAATAATACTATTTTGAGGCAAGACATAGTTACAGCCTTATCAGGTCTGGCTTCTGTGGTGGCGAAGCTGGACTCGAGAGTGGAGGAAGTCGCAGACAAAGTTGATTTTTTTGAGGATAAATTTCAAGATATGGAAAGGAAGATGGAGATTTCACAAGAGGATATCCTTATGTCCCAGTATAGAGAAATGGAACACGCCCTGAGAATCAGGGGTCTGAAGGAGGACATGAATCAAGATCTGACAGAGATGGTGCTTAGTGACTTAGCTGTTGCTCTGAATATGGATAAAGAGGAATTACGCAGAGAAGTGGAAAAAATTTACAGAGTTAATTCTTGGATTGCGAAGCAGAAGAATTTGCCTAGAGATGTGGTGATTTATTTTACAAAGAAGTCTCTGCGTAATGAAATCATACAAGCTTTTTATAATAAGAGATTCCAGATTGCGGCCCAAGATGTTATTATCTTAAAGGAAATCCCATCTAAAATTTTAAGAAGCAGGAAAGATTTTGCTTTCTTAACCAATGAGCTTAAAGCTAGATTGATGCCATTCAGATGGGAGATCCCGATGGGTATCGTTCTGAGCCATGCGGGGATGCGTTATAGGTTGAATACGGTTGCTAAAGCTAAAGAGTTTTATAACACGGTCCTGGGTGCAGGCTCAGCTTCATTTGTTCAGAAACCCTCGAGTGGTAAAGAGTTGGAACAGCAATCTGAAGCATTAGGTCTGATCTCTGCTGGGAAGTCCCAAGTTGAATGGCAACGTCAAATAGAGGTTAAAGAGCAGAGGATGACCCGTGCAGCACATAGACGTAAGGAAAAGGAGCAACAAAAGAAAGAAATTAAAGAATCTTCTTCGGAAAGCGCCTCATTGCCGGTGGGAGGAGCAAGACCCAAGAGTTCTGCAACATATACAGCAATGGCAGATCTCCAGGCAGTCTTCTCCAGGCTCCTGGTCAAGGGAGATGGCAAAGTTTCTGACCTGGAATGCTAACGGTCTTAATTCCCCTCAGAAAAGAAAGAAAATCTTTCACTATTTAAAGCAACACAATAATGATGTTATCTGCTTACAGGAAACTCATATTTTACTCAAAGATCAAAAATATTTAGTTAACGCCCGTCTGGGATCTCATTTTGTATCTCCTGCTCCTGGGAAAAAGGGGGGAGTGGTTATTTATGTTAAGCAAAATTTACCAGCTTGTCTGGTAGAATCAGATCCCCAAGGAAGATATGTAATGATTGAACTTGGTTTATATGGCAAGAAAATACTTATAGTGGGACTTTATGCGCCAAACCAGCAATAGGAACAATTTTACAGACTGTTACATCAGAAAATAACTTCGCTGGATTATAGATCCGTGATATTAATGGGTGACTGGAATGGTGTCTTAGATATACAAAGGGACAAGAAAGGTTCTTCTCCTCTTTTTAAACAGGCCAAATTACCTAAAGCCTTTTTTGATATGAAAGAGGACTGGGAATTAAGGGACTATTGGCGGGAACGTAACCAAGAGGAGAGAGACTTTACTTTCTTCTCAGATAGACATCAATCTTTTTCAAGAATTGATTTCTTTTTGATTACAACGGATTTATATAATAGAGTAAAGAATGTAAAGATTTGTCCTAGGTCGCTGACGGATCATAGTCCAGTTTGGATGGAGTTGATTCAAGAAAAAGAGGAGAGAAGATCCTGGAGGGTGAATGAGAACTTATTCAGACAAGAAAAGAATGTTCAAAAGTTAAAGGAGTGTTTAAAGGATTATTTTGCTTTGAATATGTATAAGGGGACCTCAATGTCAATGGTATGGGATGCAGGTAAAGCATTTATGCGTGGGATCTTGATAAAAATGAATAACTTTCATAGACAAAAGCAGACTCAGAAACGTAAAGAATTGGAAGACGAGATTAAATTAAAAGAAAAGTCTTTGATTTTAACTCCTTCAGATGAAAGGATTAAAGAATCTATAAAGTTGCTAAGAACACAATTTAATATGTTGATGGCGGATCAATCCGCAACTAACTTATTGTTTATGAAACAAAATACATTTTGTAATGCTAATAAACCGGGGAGATGGTTGGCTTATCAATTAAGAAAGAAACAGAGACAGAGAATAATAGATAAAATAAACTATAAGGGTAAACTAGTGTATCAGAAAGAATTGATTAAGAAATCTTTTTTAGATTATTATCAAAAATTATATAAATCTACTAATGTGCAAACTCTAGATATAAATAAATATCTAAGTGAGGCCAACTTCCCCAAATTGACAGAGGACCAGAAACATGAAATTAATGGCTTAATTACCAAGGAGGAAATTGCGATAGCAATTAAACAATTGAAATCAGGGAAAGCACCGGGTACGGATGGGTTGACATCTGTTTATTATAAAACTTTAATGGAAGAGATGATTCAACCATTAGGTGATCTTTTTAATAATATCTTACAGGGTTCAGAGATTCCTCCTTCATGGCGCAGTGCTTTTATATCCTTGATTCCAAAAGAGGATCAAGATCTTACTTTACCAAAGAATTATAGACCTATATCTCTCTTAAATGTTGACTACAAGATATTTGCAAAAATTTTAGCTAATAGGCTCATGAGGGTGGTGCATCATTTGGTACATAAGGACCAATCTGGTTTTATAACTGGTAGGTATATGAAAAACAATGTTAGACAAATTATTAATTTATTAGAATATTTAGATAAGAATAACCAAGTTTCTGCAGGACTGATATTTTTAGATGCTGAAAAAGCTTTTGATCAATTGAATTGGTATTTTATGTTAAGAGCAATTGAAGAGATGAATTTTGGTGAAAAGATATTACAAGCTTTTACGGCAATATACCAAAAACAAACGGCACAACTTATTGTTAATGGAGGTCTGTCAGAGGTTTTTACAATAGAGAAAGGGACTAGACAGGGATGTCCATTATCACCGTTGTTGTTTGTTTTAACATTGGAAATTTTGTTGACTAAAATTCGAGAGTCGCAGGAAATAAACAGAATAGAAGTTAACAAAAAAGAATATAAGTTAAGAGCTTTTGCAGATGACTTGGTGGTTACTTTGTCACAACCTACTTATTCTGTAGTAAAGTTATTACAGTTGATTTATCAATATGGTTTGGTTTCGGGTTTTAAGATTAATGTTAATAAGACTAAAATCCTACCTAAAAATATGACTATTCGGGAAAAGCAGATTTTGGTTAACTTGACTGGTTTTGAAATTGTTAATAAGGTAAAATATTTGGGGGTGATTTTATCTGTTTCTAATGCAAAATTGTTTAAGAATAACTATGAAAGGTTGTGGGTTAGAGTACAGAAAGACTTGAGGAACTGGGAGAAGTTGCAATTATCTCTCATGGGAAGAATTGCAGTGATTAAAATGAATGTTCTACCCAAGTTTCTTTTTCTGTTTCAAATGTTACCGATTTTGAAGAATGAGATTAATTTAAGGGAATGGCAGAAAGGTATTAATAAATTTATTTGGGCAGGGAAAAAGCCAAGGGTAAAGTTTAAAATCATGCAAGACTCCCGTGAGAGAGGTGGACTCAAGGTACCGAATTTGAAATTATACTATGATGCGGTGGTTTTAACATTAATTAGCGATTGGGTAAATTTAACAAATTTGGAGATACTCCATCTGGAGGGATGGGATTTACTTTTTGGTTGGCATGCCTATTTAATATTTAATAAGAAGGTGGATCGGGTTTTTAAATCTCATATTATAAGAATCTCTTTACTTAGGGTTTGGAGAAAATATTATAAGAGTGACTTTAAAATACCATTATGGGCTATACCTTGGCATGCGATAGAGGGGATAAAAAGAGGTGTCAGAATGGATACGGTGTCTTATACACAGTTACTCAGATGGGATGGACAAAACTGGCAGTTAAAACTATTGGAAGAGTTAGTATATGAAAATATTACTTACTCTTGGTTTCAATATAGACAATTAGCAGATAGATGGAAGATGGATCGTAAGGTGGGTTTTCTCAGAGAAGATGAAAATCTTATTAAGCAAGTAAAGGACCAAAGACAAAGTCATATTAAGAGAATTTATGGGGTTCTAGTGGAATTGGATTCAGAAACAGAATTAATCAAAGATTGTATGATTAAATGGGCGCAGAATTTTGGTGAACCAGTTCTACTGGATACCTGGGAAACTATTTGGGTGAGAAATGTTAAATTTACACAAGCACAGAATCTAAGGGAGAATTTTTATAAAATGTTTTATAGATGGCACCTTGATCCACAAAAAATGTCTCTTATGTACCCTGACCTACAGCCTAAATGTTGGAGATGTGGTTGTTTGGATGCCACCTACTATCATATTTGGTGGTCGTGCAGAAATATAAAAGCTTTTTGGATTAAGATATGGTGGAATATTCAGAGAATTTTTAGAAAGAGGGTAAAATTTACTCCACAATTATTTTTGTTAGGTATAGTTACCGATTGTGATGCAAAGGAGGTTATATTGATGTTGAACTTGATTACAGCCGCAAGGCTGTTAGTAGGACAATATTGGAAGAAGGAATCTTTGCCTACTTTGCAGGAATGGTTTCTTAAAGTATCTTATCTGGCGGAAATGGCAAAGATTTCGACTTTCCTAAAAGAACAATCGCAAGAGAAATTTCTTGCTGTTTGGGATAAATGGATAAAGTTTATACAATTTAAATTGGATATAAAAAAATATCATTTAGCTTTTTTATAACTCTTATTTTTATATATATATATATATTTTAGTGTTACACTCTTTTTTTTATATAATTTTTTTAACTTTTTTAATTAAGCCTATATTCTGCTCTGGGAAGCTCCGGGGGGGGGGGGGGGAGGGAGTGGGTGTTTTGGGGAAGGGTTGTTTTGTTTTGCTTTGTTTTGTTTTGTTTTGTTTTCTTTTTTTATGCTGTTGTTGTATTGTTATTTTTTTTGTCTTTCTGTAAAAATGTATAAAAATTTTCAATAAAAAAAAAAAGAATTATTAATTTGGTCAGGTTCGGATTGGCATTTAAAATCTCTAGATGTATTAAGGCAAGAAAATATTCTACAATCATGGTTTCAATATTTACAAATAGTGGACAGGTGGACTGTAGATAAGAAAGAAGGAATAACACTAGAAGATGGAAATCTGGTTATTCAGATTAAAGATCAGAGTCAGGCCCATATAAAAAGAATTTACAATGCTTTAATAGAATTAGACTCTGAAACAGAATTGGTTAAAGACTGTATGATTAAATGGGCTCAGAATATCCAGGATCCGATCCCATTGGACTTATGGGAGACAATTTGGATTAGAAATGTTAAATTTACACAAGCTCAAAATTTGAGGGAAAATTTTTATAAAATGTTTTACAGATGGCATTTAGATCCTAAAAAATTATCTTGTATGTATCCAAATTTACAACCCAAATGTTGGAGATGTGGTAATATGGATGCGACATATTTTCATGTTTGGTGGAATTGTAAAAAGGTAAAGGCTTTTTGGATTATGATTTGGTGGAACATTCAAAAGATTTTAGAGGGTGGACGCAGCCGGGGGGAATGGGCAGGCGGTACCAATGGTTAGGAATTTATTTTAATTGAAGTATTTTGTATGAATAAATGGAAAATAAAAACTTTTTAATAATAAAAAAAAGAAAGCAGGGGAGAGGTTTGAAAAGGCTTTCACAGGAACGTAATTAGGGTAACAAAGAGAAAGGAAGGGTCTCACCCAAATCCTCCACGATGCTTCATTGTGCTTAGATGTAAATTTGGCTTTCAGCTGGTGCGACTTAATGAGCGGCCATGTTAATGGACACTCTTTTCTTCTTTGGTCCTGAGGAGCTGCCTCAGATCAAACGGAGGGGCTGCTGCCCCTCCGCGATTTAGCGAGGGTCCTCCCCAACAGTAGTTGCCCCTCCAGGGCAACTTTCAACCCTTTGCAGGGTCTTCCAAAGAAGGGAAATCAGATGGCGGGGAGAGCAGCCTCTGCGCATGTCCGCTGGCGCTGCGATCTGGAACCACAAGCCTAATTACACCAATTGTTGTTTACAGATAGATGACAATCATGAAGCAGTAAAGGATATTGCAAAAGGAATCAGGAAATTGGCTAAGGCTCTTGAAAATACATGGGGTGATTGGAGTTGGTTAACTAATTGGCTTCCCAACTTTGGATGGTTAAAACAAACGTTTCTTGACCTGATATTTTTAGTGTTTATAGGACTTATGTGTTGGGCATATCTGCAATGTATTCCTCTATGTGCATCTGCTCTAACCAAAGCTGTAGGAAAAGCTTTTAATAAAGCTTTAGGAAAAGAAGAAATTATACATGTAATGATTACAAGATTTTTCCAAGCATGATAATAAAGACCCTTCAGAGTAATAAGAAATAGAAGTGGGGATTGATTAGGATTAAGTGAATGGTCTTCAATATTTACAATAGTAAGAAGAATTCGTTGTAAGAAAAATCAGTTGTAAGAGGAAATAGCTAGCTGAAAGACAAAACTGAATTGGATAACAGGAAAGACAAAACTAAGACTGAATAACAGGAAAGAACCTATTCTAAAGAAGACATAAAATACCCAAGAACTCAAAACAAGCTAAAAGAGCATGCTCAATATCCTATTAAATATTAACTAAGATATTATCTATCTAATTCAACAAAATAAATTAGAATGGCAGTAGAGGAAAAAATGGTATGCGAAATGACAAAATGGCTGTCAAATTATTTAGGTCTCTATTCCTACCAACTATACCCAATTTAGAGAAGCTTATTTCTGTTTATCTGACTTCGTCCATGCTTCATGCTGTCTTTGCTGAAACAACTTTGCCAAGGAGTGATCTATGCCAAGACAGGTTTGTTTGCATGACAGCAAGAAAATCCAAAGCAAAGTTCCAGAGCTTAGTGGCTTGATGCAACATTTATTTGATGAGTCTTTTCACTATTTACTAGGAAACAAATACCAGGCAGATCGTGAGGCATGTATGAAACAGCAAGACATCAATCTCCTCAGTCACTGTCCCAGGATGGCTATAGTCACAGTTGCCACAGTTACCCCGTGAAGTCTAAGCTGCTTGTGACAATACGTAGGCTTAGTAAGACACTAATAAAATATGAATGAAGGCTGGAACTCAAATATTCAGCAGTGGAGTTTGATGTAAATGAGAAAGGAGGCTTAGTAATTTATAAGAACAGGGTAGCTCTATTATTTAGTAGCCATAAGTAGTTCAATCTGAAAGTCATGGAAGGTAGCAATGTGGTAGCAATATAATTTCTTAATTATGGTCAGTGTGAAAGAAGAAACTGTGTGGCATTACCTACATGATCTACAATAAGACCAGCCCAAGACAATTTGCTTGTCTGAGGCATATTACTAAATGACAATCTTCTGCTACCGTAGCCAAGCCAAGGTGCCCAGAGTCATCCAAGTGTCAAGAGTGAAAATTTGGCAGCTACGTGCCTCTCTGTTTTCATCTTGCCATTAGAGTAAGGGGGGAGGTGTTGCTTTCAGATGGGTTAGTTAGAGAAATGAAACCTCTCCAATTCTACGTGAAAGGAATAAAGTATTATTCAGAAATTTCTAATGAAGGTCGATAGAAGAAGTCACCTGAAAGTCATAAAATCAGACAAGTAAATTACCGACAAATAAGAAAAGCAGAAGTTGCTAGCTAACTGAAATTGCAAGCAGAGGAAATATCAAAATAACTATAGGAGACGAACTGTGCTAACGATGGTGAAAAATAGGATATGGACAAAGGGGCTTCCTGGAACATGGGAAGGACAGTGGTTTTAGGCGGTCCGGAAAGTTTATCGGATGATTAGGAAAGGGGATGTTGAGTGCGATAGGGGAGGGGGGGAATCTGCGTCGGAGGTAGGATATAAAAATGTGTCAAAAAGCTCTTTAAGGTGTGGCTGAACTCCTGTGTGTGTTTCAGTCCACCAGGCCTTTGCAAACACTTCTTTTTGAATAAAACTTTGTTGCTGGAATTCCAAGTAAGTTTGTTTGTTTGTTTTGGGATCTTGAGGCATGTTCCAAAGAACTTGGGGGCTCGTCCGGGATATCCAAACGGTCCCTGGATCACCGGGAGTGGTCACCCCTAAGGGGACAGGTGCCACGTCGATTTTGACAGTCTTCTGAAAGGTGACAACCCCCGGCCCAGTACCTGTGAGGAACCGGACACTAAATAGTGAATTCCAGGAACAAAGCAGGTCAGGTCATTTTGGGGGGGGGGGAGGAATGCCCCGAGGGTCTGAAGGACCAGCAAGGCAAAGGAGGCAGGTCAAGTACCAACTGCCAGGAAACTCTGTGCACAGACCCAGGTAAGAAAATCCGGGCATTTTCACAGTTACCTGGGTGGCTGAGTGGGAGGGATGGTGTGAATCCGAAGACTTGTGAAGAGGGTGAAAGCAGCGCCCCAAGGGTCAAAGGCCAGCAAGGCGAGGTGAGAGCGGACTCCTTTAACCGGAAAAGGAGGGAAGCGGCTTGGTGAAGTGTAAGGTGGGCTCACAAGATCGAAAACGATAAGAGAACCAGGCGCCAACCCCTGATGGGAAATAGACCCTCCAAGAGGCCACAAAAGGATCAAAAAGGGGACTCCCTAGACCAGGGAAAAGGAGATAAAGATGTGGAAAAGGGAGATAATGTTTTCATCCCTCCTCACAGTCCCCTGGGAAAGATCCTGGCTGGATGGAATCATCCTCCTTATAGTAGAATGGTAAAAAATTTAGAAAAAGACCTGATGATTCAATACTGTTATTTTATTTGGGGACAAAAACAAATAGATGAGGGAACACAGTGGCCACAGTTAGATAGTTTTAATTATTTTATGTGCCAATCCTTATATGAATATGTATTTGCCAAAAAGGAAAAAGGCCCTAGAGAAATGGAATATGTTGTTATCTGGACACCAGTTAAATGGCCTCCAGAGAAAAATCAATTATTCCTCTGTTCTGACAAAAAACAAACAGAAAATAAAATTCCATTAATTGAGGAGGAGGGGGAAAGAGAGAAAAAAAAATACAATCTACCCCCCCTATAATCCTTAAATGAATCGACCCCCTGTTAATATGGGAGGTTGAGGAGAGAATTTGAACATTGTAGACAAGATCTAGTCAATTTGCCTCTGAGAAATGGTGAAATAGAAACCGAACAAGATCACAGGCAACAACAAAAATCTAAAAGAAATAGAACAGGAAGAAGAAGAAGATAAATTATTCCCTCTAAGAGAGGTAGCAAGTGGCTTGGGGGCAGGCAATGTTCCCATAGTGGGATATGTACAAGGCCCCCTAAGGAGTAGTGAAGTAAGAACATTTAAAAAGGAACTCAAGAAATTAATAGAAGATCTCATAGGAGTATCAGAACAACTAGATCACTTGTTGGGACCAAATATTTATACCTGGGATGAAATAAACTCTATTATGACCACATTATTCAACCCAGAAGAGATTTAATTAGAGCTGCAGCTGTCAAAGTTTATAACAAAGACAATCCCAATAATGCAATAGGGGACCAAAAATTCCCTATTATAAGACCAAATTGGAATAATATAATGTAGTAGCAGATAGAGCAGACATGGAAAATTTGAGGAACATGATTATAAAAGGAATTAGAGAAGCAGTACCTAGATCTCAGAATGCCTCTAAGGTACTTGAGGTCAGTCAAAGAAAAGAAGAGACACCTTCAGACTATTTGGAAAGATTAAAAGACACAATGAGGAAATATTCAGGCTTAGATCCTGATGCTCCGACCACCCAAGCCCTACTGAAGTTAAATTTTGTTACCAGAAGTTGGCCGGACATCAGCAGAAAATTACAAAAATTGGATGGGTGGTCAGATAAGCCCATGAATGATCTTTTAAAGGAAGCACAGAAAATTTATGTCTGAAGGGACATGTTGTTCGTCCATTGATTTTGATGAAGACCTTTACATCTTGTGGGTTATGGGCCATCAACAATGTGTCCGTAAAAAATTAATAAGGCGACAGGCCCAGATGGAATACCTGCTGAATTATATAAAGACTTACAAAGTGTTTTTAACCAATATCTATTAGAGGTCTTTAATGCAGTACTTACTGAAGCTAAAATACCTAAGTCATGGTTAGAGGCAAATATAACACTGATTCCAAAAGCAGATGCGGAAAAAATATGGATACAAAATTATAGACCCATATCTTTATTGGATTTGGATTACAAAATTTTTGCTTCAATAATGGCGGAGAGATTTAAAAAATATTTAATAGATTTTATACACCCGGATCAAAACGGCTTCTTACCAAACAGACAGATTAAACAGAATATGAGAACAATCTTAGATATCCTTGAATTTTATGAATCACATAACGATCGGCAAGTGACACTTCTGTTCCTTGATGCGCAGAAGGCTTTCGATAATGTTAATTGGCAATTTATGATACAACAATTAAAATTAATGGAAGCCGGAGGAAATTTTTAAATGTTATAACTGCAATATATTCAAAACAATATGCGCAGATCATAATAAACGGGGTGGCCACTGATAGACTTAACATACAGAAAGGCACTAGACAGGGATGCCCTCTCTCGCCATTGTTGTTTATTTATACTCTAGAAATTCTTGCTAGAGCGGTAAGGCAAGAAGGACAGATTAGAGGATTTAAGATTAAGAAAGAAATATATAAACTTCAGGCTTATGCAGATGACCAAGCATTTATTTTGGAACACCCAGAACACTCTGGGCAGAAATTATTTGAAATTTTAGAAGTTTACGGAGACTATGCAGGTTTAAAAATAAACAAAAATAAAACAAAGATTATCACTAAAAATATGACTGATATACAAAAAGGATCCCTTGAGGTTAAATTAGGTATACAAGTAGTTTCTAAATTTAAATACTTAGGGATAGTCATTTCTGCACGTTGTTCATCAATTAAAGAAGATAATTATGTTAAATTAATACAAAAAATTAAAGTTGATCTAGAACGTTGGAAAAATTTACACCTGTCATTACTCGGGAGAATCGCTGCTGTAAAAATGAATATCCTACCCAAATTGATATTTTTGTTTCAGAATATTCCAATTTACTTGGATAAGAAATTTTTTAGGGAGTTAAATAAAATAATTTTAGAATTTGTATGGTCTGGTAAGAAGGCTAGAATAAAATTAAAGGCTTTACAAGATGCCAAGGAAAGGGGTGGTTTAGGCTTCCCTGATTGGGAATTATATTACTTAGCCGCGGCTCTGTCTTGGATTAGTGATTGGATAACCTTAGAGAATCAAAGATGTATTCAGTTAGAGGGTTATGATCTTCAGCAGGGATGGCATGCTCATATGTGGAAGGGGCAAAGTAGAAACTACCAATATTTTTTAAAACACAAGGTCCGGCAAGGGTTAATTAAAAGTTGGAATACTGTCAAATCTCAATATTATACAAAGATCCCGACTTGGTTATCGCCATTGGAGGCAGTTATATACCCCAATTTGCTCAGGAAAGATAAGGTTATCAGGTATAAAGACATTTTGATGGAAGAGGGTCTTTTAAAATCTAAACAAGAGTTAAGACAACAAGGAATAGAGATAGAGTGGTAGTCTTACCTCCAGATCCAAGCAAGATATTTGAAAGACAAACATGAATGGGGTATTTATAGACAAGATACGGGGCTAGATAAAATTCTGCTTGGTCTGAAAAAAAACAAATAAAGAATATTTACAAACACCTATTGGAGTACAGGCTATTTGAAGAACAGGTTAAAGAAACAATGGTGACATGGGTGATAGATCTAGGACACAATATTAATTTGGATCAATGGCAGCAGGTATGGATGCGAAATAATAAAATTATATTGGCGTCATCATATAAAGAAAATTCGTATAAGATGATTTACAGATGGCATCTCCCTCCAGCAAGATTAGCCAAAATGTACAAAGGATACTCATCTTTGTGTTGGAAATGGAAAAAAGAAAGGGGCACTTTTTTCATGTTTGGTGGTCATGTAAGGAAGCACAGAGATATTGGCGTACTGTATGGTTTGGGAATGGGTAACAGAAATGAGTATGCAAAACATTCAGTATAAGCCTGAGACATTGCTGTTAGGAATTCTTGAAAAAATATTAGTAAAGAGGATATGTATTTATTCATTCATGTGGTTACAGCAGCAAGAATTGTATTCGCTCAAAACTGGAAAGCTACGGCTATACCTAGTGAGGAAATCTTAATTCATAAAATTATGCACTGCGCAGAATTAGATAGGTTAACTAAAAGACTTAAAAATCAGGATGAAACAGATTTTTACCAAATTTGGAACAAATTTTATAGATGGTGGGGGGAAAAATATGGAAGTCATTGTAATGAGATAAGTTAAGATTGAGATTAGAGTGATGTTATTGTATAGAGTTTTTATCAGTAATTAATTGTGAATATGAACTGAGATGTTTGTCAAATCTGATTTACCATGTTCAAATGTTTTTAATTTTTTTTCTTTTTCTGTTATTCAATAAAAATTTTAAAAAAACCCGATGTGTCCGTAGGTGGCTAATAAGACCGATGTTAGCACGGAATGTTCTGCCACATACTGAACAAAGAAATGTAGACACTGTTACTTCTGCATTTACAGCTCTGGCTTTGCGGAGTGCTCGCTTCTCTTGTGCCAAGATTGTCCTTCTGTGTTCATATGTCTGGCAACCCTGGTACACCAAGGTGCGCCATGTCGGTCGATCATGCGCCAGAAGTTCCCAAGAGATGGTGTTAATATCCAGGGACTTGAGGCTTTCAACGTGTCTTTGTATCACTTCTTTTGTCCCCCGTGCGATCGCTTTCCTTGAGACAGCTCACCATAGAAGAGCTGTTTACGGATGCGATGATCTGACATCCTTACAACATGGCCTGCCCAGCGCATCTGGGCTTTCATCAACAGAGTGGGAATTGATGATAGGCTTGCTCTGGAGAGGACATCTGTGTCTGGTATCTTATCCTGCCACCGGATCCTCAGAATTCTACAAAGGCAAGTCATGTGGAAGTAGTTCAGTTGCCTAATGTGCCTCCTGTACACTGTCCAGGTCTCACTAGCATACAACAGGGTAGTTAGCAGTGCTGCCTGGTAAACTTTAAGCTTGGTAGCAAGACTTATTCCACGGCGGTCCCACACGTTAGTCCACAATCTGCCAAATGCAGAACTTGCCTTGGCAATTCTACAGTTGACCTCGATGTCAATTGTTACTGCACGGGAGAGAGTACTACCAACATACGTAAATTGGTCCACTGCTTGCAGCTTTTGTCCCTTTACTGTGATGGTAGGCTCTTGATATTGGGCTTTTGGAACTGGCTGGTACATCACTTCAGTTTTCTTCATGTTGATGAAGAGGCCAAAGTTGTCACAAGTGGCTGCAAATTTGTCCATGCTGGCTTGCATTTCCTGCTCCGATTCTGCATTAAGGGCACAGTCATCAGCAAAGAGGAGATCTCGTAGCACAGTCTCCTTTACCTTGGTGACAGCCTGAAGTCTTCGCAGGTTGAACAGTTTCCCATCGGTTCTGTACCTCAGATTAACTCCCACTGAGCTGTTCTGAAAGGCGTCTGACAGCATGGCTGAGAAAATCATGCTGAACAGGGTTGGTGCCAGCACGCAGCCTTGCTTAACGCCATTAGTAACAGGGAAGGCCTCTGAGGCTCCACCATTACTCAGAACACGAGCCGCCATGCCATCATGGAACTGTCGTACCATCAGAATAAACCTGTCAGGGCATCCAAACTTCGACATAATGCGCCATAATCCTTCACGACTAACTGTGTCAAAAGCCTTGGTGAGATGACTTCCTGTGGTGTTCTGCATCGATGGAGGCTTTTTTTTAGCCTCCTGACTTGGAAATGTGTAAAAGCTGGCAAGACAGCGACGATCAGCTGTTTTGTGGCTTGGAAACTTCCTCCCGGGCAAAGGGAGGAAGGTGAGTATTTCCAGATAGAAATTGAACTCCTCTATTCTCCCAAAGTTTTTTTTTTGGGGGAGACAAAGGGTGAAGCTCTTTCGGAGTCTGGATAGTCTCTGCATTCCAGGAAGCCTTTGTTCTCCGGGAACGAAGCCAGATGCAGCCTCCACATCTGCTGCTTAAAGAGAATTGTGAGTAACTTTTAAAGCAGACAGAGTTGTCCAGGAGGACTTGATTTGTGATTCTGAATTTCTGCTTTAACTCAAGAAAGAATTAATATCTTCTCCAGTTAACTATGTTAACAAAGGGAGTGAAAGGAAAAAATGGCCGAGGAATCGCTGCGGAGGAATTTTGCTTCTTTGTCTGAGAACTTTCACTTTTACTTGGCAACAAAGTTGCTAAAATAATTGACTCTGCTTTTTTTTATGGGGGAATTGTTTTTATTATTCCTCTAATTCGTCTTGTTATAAGAATTGGCTTTTTTCTTTTCTTTATTCTTCATTTCTTTTTTTTCTTTTCTTTTTTTTAAATGGCTTCAAAACGTCCTGCAATTTCTTCTTTGCCTAAAGTTTCAATTTCCTCTCCAGTAACATAGATTACACAGCAATCTAAGCCACCACCACCGCCACCACCACCACCTTCCCCACCTCCAGCATTTACACAAAGATATACAGAATGTGGTTCAGGACTCTTTGGAAAAAGCTGTAGAAAAGATCAGATCTGAGACAGAAGAGCTTTTGGAGGAGAAAAATCATGAGATGAGGGAAGATATTCTGTTGGCTCTTAAGGGGCTTGCGGCCCATGTAGAAAGGCTGGATGGTAGAGTGGATGAGGTGGTTGGAAATGTTGAAAGATTGGAAGGAAGAATTGAAAGAGTTGAAAATAATGTGGATGCAGCACAGAATGAAATTGTAATGTCACAATATAGAGACATGGAGTTTGCTTTGAGAATAAGAGGGTTGAAGGAGAATGTGAAAGAGAATTTGAAAGAAGAGATTGCTGCAGAATTGGCATTCATTTTAGGATGTGGAATTGAAGAAATGTTGAGATATTGAAAAAAATCTTTAGAGTTAATTTGTGGATCGCGAAGCAGAGAAATTTACCAAGAGATGTGGTTATCTGGGTAAAAGTGCAAAAGGATTTAAATGATTGGGAAAAATTACAATTATCTTTGTTGGGGAGAATTTCGGCAGTTATAATGAATATACTTCCAAAGTTTCTTTTTTTATTTCAGATGATACCTATTTTGAAAAAAGATGCCAATTTGGAAGAATGGCAGAAGGGGATTAATAAATTTATTGGGGCAGGGAAAAAGCCGAGAGTTAAATTTAAAATTATGCAGGATACACGGGAAAGAGGAGGATTAAAGGCACCGAATTTAAAATTGTATTATGATGCAGTGGCTTTAACCTTGACTAGTGATTGGCTCAACTTAACAAATAAGAATATCCTATCTCTTGAGGGATGGGATTTATTATATGGATGGCATGCATATTTAATTTATGATAAAAAAGTGTATCAGGTTTTTAAAACCCGTATTTTGAGAAGTGCCTTGCTGCGTGTCTGGAAAAAGTATTACTATAGGTTAAATTATAAAATTCCAATTTGGGGGGTTCCAGGACACGTGATAGAGGGAGTATCTAGGGGAGTAAATTTGGATAAGATTTCTTATAAGGAATTACTTAGTTTGGTTGGGCAGCATTGGCAATTAAAGCCTTTAACTGAGTTGAAGCAAGAAAATATTGTATATTCTTGGTTTTATTATAATCAATTGTTATTGAGGTGGAATATAGATAAAAAGGTTGGTATTATTTTAGAGGATGTGAATTTGGTAAAACAGATTAAAGATCAAAGTCGATTTCATATAAAAAGAATTTATAATGCTTTAATAGAATTGGACTCTGAAACGGAGTTAGTTAAAGACTGTATGATTAAATGGGCACAAAATATCCAAGAGCCAATTTTACTGGATACATGGGAGACAATTTGGGTTAGAAATGTAAAATTTACTCAAGCACAAAATTTAAGAGAAAATTTTTATAAAATGTTTTATAGATGGCATTTGGATCCCCAAAAGTTGTCCCGAAAATTACAGCCCAAATGTTGGAGATGTGGAAATTTAGATGCAACTTATTTTCATATTTGGTGGACTTGTAAAGATATTAAAGCTTTTTGGATTAAGATTTGGTGGAATATTCAAAAGATTTTTTAAAAAAAGATAAAGTTTACTCCGCAATTATTTTTGTTGGGTATTATTGTAGATTTAGATGTTAAAGAAACTAATTTGATGTTGAACTTCATAACTGCTGCAAGATTATTGGTGGGGCAATATTGGAAGAGAAACTTATTGCCTACTTTGGAAGAATGGATACTTAAAGTGTCTAATTTAGCAGAAATGGCGAAAATCTCCGCCTATTTGAAGGATCATTCACAAGAAAGATATATTATGGTTTGGAGAAGATGGATTGATTATATTCAGAAGAAGTATGAAACTGAAAAGTATTATCTTGCTTTTGAATAGATTTTAGATAATTATTAATAGTATTAATGGTTTTATTATTTTTGTCTTAATTTGTAAATATTTGTTTTGAGAAGGAGTTAGAGTGTATTATGCTTCTTCGCTCGCCTATCGCCACAGGACTTTGAGATTTATTGGAGTTAGGGAAAGTCAAGATGTCAAGACTTGTGCGTGGATTGGATTTAAGTGAGGGAGAGGTGCGCATAGTCAGCCTCACTCTCTCTTCCCAGATTCCATCTTATTCCAATGGCAGGACAAAAGTCGAGACAATTGGAGATGGGCTGGGTGCAGTGGTTGACCAGGGCATCTTTCGTGTCTTGCCGTGCTCTCAGCATACCACGTCGCTTGCAGAAACTGCCTTCATGACCGTTGGTTCTATTTTAATAGATCTCATCTGCTCACTCCGCCAGAGTCTGTCTTCACATGCTTGGGATAGACAAATCCCTTGCAGAGTCCTGGATACAGGGTCATGAAAGGACAGCAAGGAAAACACCCAATGTCCTAACCCACCCAAGAACATACGATATCTTAAGGGAAAAACCCAAAAGGGAACATGTTTAGCTACTTCTGCTTTCTCCCTTCTTATCTACAGGGTGCCAGACTTACTGGGTGAAATCTTTATCTTATGTGTGTCAGCTTTGCTGGATGGGTTGCTTATGTAATTAGAAAGAATAAATACAAGGATTTCCTGTCATTTGAGACTTCTCTCATTTAGAGGAGTCTGTCTCTATTCAGCTGAATAAAAACAGTTGCTTGAAGGCAACTTCTGGTTTCCTGTATTTTTTTTATCAAGCAAAACCTCAGAACCTGCATATCAGTCTGATTCCTTGGGATTTTAGAGTTAATTTTACCTTGCCTTTACCAGGTCATGTATTCAATAAACAGTAGGCTTTTCAGAAATGAAAATAATCCTGGACTTTTATTTGGATGCTTGAGCTGGAGGTTGACAGTATGTAGGAAATATACCACAGTAGTAATGGGAGACCTTAACTACCCTGATAGCTGGAGGTTGACATTAAACTAACCCTCATACGCTTTGCATCCTATCTGAGTTTCTCTCCCAGGAGTGCTGGTATATTGTGAGTTCTGCAACAAAAAAGATGACTGATGGAGGGTCACCACATGGAGAAGCTCCTCCCCTGAGGATGGCGACTATAATCCAGACGGGAGAGACCAATTTGTCAGCAGGGGCTCTCCCGAAACAGAATGCCGGATCATTAGAGCCAACTCGAACTGCTGGAGGAGGAAAAGATACAGAGATTCCTTGTCTGGCACCATGAACTACATGGGTGAGTGGCCTCAGGAAGGCAGCAGAAGCTGAGTTTCCTCTGTCTCTATTTGAGGCTTGGCCAACGAAGGTGCCCAAGAGGGCTGCAGAATAGGGAGAGCCGGTGGATTGGAGACTCCCTATGCCAACTCGCAGCCCTTCTGTGGAACAATTCAGAGAGAAGTTCAGGGGATTGGAGGTTTGAGGAGCTGCCCTGCCGAAGTGGTCAGTCATCAGTTCTGCTCACTACCCTATTATCCCATCTCCATCTTCATGATAGCCAGTAGCTTCGCTTTGGTCCAGGATGGCAGGAGTCACCCAGCAGGAGGAGCATAGGGACCGTATTCCAGCTACTGCTATCCCAACAAAAGTTGGGAGAGCACCTGACCCTCAGCTGATTGATCGGAGAGGGGCTCAGGCAGCGTTACTGGGAGCAGGTGTGCTACCTGGCTATGTAATGGTGAGTAAAAATCCCCAGCCTCCTCCTTTTAAAGTCATGTTTGAAGGACAACTGGAGAAGCTGGCTTATTTCCTGACCCAGGTGTGGAACTATTTAGAAAGATATGGAGACAGATACCCCGAAGACAGAAAAGGGCTGAATGTTATTTCAGTGAACCTGGAAGGGGAAGCAGAAGAGTGGTTGGTGTCCCTCTATGATGAGGCAGCCCCAGAGCTCCATGATGTGGATGCCTTCATGCAAGAGTTACATGATTGGTTTGAAGATCTTTCTAGCCAAAGCAAGAAAGGCCAATGTGAAAGTCCGGACGATCAAGCAAGGGAAGAGACCAGTGGCTGAATATATTCAGGAATTTTGTAACTTGGTCGCTCGTGTTAGAGGTTGGCTGGAGCACATGTTAGTCTACCAATTTTAAGATGGGTTAAACAAGGAACTGTATTATAACTGTCTACCCAGAGGGGTGCCCCATCTCCTCCACAACTGGTACCAGTTAATTACTGAGGTGGAGTTAGATTTAATGGATTACCAACAGCATACTGGTCAAGATCTTCAACCTCATCCTGCAGGTGAGAGATGGCTGGCTGGTTGAGGAAGCAAGAGTAATGTTACCGGGACCAGGAGAGAGAGACCCCCTCGGGATAGGAGCATGTTTCTGATGCAGTAAGGAGGGACACCGAGCCGTGGATTGCCCTGCCCCACATCCAATGTCAGCCCATCGCCCTCCAAGTAAGCTGAAGCCAAAGAAGCCAGAAATGAAACCCAAGGAAAGAACCAAATTGGCTCAACAGGTCACTGAGGTCTCTCCACCCTCTAGTGAAGGGGAGAGGCCCCGACCTCTGAGAAACCAGGACTGGTTTTCTATGAGAGTGATAGTGAAGGGGAGGATGACCCTATGGTAAGCGATCCTATTTCTCCAATGACTACCAAAGTAGAATTGTTTGTACCTTCCTCAGGAGTAAAGGAGACCCTTACTGCCCTATTGGACTCAGGACACACTAGGTGTGTGATCAGTTTGCTCACAGTAAAAAATGTTGGACTGTGGCTTAGAAAGTTGAGGCAACCCATGGGATTTGAGCAGTTAGATGGGTCTCACACAGGGGGAGGGGAGAAACTGCATCTTGCCTCACCGAACCAGTGACTATAAAGTTGGGCAAGCATACTGAAATTATTCATTTTATAGTAGCCCCTGGAATGACTGAAAAGATGATTTTAGGGTTAGCTTGGCTGAAGAAAAGGAATCCCCTAATAGCTTGGAATGACAACAAGTGGCAATGGAGGAACAGAGCAGTCAATCAACAAAAGCTGCAGGAGGCGCCGGCTAGTTGCTACTTGCTGGTGGTTGAGAAATTGAAAGTGGGGGAAGGGAATACACAAAAAGCAACTCAGCAGTTAGAGCACACAGTGCCTGCCACATACAGAGATTTAATGGAAGTATTTAGTGAAAAGGAATCAGATATACTCCCACCTCATTGGCCATTGGACTGTGCCATTGAGATAATTACAGGGGCCAAGTTTCCTAAACCAAAAATGTATGCTATGATACCTAAAGAAATGGAAAAGCTCAGAGGATTTTTAGATAAATACCTGGCTTGCGGATTCATCCAACTGGCAAAATAAAAAAATGGCTGCCCCAATTTTATTCAGAGAAAAGAAGGATGGGCGTCTTTGAATGTGCATTGATTATAAAAATCTCAACGCTATATCAGTGAAAAATGTGTACCCCCTTCCCCTTATGAAAGATATGTTAGGATATTTGTATAAAGGGATTTTTTTTACAAAATTAGATCTGAGAGAAGCTTATTATCAAGTACAAATTAAAGAAGAGGATGAGTGGAAAACAGCTTTTAATTGCCTTTTAGGCTGTTATCAATTCAAAGTGATGCCATTCGGTCTACAAGGAGCCCCTGCAGTGTTTATGCAGTTAATAAATGAGGTGCTACATGGATATCTATATAAAGGGGTGCTGGTACATTTAGATGATATTTTGATTTATACTGAAACTATGGCAGAACATGTACAATTAGTAAATGCAGTGTTAACAAAATTATTAGACAACCAATTGTATGCCAAATTATTGAAATGCAATTTTCTCAAAACCAGTTTAGATTATTTGGGGTATTGTGTTTCTGCTAGAGGCATAGAAATGGATCCAGGGAAAGTAAAGGCCATTTTGGAAAGGGAAGCTCCCCGGACGCAAAGGCAGTTGCAAAGTTCCTGCAGTTTGCCAATTTCTACAGACAGCTCATACCCACTTTTGTGCAGATTGCTTTGCCTATAACCAATATATTAAAAATGGGAAAAGGGAATAACCTTAAACCCAGTCAGCCATTGAGCTAGACCCTTGAATGTCAAGCAGCGTTTGAAACCCTAAAAAGACTTTTTGCTGAAGAACCCCTGTTAAGGCACCCAAATCCAGAAAAGCCTTTCATAATACAAGCAGATGCTAGTGATGTCTCCATGGGGGCAGTATTGCTACAAACAAATGAGAAAGGGGAGTTACAACCATGTGCATATACTTCTCAGAAGCTATCAAGTACTGAGAGGAGATGGCCTGTGTGGGAAAAGGAGGCTTTTGCGGTCCGCTGGGCTCTCCTAACGTGAAGACAATTCCTGGAGGGTAGCAAAATCCCATCTGAAGTGTGGACAGATCATAAAAACTTAGAGGCTTTGAAGACTCCAAGGAAACTGTCTCCAAAACCAGTCAGGTGGGCTCAATATTTTAATTGGTTTAATTTCAGTCTCCGTTACATACCTGGAGGAAAAAATTTTTTAGCTGATGCCCTTTCACAAATGCCTCAGTACAAAAGTGCCAAAGAAGTGATAAATTCTATAATCCCTTCAAGCCAGCTTGCTGCACCAGCGTGAGAGGTTCAGCACAGGGGAAACCCACCCCAGTTAACCTTGTATCCCCTGAGGCAGAAATTTAAGGAGGCTATGAAACAAGATAGTTGGTTTCAAACCCATAAAAATGATCTCATGATAAAAAAAAAAAAGGTCTGGCATGGAAAGTGTCCAAATCTATGTCCCGGATAGCCAGAGGACATTCGTGTTAAGCCGAGCCCATGATGCAAATTCTGCTGGGCATTTGGAGTTTGTGAAAACTCTTCATCTTGTGAAAAGACAATTTTGGTGGCCAAAAATGAAAAAGGATATAAAAGACTATGTGGCTAGTTGCTTGAGTTGTGTGTCCATGAAGTGGTTGCCTGGGAAAAACCCAGGTTTACTACAACCAGTGGCCAACCCTAAAACACCCTGGGAAGAAATAGCAATGGATTTCATAGTGGAATTACTGGAGAGTGGTGCAAATACTGTAATATGGACAATTGTTGATTTATTTTCAAAACAAGCACACTTCGTAGCTTGTCCAAAGCTTCCCTCAGCTAGGACATTAGCCAAGATGTTTGTGCAGCATATTTACAAGCTGCATGGAGTGACTAACCAAATCATATCAGATCGAGGGGTACAATTCACTGCAAGATTTTGGAGAGAGTTCATCGGATCAATAAGATTGTCACAAGGTCTCAGTTCCGGTTTTCATCCATGTACCAATGGTGAAGCTGAACAAATGAATGCAATGGTAGAACAATATATAAGATGTGATGTCAATTATCAACAGAATGATTGGGCAGTCTTATTGCCGTTTGCTGAAGTAGCATACAATAATGCAGTAAACAGCAGTACTGGTTTTTCTCCTTTTAAAGTAACTTCAGGGATTGAATATGTAGCTGTTCCTGTGGTCCCTCAAGACATTCCCTCTTCCACTACCTTAAACACTTGGATGGATAATATAAAAAGCACATGGCCAAGGGTGTGTAAAGCTCTGGAAAAGGCACAAAAATTAAAAAAAGACAGGCAGATAAGAAATGAGCTACCCTAAAGGTGTTTAAAGTAGGAGAGAAAGTATATTTGTCCACAAAACATCGGAACCTAAGAATATCTATTAAAAAACTCAGTCCGAAATATATATGTCCTTTTACCATCATAGGGGTCATCAACCCAGTTACACTGAAGTTACAGTTATCAAGGGAGTTTAAACAGATACATCCAGTGTTTCATTGTAACTTATTGAAGCCTGTTCAAAGTTCAAGAATGAGACCAACTGGAAAATCACCTCTGCTTCCAATTTTAATTAAGGGCAAAAGGCATTAGGAAATTGAAGAAATCCTAGATTCTAGATATTGCAGGGGGAAGCTGCAGTATCAAGTAAAATGGAAATGATACCCCTTAGTGGAGGCACAGTGGGTGGCAGCTACAAATGTTAGAGCAGATAGGTTAATAAGAAAATTCCATTTAAAATAGCCTAACCGGCCACAGTGAGGGAAGGGAAATTGGCCATATATATATTTATGTTATTAATTTTCCCGATCCATTCTTCTGTTGAGGGAGCAGCATGTTAAGAGTGAAAATTTGGCAGCTACCTGCCTCTCTGGTTTCATCTTGCCATTAGAGTAAGGGGGTGGAGGTGTTGCTTTCGAGTGGGTTAGTTAGAGAAATGAAACCTCGCCAGTTCTATGGAAGCTTGCTGAGAGTCGGCAGTATGGAAACCTTTCAAGGACATTCTAGCAGGTGTGAAGAAGATAGCAGGTGGGTCCCATAACAAAGATAACTTGTTTACATGAGCTACATGGACATCTGGGGGGGGGGGGGTTGGCTGGGAAAGTCATTGTTATATACTATGGTCTGATGCCTTGGGATTTTAGAGTTAGTTTTACCTCGCCTTTACCAGGTCATGTATTCAAAAAATAGTAAGCTTTTCAGAAATGAAAATAATCCTGGACTTTTATTTGGATGCTTGAGCTGGAGGTTGACAGTATGTAGGAAACATACCACAGTAGTAATGGGAGACTTTAACTACCCTGATATCAACTGGGAGACAAACTCTACAACAAGTGGGAGTTCAAACGGATACTTAACCAGCCTAGCTGACAACTTTGTCATCCAAAAGTTAGAGGAGAGAACTAGAGGAAAAGCTATACTAGACCTAATTCTTACTAATAGAGAAGAAGTGATAGAGGGAGTTGAAGTTGCCAGAACTGTGGGTGAGAGTGACCACATTATATTGGAATTGAATACAGTATAATGCAAACACAAGCAATATAATCCAGCCAGTGTCTTAAAAGTTAAAAGAGTTGATTTTAACAAACTCAGAGACAGCCTAAGAAAAATTCCATGGATGAAAATCCTAAAGGGGAAAACAACTCAAGAAACTTGGGAAACTCTGAAAAATATTATCATAAAAGCCCAGTCCAACACAATACCACTGAAAAAGAAAAACAACAAATCCAAGAGGAAACCAGCATTCTTGCACAAAAATCTCTCTGATAAATTGAAAGACAAAAAGGACAAGTACAAAGAAATGGAAAAAGGGACACATAACTAAGGCAGATAGCCTGAATCTGCAAAGATGAAGTCAGGAAAGCAAAGGCTCAGAACAGACAAAGACTTACAACAAAGGTCAAAGATAATAAAAAATAGTTTCTTTCAACATATAAATAACAAGAAAAAAGTCAAGGAAACAGTAGGTCCACTTAAGAGGGAAGATGGCAAGTAACCAGCAGCAAAGAGAAAGCAGAGCTGCTTAACTCATTCTTTGCATCAGTCTTCACACAAAAATAAATTATAGCCCAAACCTACCAAAAACATAACTGTAAAAGACCCTAGAAATAAAAATTAAAATAAACAAGAAAATAGTTAGAGGACACCTGTCTGATCTTGATGACTATAAATCACTGGGACCTAATGGATTATATCCCAGAGTTCTGAAGGAACTGGCAGATGTTATCTCAAAACCATTGTACCATATCTTTCAAAAATCCTGGAACAACGAGGAATTACCAGAGGATTGGAAAAGAGCTGATGTGGTTCCCATCTTCAAAAAAGGAAAAAAAAAAAACCCACACCCAGGAAACTACAGACCAATCAACCTAACATTAATACCTGGGAAGATACTAGAAAAGATAATCAAAAAACAGATCTGCGAACATCTAGAAACAAAGTTAGGGTTAGAAAAGAAGGACTAGGGTGACATGATAGCAGTATTCCAGTATTTGAGAGGCTGCCACAAGGAGGAGGGGGTCAATTTATTTTCCAAAGCACCAGAAGGCAAGACAAGAAACAATGGATTGAAACCAATCAAGGAGAGAAGCAACCTGGAATTAAGGAGAAACTTCCTAACGGTGAGGACAATTTACCAGTGGAACAGTCTGCCTTGAGAAGTTGTGGGTGCTTCATCACTAGGGGTTTTTAAGAAGAGACTGGACAGTCACTTGTCTGAAATGGTAGGGTCTCCTGCTTGAGCAGGGGCCTGGACTAGAAGACCACCAAGGTTCCTTCCAGCTCTATTCTGATTCTGTATAGTGGGTGTGCCAATCAGTTATTTGGTGGAACAATGTGTTTTTCAGGGTAGCGGCATCAGTGGCAATGTTTGGCAGCAGTGCATTTATTGAGTTTTTAAAAATGTTGTGCAGGGCTTCCTGTTCCGGATCACAGCACCTTCGGACGTGCGGAGAGATTATTCTCGCCTCCGTTTGGTTTCCCTTTGTCGTAAGACCCTGGAAAGGGTCGAAAGTCGCCCTGGAGTGGTGACCACCATTGGGGAGCACCCTCGCTAGATCGCGAAAGGGCGGCAGCCCTTCCGTTTGATCTGAGGCAGCTCCCCAGGACCAACAAAGTACGCATTTGCGTACTTGGGATTTTAAATTTTGAAAAAACAGGACAATTAATCTCAACAACCAAATAACTGGATTTTTGTTTTGTGGATACCTGGGGGTCCCAAAACGTTCTATTATAGAGACTTAACATCTTCTTTAACTATTAACTTTGGAAAATATTTGTGTTTTTTTGTGTTTTAACTGAATAAAAGGCTATTTGACGTCTGGGAAAGGATTTTGTGGTCTGCTGGGGACATCTTGTGGCGAAACCTGGCATAGCAACTGATTTTTTTTCCTCAATTGTCCCTGTTGACTTCCCTGATTTGCCCTTCATATTATCTAAAAAGATAAGAAGTGGAAACAGCTGGGTGGTGACAATAACTTTTACAAAGTGTGGAGGTGGACAATGGCTGATTTTTACTAAACATAGCCTCCACTAAAGGACTATCTTTAATCACCATGCAAATGGAGGAACCCTACTCACAACTTAATTATAAACTTATCCTTGAAAAAATCCTTGAAGCCACTGAACTAATGAATTCATGAGTGAAAGCCAAGAATATTTTCACAAAACTACAAATTGAACCCCATACTCAAAATGATCAACCTACAAGCCAAAAAATAACAGAAGAGGAACAATTTAACATCAAAGAAGACTTTATTCAACAACACATACAATTGATTGAGAACTTTGATATTCAAACATTGACATTAATTACAGTACCTATAACTCCAAAAGCAACAGGAATTGATCAACAAACATGCTACACTGAGAATCTAGAAAATCCAGACAACCAAATAACAATGACAACACCGGACATGACTTTCTACTCTACTCAGATGAAACTGCAAGAAGAAGAGGACCAGACTGAACTGATGATAAATATTTTAAAGCATACATGGAGATTTGAACTATTAGGGCAACAACCTAATGATTACAAAGGGGCCAGTTCTCTTGAAAGATTGATAATTGGATGTTCTCCCTTGATTCAAACAACAGGTGTGGAAATGAAGGGAGATACATCCGAGGGTTTAGAGGGTCTAGGATGGAAACCTGCCTGGCACAAAAAGAAAGCCAGAGTTAGATTTAAAAATGGGATTCAGAAATCTACTTAATGGGTCAAGCAGCTTTTTAGAAATAATGATTGCTTTAACATTTAGGATTTAGATTTATAATGGGAATTAAAATTAACTCTTAGATTATAACTTTAATTGTTATATGGAAATAGATTTGTGACAATGAAAGACATTTTGCTACTAAAGGAGGAGTTACTAGGATGAGAAATAGAATATACTTGTCAATAAAGTAAGAAGGTAAATTTTGGAATAATATGTGTATTTTAGTTATGTTAATTATCTTATAATGAAATGAGGGAAATTAAGGTTATCCGAAGCTTAAACATTGGTTATAAAAGGCTAAATTGGAATATATAAATTGGAATTAAATAAAACCTAAAAATAGGACTTGGATATGGATAACTAAAATGTTATTGATAAATGTGATGATTGATTGAGCTTTAGCTAGAAACTTATTAATATGAATATGATATAATATTTGTGGGAAATAGAGAGGGAATTTTTTTAAACAAATTTTATTGGTTTTTTAAGTTCTTAAAGCAACATATTCAGGACACACCATGGTGTTGGGGTAATCAAACATCTTAAAACAAGACATATATACATAATATAATCAATACGTCAAATATTCTAGAGAGGGAATTTTTATTGATGTAACCCGAGATATATACGAATGATTTTGTTATTGGACTATTGATTACCCTATCACCACGCTGCTTCCTAAGTACTTGGATGTAAAAATTTGAAAAATTAATATTATTATTTATTATTTATTTATTTATTTTTAAAATTTATAAGCCGCCCCACTCCCGAAGGACTCTGGGTGGCTAACAATAAAAAACACATAAAACATAACAAAACAACAATACAAAAACAATCATCCAGGGGTAAGGTTTTATAAACCCCAGGCCTGCCGGAAAAGCCAGGTCTTAAGTAGCTTACAGAAGACCAACAGGGTGGGAGCGGTCCTAATCTCCGGGGGGAGCTGATTCCAAAGCGTGGGCGCCATCACAGAGAAGGCCCTCCTCCGCAGCCCCGCCAAATGGCACTGCTTGGCCGACGGGGCCTGAAGGAGGCCCAGCCTGTGGGATCTAACCGGACGTAGGGAACTATGAGGTAGTAGGCGGTCTCGCAAATAGCCTGGCCCTGAGCCATATAGGGCTTTAAAGGTAATGACCAACACCTTGAATTGGACCCGGAGACCAATAGGCAACCAGTGCAGCTCACGGAGGATAGGTGTAACGTGGGTGTATCGAGGAGCACCCACTATCACTCGCGCGGCTGCATTCTGGACCAACTGTAGTCTCCGAATACTTTTCAAGGGTAGCCCCATGTAGAGCGCGTTGCAGTAGTCCAAACGTGAGGTGGCAAGGGCGTGAGTGACTGTAAGGAGAGCCTCCCGGTCCAGGTAGGGTCGCAACTGGTGCCACAGACGAACTTGTGCAAAGATCCTCCCAGCCACAGCCGTCAATTGATGTTCCAAATTCAGCTGTGGATCAAGGAGGACGCCCAAGTTGCGAACCCGCTCCGAAGGGGGTATATTTTCCCCCGCAAGAGTCAACACTGGACAGTCGACATGATCCTTGGGAGGCAACATCCAAAGCCACTCGGTCTTGTCAGGATTGAGCCTGAGTCTGTTAACCCCCATCCAGACCCTCACGGCTTCGAGGCAACGGCCCATCACATCGGCCGCTTCACTGAGAGAGCTCGGGGAGGAGATATATAACTGGGTATCATTAGCATACTGATGAAACCTTACCCCGTGCTGTCTGATGATCTCACCCAGCGGCTTCATGTAAATGTTAAATAGGAGGGGAGAGAGGACCGACCCCTGTGGCACGCCGCATTCAAGGGGCCTCGGGGTTGACCTCTGCCCTCCCACCAATACCGATTGCGACCGACCAGAGAGGTAGGAGGAGAACCACCGTAAAACGGTGCCTCCCACTCCCACCCCTTCGAGTCGTCGCAAAAGGATACCATGATCGATGGTATCGAAAGCTGCTGAGAGGTCAAGTAGCACCAAGACAGAGGAATAACCTCTGTCTCGGGCTCGCCAGAGATCATCCATCAGCACGACCAAAGCGGTTTCTGTGCTGAAGCCGGGCCTGAAGCCAGATTGAAAAGGGTCTAGATAATCCGCTTCATCCAGAGATCGTCGGAGCTGGAGCACCACCAGTCTCTCTGCAACCTTCCCCACAAAGGGGAGATTGGAGACTGGACGGAAGTTATTTAAATTAGCCGGGTCCAGGGTAGGCTTCTTGAGCAGGGGCCTCACAACCGCCTCCTTCAGGGATTGTGGAAAAGACCCCTCCCTCAACGAAGCATTGATCAACACCTGGAGCCAGCTTCGTGTCACCTCCTTGGCAGCCGAGACCAACCAGGAAGGACACGGGTCCAATAAACAAGTGGAGGCGCTTATTGCTCCCACCGCTCTGTCAACATCCTCAGCGGTCACAGACTCAAATTCATCCCATAAAACTGAGCTAAGACCTGCCCCAGTCATCTCAAAAGGCCCTGCCCAATCGGAGTCTAGGTCTGTCTGAATCCGAGCGATTTTGTCTGATAAGAATTGCACAAATTCCTCTGCTCTACCCTGTAAGGGCTCCCCAGCTTCCCGAACATTGAGTAGGGAACGGGTCACCCTAAACAGGGCAGCGGGGCGAGATTCTGCAGACGCAATAAGTGCGGAAAAATGCGAACATTTTGCCCGCTCGTATCGCCACTAAATAAGTCCTAATATAGGCTCTTAGAAGTGTCCGGTCGGATTCAGAGTTACTAGCCCTCCAGCGTCGCTCTAGACGTCTCTTCTGACGCTTCATCTCCCGTAGCTCCTCGGTAAACCAAGGTGCCCTCCGGGATCCACAATCACGGAGAGGTCGCAAAGGCGCGATCCGGTCTAACGCCCCTGATGCCGCCTATATACAATAAAACTTGTATATAAAAAAATGTTGTGCAGGACTGGTTTACAATATAACTCTATTAGCTGTCCAGATGCTAACTCCTGATGAGTAACTTTAAGGGATCTGCTCTTTTCTTTTTGTTAACATGGACTTTGACTGGATAGTCTTTCATACTGTACAGTACAGAGAACTTATTGGGTATGATGACAATTGTATCCAACACATCTAAGAAAGCAACATATAATGTTACCATATTTTATTTGCCTGGTCAAGAGGTCTGTATAATACTGAGTAAATCAGTCAAAATAATTTGTTCCATCAAAGTTTGGCACCTGATGTAAGCAGTGATTATGGAGGTGCTGGGGGGGGGCAGCAGGCGGCGGTCCAACCCTCCCCAAGTCCTCAGTTTCCTCAATTGAAGGTTGGCTACGATGCAGGACCAGGGTTTTAGGCTCTGGCACATTGATCGTTGTGGCAGGCCAGGAAAAATATCTTCCCACTTGAGAGAAAAGGTTGGCAGGGGGGAAGAAGGGGTGGGATCATCAAACACCTTGACTCTTATTTCAAGATGTCTTGGAGAACAGAATCTTAGACTCCCTTCTTTCCTTCTTTTCTTTCCTTCTTTCTTCTCTTCTTCCTTCTTTTTCCTTCCTTCCTCTGTTTCCCTCCCTACCTTCCTTCCCGCCCTCTCTTTCTTTTCCTTTTTTCCACTCTTTCCCTTCCTCCCTCCCTGAATGAATGAAAATTGACATGGCAAATGCCAGGTGGTCCTCGACTTACAACCACAACTGGAACCAAAATTTCCATTGCCAAGCAAGATGGTGTCAGTGTGTAAGAATTTATGAACTGGAATAGCCATAGCAATGAACCAGCCAATGGGGACTGTTATTTAACTGAGACACAGGATTGGCTGTGAGAAGCATGTGAGCCAGCCTAGGTCTGGGCATGGTTTAGTCCAGGGGTCAGCAACCTTAAACACTCAAAGAGCCATTTGGACCCATTTCCCACAGAAAAGAAAACACTGGGAGCCAAAAAAAACCTTTTGACATCTAAAATGAAGATAACACTACATATATCATTTTTTACCTTTGTGCTATGTATAAAAAAACTATAGTGTGTTGCATTTATGAAATCAATGAACTGCTACAAAGAAAACAAATTTTTATTTCTGCATGCAACAAAAACATTTTGAACTCCAAAAAAAGATGCTGGGTCGAAGATTACTTTCAAATAAAATACTCAATGTCTATTTGAGTCCTCCTCATATTTATGAAATAAAAAGCCGGTGCAAACTATAAAAACTACAAATAGAAAAATAGAAAAGAAAAAAATTGGGGGGGGGGGAGAAAGAAATGGACAGGAGGAAGAGGGGAAAAAAAACCCTTTCTCCTTCATCCCAACAGGTAAAAACAATTTTAGTAGCTTATCTACCATCTTTAAATACAGCATAATTATCCCCATACCTCATCTCTTAATTTAAAAAAATCAAAATATTTCATTAAATGTTCTTACTAAAAGACAACCACATATATTCATATTCTCTCTCTCTCTCTCTCTCTCTCTCTTTCTCCCTCTCTCCTTCCCTCCCTCTCTCTCCCTCCCTCTCTCTTTCCCTCTCTCCCTCCCTCCCTCTCCCCCTCCCTCCCTCTCTCCCTCCCTCTCTCCCTCCCTTCCTTTCTCTCTCTCTCCCCCCCTCCCTCTCTCTCTCCCTCCCTCTCTTTCTGCCCTTGGTCTGTCAGTCCTCTTCCCCCCCCTCAGTGTGTTTGTGTGTTTGTGTGTGTGTGTGTGAGAGAGAAAGAGACAGAGACAGAGAGAGGGACAGAGACAGAGAGAGGCACTTGCGCTTTCCTTCTCTCTCTCTCTCTCTCTCTCTCTCTCTCCCTCCCTCTCCCTCTCTCTCTTTCTGCCCTTGGTCTGCCAGTCCTCTTCCCTCACTCATATTCCGATTGCAGCTATTTTGACAGCCCGAGGACCTCGGCAAGATACAAAGCAGTTGGTTGGAACCTGCAAGAAGACGGAGGTCCAGAAGGTCCACAGCCTTAAAGGCCCCCCTCTCTCTGTCTCTGTCTCTCTCTCTGCAAATGGCCTGGGAGCCGCAGTAGAAGGCTGAAAGAGCCACATGCGGCTCCAGAGCCACAGGCTGCCGACCCGTGGTTTAGTCTCTCCCTGTGTCCTGATCTCCTGAGTTAGTTGTTGTTGTTCTCTACCACATTGCCAAGAACTGAATGAAACTGTATGTATCATGTTTATATATATTTTATAGATAAAGTTTTTCTAAACTATGCCTCCTGCTCATTTTGAATGTGTGCTTAATTTGGGGGCTTATTTTTGTGCTGGAAAGCTGTAAAACTAACAGGTTATGGGCCCAGATCCCAACCAGCCCTTGCACACAGTTCAGACTGAAGAAAAAGATTGAGGCTCAACACGGAGCTGTAATTAAGCTGAAGGACTATCTGATTTAAATAAGAAAGAAAAAGGCTGCTCAGCTGAAGGCTTGCAGGATGGCTGATTTAAAGGAGAACTCTCTGCCTCAGTTGGGACAAAAGAATTATCTTATTTGGGCTGCAAAATGGAATGCTTTCTGAAGGCTAAGGAGCTCTGGGATATTGTGATTAATCCACCCCAGGGGCAATTAGCAGCTGAAGATCAAAGGAGGCATGATAAGGCACTGGCTTACATCATCTTAAGTGTGGAAGATGAACAATTCTTAAATGTAGCTGACTTAAAAACTGCAAAAGAAGTTTGGTTGAAGTTGAAAAGCGTGCATGTGAGTGAGTCAGCATGCAATATAGTGCAATTATCAAGAAAATTGTACAGAGCCCGGCTGCTGCCACATGAGAGCATAGAAGAGCATTTGTTCCACATGCAGAAACTGTTTGTTGAATTAGAACAGCGGGGAATGCAGATTCCTGAATCTCAGAAGGTGCTGTTGGTACTAAATAGTCTTGATGAAATGTGGGCCATCGTTTCAGCTGTTTTTGAATGTAGACCAGAACAGGAATTATGTATGGAAGTGCTTAAGGCCTGTTTGATTTCTGAAGAACAGAAACGCCATTTTAGAAAAAGCCACGAGGAGAAATACCTGAGGTGGGGGTTCAAGGAGCAGAGAGAACAAAGTAGCAGACTGGCTGTCTGTAGAGATCGGATTACATCTCAGCAGAGAATTACCAAGAGGAAAGGACAGGAAAAAAAGAAATGTTTTATCTGTGGGGCTGAAACTCATTTAAAGAAAGACTTTACAAGGAAGAAAAACAGAAAATAGACAAGCTGTCAATGCTGCTAACATCGGATGTTCTTGCTTTGACAATATACGAAGATGCAGACATTTTCTATTTAACCTGTGTATTACTTTTAGAGTTAGAGTTAGATGGTGCTGGAAGGGAGGGGGAAGAATGTGCATGGGGATTAGTTAGCCATAACAATATCTCAGTAGAGTATTCTTCAAGGTTGTTTGTAATAAGAGAAGGTAAGAAATGGTGGGTTATGGAACGGGAGGGAAAGTTCGCACTTCAAACTAATTGGAGAATGTGATTAATGACTATTAAATGGAGGAGTGAATTATGCTTCGATACTATGTGTTTAGGGGAGCAGAATTCAGATTTTGGCTTTGCCTATATACGTGCCGAAGCTATGTTGCTCAATTAAAGATTCTTTAAGGTAAACAATGCCTCAAAGTTCTTTGAAGAGTTTCATCTTTTGGAACCATGACATCAAGCCAAAATCTACAAACTTTTCAAACCATCTAGGGGTCCCGAACCCCAGTCACTGTTCCTAAACTAAGGGAATAGGCTGACAAAGATTTGGGGAAGATTTCATCATGGAAGAAGAAAAACTGCCTGAGGCCAGCACCCTGGCAGCAGCAGCTTCCCCGGGGGGGGGGGGGGGGTAGCGACAGCCAGCAAGCCGGTGGAGAAGGAACTTTTGCAGACCTCCCAGCTGGGAGCAAGACCGAAGCAGCTAGGAGAGCTGATTTGGTCGTCAGACTGGGATAAGCCCAGCAGAGACTCCAAATGCTTCGAAACAGCCTTGCCACCCTCAAGGGCTTCAAAAGCAGATGAGGTGGAGCCACAACAAAGGGATTCTTGCATACTGCATTCCCCAGACCGGTGGAAAGCTGCCAGGCGGTCTGCCACTGAAGACTCGGGTGAGTGGAAATATCCGTCTGCAGCTCATAGTCAGTCAGTAGAATGTTTGGTAGAAAGATTTAAAGAGTTAGAAGTGAGAAGCAGAGAGCAACTCCTGCTGAGAGAGGCCTCCATCCCCTCCATCGCAGATCAAACAGCCTTCCAGACCCTGGAGTCCCCTGCCAGGGCCTCCAGCCCAACAGAGAGAGGGAACCCCAGCCTGGGCCCCTGCAGCAATGGGGAATTTGGCAGCCCCCGCACATGAAAGGTCAGCAACCTCTGAGCTTGCATCAGCTAATAGAAGCCTTGCAACAGCTTGGGGTGGTGCAGAAGCCAGGAGAGCAACAGCTGGTGGGCCCGCAAATGAGGGAGATCCAGCAACAACCCCCACTCATCCAGCAACCATTGAGGGGCCTGCAGCAGCAGAGGGCACCATCAGCCCCCGCAACCCAACAGCAGAGAAGACTACTGCAACCTCCACTCACCCAGCAACCATTGAGGGGCCTGCAGCAGCAGAGGGCACCACCAGCCCCCACAGGCCAACAACAGAGAAGGCAGTAGCAACCCCCATCCAGGCAGCAACCTTTGGAAGACCTCCAACAACTCGAGAGGCCAGTAATACTGGTATTGCAACCACAGTGTGTGGGGGGGTGGCTGCAGCCCCCAAACGTGCAACCCCTGGGCATACGGCAACAGCCAGGGTGGGGCCAGCTGCAACTGGGGGTGCCACACTGACAGTGGGGAGCTCAGCAGCCATTGAACCAGCAGCCAGGATGGGGCCAGCAGCAACAGCCACAGTGGGGGCCCAACAGTCTATAATTGCCCCACCTTTCAGAGCAACCTTCAATGGGGACCCAGAGAAGCTGATTTTTTTTCTCAACCAAGTGCACTCTCATTTGAACTGCTGGGCCTATCTCTACCCGGACCCAGGCGCCATGGTCGATGTGATTGCATCCAGCTTAGAGGGAGAGGCGTCCGAATGGCTGAAAAACTTATATAATGAGCAAGCCCCTGAATTGGAGGACCCCCACCTCTTCCTCCTAGGACTGAGAGAAAGATTTGAGGACCCATCCATTGCCCTCAGAGCAGAAGAACAAATCCATAAGATAAAACAAGCCAGCAGGCCTGCCCTGGAGTACGTGCAAGAGTTTTGCAGGTTAGCTGGTCGGATAGAGAGGTGGCCTGAGCAGTCCATAGTCCACCACTTCAGGGAAGGGCTGGATGATCACCTCTATCAGGCATGCATCTATCGAGCGGTACCTGATCGATTGCAAGAATGGTACCAGGTGGCAGTAAGACTAGATGTTCAGCTCGCCCGCTATAAGAACCCTCCCCACCTGAAGCCGAGCCAAAACCAGAGCGACCCAAATGGCAACCCCCCCCAAAACCTCCAACGGCTATGACTGCAGGCCTACCAATCAAATGCTTCCGATGCAGACAGCAGGGACATTGAGCAGAGAACTGGCCAGTTCCGTACCCCAACAGCAGAGCAGACCGGGACCTGCAGCGAGAAAGAAACCTGCCCAGCAGCCAACGAGAGAAAAATCCAACTGGATCACACAGGAACTGGTTGCCCAAGTCACATCCCCCACACAGGAGGACGCCGGGACTAAGGCTGGATCCACCCCCACTCTACCCTCTTTCGACAGCGATGATGAAGGAGAGAACGACCCGATGGTAAGTTGACACGTCCCACCTTTTTCACTGCCTGCCAAACCAATAATCCCTAAGTTGGGAGCATAGGTAGATTTAAAAGTACTAGTTGATTCTGGATGCTCCCGATGCATCATTAGCTTGCCATTTGCCATGAAATTGGGTATACGAACAAAACTGCTCTCCAAGCCCATAAGATTTGAGCAAGCCAATGGCTCCCTAAAGGGAGGGACTCTTGTCACGCAATTAACTGAGCCCCTACGCCTAGAAATAGGTGAGCACTGGGAGTTTATTCACTTCCTGGTGGCTCCAAAAATGACTGAGGCGGTGATCCTAGGGCTAGTCTGGTTGGACAAATGGAAGCCATTCATCTGGTGGGAGAAAGGAATGAGAACTGTGAGACTACCTATAGGGCCTAAACCTCCTGCTGATTCAACCGATGTTGCAGGACACCTTAGGCCACCCAATGAGGGAGTGCACATGGCTGCCTCACCGCCGCTGAGCGAACCACTCATCCCCAATGAATACCAGGACCTGGCAGAGGCATTTAGTAAAAAAGAATGCGATGCCCTGCCCCCTCACAGACCCAATGACTGCTCTATCGAACTGGTGCCAGGAGCCAAACTCCCACGCCCGAGAATGTACGCTATGTCCCCCCTCAAAATGGAGGAGATGCAGCAATATGTGAACAAAAACCTAGCAAGGGGGTTCATTGAACAGGCCAAATTTACTGTGGGAGCCCCTGTGTTATTTAAAGAAAAAAAAGATGGGTCTCTTCGTCTTTGTGTGGATTATAAAGGTTTTCCACACATGGTGAGTGTGGAAAATAAATACTCCCTCCCCCTCCTGAAAGACTTACTAACCCACCTGGCTAAGGGGAGCATCTTCACTAAATTAGACCTGAGAGAGGCATACAACCGGGTGAGAATAAAGGAGAGAGATGAGTGGAAAACTGCCTTCAACTGTCCTATGGGGAGCTATCAGTTCAAAGTCATGCCATTTGGACTACAGGGGCCCCCATCCATATTCATACAGTTAATTAATAAGGTCCTACATGATCACTTATACAAAGGGGTTCTGGTGTACCTTGATGACATCCTGATATACAGCACAAATGCGGCTGATCATATAAAGCTGGTGATAGAAGTATTAAAGAAACTATTGAATGCCAAACTTTATGCCAAATTGTCAAAATGTGAATTTCACCAGACTCGATTAGATTATCTTGGCTACAGAATTTCCAATGAGGGTATTGAAATGGATCCAGCCAAGGTGAGAGCTATAATTGAATGGCAGCCCCCAAAGACTTGCAAACAGCTCCAGAGCTTTCTAGGTTTTGCCAACTTCTATCATCAATTCATCCCCTCTTTTGCTGAGATTGCCCTACCCCTTACAGAATTACTCAAAACAGGCAAAAGAGGAGGGAAGCCATGACCGGGCCAACCACTAGCATAGACGATGGGCTGTCAAACAGCTTTTGAGAATTTAAAGAGACTATTCGCTGCTGAACCAGTCCTAAAGCACCCCTGCCCAGGGGAGCCCTTTGTAATTCAAGCCGATGCCAGCAATGTGGCAGTTGGAGCTTTATTACTGCAAAAGAACAAAAGTGAGGTCCTGCAACCCTGCGCCTACACCTCTAAAACAGGGCTTTTCAACTGGTGGTACGTGTACCACTTGTGGTACATTAATGAGTGGCAGGTGGTACGCAGCCCTGCCTAGCCAAGTGTAGTGGGGGAGGGAAAGAGACAGCACAGGCAAGGACTTACAGTGAGAGAGTCCTCTGGAGCTGCAAAGGCCCCAGGCTCACTTCTGGCTCACCCATGAGAAAGGAAGAGGGGGTGGAGACAGGAGAGCCTATAAAAGGAGGCAGTTTGGGCAGGAGAGGGAGAGAGAAAAAAAGCAGCAGCCTTGGGAGGAGGCAGAGTCAGCTGCACCGAAGGGGAAGAAGAAGGAGAGGAGGGGGAGGGGGAGGGTGGGAGGAGAGGATAGGAGATCAAGCAGGCTGGCCATGAGCCGATCTACAACTGCTGTGGCAGCCACATGTGCTGGCAGCAGCAAACAGGCAAGAAATGCAGCGGGGGAGGGCTCACCCTCCAAGAGGAATGAAAAAAGGCAGCAATGGCTGGAGGTGAGGCACGGAGGAGGGAAGGAGATGGAGAGTGGAAGGATTCTTATGTGCTTTTGTGACTTTGAAGTTCTGGGATTTGTGCAATGAGGGCTTTGTGTTCTTAAGGAGTGTTTGGCAATTTCTATTTGGCTGATGGCTGATGTCTCGTGTTAGCTTCTATTGCTCTTCTGTTGTTAGCTGTAAGTTTTGCTGCAAGGGATTTTGAAGTATTTTTCTCCTGAATGGATTTTGCCTGTAGCATTCCTTTACTTATGAATGGAGCCATTTGGGAAGGTTGCCTTAGCTGGCAGCCAGTACTTACATTTTTTTTTCTTCCTTAAGTGCCTGCTGCGCTCCTTACTTTCCTTTCTAGCCAGTAGCCAATTCTTAAAACAGGCGTGAACAGGCTTAGACTCAACCCTGACAAGACCGAGTGGCTCTGGGTCTTGCCTCCCAAAGGTCAACTGGATGGTCCATCATTAGTCCTGGGGGGGTAAATTTACCTCCCTCAGTGCAGGCACGCAACTTGGGTGTCCTCCTGGACTCACAGCTAAATTTGGAACAACATCTATTGGCTGTGGCCAGGGGGACCTTTGCCCAGGTTCGCCTGGTGCACCAGTTGCGGCCTTATTTGGACCGGGAGGCTTTACTCACGGTCACTCATGCCCTTGTCACCTCAAGACTGGATTACTGTAACGCGCTCTACATGGGGCTACCCTTGAAGAGCGTTCGGAGGCTGCAGTTGGTTCAGAATGCAGCCGCGAGAGCGATTGTGGGCGCGCCAAGGTACGCCCACGTGTCACCTAGCCTCCACGAGCTGCACTGGCTTCCTGTGGGTCTCCGGATGCAATTCAAGGTGTTGGTTATCACCTTTAAAGCCCTTCATGGCATAGGGCCAGGTTACTTACAGGACCGCATACTGCCGCACAGTTCCCAGAGACCGGTGAGGTCCCACAGATTGGGCCTCCTTCAGGTCCCATCGGCCAGACAATGTCGGCTGGTGGGCCCTCGGGGAAGGGCCTTTTCTGTGGTGGCTCCGACCTGGTGAAATCAACTTCCCCCCAAGGTTCGAACTACTCCCACCCTGCCAGCCTTTAAGAAAGCCATTAAAACTTTCCTGTTCCGGCAGGCCTGGGGCTGAAGTCCCCGGGGGGGGGGGGCAGGATATGATCGGACACGCTGTATGAATGTATTTATTTTATTGTTTTATTGTCATATTATTGTTTTAATTTTGTATGCCGCCCTGAGTCCCTTGGGCATATAAATTTTAGAAATAAATAAATAAATAAATAAATAAAAGGGAATGTGCCTTTTTAAGCTAGTTCACTCAGCAGCTTGTCTTTTCTGTCTCTGGAGGCCTTTCCTTGTTTGATCAATATATAGAAGAGGGAAAATATGGGGGGGGGGTATTCAAATTCTTCTTTCAGAAGGAGATGGGAATGAGAAAAGGGAAGGCAGGGAAGGGAGGGAGGAAAGGAAGTCCCGCCTTAGCACTTGGCCACCAGCAGCTCTGCCATTGACTTTGCTTGTCAAAAGGTTGCAGAAGGGGATCACATGACCCTGGAACACTGTGACCGTTATAAATATGAATCAGTTGCCAAGCATCCAAATATAAATCACATGACCCTGGGCATACTGCAATGGTCATAAGTGTGAAAAATGGTCATAAGTCATTTCAGTGCAATTGTAACTTTGAACAGGGTTTTTTTTTTTTTTGGTCACCAAGTTTTTGACACCTTGCTAGGTGGTACTCGAATATTGCCATATCCTAAAAGTGGTACAATCGGTAAAAAGGTTGAAAAGCCCTGCTCTAAAAAATTTACTGAAAGCGAGCGGAGATGGGCAATTTGAGAGAAAGAGGCCTTCGAAATTAGGTGGGGGCTATTAAACTGGTGACACTATCTAGAAGGGAGCAAGGTGCCTTTTGAAGTATGGTCAGATCACAAAAATCTAGAGGCACTGAAAACTCCCCGCAAATTGTCCCCAAAGCAAGTATGGTGGGTGTAGTCCTTTAACCGTTTCAACTTCACTCTAAAGTATATACGGGGGGGGGGGACTTCCTAGCTGATGCTCTATCCAGATTGCCCCAGTACAAAAGCGAATGCAAAGAGATTAACGAGGCAATTATCTCCAATCCACAAACTGCTGCTCAACTCACGCCGCGCAGGATCCCTAATCCTGATGACCCTGGGGTAAAGAAAATAAAACAAGAGCTCCTCACCAATCAATGGCTCAAAGATAATCAAACCTCCCTAACATGCAGGGATGGCTTGGCTTACAAAGGGGGAAAAATATATTTGCCTGAAGCCCTCCGTCTTAATGCTCTCAAACACAGCCATGATGTAGAGCAGGCTGGACCCTTTGGATATCTAAAAACTCTACTTCTCATCCACCGGCAATTTTGGTGGCTGGGGCTGAAATGGGATGTGGAAAACTATGTAAAGAGTTGTGCTGTATGTGCCACCATGAAAAGAATTCCAGGGAAAACCCCTGGGTTACTGCAGCCAGTGGCAGACCCTTCTCAACCCTGGGAAGTAATAGCTATGGACTTTATAGTAGACCTACCTGCAAGTAGGGGAAATACTGTCATCTGGACTGTGATAGACCTGTTTTCGAAGCAGGCTCATTTCATTGCCTGCAAAGGATTCCCATCTGCTCAACGATTGACTAAATTGTTCTTAAAACATGTTTATCGACTGCATGGCGCCCCTAAGTGAATAATTTCAGACAGGGGGGTACAGTTCACAGCGAAATTTTGGAGGAGTTTTCTTAAATTAATTGGATTATCTCAAGGCCCATCATCTGCTTTTCATCCATCTACCAATGGGGCTGCAGAATCTGCCAACAAGATGGTGGAACAATATCTCAGATGTTATGTTTCATACCAACAAACAAACTGGACTTGGTCAAAGAATGCAATAAGATTTGTCTGGCATGATCTGTTTTTGACAAACCCATGTTGGCTTTTAGTAATGACTTTGTTTGCCTGTAGGTGTTCGCTGATTCGTTGTTTGATTATCTTTTCCAGAATCTTCCCAGGTATTGAGGTCAGGCTGATAGGTCTGTAATTTCCTGGGTCCTTTTTTTTCCTTTTTTGAAGATGGGAACTACATCAGCTCTTTTCCAGTCCTCTGGTAGTTCCCCAGTGCTCCAGGATCTTTGAAAGATATAGTTCAGTGGTTCTGAGATCACATCTGCCAGTTTCTTGAGAACCTTGGGGTGTAATCCATCTGGTCCTGGTGATTTGAACGCGACTAGGCTGGACAGGTGCTCACTTACCATTTTCTTGCCTATCTTGTCTTTCTGTTCTGTTTTTTATGGCACTATTTTTGATAGGTTGGTCTGCTTTTTCCCTTTGTGTAAAGACAGATGCGAAAAACGAGTTAAATAGTTCTGCTTTCTCCCTGTTGCTTGTCACCTTCTTGCCACTTTCACCCACTAATGGACCAATTGTTTCCTTCACTTTTTTCTTGTTTTTTACATGTTGAAAGAAGCTTTTTTTGTTATTTTTGACTTTGGTCGCAAGCCTTAGTTCATTTTGAGCCTTAGCTTTCCTCACTTCATCTTTGCAGGCTCGGGCTATTTGCTGATATTCTAACTTAGTTATGTGTCCCTCTTTCCACTTTCTATACTTGTCCTTTTTATCTTTCAATTGATCAGAGAGTTCTTTATGCAGCCATGCTGGTTTCTTTTGAGAGCTGTTATTTTTCCTCTTTGTTGGTATTGTGGTAGACTGGGCCTTTATTATCTCACTTTTCAAAATTTCCCAAGCCTCTCTTTTTTTTTTATTGAAAAGCTTTATACAATATACATCCCAAGACCCACCCACCCCTACCCCCCTACCCCACTTCCCAGAGCTGAATACAGGGTTACAAATAAACAATCAAACTCTAAAAAAAACATTACCCAACTATACAAGTAACCAAGTCCATAACGCACTTTAACTCTCTTATAACATAAATATAAACAAATTAAAAATAAACATAATATTAACAAATCAATATTGATAAACCATACTAAAACTAATAAAAATTAAAAAAGAAACTATTAATAATACTCTAAAGTTTACTCATAGGCTAAAAGAAACTTTTTAATCCCATATTTATTCTGAATATAATCTATCCATCTTCTCCAAACTGAAATATATCTTTCTTGTGAGTGATCCTTCAAGTAAGCAGAAATTTTTGCCATTTCTGCTAAATTTGACACCTTAAGTGTCCAGTCTTCTATAGTAGGCAAAGAATCTTTCTTCCAATATTGCCCTACTAATAACCTTGCAGCTGTTATAAAATTCAACATCAAAATAGTTTCTTTAGCATCACAATCTACAATAACACCCAACAAAAATAGTTGTGGCGTGAACTATATCTTTCTTTTAAAAATCTTTTGAATGTTCCACCAAATCTTTATCCAAAAAGCTTTTATATTTCTACAAGTCCACCAAATATGGAAATAGGTTGCATCCAAGCTACCACTTCTCCAGCATTTGGGCTGTAAATTGGGATACATACAAGACAGCTTTTGGGGATCCAAATGCCACCTATAAAACATTTTATAAAAATTTTCTCTTAAATTTTGAGCCTGGGTAAATTTTACATTTCTAACCCAAATTGTCTCCCATGTATCCAATAAAATCGGCTCTTGAATATTTTGAGCCCATTTTATCATACAATCTTTAACTAAATCCATTTCAGCGTCCAATTCTATTAAAACTTTATAAATTCTCTTTATGTGGGCTCGATTTGAATCTTTAATCTGTTTTATCAAATTCTCATCCCCTAAAGTAATACCAACCTTTTGATCTAAGCTCCACCTAACCAACAATTGGTTATACTGAAACCAAGACTATACAATATTTTCTTGCTTTAACTCAACTAAAGATTTTAATTGCCAATCCTTCCCTACCAATCTAAGTAATTCCTCATAAGAAATCCTATCCAAGTTCACACCCCTAGATACCCCCTCTATCGCGTGTCCAGGAATCCCCCAAATTGGTATTTTATAATTTAACCTATAATAATACTTCTTCCAGACACGCAATAAAGCACTTCTTAAAATATGGGATTTTAAAACCTGATCTACTTTTTTATCATAAATTAGATATGTGTGCCATCCATATAGTAAATCCCATCCCTCAAGAGAAAGTATATTTTTATTTCTTAAGTTAAGCCAATCACTAATCAATGTTAAAGCCACCGCATCATAATATAATTTCAGATTAGGCACCTTAAGTCAGCCTCTTTCCCATACATCTTTTATTTATTTATTTATTTATTAAAATTTATAAACCGCCCCACTCCCGCAGGACTCCGGGCGGCTAACAATAAAAACACAATATAACTTAACAAGACAAACAATACAGTAACATTCATCCAGGGGGCAGATTTTATAAACCCCAGGCCTGCCAGAAAAGCCAGGTCTTAAGCAGCTTGCGGAAAACCAACAGGGTGGGAGCGGTCCTAATCTCCAGGGGGAGCTGGTTCCAAGACATGGGCGCCATCACAGAGAAAGCCCTCCCCCACGGCCCCGCCAAATGGCACTGCTTGGCCGACGGGACCTGAAGGAGGCCCAGCCTGTGGGATCTAACCAGACGAAGGGAACTATGAGGTAGTAGGCGGTCTCGCAAATAGCCTGGCCCTGAGCCATATAGAGCTTTAAAGGTAATAACCAACACCTTGAATTGGACCCGGAGACCAATAGGCAACCAGTGCAGCTCGCGGAGGATAGGTGTAACGTGGGTGTACCGAGGAACACCTGCTATCACTCGCGCGGCTGCATTCTGGACCAACTGTAGTCTCCGAATATTTTTCAAGGGTAGCCCCATGTAGAGCGCATTGCAGTAGTCCAGGCGTGAGGTGACAAGGGCATGAGTGACTGTAAGGAGAGCCTCCCGGTCCAGGTAGGGTCGCAACTGGTGCCACAGACGAACTTGTGCAAAGGTCCTCCCAGCCACAGCCGTCAAATGATGTTCCAATTTCAGCTGTGGATCAAGGAGGACACCCAAGTTGCGAACCTGCTCTGAAGGGGGTATATTTTCCCCTGCAAGAGTCAACACTGGACAGTTAACATGATCCTTGGGAGGCAACATCCAAAGCCACTCGGTCTTGTCAGGATTGAGCCTGAGTCTGTTAACCCCCATCCAGACCCTCACGGCTTCAAGGCAACGGCCCATCACATCAGCCACTTCACTGAGAGAGCTCGGGGAAGAGATATATAGCTGGGTATCATCAGCATACTGATGAAACCTCACCCCGTGCTGTCTGATGATCTCACCCAGCGGCTTCATGTAAATGTTAAATAGGAGGGGGGAGAGGACCGACCCCTGCAGCACCCCGCATTCAAGGGGCCTCGGGGTTGACCTCTGCCCCCCCACCAGTACCGATTGCGACTGGCCAGAGAGGTAGGAGGAGAACCACCGTAGAACGGTGCCTCCCACTCCCACCCCTCCAAGTTGTTGCAAAAGGATACCATGATCGATGGTATCAAAAGCCACTGAGAGGTCAAGTAGCACCAAGACAGAGGAATGACCCCTGTCTCGGGCCCGCCAGAGATCATCCATCAGCGCGACCAAAGCAGTTTCTGTGCTGAAGCCGGGCCTGAAGCCAGATTGAAAGGGGTCTAGGTAATCTTGTATAATCTTAAGCTTAACTCTTGGTTTTTTCCCTGCCCAAATAAATTTATTAATACCCTTCTGCCATTCATCCAAATTGGCATCTTTTTTCAAAATAGGTATCATTTGAAACAAAAAAAGAAACTTTGGAAGAACATTCATTTTAACCGCTGAGATTCTCCCCAGCAAAGATAATTGTAGTTTTTTCCAATCATTTAAATCCTTTTGCACTTTTACCCATAATGTCTCATAGTTATTTTTATACAATTTAACATTAGAAGCTGTAATGTATACTCCCAGGTATTTAACCTTTTTTACTATTTCAAAACCTGTTAATTTAACTAACATATCCTTTTCCTTCGTAGACATATTTTTCGGTAATATTTTAGTCTTGTTATTATTTACCTTAAAACCAGAGACTTTCCCATACTGGGTTATGATTTCCACCAAATCCCTTACCGAGTGTGTCGGTTGAGATAATGTCACAACCAAATCATCAGCAAAAGCTTTCAACCTATAATCATTCTTATTTATTTTTATTCCCTTTATTGTAGTTGATTCACGAATTTTAATTAGTAAAATCTCCATTGTTAAAACAAATAACAATGGGGATAATGGACATCCCTGTCTTGTACCCTTTTCAATTGTTAAATGCTTCTGTTAATCCCCCATTAATTATAATTTGTGCCGATTGTTGTTGATATATAGCCTTAAGAGCATATAAAAATTTATCCCCAAAATTCATTTTCTCTACAACTCTCAATAAAAATTGCCAATTTAACTGATCAAAAGCTTTTTCAGCATCCAAAAATATCAAAGCCACAGGGATTTGATTATTCTTGTCCAAATACTCAATTAAATTAACAATTTGTCTTACATTATATTTCATATATCTCCCAGTTATAAATCCAGATTGATCACTATGGATTAATTGCTTCAAAACATGCATTAATCTATTTGCCAATATTTTCGAAAAAATCTTATAATCTGTGTTCAAAAGAGATATAGGTCTATAATTCTTAGGCTGGGTAAGAGCTTGATTCTCCTTTGGGATCAACGATATAAAAGCCCTTCTCCAAGATGGAGGTACCTCTGCTCCCAACAAAATACTGTTAAAAAGTTCCTTTAATGGTTCTATCATTTCTTCAGATAACATTTTATAATAGATTGCTGTTAATCCATCTGTACCAGGAGCCTTACCAACCTTTAACTGTTTAATTGCCCAAATAATTTCCTCAGAAGTAATTAAACAATTCATCTCATTTTGTTGATCATTTGAAAGTCTAGGAAAATATGCTGCCTGTAGATACTTTTCTATATCTGAAGTTTGTATGCTTTCACTAGCATATAACTTTGAGTAAAAATCTAAAAAACGCCTTTTAATCAAATTTTGTTGATATACCTCTTTACCTTTATAATCTATTTTCTCTATAATCCTTGACTTCTGTTTCTTCCGTAATTGATAAGCCAACCACCTACCAGGCTTATTTGCATTACAAAATGTGTTATGTTTCATATAACGCAAGTTAATTGCGATCTGATCAGCCATTAACATATTAAATTGCTCCTTAAGCATATTTATAGAAGCCTTTAACCTATTGTCCAATGGATTCAAAATAAAAGCCTTCTCTTTCAGTTTAATCTCTTCTTCCAACTCTTTACGTTTTTGCATCTGTTTACGCCTATGCGCATTGTTCATATGAATCAGAAGCTCTCTTTACTAGCATCACAAACCATTGCCATCGGGGTACCCTTATACATATTCAAAAGAAAAAATTCCTTCAAATATTCTCTACATTTCTGTGAGATCTCCTCATATCTAAATAAGTTTTCATTCAATCTCCAAGTCCTTCTATTCCCGTCTTCAACAGATAACTCCAACCATACAGGACTATGGTCTGACAATATTCTAGGGAAAATCTTGGCGTTCTTGACCCTAGAAAAAAGATCAGTGGTAATTAGAAAAAAATCAATTCTGGAATACGATTGATGCCTGTCTGAAAAAAAGTAAAATCTCTGTCCTCAATATTCCGTTCTTGCCAAATGTCTCTGAGTTCCAAATCATCCTTCAAATCAAAAAAAGCTTTACGTAATTTAGCGTGATTGGAAGATTTAATAAAACCCTTCTTGTCCTTACTTGAATCTAAAACACCATTCCAATCACCCATCATAATAACAGATTTATAATCCAATTGAGTTAGTTTTTGATGTAACAACTTATAAAACTGTTTTTGTTGTTGATTAGGGGCGTATAGTCCAATAATAAGAAATTTCTTGCCTTGTAATACTAAATCAATGATAATGTCTATGCTGCAAATACTGTATATTCTTGCTTTGACAATATGCAAAACTGTCTGGTAATTACTGGGTTAATACACAGCTTAGAGTGGGGGGGGAGAAAAAGCCCAGGAAAGAAAGAGGAAGTAAACTTTTGACCTTCACACTAATTGGATAATGTGACTTGTGACTGCAAGACAAGGGAGGGGTTTAGCAAGAAAAGGTTGATGCCAGCGACAGGAAATTAGATTCTGGCATCAACCCATCCATCATGGTGACCGGCAAAATTGTAGCTCTGCAAATAAAACTTTAGGAAACATGCCTGAAAGTTCTTTGAAGTGCTTCATTAGTCGGAACCTGTGACAGATAACATATCTTCCTGGTATATCAGAATCAATTAATTTAGCCGATAAGTCTTTTCTTACATAAATAACTACACCCCCTTTTTTCCAGAGCAGAAGCTATAAAATGTGATCTCAACTGGGAATTAAACAAATACTTTTGATCCTTTAAAGCAATATGAGTCTCCTGCAAGCAAACAGATCATTCTTATGTTGTTTCAAATAATGAAATACTTTCTTTTCTGTGGTGAATTCAGGCCATTAACATTCCATGTCAGAAACTTTGTCATCCTTAATGGCCTGAAGCCTCTGGAACACTACTTGAAGATCAGCTGTTAATGATCTGTTCGGTCTTGTCCCTCCCACGGGCTCTGTAGTAACCAAACCTTGTATTATGGATCCAACATCCACCTTCTGCTGTTCCTTTTCTTTACGTCAATGCACAGCACGAGTCATCCTCTGTTCCTTTGGATCACCTTTTACCTCCAAACACTGTTCCATAGGTCCAGCCTGTAAATCTCCTACAACCAATGACATTGCACCTTCAGCTGGCTGTTCTTCTGGCCTTTCTTCTATTCTCTTAGGTCGTGGAGATGGTGGTGAACCTGCTTTCAGGACAGAAGTATAAAAATCTTTTGCTTTTGAGATTGTATTAAGTCTATAACGTGTCCCAGCATAGTTCACCACTATTCCAACAGGTATCTCCCATCTAAACTGAACCTGTCGATTTTTAAGCTCCTCAGCCAAAAAAGCGAAATCCTTTCTTTTTCTAAGAATTTTTGGAAGTATTTCTTTTAAAATTATAACATTTTGGGCTGCAATTTGAAATCTCTGCTTATAAAAAGCCTGTATAATTTCATTATGAAGTGATCTCCTAGAGAAATAAATAACCACGTCTCTAGGTAAATTTCTCTGCCTCGCAATCCATGAATTGACTCTAAATATTTTGTCTATCTCTCTCAATATTTCCTCAAGTTCACATCCCAAAATAGAAGCAATATCTCTTGCCACCTCCTCTCTCAGATCCTCTCACGGATTCTCCTTCAATCCTCTTATTCTCAAAGCAAATTCCATGTCTCTATATTGTGATATGATAACTTCATCCTGTGTTGTATCAATCTTACTTTCAACTTTACCAAGTCTATTTTCTAGTCTCACAGTATTTTCCACAACTTCAACCACCCTGTCATCTATACGTTCAATATGGGCGGCTAGCCCTTGGAATGCAAGCACTATGTCTTCCCTCATTTCCTTATTTTTATTCTCAAGAAGCTCTGCCACCTCTTCTTTAATCTCTTGCGCTGTTTTTTTCAAAGCATCTTGTATATCTTTAAGTGTAAATGCCGGTGGTGGAGGAGAGGGTGGGAGTGACTTAGGCTTAGTTTGCGACACAGTCTGAGTTACTGGAGAGGAGATTGAACCTTTAGGGACAACAGGGATTCTGAGACGCTGTCAAGCTCTGCAAGGCTGCTGTGGTGTGTGGTAGAGAATAGACCAACGAACCCTGCCGCTGGTCAGCCGCTCCGAACATCAGCCAGTGTTTCCGCGCTCCCCGGGCTTTTCCCGGCCACTTCACAGCTGATAGATTACCGGCCGCCTTCCAGCTGACTCTGAGCCTTTCGACGCTGCTGCAGAGTGTGTTGATAGTTCCCGGCACCCGTTGGGGGTGGAGACTGGCAAACGGGAATGTCGTAGTGACCCGAGGACAGCGTGGGACTGGATGGAGTGCCGGATGGGAAAAAGGGACACAGGAGCGCTGCTGGCGTGGCATTAACAAACTCTGGGACTTCACAGGGCTTGACATAAGAAGGGGGATGGCTATGAAACCGGCTAATGAGCCGGATGGAGCGAGGTTTAGCATGGTAATTATAATGTCAGCATCGGATGGTGGTTTACTGGGTGAGGTTAGCTCGTTATAGGTGGGGCGGTCTGCTCTCTATGTAAAGGTGCTGAGAGCGGCCAGTTCTCAGTGCTGACTTTTCCTTTTGCATACTGCAGTAAATTTCAGTTTGTTCTTCGTTCCTGTTTGTGGCTTTTTATTTCCTTGCAGAGATCCAGGCCAGGACGTTGTAACAGTAAGTCAGCACTCCAAAACTTATTCTGCAGCGTTCTTCTCCCCCTACTCCTGTTGGCAGAGGTGCTTGCAGAAAGCCATGGCAGAGGGAGTTCAAGACGCTGTTCCAGAGGGGAAGCCTCTGGAATCATCCACAGAGGAAGGGATACTCCCGGAGGGGAAGGTGACTGAGGCCCAGCCGGCAGTGCGTCCCAAAGAGAGCCTCCAGCAGCGGGTGGACAGCGGGGGTGAGTCCAGCCAGAGAACTTTGGCAGCTGTTTCTGGGGATTGGTGGCTAAGTCCGGTCCTGCTACATTCAGAGGCTGGTGGGCCATGTGTGACTGGCGGGGGAGACCCCCTTTGCAGATGGAGAGAGAGGCGTGTCACTGGTGATGACGACAAGGAATGGAGCTATTCCACAGCCCCTGGGCAATACACTTTGGATGTTCTTCATGAGCAGTTTGGGGAAACAGGCTATCTGCCCAGGTCAGGGGCCATCCTAGGTTCCCGGCCTCCAGCAGGTTCCTCTGGATTCCGGTTGGCTAGTCCAAAATTCAAGCTGGGACAGGTGCAACGGGGCCGGGAGGACCAGGCAGGAGGACCCTCGATGGCGGTGCCTAATGTCCAGTCCACACTATTCCCTGGCTCCTCCTCTAGGTTTGGGGTTCCAGGAGTAGATAGTCGCCTTACCACGACATCGGATAGCGGCCAGCAAGCTGCACAAGCTATGGCTGTATCACCGGCAGGCATGATGTGGCTTCCACCACCCATAGTAGTGTCCTTTGATGGGGATCCAGATAGGCTAGCTATGTTTATGGGACATGTTTTAAGTCATCTGGACCGGTTTGCCGCACAATATTCTTCTCAATGGGCTATTGTTGTGGCGATAACGGCAAGTTTGCAGGGGGAGGCAGCTGCATGGGCCGCCGATCTCTTTAGTGACCACGCCCGGGAATTAGGTGATGTTGGGCTGTTCCTTGACGCATTGAGAGCTCAATTTGACGACCCTACCCACGTGCAATGTGCTGAAACGGAAGTATTGGGTCTGCGGCAGAGAGGAAGGCCTGTACGGGACTACGTTAGGGAGTTCCAACATTCAGCTGGTAGGTTGAGGGCATGGCCAGAATGTCTTCTCGTGTACCACTTCTGCCATGGGCTGGACAAAGACCTGCAGCAGGCTTGTGTTGTACGGGGTATACCGTGTAGGCTCCAGGACTGGTTCAGGGTTGTGACCGAGCTAGATGCAGGGTTGCAAGAGTTGAGGAGGGGTGTGGATGACCAGGCCACCCCTCGGCGGTTGGGGGAGCGACCAAAAGAGCCTGGACACCAGCCACCTACCCCTGCACCGTCTGCCTCTGCACCGGCTAATAAAGGGACGTTTAGATGTTTCAGGTGCAACTGGCCAGGACACCGGGTAGCCGAGTGCCCAGTCCCAGCAGGACAAGGTGCATTGCCGATCCCGGGGAAGGTAGGAGCCACCCCGAAGAAGACCCCGGACCGTTCGAGGGCATTACGTCAGGCAGAAAGGGAAATGCCCCAACGGCCTTCGGGAGAGGCAACTCCGGTGACCCCTGATCTCCTGCTGGACGAATATGACAACTTGGACCCAGATGAGGATCCTATGGTAAGCCAGCCGATAGCACCATTTGCTATTCCAGTCTCCCTGACAAGTCCAACCACAGGTCAGACTAGTGAACATCAGGCATTAATAGATTCAGGTTGTACCAGATGTCTTATCAGTAAGGGGGCTGTAATGAAAGTAGGTCTTAAGGTTAGGCGCCTGAGTCGTCCGATCCGCTTTGAACAAGTGGATGGTTCCCTCTTGGGTGGGGCTCCGGCTACGCTGGTGACGGAGCCGGTGAGAATGGAGATGGGGGAACATTGGGAGGTTCTTCAGTTTATTGTGGTTCCATCCATGACTGAGGAGGTCATATTGGGGTTAGCGTGGCTGGACAAGTGGAGACCTACTATATGGTGGGCGGGTGGTTGCCGGTATATGCGTCTTGGTGTCGGTCCTCGACCACCCAGGTCAGAAGATGGCAGGGAAGACGAATGGCCAGGGCAGATGGTCGACACAAGACATACAGTGGAGGACGGGGTTAAAGCAGTGATACATCAACCGGACCAGGGTCCGGGCTTCCCAGCAGTATATAATGATCTCACAGAGGTATTTAGTGAGCGTGAATGTGACAGTCTGCCACCCCATCGTCCGACTGACTGCACTATCGATATATTGCCGGGAGCAAAATTGCCAAAGCCTTGTATGTATCCCATGACGCCCCGGGAGTTGGAGGAATTACGACGTTATAGTGACAAGAATTTAGCATGGGGTTTTATACAGCCGGCAAGGTCTCGGATAGCGCCGCCTGTGTTATTCCAGGAGAAAAAAGATGGAGGACTCCAACTGTGCATGGACTTCAGGGGCATCAATGCGGCCTGTATTAAACATATGTACCCCCTGCCTTTAATGAAGGACTTGTTGGCCCATCTAGCCCAGGGAAGGTTCTTCACAAAGTTAGACCTACGGGAGGCATATTACCGGGTTAGAATCAAGCCCGGTGATGAGTGGAAAACAGCATTTAACTGCCCCCTGGGTAGTTATGAATTTCAGGTTAAATGTCCATGATTTGAAGCCATTTTCTATCTATTTAAAACCACTTCTTATAAAATCATCAATTACAAAAAAAGAAAAAAAAAGAAAAAAAGGAAAAAAGGGAAAGAGAAGGCTAATTCCAAAAAAGAGAAAAGAAAAGAAAGATTCTTGCTTTTTAAATAGATAGCCAAAATCTGTTACATATTTAAACTTTGTTGCCGAAGATAAGTCTTTCTTAACATTGTCCTTTCAATCAAAGAAACAACACTCCAGCGCCATTTTTCTCCTCTTGCTTTTAGTGGAATTGAAAGGTGGAGAAGATTCTTTTAACTCTTTTCCTGAGTTAAAGTCCAAAGCATTGACAATTCTAATCTCTCCTAGTCAGCTCCGTCTGCTTTTAATTTACTCCGACCTCCAAATAATTAAGGAGGTCCAGGGAAGCTCAACCTCTACCCGTGGAAAACTCTCCTCCTCCTCTTCTCCCAAGGAGAGAGGTTTCCAGCCGCAGAACAGCTGATATTCGCCATCTCCGCGCGCTTTCACACACTCCCAGGGCAGGTGGCTAAAGAAAAGCCGCCATCAGCGCAACAGTCGCCACTGGAAGCTCAATTTCCCAAGCCTCTTGAGTTGTTTTCCCCTGGAGAATTCTCATCCATGGAATCCTTCCCAAACCCTCTCTAAGTTTATTGAAATTAGCTCTTTTGAAGTCCAACACTCTAGTTTGACTGTGTTCTATTGCTTGTGCTTCCATAATGTTGAATTCCAATATTGCATGATCACTTCCTCCCAAGGTTCCTATGGTTTCAACACCTTCTATCATTTCATCTCTGTTAGTGAGAATTAGATCCAAAATGGCTAATCCCCTAGTTCCCTTCTCTACTTTTTGGGAGACAAAGTTGTCTGCTAGGTTTGCCAGGAACCTGTTTGATCTTCCACTTGGTGTAGAGTTTGTCTCCCAGTTGATGTCAGGGTAGTTAAAGTCCCCCATTACTATTGTGATGTGCTTCCTACATACCTTAGTTAGCTGACTAGCAAAAAGTTCATCTATTTCAGCAGTTCTCAACCTATGGGTCGCGACCCCATTTGGGGTCAATCGACCATTTCATGGGGGTCACCAAACCACGCTGTCCACCCTTTTTACCCTTTTCCCTAGCTGTCCTACTCCCTCTTATTGGCTTTCAAAAGTGCCATTCCTGCCTCTCTCCTCTTTGCGCATGCACAGCTTTTTTCTATATAAAGTTAGGAAGTTTCGGTTTCAGAGCACGTGGCGGAAAGCGATACAGAAAACAAGCGGCAGAAAGCGAGAGAGAGCAAGCAGCAGAAAGCAAGAGAGAAACAACCAAAAGCGGTAAGTTTCCTCTCTGGCCTGCCGCTGAGCTTCCTCTTACCGTATTTTCCGGCGTATACGGGTACTCTCTAATTATTTCAGTGGAGCTTAAGTTTGTAGTTCGTTTTGTTAAACAAATGAATCAAAAGTCCTTACTTACTTATCTCTCTAAGCGTCAAGGATCGCAAAGCAACATCAGCCCCAAATTACTTTTGTGCGTCAATTTCTCACTATTTCCCATTGTGCTAAACGTGTCCCAATGTAAGGACCCACCCCACTTTGCATCTTAAGAAGACAGAACTCTTGGAATAATTCTTCCAACAGGGATCCTTTATTAAGAGAAAATGGTTGCAGGCGTTCTAGACAGGACTTGGGGTTCAAGCTCTCCCATTCGAGGTTTTAAGGGGTTCCCCAGTAGTCCCACACAATCACCCCCCTCTTCCAGTGACAGTTTCAGGCATCACAATCCCACCCCTTTTTTCCTTTCTTCCATCTGGATGGAGACTTCAGATAAACTACATGAAAGGTAAATAGCCTCCTTTGTTATGATAAGGCCTTTTGGTGCTAACCACATTCAAACCCTTTGAAGTTGTACCAAAGGAAGTGAGGGCCATAAAGCCCCTTTGTTCACCCCCCTCTCTTTCTTTATGGCAGAATCCAGAGAGGGCAGAAATGGGGTTTTCTATAATTGATAACTGGAGATGAAGTATAATTGGATTCTGACATCCGGCCCCCCTTAAAAATAAGAGAGATCCACCTGAAAGAAGACAAAACAGGTATAAAAATTAGTCAGGCTTGTTAGGATACTCTGTGTGAAACTTCTTCAATAGCTTCGGGGCTCTGACATGACGTTTATGGACCCACTCGTTTTGTGAGGGAGGGAGGTGTTTCCAGGCAACTAGGTACTGAGTTGCTCCATGATATCTCCTAGAGTCAAGGATTTCCTTTATTTTGAAGTGTTGTTCGCCCTCCACCATGATTGGAGGTGGGGGGGGGGATTTTTGGCCGTAGAGGTGACTGATGCTCTCTTTTCAGCAAGCTGCAATGAAAAATTGGGTGTATTTGCCTGAGATTTTGGGGTAATTCTAATTCTACTGTTACTGGATTTATGATTCTTTTAATTGGAAAAGGTCCTATATATTTTGGTCCAAGTTTTTTACAGGGCTGTAGGGACTTTAGGTATTTTGTAGATAAGTACACCATTTCTCCTATAATGAATGGTGTAGGCTCAACCCTTTTTTTATCGGCTTGTGCTTTGTATGCCTGCCTAGCTTCATCTAGTGCTTTTCTAACTATTGGCCAGGTGTTTTGTAGTTTTTCCATCCATTCTTTCAGTGAAGGGATCGTTGGTTCGTTTGGGGTTAACTCTGGCATGGGGTTGAAACTTTGACCGGTGGCTATTTGAAAAGGAGTGTAACCTGTGCTGGAGTGGACTGCATTATTGTAGGCAACTTCTGCAAAAAGGAGTAAGTCTGCCCACTCGGTCTGCTGGAAACTAAGAAAACATCTTAAATATTGCTTAAGTACGGAGTTCATTTTTTCAGCCCCCCCCCCCATTTCCTTGTGGGTGGTGGCTAGATGTCAGTCCCTGAGTGGTTCCTAAGAGGGATAAAAATTCCTTCCAAAATGCAGACGTAAATTGCACCCCCCTGTCAGAGATGATGCGTTGGGGTGCCCCATGCAATCTGTAAATGTGCTGGATGAAAAGTTTTGCTAAGGCTTTTGCAGTGGGAATCTTTTGGCAAGGGATAAAGTGCACCTGTTTGGAAAACAAGTCCGTGACTGTCCAGATAACAGTATTCCCATTGCTTTCTGGCAATTCCACTATAAAATCCATGGCTATTTCTCTCCAGGGGGCTGAGGGACTTGCCACTGTTTGCAATAGTCCTGGCAATTTCCCTTGCAACCTCTTTGCCATGGCACATTTTGGACAACTGGCTATATAACTTTCGATGTCCTTTTTCATGGATGGCCACCAAAATTGCCGTTTAATTAAATGTAAAGTTTTTACAAATCCTGCTGATTTTGTGTCATGGCAAAGCTGCATAAAAGTGACTCTTTGAGTTGTTGGTATATATAACTTTTCCCCTACCCAAGGCAACCCCTCTCTCATTGTGCACACATTTTTGTTTTTCTGGAACCATTCATCTGTTTCCAAACTTTTTCTGAATTCAATTCCAGTTTGGCTGTCCAGTTGTGGTTTTAATTTGGCTTGGATTCTTGTGGTTACTGGTGCTGCCAGTTGTGACTCTGCCATTATTGGTCTAGAGTCTGTGGTTCGTGCGCTGTTATATTGAGGCATGCGAGATAGTGCATCTGCCAGGAAGTTCTTTCTTCCTGGTAAATGTTTGAGCTTAAATTGGAACTGGTGAAAATGCTGGGACCAGCGGGCTTGTTTGGGATTGAGTTTCCTGGACGTTTTCAGGGCTTCCAAATTTTTGTGATCAGTCCACACCTGGAAGGGGATTTTGTTGCCTTCCAGGAACTGTCGCCACGTGAGTAATGCCCAACGTATCCCATAAGCCTCCTTCTCCCATACGGGCCAGCGCTGTTCTGTTTCTGTGAGTTTCTTGGATGTATATGCACAGGGTTGCAATACTCCATCATCGTTTTCTTGTAATAGAACAGCCCCCACTGCCACATCACTTGCATCTGCCTGTATTACGAAGGGCTTATCCATGTCTGGGTGCCTTAGTACTGGTTCGGCAGAAAAAAGTCTCTTTAGTCTCTCAAACACTGCTTGGCACTCCATTGTCCATGTTAGTGGCTGGCTAGGTTTTACTGAGGATGCTCCCTTCGTTTTCAGTAAGTTAGTGAGGGGCAAGGCTATCTGGGCAAATGAGGGGATGAATTGGCGGTAAAAGTTTGCAAAGCCCAGGAAACTTTGTAGTTGCTTTCTTGTGCGGGGTGGTGCCCAATCTAATACTGCTCTGACCTTCTCTGGGTCCATTTCAATGCCCTGGGGGGATATGTGATAACCTAGGTAGTCTATCCTTTCCTGGTGGAATTCGCATTTTGAGAGTTTGGCATATAGGTGGGCGGCTCGCAGTTTCTTTAAAACCGCTCTGACAAGGTTGACATGTTCCTCTTTTGTTTCGGTGAAGATAAGAATGTTGTCCAAGTAAACAAGGACCCCCTTGAACAGGTGCTCCCTTAGAATGTCATTGATTAATTGCATAAAGACTGCAGGGCCCCCTTGTAATCCAAATGGCAAGACTTTGAATCAATAGCACCCCATGGGGCAGTTAAATGCGGTCTTCCATTCATCCCCTTCCTTAATTCTCACGCGATAGTAAGCTTCCCTTAGGTCTAGTTTAGAAAAAAATTTCCCTTTCGATAGGTGTGACAGCATGTCTTTCATGAGGGGTAGAGGGTATAGGTTGCTTTCACTGATTGTATTCAGGGCCCTATAATCCACGCATAAACGTAAAGAGCCATCCTTCTTCTCTCTAAAAAGGACCGGGGCAGCCACTTTAGGTTTGGCTGGCTCAATGAAACCTCTCTCTAGGTTTTTTTTAATGAATCTTTCCATTTCCTCCTTCTCCTTTGGGCTCATGGAGTATAATCTGGGCTTCGGGAGTTTTGCCCCAGGCTTGAATTCAATGGTGCAGTCTGTGGGTCGGTGGGGGGGGAGCTCATTCGCCCTCTCCTCACTGAAAACTTCAGCAAGGTCTCTATATTCCTCTGGTATTTCTGTTAATCTTTTTTCCTCTCCTATGGATGCTTTTTCTATTCTTGATTCTGGTAGCCTCCCTTGGGGTTTTAAGTCCATAGGGTCCCCCTTCGGGAATTTGATTTCCGTCGTCCTCCAATTTACCCAGGGGTTCCATTTTTTCAACCATTCCATCCCTAGAATCATTGGGCATTCCATGCCTGGGGTCACCACAAACGTTATGTCCTCTTCATGTTTGCCCAGGGAGAGGTGTATTGGTAGAGTGGCTAGGGTAGCTGGCACCCCCCCTGTTATAGATCCATCTAACTGGCCAAATGAGATTGGTTGTTCCAGTCTCCTCGATGGGATGCCCAGATTACCCACTAGTGTTGGGCTAATGAGGCAGCGGGTGCAGCCAGAGTCTATTAAGGCTTTCACCTTCACAGCTTCGGGCATGGGGGGGATTAATATAGTCACTGTCTTGAGGATGGGTGTGATGTGTCCACTTACCAGGGGTTCGCCCTCCGAGCTGTCATCTGAGGCATCCACCGGCCCTGTGGTGTAGGCTGGAGTTTTTTCCCCTTGGTGAGTAGAAGTGGGGGGTTCCGCAATTTCCATCAGTCTCATGGCAGTTTCTTTTGGCTTAGCTGAAGACTTTCCGGATTTGTTGGTTGGGGATCTGTCTGGGTTGTGCTGGGGAACTTTGGAGCGCCATTCTACAGCTCGATGCCCTTCTCTTCCGCACTTGAAACACCCCATTTGCTTCTTGGCTGTAGCCGATGATTTCACCGGTTCGTGTGTCAGCTCAGGTGGGGGGCGGCTCCATTGTTTTCCTTGGCGGTGTCTCTTCAATATGTCGATCTCTGCTTCCTCTGCCAAGATGTACCATTCCTCAATTTGGTGTGGGTCCCCTTGGGGCAGGCAAGCGTCATATAGATCATAATTTAGTCCGTCTTTGAAATGGCTAAGGAGGATGTCTTCTGGCCAATTCAGTTTGCTGGCAATGGCCCGGAATTCTTGTGTATATTCAGCCACCGGGCGTTTGCCTTGCTTCATCGTCTTTATCCTTTCACGGGCTTTGCGATCAGCCAGGGGGTCTTCAAATCGTCTTCTCAGAGAGGACATGAAACGGTTGAAGTTACTGAGTTCTGGGGCATTGGAGTCATGCAAGTTCACCACCCAATCTGCAGCTGGTCCATCCAGGGCAGATTGCACGATCTGGATGCGGGCTTTGTCGCTGGGGATGTCCTGCCCGTATTCCTCCATGTAGCTGAGGACTTCGGTTAGGAAAAACCCCAAGCGTGTTGGCTCCCCTTTGAATTTCACCTCCAATGGCAGATGTCTTGGAATGGATCGGTGCCTCCGTTGTTGGTGGTAGTGTCTTCCGTCCAGATTGCCATCTGTGGTCCGGTAGGGGGTGGGGACTACTGGATCAGCAGATGTCCCCGGGGTTGCAGGTTCCACGTCCCCCTCGGTGTCTCTCCCTTTGCAGCTCCAGGAGCTGGGGCGGCCGTAGGGCTCAGGATTCTCCTCTCCTAGGGAGCTGAGAGTTCTCTTCATCAGGTCAAAAGCTTTCTCTAGGATCCAGTCTGAGTACGGTGCCCAGCTTTCTCCCTCTTCACTTGCGTGCAGGGATTTCTCCATCTCCTGCTTCCATTCTGGTTGCTTGGTCCCCCGTCTCAGGGTCACCTTTCTTGATTCCTTTCCCCACTCACTTTTCTTTCCAACGCCCATTGACCAGCGAGGCTTGTGGTCCCGTGTCTCCACCACTTCTTCTCCTGAGGAATCTGACCTCTCGGATCCCAACATCTGGCAAGGTTCCAACTGGGTCAGCGGCTCTCTTTCCAGGGAGTCTTCCCCCTCTCTTGCTCCATTGTCTGACATGGTAAATTTTTGCAAAATCCCCCGGCAAGGGTCTCCCTTCCAGGTGGATTAATTTTGCAAGTCCTGTCTAATGTAAGGACCCACCCCACTTTGCATCTTAAGAAGACAGAACTCTTGGAATAATTCTTCCAACAGGAATCCTTTATTAAGAAAAAGTGGTTGCAGGCGTGCTAGACAGGACTTGGGGTCCAAGCTCTCCAATTCAAGGTTTTAAGGGTTTCCCCAGTAGCCCCACCCAATCAACCCCCTCTTTCAGCGACAGTCTCAGGCATTACACTTCCACCCCCTTCTCATTATTGCCCGGCTGGATGGAGACTTCAAAGAAACTACATGAAAGGAAAACGGCCCCATTCTTATGGTTAGTTCTTTTGCAATACACACATTCAGTTCCTTAGAAGTATACTGAAGGAAGTGAGGGCCATAAAGCCCTTTTGTTCTCCCCCTTCTCTCCCTCTTATGGCAGAATCCAGAGAAGGCAGAATTGGGGTTTTCTATATTTGATAACTAAAGATGAAATATAATTGGATTCTGACATCAGGTGAGGGGGAAAGTGTTACAATTCAATCTATTTATGAATATGAATGAATATGACCATAATTGCCCAGTGTATTTTAACAATGATATAGAACTGTGCTACGAGGAGCTTACAATTTACATTTCTTATTCTTGGGGAATTAATGAAAGAAAATGGATTGAAAAAAGTAGATGCAAAAGTAACATTAGATAAATATGAGAAAATATAGTTGCATATCCTTAAGTAATTTATTTTTATAAACAGTATATAAGCTGTTAAAATATAGCTTTTCATATCCAAAAGTAGATTTTGAGGGAAAAATAAAGATTGTGTTACAATACTGATGATTTATATAAAGTTTGTGTTTAAAGGAAAGCTAGAAAAGACCCCCCCTTTATGGATTACTGCCTTGTCGTGGCGAAGGGGCTTAGGGGCTTGCGTAACTCAATGAAGCTATAAGCTATGCCGTGCAGGGCCACCCAAGATGGACAGGTTATAGCAGAGAGTTCTGACAAAATGTGATCCACTGGAGAAGGAAATGGCAAACCACTCCAGTATCTTTGCCATGAAAACCCCATGGACAGTACTAAAAGGAAAAAAGATATGACGCTGGAAGATGAGCCCCTCAGGTCGGAAGGTGTCCAATATGCTACTGGGGAAGAGCAGAGGGCTAGTACTAGTAGCGCCAGAAAGAATGAAGCGACTGGGCCAAAGCCGAAAGGACGCTCAGCTGTGGATATATCTGGTGGTGAAAGGAAAGTCCGATGCTGTAAAGATTTTTTCTCCATAGGAACCTGGAATGTAAGATCCATGAATCAAGGCAAGCTAGACGTAGTCAAAAAAGAGATGACAAGACTGAACATCGACATCTTAGGAATCAGCGAACTAAAATGGATAGGAATGGGTGAATTTAACTCAGATGACCATCAGGTATACTACTGTGGGCAAGAATCCCTCAGAAGAAATGGAGTAGCCTTCATAGTCAATAAAAGAATAGGAAAAGCAATACTGGGATACAATCCCCAAAATGACAGAATGATCTCAATTCGAATCCAAGGCAAACCATTCAATATCACAGTAGTCCAAATCTATGCCCCAACCACTGGTGCTGAAGAGGATGAAATTGACCGGTTCTATGAAGCCCTACAGCACCTTATAGAATTAACACCAAAAAATGATGTCCTTATCATCATGGGGGATTGGAATGCTAAGGTAGGAAGCCAAAAGATAACCGGAATAACAGGCAAGTTTGGCCTTGGAGTACAAAATGAAGCAGGGCACAGGCTAATAGAATTTTGTCAAGAGAATACGATGGTCATAACAAACACTCTTTTCCAACAACCCAAGAGACGGCTCTACACATGGACATCACCAGACGGTCAACATAGAAATCAGATTGACTATGTGCTCTGCAGCCAAAGATGGAGAAGCTGTATACAGTCAGTAAAAACAAGACCAGGAGCTGACTGTGGCTCAGATCATGAGCTTCTCGTTGCAAAATTTAGGCTTAAATTGAAAAAAGTAGGGAAAAGCACTAGGCCACTCAGGTATGAACTAAATCATATTCCTGATGAATATACAGTAGAGGTGACAAATAGATTTAAGGAACTGGATCTGATAGACAGAGTGCCTGAAGAACTATGGATGGAAGTTCGCAACATTGTACAAGAGGTAGCAACTAAAACCATCCCAAAGAAAAAGAAATGCAAGAAAGCAAAATGGCTGTCTGAGGAAGCTTTGCAAATAGCTGAGGAAAGAAGGGAAGCGAAAGGCAAAGGAGAAAGAGAAAGATACACCCAATTGAATACAGAATTCCAGAGAATAGCTAGAAGAGATAAGAATACCTTCTTAAATGAACAGTGCAAAGAAATAGAAGAAAACAACAGAATAGGGAGGACCAGAGATCTCTTCAAGAAAATTGGAGATATGAAGGGAACGTTTCATGCAAAGATGGGCATGATAAAGGACCAAAATGGCAGAGACCTAACAGAGGCAGAAGAGATTAAGAAGAGATGGCAAAACTACACAGAAGAACTATACAAGAATGAGCTTAACATCCCAGATAACCACAATGAGATGGTCACTGACCTCGAACCAGACATCCTAGAATGTGAAGTGAAATGGGCCTTAGAAAATCTGAGCAACAACAAAGCTAGTGGAGGAGACAGTATTCCAGCTGAGCTATTCAAAATCTTAAAAGACGATGCAGTAAAAGTGCTACACTCAATTTGCCAGCAAATTTGGAAAACTCAACAGTGGCCACAGGATTGGAAAAGGTCAGTTTACATTCCAATTCCAAAGAAAGGCAATGCCAAAGAATGTTCAAACTATCGCACCATTGCACTCATTTCACATGCTAGTAAAGTTATGCTTAAAATCCTACAAGCTAGACTCCAGCAGTATGTGGATCGAGAACTACCAGAAGTACAGGCAGGATTTCGAAGAGGCAGAGGAACTAGAGATCAAATTGCCAACATACGCTGGATCATGGAGAAAGCTAGGGAGTTCCAGAAAAACATCTACTTCTGCTTCATTGACTATGCAAAAGCCTTTGATTGTGTGGATCACAACAAATTGTGGCAAGTCCTTAAAGAGATGGGAGTACCAGACCATCTCATTTGTCTCCTGAGAAACCTATATGCGGGTCAAGAAGCAACAGTGAGAACCGAACACGGAACCACTGATTGGTTCAAAATTGGAAAAGGAGTCCGGCAAGGCTGTATACTGTCACCCTGCCTATTTAACTTATATGCAGAGCACATCATGAGAAAGGCAGGGCTAGATGAATCAAAAGTTGGAATTAAGATTGCTGGGAGAAATATCAACAACCTAAGATATGCAGATGATACCACTCTAATGGCAGAAAGTGAAGAGGAACTAAAGAGCCTCTTGATGCGGGTGAAGAAGGAGAGTGCAAAAGTTGGCTTGAAACTCAACATTAAGAAAACCAAAATCATGGCATCCGGCCCTCTCAATTCCTGGCAAATAGATGGGGAAGAAATGGAGGTAGTGACAGATTTTATTTTTCTGGGCTCAAAGATCACCTCAGATGGGGACTGCAGCCAAGAAATTAAAAGACGCTTGCTCCTGGGGAGGAAAGCTATGGCAAATCTAAACAGCATTCTAAAAAGCAGAGACATCACCCTGCCAACAAAAGTGCGTATAGTCCAGGCCATGGTTTTCCCAGTTGCAATGTATGGCTGTGAAAGTTGGACCATAAGAAAGGCTGAGCGCAAAAGAATTGAGGCCTTTGAACTATGGTGCTGGAGAAGACTCCTGCGAGTCCCTTGGACTGCAAGGCGTTCAAACCGGTCAGTCCTAGAAGAGATCAACCCCGACTGCTCTTTAGAAGGCAAGATCCTGAAGTTGAAACTCAAGTACTTTGGCCACCTAATGAGAAGGAAGGATTCACTGGAGAAGAGCCTAATGTTGGGAAAGATTGAGGGCAATAGAAGAAGGGGACGACAGAGAATGAGATGGCTGGATGGAGTCACTGAAGCAATAGGTGTGAATTTAAATGGACTCCAGAAGATGGTAGAGGACAGGAAGACCTGGAGGAACATTGTCCATGGGGTCGCGACGGGTCGGACACGACTTCGCAATTAACAACAACAACAGAAAAGACCCATTTTAGAACAACGAATTGCTGATAGGTTTTTTTGACATTATCAACATTTCAGCGGAGTCCATGTACGCGCCTGCCTCACGCTCACCCTGTGTCAGCCAGGCTCTCCATGGCGCTCTGCAGCTGATTGGAGGTGGCTGGCCAGGCACCGAAGCGCCAAAAAAAGCGGAGTCCAAGTGCATGTCTGCTACACGCTCATCTGTCAGACGTGCTCTCCATGCCTCAGATCAGCTGCAGCGTGCTGTGGAGAGTAAGGCTGATGTGGGCTAGGCAGGCACACACACAGACTCCGCTGTTTTCAGCTGCAGCCCGCCATGAAGAGCCTGGCTGACATGGGGTGAGCACAAGGCAGGCACGCACACAGACTCTGCTTTTTTCAGCGGGGCTTTGGTGCCTGGCCGGCCGCCTCCAATCAGCTGCAGTGTGCCATGGAGAGCCTGGCTGACACGGGGTGAACACGAGACAGACGCGCACACAGACTCTGCTTTTTTCGACGGGGCTTTGGTGCCTGGCTGGCTTGGCCAATTTCCCTCTTTCTTCTCCCTGTTCCTTTGACAGCAGTGGGGTTTGGGGATGATCAATCCCCATTCGTGACGTGGCTGCCAACCAATCACCATGCCCTCGTCTCAGGAGGGCAACACCAGCTGCCAATGCAGCAGCAGGAAAGGCGGAAGGCAATGCCGCCCATCAGACCAGCCTGGCAGCACAGGAACTGCAGTTCTCCTCAGCTTCAGGAAGCCTGTGAAATGGAAACGTGATGGTGGGGGCTGTGGGATGCTCTCTGAGGGATCTGCTACCGGTAACGAAGCTCACTCACTTCCTGCCCCATCACTTCCAAACGCCACATGCTCGCTACTCTGTCAAACTCTTCTGGGGCAACGGCACGCGTGCCCACAGAGAGGGCTCTGAGTGCCATCTCTGGCACGTGTGCTGCAGCTAGGGCTATATCAGAGACTGCAGAAAAAAAAGAGAAGAGGCTTCTGACCATGCACAAAGTGCTGCCCCGCCCTGTAATATTTCCAGGGACCCGATCTGAGCCTCTATGCACAATTAAGCGCTGCTCCCCACCTCCCACCCCCGGTCCTCTCTTACTCACAAGGAGATGGTGTGGTTGGGCAGCAGGGAGGGGTGCAAAGTTCCCACCAACTCACCTCCACTGCAGACAACTTGGATGTGCAGCATTTGCTGGCCGGGTCTTTTGGCGTGCTCAGCAGTGCAGAGACAGCCATTAACGACCAGGTCCGGGCAATTCCTATTGGTTTTCGAAAGCCAACAGAGGGAGTAGCACAGTCTGTGCAGGAGACAGCAGCCGAGTTTGGCGGGCACAAGTGTGCGAGTTGTGTCCTGGGACTAACCACGGGCCGTTTCCCTGTTGGGGGCAGCAGAAGATGAAAATCCATCAAAAAAAGGTGGCGGAACGCTGTTCCGTGCGTTCTATGACAAAAAAAAAAGCCCTGCTCATAGTTAATAAGATTTGGGTAAACAAATGCTTCCATTGTCAAAATCCATCCCGGTATTTTCATATAAATTTTCGCTTTTAACTTTTCCCATATTAAAAGCAGTGCGTTTCTTACCTAGTGGTTTTGAAAATATTTATGGATTTTATTCTTCCCACACCATAAAAAGGTTTGCCAACCAAGTTATAGGTCATGTCCTTCTAAATATAATAGTCTTTTGTGTCTAAGAGTTATCAATTCTTTTAGCCATGTTAATGCAGCTGCTTGATAATATAGAACCCAGTCTGCCAATCCAAATCCTCTATTTTCTTTTGCTTCTTGTAGCATTTTTAGTCTGATACTGGCTTTTTTCCCTTGCCAAAGAAACTTCAAAATCAATGTGTTTAACTCATCAAAGATTTTTTTCTCTATTTTTATAGGTATTGTTTGAAATAAAAAAGTAGTTTTGGTAAGATATTCATTTTCACCATCGCTATTCTTCCTAACATTGATAGTTGTAAATTTTTCCATTTTTCCAGGTCTAGTTTTATTTGTTTTAATAGTTTTACATAGTTACCTTCTTTTATTGTTACACACCTTGCTATTAAATATATCCCCAAGTATTTAACTTTCTTAACTACCTAGAGGTCTGTTTTTTTCTGACAGTTGGTTTTTTTGTTTATCTGTAAGGTTTTTAACTATCACTTTAGTCTTTTCTCTGTTTATCTTCAATCCTACTACTTCTCGAAATTCTTCAATCTTTGTCAAAAATTTAGGGCTTGTCTCCAGCAGGTCTTCTAGTATAAATACCAAATCATCCGCAAAGGCTTGTAGTTTGCATTTTTCGTCTTTTATCTCCATTCCTTTAATTTCTGGGTCCTGTCTAACATTTCTATTCAGCACTTCCAAAGTTAAAATGAATAATAGTGGAGATAGTGGACACCCTTGTCTTGTGCCTTTTTGATATTAAAATTCTCTGTGAAATCTCCATTTACAATTACTCTAGCTGTTTGTCTATAATAAATTATTTTAATTATATTTATGAAGTTTTTCCCAAAGTCCATACAATTTAATTGTTGTATCATAAATTGCCAGTTTACATTATCAAAGGCTTTCTGCATGTCTAGGAAAATTAACACCATTTGCTTCCCTGGATGTATTTCATAGTATTCCAATGTATCCAAAATCATTCTTAGATTGTTCTTTATTTGTCTCTTTGGTAAGAATCCATTTTGATCTGGATGTATACATTCAATCAGAAATCTCTTCAGTCTTTCTGCTATTATTGAAGCAAAGATTTTGTAGTCCACATTTAATAGAGATATTGGTCTATAGTTCTTTATCTGAGTCAGGTCTGAGTCTTCTTTTGGTATTAAGGTAATTGTTATGTCCTGGGCCTGCTGAGTCACTCAGTAGGTGCAGGAAGCTGCAGAAAGGCCCAGGCAGACCACGTGAATGCCCAGGACCAGACAGGCTGTCTCCCACCTTGCACGCATGTGCAAGGTGGGAGAAATGCCTTGCATTGATTGGCTGATACTGTCCCTGCAAAGGGGTATAAGAGGAATCCACGCCATTTTGTTTTTAGTTCTGTTGGTGAATTGAATAAAGACAATACTGTTTGTTACTCCTGCCTCATCTCCATGCCTTTGCGATCGAAACAGAACATTGGCGACGAAGGTGGGATATGCTGCAAAGAAAACAACAAAAAGAAGATAGGCTGACTCACCAAGAGAGGCCTGAAGCGCTGGGAAGTTCGGCATCCGGAGAGTGCGACTCTGCCTGCCAGTACGAGAATGCTGGAGGAGAGCTTGGCAAAAAGGGACCCCTTCTCAACCTTTGCAGCATGAGGCATTGATGAAGCTACCAGGCAGTAACGATGTCCAAACTAGGCCGTCTCTCTGAATTTGACACAGCTCATCCGGAACGCTGGAGTTCTTACGTGGCCCGGGTAGAGAACTACTTTCGGGTAAACCAAATCTGAGAAGATGGTCTTAAAGCTGCTACACTACTGTGTGTCTGTGGGCAAGAGACTTTCGATATTGCAGAGAATCTGGTCACCCCAGCACCACTTGAATCCATTGCTTATGCTGAGCTGAAAAGGATGCTGCGAGAACATTTTGAACCAAAGCTTTCGGTGATTGCAGAGGGACCAGAGGCCTGGTGAGTCTGCTGCAGACTTTATTGCTGCGCTACGACAAGCAGCTAGGCCATGCAAATTCAAGGACCTGCAAGAGAGACTTCGGGATCGTTTAGTTTGTGGACTGAGAAGTTGTGAGCTGCAACAGAAGATCTTCGCAAAGGAAGACGTCTCTTTCCATGATGCCTTGAGAGAAATTGCAGCCAAAGAAGCGGCGGGTGGAGCTGTGAAGGCCTTGCGGCTTGCCAAGAACGCTCCAAGTTTGATCTCTGTCCATCAAGAGGTCGTTTGAGAAGAATCCAAACAGGATCTAGAGATGGAGGTGGGCCGACTACAGCAGCCAGCAGAGAGAAGGCCTCAAGAGCGCAAAGACAAGGCAACCTCATTCCCTCGGTGTTTCGGATGTGGAGGACGCCACAAGCGCTCCAATTGCTGTTTCCACTCCGCCATTTGCCAGGCATGTGGCAGGCAAGGCCACATTGCCTCCATCTGTTTGGGTCGCCAGAAGGACCGATCTTCGGAAGAATTGCTTCAGAAAGGTACCAGGGTCCCCAGCCAACACAGGGTGGGTTTTTGCGCATCCCATAGAAGCATTTTTAAAACCGGGGCCCATAGGCCGTTTAGGAAGAAGCTTCACATTGACATGAAGTTGCAAGGGGTTCCCTTATCGATGGAGTTGGACACAGGGTCCTCTTTATCGATCATTTCCCAAGACACTTTCAAAAAGATTTGTTGTAGAAGTGGCCTACGAGTTAAACTCAGGCCACCGAATTTAATTCTTACTGACTTCCAGAATTCCCGAGTCAGCGTGAAGGGGGAGGCCACGCTCAAGGTGCAGCATAGGAATTTTGAAGGGTTGCTAGATGTGGTGGTAGTTGGGGGTGATCGCACGAGCCTTATTAGACTCGATTGGTTCAAGGCCCTTGGGATTCAAGTGACTGGACTTCACAGTTTGCAAACGACAGGACTTGCAGAAGTTTGCAAGGAGTTTGCTGATGTGTTCAGTTCAGAGCTTGGCTCGTACAAGGGGCCTCCCATTGCTTTACGTTTAGACCCAGCCATCACACCCATTAGGATTAAGCCCCGACGGGTGCCCTTCTCATTGAAGAATAAGATTAATGCAGAGCTGGACAAGCTGCTTCAGCAGGGTATTCTTTTTTTTTTTTAAACAAATTTTATTGGTTTTTTTAAGTTCTTAAAGCAACATATTCAGGACACACCGTGGTGCTGGGGTAATCAAATATCTTAAAACAAGATATATATACATAATATAATCAATACGTCAAATATTCCCTCTCTTTTTCCCTCAAATAGCATAGTATATTTAGAATATCCAATTCTAGCTTAAATTTATTCAACCTGAACCTGTTTTTAAGCTTCATCAATTTCTACCATAATCAAATTAACTTTAAATAAAAACATTTTCAATTCAAATATCCCTTCCGCATATGTTCTGCTTTCTTAATTTTATCAAAATCTTATTTGTTTCTTCTTCCATTAATCTCCCTTATTTAGAGTAAAATATTAATCTATCCTATACCTATCAAATCTATCAATTGATCTATCTCTTCAAGCTAAAAAAAATAATATCATACCTTAAATCATGTCATTCCATTAAACAAAATTCAAGTCTCCAGTTAATTATCATGACTAATAACGTCCATATCATCAGAAAATCATATCATCTTATTAAATTTCAATTAACTATTAGTTCACTTCAAATCTGAAACATCTCTTCAATTTTCATCATTCCATTACATCATAATTTTCATAGAAATAAACCTAACATTCTAAAAGGAACATTCCTAGTATTCTAAATTGTCTTTAATCCCTTATATAGAAAGATATCTCGTTTTTAAACAAAAATATTAATCTATCCTAGACACATCTAAATGTATGTATTTATCAAAATATTATCTAGATATCTAATCCTTCACTTAATCAATTTCTTTAAGTTAACAAATTAATATCAAACCTTAAATCATTTCAATATTTAATTAACATTCAATTAATTATTGATTCACTCCAACTCTAAGACATCTTTTTACTTCAAACTCAAAATCTCAGTCCTTAGATCAGTCCATAGTTCTAGGTTTCCTTTAATCCAATTTAAGAAATTTTAAATTTCATTTTTCAATCTTATTCTAGCTTTCCTCTTTTGCCAGGTAGGTTTCCATAACAGGGCTTCCCTTCCAGATAATAGGTCTCTCTTTGTTGCTTGTAGTGTCACTTGATTTGATACAGACCATCTTGATCTCTGATTTAATCCTCTGTTTCTCTTGTCCATAAAGCCTCGTTGCTTCAGAAGTCCAAAGTTCGGTCTTTGCTTTTCCTGGTCTTGCTTGTAAGGCAAAATAAGATTCTCCTTATCCTCAGTTAAAACCTCTTCTTGTATAATCTGTTTTGTAGAGTAGTCAAGTGTAATCTGGGAGTCAGTTTTAAGTTTTAAAGTAGAGATTCTGGCTCTTAGTTCTGTAGTAGCCTCTTTTATTGTAGTACATATTTCTTCCTTAGCCTCATAGATCTTTTCAGTATAAGTTTACAGTTTAAATGTGATTGAGGCTTCTCCATTTTAGCAATAGTTGAAGAAGAATCCTTTTCCTTTTTAGTGAAAGTTACAGTTGAACAGTTGAACATTATCCACCCCCACAGATCACACAGCTAGCTCAAATTATCTTTTTTCTTGAAAAACAGTTTGAAGGCCAAAGCTCTCTCATCTCCAAATAAACAACAATCCAATATTAACTTTTGACCAGTAGGTGTCCTCAGTGAGCTAAAAATACTTCTTCAAATGCCATTCTTTTTCCTTTTTTCTATCTTTAAAGGGAGAATAGAAAAAGAAATACTCTGCCGATATAATACCGCTCCAAAAAGCACAAAAAACAGTTTTTTCTACAGCACAATATAAGTAGGAATAGAATATAGTCTTTAAATGAATATTTATTTATTTATTTCTGTCCTTTTTGTAAAATGCATTTGTTCCCACGATTACTAAAGCTGCTTTCTCCCGACGGGGAAATAATAGCACAAACAGCTTCTAGAGGCAAAAACAGCAGGGGTATGGGGAGGAACAAAAGGGGTCTCACCCGGATCATCTGCGGTGGGTCTTTAACGCTTAGATGACGATGTGACTTTCGGCTGGTGCAGCAGGGTGATTGGCAGGCCGATCTTTGCTCCGTTGGCCCTAAGGAGAAGCTGGAGACTCGGGGGAAGCTGCCGCCCCCCCTATCTACCAGCCAGCCTCCTCCTCAGTGGTCGCCCCTCCAGGGCGACTTTTGACCCCCTAGGGCAGGGCTTTTCAACCGGTGCTACGTGTACCACTTGTGGTACATTAATGAGTGGCAGGTGGTACACAGCCCTGCTTAGCCAAGTGTAGTGGGGGAGGGAAAGAGCCAGCACAGGCAAGGACTTACAGTGAGAGAGTCCTCTGGAGCTGCAAAGGCCCCAGGCTCACTTCTGGCTCACCCTCCCCCATGAGAAAGGAGGAGGGGGGTGGAGACAGGAGAGCCTATAAAAGGAGGCAGCTTGGGCAGGAGAGGGAGAGAGAGAAAAAAGCAGCAGCCTTGGGAGGAGGCAGAGTCAGCTGCACAGAAGGGGAAGAAGAAGGAGGAGGAGGGGGAGGGGGCGGGGGAGGGTGGGGGGGAGAGGAGATCAAGCAGGCTGGCCATGAGCCGATCTACAACTGCTGTGGCAGCCACCTGTGTTGGCAGCAGCAAACAGGCAAGAAATGCAGCGGGGGAGGGCTCACCCTCCAAGAGGAATGAAAAAAGGCAGCAATGGCTGGAGGTGAGGCATGGAGGAGGGAAGATGATGGAGAGTGGAAGGATTCTTATGTGCTTTTGTGACTTTGAAGTTCTGGGATTTGTGCAATGAGGGCTTTGTGTTCTTAAGGAGTGTTTGGCAATTTCTATTTGGCTGATGGCTGATGTCTTGTGTTAGCTTCTATTGCTCTTCTGTTGTTAGCTGTAAGTTTTGCTGCAAGGGATTTTGAAGTATTTTTCTCCTGAATGGATTTTGCCTGTAGCATTCCTTTACTTATGAATGGAGCCATTTGGGGAGGTTGCCTTAGCCCAGCGGTTCTCAACCTGTGGGTCGTGACCCCATTTGGGGTTGAACGACCATTTCATGGGGGTCGCCAAACAAGGCTGTCCGCCATTTTTTCCCCCTTTTCTTTAGCTGTGCTACTCCCTCTTATTCTATTGGCTTTTGAAAGCCAATAGAATAGACTCTGTTCAAGAGACTCTATTCTATTGGCGTTTGAAAGCCAATAGAATCTATTGGCTTTTGAAAGCCAATAGAATAGACTCTCTTGAATAGAGTCTAATTCTATTGGCTTTCAAAAGCCAATAGGAATTGTCTAGGCTGTCTCTGCCCTGCTGAGACCGCCAAAAGCCCCAGTCTGCAAACGGTGCTGCAAGAAAAGCTTCCCTCCCTGCTGAGCAACTACTAAAAGTAAGTAAAAGAGGGCCAGGGGTGGGAGGTGGGAGGCCGGCGAGTGCAGGGAGGGTTGCTGGTGCGCGTGGGGCCTGGCGGGTGCCTTACCTGCCTGGGCTGGGCCAGCTGGTGGCCCAGCCGGTGGTCGCCCTGCGCCATCGCTGCCGCTTGCCGTGGCCGCCCAGGAGCGCCTGGGCCTGCCTGCCGCCGCCCCGAATGGGCAGTGGGCAAGGTAAGGCTAGCAGGGCAGCGGCGGGCACAGGGAGGGTTGCTGCCAGGTGTGGGGCCCGGCGGGTGCCTTACCTCCCTGGGCTGGGCCAGCTGGTGGCCCAGCCGGTGGTCACCCTGCGCCGTCGCTGCCCCTTGCCAGCTAGGCCTCGGCTGGCGCAGGGGGTGGCACCACGCATGCGTGGCGCTCCCGGGCAGGGAAAGTCCTCGACTTATGACCGGTTGTGTAGTCCTCGACTTATGACCGGTTGGGGGTCACGGCATTAAAAAGGTTGAGAACCACTGCCTTAGCCGGCAGCCAGTACTTACATTTTTTTTTCTTCCTTAAGTGCTGGCTGCGGTCCTTACTTTCCTTTCTAGCCGGGAGCTAATTCTTAAAGGGGAATGTGCCTTTTTAAGCTAGTTCACTCAGCAGCTTGTCTTTTCTATCTCTGGAGGCCTTTCCTTGTTTGATCAATATATGAAAGAGGGAAAATATGGGGGGGGGTGTTCAAATTCTTTTTTCAGAAGGAGATGGAAATGAGAAAAAGGGAGACAGGGAAGGGAGGGAGGAAAGGAAATCCCGCCTTAGCACTTGGCCACCAGCAGCTCTGTCATTGACTTTGCTTTTCAAAAGGTTGCAGAAGGGGATCACGTGACCCTGGAACACTGTGACCATTATAAATATGAATCAGTTGCCAAGCATCCAAATATAAATCACATGACCCTGGGCATGCTGCAATGGTCATAAGTGTGAAAAATGGTCATAAGTCATTTCAGTGCAATTGCAACTTTGAACAGGTTTTTTTTTGGTCATCAAATTTTTGACACCTTGCTAGGTGGTACTCGAATATTGCCATATCCTAAAAGTGGTACAATTGGTAAAAAGGTTGAAAAGCCCTGCCCTAGGGGGTCTACTGGTGAAGGAAACTCCGGACGGCCTGGAGAGAAGTTTCTAGGCATGACCGGCATCGCCGCATTCCAGAACCAGAAGCCTAGCAGGGTATTCTTGAACCCATGGACAGTAGTCCATGGGAAACCCCCATAGTTACACCACTGAAGGCCAATGGTGAAGTCCGGATCTGTGCAGACTATAAGTGTACACTTAACAAAGCATTGCAGCAGCACTCATACCCGGTGCCAGTGGTGAGCCACATTCTGGCATCCCTCAAAGGGGGCCGAGTCTTCACCAAGCTTGACTTGGCTCAGGCCTATCAACAACTACCAGTTGATGAGGCAACGGCACAGGCCCAAACAATTGTAATGCACCGGGGAGCATTTAAGGTTAAAAGGCTGCAGTTCAGGGTCAACGTAGCCCCTGGCATTTTCCAAAGCATGATGGAGCGAACGCTCCGCAATATTCCAGGAGTTTGCCCTTACTTTGATGATGTCCTCATCGCTGGGGAATCATCTGAAAATCTGGCTGACAGGCTTAGGGCTGTCTTGCTGCATTTCCACCAAGCGGGGCTGAAGCTAAAGCAAGACAAATGTAAAATTGGAGTCACTTCCACAGAGTTTCTGGGGTTCTGTATTGATGCTGAAGGCATCCATCCTGCTGAATCCAAGCTCAAAGCAATTCAGCAGGCCCCAAGTCCCAAGTCCAAAAGCGAACTTCAGGCTTTTCTGGGACTGTTAAACTTTTACCATTCATTCCTCCCTCACAAGGCTGCAGTGGCTGAGCCGTTGCACCAGCTCTTGGATAAACTGGCTCCATGGCAGTGGACAAAGGTCCACGAAAGGAGTTTTGCAGAGGCCTTGCTATCTTCAAATGCGGTTCTAGCACATTTCAATGAGCAATTGCCTGTGTGCATAGCCTGTGATGCATCCCCTTATGGGATTGGGGCTGTGTTAAGTCACTTAAAGGCTGATGGGACACAAGTCCCTGTAGCCTACTATTCTAGGACTCTCTCATCTGCTGAGCGTAATTACGCGCAGATTGACAGAGAAGCCTTGGCCATAGTGGCTGGCATAAAAAAGTTCCATGACTTTTTATATGGCCACCAATTCACGGTCTTTACAGACCATAAGCCACTGCTGGGGTTATTTACAACCAACAAGCAAACCCCACACATCATCTCTCCTAGAATGCTGAGATGGTCAATTTTCCTTTCTGCATATGACTACACACTGGTTCACAAGCTGGGCAAAGAAATGGGCCATGCAGATGGCCTCAGCAGATTACCTCTACAGCTAGTGGAGTCAGATCCTGCTCCAGCTCACCACATACTTTCCATTCAGGAGTTTCCTGAGTCTCCCCTCAATGCTATGGATGTGGCTGCAGAAGCAGCCACTGATCACACGCTAACATGCATGCTGACATGGGTGCTGTCAGGATGGCCTGACATGTGTCCTGGAACAGAGTTCCAGAGTTTCTGGAAGAGGAAACACGAGCTATCCACCTTCAAGGGGTGTGTCCTATGGGGTAGCAGGGTAGTCATCCCAGCCTCTTTGAGGACTAGAGTCTTGCTCTCTCTGCTGGGGGGACATTCGGGAATAGTCTGGATGAAGGTGCTTGCATGCAGCCATCTTTGGTGGCCTGAGCTCAATAAAGAGATCGAGACCCAGGTCCACAGGTGCACTGTTTGCCAACAGTCTAGGCCTGAAATGCCTCAGGCTCCTGTACATAGGTGGGAGGTGACACATGCCCCTTGGTCGAGGGTTCATATCGACTACGCTGGGCCCTTTCAGGGGCAATTCTTCCTTCTCCTCGTGGACAGCCATTCCAAGTGGCTAGAGGTCATTCCAGTCTCCTCCACTACTACTGCCAGGACCATCCAGGTGTTGAGAGGGATCTTCGCCTCTCATGGGCTTCCAGATGTCCTTGTCTCCGACAACGGACCCCAATTCACTTCTTCTGAGTTTCAGGGTTTTCTACAGGCCAACATGATCCGTCATACCACATCAGCACCGTTTCATCCTTCATCCAACGGCCAAGCTGAGCATATGGTGTGCACAACCAAAGATGCTTTAAAGAGGATCACTCATGGCAGTTGGCATCACAGGTTAGCTGACTTTCTTTTGTGCCACCGCACCACACCTTGCACAGCTACTGGCAAGAGCCCAGCTGAACTCTGCTGGGGTCGCAGACTCATTACAAAACTGGACAGGTTACACCAAGACCGGGTGTCTTCACAGGTGTCACAGCCGTGGGCACCTAGGAGACTTCAGGTGGGCGATCCGGTCTGGGCAAGGAACTATGGACCTGGACATCTTTGGGTGACAGCAGTGGTATGCAAGGTCTCTGGGCTGCTGTCATACGAAGTGGCCTTGGATGATGGTCAGGTGATCCATCGACACATCGACCAACTGTGCTGGAGGCTTCCCAGCCACACTTCCGCTCCTGGCTCTGCTCTCAGGGGGGAGGACCACCCCAATTACGATTGTGGACCACAGTCTCTCTGCGAAAGCAACATTTCCCAGGCGCCAGTAGGGGGTCTTGCCATGGAGGCAGCTCCTGACTCTGGCACTCCTGACCCTGGCACCGGCACCGGGTCCATGGGACATTGCTCACAACCAGCTTTTCAGGCCAATCCATCTGCTGGTCTTGGGCTCATGGGACAGTGCTCTCAAGAGGGGTCCATTGTGGATTTGGGGACTTCCACCCCACCAATGGACTTGGGGAATTCCACCCCACCAAGGAACTCTGGTCTGGGTTTAGAGGATCCAGCCAGTCAGCAGCATGGAGGGTCACCTGAGTCTAGGGGGCATCAAAGTCCTGGTCTGCCTGGCCTGGCAGGTGAGCTGGCAGACCAGGCAATCACACCTGCTACAAGAAGATCAGAGCGGGCCAAGGGTCCACCCAAATACTTAAAGGACTATGTGAGGTTCCTGTCAAGTATGGAGGAAGCTTAATAGTTCTACATAAAGTAGAATGCTTCAGAAGAAAAAGTGCTGAAGTTATAGTAGTACAAAATATTGAGTATTACTGTTGTGAACAAAGGAGATGAAGAACTGGAATAGTTTGTAGTAATTTAAAATAATAAGTATTTGCTTATTGTTTTATCCAAGGGGGAGGGGTGTTATGTCCTGGGCCTGCTGAGTCACTCAGCAGGTGCAGGAAGCTCCAGAAAGGCCCGGGCAGACCACGTGAATGCCCAGGACCAGACAGGCTGTCTCCCACCTTGCACGCATGTGCAAGGTGGGAGAAATGCCTTGCATTGATTGGCTGATACTGTCCCTGCAAAGGGGTATAAGAGGAATCCGCACCATTTTGTTTTTGGTTCTGTTGGTGAATTGAATAAAGACAATACTGTTTGTTACTCCTGCCTCGTCTCCATGCCTTTGCGATCGAAACAGAACAGTAATATTAGCTTCTATCCACGTATTTGGTAATTTGGCCTCTGTAAGGACCTACCCCACTTTGCATCTTAAGAAGACAGAACTCTTGGAATAATTCTTCCAACAGGAATCCTTTATTAAGAAGAAGTGGTTGCAGGCGTGCTAGACAGGACTTGGGGTCCAAGCCCTCCCATTCAAGGTTTTAAGGGGTTCCCCAGTAGTCCCACCCAATCAACCCCCCTTCCAGTGATAGTTTCAGGTATCACAATTCCACCCCCTTTTTTCTTTCTTCCATCTGGATGGAGACTTCAGATAAACTACATGAAAGGCAAATAACCTTCTTTGTTATGGTAAGGTTCTTTGGTGCTAACGCTTTGAGGTTACAATAAACACACATTCAGCATTCAGCTCCTTAGAAGTATACTGAAGGAAATGAGGGCCATAAAGCCCCTTTGTTCTCCCCCTTCTCTCCCTCTTATGGCAGAATCCAGAGAAGGCAGAATTGGGAGTTTCTATATTTGATAATTAAAGATGAAATATAATTGGATTCTGACAGCCTCTAATAATACCTTGTTATACACTTCTTTCATTGATGGGCTTAGTATATCTTGTAGGCATTTGTAAAATTCTGCGGGTAGCCCATCTGGGCCCGGTGCCTTGTCATTGTTTTGTCTTTTTATAGCTTCCGTCACCTCCATCATTGTTATTTTTTTTTTTAAGTTTTTATTTTTCATTTATCAATTACATAAACAAAAAAGAAAAAATTTCACATTTGACAAAATAAAATAAATACACATAGGTGTTGCTTGCCCACCCCCCCAAGCTGTGTCCACCCTCTCTAACACTCATTGTTATTTTTTCATTTAGCATGTTTTTAAAATTCTCTGGAATTTTTGGTAGCTTAGCTTTCTCTATGTATTGCATTATTTTTTCCTGGAAAGTTTCTTCTGTATCATAGAGTGTTTCATAGAATTCTTTAATTATTTTTTTTATTGTATCATTTTGAAATTGTAAACCGCCTTTCACATCTTGCAGTTTATTTGTCAGTTTTTTCTCTCTTTCTTTTTTCAATTTATAGGCTAGCCATCTGCTTGGCTTGTTAGCATTTTCAAAAAAGTTTTGTTTTGCTCTTTTAATTTGTTGGGCCATTTCTTCAGCTTCTACTAAATTTAATTTGTGTTTTATTATCTCCATTTGTTTTTTAAGAGTTTTCTTTTGTGGATCTCTTTGTAGTTCTGATTCCAATTTTATAAGTTCTTCCTTTAGCTTCATTTGTTGCTGTTTTTTTTCCCTTATTCTTCTTCACCATATATGTTATGGCTAATCCTCTAAAATATGCTTTCGCTTTATCCCAAACATTTTGGAGCGATGTCTCTTCTTTTTTATTTTCTTTGAAAAAAAATTCCATTTCTTTTGTAGCAACAAAAGAGTCTTTGTTTTTCTAATCCTGTCAGCTCCAGCCCCAGTTTGTCCTTTATTAATTATTTATTTCCAAAAAGCATTTTATAACCCATTTGCAATATAAGTGATTGAGAGAGGAAGTGGGCAAACCTAGTGTTCTCATGAAAGACTCCAACTGCTACTTGGGCCAAGCTGCTTCTCCCAATCCTCGGAGCTCTGAAATCCACTGAAGACACTACTTTAGGGTCCCATAATGGGGTAGGCTATAAGGAGCCCTTTGGGTCATCCCCATTGCTCTTCTTTTCCCCAAGAGGAATTCATGGAGCTTCACTTATTCCACTTACCATCATGTTCATCAGCTCCACTAAAAGCAAAGCGATCTTAGTTTGCCATTATTCCCCAGAAGAGATGGGTTTCTGGAAGATGTCTTTTCCATTGTCCATTGTGATACTCATTAAATATTTCATATATTTTTCCTGATGCCTCTGTGTTGTCCCAAAAATGAATCTTAGCCTGGTGCTGAAGCTAATAAGTCCACCAGACACGAGGAATGGTTTTTAGGTTCTTTTATTAGAATACTCCAGCAAAACGGTCCTGGCCTCAAGCCAAGACTAAGAGCAGTGTTTTTCATTTACTTTTATACAGTTCAAAGCAAGAAGACAAGGAAATAGCATGGTTACAAAATCTCACTGGCTAAACATACATTCTTTGCCTTATATGAAACATCAAGTGGACAGACCACTTGAGGCACCCCTACTTGGCCAGGTACGCAATTATACCATCCTTTAAACATCTATTAATCCCCTTCTGCTCTACCAGGCATGTATCTTATCTCTTTCTGCTCTACCAGGCATGTAGCATACATTCACATCTCCGCACATGTCTCCACTCTCACCAGGATGGCCCCCTCCTATTTCCAAGGCTAATCCATCATCCACTTCTCTCATTTTCATCCCTGGGTAGATAAAATGACATTTGGTTCATGGATATGGTTAGATTGGCAAATAGGAGACAAACTCCACTCAAGGACACCCCACTGTGAACCCTCCCATGTTTTCTCCCCACTTTCCTTAGTCTTTGATGATAAGACCAGCACCCTGCTGCCCAGGAATAAGTTTCATGCTATACCAACCCCCTGAAAAAGAATGGTCCTCCCAATTCCCACTCCTTGTCTCTCTGTTTGCATAGAAATTTGTGAATTCTCCAGAGCTTTCTCCTTGTTTGGTATTAGCAAAAATGATGCAGTTTACTACACAATTTTGCAAAACCCTGCTTTCATGGTTTCCTTGAAAGTTCAAATGTTTTCATTGTAATTCATATACTGTGAATTCATTACTCTTTCTTTATTTCTTAGTGTTTGTTTCTTTTACATATTTTCCCATGTTATGAACATGTCTTGCCTGAATAACCTATTTTTCAAAGTATAATCCCCAAAATATCCATTACAGTCTAATTTTAGCCAAAAACTTCAATAGAGTTTCCAAATCCGGTTTAGCAGGTAACAGGTACCTCTTAATTCAATTAATATGATGCTGAACTAATTCAGGACACATATAGGAAATTTATTTTTACATATCTTTCCCTAATATGTATGGTAGTATATTTAAAAAATGGATAATGAATATCTCAAATATTCAATGTGATAATTAAATAAATATTTTCACAATTACATTCAAGTTTAAAGCAACACTAAAGAATGAATCGAAGGTGACGGTAGCCCCCCATTTACTAAGCAAGTCTCGTCCCCATAAGTTGACATGAATGTCAAGAATGAAAGTTGAACAGTTACAGTAGAATTGGGAAGACTTGCAGAAAGAAATTGTGTACTTTGTCGTGTACCTTGTCGCCCTCCTACACCCCAAACACTAGGGCATGGGTCAGTGGGCCAAGATGCAGGCCAATCTTTAGCTGAAATTACTGAAACATCAGCACCTGTATCAATTATGCCCTCAAAAGGCTTACCCTGAAAAAAGACTGTCTGACGGGGTCTCTGGGTGGTGATTGGGGTGGTTAATGTAATTACAACGGGATCCGTGGAACCAAACCTGCCGTCCCCTCGATCCCTATCATGACCCCCTGCAGGGACAAAATAGGGCAAATGGAGTAATTGTGCAGGACTAGTATTGCTTGGCAAAGTCTGTGGCATGTTAGTCCATAATTGAATAAAGATGACACCTGTATAGTCAGAATCAATTACTCCAGGTATTACAAAAATTCCCTTTTTTCCCATGCTAGATCGAGGCAAAATTAATCCAACATATCCAGAAGGGAGAGGTCCAAAAAGTTGTGAAGGAACTACTTGTATTTCTCCTGGAAATTTGAAACACACTTCTTGTTGGATAGTTAAATCTATCCCAGCACTCCCTCTAGTGGCAGCAGGGCTATTGTTAATTGTTGATGGAATTACTGAAGGGTCTCTGTTTGGACCGGGGCCAGAGACCGGCCCGCTTTGAAGTTTCCCGACCGGCATTCATCAGCCCAATGAAATCCCTTATTACACTTAGGGCATTTTATTTTTGGATGCCTCCTAGCAATATTTTTAAATGGTCGGGAGGCATACATTCCTCCCCCAGGATTTCTGCATTCCTGTTTAAAGTGTCCAATTTTACCACAATTATAACATTTCCCCTGAGGTTTCTGAGTTTTTGTAAGAGCTGCAGCTAAGAGATTAGTTTGAAAAGAAACAGTTCCTATATCCTGACATGCTTTGATCATTTCTGCTAAATCTGGTTTTGCTCCCAATCCAATGATGGCCCGTTTACATTCAGTGGTGGCATTTTCTTTAGCCAATTTCATAAGCAATTCAGCTTGGGCATCAGGATTATCAATCTGTCGTCTCAAGGCATCTTGCAGACGGTTAATAAAATCTGCATATGGTTCATTTGCCTTTTGACGAATATTTGAAAATGCTTGAGAAGGTTTCCCATTTATAGGAACTTTTCCAAAAGCTTTGTAAGCACATTCAGAGGATATTTGAAGAGTAGCTATAGGCAAAACAATTTGTGCATCCACTGGAGTGTAATCACCAGAGCCATATAACTGCTCTGGGAGGTAAGCACCTCCAGAAGTTGCAGCTCTTAATGCACATTGATGTCTAAACTCACTATCCCATACCACATACTGAGCTGGTGTTAATAACATACAAATTGTTGTTTTCCAATCTTCTGGTACCAAAACATGATTCCTCATTGTTGCTTCTAACAGACCTTGCACATAAGAACTTCCTAACCCAGTATCTCTTATACCCTTACGCAATTCTGTTACGATTGCATAAGAAAGTGGTTGATACTCAACCACTGGGGCTCCATTCGGATCTACCTGCCCAGTCAAATGTACAGGACAAACTGAGAGCATATCTGCTATTTCCTGCATATCTCCCTCCGCTTTCGCCATTTGATTTTCTAATACATGGCGAATGGAAACATAAGATCTAGAATTCTTTTGCTCTGAAGGTGTCACATCCATCATGGAAGATATAGGAGCTGATGGAACTGAAACCTTTTCATGATCAAAACCTGGAGAGGGAGTAGAACTTAATTGTACTGCATCAGCCCCATTTTTTTCCACTGCGTGGCGACATTGATGCCAACAATGCAAAACATCCACTGAGGCTCGGGGTTCCTGATGAAGGGTGTTACCTATTCTTTCCCAATCCTTAAGTTGGAGCGTCTCCCTTTCAGGATACCAAGAACAGTTTTTCCCTATCTCACTCACTAGCTTCCTAAGCTCCCTATCAGGCATTGTCATGCCTGATTTGTGTAAGAGAAACTTTAACTCTCTTACATGCTTTTGCTGATGGTGAGATATATCGCAGCCCATACTTACAGTTTGAGAAATCTCGCAGGACGAGAAGACGAGAAGGTGCACCAAGGGGTCTATTCCAGACAACTGTAAGTATGTTGGTTGCTGCTTTCCCTTGGGAGGGGATGTCCCAGTTCAAGGCGCCAGTTGTAAAGATGCTAAGAAAAAGACTCAGGCATGTCTTGAGCAGAGATTTGAAGCTGCTGCAGAGCTGCTTGTCACAGCTTGAGACAGCTTGAGAGTCTCTGTGTGTTTATTGGTTTTTATATACTTTTTACAGGCTTTTTATAGGCTTTACCATTAAATGCTGACATTTTACATTCATAAGTTTAACCATGAGATGCTGACATAAAGTTTTTTCATTGGAAAATTCCTTCATATAAGCAACTATAAGAGCCGAGGTGGCGCAGCAGTTAGAGTGCAGTACTGCAGGCCACTTTAGCTGACTGTGTTCAGCAGGTCAGCGGTTCAAATCTCACCGGCTCAAGGTTGACTCAGCCTTCCATCCTTCCGGGGTAGGTAAAATGAGGACCCAGATTGTTGGGGGCAATGTAAATATATATATACATTGCTTACTGGTGTACACCGCTTAGAGAGTGCTTGCACTTAAAGCGGTATATAAGTCTCATAAATAAAATAAATAAACTATTTTCGAGTAACATATTAATTGTTCAAAGACCAGGTAAAAACAAATACAGATAGATCAGAAGGAGAAAGAACTAACAAAGGCAAGAAGAGATAGGAAGGAACTTAAGCATATTATTTATTTAGGTAGGTGAGATATTAAGTCAAAAGGGGATGACCTTTTGGCTGCTTCATTGGGACAAAGGGTATCAAGAGGTTATGAGGTTTGTGGGGGGGGGGGGGGGAAGCATGGCAGTTTGCTGCGCGTGCTTTTTTTCCCCACATGATGCAACCATAAAATGAAATCATTTTTCTATTGGTTAAAAGACTTTGCAGTAACCTAGCAATTGTAACTGAGATAGAAAATATATTCACTAAGGACAAGTTGAGTATGAGGAAATACATAGGTGTATGGAGTTTCTTGAAAATAGATATGGTAAAGATAAGAAGGAAGTTGACACTTAGAGCTGCAACATAGATGAATGTGAACAAACAGAAGAGAAGTATCTGTACTTTTGGGGAATCGGTGAGACCCCGTAAGAAAAACTCCATAATACAGTGTTTTTTTATTTCAACAATTCTGATTCCAGTGACCTAGAACAGGGCTTTTCAACCTTTTTACCGATTGTACCACTTTTAGGATATGGCAATATTTGAGTACCACCTAGCAAGGTGTCAAAAACTTGATGACAAAAAAAAAACCTGTTCAAAGTTGCAATTGCACTGAAATGACCTATGACCATTTTTCACACTTATGACCATTGCAGCATGCCCAGGGTCATGTGATTTATATTTGGATGCTTGGCAACTGATTCATATTTATAATGGTCACAGTGTTCCAGGGTCATGTGATCCCCTTCTGCAACCTTTTGACAAGCAAAGTCAATGGCAGAGCTTCTGGTGGCCAAGTGCTAAGGCAGGACTTCCTTTCCTTCCTCCCTTCCCTGCCTCCCTTTTTCTTATTCCCATCTCCTTCTGAAGGAAGAATTTGAACACCCCCCCATATTTTCCCTCTTCCATATATTGATCAAACAAGGCAAGGCCTCCAGAGACAGAAAAGACAAGCTGCTGAGTAAACTTGCTTAAAAAGGCACATTCCCCTTTAAGAATTAGCTACTGGCTAGAAAGGAAAGTAAGGAGTGCAGCCGGCACTTAAGGAAGAAAAGAAAATGTAAGTACTGGCTGCTGGCTAAGGCAACCCCCCCAAATGGCTCCATTCATAAGTAAAGGAATGCTACAGGCAAAATACATTCAGGAGAAAAATACTTCAAAATACCTTGCAGCAAAACTTACAGCTAACAACAGCAGAGCAATAGAAGCTAACAGGAGACATCAGCCATCAGCCAAATAGAAATTGCCAAACATGCCTTAAGAACACAAAGCCCTCATTGCACAAATCCCAGAACTTCAAAGTCACAAAAGCACATAAGAATCCTTCCACTCTCCATCTCCCTCCCTCCTCTGTGCCTCACCTCCAGCCATTGCTGCCTTTTTTCATTCCTTTTTTGCCTGTTTGCTGCTGCCAGCACAGGTGGCTGCCACAGCAGTTGTACATCGGCTCATGGCCAGCCTGCTTGATCTCCTCTCCCCCTCCCCCTCTCCCTCCCCCTCCTTCTTCCCCTTCAGTGCAGCTGACTCTGCCTCCTCCCAAGGCTGCTGCTTTTTTTCTCTCTCCCTCTCCTGCCCAAACTGCCTCCTTTTATAGGTTCTCCTGTCTCCACCCCCCTCCTCCTTTCTCACGGGGGAGGGTGAGCCAGAAGTGAGCCTGGGGCCTTTGCAGCTCCAGAGGACTCTCACTGTAAGTCCTTGCCTGTGCTGGCTCTTTCCCTCCCCCACTACACTTGGCTAAGCAGGGCTGCGTACCACCTGCCACTCATTAATGTACCACAACTGGTATGTGTAGCACCGGTTGAAAAGCCCTGACCTAGAGTACAGGACATGACCCCTCAACCTCAATAGGAGCTGGCCCACCACAATTAAAATATTAAAAAGCTCACATACAAGCCCATTGCACAACAAAGCTGGGTATTTCAATTACAAAGCCCAGAAACCATATAAAAATCCATCTGCCTACCAGACCAGGTTGTCAACTGTCCCAGAACCAATGCTGAGTCACTTCACTTCTGAATAAATCAACCTCCTTTCTAGCAGCTGGCTTCGATCGCCTTTATTTCTGCTAAGGCGACATTTCTGTCGCTCATTTCCCGGATGGAAGAACGAGCCCAGGATTCAACTTTCAACAATTTTGGCAACCTATGAAGGGACTCCAGTAAAATTCTAAAAACACCCAGGTCTAGACTGAAGCCCTCACATGTACCATATTGGTACTGCTGGGCAGAACTGTCAAATCCGGAAAGTCCTAGGGCTGGGGAAAATGAGGAGCCCCAGCTAGATATAGATAACTCACCCTCAAAAAACAATCCTGAGGCCAAACTCATGACCCCCCTGCTGCAAAAGCCCATCCCAGGGTGAAGTAGGGGCCAGCTTGAATATGTCCTCATCCATACCCCTTTCTCCCCCTCTGATTTGGTGATCTGGAAGAAGGACACTCCATCCTTCTGAGCAGATTCCCAAACAGTCATAAAAACTCTCCAGTCCATCATTGAAAGCCACAGAGACTTCATTGACAAGAACCTCCGGAAGGGGTTTATCTGGCCTTCTACCTCCCCATTGGCTGCGCCAGTGCTCTTCGTCAAGAAGAAGTCAGGGGAGCTCAGACTGTGCTGTGATTACCGGAAATTGAATGCCATCACGGTATGGAATCAGTACCCACTCCTGCTCATCCCCAAACTCATCGAACAGCTGAGCCAGGCCAAAATATTTACTAAGTTGGACTTGTGAGGAGCCTACAACTTGGTCCGAGTTTGAGCCGGAGACGAGTGAAAGATGGCCTTCCGGACGCATTGTGGACACTTTGAGTATACAGTTATGCCATTTGGCTTAACCAACGCACTGGGAGTGTTCATGCATTTTATGCATGACATGTTCAGGGACCTGCTGGACCAGTTTGTGGTCATCTACCTTGATTACATCCTGATCTACTCGTGCTCCCCATGAGAGCATTGGAAATATGTTCAGCTCATGTTGCAGCGCCTGCAGGAGAATCACCTCTTTGCCAAATGGGAGAAGTGCCAGTTTGTGCAAACCATGATCAATTTTCTGGGTCATCGCATTTTGCCCGAAGGTGTGGAGATGGACCTGGAGAAAGTAGAGTCACTGCAGGAATGGCAGCCTCTGCGGCGGGTGAAGGACATGCAGCGACTCTTGGGGTTTGCGAATTATTATTGCACGTTCATTCCCCACTTTGCTACCCTGACTGCTCCCCTTTCCAATCTGTTAAAGAAAGGGGTGAAATTCCGCTAGGGTGCTGAGGAGCAAGGGGCCTTGGATGCCATTAAGGCCGCCTTTGCCTCTGAGCCCATTGCTAAGCATCCTGACCCCTAAAGGCCATTTGTGGTGGAGACAGATGCATCAGATGTGGCCATCGGGGCTGTGCTCCTGCAGACCTATACCCCCGCAGGTACCTTGTTCCCATGTGCCTATTATTCCAGGAAGCTGTCGGCACCATAACGGAATTATACCATATGGGACAAGGAGCTGTTGGCTGTCAAAGTTGCTTTCAAGACATGGCAGCGCCACTTAGAGGGGGACAGTCACCAAGTCGAGGTTTGAACTGACCATCGGAACTGTCAGCTGTCCTCTGCCAGCTGCTGATAAACTCCAAACACAGAAGGAACAGGCGACCAGCAAACCTAGAGCACCTATGGATGGCCAGAACACTGAACCAGCGACAAGTGTGTTGGTCGCTGTTTTTTGCGAGGTTTGACATTCAGGTGATATATGTCCCTAGTGGGCGAAACCAGTGTGCAGACGCACTGTCCCAGAACCCCGAGTTCACCCGAAAGGAGGACATGATCATGCCCAGAACAGTCATTCCCTTGGAACTGTTGGCGGCCACAGAGAAAGCCTGTGGACCTATGGATTAGGATTTGTGAGGTGCAGCGGTAGGATCTGTTCATGGCAGCTCGATGTCATGAGCTGGCTGGCGATGGGGGAAATGAGACCCCTTGGATGTACACGGAGGACCTGTTACATTTTAGAGACCGCATCTACGTTCCTGGGGGACCCCTCCACAGCATCATTCTGAAACAATGTCATGATAGTCCGGCAGTGGAGCACTTCGGCATCTTTAAAACACTGCACCTTGTCTCCAGGATGTTTTGGTGGCCGCAACTCCAGCATGAGGTGTCAGGCTATGTAGCATCGTGTGGGACCCATCGACAGGCCAAGTATGCTACTGGTGCGCTCCCTGGTCTCTTGCAGCCGCTACCCACGCCAGAAAGACCATGGGCCCCCCCCCCATGGTCTTTCTGGCGTGGGTAGCGGCTGCAAGAGTCTCATTGGACTTCATTACCGAGTTGCCCCCATCAAAGGGTGCCACGACCATCTTGGTAGTGGTGGACATGCTCAAGATGGCCCATTTTATTCCATGTGTGGGTCTCCCTACAGCACGAATGATGGCCCAGTTGTTTATCACCCATGTGTTTCGGATGCATGGGTTACCGGACCGAGTAGTATCAGATGAGGGGGTGCAATTTATGGCATGCTTTTGGCAGACACTACTCACGGAACTGCAGGTACAGGTGTGTATGTCATCCACCCATCACTCCGAAACCGATGGGGGCACAGAGAGGGTGAATGCCATCTTGGAACAGTACCTCCGCTGTTTCAGCAACACCCAACAGGACAATTGGGTAGAGCTGCTGGCTGTGGTGGAGTTCGCCTGCAACAACACCCAGCACACATCCACCCGTGTATCACTGTTCTTTGCCAGTTACGGCTTCCATCCATGGCTCTTCCCGTTGGCTCCATCTGACTCCCCAGTTCTGGCCGTGGATAAGTTCCTTCAAGAGCTGAAAGCTGTGCACCAAGTAGTTCGAAACCAGTTGGAGAAAGCCAAGGAGAACTACAAATGATTTGCTGATCGTCATCGTCGAGACATCCCTCCGTTAGCTTTGGGCGATTGGGTTTGGCTTTCCACGCAGTACCTGCTGACAGCATGGCCATTGAAAAAACTCGATCACCGTTACTTGGGGCCATTTCCGGTTGAAGCAGTGATCAATCCTGTGGCGTTTCGCTTGTCCTTGCCACGAACCATGCAGATTCACCCGGTTTTCCATAGGTCATTACTAGTTCCAGTAGCGGCCAACTGTCCACATTGGCCGGCTCCACCACCGCCAGGACCGGGAACCCATCATGGAGAAGTGGAGTATGAAGTGGACAGTATTTGAGATTCCTGCCATTTGCAGGGCTGGTTTCAGTACCTCGTGGCATGGAAAGGCTATGGACCAGAGAACTTCACCTGGGTCGATCCCACCGATGTCCACGCCCCTTGTCTGGTCAACAACTTTCATGCCCAGTTCCTGCAACATCCCAGTCCGCATGGTCCCAGGGGAGGCGGCCCTGCAGGGGGGGGATAGTGTCATGCCCCCATTGGAGCCTGAATCTGCCGAGGAAAATAAGCTGGAACTGGAGCTGACGGAGGTCGAGGGAGAGATGTCTATGGCTTCAGAGGAATGTGGGGAAGAGCAGGCTGAGGCAGGCCAGGGCCTTTCAGGATTGGGACAGGATGAACATGAGAGACAGAGCTCAGGTGATGAGCAAGGGCCATCCCCTCCTGATCCTAGAGCACAGAGAGTAGAGAGAAGGAGGAAATAATGCAGGCAGGCTCAACTAATCAGGAGGAGAGCACCACGCCCCTCTCCCCAAGGCACACCTGGAGACTGAGACTTAAGGAGATGCTGTGGGGAGGGGCATTTGTCGGGAACAAACACTGAATGCTTGGAGTTTTGTGTGCCATTGCTGATCTTGGAAACAACTCTCTGATCTCTTGTTCTGTGTTGTGATTTCTGCTTGGAAACCCTGAAACTCTGACCATTGGACTGGCTAACAAACTTGATTTGGTGTTCAAAGACCTTGGATTGAATTTTGGCTTTTCTTCTGAAACTGCTCAGGCAAGATTGTATTTCCAAATGTGGGAGCATTTGGGGAAAATTTGGAGCATATAAAGGGTGGTTTGAACTGCCAGTTGACTGTTTTGCCTCTGTGCCATGCCCTGGATCATCACACTTATGCTGTCTGATGGGCTCTTCTGACATGGAGGCAATTTTTAGAAGGTAGCAAGATCCCATTTGAGGTGTGGACAGACCACAAGAACCTAGAGGGATTAAAACCCCTGAGAAAGCTATCATTGAAGCAAGTTCAGTGGGCTCAGTATTTTAACCACTTCAATTTCACTCTTTACTACTTGCCTGGGGGGGATTTCTTAGCAGATGCCCTCTACCACATGCCCCAGTACAAATGTACCCAAGAGGAAGTAGCTAACTACATCATCCCATCCAAGCAGCTCACAGCCCCAGTGTTTATGAGACAGCAGAGAACGGTCTGTCTGCAGCCAGCTGGAGACTCCCTGATGCAGCCAATAAAAGATGCCTTGGGGGGGACGAGTGGTTCCAAAGACATAAGGAGGACTTGATGCTAAAGGAGGGCTTGGCATGGAAGGGGAGTGAATTGTACATCCCAGCCAGCCAGAGAACCTTGGTCCTGCAGAAGTGTCATGATGCGAAGCCCACAGAGCATTTTGGGTTTGTGAAGACCCTTCACCTGGTAAAGTGCTGGAAACACAGTAATATGGACTATCATCGACCTGTTCTCAAAGCAACCACACTTTGTGGCATGTCCGAAGATTCCTTCTGCCTGGGTCTTAGCCAAGATGTTTGTGCAACACATCTACAGACTACACGGGGTCCCAAAGCTCATTATTTCCTGATGCAGATTGTTTCCTTCATGCGCCTCTGGGCATCCATTGTGTTGGAAAAGGTGGTCAAGGCAGGCAGAACACAGACAACTGAAGAATCTTATACCACCCTCCTCAAAGGGAGGCGGAGTTCACTTCTTGGTGGTGCTGTCTGGGCTGGAGATTGCATGCTGGTGGGGAGCAGAGGTTACCAGCACTTGCTCCCCTGTGGGCAAAGCTTCAATCTTTACCTAGGTGCAGCCAGGTGATTGGAGCTGGATGTCTTCCTCATCTGGGGCTGGTACTTTCTTGCAGTGCAAAACATGCATCCAGGAAGCCAGATCTTGATACTTCACAGCAGTATTGGTGGTCAGTAGAATCTGGAATGGTCCCTTTCAACGAGGAGCAAAGTAATTTTTTTGCTGAAATACTTTAGTCAGAACCTGATCACCAATCTTCAAGGCATAACAAAGATGTAGTGGTTCCTTGGGTGGAGCAGTCTTGAGGTAAGCTGAAATATCTCAAATAAAATCTTTATAGGTGGGAGAAGGGAAAGGAGAAGAAGGTAGAAGGAGAGGGAGGGGAGGACATTGTGACAGGAGCAGGAGCAAGGGGGTTGTAGGTGACACCCCACCAATAGGAGTACAGGGTCTTCTTTATACTTGAACATTCCCTCGAGGGGGCAAAGCTGGCTCGGCTCTTCATTTCCGGACCTTCAGGAGGCTTTCCTCAGGCTTCTAGTACTCCATGTTCTCCCTCTGGCAAACTTCTTTGCACTCCAAGGCTTCTAAAACTTTTTTTATGATGGTATAATGTCTGTGGTTGTGAATAACAAGTGTGAAAACTTCGGGTTCAGGTGTGTCTCCTGATTCACTTTCAGGGGTGCTTGCCACTGGCATGACTTGCACTGGTCTCCTGTGAATGACAGTCTGTGACAGCAATGATGAAAACTTGGCAATAGTCCAACATTGCATCCTTTGATACATGGATGTCTTGTAGAGAAGCTGACAGTCTCATAGACCTCACAGACATACACAAAATAGACTCAGAATAACATTTTTTTTTTCACTTTACAAGTTTACTTCCCCATCACTTTCCTTTGTTTCCATGACGTTTCCCCTTTTCTAAGTTTCCCCTCTGTCATGCATGAACAATGACCCAGTTTTTGGTAACATAGCATAAGCATTTTAACTTTATTTCTGTACTTCCTCTACTTGCAGTTTCGGCTGATAATCAACTGCTAACTGCCTACCTAATATTAAAGCAGCTTGAAATTTTCCATTTAGCATATATTAAGCTGTTACTTTAAAGCAATAAAAAATCCATGTTCTATTAAGTGTGTTTCCTTAAAATTGTCTCGTACTTTAGTTTGCAATGCAATAATTTTAGCACACTAATGTTCAATTTTCCAACTCATACTACAGTGTTCCAAATAGCACATTTCCCCCCTTTACTTAGGAAAGCAGTTTAATGTTTTAACCAAGCAAAAATTAAAATGAACAGAAACCATACCCTTTTCCTTCATGCCTCTCCTTCACTCTTTCAAGGCATAAAGCCCTCAAGCGAAAAAAAAAAAAAAAGAAATAGCAACTAGCAAAGGAGATGGAAAATGTTGTAAAAAATGTTTAAAAGATTACACAGAAACTTCAAATGAATGGAGGCAGCGTTTGAGTCAGTGTGTTTTGCTTCCAAAGCTTCTGAGACATGTATGCAGGGCTGAAAGGCATGAAAGCAGGGTCCCCTTCCAAACTGGGAATTTCCCATTGCTTAGCAAAAAGTTGTAGAGTAGAGCGAAAGCAAATAGCCTTTTAAAGAAAGCAAAGGTAAATGCATGAATTGTTGTTGTTATACAACTCCACGTCCATTCATGCTAAAAATGCTTGTGGTAATGCTTATGTTATTTCTCAACCCATCATACCCACTTTCCTTTAAGGCAGAAAGCCCATAAGTAAAAAAAATAGCAAAGAGGACAAAAAGAATTGTTTGAAAGACTACACAGAATTTTCACCCCTTATTTCCATTCAGCAGTCTTCCAACTAAATAGTTATATCTTTTCTTTTTCTTTCTCTTAAGTAAATCGCATGCTTTTTTCCTTTCTTCCTTTCACCAGCTCCTCTCCCAAAGAATTTTTTTTCCACAAACCCTTTTTCCTTTTCTTTTTTTTTATTTCCTTGCAAACACATACTACTGTCTTCCCACTTACTTCATAACAATCTACAACTTACTGTTTTGTTTTTTCATAACCTGGGGGTTACATAACATTTACCCAAAAAAACCTGGGGAATTGGGGGGTACATAAAAGAGCAAAAGGAGGGAGGGAGAACATATTGCTGAACCTAACATTTCAATTCAGCAATGTTCAGCAGCATGTTCCAAACCATGTGCAACTCCTCCAAACTCATTTTGACCATTGAGGAAGGGAACCACCATGTCATCACTTTCAGCCAGGGACCAAACGTGGGCAATTTTAGGTACAAAGGTGTCAATAAAATTTCCTGGAGGCTGTCCAGAAGGGCCAAGGGGCTGGGAGGTTTGCGAACATGAGGGCAAAACAGAAGCTATAGGGCAGGGGTGTCAAACTCAATTTCATTGAGGGCCGCATCAGCATTGTGGTTGCCCTCGGGGGTCCGGGCGGGTGTGGTCAGGATGAGCACGGCCTACTGGGTGGGTGTGGCTGGGGTGGGCATGGCCTACTGGGTGGGCGTGGCCATCTCAACATCACTCGCTTCAGGGGTGCCTGGGCAGGACTGGGGCAGATCTGAGGGTCTCCAGCAGAGGAGGGTAGGACCGGGGTGAGTGCTGGGACATGGTCCCTCCCACCCTCCCTTCCTTCCTTCTTCTGTTCCTTCTTTCCTCCCTCCCTCCCACCCTCCGTTCCTTCCTCCCTCTGTTCCTTCCTTTTTTCCCTCTGCTCCTCCCTCCATTCCTCCCACCCTCCACTGCTCCATTCTTTCTTTCTTTCCTCCCTCCATTCCTTCCTCCCTCTGTTCCTTCCTTCACCTTCTCATCTCTTTCCTTCCCCCACACTCAGGAAGGGGTGATGGGAGGGGGAGAGATTATCAGCACTAACATGCTGCTGCCGACCATTCCTATACCATGTGGGCAGGCGGGGGCAGTCCTGTTGAAAGGGATGCCTCATGGCTGCGAGGCTGGAAGTGCTGGTGGTAGGGGGTGGCGCTGATCTACAACCTGGTTCCATCAAAGCCAGAACGCGCTCAGCCTAAGATCCACTGGAACCAGCAAGAAGCTGCCCCGCCGCCTCTGTCCTGCCCCCCGGGTCTGCACCCAGGAGACAGCCAAGAGGAGGGACAGTGAGGTAGGAAATTTATTCTCTGGAGAGAGAATAAAAAGCCTTTTCACCAACTTCCTACCTCACTCTTCCTCCTTTTGGCTTGTCTCTCTGGAAAAGAGAAAATAAAATCTTCTTCCCCCAGTCAATCTCCTCTTCCCCTTTAAAAATCCCTCCCCAAGAGCCCTGCCCCACTGCCAGCCACTGCGGAGGCCGCCTGAGCTCCTGACCTCTGCTGAATCCACAGAGCTCCGCCAAAGCCTCCCAGCCAGCGCCGATCCCAGCCAGTGCCGATTCCCCCCCCAACTCTCCTCTCCACTACACTTTCTTCCTTCTTTCTCTCCTTCTCATCTCTTTCCTTCCTCCATGCTCAGGAAGGGGTGATGGGAGGGGGAGAGATTGCCAGCGCTTCCATGTTGCCGCCGGTCTTGCTATGCCATGTTTGGGGGTATCCCGGTGAAAGGAAAGTCTCGTGGCTGCGAGGCTGGCAGTGCTGGTGGTGGCGCAACCTGGTTGCGTCCATCAAAGCCAGAACGCACTCAGACTAAGAACTACTGGAACCAGCAAGGAGCTGCCTTGCCACCTCTGCCCTGCTCCCCATGTGTGCGCACAGGAGATGGCCAGTGCTGGCATCCTGTGTGAAGTCAGCCTGCAGGACAAGACAGCCAGCAGGGATGCTGGACTCCGCTTGCGCGCACACCCAGAGAGCAGGGCAAAGCTTCCCCATGGATTTAAGGCTAAGCGCGTTCTGGCTTTGATGGATGCAACCAGGTTGTAGATCAGTGCCCAGTCAGCCTGGGCTGGGCTGAGGTGTGGCAGGCCGGTCCTTCACTCTTTCCAGAGCAGATCCCTGGGCTGGACAGAACCACATACGAAGCTGGATCCAGCCCACGGGCCTTGTGTTTGACATTTCTGCTATAGGACGAAGGGTTGAGCCCTCAGTAATACTGCTCTGGAACCTAAAGCCCGAAGTAGTTGGAGCAGCAAAAAGGGATGGAGCAAGCCGGGGTGGCCAGCAGGACCCAGAAACTGCTGGAATGGAATCAAGGAGAGAGACAGAATCCTGCCCAACAAAAGGGGAAAGAGGGGGAACAGTGTTACAGGTGTCAAAAGCCAAGTGGTCACATACATGAAGCCCAGTCAAAAGAGGTAACTACAGGGGATTGTTGCATAAACCCAGATAAAGAAGGGGGAGGCAGAACCACTGGGGAGGGCAAACCCATTTCCAAACTTTCCACTGCTTTAGTCTGAGGCCAAAGTTGTGCACTGTTACTGCAGACAACGGCAGGTATGGGGTTTGAGGGAAGAGGAGTAGGTACAGGAGGGGGTATGGGGTTCAAGGGAAGGGGAATAGGTGCAGGAGGGGGTATGGGGAAAAAGGAGACAAAGGTCATGGGAGAAGGCACAGAGGTCAAGGTGAAAGAGGAAGGAGGGAAAAGAGACAGGCAACAGCGACACTTTTGGCAGGGGAAGGGGGCATGGGAGAAAGAAGATTGTAATAGCGTATCAAGGGCATGCTTATCAACAAAATTGAGGGAAAGGAAATTGGTGGCCTTTGAGGTCCTACTCTGTGCATGATAATGTTAGACACAAAAATAGTCACAAATTGAAATCCACTCTGAGTTACAAATAGAAAAGAAGTTTATTAGACTTCACATCCAAGTCTAAAAAAATAATGGTTTGCAAAGCGTGGTGGATTCAGGAAGGCAATGCAATGTAGCCAAGCACTGAACCACACCCCAAATTCCAAAATCACATATTATTATACATCCTATAGCGACACCCCATTCCCTCCCCCATGGCCCCATTGGCTTAGGCTTTGGAGGTTACAATCTATCAGAAGCGCCTAAACAGAATACATTATACTAATAAGATCCCTCCCCTACTATCCTATATCAATTCTAGAGGAGAAATGTCTCCCATCTTCTACACCTGTTAGATCCAGTAGGGGTACCAAGCACCAAAAGGTACTTAAAAACAATTCCTAGATGGTGACTCACACTGGGCCCCATGGTAACTCCTGTTCTTCCCCCTTCCTCCACCTGAGGCTTGTATTTTTCCCATATACTTGAAGCATCTACTCAGGCAATTGATTATACAATGATAATTATAAAATATAAAATATGATTACATGATAATACTAAAAGCATATATATTTTTATTTTTAAATTTCCCCCACAAATCCACCCTTTTTCTTTTTACCCATTCTTTAAAAATAAAACATTAACATTTTTCCAAATGTCTTTGTATTTCTAATGTCTTTTCATATTCTGCAAAATTAGTTTCTTCATTGATTTGTGTAAGGTTATACATTTTTCTCCTTAGTGATTCCTTCTGATTACTGTATATTATTCCTTCTACAGTATTCTGAACAATATTCTTAATGAGCGGGATGAGACAGGGTAAAAACATTAATCCCATAATGATTATTATAAGCATGAATAAAGCTTGCTTCCAGTTTCTAAAAATTCCCCCTAAAAATCCCCCTTCATCTAAAAGACCAGTCCAAGTCTGGACTGGAACATGTACAAGTTGTCTCATTTCAGTGGTTAATTGCTGTACCACTGTACCTGTTTCATCTATTTGTAAGCAACGATTAGTTAAATTAAACTTCCCACATTCATCTCCTTCTTTAGCTAATATATAATCTAATGCTAATCTATTTTGATACACAGCCACTCTAAGCTTATCAGTAGTTTTTGCCAAAATATTTAAAGCAGTATCTATTTTTCTTCCAACTAATTCTAATACAGCCTGTAATCTTATTATTCTGTTTTATTTATTTATGAGACTTATATACCGCTTTAAGTGCAAGCACTCTCTAAGCAGTGTACACCAGTAAGCAATGTATATATATATTTACATTGCCCCCAACAATCTGGGTCCTCATTTTACCTACCCCGGAAGGATGGAAGGCTGAGTCAACCTTGAGCCGGTGAGATTTGAACCGCTGACCTGCTGAACACAGTCAGCTAAAGTGGCCTGCAGTACTGCACTCTAACTGCTGCGCCACCTCGGCTCTTTATTTAACATATAAATGGGTGTTCTATATCCCCAAGATCCATCTTCGGCCCAAGTAGCAGGCCCATAGACGCACACGATCTTTTCTGGTGTCCACTCATTTCCTCTCATTGTTTCAACATTACATGGAATATCTATCCCAAATCCATAACTTACTACTTCAGCATGGTTCTTAGTGATTTCCAACTCCATCGTATTAGTTCCGTATATTCTGTTAAATCTGGTAATACCACTACTTCCTGGATAACCCCCTCCAGTGTAATCACGCACACAACTCCACCCTGAACTTTTAACAGATCCCCCACAAGATGACCATTGATTGGGGTTCCCATTTGCAAAGTTCAAATTAGTGGGACGTATATATTTATGATTTTGTTTATATGCTGAGATCCAACTAGAATCACCACACTTTGTGGCGAGAGGAGATCTGGTTTGGACATTCGGTGACTGTCGCTTGAGAGTGATCTTTAAAGGTTCTGGATTTGGAACACAGGTCCGCTGTTTTTTTGGTTCAGCTACTGGTCCCTTCACTCGTGTGTAGTGGGTCCACCCTTTTTCTTTTGTCCGGACTGCGGTTTCAGAGGTCAGCAACACTGGAATGGTCCTTCCCACTTAGGTTGCAGTTTTTCCTCCTTCCAACTCTGGATCAGGATCCACTGTCCCACCTCAAACTTGTGGACAGGAAATTTCAAAGGGGGTGTTTGGATCAGCAAGCCTTGTTTCCTGAGATAAGACAAAGCAGAAAACAGCCCCAGTATCTAATTCTTTATAAACATGTCATTAGTTTTCATATTGTGGAATTTCCTACTTGAGGTAATTTAAAATCAACTTGAATGCATTGAAATAGCCTCACCATTAGATGTTATAGAGCATTTTATGTATTTGTCTACATATCATATATTAACCATAGAAAAGTACAGTATCAATTATCCCTCCCCTAGCCATTCCTTTTGTCCATATTTACAAACACATTGCTTAGTAAAGAGCCAACAAAGGAGCACTCACCAAACCCTGCTTGAGTTTGTTTGCATACAAATCTTTATTCAAAACAACATAGCTCATTTATAATCCCAAAATTTTTCTCAACTCCTTCATTTTAAACAAGGGTTGAATTACAATTCCTTCAATTCTCTTAGATATTATATTTTTATCAGTGTGTCCTGCACACAGACATAAAAACATAAAAAATAAAAATAAAACAACAACAGTATAGGTGTATTCAAGTTCTTCTCATATTTCATTACTATAAGAATGGGTATTAAATTTCACATCCACCCCACCTTCCTCCCAAAGCAGAATTCCAAGCGGAGAAAAAAAAGTTAAAACGAGCAGCCCCCCCCCCTTTTCTTTCTGTCTCTCGCTCTTAAAGCAACACAGCCAGCTGAAAACGAAAAGGGGGGGGAATAGTTTTGTCTCCTTCACATGCATTTGCCATAAATACTCTCACACATCCTCCATGGAACTCTTCTCATGCAAACACTTGCTAAAACAATAAAATTTGCAGTTTAGATGGGGGAGAAACTCACACACACAGAGAAAGAGAGAGAGAGAGAGAGAGAGAGAGAGAGAGAGAGAGAGAGAGAGAGAGAGAGAGGATCAGCATATCCACACATTCACTTCCATTCAAACTGCTTGTATAAACACTTTCACATACAGATATTTCATTCCATACTTTCTCTTGACAAATCAATAACTATTATTATAATTTCAAGGAGCTGTTCAAAAGCTAATGAGCTCCTTTCCCTCCCCTAGTAAAAACTATCCTCTTCTTCCCACACTGAGTAAACTTGCTGTTCTCTCTCGCATTTAGGGCAATCTTTTTTTAAAAGTGGCCCTTCATTCCACATCCAAAGCACGTTCTCTCCCTATTCTGGTATCCACCCAGAAATCCTCCAAATCCCCTTCCTCTACTCCCATTAACATACTGGTTCCTTTCATCCCTCCTATATCTTGTCTCAAAGGGACTCTTCTTATCCCCAAACTCTCTTCTAGGAGGTTTTTCCTGCTTCATCACTTGCTGTACTGTTGCTACCATCCTCTTACTTTTCTGCCTTACTTTCTCTGTACCCCTCTGAACATACACTTTCCTCCTTCTCTGGCTGTTGTTGGGGCCAGGTTCCAATTCCTCCCACCAAACAAAGCAACACAAATTCACCATATCTTCTTTAGTCAAATTTAATTTATCAATTATCTTATTATAAGGCGACTTACCCCAATTACTTAGTAGGAGTCCTAAAGGACTCCCTGTATCTATGCTCAACCTAGGATTCTTCCTAGTTTTCTTCACACATTTCCTTTTGGGAACACTCCGAGAATTGCCCATACTGGTTTACCGTACTGTTATTTTATCCTTACCAACCTAATGAGACCAACTTTCGCTTCACCAAGCTCCTGCTTCTCCCTTTTTCTCCACCAATCCTCTCATGAGGGTATGGCAAAAACTGAAGGGTCAGCTCCCACACCGTCTTGCTACCCCCTGTGGTACTTGGGACATCTAATGCACTCCTCTCACAGATCTCAGATTCAAACAGTCCTACCCAGTCCTCCCCCACGACCTAGGTGGTTTTCATCTAGCCACCCCAGATATTACTCACCTAGGTCCGTGCACGAAGTTACCCGGTTTTTCCTGAGGCTGGCAATCTCTATTCCTGGTTCCCTCGCCCTTCATTTCTATTTGCAACTTCTATTTAGGTTCGTAGGGCTCTAAGTTTCGTTCAGCACCCACCACTCCTGGAGTTCGAAGCTGGACTGTTGAACTCGACAGGGCATGCCTTCCACGTCGTCCTCCAAGTTAGGGAGTCCCAAACGAAATCCCATTGAGTCCCGGGTTTCGGCACCAAAATTGTTAAACACAAAAATAGTCACAAATTGAAATCCACTCTGAGTTACAAATAGAAAAGAAGTTTATTAGACTTCACATCCAAGTCTAAAAAAAATAATGGTTTGCAAAGCGTGGTGGATTCAGGAAGGCAATGCAATGTAGCCAAACACTGAACCACACCCCAAATTCCAAAATCACATATTATTATACATCCTATCGCGACGCCCCATTCCCTCCCCCATGGCCCCATTGGCTTAGGCTTTGGAGGTTACAATCTATCAGAAGCGCCTAAACAGAATACATTATACTAATAAGATCCCTCCCCTACTATCCTATATCAATTCTAGAGGAGAAATGTCTCCCATCTTCTACACCTGTTAGATCCAGTAGGGGTACCAGGCACCAAAAGGTACTTAAAAACAATTCCTAGATGGTGACTCACACTGGGCCCCATGGTAACTCCTGTTCTTCCCCCTTCCTCCACCTGAGGCTTGTATTTTTCCCATATACTTGAAGCATCTACTCAGGCAATTGATTATACAATGATAATTATAAAATATAAAATATGATTACATGATAATACTAAAAGCATATATATTTTTATTTTTAAATTTCCCCCACAATAAGGAGGCAGGATCGGAGGGTGATCACTGCCCTTCTTTGCTTTTGTTCCTGATTTTGTCCTCATGGTGTTCAATCCTTGAAAAAAAATAAAGCAGGCATCAGCAAAGTTAGAAACAAGGCCTGAAATATATCCCTCTGAACAAGCCAATCTGGGTGTACAGTTGTCAGTGGGTTATTCAAAAACCACAGCCCACAGCCATTATATTCCTTCACCATGGGGAGCAATGCACAAATGACCTGTTAAAGTAAAAAAAGCTACCCTATAGAGGACAAAGACCACAAATTGAAAAAAAGCAAAAAGCAAAATATAAAAGACAACACTTGTGAATATGTGAAGGAGCAAGGAATAATGACCTGCTCAATCAGGCTAACATGTTTGGGTTACATTTTTATTTTTTCTCTCAACCATGCATTCATCCTGTTTGGAGCGTTTTGCTCAGAATTTTAAAAATAAATAAATTCAAATACTCACTTGGGATTCCAGGAACAGAGTTTTATTGAGATTTAAAACTTTTGCAAAAGTTGGTGGTCTCAGTCTCTCGCAGGAGATCAAGCCACATCAATAATTGTTAAAATCACATATTTATACCTTTTTCACGATGCTGGTTTCCCCCCACCCCTATCACGCTCAACAGACCACCTGCTCATCTCGATTAGCTAATCCGAAGTGCCTAAACAAAATAAATTTTATTCGTACCCTCCCAGGAAAAAGCCCCTCACACCTGTTGCACCGTTTAACCATAACCTTTTGCTAGCCTAAGCTCTATCTTTATTTTTGTGTTTCCTCTGCTTGCAGTTATGCCTAGCTTCCTACAGAACCTACATATTTCAAAGTAATTATCCTGCATGTGTCAAAGCCCCTACTTCTAAAAGCCTAAGTTACTCCATTTTACAACTATGCTTAAGCTTCAGCTATGCCATTAAGATTAATTTTCTTCATAAAATCATTTTAAAAATTTCTGATCTTATCCCTTACAATACACCCATTTCTCTTTTCATCCTTTCAGAAATTGTTTATACTTCAGACCATTGCAACAAACTTACATCTTTCTCAGTGAAGGGATTTTATTATGCTTAAGGTTGATATTAGTAATATTGATATTAGTAGTGATACTTTGTAATCATTATATATATATATGATGATATCCGTAAAAATACGACTCCCGGGCATAATTATAAATGAAATAAATAATATGCGACCACCAGGAGAATTTAAGTAAGAAAAATACTTTACTAAAAACTGCCAAGCTTTCGTTGGGAACTCCCAACATCGTCAGGGCTAAAAAGTCACTTAACAAGGATGACTTAAATAGGTTTGGCTGACATTTGCAACCGCCTCCTAGACCGCGTCACCGGACCCAGCCAGTCAATTTGTGTTCCAGATGTTTCTCTGAAGTTACGTTCTCTTCTGTCGTTCTTTCAGATCTTCCTACCTGCCCCTTCATTATCAACATTTGGATTTATTAACACCTTCATACCCTCCTCCCCTCCGATGGTATTAACTCCCATTATATCCTTCTTTCTGCTACGGGTCTCGGGGCATTAGATTCTCTCTTAGTGTTGGTCTTCGTTCCATTAGGGCTCCAGGTGCTTTTCACCCCTTTTGATTGTGGATCGATGTTTTTTCCCTGTTCTGTATTCTCCTCTCCCTTAACCATATGGGTAGCGCTTGTCCAGGCATTATGTGTTTTGGTGTTTATGTTTCCATCCCCCACCATGGTGTTCTCTATATTAGCCGCCTTTCGTTGTTTTATCCGTTGGTGGTCTTTATCCCTGTCCAGGGTGGGCCCTTTACGCTCCTCCTGGAAAGTGTAAATAGGAGTGTTCTTCCTCCGTGGTTTTTCGCCCGTTCATGAGATGATGGGGAGGAATATTTCTCCCCCCTTTGCTGAGTGAGCGAGTCGTCATTCCACACCCTCCCTCCCTCCTCCGTATCAGGCACCCCTCTTCACTACCGTAAACAGTACCAAGTTCTGGGATCTCATCACTAGGTCTTCTGGATTCCCTGCTGTCATCGTCATTGTCTCTCCTCCACCTAAGAGGTGGGGGTCTACCGGGACACTGTTGGAGAATACACGAGTCGCCTGTCTGGTGGGTTCCCCCCCCTTTCTCTTCTGGAGGGAGATCCACCTTCGGTACACGCCTACATGTATCTAACGGCGGAAGATTCCTCAGCTGTTCATCGGGATGAGGTTGTTGTTGATTGGATGCCGAGGAGGCATTTGTAAAGCATTGGGGGTCGGTTGGGATTCCGTACGTACGTTCAGAGCAGGAATCGGGTGTAACACCACATCCTCGATTTTGTAGATATCGGCCCGGTCGTTTGTAATGAGTGGGGTGAGGATTTGAGTCCCACTTTCTCAATGCTTGTTGTGCTGGACATAGGTCGACATGGCGGTTGACTGAATCTTTGTTCGAGAACCAAGCCTCCTTCAACAGCCGGCCTCCCTTTGTGGCATCACTAGACATAATACGTGTGTTATCAAAGTCGAATTGATGCCCATGTTGTACCATGTGCATCCATATTTGAAAATGTTGCTCGCCCCGTCTTATGGCTAGCTTATGCTCGTGTAACCGAGTCCTTAGCCATTTAGCTGTTTCACCCACGTAATTGCTCTGGCAATTTTTACAGTTGATTTTATAAATTACCGCCGATTTTTCCATGACGGAAAGTGGGTCTTTGGGGCGCATGACTTTGGACCGTAATGTCTGATTGGGTTTGTGAGTCACTTCTATCCCATAGGGGGCCAGCAGTCTGGCTGTTGCTTCCGAGACGTTATTAATATAAGGCAGAGAGATGCGTGTTTTTTGTAAAGATAGTTCATCTCTCCGCTGATTGCCTCGGAAGTGGGGTGTCACGCTATGCCTTCTTATGAATCTTGTTGGATACCCATTTTCCTGACAAATGCGGAAGAGATGTTTCCTCTCTTCCTTTTTAAACTCATCTGTGCTGCAGTGGGAGTCTATGCGCTTGAATAATACTCTAATGCAACTAACCTTATGGGAAACTGGGTGATTACTCCTATAGTGGAGGATTCTGTCCGTGTGGGTCGATTTACGGAACACTTTCGTATGTAACGATCCATCCGGCTGGCGGTGGATCAATACATCCAAAAAGGCTAAAAAGCCTTGTTTTTCTTCCCCCACTGTGAATTTTATGTCGGAGTAAATTGAGTTCAGTATTCCCATAAATGTAGCTACATGTTGTTTTTTAACAACAGCGAATGTGTCGTCCATGTACCGAACCCAAAATTTGGGTTGGTATAGGGTCATAGCCTTATGTTCAAGTTGTTGGAGCACAGCTTCCGCTATAATGCTGGAGATTACAAAAAACACACATCTCTCTGCCTTATATTAATAACGTCTCGGAAGCAACAGCCAGACTGCTGGGCCCCCATGGGATAGAAGTGGCTCACAAACCCAATCAGACATTACGGTCCAAAGTCATGCACCCCAAAGACCCACTTCCCATCATGGAAAAATATGTCTAGTGATGCCACAAAGGGAGGCCGACTGTTGAAGGAGGCTTGGTTCTCGAACAAAGATTCAGTCAACTGCCATGTCGACCTATGTCCAGCACAACAAGCATTGAGAAAGTGGGACTCAAATCATCACCCCACTCATTACAAACGACCGGGCCGACATCTACAAAATCGAGGATGTGGTGTTACACCCGATTCCTGCTCTGAACGTACGTACGGAATCCCAACCGACCCCCAATGCTTTACAAACGCCTCCTCGGCATCCAATCAACAACAACCTCATCCCGATGAACAGCTGAGGAATCTTCCGCCGTTAGATACACGTAGGTGTGTACTGAATGTGGATCTCCCTCCAGAAGAGAAAGGGGGGAAAACCCACCAGACAGGTGACTCGTGTATTCTCCAACAGTGTCCCGGTAGACTCCCACCTGTTAGGTGGAGGAGAGACAATGACAATGACAGCAGGGAATCCAGAAGACCTAGTGATGAGATCCCAGAACTTGGTACTGTTTACGGTAGTGAAGAGGGGTGCCTGATACGGAGGAGGGAGGGAGGGTGTGGAATGATGACTCGCTCACTCAGCAAAGGGGGGAGAAATATTCCTCCCCTTCTGTTAGAGAATTTTAATTTCTCTATTGGTAAAAAATAAATCAGAAGCTCTCACAGTTGACTGCATTTAGCTGATTCAAATAACTTTATATTTATATAAAAATATTTACAATACCATTCTTCTTTACAGCAACATAGCTTAATGAAGACTTCTTACACAGACAGACCTGAGACAAAAACTGAGACTGGAAATCCAGCTCCTAACTCAATACTCTTTTGCACAGACTCAGTAGCACTTTCTTCACATTGGCTGACTGAGTTACCACATGACTCTTCCTCCTCATGAATATTCCAACACGCCTCCCTTCATGACAGGAAGAGACATCAGACCTATAGACTTAATACATTCTTTAATCGTGAAAAACCTTGTGCCACTAACCTGGCCTTATACTGTATATCATTATTTGGCAATACCTTTTTCTTATATACCAACTTACAACCCACAGCTTTGGTTCCCTGTGGCAAAGTCACTAATTTAAATACTTCATGGTCTCCCATGGATTTCATCTCTTTATCCATGGCCTCCTTCCATCTTTCTTGTTCAGCTTTTGGTAATGCCAACACTTCTTTATAACTTCTTGGCTCATACCACACATTGAAAACCTTTACCTTGCTGGCAGAATACCTGTCAGGCGGAATTCCTTTGTTACATCGCTCTGACCTACATGGTATTAACTGCTCCTGTGTCTCAATTCTTTCTGGTTTCATGTCTTGTTCAGCCTCTCCTCCCTGAACATTGACATCTTCAATAATGATTTTTTCATTAGATGAGTTGTCATTAAACAGATCACCATCATTAAGTGAGACATACCCAGAATTTGCATTAATTCTGTCCCAATTTTGTTCTGCAAAATTAGCAGACCTTGAAATTATAATTCTTTTACTTCCATCGCTAAAGCGATATCCTTTTGACCCTGGTTCATAGCCCACAAACTTGAGCTTTCTTGCCTTTTGCTGTCCCTTTCTTCTGATTACTTTTGGAATATGTACCCATGCAGTACTTCCAAAAATTCTCAAATGTGCCAGTGATGGCTTTCTCCCATATAGAATGGCATATGGAGTATTATTAATGGAGGAACTCCACAGCCTGTTAACTATATAATTGGCAGTCAATATGGCTTCTCCCCAATATAACCTGCTCATATCAGAATCCTCCAATAATGAATCTTTCATTATTTGCAAAACACCATTCCTTCTTTCAGCTACACCGTTCTCTGCTGCTGTGTAAGGATTTGTACGTCTGTGTCTTATCCCCAACTGCCCCAACCATTGTTGGAATTTAGTTGACATAAATTCAGTACCTCTGTCAGTTTGCAACTGACACACTTGTTGTCTGTACCTTCTCTCTACAAAATTTACCCACTGTTTGAATTGTTGTAGCACCTCTGTCTTTGCTCTAAGCAAGTAGCAAAACGAATACCTGCTATAATCATCAACAATTACCAGTGCATATTTTGCTCCTCCCAAACTGGCTTGCATAGGTCCCACCAGATCTGCATGGACCAGCTCTAGAACTCTTTTTGTTTGTCTTGTGCTACATTTACTAACTGGGAATGCCTTTGATATGTTTTGCATCCCTTCAAATTTAGCCCTTCTGCAAAATCTTGCATTTGCTGCAAAACTTTAAAGCTTGCATGGCCAAGTCTTCTATGTAGAAGATGAACACATGAATCATGCTCTGCAACATTCTTAAATATATGGGAACATTGAACCTTTTGTCCCTGCAATACATATAGATTATCTTCCTTTATGCCTTCTGCACAAATATTCCCATTCTTTTTGATGAGACACTTTCCATTTACAAAAATGACCTCAAAACCTTGTTTGTCTAAATTAGACACACTTAACAAATTATGTTCCATCTCAGGTACACAAAGCACATTGGTAAACTTGGATTCCAAATATGGAATTTTTACATCGCCTCTTCCAATGACTTTTGCTTTCTGGCCATTTGCCAAAGCCACAGCTTCTTGTGCTACTGGAACAAACCTGCAAAATAATTCAGAGTCATTAACAATTGTTTGACTTGCACCACTATCTATTAGCCACTTGTCTCTGTTGTTGCTATTGCAAACTTTTGCAACACCAAAATGTTCCTTTTGCAAAGCAGTCCTTTTTTCTTGCACAAATGTCTTTTTCTGCAAATTGTTCCTCTGCAAACAGTTCCTTTGCAGATGTTTGTTTGCTCCACAAATGTAGCAAGTCTTTTCCCTCTGAGCAGCTCTCTGCTTGCAAAATCTCTCCTTTGTTGCAATTTGGTCCGGGTCCGATCTGCTTGTTTCTTCTTCTCTGGAGACTTGCAGTCTGGACCCCCTCCTCAGGAATTTTTCCTCCTCGTGGCTGCTTCTAAAATGGCGCTTTTCTTCTTCATTAAGCAAGCATGCCTTTAAAGCCTCAAAAGTTAAGTCTTGCTCTTCTTTGCACTCAAATATTGCAGAAACTGTGTCCCAGGTTTTATCTAAACTGTTCAACACCAATAAAACCTTCTGGGACTCAGGGAATTTAATCCCACGTTGTTCTAAGTCCAAAAATAAACTTTGTATTTTATTTAAATGCTGTTCCACAGATTCATCTGGTTGCAAACAGGCCCTGTAAAGTTTTCTTGACAATTGCACTATATTGCATGCAGAAACATTCATGTGCACAGCTCTCAACTTCAACCAAATCTCCTTTGCAGTCTTTAAATTTGCAACATTTAGAAATTGTTCATCATCTAAATTGAAGATGAGATAAGCCATTGCTCGATCATGACTTTTCTGATCAACTGCTGCAAACACTGGTGGTGGATTTTCTACAATATACCACAGCTCTTTTGCTTTGAGCAAACATTCCATTTTAGCAGCCCACACAATGTAATTCTTCTGGCCCAAACGAGGCACACAGCTTTCCTTAAATTCCATTGCAGCCATTCTGCTAATTCTACCTTGTTCTTATACTTTCTAAACACAGGCAATTTCTTCCAGCTTTAAATTACAATGCAGTCCTTAGTAAGGTCTGGGCCCATAACCTGTTAGAGAATTTTAATTTCTCTATTGGTAAAAAATAAATCAGAAGCTCTCACAGTTGACTGCATTTAGCTGATTCAAATAACTTTATATTTATATAAAAATATTTACAATACCATTCTTCTTTACAGCAACATAGCTTAATGAAGACTTCTTACAGAGACAGACCTAAGACAAAAACTGAGACTGGAAATCCAGCTCCTAACTCAATACTCTTTTGCACAGACTCAGTAGCACTTTCTTCACATTGGCTGACTGAGTTACCACAAGACTCTTCCTCCTCATGAATATTCCAACACCTTCATCTCATGAACGGGTGAAAAACCACGGAGGAAGAACGCTCCTATTTACAGTTAGATCCTTTCCAGGAGGAGCGTAAAGGGCCCGCCCTGGACAGGGATAAAGACCACCAACGGATAAAACAACAAAAGGTGGCTAATATAGAGAACGCCATGGTGGGGGATGGAAACATAAACACCAAAACGCATAATGCCTGGACAAGCGCTACCCATATGGTTAAGGGAGAGGAGAATACAGAACAGGGAAAAAACATCGATCCACAATCAAAAGGGGTGAAAAGCACCTGGAGCCCTAGTGGAACGAAGACCAACACTAAGAGAGAATCTAATGCCCCTGAGACTCGTAGCAGAAAGAACGATATAATGGGAGTTAATACCATTGGAGGGGAGGAGGGTATGAAGGTGTTAATAAATCCAAATGTTGATAATGAAGGGGCAGGTAGGAAGAACGACAGAAGAGAACGTAACATCAGAGAAACATCTGGAACACAAATTGACTGGCTGGGTCCGGTGACACAGTCTAGGAGCCAGGTGCAAATGTCAGCCAAACCTATTTAAGTCATCCTTGTTAACTGGCTTTTTAGCCCTGACGATGTTGGGAGTTCCCAACGAAAGCTTGGCAGTTGTTAGTAAAGTATTTTTCTTACTTAAATTCTCCTGTGTGTGTATATATATACGCTTAAAATAAGATGAGCACCAGAGTAGTTAAAACTATAAAAAGTTTAATTAAAAAACGCCAAGCTTTTGCCATCACCTGCCGGCATCATCAGGGCTTAAAACGCTAGGTGAGGAAGTCCCTTTATAGGCAAGCCAAGGTCTGCGCCCGGCTTCTCGATCTTGTCATTGGACCTAAAATCTCCACGTTATGAACACTGGGGACATCCCAATTAGAACGCAGGAAAACATCTCAGATGCAGAGGTGAAGAGACAATTAAGACTGACATCCCACTTGCAGCTTGGGAGAAGGAAGGCGATCGATCCGAAGAGGACGACACGGCTCCCCTGCCCAGCGACGCCAACCGAATTAAGAGCGTATGGAACGTGGGATGACGTTGAGAGTGACAGTGTGTGGATGGGCAGCCCAAAGAGAAGGGAGAAGAGCGAACCCCGGTGGGAGGATGTGGGGGGGGGCGGTGCTTGTGAAACCAGCTTGCCGCGTCTTGCACCGGTAACACCCATTGACCTTAACGATCCGCAGTATGCTTATGCAAGAACAAGAAACGTTGGAGGGAGGAGCAGGGTGGAAGAGGAGCACGATGACATCCGAGGAGACCAAAAACCCACCTCCCCCCGTACCGATGGTATCGATGGTAGCGTGTGGAGGAGAGATGCAGAAGATGGCAGAAGAAGGGGGGGAGAGACGTAATGACGGGGCATGGGCATACTTACGAGGTTTATCATGTGGACAAATGGCTTACCGAATCACTCCAATTCACCGCTGTGACGCAGATAGTTCAGAATGCCACACAAGACCACCCTAGTAACAACTGTGCACAAGGGGGAGGTATTGGAGAAAGAAAAAACACTCGTAGAGAGAACAGCTGCATGGATGTGGATTGGGGGAAAAAGAAAAAGGGGAGATGCAAATCATCAAACAAGCCCGAGCTGGAAAGTGGAAGAGGGGGTGAGAACAACCAGGGAGATAGGGAGGGCGTTCCACCTATCCTGGAATCCAAGGAAAAGAAGACAAGTGATGACATACACGTAGATAAGTGGTGCAGGAGGAAATGGATCACCGGAGTGCAATCCACCCAATTAGGTCCGATGACAAGATCAAGGAGCCGGGTGCAGACCTTGGCTTGCCTATAAAGGGACTTCCTCACTTCCTAGCGTTTTAAGCCCTGATGATGCCGGCAGGTGACGGCGAAAGCTTGGCGTTTTTTAATTAAACTTTTTATAGTTTTAACTACTCTGGTGCTCATCTTATTTTAAACATGAATATACCCAGGGTTCATATTTCTAATATTACATATATATATATATATATATATATATATATATATATATATATATATATATATATATGTGTGTGTGTGTGTGTGTGTGTGTGTGTGTGTGTGTGTGTGTGTGTGTGTGTGTGTGTATATATATATATATATATATAGTAAGAAATAAAATGACCACCAGGGTAATAAAAACTATAAAATTTAATAAAAAGCGCCTAGCTTTCGCCGTCACCTGCCTGCATCCTCAGGGCTAGTGCGCCAGGGAGTGAGAGAGTCACTCTTATAGGTGCAACAAAGCCTGCGCACGACTCCTCGATCTCGTCATCGGGCCTAATTGGGATGACTGCGCACGGCTGGTCTGTTCCTTTCTATTCTTTTTAATTGCATGTTCATCCTCCTCTAGGCGCTTTTTATTAAATTTTATAGTTTTTATTACCCTGGTGGTCATTTTATTTCTTACTATGAATACTCCCAGGGTTCATGTTTTTAATTTTCTTAAACGCGAATATATATATATATATATATATGTAATAATATTAGAAATATATATATATATATATATCCAAATTTCTTTTTCTGACAAAGAGTTAAAGAATTAAATTGGGAGACTAAGATGGCCATTTTGAGCTCATTCTGCTCTCTTCAGTTAGCCACACCCTTTATGGGATTCAAACCTGGGCAGTTTACATACTAGGCAGTGATTTAACCACCAAGCCACAGGCCCTCCTCCCCTCTTTGCCAGCCGAGTCAAGGGAGTATATGCAGGAAGATTTTCAGACAGACGTCTGATTGATTATACCTTGACATTTTTAACTGCTATACTGCAGTTATACTTTTTACAATCTCTTTTGCCTTGCAGCCCCCCAACTAGGGGCGTTAAGCAGGCTCAAGTCACAACTGCGAAACATTTACAAATCCAAATTTCTTTTTCTGACAAAGAGTTAAAGAATTAAATTGGGAGACTAAGATGGCCATTTCGAGCTCATTCTGCTCTCTTCAGTTAGCCACACCCTTTATGGGATTCGAACCTGGGCAGTTTGGGGGGCTGCAAGGCAAAAGAGATTGTAAAAAGTATAACTGCAGTATAGCAGTTAAAAATGTCAAGGTGTAATCAATCAGACTGTAATCAATTCTGTAATTGTAATCAACCACCTGCCACTCATTAATGTACCACAAGTGGTATGCGTACCACCAGTTGAAAAGCCCTGCTCTAACTCAGGACTTTCCAGTCGCCTAGTGTTAGAAGTAAAGTCTTCATCCTGGTTCATCCAAGCCGGGAATAAATAAGCAAGCATGGCGACTGCTTTGGGAAGAAGGTTACAGTTTATTGCAGAAAGATGGTTCTTCAGGAAAGTGCAGTGGAGAGAAGGGGAGAGCACATGGGGCAGTAGGCTTTTATACCCCCTCTAGCCTTGTTTGGAATAGTTTCCTGTTCCTGTGGCATGAACTTTGAGGCTGTTTGAGTGTTTGTCTAGGCCTTGATATCTGTGGTTTAATTCTATTATCATATCCTGCTTCCCAGGTGATGGGGCTGACTCCTAGAGTTTGGGTGGGGTATGCAGATCTTGTCTTTTGTCTTCTTGATTGCTCTGGCTTCAACTTTCTGATGGTTTTACATCTGCATTTGTATGGGGCTAAAGTCTTGCTTGGGGCAGAGAGATAGATTTGGGGCCAGGTTTGGTTCTAAAAAGGCCCTTTCGAGGAAAAATATATTTTTCTGCCCTTTTTAATATTTCTTTCTCTGGGCTAACTTCCCTCACTAGCAAGGTGTCAAAAACTTGATGACCCCCCCCCAAAAGGAAAAAAGTGATAAACTACAGTAGTCCTCGACATACAACAGTTCACTTAGTGACCGTTGGAAGTTACAAAGGCACTGAATAAAGTGGCTTATGACCATTTTTCACTTATGACCACTGCAGCATCCCCAGGGTCATGTGCTTCCCTCCTTCTCATTCCCATCTCCCTTCCTTCCTTTTTTCCTTTATTCCTTCCTTCCTTCCTTCCCCCTCCCCTCCTTCCTTGACTGCCTCCCTTTCTAATTTCCATCCCCTTCCTTGCTACCTTCCCCCTCCCCTCCTTCCTTGCCTGCCTCCCTTTCTCATTCCTATCTCCTTCCTTCCTTCTCCCTCCCCTCCTTCCTTCCTTCCTCTCTCTCTTTCTCCAAAGTGCAAACACACGTGTCCTCCGCCCCGCACGAGTACATCCCACCTGCCTTCTCCAAAGCAAAACCCTCCCCCCCACAAGCTTCTGATAACAGCAAAGGGACAACAAGTCCCACCTGCCTTCTCCAAAGTGCAACCACGTGCGTCCTCCTCCCCCACCCGCCCGCGAGCTTCTGCAAAGGGCAAACGGATGCCATATTGGACCTGCCTTCTCCAAAGTGTAACCACACGTGTCCTCCTCCCCCCTCCCCCGTGAGCTTCTGCGAAGCACAAATGGACACCATGTCCCACCTGCCTTCTCCCAAGTGCAACCATACACGTCCTCCTCCCCCCGCCCCCCCTGCGAGCTTCTGCAAAGCGCAAATGGACGCCACGTCTCACCTGCCTTCTCCAAAGCACAACCATGCACGTCTTCTTCCCCCCACCCCCTGCAAGCTTATGCAAAGCGCAAAGGGACTCCACGTCCCACCTGCCTTCTCCAAAGAACTATGCATGTCCCCCTCCCCCTGCCCCCCCAAGAGCTTCTGCAAAGCGCAAATGGATGCCATGTTGGACCTGCCATCTCCAAAGCGCAACCATACGCATCCTCCTCCCCCTGCCCCCCGCGAGCTTCTGCAAAGTGTAAATGGATGCCTTGTCCCACCTGCCTTCTCCAAACTGCAACCATGTGCGTCCTCTTCCCCTCGCCCCTGCAAGATTTTGCAAAGCACGTATGGACGACATGTCCCACCTGCCTTCTCCAAACCAGAACCATGTGTGTCCTCCTCCAGCCCGCCCGCAAGCTTATGCAAAGCGCAAATGGACACCACGTCCCACCTGCCTTCTCCAAACCACAAGCACGTGTGTCCTCCTCCCCCCTCGCCCCCCCACAAGCTTATGCAAAGCGTAAATGGATGCTATGTCCCACCTGCCTTCTCCAAAGTGCAACCATGTGCGTCGTCTTCCCCCGGCACCCAGCAAGCTTCTGCAAAGCACAAATGGACGCCATGTCCCATCTGCCTTCTCCAAAGTGCAACCATCCGTGTCCCCCTCCCCCTGCCCCCCACGACCTTCTGCAAAGCACAAATGGATGCCATGTTGGACCTGCCTACTCCAAACTGCAACCATGCATGTCCACCTTCCCCCGCCCCCAGTAAGCTTATGCAAAGCGCAAACGGACGCCACGTCCCACCTGCCTTTTCCAAAGCACAACCAGGTGTGTTCTCCTCCCTGATAAATATACATCAATATGATAAATCTTCAGAGACAGTTAAAACCTACAATACAATGGAAACGAGTAAGAAAAATACAGATGGTGAGAGTCAGGAAGACATTAAGGAAGTAAGATAACCATAGAGGTAAAAATAGTTGGGTCTGAGAAAGGAAGAGGAAAGTCATAAAATAGATAAATAGTTTTTTTTATAGGAAATGGCTAGCCAGGAAGGTTGAATGGAGAATAAGGAAAATAAGCTGAATAAGATAAGAAGAGAGGCACATTGAATTGAAAAGCAGGAAAAGAACTTATTGTTTAAAATAGGGACATAAATATATCTGAGTTTAAAATAACCATTTCCATGTCTAATTTTTCTTATTCTTATTGTATATGTGAATATGATTTAGTATGTTATCAGGAAATGTGTATAGGCGGACGGAAAGAGTGTAACCTCATACTACCTCAGCCAATGGGGAAAGAGGAGGGCTGTAGCGGCCGGTGAGAGGGATGAATAAAAGAAGGAGATATTTTGGATTAAAACTTTGGAGAGAACCAAGCTTTGAAAAGCTTCTCTCCCCGCTTATTGCAATAAACGAAACAAAAGGCCTTCACTGTGTCTTGGCTGGTTATTGGTCAGGCGAGCTTGCCTCTGGTCACGAAGGAAAGTAGCCAGGAGCACGTAACAGCCTTGGGGGCTCCTCCGGGATTTGCATCCGTTCCATCTTTGGCAGCCGGGGATATTCGAAAGGGGAGTGCGCACCTGGGTAAGTTTTTCCCAGCCCTAAAGGTTGGATTGCCCCTGCTCAAACAAGGAGGAATTGGAGATCCCGAGACGGAAAGCCAGGACCCAGTGAAAACCTAAGGGAAAGTCGGCCGACCTAAGGAAGGACTTCAACTCAGCCTGACAGGTAAGATACCAGAGGGGTATCTGTATATCAGAGAGGTGTTAATGGGCAATAAGAGTTTGAAGAGGAGGGACGCCTCCCCGGCCAGTGTGCCGGCCAATAAGGAAAAAGAGGAAAGGTATTTACATTCTGGAATGAACCCCCTTAGGGAGATGGGAATCCCTTAGGGAGAATGTTGAAGTGTTTTAAGTCAATGCTTTAAACAAGGCATTTGCTATACCTGGCCTAAGTACATGTTTGGCCAGCCAATAAATTAAATTGGGCTTCTCAGCTTAGCTTAGAGCAATGGGGAATGGATAGGCAGTGGTTAAATTCTATCAGAAACGCTCCTTGCATTTCTCCACTGCCTGGAGAACAAGCTACAAGAGCCCTAAAAGAGTAGAAGTGGAGATTTAAAGTGGAAATGATGTTTAATGGTCTCTGTGTTTGTGTGTTTGTATTGACTCATTTCTAAAAACCTGGGGGAGGGGAGGGAGAGACCCTCTAACAGTAATATACAAAACAACAAGGTCTTATTCCAAAAGGGAAATTTGGGAAAAAAGCTTCTTGAAAATAAGAATGATTGTTTTGCCTGGGGTGAAGCATTTGGAATTTTTTGTGTCTGGTGTAAAAGCAAGAAAGGGTGAAGAAGGGTAGTTTCTTAGTAATTAGAAGGACAATGGAAGGTGTTAAAAGAATGGAAATAATCAGATGGAAGAGAGGGAAAGAGAGAGAGAGAGAAAGAAAGGGGGGGTAAGTTTTATGCCTGGCCAGGATGAAAGGCGAGATCTCTGATCTACTATTTTGTGTGAAAGAGTTAAGTAGAAAGCTATGTATTTCTTGAGGTTCCTATAGTTTGGAAGGTGACAAGAGAGGAGAAAACCTCTCTCCAAGGGGGGGGGGATTGTCCCCCCTAACAGCTTTTGAAATCAGGCAATCTAAGAAAGAATTGCCCAAACTAATAGAAAATCCTATTGAAGTAGGAAAACAAGTTAGAAATGTTTTTAGGACCAATGGAAAGCATGGGAAGGTATTAGGGTACAAATGCAGAAATTAGACAGATGGAAAACTAAAACAATAGAAGGTTTATTAGCGGTAAAAGAGGCTCAGAAAGTATATGCGAAGTGAGAAGAGGAGAGAGATAAACATAAGATAAGATAAAAATCATGGCTCAATTATTGCAAACAGGCCAGCAAAGAGGAAGAGTAATTAGGAAAGGCAGGCTGGGGGTGAGGACAGCCAGTTGGCACCAGGGGATATAAATCTCTAGGAGAAAAATTTTCCCCAGTCTTTAAATAAATAAACAAATGTGCCTTTTGTAAGGAGGAAGGACACTGGGAAAATGAGTACGGTACCTTAAGAGGAAGGAGGGGGAAGAACTAGCACATTTGGTGAACTTTGAAGATTAGGGGAGTCAGGGGACAAAACTGTTTTTGGGTCCAGCTTTCCAGGAACTCCTGATAACTTTGAAAGTTGGACCAGAGAATGAAGACATTGTATTTTTGGTTGATTCTGGAACCACCAGATCCACATTGAACTTCATACCAAAAGGATTGAAAATTGGACAAGGAAAAATTAGAACACAAGGCATAGGTGGGCATATAGTGGAAGCTAGAATTTTTGAACCCACTATAGTTAAGTCTCAAGAAAAAGAGCCTGGGGTATGATGTGATTTTGTATTGGTTGAAGGGAGCTGTAATTTGGTTGGAAGGGATTTAATTGGTAAATGGGGGGTTGTTATTATGGGAAATGAAAGGGAAATAATGGTAAACATTATGGCCTTAAGTGAGGAGGCTCAAAGAAAAGTGAACCCCTCAGTTTGGGCCAAAGAGGGGAATAAGGGAAGGGTTCAAATTAAACCCTTAAAAGTAACTCTTAAACAACCAGGAGAAGCTGTACATCAGAAACAGTATAACAGTACATTGGAAGGAAGAATGGGTTTAAAACCTATGGTGGAAGGGCTATTGAAGGGGGGTGAAATTTTTGAGCAATCCTTTTAAAAATGTTTAGTTTGTTACTTTTTTTAACCCAAGAATTTCTGCCTTGGAAAAGTAAGAGATGCAGAAAGAAGAAGAAGAAAGAAGAAGAAAAAAAAGGGGGGGGGGAGGCAGTTTCTGTCTGCATGTTTGTTTGTGTGTATGTGTTTTTAAAGAACAGAAATTGGGTAAAATTTCCTGACTGTAAGGATAATTAATCAGTGGGATAATTGTCTCCAGAAATTGTGGATGCTTCATTATTGGAGGTTTTTGGGAGGAGGTTAGAAATTGATAGGATCTGAAATGGATAGAGTTTCCTGTTTCAGTAAGGGGTTGGACTAGAGGACCTCTAATGTCCCTTCCAACTCTGATATTCTGTTTTTGTATGTGTGGCATGCTTCAGTGATTTTCCTTTGCATTTTAGTTTGGATTTATCCTTAATAATGCATTTGAGGGTATTCTTGTCAAAGGAATAATCTTATGATGTTTTATTTAACATCTGATAAATATGTGTCTTTGGGACTCCTTGCTACTGCAGAAAAGATGATTAATTGCTGCATACTGTGTGTGCACAATTTGTTTTCCTTTTCCTTGGAGCCAAGGAGGGGAAGGGAAATCTTTATAGAAAACCAATTTGGTTTCAGGGTTATAGCCACAGGCTGCAAGGCTGGATTTGAGTTCAAATCCTGCTTTAGCCATGAGGGTTGGCTGAGTGTTTTGGGGCTGATTTATTTTTGTTTAGCCCTAGGAGGGAGGTATTGGCAAGCCACTTCTGTAAATGTTATGGCAATTTTCCTCCTGAGGGCTGTTTCAAGCAAAAGTTTTGTATAAATTTTTACTCTGTCTGGTTTGGTGAGTGGGGGAAGGGGGAGACAATCTTTTGTCTTCTTAGCTATCCTGGTGTTCTTTGATGTGCTGCCACAAGAGTGATTTGAATGTTTTTTTGCCTGAGACAAAAGGCATTCCAGAAATGTTGGCCCAATGGTAATTGGTGAGCCTATGTGCTTTACCTTTTAAAATCCTGAATGTGTTATTTACAATAAGTTTATTGAGTTATATTTTTGTAACATGGTATCTAATCAGGGTGAAAGGGGGAGGAGAAAGAAAAATGTGACAATTTTTGATAGAGCTTCCATGGACAAGTGTAGTCTATCTGATACAGGACAAATGATTTTTTCCTTTCTTTTCTTTCCACCACTTTTAAGATGTGGAAGCAAATACATTTTTATGTAGCTTCCCAGTAAGAACTTATTCTGGGAATTATAAAGAAATGGGAAAGCAACTTTTTGGCAGAAGAAAGGATTGAGGGTGTTTAGCAAATAAAGCCCAGTTGGTATGAAAGGAAGTAAAATATCTAGAATATATTATAGTTGGGGAAAGGAAAATAGATAGTAAAAGGATTAAGGATATAGATTTATAATTACCAAACAACAAAAATGGTCTTAAGGGGATTCTGTGGTTATCACAAGGTACTGCAAGAATGGTGATCCAAAAACTATATGAGGGGAATCATTGGGGAATTAAAGCATAGGTAGAAATGTATTTGAAATTCTATGCTACCCTTGGAATTTATGGGATAGCCCAAAGGGCTACAGAGGGATGTTTGATATGTAAAAGGGTTAATAAAGGGTTAAGGCTCCCAAAGGAGGGAGACAAATAGCTAAATGTAGAACAAGTACTGGGGTCTCTGTCTTCTCTTTGACAGGAAGGCTTGGTGGCGCAAACAACTCCTTTGGAATTTCCAGTCCATAAAATCCAGCCGGGACAGTGGGTGCTGAATCGTAAATGGAAGGAGGAACTTCTACAGCCAAAGAAAGGAAGTTCCTTATGTTATATCTGCTGTCCGGAGGGCTGAGAAGGGTTGGACTCACTACACATGAGCAAAGGTGGTGACTGGACCTGAAAGAGGGTGGACGGTTATTCCAGGACAAGGACTGAAAGCCACTTTTGAAAGGACTTGAATGGGTAGTGGACCAGAACCCCTACCTATTTTGAATATCTCTTTTAGAATTTCAGGTGACCCCAGATGAACAAAGATGTTGGTGGTGACTCATCAGAGAAATAAAAGTTGTTTGTTACAAATAAAATGAATAATTAAGTCAGAAGTCATACCATTAGAAACTGAAAATGTACATTGTAAGAATTAGGTGGTAGATGTGTTACCTCTGTAATAGCTAGTGATTATTGTTATTGTTATTGTTGTAATTGTGGATCAATTTGTGGATGTGAAATACTGTGTAATAATCATGAAGGGTGGATTCTACTTCTAATATTATTGAAGACAACACACCAGAACAACCTGGGAAATAAAGGTAAAAATGTGTTTGTGGGATTTAAAGGTAGCTGATAATCATGAAGCAGAATGGATATTGCAAAAGGAATCAGGAATGTGGCCAAAGCTCCTGAACAAAAGTATGAAAATATGTGGGGTAATTGAAGTTGGTTAACGAATTGGCTTCCCAATTTTGGATGGTTAAAAACAAATATTTATAGGACTAGTGTTTATAGTTGTGATAGGTATTATGTGTTGTGTTTGTCTCCAATGTTTACCCTGCTGTATTTCATTTTGCACCAAAACATTGGGGTCAGTAGCGAGAAACATCTCTGGAGAAGATGTACAGATTAAATTTATGTTATCTAATATAGCCAAAAATGAAGATTCATCAGAGTATACAGAAATACAGGGGGGATTTGATAAATATACATCAATATGATAAATCTTCAGAGACAGTTAAAACCTACAATACAATGGAAACGAGTAAGAAAAATACAGATGGTGAGAGTCAGGAAGACATTAAGGAAGTAAGATAACCATAGAGGTAAAAATAGTTGGGTCTGAGAAAGGAAGAGGAAAGTCATAAAATAGATAAATAGTTTTTTTTATAGGAAATGGCTAGCCAGGAAGGTTGAATGGAGAATAAGGAAAATAAGCTGAATAAGATAAGAAGAGAGGCACATTGAATTGAAAAGCAGGAAAAGAACTTATTGTTTAAAATAGGGACATAAATATATCTGAGTTTAAAATAACCATTTCCATGTCTAATTTTTCTTATTCTTATTGTATATGTGAATATGATTTAGTATGTTATCAGGAAATGTGTATAGGCGGACGGAAAGAGTGTAACCTCATACTACCTCAGCCAATGGGGAAAGAGGAGGGCTGTAGCGGCCGGTGAGAGGGATGAATAAAAGAAGGAGATATTTTGGATTAAAACTTTGGAGAGAACCAAGCTTTGAAAAGCTTCTCTCCCCGCTTATTGCAATAAACGAAACAAAAGGCCTTCACTGTGTCTTGGCTGGTTATTGGTCAGGCGAGCTTGCCTCTGGTCACGAAGGAAAGTAGCCAGGAGCACATAACATCCCCCTGCCCCCCCCCCCGCAGCTTCTGCAAAGCGCAAACGGACACAACGTCCCACCTGCATTCTCCAAAGCACAACCATGCTTCCCCGTCCACTGCGAGCCTCTGCAAAGCATAAATGGACACCATGTCCCACCTGCCTTCTCCAAAGCACAACCATGTGCGTCCTCTTCCCCCCGCACCCAGCGAGCTTCTGCAAAGCACGAATGGACGCCATGCCCCACCTGCCTTCTCCAAACCACAAGCACGTGTGTCCTCCTCCCCCCTCGCCCCCCCACAAGCTTATGCAAGGCGTAAATGGATGCTATGTCCCACCTGCCTTCTCCAAAGTGCAACCATGTGCGTCGTCTTCCCCCGGCACCCAGCAAGCTTCTGCAAAGCACAAATGGACGCCATGTCCCACCTGCCTTCTCCGAACCACAACCACGTGTGTCCTCCTCCCCCCCACCTCCCGCAAGCTTATGCAAAGCGCAAATGGACACCACGTCCCACCTGCCTTCTCCAAAGAAAAACCACGTGCATCCTCCTCTCCCCGCCCTCCCCGCAAGCTTCTGCAAAGTGTAAATGGACTCCACATCCCAGCTGCCTTCTTCAAAGAAAAACCATGTGCATCCTCCTCCCCCCCCCCCCCCCACGAGCTTCTGCAAAGTGCAACCTGATGCCACATCCCACCTGCTGTCATGGTTCCGAAATAAGCAGGTTTTCAAAGAACTTTGAGGCTTTATTTACCTTAAAGAATCCTTTTATTTCTGCAAAGCTTCAGCACGTACATAATGAAGCCAAAAACTGAATCCTCCCACCCCCAATCACCCATAACAAAGCATAACTCACTCCTTCATTTTACACTCATCAATCACGTTCTCCAATTAGTTTGAAGTGTGAACTTTCCCTCCCGTAACTACTCTTATTACAGGTGACCTTGGAAATACTGTACTGAATTATTGTTGTGGTTAACTCTCCCCCGAGTACATACTTTCCCACCCGTTATTCTAACATTGTCTGACTTTAACTCTAGAAGTGATATGCAGGTTAAATAAAACATGTTTGCTTCTTCATATATGGCAAGTAAGAACATCCGATGTTAGCAGTCTTGACATCCATCCCCCCTTACAAAAAGGACAGATCCTGGAATGTAAACAAAAGCATAGGTTAAGGGTTATTTTTTGGTTTGTTGGGGTGTTTCACATGAAACCTTTTGACGAGCCTATCAGCTTTCACCTCACTGGATTTCACCCAGGTGGCTTCAGACAACGGGTATCCCTTCCATTGTACTAGGTACTGCAATTTCCCTTTAAAGATTCTAGAGTCAAGAATACATTTCACTTCATAGTGGGTCTGTCCCGAAACTACAAGGGGCCCAGGTGCCTTCTTCGGGAGAGGTCTTAAAGTGGAGCCCCAATAAGGTTTCAACAAGCTACAATGGAAAACTGGGTGAATTTTCCCTAAATGTCTAGGGAGTTTTAGTTCTACGGTGGCCGGGTTGATGATCCTTATTATGGGGAAAGAATCCCCAAGAATTTTGGTCCCAATTTCTTGCTGGGCAATTTGAGGCGTAAATACTTAGTTGACATATAAACCTTTCCCCCAACTTGGAATGTTCTTTGGGGATCCCTCTTTTTATCAGCCTGCTTTTTATAGGTTTCAAAAGTCTTTTTTAAAGCAGTTTTTGTGTTTCTCCAAACTTCTTCCCACCCCCTCACCCACTGGTCAAGTGTCTGGGAAGCGGAGGGCACCTGAGGATATTCAGGTATTGGGCTGAACTCTTTTCCTGTGGCCACTCTGAAAGGCATGTAGCCAGTGCTGCTGTGCACAGAATTATTGTACGCCACCTCCGCAAAAGTGAGGAGATCGGTCCAGTTCGTCTGTTGGTAAAAAATGTAGCATCTAAGATACTGCTCCACCATTTTGTTAGCAGATTCTGCAGCCCCTTTGGTGGCCGGATGAAAAGCAGAGGATAACCCTTGAGATGATCCAATTAATTTAAGAAAACTCCTCCAAAATTTCACTGTGAACTGCACCCCCCTGTCCGAAATTATTTGCTTAGGGGCGCCATGCAGCCGGTAGATATGTTTCAGGAACAATTTGGTCAGTCGTTGGGCAGAGGGGAGTCCTTTGCAGGCGATGAAATGAGCCTGCTTCGAAAACAGGTCTATCACAGTCCAGATGACAGTATTTCCTCTACTTTCAGGTAGGTCTACTATAAAGTCCATAGCTATTTCTTCCCAGGGTTGAGAAGGGTCTACCACGGGTTGTAGTAACCCAGGGGTTTTCCATGGAATTCTTTTCATTGTGGCACATACAGTACAACTTTATACATAGTTTTTCACATCCTTTTTCAGCCCCAGCCACCAAAATTGCTGGCGGGTGAGGTGTAGGGTTTTCAAATATCCAAAGTGTCCAGCCTGTTTTACATCATGGCTGTGTTTGAGAGCATTAAGACAGAGGGCTTCTGGCAAATATAGTTTCCCCCCTTTGTAAGCCAAGCCACCCCTGCACGTTAGGGAGGGTTGATTATCTTTGAACCATTGATCGGTGAGGAGCTCTCATTTTATTTTCTTTACTCCAGGGTCATCAGGATTGGGGACCCTGCGAGGTATAAGCTGAGGGGCAGTTTGTGGATTGGGGATAATAACCTCGTTAATCTCTTCCTGTTTGCTTTTGTATTGGGGTAGCCGGGATAGCGCATCAGCTAGGAAGTTTTTTCCTCCTGGTATGTACTTTAGAGTGATGTTGAAGTGGTTAAAGTACTGTGCCCATCGCACCTGTTTTGGGGACAATTTGTGGGGAGTTTTCAGTGCTTCTAGATTTTTGTGATCTGTCCATACCTCAAATGGCACCTTGCTCACTTCTAGATAGTGTCGCCAGTTTAATAGCGCCCATCTAATAGCAAAGGCCTCTTTCTCCCAGATTGCCCATCTCTGCTCGCTCTTAGTAAATTTCATAGAGGTGTAGGCGCAGGGCTGCAGGACCCCATTTTTGTTCTTTTGCAGCAACACAGCTCCAACTGCCACATCGCTGGCATTGGCTTGAATCACAAAAGCTGTTTGACAGCCCATTGTCCATGCTAGTGGTTGGCCCGGTTGTGGCTTCCCTCCCCCTTTGCCTGTTTTGAGTAATTCTGTAAGGGGTAGGGCAATCTCGGCAAAAGAGGGGATGAATTGACGATAAAAGTTGGCAAAACCCAGAAAGCTCTGGAGCTGTTTGCAAGTCTATGGGGGCTGCCATTCGATTATAGCTTTCACCTTGGCTGGGTCCATCTCAATACCCTCGTTGGAAATTCTGTAGCCAAGATAGTCTAATCGGGTCTGGTGAAATTCACATTTTGACAATTTGGCATAAAGCTTGGCATTCAATAGTTTCTTTAACACTTCTCTCACCAGCTTTATGTGATCAGTCATATTCGTGCTGTATATCAGGATGTAATCAAGATACACCAAAACCCCTTTGTACAAGTGATCATGTAGGACCTCATTAATCAACTGCATGAACACGGCTGGGGCCCCCTGTAGTCCAAATGGCATGACCTTGAATTGATAGCTCCCCATGGGGCAGTTGAAGGCAGTTTTCCACTCGTCTCCCTCCTTTATTCTCACCCGGTAATATGCCTCTCTCAGGTCTAATTTAGTGAAGACACTCCCCTTAGCCAGATGGGTTAATAAGTCCTTAAGGAGGGGGAGGGGTATTTATTTTCCACACTCACAGCGTTGAGACCCTTATAGTCTACGCAGAGACGAAGAGACCCATCTTTTTTCTCTTTGAACAACACAGGGGCTCCCATGGTAGATTTGGCCCATTCGATGAACCCCCTCGCTAGATTTTTGTTCACGTATCGCTGCATCTCCTCCATTTCGAGGGGGGACATAGCATACATTCTTGGTCATGGGAGTTTGGCTCCTGGCACCAGTTCGATGGAGCAGTCATTAGATCTGTGAGGGGGTAGGGTATCACATTCTTTTTCACTAAATGCCTCTGCTAGGTCCCAGTATTCATTGGGGATGACTGGTTCACCTGGTGGCGGTGAGGCAGCCATGTGCGCTTGCTCATTGGGTGGCCTAAGGTGTCCCGCAACATCTGTTGAATCAATGGGGGGATTAGGCCCTATAGGTAATCTCACGGTTCTCATTCCTTTCTCCCACCAGATAAACGGCTTCCATTTGTCTAACCAGTCTAGCCCTAGGATCACTGCCTCAGTCATTTTTGGAGCCACCAGGAAGTGAATGAACTCCCAGTGTGCACCTATTTCTAGGTGTAAGGGCTCAGTTACTTGCGTGACAAGAGTCCCTCCCATGAGGGAGCCATTGGCTTGCTCAAACCTCATGGGTTCGGAGAGCAATTTTGCTTGTATACCCAATTTCATGGCAAAGGGTAAACTAATAATACATCGGGTGCATCCAGAATCAATTAGCACATTTAAGTTCATTTGCACCCCCGATTTAGGGATTATCAGTTTGGTGGCTAGCGAAAAAGATGGGATTTGTCGACTCACCATTGGGTCATTCTCCCCTTCGTCATCACCGTCGAGAGAGGGTAGAGCAGGGAAGGATCCAGCCTTACTCTCAGCGTCCTCCTGTGTGGGGGATGCAACTTGGGCAGCCAATTCTTGTTTGATCCAATTGGATTTTCCTCTCGGTGGCTGCTGATCAGATTTGTTCTTCGCTGTGGGTCTCGGTTTGCTCTGCTGTTGGGGGTAGGGAACTGGGCAGTTCGCTGCTCGATGTCCCTGTTGTCCACATTGGAAGCACACGAGTGGCAGCCCTGCAGGTGGCCTGGGTCTTTCAGTAGACGTAGTTGTTGGGGGTCTCCAGGGTGGTTGTTGTTGTCTGGGTCGTTCTGGTTTCGGTTCAATTTCAGGTGAGGGAGGCTTCTTATAGCGAGTGAGCTTAACGTCTAGCTTCACTGCTGTCTGATACCACTCCTGTAGCTGATCAGGTACTTCCCGATAGATGCAGGCCTGAGAGAGGTGATTGTCTAATCCCTCAATGAAGTGATGGATTAGGGATTGCTCAGGCCACCCCTCTATTTGACCTGCTGTCTTGCAGAACTCCCGCACGTACTCCAGGGCAGGCCTGCTGGCTTGTTTTATTTTGTGGATCTGTTCTGCTGCTTTGAGGCAAACGGATGGGTCCTCAAATCTTTCTCTCAGTCCTAGGAGAAAAAGGTGGGGCTCTTCCAGTTTGGGTGCTTGCTCACTATGTAAATTATTCAGCCATTCAGATGCTTCTCCCTCTAGGTTGGACGCAATAACATCGACCATGGCACCTGGGTCCGGATAGAGATAGGCGCAGCAATTCAAGTGAAAACACACTTGGTTCAGAAAAAAAATTAACTTCACTGGGTCCCCATCGAAGGTTGCTCTGAAGGGTGGTGCAATTACAGGCTGTTGCGGCCCCCACTGGGGCTGTTGCTGCTGGCCCCACCCTGGCTGCTAGTTCCACGGCTGCTGGACTCCCCTCTGCACTTCTGGCCCTCCCAGTTGCTGTTGGCCCCATCCTGCCTGCTGATCCAACGGCTGCTGAGCTCTCTGCTGTCAACGTGCTGCCCCCAGTTGCAGTTGGCCCCACCCTGGCTGTTGTTGCCATACTGGGAGTACTGGCCTCTCAAGTCATTGGAGGTCTTCCACAGGTTGCCGTCTGGGCAGGGGTTGCTGCTGTCTTCTCTGCTGCTGGCCAGCAGGGGCTGGTGGTGCCCCTTGCTTCTGTAGGCCTCTCAATGGTGGCTGTGCAAGTGGGGGTTGTAATGGTCTTCTCTGCTGTTGGGCTGCAGGGACTGGTGACGCCCTCTTCTGCTGCAGGCCCCCCAATGGCTGCTGGATGAGTGGGGGTTGTTGCTGGGCCTCCCTCATCTTCGGGCCCACTGGCTGTCGCTCTCCTGGCCTTTGCACCACCCCAAGCTGCTGCAAGGCCTCTATTAATTGATGTAAGCTCAGAGATGGCTGATCACTCATCTGTGGGGTTGCCCAATTCCCCATTGCTGCAGGGGCCCCAGGCTGGGGTTTTCTCTCTCTGGCTGGAGGCCCTGGCAGGGGACCCCAGGGTCTGAAAGGCTGTTTGATCTGCGAGGAAGGGGCTTGGGGCCTCTCTCAATGGGAGCTGCTCTTCGCTCCTCACTTCTAATTCTTCAAATCTTTCTGCCAAGTATTCTAATGACCCACTGCGAGCTGCAGGTGGGTATTTTCACTCATCCGAGTCTTCGGTGACAGACGGCCGGGCAGCTCTCCACTGGTGTGGGGGATGCAATACGTAAGAATCCCTTTGTCGTGACTCATGCTCATCTGCTGGCAGGGCTGTATGGAAGCCTCCAGAGCCTCCGCTCTGCTTATCCCAGTCTGACGACCAAATCAGCTCTCCTTGCTCCCAGCTGGGGGATCTGCAAGAATTTCTTCTCCACTGGCTGGCTAGCTGTAGCTCCCCTCTCTGGGGAAGCTGCTGCTGCTGTCGCTCCCCCACCCTGGAGAAGCTGCTGCTGGGGGGGGGGGTTGCTGGCCTCAGGCATTTCTTCCTCTTCCATGATGAGATCTTCCCCAAATCTTTGTCAAACTATCCCTGTTAGTTTAGGGATAGTGACTGGGGTAAGGGACCCCTAAATGGTTTTAAAAGTTTGTGGGTTTTGGCTTGACGTCATGGTTCTGAAATAAGCAGGTTTTCTAAGAACTTTGAGGCTTTATTTACCTTAAAGAATCCTTTTATTTCTACAAAGCTTCAGCACGTACATAATGAAGCCAAAAACTGAATCCTCCCACCCGCAATCTCCCATAACAAAGCATAACTCACTCCTTCATTTTACACTCATCAATCACGTTCTCCAATTAATTTGAAGTGTGAACTTTCCCTCCCATAACTACTCTTATTACAGCTGACCTTGGAAATACTGTACTGAATTATTGTTGTGGTTAACTCTCCCCCGAGTACATACTTTCCCACCCGTTATTCTAACATTGTCTGACTTTAACTCTAGAAGTGATAAGCAGGTTAAATAAAACATGTTTGCTTCTTCATATATGGCAAGCAAGAACATCCGATGTTAGCAATCTTGACACCTGCCTTCTCCAAAGAACAACCATGCGTGTCCCCCTCCCCCTGCCCCCCATGAGCTTCCACAAAGCGCAAACGGATGCCATGTCTCACCTGCCTTCTCCAAACCGTAACCACGTGCGTCCTCTTCCCACCGCCCCTGCGAGCATTTGCAAAGCATGAATGGACACCATGTCCCACCTGCCTTCTACAAAGTGTAACCATTCGTGTCCACCTCCCCCCGCCCCCTGTAAGATTATGCAAAGCGCAAACGGAGGCCACGTCCCACCTGCCTTGTCCAACGCACAACCAGGCGTGTCCTCCTCCCCCTGCCCCCCCCATGAGCTTCTGCAAAGCACAAATCAATGCCATGTTGGACCTGCCGACTCCAAAGTGCAACCATGCATGTCCACCTCCCCCTGCCCCCGTAAGCTTAAGCAAAGTGCAAATGGACGCCACATCCCACCTTGATTCTTAAAAGCACAACTAGGCGTGTCCTCGTCCCCCTGTCCCCTGCGAGCTTCCGCAAAGCGCAAACGGACGCCATGTCTCACCTGCCTTCGCCAAACCGCAACCACATGCATCCTCTTCCCACTGCCCCTGCGAGCATTTACAAAGTGTGAATGGACGCCATGTCCCACCTGCCTTCTACAAAGTGTAACCATTCATGTCCACCTCCCCCCGCCCCCGTAAGATTATGCAAAGCGCAAACGGATGCCACATCCCACCTGCCTTGTCCAAGGCACAACCAGGCGTGTCCTCCTCCCCCTACCCCCCGTGAGCTTCTGCAAAACACAAACGGACACCACGTCCCACCTGCGTTCTTCAAAGCACAACCACTTGCATCCTCCCCCCGCCCACCGCTAGCTTCTGCAAAGCGTAAATGGACGCCATGTCCCACCTACCTTCTCCAAAGTGCAACCATGTGCGTCCTCTTCCCCCGGCACCCACTGAACTTCTGCAAAGGGCAAATGGACGCCATGTCCCACCTGCCTTCTCCAAAGTAAAACCAGGCACGTCCTCTTCCCCCCGCCCCCTGCGAGCTTCTGCAAAGTGTAAACGGACACGATGTCCCACCTGCATTCTCCAAAGCACAACCAAGCACGTCCTCCTTCCCCACCCCCCGCAAGCTTCTGCAAAGCGTAAATGGACACCATGTCCCACCTGCCTTCTCCAAAGCGCAACCATGAGCGTCCTCTTCCCCCTGCACCCACAAAGCACGAATGGACGACATGTCCCACCTGCCTTTTCCAAAGGACAACGACGTGCATCCTCCTCCCCCTGCCCCCCTGCAAGCTTCTGCAAAGTGCAAAGCGCAAACTGACACCACGTCCCACATGCCTTCTCCAAAGCACAACCAAGTATGTCCTCCTCCCCGAACACCCGCAAGGTTCTGCAAAGCATAAATGGACGCCATGTCCCACCTGCCTTCTCCAAAGCACAACCATGTGTGTCCTCCTCCCCTCACCCCCTGAAAACTTCTGCAAAGTGCAAAATGATGCAATGTCCCACCTGCCTTCTCCAAAGGATAACCATGCATGTCCCCTCCCCCTGCCCCCCGCAAGCTTATGCAAAGCATAAAATGACGCCACGTCCCACCTACCTTCTCCAAAGCACAACCACGTGCGTCCTCCTCCCCCCACCCCCTCGAGCTTCTGCAAAGCGTAAATGGACGCCATGTCCCACCCGCCTTCTCCAGAGCACAACCACATGCATCCTCCTCCCTCTGCCCCTGCTAGCTTTTCAATAGCGTAAATGGACACCATGTCCCACGTGCCTTCTCCAAAGCGCAACCATGCACATCCTCTTCCCCCCGCCCCCCCACGAGCTTCTGCAAAGCGTAAATGGACGCCATGTCCCACCTGCCTTCTCCAAAGTGCAACCATGCACGTCCTCTTCCCCCCGCACCCAGCAACCTTCTGCAAAGCGCAAATGGACACCATGTCCACCTGCCTCTTCTAAAGTGCAACCATGTGCATCCTCTTCCCCCCGCACCCAGTGAGCTTCTGCAACGCGCGAATGGATGCCATGTCCCACCTGTCTTCTCCAGAGCACAACCACGCGCATCCCCTTCCCCCAGCCCCATGTGAGCTTCTGCAAAGCGCAGACACCACATCCCACCTGCCTTCTCTAAAGCACAACCACGTGTGTCCTCCTTCCCCCGCCCCTCCACGAGCTTCTGCAAAGCATAAATGGATGCCATGTCAACCTGCCTCTTCCAAAGTGCAACCATGTGCATCCTCTTCCCCCTGCACCCAGTGAGCTTCTGCAAAGCGCGAATGGACGACACGTCCCACCTGCCTTCTCCAAAGAACAACGACATGCATCCTCCTCCCCCTGACCCCCTGCGAGCTTCTGCAAAGCACAAAGCACAAATTGACGCCACGTCCCTCCTGCCTTCTCCAAAGCACAACCACGTGCGTCCTCCTCCCCCCGCCCTCGCGAGCTTCTCCAAAGCGTAAACGGACGCCATGTCCCACCTGCCTTCTCCAAAGTGAAACCATGCGCGTCCTCTTCCCCCCGCCTCCTGTGAGCTTCCGCAAGGCACAAACGGACTCCACATCCCACCTTCCTTCTCCAAAGCACAACCATGTGTGTCCTCCTCCCCCAAGCCCTTGAAGTTTCTGGAAAGCGTAAATGGACACCATGTCCCACCTGCCTTCTCCAAAGCACAACCATGTTTGTCCTCCTCCCCCTGGCCCCTGAAAACTTCTGCAAAGTGCAAAATTATGCAATGTCCCACCTGCCTTCTCCAAAGGACAACCTTGCGTGTCCCCCTCCCCCTGCCCCCCGCAAGCTTATGCAAAGCGCAAACTGATGCCACGTCCCACCTGCCTTCTCCAAAGCACAACCACGTGCGTCCTCCTCCCCCCACCCCCTCGAGCTTCTGCAAAGCGTAAATGGACGCCATGTCCCACCCGCCTTCTCCAGAGCACAACCACATGCATCCTCCTCCCCCTACCCCTGCTAGCTTTTCAATAGCGTAAATGGACACCATGTCCCACGTGCCTTCTCCAAAGCGCAACCATGCACATCCTCTTCCCCCCGCACCTAGTGAGCTTCTGCAAAGCGCAAATGGATGCCATGTCCCGCCTGTCTTCTCCAGAGAACAACCACACGTATCCCCTTCCCCCACCCCCCCGCGAGCTTCTTTAAAGCGCAGACACCACATCCCACCTGCCTTCTCCAAAGCACAACCATGTGTGTCCTCCTCCCCCCTCCCCCCCACGAGCTTCTGCAAAGCGTAAATGGACTCTATGTCTCACCTGCCTTCTCCAAAGCACAACCATGAGCGTCCTCTTCCCCCTGCCCCAAGCGAGCTTCTGCAAAGCACAGATGGACGACATGTCCCACCTGCCTTTTCCAAAGGACAATGACGTGAATCCTCCTCCCCCTGCCCCCTTGCAAGCTTCTGCAAAGCGCAAAGCACCAACTGACGCCACATCCCACCTGCCTTCTCCAAAGCACAACCACGTATGTCCTCCTCCCCCAACACCCGCAAGGTTCTGCAAAGCATAAATGGACGCCATGTCCCACCTGCCTTCTCCAAAGCACAACCACACACATCCCCTCCCCCCAAGCTTCTCCAAAGCGTAAATGGACACCATGTCCCACCTGCCTTTTCCAAAGCACAACCATGTGTGTCCTCCTCCCCTCACCCCCTGAAAACTTCTGCAAAGTGCAAAATTATGCAACGTTCCACCTGCCTTCTCCAAAGGACAACCATGCGTGTCCCCCTCCCCCTGCCCCCCGCAAGCTTATGCAAAACACAAACTGACGCCACGTCCCACTTACCTTCTCCAAAGCACAACCATGTGCGTCCTCCTCCCCCCGCCCCCCTACGAGCTTCTGCTAAGCGTAAATGGACGCAATGTCCCACCTGCCTTCTCCAAAGTGCAACCATGCACATCCTCTTCCCCCCGAACCCAGTGAGCTTCTGCAAAGCATAAATAGATGCCATGTCCCACCTGCCTTCTCCAAAGTGAAACCATACACGTCCTCTTCCCCCCGCCTCCTGCGAGCTTCTGCAAAGTGCAAATGAACTCCACCTCCCACCTCCCTTCTCCAAAGCACAACCACGTGTGTCCTCCTTCCCCAAGCCCTTGAAGTTTCTGGAAAGCGTAAATGGACGCCATGTCCCACCTGCCTTCTCCAAAGCACAACCACAGACATCCCCTCCCCCCAAGCTTCTCCAAAGTGTAAATGGACACCATGCCCCACCTGCCTTTTCCAAAGCACAACCATGTGTGTCCCCCTCCCCCTGCCCCCCACAAGCTTCTCCAAAGCACAACCACGTGCGTCCTCCTCCCTCTGCCCCCCGCGAGCTTCTGCAAAGCATAAATGGATGCCATGTCCCACCTTCCTTCTCCAAAGTGCAACCGGCATTTACACTTAAAGATATACAAGATGCTTTGAAAAAAACAGCGCAAGAGATTAAAACTGAGGTGGCAGAGCTTTTTGAGAATAAGAATAGGGAAATGAGGGAAGATATTGTGCTAGCCGCCCATATTGAACGTATAGATGACAGTGTGGATGAAGTTGTGGCAAATACTGCGAAATTAGAACACAGACTTGGTAAAGTTGAAGATAAGATTGATACAACACAGGATGAAGTTATCATGTCACAATATAGAGACATGGAATTTGCTTTATGAATAAGAGGATTGAAGGAGAATTCACAAGAGGATCTGAGAGAGGAGGTGGCAAGAAATATTGCTCCTATCTTGGGATGTGAACCTGAGGAAATATTGAGAGAGATTGATAGAATATTTAGAGTCAATTCATGGATTGCGAGGCAGAGAAATTTACCTAGAGATGTGGTTATTTATTTCTCTAGGAGATCACTTCATAATGAAATTATACAGGCTTTTTATAAGCAGAGATTTCAAATTGCAGCCCAAGATGTTATAATTTTAAAAGAAATACCTCCAAAAATCCTTAGAAAAAGAAAGGATTTTGCTTTTCTGGCTGAGGAGCTTAAAAATCGACAGGTTCAGTTCAGATGGGAGATACCTGTTGGAATAGTGGTGAACTAAGCTAGGACACGTTATAGACTCAATACAATTTAAAAAGCAAAAGATTTTTATACTTCTGTCCTGAAAGCGGGTTCGCCACCATCTCCACGATCTAAGAGAACAGAAGAAAGGCCGGAAGAACAAGCTGAAGGTGCAATGTTATTGGCTGCAGCTGATTTACAGGCTGGAGCTATGGAACAATGTTTGGAGGTAAAAGGTGATTCAAAGGAACAGAGGATGACTCGTGCTGCACATAGACGTAAAGAAAAGGAGCAGCAGAAGGCTGATGTTGGATCTGCAATACAAGGTTCGATTACTACAGAGCCTGTGGGAGGGACAAGACCGAAGAGATCATCTACAGCTGATCTTCAAGCTGTGTTCCAGAGGCTTCAAGCCATTAAGGATGGCAAAGTTTCTGACATGGAATGTTAACGTCTTGAATTCACCACAGAAAAGAAAGGAAGTATTTTATTATTTGAAACAACATAAGAATGATGTTGTTTGCTTGCAGGAGACTCATATTGCTTTAAAGGTTCAAAAGTATTTGATTAATTCCCAGTTGGGATCACATTTTATAGCTTCTGCTCTGGAAAAAAAAGGGGGTGTAGTTATTTATATAAGAAAAGACTTATCGGCTAAATTAATTGATTCTGATACACAAGGAAGATATGTTATTATTGAACTACTATTACAAGGCAAGAAATTTCTTATTATTGGATTATATGCCCCCAATCAACAACAAAAACAGTTTTATAAGTTGTTACATCAGAAGCTAACTCAATTGGATTATAAATCTGTTATTATGATGGGTGATTGGAATGGTGTTTTAGATTCAAGTAAGGATAAGAAGGGTTTTTTTAAATCTTCTAATCACGCTAAATTACCTAAAGCTTTCTTTGATTTGAAGGACGATTTGGAACTTAGAGATATTTGGCGAGAACGGAACATCGAAGACAGAGACTTTACTTTTTTTTCGGATAGGCATCAATCGTATTCCAGAACTGACTTTTTTTTAATTACTACTGATCTTTTTTCTAGGGTCAAGAATGCCAAGATTTTCCCTAGAATATTGTCAGACCATAGTCCTGTATGGTTGGAGTTATCTGTTGAAGACGGGAATAGAAGGACTTGGAGATTGAATGAAAACTTATTTAGATATGAGGGGATTTCACAGAAATGCAGAGAATGTTTGAAGGAATTTTTTCTTTTGAATATGTATAAGGGTACCCCGATGGCAATGGTTTGGGATGCTAGCAAAGCTTACATGAGAGGGGTTCTGATTCATATGAATAATGCGCATAGGCGTAAACAGATGCAAAAATGTAAAGAGTTGGAAGAAGAGATTAAACTGAAAGAGAAGGCTTTTATTTTAAATCTATTGGACAGTTTAAAGGCTTCTATAACTATGCTTAGGGAGCAATTTAATATCTTAATGACTGATCAGATTGCAATTAACTTGCGTTATATGAAACATAACACGTTTTGTAATGCAAATAAGCCAAGTAGGTGGTTGGCTTATCAATTACGGAAGAAACAGAAGTCAAGGATTATAGAGAAAATAGATTATAAAGGTAAAGAGGTATATCAACAAAATTTGATTAAAAGGAGTTTTTTAGATTTTTATTCAAAGTTATATGCTAGTGAAAGCATACAAGTTTCAGATATAGAAAAGTATCTACAGGCAGCACATTTTCCTAGACTTTCAAATGATCAATGAAATGAGATGAATTGTTTAATTACTTCTGAGGAAATTATTTGGGCAATTAAACAGTTAAAGGTTGGTAAGGCTCCTGGTGTCAATGCTGCAAATACTGTATATTCTTGCTTTGACAATATGCAAAACTGTCTGGCATTTATTGGGTTAATATTTAGCTTAGACTGGGCGGGGGAAAAAGCCCGGGAAAGAAAGAGGAAGTAAACGTTTGACCTTCTCACTAATTGGATAATGTGACCTGTGACTGCATGAGAAGGGAGGGGTTGAGCAAGGAAAGCTTGATGCCAGCGACAGGAAGTTCAGATTCTGGCATCAACCAGTCCATCATGGTGACCGGCAAAACTGTAGCTCTGAAAATAAAGATTTTAGGAAACATGCCTGAAAGTTCTTTGAAGTGCTTCATTAGTCGGAACCTGTGACATCATGCCAGAATCCAACACTCTTTTCAAACGATCTACGTCCTGACCCCCAACAGCTGCCTCTATGCCTGAGAGAAGCTGGCAAAGTTTTGGGGGAGAGCTCATTATAGAGAAAGAAAGATTGCCTGAAACCAGCCCCGTAGCTGCGACAGTTTCCCCGGGGGGGAAAGCGACAGCCAGCAAGCCGGGCGAGAGAGAAATTTGGCAGATTTCCCAGCTGAGAGCGGAGACTTCAAAAGCAGAATGGACAGATAACACAGTTATGGGTGAGTCGTTGGAAAGATTTCAAAACTTAGAAATGAGAAACAGAAAACAGTTCCTACAAAGTGAAACTTTCAGCCCTCCTAATACAAACGTTTCTGCCATGGGCTCCAGGCCTAAGAGAGAGAATCCCAGTTTGAATCCTCTGCAGCAAAGGGGAAATTGGGTTCCCCAGCAAGTGGCTGATCCATGTCCTCTGAACTTACCACAGCCAATAGAGGCCTTGCAATGTCTTGGGGTGGTACAGAAGCCAGGAAATCAGCAGCTGGGGGGAGAACAGCCACAGCAAGGAGGTTGGCCACAGCCCCCAAACGTGCAACCCCTGGGCATAAATCTGCAGCCGGGTTGGGGCCTACAGCAACTGGGGTGGCCACAAGAGCAGTGGGGAGCCCAGCAGGAAGCCTGTCAGACCCTGCCTTTGCCGGTCAGAGACCCCAACCCTGAAGAGAGGGTGAGTTCCAGTCTGAGGCATCTGCAGCAATGGGTAGATGGGTTTTCCCAGCAGATGAATGATCAGCAGCAGCAGAGGGCACCACCACCCCCTGCAGTCCAACAACAGAGAAGACCACTACAACCCCCACTTGCACAGCCACCATTGGGAGGCCTACAGCAGCAGGGGGTACCATCCAACCCCGCTGGCCAGCAGCAGAGGGCCCAGCAGCCATGGAACCAGCCCCAGTGGGGGCCACAGCAGCCTGTGTTTGCACCACCCTTCAATGCAACGTTCGATGGGGACCCAGAGAAGCTGATTTTTTTCCTCAACCAAGTGCGTTCTCATTTAAATCGCTGGGCCTATCTCTATCCGGAACCAGGGGCCATGGTTGACGTCATTGCGGCCAACCTGGAGGGAGAAGCATCTGAATGGCTGAACAATCTATACAGCGAGCAAGCCCTCGAATTGGAGGATCCCCATCTCTTTCTCTTAGGACTGAGAGAATGATTTGAAGACCCATCCATCGGCCTCAAAGCAGCAGGACAAATTCACAAAATAAAACAAGCAGGAAGGCCTGCCCTGGAGTACGTGCGAGAGTTCCGCAAGATGGCAGGTCGAATAGAAGGGTGGCCTGAGCAGTCCCTCATCCATCACTTCATCGAGGGATTAGATGATCACCTCTCCCAGGCTTGCATCTATCGAGAAGTACCTGATCGGCTGCAGGAGTGGTACCAGACGGCCGTGAAGCTGGATGTTAAGCTCTCTCGCTATAAAAAGCCTCCCCCACAGGAACCCGAACAGCAACCAGAGCTACCTGGACAGCAATCACCCCCATGAAAGCCTTCAACTACTGCAAGGGCTGAGAGACCCAGGCCACCTGCACGCCCTTCCTTTGAGTGTTTCCGGTGTGGACAAGGAGGACACCGAGCGGCCACCTGTCCAGTCCCCTACCCTCGACTACAGAGCAAGCCAGGACCGGCAATGCAAAAGAAACCTGCTCAGCGGCTAACAAGAGAAAAATCCAATCGACTCACGCAAGAACCAGTTGCCCAGGTTACACCCCACACACAGGAGGATGCCAAGACTCCAGGTGGACCTGCCCCTGCTCTTCCCTTCTTTGATAGCGACGATGAAGGAGAAAACGACCCAATGGTGAGTCAACAAATCCTGCCTTTTTCACTGCCCGCCAAACTTGTAATCCCTAAGTCTGGGGCACAAATAGACTTAAACGTACTAATTGATTCGGGATGTACCCGCTGCATTATTAGTCTGGCGTTTGCCATGAAAATGGGCATAAGGGCAAAACAGCTTTCCAAACCGATGAGATTTGAGCAAGCCGATGGCTCCCTGATGGGAGGGACTCTTATTACACAATTAACTGAGCCCTTACGCCTAGAAATAGGTGCACACTGGGAGTTTATTCGTTTCCTGGTGGCTCCGAAAATGACCGAGGCAGTGATCCTAGGGCTAGCCTGGTTGGACAAATGGAAGCCGTTTATCTGGTGGGAGAAAGGAATGAGAATTGTGAGACTACCTATAGGCCCTGATCCCCCCATTGATTCAACAGATGTTACCGGGCATCTTAGGCCACCCAATGAGCGAGCGCACATGGCCGCCTCACTGACCCCAGGTGAACCAGTCATCCCCAAAGAATACTTGGACCTGGCGGAGGTGTTCAGTGAAAAAGAATGTGATGCCCAACCCCCTCACAGACCCAATGACTGCTCCATCGAACTGGTGCCCGGAGCCAAACTCCCACGTCCGAGGATGTATGCTATGTCCCCCCTCGAAATGGAGGAGATGCAGCGATATGTGAACAAGAACCTAGCGAGGGGGTTTATTGAACGGGCCAAATCTTCCGTGGGAGCCCCTGTGTTGTTCAAAGAGAAAAAAGATGGGTCTCTTCGTCTCTGCGTAGACTACAAGGGACTCAATGCTGTAATTGTGGAAAATAAATACCCCCTCCCCCTCCTAAAGGATTTATTGACCCATCTGGCTAAAGGGAGTGTCTTCACTAAGTTAGACCTAAGAGAAGCATACTACCGGGTGAGAATAAAAGAGGGAGACGAGTGGAAAACTGCCTTCAACTGTCCTATGGGGAGCTATCAGTTCAAAGTCATGCCATTTGGACTACAGGGGGCCCCAGCTGTATTTATGCAGTTGATCAATGAGGTTCTACATGATCACTTGTACAAAGGGGTTTTGGTGTATCTTGATGATATCCTGATATACAGCACAAACATGACTGATCACATAAAGCTAGTGAGAGAAGTGTTAAAGAAACTATTGAATGCCAAGCTTTATGCCAAATTGTCAAAATGTGAATTTCACCAAACCCAATTAGACTATCTTGGCTACCAAATTTCCAATGAGGGTATTGAAATGGATCCAGCCAAGGTGAAAACTATAATCGAATGGCAGCCCCCAAGGACTTGCAAACAGCTCCAGAGCTTTCTGGGTTTTGCCAACTTTTATCGTCAATTCATCCCTTCTTTTGCCGAGATTGCCCTTCCTCTTACAGAACTACTCAAAACAGGCAAAGGAGGAGGGAAGCCACGACCGGGCCAACCACTAGCATGGACAATGAGCTGTCAAACAGCTTTTGAGAATTTAAAGAGACTATTTGCGGCCGAACCGGTTCTAAAGCACCCCTGCCCAGGGGAACCCTTTGTGATTCAAGCCGATGCCAGCGAGGTGGCAGTTGGAGTAGTGTTGCTGCAAAAGAACAAAAATGGGGTCCTGCAGCCCTGCGCCTACACCTCTATGAAATTTACTAAGAGCGAGCAGAGATGGGCAATCTGGGAGAAAGAGGCCTTTGCTATTAGATGGGCGCTATTAAACTGGCGACACTATCTAGAAGGGAGCAAGGTGCCATTTGAGGTATGGACAGATCACAAGAACCTAGAGGCACTGAAAACTCCTCGCAAATTGTCACCAAAGCAAGTACGGTGGGCACAGTACTTTAACCGCTTCAACTTCACTCTAAAGTACATACCAGGAGGAAAGAACTTTCTAGCTGATGCGCTATCCCGGTTACCCCAGTACAAAAGTGAACAAGAGCAGGTTAACGAGGCAATTATTCCCAATCCACAAACTGTCACTCAACTTACACCTCGCAGGGTCCCCAATCCGGATGACCCTGGAGTGAAGAAAATAAAACGAGAGCTCCTCACTGACCAATGGTTCAAAGATAATCAAGCGTCCCTAACATGCAGGGATGGCTTGGCTTACAAAGGGGGGAAGTTATATTTGCCAGAAGCGCTCCGTCTAAATGCTCTCAACCACAGCCACGATGTAAAGCAGGCTGGACACTTTGGATATTTGAAAACCCTACACCTCACCCGCCGGCAATTCTGGTGGCCGGGGCTGAAAAAGGATGTGGAAAACTATGTAAAAAGTTGTACTGTATGTGCCACAATGAAAAGAATCCCGGGGAAAACTCCTGGGTTACTGCAACCCGTGGCAGACCCTTCTCAACCCTGGGAAGAAATAGCTATGGACTTTATAGTGGACCTACCTGAAAGTAAGGGAAATACTGTCATCTGGACTGTGATAGACCTGTTCTCGAAACAGGCTCATTTCATCGCCTGCAAAGGACTCCCATCCGCCCAACGCCTGGCCAAATTGTTCCTGAAACATATCTACCGGCTGCATGGTGCCCCTAAGCGAATAATCTCAGACAGGGGGGTGCAATTCACAGCGAAGTTTTGGAGAAATTTCCTTACATTGATTGGATCATCTCAAGGGTTATCATCTGCTTTTCATCCAGCCACCAATGGGGCCGCTGAAGCCGCTAACAAAATGGTGGAGCAATATCTTAGGTGCTACGTTTCTTACCAACAGACGAACTGGACTGATCTCCTCCCTTTTGCGGAGGTGGCATACAATAATTCCGTGCACAGCAGCACCGGCTACACGCCTTTCAAAGTAGCCACAGGGAAAGAATTCAACCCAATACCTGAATATCCTCAGTTGCCCTCCGCTTCACAGACACTTGATCAGTGGGTGAGAGGATGGGAAGAAGTTTGGAAAAACACAAAAACTGCTTTAAAAAAGACTTTTGAAACCTATAAAAAGCAGACTGATAAAAAGAGGGCTCCCCAAAGAACATTCCAAGTTGGGGAAAAGGTCTATCTGTCAACTAAATATCTACGCCTCAAATTGCCCAGCAAGAAATTGGGACCAAAATTCTTGGGGCCTTTCCCCATAGTAAAGGTCATCAACCCAGTCACAGTACAACTAAAACTCCCTAAACTGTTAGGGAAAATTCACCCAGTTTTCCATTGTAGTTTGTTGAAGCCTTATCGGGGCTCCACTTTGAGACCTCCTCCAAAGAAGGCACCTGGACCCCTCGTAGTGGCAGGGCAGACCCACTATGAAGTGAAACGTATCCTTGACTCCAGAATCTTTAGAGGAAAATTACAGTACTTGGTACAATGGAAGGGATACCCATTGTCTGAAGCCACCTGGGTGAAATCTAGTGAAGTGAACGCTGACAGATTGATCGAAAAGTTTCATGTGAAACACCCCAGCAAACCGAAAGATAACCCTTAACATATGCTTTTGTTTCCTTACAGGATCTGTCCTTCTTGTAAGGGGGGCCGGATGTCAATGCTGCAAATACTGTATATTCTTGCTTTGACAATATGCAAAACTGTCTGGCATTTATTGGGTTAATATTTAGCTTAGACTGGGCGGGGGAAAAAGCCCGGGAAAGAAAGAGGAAGTAAACGTTTGACCTTCTCACTAATTGGATAATGTGACCTGTGACTGCATGAGAAGGGAGGGGTTGAGCAAGGAAAGCTTGATGCCAGCGACAGGAAGTTCAGATTCTGGCATCAACCAGTCCATCATGGTGACCGGCAAAACTGTAGCTCTGAAAATAAAGATTTTAGGAAACATGCCTGAAAGTTCTTTGAAGTGCTTCATTAGTCGGAACCTGTGACACCTGGTACAGATGGATTAACAGCAATCTATTATAAAATGTTATCTGAAGAAATGATAGAACCATTAAAGGAACTTTTCAATAGTATTTTGTTGGGAGCAGAGGTACCTCCATCTTGGAGAAGGGCTTTTATATCGTTGATCCCAAAGGAGGATCAAGCTCTTACCCAGCCAAAGAATTATAGACCTATATCTCTTTTGAATACAGATTATAAGATTTTTTCGAAAATATTGGCAAATAGATTAATGCATGTTTTGAAGCAATTGATCCATAGTGATCAATCTGGATTTATAATTGGGAGATATATGAAATATAATGTAAGACAAATTGTTAATCTAATTGAGTATTTGGATAAGAACAATCAAATCCCTGCGGCTTTGATATTTTTGGATGCTGAAAAAGCTTTTGATCAGTTAAATTGGCAATTTTTATTGAGAGTTGTAGAGAAAATGAATTTTGGGGATAAATTTTTATATGCTCTTAAGGCTATATATCAACAACAATCGGCACAAATTATAATTAATGGGGGATTAACAGAAGCATTTAACAATTGAAAAGGGTACAAGACAGGGATGTCCATTATCCCCATTGTTATTTGTTTTAACAATGGAGATTTTATTAATTAAAATTTGTGAATCAACTACAATAAAGGGAATAAAAATAAATAAGAATGATTATAGGTTGAGAGCTTTTGCTGATGATTTGGTTGTGACATTATCTCAACCGACAGATTCGGTAAGGGATTTGGTGGAAATCATAACCCGGTATGGGAAAGTCTCTGGTTTTAAGGTAAATAACAATAAGACTAAAATATTACCGAAAAATATGTCTACGAAGGAAAAGGATATGTTAGTTAAATTAACAGGTTTTGAAATAGTGAAAAAAGTTAAATATTTGGGAGTATACATTACAGCTTCTAATGTTAAATTGTACAAAAATAATTATGAGACATTATGGGTAAAAGTGCAAAAGGATTTAAATGATTGGAAAAAATTACAGTTATCTTTGTTGGGGAGAATTTCAGCGGTTAAAATGAATGTTCTTCCAAAGTTTCTTTTTTTGTTTCAAAAGATACCTATTTTGAAAAAAGATGCTAATTTGGATGAATGGCAGAAGGGTATTAATAAATTTATTTGGGCGGGCAAAAAACCAAGAGTTAAGTTCAAGATTATACAAGATGTACGGGAAAGAGGTGGACTTAAGGCGCCCAATCTGAAATTATGTTATGATGCGGTGGCTTTAACATTGATTAGTGACTGGCTTAATTTAACAAAAATATACTTGTTCTTGAGGGATGGGATTTATTATATGGATGGCATGCATATTTAATTTACGACAAAAAAGTGGATCAGGTTTTTAAATCCCATATTTTAAGAAGTGCTTTATTGCGTGTCTGGAAGAAGCATTATTATAGGTTAAATTATAAAATACCAATTTGGGGGATTCCTGGACACGCGATAGAGGGGGTATCTAGGGGTGTGAATTTGGATAGGATTTCTTATAAGGAATTACTTAGATTGGTAGGGAATGATTGGCATTTAAAATCGTTAGTTGAGTTAAAGCAAGAAAATATTGTACCGTCTTGGTTTCAGTATAATCAATTGTTGGTTAGGTGGAAGTTAGATCAAAAGGTTGGTATTACCTTAATGGATGAGAATTTGGTAAAACAGATTAAAGATCAAAATCAAGCACATATAAAGAGAATTTATAATGCTTTCATAGAATTGGATTCGGAAATGGATTTAGTTAAAGATTGTATGGTAAAATGGGCCCAAAATATTCAAGAACTGATTCCATTGGATATATGGGAGGTAATTTGGGTTAGAAATGTAAAATTTACCCAGGCCCAAAATTTAAGAGAAAATTTTTAGAAAATGTTTTATAGATGGCATCTGGATCCTAAAAAGTTGTCTTGTATGTATCCCAATTTACAGCCCAAATGTTGGAGATGTGGTAGCTTGGATGCTACTTATTTTCATATCTGGTGGACTTGTAGAAATATAAAAGCTTTTTGGATTAAGATTTGGTGGAACATTCAACAGATTTTCAAGAGAAAGATAAAGTTTACCCCACAATTATTTCTATTGGGTGTTATTACAGATTGTGATGCTAAAGAATTTAATTTGATGTTGAATTTGATAACAGCTGCAAGGTTACTAGTAGGGCAATATTGGAAGAAGGATTGTTTACCTACTATAGAAGAATGGACACTTAAAGTGTTAAACTTAGCAGAAATGGCTAAGATTTCTGCTTACTTGAAGGATCATTCACAAAAAAGATACACTTCGGTTTGGAGAAGATGGATAAATTATATTCAGAATAAAGATGGGACTAAAAAGTTTCATTTAGCTTATGAGTGAATTTTAGAGTATTATTATGATATTATTATTATTAGTAGTATTAGTATTGTTTAACAATTTGGAGATTGTATTGTTTAATAATTAGGATATTAACTTGTTTATGTTTTCATTATTATTATGTTTATTTTCAATTTGTTTATATTTATGTTAAAGGGGAGTTAAAGTGCATTATGGACTTGGTTATTTATATAGTTGGTTAATGTTAGTTAGATTATGATTATCATATTTGTAACCCTGTACTCAGCTCTGGGAAGTTGGAGAGGGAGAGGGGGGGTTTGGGGGGGTTATATTGTAATTTTTATAAAACTTTTTAATTAAAAAAAATCTAAAAAAAGAAAAGTGCAAGATTGGGGTAGAGTCAACTGAGATCCTTGGTTTCCGCATCGATGCCGAAGGCATTCATCCGGTGGAATCCAAATTAAAAGCAATCCAGCAGGCCCCAAGGCTGAAGTCAAAGGGAGAGCTTCAGGCTTTCTTAGACCTTTTGAATTTTTACCATGCCTTCCTCCCAAACAAGGCCACAGTGGCAGAGCCGTTACACTGGCTCTTGGAAGACAAGCTCAGTGGCAGTGGACCAGTGTCCACGAGAGTAGCTTCCAAGCAGTCAAATCACTGCTGTCATCGAACTCAGTTCTCACTCATTTCAATGAGCAGCTGCCTGTCTGCACTGCGTGTGATGCATCCCTGTATGGGGTTGGGGCTGTGTTAAGCCACTTAATGGCTGATGGGAGGCAGAAGCCCATCGTGTATTACTGCAGGACCCTATCATCCACAGAGCGCAACTATAAACAAATTGACAAGGAGGCTCTGGCCATTGTGGCCAGAGTTAAAAAGTTCCATGACTACTTGTATGGCCACCAGTTCACGGTCTTCACGGACCACAAGCCACTCCTAGGGTTGTTCACCACAAACAAACAGACACCTCAGATTCTGTCTCCTCGAATGCTGAGGTGGTCTATCTTCCTGTCAGCCTACAGCTACAGGATGATTCACAAACCTGGCAAGGAAATGGGCCATGCAGATGGCCTGAGCAGGTTTCCCCTGCTGCACGCATCCTGGCTATCCAGGATTTGCAGGAATCTCCCCTTCACACTGGGGACATAGCTGCTGAGACAGCAGCTGACAAAACACTGAGTTGTGTGCTAAACTGGGTACACACAGGATGGCTGGACAAATGCCCAGGGCCAGAATTTCAGAGTTTCTTCATGAGAACAGATGAGCTTTCAGCTCATAAGGGGTGCATCCTTTGGGGTAGGGCTTTTCAACCTTTTTACCGATTGCAGCATGCCCAGGGTCATGTGATTTATATTTGGATGCTTGGCAACTGATTCATATTTATAATGGTCACAGTGTTCCAGGGTCATGTGATCCCCTTCTGCAAACTTTTCACAAGCAAAGTCAATGGCAGAGCTTCTGGTGGCCAAGTGCTAAGGCGGGACTTCCTTTCCTCCCTCCCTTCCCTGCCTCCCTTTTTCTCATTCCCATCTCCTTCTGAAGGAAGAATTTGAACCCCCCCCCCATATTTTCCCTCTTCCATATATTGATCAAACAAGGCAAGACCTCCAGAGACAGTAAAGACAAGCTGCTGAGTGAACTAGCTTAAAAAGGCACATTCCCCTTTAAGAATTAGCTACTGGCTAGAAAGGAAAGTAAGGAGCACAGCCGGCACTTAAGGAAGAAAAAAAAAATGTAAGTACTGGCTGCCGGCTAAGGCAACCTCCCCAAATGGCTCCATTCCTAAGTAAAGGAATGCTACAGGCAAAATCCATTCAGGAGAAAAATACTTCAAAATCCCTTGCAGCAAAACTTACAGCTAACAACAGCAGAGCAATAGAAGATAACACCATCAGCCAAATAGAAATTGCCAAACACTCCTTAAGAACACAAAGCCCTCATTGCACAAATCCCAGAACTTCAAAGTCACAAAAGCACATAAGAATCCTTCCACTCTCCATCTCCTTCCCTCCTCCGTGCCTCACCTCCAGCCATTGCTGCCTTTTTTCATTCCTCTTGGAAGGTGACCCCTCCCCTGCTGCATTTCTTGCCTCTTTGCTGCTGCCAGCACAGATAGCTGCCACAGCAGCTGTAGATCGGCTGATGGCCAGCCTGCTTGATCTCCTCTCCTCCCACCCTCCCTTTCCTGTGCAGCTGACTCTGCCTCCTCCCAAGGCTGCTGCTTTTTCTCTCTCTCCCTCTCCTGCCCAAACTGCCTCCTTTTATAGGCTCTCCTGTCTCCACCTCCCTCCTCCTTTCTCATGGGGGAGGGTGAGCCATAAGTGAGCCTGGGGCCTTTGCAGCTCCAGAGTACTCTCTCACTGTAAGTCCTTGCCTGTGCTGGCTCTTTCCCTCCCCCACTGCACTTGGCTAGGCAGGGCTGTGTACCACCTGCCACTCATTAATGTACCACAAGTGGTACGCGTACCACCGGTTGAAAAGCCCTGGTTTAGGTGACAACTTCCTAGGGGTTTTCATAGCTTCAAGGTTCTTATGATCAGTCCACACTTGGAATGGTATTTTACTCCCCTCTAGGAAATACCTCCAGGTTAGGAGTGCCCATTGTACAACGTAGGCTTCATTCTCCCAGGCTGCCCACCACTGTTCAGTTTCAGACAGTTTTCTAGAAGTATAAGCACAAGGTTGCAGTTAGCCCTCCTCGTTCCTCTGAAGGAGGGCTGCCCTCATGGCCACATCACTAGCATCAGCCTGAATAACAAAAGCTTTCTCCGGATCCGGGTGCTTTAAAATTGGCTCTGCAGAGAAAAGCCTCTTTAGTTTTTCGAATGTGGCTTGACACTCCCCTGTCCATTTCAGTGGCTGGCTGGGTTTCGGCTTGTCGCTGCCTTTGGTCTTTAACAGATTTGTAACGGGGAGTGTGATTTGTGTAAACGAGGGAATGAACTGCCAGTAAAAATTTGCAAAGCCCAAAAAGCTTTGTAATTGTTTCCTAGTACAAGGGGGAGCCCGCTCCAGCACAGCTCGTACTTTTTCCGAGTCCATCTCCACACCCTCGCTGGAGATGCAGTAACCCAAATAGTTGATGCGATCTTTGTGGAATTCACATTTTGAGAGTTTGGCATACAACTTAGAAGAGCGCAGTTTATTTAGTACTGCTCTAACTAATTTAACGTTCTCTGCCTTGGTTTTGATGTAGATTAAGATGTCATCAAGGTAAACTAAAACCCCCTTGTACAAGTGCTCATGAAGAACCTCATTGATTAATTGCATAAACACAGAATGGTGGATATTTTTCTGTTTGTGCAGAATGCTGTCTTGATGTTGTGTTTGTGGAGGATATTGCTGGTTCTGTCTGTGGTGCCTTTTATGTATGAATCCAATGGATTCCAAAGAAATAAGATTACCAAACTAATCCAAAAAGAAATCCCCACACAAGTTCTACAAGAATTTGTTTCGGTGCCTGTGGGAGGAGCAAGACCCAAGAGCTCTGCAGCACATTCTTCAATGGCAGGTCTTCAAGCAGTCTTCTCCAGGCTTTTGGTCAAGGGAGATGGTAAAGCTCCTGACATGGAATGGTAATGGTCTTAATTCCCCCCAAAAGAGAAAGAAAAGTTTTCATTATTTAAAGCAACATAACAATGATATTATTTGCCTGCAGGAAACACATATTATATCTAAAGATCAAAAATATTTAGTCAATGCTCGTTTGGGATCTCATTTTGTATCTTTTGCTCCCGGGAAAAAAGGGGGAGTAGTTATTTATGTCAAGCAAAATTTATCAGCCTGCTTAGTAGAATCTGATCCTCAAGGGAGATATGTTATGATTGAAGTGGGTTTGTATGGTAAGAAAGTACTCATAGTGGGACTGTATGCACCAAATCAACAACAGGAACAATTTTATAGATTGTTACATCAAAAACTAACTTTGTTGGATTATAGATCTGTTATATTAATGGGAGACTGGAATGGTGTTTTAGATACACAAAGAGATAAAAAAGGACCCTCCATTTCTTTTAAACAGGCTAAATTACCTAAAGCCTTTTTTGATTTGAAAGAGGACTGGGAGCTGCGAGATTATTGGTGTGAACATAACTTGGAGGAGAGAGACTTTACCTTCTTTTCGGATAGACATCAATCTTTTTCAAGAATTGATTTTTTCTTGATTACAACGGATTTATATTTTAGGGTAAAGAATGTTAAGATCTTTCCTAGGACATTGACGGATCATAGTCCAGTTTGGATGGAATTGGTTAATGAAAAAGAGGAGAGGAGATCGTGGAGGATGAATGAAAATTTATTTAGACAAGAAAAGAATGTTCAAAAATTAAAGGAGCAATTAAAGGATTATTTTGCTTTAAATATGTATAAGGGAACTTCAATGTTAATGGTCTGGGATGCAGGTAAAGCTTATATGCGGGGGATTTTGATACAAATGAATAAGGTTCATAGACAGAAGCAGGTGCAGAAACGTAAGGAGTTGGAAGATGAGATTAAATTAAAAGAAAAAGCTCTGATTTTAAACTCCACAGATGAGAAGATTAAGGAATCTATAAAATTGCTTAAATCACAATTTAACATGTTGATGGCTGATCAAACTGCAACTAATTTACTGTATATGAAACAAAATACATTTTGTAATGCTAATAAACCAGGGAGATGGTTGGTTTACCAACTGAGAAAGAAGCAGAGACAGAGAACTATAGATAAAATAAATTATAATGGTAAATTGGTATATCAGAAGGAGTTGATTAAGAAATCTTTCTTAGATTATTATCAAAAATTATATATGAGTACTAAAGTACAGGTCTCAGATATAGATAATTATTTAAAAGAAGCTAATTTTCCTAAACTAACAGAAGATCAGAAACAAGAAATTAATGGTCTGATTACTAGTGAGGAAATTGAGACAGTAATTAAAGAAATAAAATTAGGTAAAGCACCGGGTACAGATGGATTGACATCTATCTATTATAAAACTTTGGTACAAGAGATGATTCAACCTTTAAGAGAGCTTTTTAATAATATATTACAGGGTTCAGAGATTCCCCCATCATGGGGTAGAGCTTTTATATCCTTGATTCCAAAAGAAGATCCAGATCTTACTTTGCCAAAGAATTATAGACCTATATCTCTTTTAAATGTAGATTATAAGATTTTTTTGAAAATTTTAGCTAATAGACTTATGAGGGTTTTGCATCATGTAATACATATGGATCAAACGGGTTTTATAACTGAAAGGTATATGAAGAATAATGTTAGACAAATTATTAACTTATTAGAATATTTAGATAAAAATAATCAGGTTTCCGCAGGATTGATATTCTTAGATGCTGAAAAAGCTTTTGACCAGCTGAACTGGCAATTTATGTTAAGATTAATGGAGAGAATGAATTTTGGAGAAAAAATTTTACAAGCTCTTTGTGTTATTTATCAAAAGCAAATGGCACAACTCATAGTTAATGGGGGTTTATCAGAGGTGTTTTTAATAGAGAAGGGGACTAGACAGGGTTGTCCATTGTCACCATTGCTGTTTGTTTTAACTTTGGAAATTTTGTTGATTAAAATTAGAGAATCACAGCAAATAAAAGGAATAGAAGTTAATAAAAAAGAATATAAATTAAGGGCTTTTGCAGATGACTTGGCTGTTACTTTATCTCAACCCACTTATTCTGTAGTAGATTTATTACAATTGATATATCAGTATGGACAGGTTTCGGGTTTTAAAATTAATAATAATAAGACTAAAATATTGCCTAAAAACATGACTAATTTGGATAAGGAGACCTTGGTTAAGTTGACAGATTTTGAGGTTGTCAATAAGGTAAAATATTTGGGGGTTATTTTATCTGTTTCTAATGCAAAATTGTATAAAAATAATTATGAAAGGCTGTGGATCAATATACAAAGAGATTTGGAAAATTGGGAGAAGCTGCAATTATCTCTTTTGGGAAGAATTGCGGCGATTAAAATGAATGTTCTGCCAAAGTTTCTTTTTTTATTTCAAATGATACCCATTTTAAAGAATGAGGTTAATTTAAACGAATGGCAGAAAGGTATCAATAAATTCATTTGGGCAGGGAAAAAACAAAGAGTAAAACTTAAAATTATACAAGATATTCGTGAGAGAGGTGGACTTAAGGTACCGAACTTGAAATTGTATTATGATGCTGTGGTTTTAACATTAATTAGTGATTGGGTTAATTTAACAAATGTAGAAATACTCCTCTTGGAGGGTTGGGATTTACTTTTTGGATGGCATGCCTATTTAATTTTTAATAAAAAGGTTGATAGGGTTTTTAAATCTCATAAGGATTTCTTTACTTCGGGTTTGGAAGAAATATTATAGAAGTGATTTTAAAATTCCACTATGGGCCATACCGTGGCATGCGATAGAAGGGATAAGGAGAGGAGTCAAGATGGATAGCGTTTCTTATGCACAATTACTTAGATGGGATGGTAAAAACTGGCAATTAAAATCTTTGGAAGATTTAACACAAGAAAATATTAATTACTCATGGTTTCATTATAGACAAATAGTGGAGAGGTGGAAGATAGATCGTAATGTGGGTTTGCTTAGAGAAGATGAGAATTTGTTAAAACAAATAAAAGATCAAAGACGAACTCATATTAAGAGAATTTATGGGGTGTTAGTAGAACGGGATTCAGAAGCAGAATTAGTTAAAGAATGTATGCTTAAATGGGCACAAAATTTTGATGAAACGGTTTTATTAGATACCTGGGAAATTATTTGGGTGAGGAATGTTAAATTTACACAAGCCCAAAATTTAAGGGAGAATTTTTACAAAATGTTTTATAGATGGCACCTTGATCCACAAAAAATGTCTCGTATGTATCCTGATTTGCAGCCTAAATGTTGGAGATGTGGATGTTTGGATGCTACTTATTATCATATCTGGTGGTCATGTAAAAATATAAAAGCTTTTTGGATTAAGATATGGTGGAATATCCAAAGAATTTTTAGAAGAAGGGTAAAATTTACCCCACAATTGTTTTTGTTAGGTATTGTTTCTGATTGTGATAGTAAAGAGACTATATTGATGTTAAATTTAATTACAGCGGCTAGGTTGTTAGTAGGGCAATGTTGGAAGAAGGAATCTTTGCTTACTTTGCAAGAGTGGCTTCTTAAAGTTTCTTATTTGGCGGAAATGGCAAAGATTTCAGCTTTCTTGAAAGATCAATCGCAAGAGAAGTATTTTTTGGTATGGAAAAAATGGATAGATTTCATACAATATAAGTTGGATATAAAAAAATATTACTTAGTTTTTGAATAATTTATATTTAAAATTTAAGATATTTTATAGACATTTTTTTTAATTTTCTTTTTATTTTTCTTCTTATTTGATCTCTTCTTTTTCTGTCTCTTTTTTCCTTCCTTCTTGTATTTTTTCTTTATATATATATATATTGTTGTCAACTATTTTATAATTTGTTTAATTAATGTATTTAGATTTGCTTATGGTTTATGTGTGTCTTAAGATTTTTTTAAAAAAATTTTTAATTAAGCCTGTATTCAGCTCTGGGAAGGTCGGGGGAGGGTAGGGGAGGGTTGGGAGGGTTCGGGGAAGGGAATTGTTTTGTAAAACTTAAAAATTTTCAATTAAAAAAAAAAGAAATCCCCACTAAAATCCAAGAGAGAGAACAAGAAAACGGCAAAGATGTCATCAAGGTAAACTAAAACCTCCTTGTACAAGTTCTCATGAAGAACCTCTTTGATTAATTGCATAAACACAGCAGGAGCTCCTTGCAGTCCACAGGTAACACCTTGAGTTGAAAACAGCCCATGGGACAGTTGAAAGCAGTATTCCATTCATCCCCCTCCTGTATCTTTATTCGATAGTATGCCTCCCGCAAATCCAGCTTAGAGAATTTTTTTCTTTTTGACAGATGTGCTAACATGTCTCTCATAAGGGGGAGGGGGGTACATATTTTCCACATATACCGTGTTCAGACCCCTATAATCTACACAGAGATGAAGCAACCCATCCTTTTTTTCTCTGAATAGTACAGGGGCCACCACCCTGGGTCTGGCAGGCTGAATGAAACCCTGTGCCAAATTTTTGTCAATGAACTTGCAAAGTTTGCCCAGTTCTCTAGGGGTCATGGAGTACATTTTTGGTTTTGGGAGCTTTGTCCCTGGGATAATTTCAATGGCACAGTCCGTGGGTAGGTGGGGCGGAAGCTCATCCAAACTTTGCTCACTGAACACTTCAGCTAGGCTCTGTAATTCTTCCTCACTGAGGGCGGAGGCTAATTCGCGATGTAGTCCATGCCTCCCACCCTTTTCTTTGGAGAGAGGAGGGGCCCTCTTCTTCAGGAATTTCAAGCGCCCCTCCCTCCAATTCACTATGGGGTTCCATTTCTTTAACCACGTCAGGCCTAGTACTAATGGCCACTCCATGCAAGGAACCACAACAAATGCTAAAGTCTCTGAGTGGTCTCCCATGGCAATCTGCAGGGGACTGGTGGCAAAACTGGCAGGGACCCCCCCCCCCCCGTGATAACCCATTGAGTTGGCAAAAGGTGATCAGGGTCTTTAGTCTCCTGTGGGGTATTCCCATTTTCTCCACCAGCTTCGGGCTGATTAAGCAGTGGGTGCAACCCAAGTCCAGCAAAGCTGCTAATTTTACTCTCTTCCTGATACCCGGTATGGACAGTTCTAGGGGCACGGTTATGGGGTCGATCAAGCCACTTACCAAGTGGTCGTTCTTGTAGTCACTCTCAGCCGCCTCTGAGTCATTATTTGAAGGAGGCGGAGCTCGACCCTCTGCCCCATGGGCCTGGGGAAGTTCGATGGACTCCTCAAACGCCATTGCGGGCTCTTTTGGGTGCGGTGTTGCTTTCATAGGTCTGCCAGTGGATTGACAGTCTCCCCTCTTAGCTGGCATCTTGCTGTGTCAGTCGACTGCTCGATGCCCTTCTTTTCCACACTTGAAGCACACAGTGGAGCGGGGTGAGGTTGGTGATGGCCGGGCAGTTTCACTTCTCCTCTCAGGTTTTGGCTTGAAGGTGGGTTTCACTGGGCGGTGCTGGTGCTTGCGCTGATCTATTTCCACCTCTTCTGCCAAGAGGCACCAATCATACAATTGCCCTGGAGCTCCACGGGCCACACAGGGGTTGTACAGGTCTTTATTCAGGCCATCCTGGAAACAACTCACCAGGATGTTCTCTGGCCAGTTTAAGCAGCTGGCTGACTCTTGGAATTCCTCTGTGTATTCAGCTACTGGTCATCGCCCTTGCTTCACCATTTTTATGTGTTTGCAGGCTTTCTTGTCTGCGATGCAGTCTTCAAAGTAACGCCAGAGGGCTACCATGACCGGTTAAAATTTCTTAGCTCCGGAGCATTGCAGTTGTACAGTGTCACCATCCAGTCAGCAGCCATGTCTTCCAGCACTAGGATGACCACTCTGACTTTCTGCTCATCTGTAGGCAGCATTCTCCCATATATTTGCATGTAGTTGAATACCTGGGATAGGAAGAACCCCAATCTCTTGGGATTCCCATTGAATTTCACCCCCAATGAAATCGGCTTCACCTTCGCCGGTTGAGGTATAGCTCCTCTGGGTCTTTGGGGCAGTCGTGCCCAGCGTGCCGGTGCTGCAGGGGGGGCAGCCGCCACCGCCACCTTAGGCACCATTATCTCTTCTTCACCAGCTTCCTCCTCTGCTTCTTCCTCTGATTCAAATTGTTGTTTCAGCTGGGCTTTTAGTTCCTCAAAGGACTCTCACACATATTCGATTGTCTGCTTTAAGATTGCTTTCATCATTTCCGAATTCAGATACACTAATTCCTTCTTAGGAGGGGTAGGCTCTGGATTTTTCTTCTTTGCTTTCTTTTTCCCTCCACCTCACATGAGAGTTACTTTCTGAGCTTTTCCTTCCCAGTCCTCTTTCTTTCCAACCCCGAGTAACCACCTGGCTCGATCACCTTCTGCCAGAGGTTCCTCCACTCCCAGGTCCCTGGAAGTGCTTTCTTTGGTGTCTGCCAGAGCGATAGCTCCACTCCAGCTCTCCAGTTCACCCTCTTCCATCTTGCCGTTAGGAAGGGGCATGTCAGTTGTGACCCACCTTGGTAGGGCAGCTGCCTCTCTGGGCTGGGCACTATGCAAACCTCGCCTTATGTAAGGACCTACCTCATCTAAGCCACCCAAGAAAGCAGAACTCTTGAAACAGGCATTGTCTCAAAAGGAACTTTTATTAGGGGCTAGTGACAGCAGGGAATCAAGGTAAGATCTGGGGAAAAACCTGCGAAAGCAATATAATAAAAGCAACATTCAATACTCCTCTCCCCAGTGTTGGTTTGAAATCCAGCCAATCCACAGGTGGCATAGTGTTTTGGTAACTGAGTTCTTTGGCACGCTCATTCAAGGTCTCTCTCGCTGTCGTTTCCTTGAATCTCCATAGACAAGGGGGAACAGTATTACTATTTAGCTTTCAGGGCAGTGGGGTGGGGTGGGGAACAAGAGGGTTCCTATATTTCCAACATTCATTTACATCAACAAAGCTTTCAGGAAGGTATTCAGTAAAAGATTGGTTAAACTTCAGGGCTTAGGGCATTTCTCCTATAACTGTAAACCTCTCTCTCCATGATGCTGCTGCCCTTTGGTTTTGATACTGAAAAAAAGAAGGAACAGTCTAAGGCAGTGTTTCTCAACCTTGATAACTTTAAGATGTGTGGACTTCAAGTCCCATTCCACATCCAGCATGAGAAACACTAGCCTAAGGGTTAACTATAGAGAGGAAATGTTATGGCTCATCTCCTTCTCTCTTGTTAGAATTATGTGTTATATTGGCTTCTGGTCTTGACGTCGCGGCAAAACGGGCGCAGGAAGATGGGGCTCTGTCTTTCGTGTTCGATTTTGCCCCGCTGAGGGACCCTGGAAAGGGTCAAAAGTCGCCCCGTTGAGGCAACAAGCAAGGAGGGGACCTGTTCTGATTCCGTGCCAGCCTGTGCTCCCAACAGCTGAGTCGGAGGAATCTGAGGAGGAGGTGGAGGAGGCATTTGAAGGGCCATCAGAGCCAGAGGGAGGCTCTGAAGTACAGGACTCACAGTTGGATGCAGAGCCTGGGCCCTCCAGTCGTGTTTCTGATGAAGCTCAGCTGGGTGAGGAGCATGAATCAGACTTGGAAGAATCACAACAGATGGACTTGCTAATTGACGCACGCAGGCGGCGTCAATTAGCCAGAGTAAGGCAACAGAGGTCAATGAAGCACCTCCAAAGTAAGAAGAAACGGCAAGGGGAGGCACCGCCTTAGGACTGCTAATTAAAGGGAGGAGTTGTGGGTGGTGCTGGTTGCTGAAGGCAACCATTTGAAAACCGCGTCTTGGAATCTTGATCTGTGACTTCTCTTGTGATTTCTTGTTTGTTTTTCATCGTGCTCTTTTGGACCTGAGTTTGCTGTATTTGACAGGTTTGTCTACAATATTTAAAGGGGTTTTTGTTTTTGTTTGTAAGTCTCCTTGTGAAGTTAACAAGGACGGCAATAGGCTGGAACAGAACAGTTTGCCTTCAGCCTCACCCCCTACTATCATGGAGCAGCTACATGCTGAGAACGCCCAGCTTGCTCAGCAGCTGGTTTTGTTATCTGCCCAAGTTGCTCAGCTATCTGCCCAGGTTACTGCTGCTCCACCACCACCCAGGAGAAAATGCCAAGTAGCGAGGCCAGACAAATTTGATGGCAACCCGGACATGTTTTCTGTTTTCATGGGACAATGCCACTTGTACATTAGTGTGAAAGCAGATGATTTCCCCACTGACCGGGATAAAGTGGGGTTTATGATAAGCCTGCTTTCTGATTCTGCAGCTCGTTGGGGCACACCCTTGTTAGCTCAACGTAGCCCATTGTTGGATGACTTTGCGGGGTTTTGTGAGCACATGCGGTTGATGTATGAGGACCCCATCAAGACTCAGACAACTACCCGGCATTTGAAAGCCCTGAGGCAAGGCCGACGCCCCCTGCAGGGCTATATCAGCGAATTTCGGCTGCTTAGCCAGGATTCAGCCTGGAATGAGGCTGCGCTCATGGACGCTTTCCAGGATGGCTTGTCGGAGGAGATGTTGGATGAGTTGGCCCGTGTTGAGCTTCCCCCGGACCTTAATGGGCTCATTCATCTCTACCTGCGGATCGACGCCCGGCTGCAGCAGCGAAGGAGTCGCCGTGCTACCCCAGAGATCCGTAAGCCCCCCATTGTGAGTACGACCCCGGTCCAGAGGGAGGAGCCAATGGAGTTAGGTGCTGCTAGACCTCGTCTATCGGTGGCAGAGATGAACAGGCGGCGTTTGGGGGGGGTTGTGTTTTTATTGTGGGGACCCTGGACATTTGGCTGCTTTTTGCCCCAAGAAACGACGAGGGGCATCTGTGACGGAGCCGGTCCCGAGACTGCCTTCGGTTTCCCTGTTGGGAAACGGGCCACGCCCGACCTAAAAGGCCTTTTGGGTCGGGCGTCCCGCAACTCTGAATCACATTCTTCTGATACTGCCCACGGACCCCCAAAACATTTGATTTTGGATGCGCGCCTGCTTCTTCCTACGTTGCCCAAGGGGATTCCTGTCCATGCGTTGATTGACTCTGGGGCCATTACGAACTTTATGGACGCAGCATTTGTGGCTAAATGGGCAATTCCCCAATGCCCGGTGGATCCACCGATGTTAGTGGAGACCATTGATGGTCGAGTGCTTCTGTCTGGGCCAATTAAAGCCACCATGCAACCGCTATGTATGGCCATCAGTAATCATGAGAAGGCCATTCAGTTTTATATCACCTCAGACCTGCATTTTCCCATGGTCTTGGGAATGGCGTGGCTCCAGGCGCATGACCCCCAGATCTATTGGTCTCAGAACTTGGTCACCTTTCCAAGCCTGCAGTGTGTGGACCACACCCACCACATCTGTGCCGGTCAGGTAGAGGGGCCCACGGGGGTCTCCTTACCCTCTGAATTGGCAGAGTATGCTGATGTGTTCAGCGAGACTGAGGCGGATCGACTACCCCCGCACAGGCCTTATGACTGCCCCATTGACTTAGTCCCTAACGCGCCTCTCCCCGTGGGGCATTTGTATTACATGTCGGACCCTGAGTTGGCTGCATTGAGGGACTTTTTGGACAAGAATTTGGCTCGGGGGTTTATTCGGCCCTCGTCCTCGCCAGTATCTGCACCCGTACTCTTCGTCAAGAAGTCCGGTGAATTGCGGCTTCGCTGCGATTATCGGAAATTGAACGCCATCACAGTGCGCAACCAATACCCGCTGCCCCTCATCCCTGAACTCTTGGATCGGCTCTGTGAGGCCAGCTGGGTGAGGAGCATGAATGAGACTTGGAAGAATCACAACAGATGGACTTGCTAATTGACGCACGCAGGCGGCGTCAATTAGCCAGAGTAAGGCAACAGAGGTCAATGAAGCACCTCCAAAGTAAGAAGAAACGGCAAGGGGAGGCACCGCCTTAGGACTGCTAATTAAAGGGAGGAGTTGTGGGTGGTGCTGGTTGCTGAAGGCAACCGTTTGAAAACCACGTCTTGGAATCTTGATCTGTGACTTCTCTTGTGATTTCTTGTTTGTTTTTCATCATGCTCTTTTGGACTTGAGTTTGCTTTATTTGACAGGTTTGTCTACAATATTAAAAGGGGGTTTTGTTTTTGTTTGTAAGTCTCCAGCCTATTGCAGCAGCAGGGGTTTTGTCCTTGTGAAGTTAACAAGGACGGCAATAGGCTGGAACAGAACAGGACCCTCATTGATCGTGGGGGGCAGCAGCCCTCCTGTTTTATCTGAGGAAGCCCTCCAAACCAGCAGGGGAAAGACTGGCTACATTCTCATAGCCAGTCCAAAATTGCTGGCAATGGAAGACAACAAGCACTAACAAGCAATCTTACAGCAACGTGGATGAAACTGGGTGAGACCTGAGCCTCTTGTTATGATTTTAAGACCTCTTCCTGAAATCTGCCCAAAGCACTCCCCACGATGAGAGAAGGAAAGGGAATTTCTGCCCCATTCCCTCAGGAAAAGAAAATCAGAGAATTAATTACTTGGGGAAAATGGAGAAACCTACAAGACTAATTTGGAGTTTATTTATTTATTTGTGAGACTTATATACCGCTTTTAACTGCAAAGACTCTCTAAGCGGTGTACACCAGTAAGCAATGTGTATATATATTTACATTGGCCACAACAATCTGGGTCCTCATTTTACCTACCCCGGAAGGATGGAAGGCTGAGTCAACCTTGAGCAGGTGAGATTTGAACCGCTGACCTGCTGAACACAGTCAGCTAAAGTGGCCTGCAGTACTGCACTCTAACTGCTGCACCACCTCGGCCCGAATAACCAAAGACCTACATATACATATATATATATATATGTAGGTCTTTGGTTATTCGTGTTTTCTCCCACGTAAAATTGGAAGTGTCTTGGCGACGTTTCGACGAAGTCTCATTCGTCATCTTCAGGCTGGTGCTTTCGGCTTCGTGCTTCTAGGAGCAATGTGTGGTTGTAGCTGTTTCCTCCTTTTAACTGCCAGTGGGGGTATGAACTGATTGGATGAGAGCTTGGCTGTGTTCTGATTGGATGGAGGTGTGTTCTGATTGGTTAGGAGCTTGGCTGTGCTCTGATGGGCTGGGGGGGTTGGCTGTGCTCTGATTGGCTGGGGGGTTGGCTGTGCTCTGATTGGCTGGGGGAGTGTTCTGTTTGGGTGGGGGCTTTCTTGTGCTCAGGTTAGTCTGAGTTGCCGGGGGGTTTAAAATGGTGAGCTGCATAGCTAATTTTTGGCTTCGCGTTCGTGGTCGTGCCTCATCTTCATGGTGGGTGTCAGTTTGCTTCTTGTATGGATTGGAGGGGTTTAAAGTGGCTAATGATGCAGCTGTGGTCTGGCTTCTGGTTTGTGGTCATGCCTCATCATCGGTGTGGCTTTGGGTTTGCTTTTTGCGTGGATGTGTGGTGGTGACATCCTGTGTGGTTTTTGTGAGTGTGGGTCTGGTGTCATTTTTTGTGTTAGGGAGTCGTTTGTCAATCAGGGCGGGTTTCCAAATGGCTGGTAGGCGGGAGGTATCATCTCGTTTGTTCATGCTGTGTGGATGTTTTTCTATCTCGATGGCTTCTCTGATTATTCTGTTATTAAAATGTTCAGTTTTGGCGATAGTTCTGGTCTTTTTAAAGTCAATTTCATGTCCTGTGATTTTTAGGTGTTGGACCAGGGAAGAAGTTGGTTCCTCTTTTTTGACTGAGTTCTTATGTTCTTCAATGCGTGCACTTATTCTTCTGTTGGTTTGTCCGATGTATGTGGTGGGACAAGTGGTGCATGGGATTTCGTATACTCCTTGATTTTCTAATTCAATTTTATCTTTGGGGTTTCTTAGGATGGTGGATATTTTTCTGTTTGGGCAGAATGCTGTCTTAATGTTGTGTTTGTGGAGAATCTTACTGATTCTGTCTGTGGTGCCTTTTATGTAAGGGAGGAGGGCTTTGCCGTTTTCTTGTTCTCTGTCTTGGGTTTTAGTGGGGGTTTCTTTTTGGATTAGTTTGGTAATCTTATTTTGTTGGAATCTATTGGATGTAAGTACATTAGTGAGAGTGTGTAGTTCGGTTTTTAGGTGTTGTTCATCAGCTAAGCGTTTTGTTCTAGAGATGAGTGTCTTGGCTACGGAGTTGATCTGTGCTGGGTGGTGGTGTGAGAGAGCATGCAGATAGCGGTTTGTGTGTGTTTTCTTCTGGTAGATGGTGTGTCCTAGGGAGCCATTGGATTTCTTGTAGACTAAGACATCTAGGAAGGGAAGTTGGTTATTAGCTTCTGTTTCCATGGTGAACTGTATTTTGGGGTGTAGGCTGTTGAGGTGTATGAGGAAGTTGTCCAGTTTTTCTTTCCCATGTGGCCAGATTATGAAGGTGTCATCTACGTATCTGAGCCAGAGTTTGGGTTTGTGTTCAGATTTTTCTAGAGCTTGGGTTTCAAAGTGTTCCATGTAGAGGTTTGCAATGACAGGTGAGAGGGGTGATCCCATGGGTGCGCCTTCTATTTGTTTGTATTTTTGTCCATTATAGATGAAGTATGTGTTGGATAGACAATGGTTGGTCAGATCTAGGATGTGTTTGGGGGGTTATATTTGTTTTGAATAGCTGTCAAGGCTTCTTTGATTGGCACTTGGGTGAAGAGGGATATGACATCGAAGCTCACGAGTAGGTCACTGGGCTGTAAGTTTTGTTTCTTTATGATCTCTGTAAACTGGAATGAGTTTTTTACGTGTGAGGTGATGGATTCTGCATAGGGCTGTAGTTGTTTGGCGAGAAATTTGGCTAGGTTTTGTAGAGGTGAGCCTATGGAGCTGACTATGGGTCTCAGTGGGGTTCCTTCTTTGTGTATCTTGGGGAGACCATAGAGTTTGGGGCATCTGGATGATTTCTCTCTGGGAATGATTCTTTGCTGGATCTCTTCGCTAATGGGGGAGGCTTTTATTTTGGATCTGGTGGTTTTTTCCAGGTAGGTGGTGGGATCTGTGTTTAGGGTTTGTATGTGGGGTCTTGGAGTAGGTTGGTTAATTTGGTTTAGTAGTCAGATGTGTTCATAACCACCGTGGCGTTGCCCTTGTCTGCTGGTAGGATTATTATGCTGGTGTCTTCTTTCAGGTTACGTAGTGCTGTCTGTTCCTCTTTGGGTAAGTTGCTTTTGGGTGGCTTGCTGGTGCAGAGGATGTTGGTGATTTCGAGTCTGATTCTGTTAGCGTCGTCGGGGTTTATTTTGGTCAGGCTGGTTTCAACTCCATATATAATGGTTTCAGTGGGGATGTGCTTGGGAGCGACTGCAAAGTTGAATCCTTTGGAAAGGACATTGGTTTCGGCTTTGGTGAGGATCCTATCTGAGATGTTATGCACTGTTTGTTTCATGTGTGGCTGTGAGGGAGGAGGGGTTTGTTTCTGGCGTTCTTGTAGTCTTCAGAGTTTGTTGGTGTGTGTGTCTGTCTTGAGGGTGGTCTGTTTGGTAATCTTATTTCTTTGGAATCCATTGGATTCATACATAAAAGGCACCACAGACAGAACCAGCAATATCCTCCACAAACACAACATCAAGACAGCATTCTGCACAAACAGAAAAATATCCACCATGCTGTGTTTATGCAATTAATCAATGAGGTTCTTCATGAGCACTTGTACAAGGGGGTTTTAGTTTACCTTGATGACATCTTAATCTACATCAAAACCAAGGCAGAGCACGTTAAATTAGTTAGAGCAGTACTAAATAAACTGCGCTCTTCTAAGTTGTATGCCAAACTCTCAAAATGTGAATTCCACAAAGATTGCATCAACTATTTGGGTTACTGCATCTCCAGCGAGGGTGTGGAGATGGACTCAGAAAAAGTACGAGCTGTGCTGGAGCGGGCTCCCCCTTGTACTAGGAAACAATTACAAAGCTTTTTGGGCTTTGCAAATTTTTACTGGCAGTTCATTCCCTCGTTTACACAAATCACACTCCCCATTACAAATCTGTTAAAGACCAAAAGCAGCGACAAGCCGAAACCCAGCCAGCCACTGAAATGGACAGGGGAGTGTCAAGCCACATTCGAAAAACTAAAGAGGCTTTTCTCTGCAGAGCCAATTTTAAAGCACCCGGATCCGGAGAAAGCTTTTGTTATTCAGGCTGATGCTAGTGACGTGGCCATGGGGGCAGCCCTCCTTCAGAGGAATGAGGAGGGCTAAATGCAACCTTGTGCTTATACTTCTAGAAAACTGTCTGAAACTGAACAGTGGTGGGCAGCCTGGGAGAATGAAGCCTACATTGTACAATGGGCACTCCTAACCTGGAGGTATTTCCTAGAGGGGAGTAAAATACCATTCCAAGTGTGGACTGATCATAAGAACCTTGAAGCTATCAAAACCCCTAAAAAGTTGTCACCTAAACCAGGGCTTTTCAACCGGTGGTACGCGTACCACTTGTGGTACATTAATGAATGGCAGGTGGTACACAGCCCTGCCTAGCCAAGTGCAGTGGGGGAGGGAAAGAGCCAGCACAGGCAAGGACTTACAGTGAGAGAGTACTCTGGAGCTGCAAAGGCCCCAGGCTCACTTATGGCTCACCCTCCCCCATGAGAAAGGAGGAGGGGGGTGGAGACAGGAGAGCCTATAAAAGGAGGCAGTTTGGGCAGGAGAGGGAGAGAGAGAAAAAGCAGCAGCCTTGGGAGGAGGCAGAGTCAGCTGCACCACAGGGGAAGAAGAAGAAAAAGGGGGAGGGGGAGGGTGGGGGGAGAGGAGATCAAGCAGGCTGGCCATGAGCCAATCTACAGCTGCTGTGGCAGCTATCTGTGCTGGCAGCAGCAAACAGGCAAGAAATGCAGCAGGGGAGGGGTCGCCTTCCAAGAGGAATGAAAAAAGGCAGCAATGGCTGGAGGTGAGGCACGGAGGAGGGAAGGAGATGGAGAGTGGAAGGATTCTTATGTGCTTTTGTGACTTTGAAGTTCTGGGATTTGTGCAATGAGGGCTTTGTGTTCTTAAGGAGTGTTTGGCAATTTCTATTTGGCTGATGGTCTTATCTTCTATTGCTCTGCTGTTGTTAGCTGTAAGTTTTGCTGCAAGGGATTTTGAAGTATTTTTCTCCTGATTGGATTTTGCCTGTAGCATTCCTTTACTTAGGAATGGAGCCATTTGGGGAGGTTGCCTTAGCCGGCAGCCAGTACTTACATTTTTTTTTTCTTCCTTAAGTGCCGGCTGCACTCCTTACTTTCCTTTCTAGCCAGTAGCTAATTCTTAAAGGGGAATGTGCCTTTTTAAGCTAGTTCACTCAGCAGCTTGTCTTTACTGTCTCTGGAGGTCTTGCCTTGTTTGATCAATATATTGAAGAGGGAAAATATGGAGAGGGGTTCAAATTCTTCCTTCAGAAGGAGATGGGAATGAGAAAAAGGGAGGCAGGGAAGGGAGGGAGGAAAGGAAGTCCCACCTTAGCACTTGGCCACCAGAAGCTCTGCCATTGACTTTGCTTGTCAAAAGGTTGCAGAAGGGGATCACATGACCCTGGAATACTGTGACCATTATAAATATGAATCAGTTGCCAAGCATCCAAATATAAATCACATGACCCTGGGCATGCTGCAATGGTCATAAATGTGAAAAATGGTTATAAGTCATTTCAATGCATATTGTACATATTTCAGAGTAAACCGGAACCGAGTAAAATATTGGGCCCACTGGACATGTTTCGGCGATAAGCGTCGTGGCTTTTGTAGCGCTTCTAGGTTCCGGTGATCAGTCCACACCTCAAACGGTCGACGAGATCCTTCTAACAAATGCCGCCATGTCACCAGTGCCCATTTGACGGCAAAGGCTTCTTTTTCCCAAATAGCCCACCCTCGCTCCGTCGTGGTGAATTTGCGGGACGTATATGCACAGGGCTGCAGCAACCCCTGTTGGTTTTGTTGTAGTAAAATGGCCCCCACAGCCACGTCACTTGCATCAGCCTGGACGACAAACTGGGTGTCGTGGTTTGGATGGAGCAATACCGGCTCTTTGTGAAAAAGTGCTTTGAGCTCCTCGAACGCCTTCTGACAGGCCACGGTCCACCCTACCAGCTGGCCAGGTCGTGGTTTACCCTGTAGGTGTTTTGTCTTCAGGAGTTCTGTTAGAGGGTGGGCCACGGCAGCAAACGATGGGATGAATTGCCGGTAGAAATTGGAGAACCCCAGAAAGCTTTGCAACTGCCTTCGTGTGGTGGGCGCCTGCCAGTCGAGAACCGCTTTAACTTTAAGTGGGTCCATCTCCACTCCCGCCGCCGATATGCGATAACCAAGATAGTCCAACCGGTCACAGTGAAACTCGCACTTGGATAGCTTGACGTATAACTTCGCCGCCAGTAATTTTTCCAATACCTGCCGTACCAGGTCAATATGTTCCTCCATAGTTTTAGTATAAATAAGAATGTCGTCAAGATAGATGAGGACCCCCCGATATAGGTGTTCGTGCAGTACCTGGTTGATCAACTGCATAAATACCGCGGGGGCCCCCTGTAGCCCGAATGGAATGACCCGGTACTGAAAACTACCTAACGGGCAATTGAACGCTGTCTTCCACTCATCTCCACATCGTATTCGTACTCGATAGTACTCCTCCCGAAGGTCCAACTTAGTAAATATCCGCCCTTTCCCTAATTGGGCTAGTAGGTCTTTCATGAGCAGGAGTGGGTACTGATGTTCCACACACACAGCGTTCAGACCTCGGAAGTCGACGCAGAGACGAAGCGACCCATCCTTTTTCTCTCGGAACAAGACAGGAGCAGCAACCCGGGAATGAGCCAGTTGGATGAAGCCTCTTGCCAGATTTACGTCAATGAATCGTCGCAACTCCTCCAGTTCCCTGGGTGCCATGGCATACATCCGAGGCTTTGGTAGTTTAGCCCCGGGTTCGATTTCAATGCCACAGTCCGTCGGCCTATGAGGGGGTAGTTGGTTGCACTCCTCCTCGCTAAACACTTCAGCCAGGTCCTGATACTCCCCAGGGAAAAGGTCCTTCCCCCCTCTAACTCCACACACCAGGGCTGGGTTGACTGGGCTTGGGGCCTGTAAATGATCTTTTGGCTGCTGATCAGGGGGCTGGGGCCCAACACCCAGGCGTACCTTGCGGTACCCACCCTCCCACCAAATGGTGGGCTCCCATTTATCCAGCCATGCCAGGCCGAGGATCACGGCCTCACTCATAGCTGGGGCCACAACAAACCAGATGGTTTCTCAATGGGCCCCAAGCTCCAAACGCACTGGTTCCGTGATGTGGGTCGCCGGAGCCCCGCCTAACAGGGAACCATCTACCATCTCAAATCGCACAGGCTGGGCCAATCTATGTAGCTGGATTCCATGCTCCAGAGCCAATGCCCAGCTTATCAAACACCAGGTACACCCTGTGTCTATCAGCGCCCGGCATTCCCATCGTACCCCGGACTGTGGACTCGTCAACACTATGGGCAAGACGAAAGGGGCTATGGGCTCAATTACCATCGGATCGTCGTCACTCTCGTCAGCCGGTTGATACTGCGCCACAGCCGTAGCATCCTGATCTGGTGGTAACACCCACGGAGTCGAAGGGGTTTTCGGTTGTTTCGCAGCTTTTGACGCGTCAGGACCCTTTTTTGGCGTCGGAGCAGGTCCTCTTGGTGTTCCGGATCCCCGTGGAGTAGGAGTCGGACACTCAGCTGCCCGATGCCCCGGCTGATTACATCGGAAGCAACGGAATGACGTGCCACCAGATGGACCGGTCGCCCTGGGATAACCAGCCAGACCGACGGGTTGACTCTATCTACTCTCCCTTGGCTTCCCCACAGGTGGTCGTGCCCGACCGGTGTCCCGGTTCCTCTGGAGCTCCCTGAGGTTAGTGTCAAGGTCTGCTGCTACCCAAAACCACTCCCGGAGGCGGTTGGGGATACCCCTATAGATACACGCTTGGTGCAATTCCTGATCAAGCCCAGCTCGGAAATGGTGGATCACTAACCTTTCCGGCCACGACGAGCTAAGCCGGCCGGCTAGCCATCGGAAATCACGGATATACTCCGCTACGGGCCGGCCCCGCTGTTTCAAGGAAAGGAGCTCCGACTCAGCCCGCTGAATACGGGAGGCGTCTTCGAATCGACTATGAAGCGCCTCCAGAAACAATCCCACGTTGCCAAGCTCCCTGGCATGATCGCTATAGAGGTCGGCAGCCCAGGCTGCCGCCTCCCCCTGTAGCCCCGCCGTGACCGCCACTACCATAGCCCATTGAGATGGGTATAAATGGGCATACCGATCGAGGTCGCTGACCACGTGGCTCAGGAACATAGCCAATCTGTCCGGGTCCCCGTCGAAGGATATGGGAATAGACAGTGGGGCCCACTGATGACCTGGGCCCCATGGTGCAGGTGGCACCATCCCACCACTCCCAACCGGTGTGGTTGAGCCAGGTGCAGCAGCTCGGCTTTGTGCCATCCTGCCAGGAGGTTGAGCCCAGCCAACGGCCCCTGGACCACTGGGCCAGGCTATCTGGCCCAAAGGCCCTGCAGAACCCAGCCCAGAGATACCAGGCCCCGTTGTCACTGCATCCCCCAGCTGGGGCAGCCGGAGCCGAGGACTGCTTAACCGGAACTGCGACGTGTCCGCCCATCCGGAGGTGCCGTCCAACCGCTGCCTCGAGGAGAAGCCCTGGCAGCTGCCTTCACTGAACTGTTCACGGAGGACGTGCAATGTATACTCCCCTGGAGCATACTCTTCGTCATGTCCTATTAATCGTCTTTCCCTTCATCCCAGCAGGGATGACCTGCCCGGAGGGTTACGAGGCCTCCCAGCATCCAGGGATGTTACCGCTGGGCTCTGCCACCATTCTTCCCTTGGCTTGGCGACCTCAGTCTCCTTGGCCACTGCCAAGGGGCCAGGCACCTGGGTGGTCTTGGGCCTCACCACCGGTTGCTCCTCCCCTGTCACGGCCGTCTGGATAGAGTCTGCTGGGACAGCCGGTGCAGCACCAGCCACTGCAATGTCCTCTACCTGAGGAGCGTCTTGCGTCCCTCCCGCCATTCCCTAGAGATGGAGTAAGGGCAGAAGGTAGCAAAAGGAAGGGGGAGTGCTGACTTACTGACAATCCAAGTCCTTCGTCGTCCGAAATGAAAACCAAGAACGCAGGAACTCAGTGCACGTCAGGAAGTTTATTCACTGCCTAACTAACAAAGTCAGCACTGGGAATGGTTTGTTCCCAGTGCTCTTTATAACATGACCACGCCCACATCCCCACCCTCCGCCCACAAACCACCATCCACCTGATCACCCTTATAATTCCTCCCTTGTGATTTAATCCCACTTCCCGTGAAACCCCGCCCCCCTTGGTCCAGCGCCTGTCCGCCTGCCGCCCCCGCACATCCGGTTCCCTCGGATTTGGTGAGTGTGGCCATTCAGTGTATTCCAGCCAGGAGAGCTCTCTGTGCCTTCTCCTAGTGCCGCGATGCTGGGTCCCGCAGGGCTTGGTCTCCATCCCCAGGTGGTTGGCAGAGCATACCGTTGCAGGCGTGAAAGTAGGTGAGTCCGTCTGCTCGGCTGCCGGCCGGTCCCCAATGCTCAGCTGGCCGGCGGAGCGTTCAGCGCCGCCCCTGCGGCTTCTACGGTGGCCGGCGAGGGGCAATAGTCACGTGGCGCTGCCGGCCAGTCCCCGACGCTCAGCTGGCCGGCGGAGTGTTCTGCGCCGGCCCCTGCGGCTTCTGCGGCGACCGGCGAGACGCCAGGACGTGTGGGTTTGTTGACTGCGTGGACTGGCGGTGGTGGGGTTGTTCCTCCGCTCCTCCCCCGAATGGCAAGCCCCGTGGGGCTTGACACTAAGTTCTTTGTGCAGCACATCTATTGATTCCATGGGGCTCCACAATGTATAATTTCAGACAGGGGGGTTCAATTCACCTCTAAGTTCTGGAGAGTGTAAGAGCGTCCTGCTTCGACTATAAATCAATCAGGAACGATGCAGTAATCAACATGAATTTATTGCTCGATGTTGAAAACAAAGTCAGCTCTGAAGGAATTCCTTGCCCGGTGTCCCAAATATATCCCGTCACCACACCCACCTCGTACGCCCTAATTATCCCAATTACTCCCATAAAGTACAGCTCCACCCACACCACACCCCATTTCCTCTTGCGTCAGCTTTTGGTTCTGTAGAGTCTCGCTAATCAATAGATTAGTGCTGCAAGTACATCTCCTTCCCCCCCCCATCCACCTAACAGCTACAATGTGTCAGACCCAGCGTTCTAGTTCAGCGTGTCTGTCCGGTATAGTTTCAATCTATGTCCTGTCCTCTTCGACGTTTGGTTAATCACGTGGTTTGGTTGGTCACGTGGTTCGCGCGTCACTGGGGAAGCGCCAGCAGCGCCCTGGTAACGGCTCCTTCGATCCCACGCACGCAGGAATGTTCGGGATGCCTGGAGGTTGAATGGGCCGTTCGGCGTCAGCAGGAGGACTTAATGTACCGGTATTATTCATGCTGGGTCTGACATTCGGCTTCCCCTCACCACAAGGCCCCCTGAAATAGAACACAAGAAATCATTCATATCCTCTAGCCCATTTTGGTAATGTTATCTATCCTCCCTTTTCTTTGGTCTGTGTGGCCATGTCTTGTGGTATTGGTGGATCAGGCTAGGGGCACAGACATCTTCCCTTCGTACCCAGGAAGCATCAGATAAAGGGTATCCCTTCCATAACACTAGATAGTATAGGTTACCCCTTCGCATCCGTGAGTCTATTATGCCTTGGATTTCATATCGTCCCGGGGTGATGGGTCCCGGTGGGTCCTTATGGGGTTCCCCTTTCACAGGCTTCAATAGACTCACGTGGAAGACCGGGTGTATCTTACCAAGCATTTCCGGCAATTGCAGTTGTACCGTAACAGGGTTGAGGATACGTACTATTCGGAAGGGTCCAATGTATTTTGGCGCTAGCTTCTTGCATGGCACCTGTAACTTAATATACTTGGTAGATAAGTATACTTGGTCTCCCACCCGTAATTGGAATGGCGGTCTACGTCCTTTATTACCCTGTTCTTTTGCTGTCTGTTCCGCTTGTTGCAGTGCATTTTTTACTTTACTCCATACGTGACCTGCACGGGATAACCAGTCCCCAGTTTGATGTTCCAGTGGTTCCTGCGACTCGCCCCCGGGCAATGGAATTGGATCATACCCGTAAACTACTTGAAATGGGGACAATCCTGTGCTTTTGTGTACTGCGTTATTATACGCTAATTCTGCAAATGGCACAAAATCTATCCAATCCGACTGCTGGTAAGATACATAGGAGCGTAGATAGCGCGCAATCGCTGCGTTGGCCCGTTCCGACGCCCCATTGGTACAGGGATGGTATGCGGAACTTAGTCCTTGGGTGGTTCCGATGCTTGCGAGGAATCGACGCCAGAATTGGGCCGTGAATTGAACACCTCGGTCTGAAATAATTCGACGGGGCGCTCCGTGTAGCCGGTAAATGTGTTGCACAAACAATTTGGCTAACTTTTTAGCGGACGGCAGGCCTTTGCAGGGAATAAAGTGTGCCTGCTTTGAGAATAGATCTACAACCGTCCATATGACCGTATAGCCCCTGACGTTTGGTAAATCAACGATGAAGTCCATCCCAACATCCTGCCAGGGTCGAATTGGGTCGGATACTGTTTGTAACAATCCCATCGGTCTTTTTGGTACTACTTTTGCCTGTGCACAAACATGACATTCCTTGACATACCGTTCAATGTCCTTCCTCAAGCTCGGCCACCAGAACCGGCGCCTCGCCAAATGTAGCGTTTTTACAAAGCCAAAATGGCCCGCCACTTTGGAGTCGTGGCATTGGTGGTATACCCGATTCCTCAAGTCTTGGGGAACATATAACCTACTTCCATACCAAGCCAATCCATTACGATGGGTCAACAGTCCCGGATTTGCCAGTATCCACGGATCAGTCAACAATACGGTCTTTAGTTCCTCCTCAAATGTTATTAATTTTGCGCACCCATCCATCTGTGTGGAACCTATACTGTCCGAAGGTAGGATAGCCTGAACCACCTGTTCCTTCCTACTGTCGTACTGCGGTAATCGGGAAAGTGCATCTGCTAAGAAGTTCTTCCCTCCCGGTACGACCTTCAGGTGGAACTTAAAACGTTGAAAATACTGCGCCCATCGAACGTGTTTCGGCGCTAATTTCCGTGGAGTTTGGAGAACCGCTAAGTTCTGGTGGTCCGTCCATACCTCGAAGGGGAACTGTGCACCCTCCAACAAATGGCGCCAGGTGGACAGTGCCCATTTCACCGCAAACGCCTCCTTTTCCCACACCGCCCACCGTCGTTCTGTGTCGGTAAACTTTTTGGAGGTATATGCACACGGTTGTAGTTTACCTTGTACATTACGTTGCATCAAGAGTGCTCCGACGGCCACATCACTGGCGTCGGCCTGTACTACGAATGGCTTACCCGGGTCCGGATGTATTAACACCGGCTCTTCCGCAAATAGTCTTTTTAGAGACTCGAAGGCATGTTGACAGGCCACAGTCCAATCTAAAGATTGTTTCGGTCGGGGTTTTGCGGTGGCATTTCTGGTGCGTAATAATTGAGTTAATGGTAGGGCCACGTCAGCGAATGAGGGGATGAATTGTCGATAGAAATTGGCAAACCCCAAGAACCTCTGAAGCTGACGACGGGTTCTTGGGGCCTGCCATTCCAATACACTGCGCACCTTACTCGGGTCCATTTCTATCCCCGTTGCTGAAACTCTAAACCCTAAATAATCAATGCGATCCTTGTGGAACTCACATTTTGATAGTTTACAGTATAGGTTGGCATTCAATAATTTTCTTAATACCGTCCGTACCAACTGTACATGGTCCTCTAACGTTTGTGAATATACGAGTATATCATCAAGATATACAAGAACGCCTCTATATAGGTGGTCATGCAACACTTCGTTGATCAGCTGCATAAATACGGCTGGTGCTCCTTGTAATCCAAACGGCATTACCTTGAATTGATAGCTGCCTAGTGGACAGTTAAACGCTGTTTTCCACTCATCCCCTTCTCTGATTCTTACCCTATAATATGCTTCACGGAGGTCTAGTTTTGTAAAGATCTTTCCGGCCGCTAAATGGGTAAGGAGGTCTTTCATAAGTGGCAGGGGGTATACTGGTTCTATACATACAGCGTTCAGACCTCGAAAATCTACACATAATCGTAACCCTCCGTCCTTTTTCCCTTGGAATATGACAGGGGCCGCTATCTTCGAACGCGCTGGCTCTATAAAACCCCTAGCCAAGTTTTTATCGATGTATCTCCTCATCTCCTGCAATTCAGCGAATGTCATAGGATACATCCTGGGCTTGGGTAGTTTAGCGCCAGGAACAAGTTCGATGGCACAATCTGTCGGTCTGTGAGGTGGCAGACTGTCACACTCCTGCTCGCTAAATACCGCCGCAAGGTCGTTATACACCTGCGGGTATTCGACCTCACCCCTCTCCTGCACTGGTTTTGAGGTGTTCAACTTCCCATCCCTATCTGGGTCTTCCATGGCCCGTGGGTGGGGCCCCACCTCAATCCTTAGATGTCGAGAGCCCGCCGCCCACCAGATAGTTGGTGTCCATTTGTCCATCCACGCCAATCCAAGAATAACTGACTCGGACATAGTAGGAACGACTATAAATCTTATAGTTTCCCAATGTCCCCCTATATCCATTCTGACAGGCTCTGTCACCAAGGTGGTCGGAGCCCCTCCTAACAAAGAACCGTCCACCTGCTCAAATCGAATTGGAGACTTTAGTCGAGCCACTCTGAGCTGCATCTGTTGCACCACCCCCTTACTGATTAGGCACCTAGTACATCCTGTATCTAGTAATGCCTGAAGGGGTTTCGACTCACCAGTAACCGGGCTTGTCAACGTGATTGGAATGGTGAATGGTACGATGGGTTCACTCACCATTGGATCCTCCACCGGTCCTTCCTCCTCATGTTCCTGTAATCCAGGGGACGCATCATCGAGGGGTTGTTGGATGGGGGTCTGACCCAGTTGGTAAGCGACCCTTGACTTCTCCACTGTTCTCTTTGGCGTAGCGCCTGGTTTGCCGATCGCCGTTGGTGTACCTATTGGCTCGGGGATTCCACATTCCGCTGCCCTATGGCCTGGTCGGTTGCAGCGGAAGCATTTGAAAATAGGTCTTGGACGTACCGTACCCTGCATGGTTTGCGTGGAGCCACCTACAGGTTGATCCTGATTCCTACGGGGTCTATCCTCCCGTCCTCCGGGACGATCCCTTAGCCCAATGTCCAACTCTACTGCTGCCCGAAACCAATCAGCCAGGCGTCCTACCACTCCCCTGATTATACATGCCTGACGTATGTTGGTATCCAGACTGTTGCGGAAGTGGTGAATTAACAAGCTGTCTGGCCACGATCTAAGTTTCCCTGCTACCTTTTGAAACTCACGAATGTATTCCTGCACTGGCCTGCCCCTTTGCCGCAAATTCACTAACTGGGCCTCCGCCCGTTGTAGGCGTGTTGGATCCTCAAACCTCGTTTTCAGTGCATCGAGGAAAAGGCCTACATCGGCTAACTCTCTAGCCTGGTCACTATAGAGATCTGCGGCCCAAGCGGCAGCCTCCCCTTGCAAGCTAGCCGTGACTGCCACCACCATCGCCCAATTGGATGAGTACAGGGTTGTATACCGGTCTAGATGATTAAGTACGTGGCTAAGAAATACCTCCAGGCGATCCGGATCTCCCTCAAATGTGAGCGAAATTGGGGGAGGATTCCAAACCATATTCTGAGGCCATGGGGCTGGCCCCTGTCCACCATACGGGACCGTCTCTGGACGTGCCTCAGGACGGGGTCCTACTCCCAGGGGTCCCTCCACGTCTCTCTCAGGACCCTCCGGGTGATCCCGCACTCCCCGTGTACCCAGTCCATACCGTGGGAGCTCTGCTCCGGTTTGCCTTGCTACTGGGTCCCGTGGGGTGAAGCGACTGTCTGGCTGCAATTTAAACTCCGGGCTTGACAATTGGAAATGGGACATATAAGGCGGGCTGTCCTTAATGGGGCTGCGGATGGTATTGGGATAAATACGTTCCCCGAATTGTTCCCTAAGAACATCTAACGTATATTGTCCTGGGGCCGTGGAACAGCTCCAGTCCTCTCCTTCATCTCCAGTCATCCGACGCTCCCTCCAGCCCGTGAAACTCGGTGCCAATCGCCGTCCCTTACCATCCTCCGGGAGGCCTGAGGTTGAGCCGAACCACCATTCATCGTCTGCGGTCGCCGATCTGCGCTGCCTGATTCCCGGTGCAGCAGCCGTGGGGAGACGTCCTCTCTCCTTTGGCCTCACTACCGGTTGCTCCTCCCCCCCGGCCTCGGCATCCGGACTCTCCATCTGCTCGTCGGCCTCCGCAGGCCCCTCACCAACAACTGGGTCTTCTCCCTGTGTCCCTTCAGCCATAGTTTCACAGTACCAGTTAGCCGCGAAATGTGTATGAAGGTTGAGAGCTGACTTAAATGTAAGAGCGTCCTGCTTCGACTATAAATCAATCAGGAACGATGCAGTAATCAACATGAATTTATTGCTCGATGTTGAAAACAAAGTCAGCTCTGAAGGAATTCCTTGCCCGGTGTCCCAAATATATCCCGTCACCACACCCACCTCGTACGCCCTAATTATCCCAATTACTCCCATAAAGTACAGCTCCACCCACACCACACCCCATTTCCTCTTGCGTCAGCTTTTGGTTCTGTAGAGTCTCGCTAATCAATAGATTAGTGCTGCAAGTACATCTCCTTCCCCCCCCCCATCCACCTAACAGCTACAATGTGTCAGACCCAGCGTTCTAGTTCAGCGTGTCTGTCCGGTATAGTTTCAATCTATGTCCTGTCCTCTTCGACGTTTGGTTAATCACGTGGTTTGGTTGGTCACGTGGTTCGCGCGTCACTGGGGAAGCGCCAGCAGCGCCCTGGTAATGGCTCCTTCGATCCCACGCACGCAGGAATGTTCGGGATGCCTGGAGGTTGAATGGGCCGTTCGGCGTCAGCAGGAGGACTTAATGTACCGGTATTATTCATGCTGGGTCTGACAGAGAGCTTTTCTGGACCTTTTGGGTTCTAGTCAGGGATTATCATCTAGTCATCCTAAAATAAATGTGGGGGAAAGAGAGACTGAACTCAGTTCTAGAACGGTACCTTAGGTGCTTTATCAACTATCAACAAGATAATTTGACTGATCTATTGCCATTTGCTGAAGTCACATATTATAATGCTGTGCACTCAAGTACTGGTTATACCCCATTCCAGGTTGCCAATGGACAGACATTTGTCCCCATTCTGGAACTGCCCGCTAAAGAACCTGATATCCCCTCCTTGCAAGAATGGATCAAACAGTTGCAAAATACCTGATCAGTAGTATGGAAAGCACTAGATGAAGCCAGAGAAGCCTATAAGGCCCAGGCTGATAAAAAGAGGATGGAGCATAAACCTTTTAAGATTGGAGACAGAGTTTATCTTTTTACCAAATATTTGCAATCTTTGCAGCCCTGCAAGAAACTTGGTCCTAAGTTTGTTGGACCTTTCCCCATTAAACGCATTATCAATCCAGTAACTGTGGAATTAGAGCTCCCTAAGGGCCTAAGACAGATCCATCCTGTCTTTCAATGTAGTTTGCTCAAACCTGAGATTATTTCTAATCTTAGACCCCCCCAGCCCGTCCAGTACCTACACCAGTATGGGTAGAGTGGGAACAACACTTTGAAGTGCTAGACATCCTCGATTCCTGCAAACACCATGGCTCCACTCAATATTTAGTAGCTTGGAAAAACCTTCCCTCTTCTCAGAATGAATGGGTATACAAAAAGCATGTTAGAGCTTCTAAGCCTTAAGAGATACTTCAACACGAAGTTCTAAATTAGAGACCACACTCAAATGTTCAATTTAATACCATTATATACACTCCTATCGCAAGGCCCCCCCTTCCCTCCCCTTCGGTCCCATTTAAAAGGACTTCGGGGGTCACAATCTCATCTGAGACGCCTAACCAGAATACATCACCCCTCCCCCTGATTACATCCGTTTCAAAACTTCCTCTGGCCACTTCCCTTTTGTTGTGTTAAGTCCATCTTGTGAAAAGGGGAGAGCGGATACAGAAGCAATAAACAAAGGCAATAAACAAGGCAAATGGACATTCCCCCCTTCCCCTCCAGAAGACTTAGGATAGGAATGGGTTTAAAGAATCATTTTATTTTATTTTTTTTATTGAAAAGTTTTATAAAAATTACAGTATACACCCCAAAACCCACCCACCCTAACCCCCCTTCTCCCTCCCCCACTTCCCAGAGCTGAGTACAGGGTTACAAATATAATAATCAAACTCTAACTAACATTAACCAACTGCATAAATAACAAAGTCCATAATGCGCTTTAACTCCCCTTTAACATAAGTATAAACAAATTAAAAAAAACATAATATAAACAAGTCAATATTATTAAACAATACAATATCCAAATTGTTAAACAATACTAATACTAAAAATAATAATAAAACTAATAAAAATTCAACTATAATAAACTATTAATAATAATAATACTCTAAAATTTACTCATAAACTAAATGGAACTTTTTAGTCCCATATTTATTCTGAATATAATCTATCCATCTTCTCCAGACTGAAATGTATCTTTCTTGTGAATGATCCTTCAAGTAAGCAGAAATTTTCACCATTTCTGCTAAATTTGACACTTTAAGCGTCCATTCTTCTATAGTAGGCAAGCAATCCTTCTTCCAATATTGCCCTACCAATAACCTTGCAGCTGTTAGCAAGTTCAACATCAAATTAATTACTTTAGCATCACAATCTACAATAACACCCAATAAAAATAATTGTGGGGTAAACTTTATCTTTCTCCTAAAAATCTTTTGAATGTTCCACCAAATCTTAATCCAAAAAGCTTTTATATTTCTACAAGTCCACCAGATATGAAAATAAGTAGCATCCAAGCTACCACATCTCCAACATTTGGGCTGTAAATTGGGATACATACAAGACAACCTTTTAGGATCCAGATGCCATCTATAAAACATTTTGTAAAAATTTTCTCTTAAATTTTATGCCTGGGTAAATTTTACATTTCTAACCCAAATTACCTCCCATATATCCAATAGAATTGGTTCTTGAATATTTTGGGCCCATTTTACCATATAATCTTTAACTAAATCCATTTCCGAATCCAATTCTATGAAAGCATTAAAAATTCTCTTTATATGCGCTCGATTTTGATCTTTAATCTTTTTTACCAAATTCTCATCCATTAAGCTAATACCAACCTTTTGATCTAACTTCCACCTAACCAACAATTGATTATACTGAAACCAAGACTTTTCTTGCTTTAACTCAACTAACGGTTTTAATTGCCAATCATTCCCTACCAATCTAAGTAATTCCTTATAAGAAATCCTATCCAAATTCACACCCATAGATACCCCCTCTATCACGTGTCCAGGAATCCCCCAGATTGGTATTTTATAATTTAACCTATAATAATACTTCTTCCAGACATGCAATAAAGCACTTCTTAAAATATGAGATTTAAAAGCCTGGTCAACTTTTTTGTTATAAATTAAGTATGCACGCCACCCTGCCAGAGCTGCTGGGACGTGCTATATTGCATCAGCTGCTGCTAGAGCTGTAAGTTTTGGGAGAATCCACCAGGAAAGTAGCTAGGCCCTGATTGGATCTCCATTATATTTATAGTGTATTATACTGTATTTAAACTCCATTTCGACTCCTGCCGGAGCTGCTGGGACGTGCTATATTGCATCAGCTGCTGCTAGAGCTGTAAGTTTTGGGAGAATCCACCAGGAAAGTAGCGGCCCACGAGCCTAATGGCGCATGAATCATATAACTAAAAATCATAAACAGCAGCAGTACATTCAGGGCAAGTGTGTCTGAGATCCCCTGTAACTAAGAATGTCTGGCTTAGTTCAGTGCAACACTTGCTTTGCAGCTGTCTTTCGCAGTACCCTTTTCAAACTTGGAAACTGTCCTATCTGTAAACAAATCACTAGCCTACAAGGACAGATCATTTACCTAGTGTTGAGTCCTTGGCTTAATGGCAAATGAGCACAGAACATCTCGTAGTTTCAAGAAGTCTTTATTGTAGTCTCTTCTGCTCCGTTACAGCTCTGAGGCTCGCAGGCCTCTCTGCTTCCCTTAATAACGTTCCCCGGGCAGAATGGCAACAATTAGGTGCGCTCCGCGCCTCGCGCATGTGCACGAAGCCAGCGCCAGCCAGTCTGGTCCGGGGCAGCTTGCAACTGCCCGGGACCATTGCAACGTCCCGAGCCTGCCTTTGCAGGCTCAGGACACAACACCCCTTCCCCCCCGGCTAAGACTAATAAACTATATTGATAGTTACACGCAACCTCAACACGAGCGTGGTGTGCCAACCAATGCTCCAAATGGTACCGGGCTATTGTTCTGGGATTAATACCCAATGCCCGTATTTCCAAATTTCCCAACAGCAGACACCCTCTCACTGTTTCTGCTTTGCCAGCAGAGTTACAAAGTCCTCAAGATACTTAGGAGATCTCTTTACTCTCTGTGACCTCCTTAGAATCTGAAAATCCCCAATTTCTTTTTGCACAGAGGGTGACATGAAGTTGCCCCCTCTTTCAGACCCTGGTGGTCCCCGTGGACCGTGCCCCGTTGCCTGGTCTGTTTGCTTTCCCACTGGGCTCGTCAGACCAGGACTTTATTCTCCCAATAACCTGGTTGACCTGCCTAGTTGCAGGCTCTCTGGCCCCTCTATAAGACTGCCACTGTTAGGCAACTCTGTAGAGTCTCCCAGGCCCATGCTGGACCTATCAAGGGACTGCATCCCTTCGCTCCCCAGCCCTGTAACGGGACTGTCTGGGGTTTCAGTATTTCCCCAAAACTCAGTTGCCCCCCCATCTGCGCCAGAGGTGCCAGAATTGGGATTTGCCTCTCCGACCACCTCCCTGTGTGAATGCCTCCTGAAAACAGTAGCAGTACTGGGCCAACTAGACTGTGTGCCAGCTCTCTTGCAATGTTTGGGTTATTAGGATGCTCCCGGTTATTCTCCCTGACTGGAGTGCTGAATGGTATTGGTGAAAGATGAGTATGCCCCCTGGGTGACTCCCTGGCTGGAGTAGGCACTGGTGCCTGTGTGATTTCTTGTTCCCATGGATTCCTGTTTGGAACACTTGCAGAACCTTGGAATAGGCCGTCTGTGGCCTCTCTGTTGAGCCCTGGCTGCTGCCAACACCCATCCCTTTGCCTATAGTGGTCCCCCTCCCCCCCCCCGGAAAAGGCCCAGGAGTTTCCGAGGGTAAGTCCAGTCTTGTACGCAGCTGGTCGATATGCCACTGAAGGACACAACCGTCATCCAACGAAACCTCATATGACAAAGGGCCAGTAACCTTGCATACTACAGCAGGAACCCACAAGTGACCAGGCCCGTAGTTATGGGTCCATACCGGGGCACCCACTTGCAGATACCTTGGTGCCCTGGGTTGTGTAGCCTTAGGAGGCAGTCTGTCCGGGTGCAACCTATCAAGTTTGGTAATCAGTTTGCGCCCCCAACGAAGTTCAGCTGGGCTTTTCCCAGTAGAAGTTGAAGGTGTGGTGTGGTACGCAAGAAGAAAGTCTGCCAATCTGTGGTGCCAGTCCCCATAGGTCAGTTTCTTTAAAGCATCCTTGGTGATGTGGACCATCCGTTCAGCCATACCGTTGGTGGAAGGGTGGAATGGTGCAGAGGTGGCATGACGAATCATGTTGGCCTGTAAGAAAGCTTGAAATTCAGAAGAGGTGAATTGAGGGCCATTGTCAGACACCAAAACATCCGGAAGCCCATGTGCAGCAAAAATCCCTCTCAGTACTTGAATGGTCTTGGCAGCGGTGGTTGAAGAGACAGGTACAACCTCAAGCCACTTTGAATAGCTATCAACAAGGACCAAGAAGAATTGACCCTGAAAGGGCCCAGCGTAATCAATGTGCACCCTAGACCAAGGTGACTGTGTTTCCTCCCATCTATGTACAGGAGCCTGGGGCATTTCTGGGCATGAGCGCTGACACAGGTGGCATGCGTGCACCTTAGCCTCTATTTCTTTGTTTAACCCAGGCCACCACAAATGGCTGTGCGCAAGCGCCTTCATTCTTACAATGCCAGGATGGTCCTCATGAAGGGAAGCCAAGACCCTAGACCTCATTGAGGTAGGAATAACAATTCTGCTGCCCCACAGCAGACAACCCTGAAAAGTGGATAACTCATGTTTCTTAAGCCAGAAACTCTGAAACTCAGTACCTGGACAACTCTCTGGCCATCCAGACAAAACCCAGGACAATACACGAGTGAGTGTGAGGTCTGTGGCTGATTCAGCAGCCACATCCCTGGCATTTAAAGGTGACTCAGGCAGCACCTGAATGGAAAGGATGTTGATGGCAGGGGCAGGGTCAGCCTCTACCACTTGTAAGGGTAATCTACTGAGGCCATCAGCATGGCCCATTTCTTTGCCAGGTTTGTGAACTAAAGAAAAATCATAGGCTGACAGAAAGATGGACCATCTCAGCATTCTGGGGGAGATGATATGGGGGGTTTGTTTGTTTGTAGTAAACAACCCCAACAAAGGCTTATGGTCAGTGTAGACCGTGAAATGTCTGCCATATAAAAATCATGGAACTTTTTAATCCCAGCAACAACAGCCAAGGCTTCCCTGTCTATCTGGGCATAGTTTCGCTCAGCAGAAGACAAGGTTCTGGAGTAATATGCAACAGGAACCTGAGTTCCATCAGGTCTTAGATGGCTAAGTACTGCTCCCACCCCATAAGGGGAAGCATCACAAGCGATGCACACAGGAAGAGTTTCATTAAAATGTGCAAGCACATTATTGGATGTAAGTAAGGCCTTAACCTCATTGAAGCTTGCTTCATGTGCTTGTGACCACTGCCACACTGCCTGTTTGTCCAAAAGCCTATGAAGTGGTTCAGCTACATTAGCTTTGTTAGGAATGAATGCAATATAGAAGTTCAAGAGGCCCAGAAAAGCTTGTAGTTCAGCTTTGGACTTAGGCCTAGAAGCTTGCATAATAGCCTTTAATTTGGACTCAGCAGGATGAATGCCATTGGCATCTATTTTGAATCCCAGGAAATCTGTAGAAGGCACCCCAATTTTACATTTGTCTTTTTTAAGCTTGAGGCCTGTTTTCCGGAACCGCAGCAGGACAGCCCTCAATCTCTCAGCTAAATTTTGAGTGGAGTCTCCAGCTATTAAGACATCATCAAAATAGGGGCAAACCCCTGGTATACCCTCAAAGTATTTTCCATTACGCTTTGGAAAATTCCAGGAGCCACATTTACTCCAAATTGTAGTCTTTTGACTTTGAATGCCCCCCTGTGTGTTACAATGGTTTGTGCTACAGCAGCAGCTTCATCAACAGGTAACTGTTGATAAGCCTGTGCTAAATCTAGCTTTGCAAAAACACGCCCCCCCCCCCCTTGAGGGAGGCCAGAATATGACTGACTACAGGTACAGGATATGCATGCTGTTGCAATGCCTTGTTTAGAGTGCATTTGTAATCTGCACAGATGCGAATGTCCCCATTAGCCTTAAGAGGCGTGACTATGGGAGTTTCCCAAGGACTTGAGTCAACAGGTTCTAAGACACCTTGCTGAATCAATTTGTCCAATTCAGCATCAATTTTTCCTTTTAAAGCAAAAGGTACTCTCCTTGCTTTTACTCTGATAGGAGTGACAGTGGGGTCCAGCTTTAAGGAAACTGGGGGCCCTTTGTATGTACCCAGCTGAGAGCTGAAGACATCTGCAAATTCTTTGCAGACTTCTTATAGACCTAATGTTTGCAAACTGTTAAGCCCTGTAACTTGTATTCCCAAGGCCTCAAACCAATCGAGTCCTATGAGACTCGTGCGCTCACCCCCAACTACCAATGCATCTAATGGACCTTCAAAATCCTTGTATTGTACATTAAGGGTGGCCTCCCCCTTAACACACACCTTGGAGTTTTGAAAATCTGTTAGAACTATATTGGATGGCCTAAGCTTGGCCTGGAACCCACTGCTAGAGCAAATCTTTCTGAATGTGTGAATGGAAATAATTGAAAGTGCAGACCCAGTGTCTATTTCCATAACCAATGGAACTCCTTGCAACTTCACCTTAAGTGACAGTTTCTTTTTAAGTGGCTTGTGTGTGCCTGTCCTATAAATGCTTCTTCGTGATGCACAGAAACCCACCCTGTTTTGGCTGGGGACCCTGGTACCTTTCAGGCGCAATTCTTCTCGGGGTTGTACCTTCTGATGGCCCAGACACACAGCTGCTATGTGGCCTTCCTTTCCACATGCTTTACAGATTGCAGAATGGAACCTGCAGTCGGTCCTCTTGTGGCGACCTCCACACCCGAAGCACTTGGGTACAGCTGAAGACTTTTCTTTGCCTTCCTTCTGCTTCCTTTCTTTGGCTGGGTAGAGATGATCCACCTCGTCTTCAGGATCCTCTTCTGAGCTCTCCTGGACTCCCTCATGGTGCACGGAAACAGCTTCTGGAGTGCTCCTGATAGGCCTCATGTTCTTGATTGCCCCACCTGCTGCCTCTTCTGCAGTAACCTCTCTCAAGGCATCTTGGAACGATATGTCTTCCTTTGCAAAAAGTCTCTGCTGCAAGTCTCTGTTCCTAAGCCCACATACAAATCTGTCTCTCAACCTTTCTTCTAAGTCTTTAAACTCACAAGGCTTAGCTGCTCTTCTCAAACCTGCAATGTATTCTTTAGCTGATTCACCAGCTCGTTGATCCCTCTGTTCAAAAGTATGTCTCCATGCAATAACAGACAACTTGGGCTGAAAATGTTCTTTTAGTAATTTTTTTAAATCTGTGTAGGTGACAGATTCAAGAGGCGCAGGGGCTGCTAAATTTTCAGCAATTTCAAATGCATCTTGACCACAGACATACAGCAAAGTAGCGGCCTTTAAGCCATCTTCTCTTACTTGGTTTACTCTAAAATAGTTTTCTACTCTGGCCACATAAGACTCCCATCTTTCTGGGTGCGTGACATCAAATTCAGACAGTCTCCCTATCTTCGCCATTTTCTCCTTTGTAAGGAAGGGGTCTATCAGCCAGCTTACCTCCAGCGATGCTGTACTGGCATGCAGGTGCTGAATTTAACACCGTCTTCCTAGCTGCTCTCAAGACTCCTGGGTAAGCTTACAATTCTTCTTAGTCAATTGTAAGGCATCCCACCTTCGTCGCCAGTGTTGAGTCCTCAGCTTAATGGCGAATGAGCACAGAACATCTCGTAGTTTCAAGAAGTCTTTATTGTAGTCTCTTCTGCTCCGTTACAGCTCTGAGGCTCGCAGGCCTCTCTGCTTCCCTTAATAACGTTCCCCGGGCAGAATGGCAACAATTAGGCGCGCTCTGCACCTCGCGCATGTGCATGAAGCCGGCGCCAGCCAGTCTGGTCCCGGGCAGCTTGCAACTGCCCGGGACCATTGCAACGTCCCGAGCCTGCCTTTGCAGGCTCAGGACACAACACCTAGGGTCTGTAATCCGTGCTTTTCAGGCAGAAATTAGGCGTCCAGTTCAGCCCCTCTACTGTAGTAAGCCTCCATGCTATCAGCCCCCTTTACCACAAAGATCCTGCAGGAGAAGGGCAGTGTGGACAACCGTGGGTTCTGGCAGGGTGAGAGCTGTGAACCATAAACACCAAGCTTTCGCTATGTCCCTGCACAACAGTTACAGTGTCCTTGCTGACCTTAATAGGGACATTAAGGAGACAGGTAAAGGTATTTGTGAAGATAACTCAAATAAGCAGGGGATTGTGGTCCGAGATGAAGAACTAGATTTCGACAAGGAGAAGTGTGAATCAGGTATTACACATCAGTCATGCAAGAACAAAAAGGCACCCAAAAAGAGAGCTACCTTCTGGTAGGTGGTTCAATTATAAGGGATGTAAATTTAGGAAAGGACACAGAGGCTTCGAAAGAGGTCAGGTGTCTTCCAGGTGCTACTGCCAGTAGGGACAAGAAGCGTATTTCTAAAATAATCAAGAATGGCAGCAAGGACTGTGATGTGGAGGCTATTGTACATCTTGGCACTAACGATCTGTCCCAAAAAGATGTACTCTCTGTGCAGAATGATTTCCAGAGCTTGGGGAAGGAACTTAGAAGGATAGGCTGTAGGCTTACTTTCTCAGAGGTTTTACCAGTGTATAAGGAGCAAAACGGAAAAGGCCAGCGCATAGCACAATTCAATATGTGGCTAAAGGAGTGGTGTAAAGGGGAAGGCTTTGGATATATTAGTCACGATGTCAGTAGCTGGTCCAATCAAAAGATGTACAAAAGAGATGGTTTGCATCCATCAAAAAAAGGGACTGAGTTACTCGGCTATAAATTCACAGATTTTCTGGAGGGAAATTTAAACTAAACAGCGGGGACAGGAAGTTAATTGATATGGAACAACCCTGTCCCCAGCAATCTAAAAATTATAGGGCTATCAGTGCATGTAGCATAGATGTGTGTGTGGACAAGAATACCAACCTTGCTATCAAGCAAAATGAAGCGAGTGCCACACAAAGTGCACTAACCAAATAGGTGGTAAGACAATAGGGGAACTCAGGCACCACACAGGTTATGTAGAAAGGAAACACAGGGCCACTCACAAAGGACTCAAATGTTTATACACCAATGCACAGAGTATGAACAGCAAACAGGGTGAACTAGAAATTCAGGTTAATGAGGGCAGATACTATATTGTTGCCATTACGGAAACATGGTGGGATGAAACCCACACATGGAACACACAGCTAGAGGGATTTAAATTATTTAAAAGAAACAGACCAAATAAAAGAGGAGGTGGAGTTGCTCTTTATATAAGAAATAACTACATCTCTACAGAAATAGAGCACAACAATGATAAAAACTGTCTTGAATGCATTTGGGTCAATATAAAAGGGGGGGGGGGATGACATTGCCATAGGTGTATACTACAGACCACCCAACCAAACAGAGGAAATAGATGAACTTTTTGCTAGTCAGCTAACTAAGGTATGTAGGAAGCACATCACAATAGTAATGGGGGACTTTAACTACCCTGACATCAACTGGGAGACAAACTCCGCACCAAGTGGAAGATCAAACAGGTTCCTGGCAAACCTAGCAGACAACTTTGTCTCCCAAAAAGTAAAGAAGGGAACTAGGGGATTAGCCATTTTGGATCTAATTCTCACTAACAGAGATGAAATGATAGAAGGTGTTGAAGCCATAGGAACCCTGGGAGGAAGTGATCATGCAATATTAGAATTCCTCATTATGGAAGCACAAGCAATAGAAAACAGTCAAACTAGAGTCTTGGACTTCAAGAGAGCTAATTTCAATAAACTTAGAGAGGGCTTGGGAAGGATTCCATGGATGAGAATCCTCAAGGGGAAAACAACTCAAGAAGCTTGGGAAATTTTGAAAAATGAGATAATAAAAGCACAGTCTAGCACAATACCAACAAAGAGGAAAAACAACAGCTCTCAAAAGAAACCAGCATGGCTGCATAAAGAACTCTCTGACAAATTGAAAGATAAAAAGGACAAGATCCTTCTGTATCTTAAACCTATCTTCTGGAGTATTGGCTATTCCTTCCAGTTTGGTGTTGTCTGAAAATTTGATGAGTTCCCCATCTATCCCCTTATCTAAATAATTGATGAAAATATTGAAGAGTACTGGGCCTAAGACACAGTCTTGGGGTACCCCACTGCATACTTCCCTCCATGTAGATGCATTTCCATTGAGGGCTACATATTGAGTGCAGTTGGTCAGACAGTTACGAATCCATCTGGTGGTGATGCTGTCTATCCCACCTTTTTGTATCTTATCAAGTAGTAGGTTGTGGTCTACTTTATCAAATGCCTTACTGAAGTCCAAGTAAATTATATCCACAGCATTCCTCTGGTCCACTCTGATCTACCAATTTTGTCACTTGGTCAAAGAATGCAATAAGATTTGTCTGGCATGATCTATTTTTGACAAACCCATGTTGGCTTTTAGTAATGACTTTGTTTGCCTCTAGGTGTTCGTTGATTCGTTGTTTGATTATATTTTCCAGGATCTTCCCAGGTATTGAGGTCAGGCTGATAGGTCTGTAATTTCCTGGATCCATTTTTTTTTCCTTTTTTGAGGATGGGAACTACATCAGCTCTTTTCCAGTCCTCTGGAAAAACCTACTTGATCACAACCTACTACTTGATAAGATAGAAAAATGTGGGGTAGACAGAATCACCACCAGATGGATCCGTAGCTGGCTGACCGGCCGTACTCAGCGTGTGGTTCTCAATGGAACTGCATCTATATGGAGGGAAGTGTGTAGTGGGGTGCCCCAGGGCTCTGTTCTGGGCCCAGTGCTCTTCAACATCTTCATCAACGATTTGGACGAAGGGATAGATGGGGAACTCATCAAATTTGCAGACGACACCAAGCTGGCAGGAATAGCCAACACTCCAGAAGACAGGCTTAAGATACAGAAGGATCTGGACAGACTTGAACACTGGGCACTAACTAACAAAATGAAATTCAATGGTGAAAAAAGCAAGGTTCTACATTTAGGCAAGAAAAACCAAATGCACAAGTACAGCATAGGTGGCACCATGCTCAATAGTAGTAACTGTGAGAGGGACCTCGGAGTCCTAGTAGACAATCACCTAAATATGAGCCAGCAGTGTGCTGCAGCTGCCAAAAAGGCCAACACAGTGCTAGGCTGCATTAACAGAGGGATAGAATCAAGATCACGTGAAGTATTAATGCCACTCTACAATGCCTTGGTAAGGCCACACTTGGAATACTGCATCCAGTTTTGGTCACCACAATGTAAAAAAGATGTTGAGACTCTAGAAAGAGTACAGAGAAGAGCAACAAAGATGATTAGGGGACTGGAGGCTAAAACATATAAGGAACGGTTGCTAGAATTGGGTATGTCTAGTTTAACGAAGAGAAGGACAAGGGGGGACATGATAGCAGTATTCCAATATCTCAGGGGCTGCCATAAAGAAGAGGGAATCAAGCTATTTTCCAAAGCACCTGAAGGCAGGACAAGAAGCAATGGGTGGAAACTAATCAAGGAGAGAAGCAACCTAGAACTACGGAGAAACTTCCTGACAGTGAGAACAATTAATCAGTGGAACAACCTGCCTCCAGAAGCAGTAAATGCTCCAACACTGGAAGCTTTTAAGAAGAGACTGGACAGCCATTTGTCCGAAATGGTGTAGGGTTTCCTGCCTGAGCAGGGGGTTGGACTAGATGACCTCCAAGGTCCCTTCCAACTTTACTATTATTGATCATCGCACAGTCAGCCAGATGTTCAGACTGGATTTGGCATTTTGTCTACCTATCGAGTCCTTACCCAGGACCTGGGATAGGCAGATGTGGATGTTTGATGGTATTACAGGTATCGTCACAGGATAGAAGCAGTTCCTAATAAGGCCGCCTTTTGCAATTGACTAATAGCGAATTTGTCGATGCCAATGGTGTTCAAGTGGTGCTCCAGTTGTTTTGGGATTCCACCTAAGGAGCCTATTACTATTGGTACTACCCTTGCTTGCTTTTGCCACAGTCTTTCTATTTCTATTTGTAGGTCTTTGTATTTTGTTATCTTCTCCAGTTCTTTCTCTTCTATTCTGCTATCTCCAGGCACTGCCACGTCCACTATCCAGACTGTTTTGTCTTTCTTATCGACAATTGTTAAGTCTGGGGTGTTATGTTGCAAGTGCTTGTCTGTTTGAATTCTGAAGTCCCAGAGCACTTTAATTTTATCATTTTCTATGACTTTCTCTATTTTATGATCCCACCAGTTTTTGCTTACAGGCAAATGATATTTTTTGCAGACCTTCCAATGCATCATTGTTGCTACTTTGTCATGCCGCTGCTTGTAATCAGTCTGTGCAATCTTCTTGCAACAGCTTACCAAGTGGTCCACTGTTTCTTCAGCTTCTTTGCATAGGCGGCACTCACTGTCTGTTGCTGTCTTCTCAATTTTGACTTTGTATGCATTTGTCCTTAAGGCTTGGTCTTGTGCAGCCAGAATTAGTCCCTCGGTCTCTTTCTTCAATTTTCCTGCTCTTAGCCATTGCCAGGTTTTATTATTATCTGCTTTCCCAGCTATTTTTTTCATGTATTGGCCATGTAGTGCTTTGTCTTCCCATGCCTCTATTCTGTTCTTCATTTGGTCTTTCTTGTAGGCCAGTTTGGTCTCTCCAGTAGTTAGTAAGCCTTCCTGATATACTAATTTCAGTGCATCTTCATCATTGTTCTTCAGATATTCTTCCAAAGCCATTTTTTCTTCTTCAACCATCTGATGTACTTGTAGCATTCCACGCCCACCTATTTGCCTTGGTAGATAAAGTCTATCAATGTCACTGCGTGGATGAAGGGCATGATTCATTGTCATTATTTTTCTGGTCTGCCTATCCATTGCTTTTAGTTCTGCTTGAGTCCAGTCCACTATTCCAGCTGTGTACCTAATGACTGGGATTGCCCAGGTGTTGATTGCCTTTATGGCATTTCCTCCATTGAGTTTGGACTTTAAGATCTTCTTCACTCTCTTGATGTATTCACCTCTAATCTTTTTCTTGACTTCAGTGTGCTTGATGTTGTCAGCTTGAAGGAAACCCATGTATTTGTAGTAATCTTCCCCATCCAGACTCTTAATGTTATTTTCGTGGGGCATCTTGATTCCTTCAGTTTTCACTATTTTTCCTTGTTTGATAGTAAGTGTGACACATTTGTCCAAGCCAAACTCCATTACAATATCTTGGCTATATATACGGACAGTGTTGAGCAGCGATTCTATTTCAGATGATGTTTTTCCATACAGCTTCAGATCATCCATGTAAAGGAGGTGGGATAGTCTGGCAGATGTTTTTGATGTTTGATAGCCATGGCCTGAGTTATTCAGTATTGTTGACAGAGGAAACAGTGCAATGACAAATAGTAATGGTGATAATGAATCTCCTTGAAATATTCCTCTCTTGATATTAACCTCTCCCAGCTTCTCACCATTGATCTGCAACTGTGTCTTCCATTGTGCCATCGATCTTTGCACAAATTTTCTGATGTTTCTACTGACTCCTGTTATTTCTAGGCACTTTATTATCCAATCATGTGGCAGAGAGTCAAATGCCTTTTTGTAGTCAATCCATGCCACATTCAGGTTGGTCTTCCTTCTCTTGCAGTTTTCCAAGATCATTTTGTCTATTAGGAGTTGATCTTTTGTTCCTCTGCTATTGGGCCGGTTTCCTTTCTGCTCAGGTGGAAAGAGATTGTTTTCAACTAGATGCTGTTGTACTGCATCAGCTACCACACCAGTTAGTAATTTGAAAGTTGTTGGTAAACAGGTAATTGGCCTGTAGTTGCCTGGTGTTGCCCCTTTTGCTGGATTTTTTATTATTAGGTAGCTTTTCCCAGTTGTTAGCCACTTTTCAATTTCTCCTCCTTGTAGTATATTGTTGAACTGCTTGGAAATGAGTGGGTGTATAACAGTTAGATGTTTCAACCAAAACCCATGCAGTTCATCTTCACCTGGTGCTGACCAATTTTTGATTTTCCTTGCTCTTTTTTCTACCATTTTTGTTGTTATTACTAGTTCTTTCATTTCAACTTCTGTTTTATTTGCATCCACCTCTTTTAACCAAGCCGCATCCTTGTTGTATTTCTTTGGGTTATCCCATATCTGCTTCCAGAACTCCACTGTTTCTTCCTTGTCAGGTACTGACTGATTCCTTGCAGTTTCTCCATTGATGGATTGGTAGAAACGTTTCTGATTGGATTGAAATTGGAGGTTCTGCCTATAGTTTGCAATTCGAGCTTCATATCTACTGATTTTCCTGGCTATAGCTGTTATTTGTTGCTTTATTATTTCCAGTGCTTCCTTGATCTTCCTTGTTTCTAAGTGGTATTTCTTGATTAGGTATTCTTTGGTCTTCTTGTTCTTCAGCTTCTTTTCTTTCATCTGTTCTAACTTGCTTGCATGTGAACTTAACTTGCTGATCTTATTTTCTAGTCTAACCTTCCATTTTTCTGGTGCACTGTTTGTTTTTCTTCTTTGTTGATTTTGCATCCCAAGTATTCTGTTATAACTGCAGCTGTGCTGTACATTATTTGGTTTGTTTCTTGCAGTGAATTGGTACTTATACTTGATATTGCAATATTTGCATCTTTTAATGCTTGTGCTAGCTGTTTCTTTGGAACAAGCTTCAATGCAGGTAGCCTTATTCTGTTGTTTTTGTGCTGTTCTAGATGCTCAGTTATTCTTTGTTTCAATTCTTTTATTTCTTTAGTTAGAGGGTTTTGTTCTTCCTGAGGTAGAGGTGCCTGGTTTCCAAATGAGAACAGTTGTATATCTCTGCTAGATTCCTTCACTGCCAACTCCCCCTGGTTTGCCTCTACATTCTGGATTACGTCTGGTAAGGCTTTGATTTCTTTGCACTGGGTAAACCTTTGCAGTTCGTCCAATTCTGTTTCTGTGAATACTTTATTTCGTGTTATAAATCGGCGTTGATCTGCTAGTCTCTGTTCTGTTATTTCTGATTCTGGATGTTGTTCTTTCCAGAACTGGTGCATTCATTTTAGATATCCTCGTCTTGTTGGACTTGATCTGTAGTAACAGATCATTATTTCTTTGTTTTCCATCACTGTGTATCTGCGATGGGTAAACACCTTTTCTTCCAGTAGTTCTGCAGCTGCTGGCCCTGGTTGCTCAGCCAACAGTCCTGAGTCCTGTAACCCATTTTTCACCAGATATCCAGGAACTCCAATATCTAGCGCGGACCTTGTTAACCCGGGCGACGTCTGAGCCGGTATGGCATTCTGCAATTTACGTCTCACCATATTTTTTATGGGAGAGACACTCTTTGTCTGACTCCTCTGATGAGACCTGTCCAGTATGGTTGAACCTCTGGCATAGCTCTCATCTTTCTCAGAGTACACAAGCCCCACAACCACGTCAAGGTAGTGCCTCACTGGGGGTACGTAGTGCCTCACTGGGGTTACTATTATTATTATTATTATTATTATATTATTATTATTATTATATAATAAATCCCATCCCTCAAGGTGAATTATACTTTTATTTGTTAAATTAAGCCAATCACTAACCAGTGTTAAAACCACCGCATCATAGTATAATTTCAAATTAGGCGCCTTAAGTCCTCCTCTTTCCCGTGCGTCTTGTAAGATCTTCAATTTAATTCTTGGTTTTTTCCCCGCCCAAATAAATTTATTAATACCCTTCTGCCATTCATCCAAATTGGCATCTTTTTTCAAAATAGGTATCATTTGAAACAAAAAAAGAAACTTTGGTAGAACATTCATTTTAACAGCTGAAATTTTCCCCAACAAGGATAATTGTAATTTTTTCCAATTGTTTAAGTCCTTTTGTACTTTTAACCATAATATCTCATAATTATTTTTATACAATTTTATACTCCCAGATATTTAACCTTTTTCACTATTTCAAAACCTGTCAATTTAACTAACATTTCCTTTTCCTTCATAATCATATTTTTAGATAATATTTTAGTCTTATTATTATTTACCTTAAAACCAGAAACTTTGCCATACTGAGTTATAATTTCCATCAAGTCTATAACCAATTGAATCGGTTGAGATAGTGTCACAACCAAGTCATCCGCAAAAGCTCTCAACCTATAATCATTCTTTTTTATTTTTATTCCCTTTATTATAGTTGATTCACGAATTTTAATCAGTAAAATCTCCATTGTTAAAACAAACAACAATGGTGACAATGGACATCCCTGTCTTGTACCCTTTTCAATTTTAAATGACTCTGTTAATCCCCCGTTATGATTTGTGCTGATTGTTGTTGGTATATAGCCCTAAGAGAATATAAAAATTTATCCCCAAAATTCATTTTATCAACAACTTTCAATAAAAATTGCCAATTCAACTGATCAAAAGCTTTTTCAGCATCCAAAAATATCAATGCCACAGGGACTTGATTGTTCTTATCCAAATACTCAATTAAATTAACAATTTGTCTTACATTATATTTCATATATCTTCCAGTTATAAATCCAGACTGATCACTATGAATCATCTGCTTCAAAACTTGCATTAATCTATTTGCCAATATTTTCGAGAAAATCTTATAATCTGTATTCAAAAGTGATATAGGTCTATAATTCTTAGGCTGGGTAAGGTCTTCATCCTCCTTTGGAATCAGCGATATAAAAGCCCTTCTCCAAGACGGAGGCACTTCTCCTCCAATCTGGATACTATTAAAAAGTTCCTTTAACGGTTCTATCATCTCTTCAGATAATATTTTATAATAAATTGCTGTTAATCCATCTGTACCAGGAGCCTTACCCACTTTTAACTGTTTAATTGCCAAAATAATTTCCTCAGAAGTAATTAAACAATTCATCTCATTTCGTTGTTCATTTGAAAGTCTAGGAAAATGTGCTGCCTGTAGGTACTTATCTATATCTAAAGCTTGTATATTTTCACTAGCGTATAATTTTGTATAAAAATCTAAAAAACTCTTTTTAATCAACTTTTGTTGATATACCTCTTTACCTTTATATTCTATTTTCTCTATAATACGTGAGTTCTGTTTCTTCCGTAATTGATAAGCCAACCACCTACCAGGCTTGTTTGCATTACAAAACGTGTTATGTTTCATATAACGCAAATTAGTTGCGATCTGATCAGCCATTAACATATTAAATTGCTCTTTCAATGTATTTATAGAAACCTTTAATCTATTATCCAATGGGTTCAAAATAAAAGCCTTCTCCTTTGATTTAATCTCTTCTTCCAACTCTTTACATTTTTGCATCTGCTTACGCCTATGTCCATTATTCATATGAATCAAAACCCCTCTCATATAAGCTTTACTGGCATCCCAAACCATTGCCATCGAAGTACCTTTATGCATATTCAAAACAAAAAATTCCTTCAAATATTCCCTACATTTCTGTGAAAGCCCCTCATATCTGAATAAATTTTCGTTCAGTCTCCAAGATCTTCTATTCCCATCTTCAGCAAATAACTCCGACCATACAGGACTATGATCTGACAATGTTCTAGGAAAGATCTTAGCATTCTTGACCCTGGAGAAAAGATCAGTAGTAATTAAAAAAAAATCAATTCTGGAGAACGATTGATGCCTATCCGAAAAAAAAGTAAAATCTCTGTCCTCCATATTCCGTTCTCGCCAAATGTCTCTAAGTTCCAAATCATCTTTCAGATCAAAAAAAGCTTTAGGTAATTTAGAGTGATTGGAAGTTTTGAAAGATCCCTTCTTGTCTTTACTTGAATCCAAAACACCATTCCAATCACCCATCATAATAACAGATTTATAATCCAATTGAGTTAGCTTATGATGTAACAACTTGTAAAACTGTTTTTGTTGTTGATTAGGGGCATATAATCCAATAATAAGAAATTTCTTGCCTTGTAGCACTAAATCAATAATAACATATCTTCCTTGTGTATCAGATTCAATTAATCTAGCCGATAAAACTCTTCTTACATAAATAACTACTCCCCCCTTTTTATCTGGGGCAGAAGCTATAAAATGTGATCCCAACTGAGAACTAATCAAATACTTTTGATCTTTCACAGCAATATGAGTCTCCTGCATGCAAACAATGTCATTCTTATGTTGTTTCAAGTAGTGAAATTCTTTCTTTCTTTTCTGTGGTGAATTCAGGCCATTAACATTCCATGTCAGAAACTTTGCCATCCTTAGTGGCCTGAAGCCTCTGGAACACTACTTGAAGATCAGCCGTTGGTCTCTTTGGTCATGTCCCTCCCACAGGCTCTGTAGTAATCGGACCTTGTATTATTGATCCAAAATTAGCCTTCTGCTTCTGCTCCTTTTCTTTACATCTATACGCAGCACGAGTCATCCTATGTTCCTTTGAATCCTCTTTTACCTCCAAACTCTGTTCAATAGGTTCAGTGTGCGTTAAATCTCCTACAACCAATGACATTGTGCCTTCAACTGGCTGTTTATCTTCCAGCCTTTCTTCTGTTCTCTTAGGTCGTGGAGATGGTGGTGAACCTGCTTTCAGGACATAAGTATAAAAATCTTTTGCCTTTGAAATTGTATTAAGTCTATATCGTGTCCCTGCATAATTCACCACTATTCCAACAGGTATCTCCCATCTAAACTGAACCTGTTGATTTTTAAGCTCCTCAGACAGAAAAGCAAAATCTTTTCTTTTTCTAAGAATTTTTGGAGGTATTTCTTGTAAGATTATAATATTTTGATCTGCAATTTGAAATCTCTGCTTATAAAAAGCCTGAATAATTTCATTTTGAAGTGATCTCCTAGAAAAATAAATAACCACATCTCTGCGTAAATTTTTCTGCCTCACAATCCATGAATTGACCCTAAATATTTTATCCATCTCTCTTGATAATTCCTCAGGTTCACATCCCAGGATGGGAGCTATAGCTCTTGCCACCTCCTCTTTCAGATCTTCTCGTGAGTTCTCTTTTAATCCTCTTATTCACAATGCAAATTCCATATCTCTATATTGTGAGATGGTAACTTCATCCTCTGTTATATCAATCTTATTTTCAACTTTGACAACTCTGCTTTCTAATTTTTCAGTATTTTCCACAACTTCATCCACCCGGTCATCCAAGCGTTCAATATGAGTAGCTAACCCTTGAAGTGCAAACAATATGTCTTCCCTCATTTCTCTATTTTTATTCTCAAGAAGCTCTGTCATCTCTTCCTTCATTTTACTGTCGAGGAGATCGGCCACCTCCTCCTTTATCTCTTGTGTCGCTTTTTTCAAAGCATCTTGAATATCTTTAAGTGTAAATGCCGGTGGTGGGGGAGAAGGTGGGGGGGATTTAGGTTTAGTTTGCAGTGCAGGCTGTGTTACAGGAGAAAAAATTGAACTTTTAGGGACAGCAGAAATTCCCAAACGCTTTGAAGCCATTTTCCTGTCTGTATAAGTCCACTTCTTGTAAAATCAACAATTACAAAGTAAGAAAGTAAAAAGCGAGATCCCAGAAAAAAGAAGGAAAAAGAAAAAAAATATTCTGTAAAAATTCTTGCTTTTAAAATAAATAACCAAAGTCTAATACATTGTTTAAACTTTGTTTCCAAATGTAGCTCTTTCTTAAGATTGTCTTGCAATCTTCCATACTAATCTAAGACCCACTAACTACTCCTGCTTAAGATGTCTTCACTAATAAAATAAAGAAGAATGAGATGTGGGGAAAAAAGCACGTGCAGCAAACTGCCATGCTTCCCCCCCCCACAAATCTCATAACCTTTTGATACCCTTTGTCCCAAGGAAGCAGCCAAAAGATCACCCCCTTTTGACTTAATACCTTACCTACCTAAATAAATAATATGCTTTAAGTTCCCCCTTATCTCTTCCTGTCTTTATCTCTTCCTGTCTTTGTCAGTTCTTTCTCCTTTTTAATCTACCTGTATTTGTTTTTACCTGCTCTCTGAACAGGTAATATGTTACTAGAAAATAGTTGCTTATATGAAGGAATTTTTCAATTACTTTATGTCAACAGCTAAAGGTTAAACTGTCAGCAGTTAATGGTAAAGCCTATGTATGTAAAAAGTATATAAAAAGCAATAAACTCAGAGTTTGTCAAGCTGTGTCCTGCAGCTTCAAACCTCTGCTCAAGAAATGCTTGAGTCTTTTTCTTAGCATCGTTACAACTGGCGCCCGTGGAGAGGGACATCCCCTCCCGAGGGAAAGCAGCAACCAACATATTTACAGTTGTCTGGAACAGACCCCTTGGTGCACCTTCTCGTCTTCTCGTCCTGCGAGATTTCTCAAACTGTAAGTATGGGCTGCAATATATCTCACCATCAGCAAAAGCATGTAAGAGAGTTAAAGTTTCTCTTACACAAATCAAGCATGACAATGCCTGAAAAGGAGCTTAGGAAGCTGGTGAGTGAGATAGGAAAAAACTGTCCCTGGTATCCTGAAAGGGGGACGCTCCAACTTAAGGATTGGGAAAGAATAGGTAACACCCTTCATCAGGAACCCCGAGCCTCAGTGGATGTTTTGCATTGTTGGCATCAATGTCGCCATGCAGTGGAAAAATATGGGGCTGATGCAGTACAATTAAGTTCTACTCCCTCTCCAGGTTTTAATCATGAAAAGGTTTCAGTTACATCAGCTCCTATATCTTCCATGATGGATGTGACACCTTCAGAGCAAAAGAATTCTAGATCTTATGTTTCCATTCACCATGTATTAGAAAATCAAATGGCGAAAGGAGAGGGAGATATGCAGGAAATAGCAGATATGCTCTCAGTTTGTCCTGTACATTTGACTGGGCAGGTAGATGCGAATGGAGCCCCAGTGGTTGAATATCGACCACTTTCTTATGCAATCTTAACAGAATTGCGTAAAGGTATAAGAGATACTGGGTTAGGTAGTTCATATGTGCAAGGTATGTTAGAAGCAACAATGAGGAATCATGTTTTGGTACCAGAAGATTAGAAAACAACAATTCGTATGTTATTAACACCAGCTCAGTATGTGGTATGGGATAGTGAGTTTAGACATCAATGTGCATTAAGAGCTGCAACTTCTGGAGGTGCTTACCTCCCAGAGCAGTTATATGGCTCTGGTGATTACACTCCAGTGGATGCACAAATTGTTTTGCCTATAGCTACTCTTCAAATATCCTCTGAATGTGCTTACAAAGCTTTTGGAAAAGTTCCTATAACTGGGAAACCATCTCAAGCATTTTCAAATATTCGTCAAAAGGCAAATGAACCATATGCAGATTTTATTAACCGTCTACAAGATGCCTTGAGACAACAAATTGATAATCCTGATGCCCAAGCTGAATTGCTTATGAAATTGGCTAAAGAAAATGCCACCACTGAATGTAAACGGGCCATCATTGGATTGGGAGCAAAACCAGATTTAGCAGAAATGATAAAAGCATGTCAGGATATAGGGACTGTTTCTTTTCAAACTAATCTCTTAGCTGCAGCTCTTACAAAACCTCAGGGGAAATGTTATAATTGTGGTAAAATTGGACACTTTAAACAGGATTGCAGAAATCCTGGGGGAGGAAAGTATGCCTCCCGACCATTTAAAAATAATGCTGGGAGACGTCCAAAAACAAAATGCCCTAAGTGTAATAAGGGATTTCATTGGGCTGATGAATGCCGGTCGGGAAACTTCAAAGCGGGCCAGACTGGCCCCGGTCCAAACAGAGACCCTTCAGTAATTCCATCAACAATTAATAATACCCCTGCAGCCACTAGAGGGAGTGCTGGGATAGATTTAACTATCCAACAAGAAGTGTGTTTCAAATTTCCAGGAGAAGTACAAGTAGTTCCTTCACAACTTTCTGGACCTCTCCCTTCTGTATATGTTGGATTAATTTTGCCTCGATCTAGCATGGGAAAAAAGGGAATTTTTGTAATACCTGGAGTAATTGATTCTGACTATACAGGTGTCGTCTTTATTCAATTATGGACTAACATGCCACAGACTTTGCCAAGCAATACTAGTCCTGCACAATTACTCCATTTGCCCTATTTTGTCCCTGTAGGGGGTCATGATAGGGATCGAGGGGATGGCGGGTTTGGTTCCACAGATCCTGTTGTAATTGCATTAACCACCCCAATCACCACCCAGAGACCCCGTCAGACAGTCTTTTTTCAGGGTAAGCCTTTTGAGGGCATAATTGATACAGGGGCTGTTTCAGTAATTTCAGCTAAAGATTGGCCTGCATCTTGGCCCACTGACCCATGCCCTAGTGTTTGGGGTGTAGGAGGGCGACAAGGTGCACGACAAAGTACACAATTTCTTTCTGCAAGTCTTCCTAATTCTACTGTAACTGTTCAACTTCGTCCTTTCATTCTTGACATTCATGTCAACCTTTGGGGACGAGACTTGCTTAGTAAATGGGGGGCTACTGTCACCTTCGATGAATAAAATGTCTGCCTTACCCTTAACTTGGTTAACTACTACACCTGTTTGGGTGGAACAATGGCCTCTTCTTCTGTACAAATTACAGGCCTTAAAAATTCTTGTTCAAGAACAATTACAAGCCAAACACATTGCCCCTTCCACTAGTCCATGGAACACTCCAGTTTTTGTTATCAAAAATAAGTAGTGAGAAGTTTGTAACAAAACAATTTCCTGTCTCTTTTGTTTCTCAACTGGCTGTGTTGCTTTAAGAGCAAGAGAGACCAAAAGAAAGAAGGGGGGAACTGTTCGTTTTAAATTTTTTTTCCCCCTCTCTGCTTAGAATTCCAGTTTGCGAATGGAGATGAAATTTAATCCCCGCTCTTGCAGTTTCAGCTGGCAAAATCTTTATCTATCAACCAAAAGAAAGAACTCTGAATTGTTTTACTTAAGTTTTGTAAATGTTTAACCTACTTAATAGAAATTTGTTTCCATCTTTGATTAACTTGGAATTTAACTTATTGACCAAAGGAAAACAACCCGTAGATCTCATTTGTAGTTCCAGCATTTACCACAGTTGAGCAAATTAAGTACTTGAGTACTCAATTTGTGGACAGAATTCCATATAAAAATTGTCACTTAACACTTTTGATATTTCTTACTAGTAAGCTACTTACAGGAGTATTAGCTGTGTTAGAAGCGCAAAAAGTATATTGTATTGAATGGCTTTACTTATCCCATCCCAAAATGTTTTATCTTTTATCCAGGCTGTTGCTGACTTAGGACACAATCGAGCTTGTCCTTGAAATGGGACTGATTTAATTAATATTGTTATTCCTATCCCCAAATTTGATTTTCAATTTTATTTTCAGAATAACTTATCTCTTCTGCTGTTATTTTAGCTTTCCACACCTTTTCTCAACAGACTTTTAACTTAACCTATGATTCTCATTATGTGTGTCAACTTATTTTTAATCTTACAGGTGCTTACATCAAGCCCAGGATCAACTCCAATCTTATGGCTTTGTTTTTAACTTTACAGCAGCTATCCTTTGTTTCTCACATATGTATCTGTCCTTTAAGGACTGCCTTCATAAACAATTAAAAAAGGGATCAAGGGTACCTAATTTGCATCAAGTCAATAAAGTCTTAATAACTTTAAACCAGCTAAATATTTATTTTCAAAACACTACTGCCTACCAGCGTCACTTTCAGCAGAAAGCTGTGCTTCCTAATCCATTGGTATATTATCGGCAATTGCCTGATAAAACCTGGTTAGGTCCAGTTCCTTTATTAACTTGGGGGCGAGGCTATGCTCTGTGCTTGCTCCTACAGGCCCTCTCTGGATTCCAGCCTGGTGTGTGTGACCAGCCAAAGATGTTGTGGCATCAAGTCCAGAACCCAATACCGGAAATGAAGCAGGTGACTCTTCAGACAGCACAACGTCCCTTTCGCTCTCGCCATTGCAGTTGGCCAACGACCTGGGGCGATGTGAAGAACCTAACATCCAAAGTGCAGGAGGTTCTGAGGCAACAGGGAAAAGAACCTACACCAGAGAATTTATGCACTGACATATTTGTGGTTTTGACGGCAAATTCCTTAGTCATTCTTTGCCTCTCTTTCCTTCTTAATTGCTGCGTGGGGGCTGAAGCTCTCCCACCTCATCCTTTAGAATCACGGATGAAATATAATATTTGGGTGCAATTAGCTAATGTAACACAAGTGACAGACTTTTGTATTTCTGAATCATATGACATGGAAAATCTACTCTCTACCTGTCTTATACCTGTGTGTGTCCCAGCTTCAGTTTTATGTGTTGTTTCAATCTTTCTGATCAATCTGGCATTATTCAAAAGCAAATTAATGTTTTACATAACTTGGCTTCTGATTTAAAAATTGACACCTTAGGAAATTGGTGGAGTGCTCTATGGTCATGGCTTCCCATTGGCCTTCTTGGAAAGATTGTTCAATATCTCATTATAATAGTTGCTATCCTTATCAGCTGTTGTTTATTTCAATGTCTTTTTTCTTTACTTAATAAGATGTCTTGCAATCTTCCATACTAATCTAAGACCCACTAACTACTCCTGCTTAAGATGTCTTCACTAATAAAATAAAGAAGAATGAGATGTGAGGAAAAAAGCACGTGCAGCAAACTGCCATGCTTCCCCCCCCCAACAAATCTCATAACCTTTTGATACCCTTTGTCCCAAGGAAGCAGCCAAAAGATCACCCCCTTTTGACTTAATACCTTACCTACCTAAATAAATAATATGCTTTAAGTTCCCCCTTATCTCTTCCTGTCTTTATCTCTTCCTGTCTTTGTCAGTTCTTTCTCCTTTTTAATCTACCTGTATTTGTTTTTACCTGCTCTCTGAACAGGTAATATGTTACTAGAAAATAGTTGCTTATATGAAGGAATTTTTCAATTACTTTATGTCAACAGCTAAAGGTTAAACTTATGAATGTAAAATGTCAGCAGTTAATGGTAAAGCCTATGTATGTAAAAAGTATATAAGAAGCAATAAACTCAGAGTTTGTCAAGCTGTGTCCTGCAGCTTCAAACCTCTGCTCAAGAAATGCTTGAGTCTTTTTCTTAGCATCGTTACAGATTTCCAAGCTGCAGGACAGTTGATTTTCACTGTCTCCGTGCGCTTTTACACATTCACAGGGCTGGCAGCCCAAAGAAAGCTGCCATCAGTGCAGCATCCCCACTGGAAGCTCAGAATCATTTTATTTTTAAACTTATGTGTTTGCTAACATCCCTTACCACAGTGTTTCCCAAACTTGACAAGTTTGGGAAACACTGCCTTACCATAATTGTCCCAATATATGTTTGATTAGCCTGTCTTGTATTTAGAAGAAACAATATAAAACAAATTATTTCCGTATATTCAGCATACACATTAAATCTATCCATTCTATATCTGGTGGAATTTGAATATCAGTATCTCCCAATATAGCTGAATTTAGGTCAGGTTGTGTTTCCGCTGTCTCAATTTCAATTTCTCCTATAATTGGTTATGTGGGATAAAGAGTCTCTTTTGGTGTCAGACCTCTACACATTTATAACCAATCCTCCACTATTACTATATCACAAGGTTCTTCACAGGGACAAACTGGTCCACAATCACAATAGTGATAACAACAACAACATTCAGTGATACAATTGCAATCACAGAACCAACACATTATGTAGAAGTTTGTAGAATATGGAGGTCCACAGCTTCTTCTGGAATCCTTGGATGGAATAACATAGGCCAGCACTCAAGATTGAAAAAGCCAGAAAGCTGCTACTCCTGCAATGAGAAAAATCACAAACAAACCCAGACTATTATTTCTTCACCCCACAATGACCACATCAGTTTTTGGTAATTTTTATTCACAGAGGGTCTTCTCCAGGAATTATTTTCCACTCTTTTGGCTCCACCTTTTTTCTTTCTTTTGAACTGCTGTTTCAGATGTTAGGAGGACTTGGTAGGAACCACCCCAGGCTGAAGTAAGTTTTTCTTCATGCCAGCTTTTTATCAGGACCCAATCACCAGGCTGAAACTTGTGGACAGCAAACTCCAATGGAGGTGTCTGGGCTAGCAATCCTTGCTTCCTGAGAAAAGACAAAGCAGAGAATAGCCTCAGTATGTAATTCTTTATAAACATGTCATTAGTTTCATAGTGTGGAATTTCCCCCACTTGAGGTAATTTAAAATCAAGTTGAATGCATTGAAATAGCCTCAGCACTAAATGTTGTAGAGCTTTTTTTAAAAAAAACCTTTTTATTAATTTTCCAGTTACAATTATATCTTTGAAAAGCAATGTGGTGTCTGAGTTACAATAATTCCATGACTTCCGGTGGTGACAGCCACGCCGATGGCGGCTTTTTTTAGCCGTCCGCCCTGGGATGTGTCAAAGCCTGCTGAGACAGTGAGCAACAACTGTCTCGCGGCTTGAAACCTCTCTCCCCGGGAGAAGGGGAGGAGGTGAGCTTTCCTCAGATAGTGGTAGAGCTCCCTGAGACTCCAAAGCTTTTTTTTTTTTGGTGGTCAGAGGATGAGAGCTCCCACGGAGTCTGAGGTGTTCTCCACATTCCAGGATGCCTTTGCCCTGATTTTTCTCTAGGGCAAAGCTAGACGCTGCTTCCACATCTGTGCTTAAAATGAATTTGTGAGTAAAATTTAAAGCAGACAGAGCTGACCAGGAGAGATTAAAATGGTGATTAATTTGAGACTTTAACTCTGGAAAAGAATTTATCTTCTCCTTTTTTCAATTAAGAGTGGTGAAAAATGGCGCTGAGATGTTGATTCTTTGAGTGAAAGGACCGGAACTTCTATTTGGAACAATGTAACAGATTTTGCATTTATATAAAATTCAAGAATCTTCTTTTTTCCTTTTAAGGGGGCTTTTGTTTTTTTTTTTCCTCCCTTTTTTTTCCTTCTTCTTTTTGGTATTTGTTGATTTTATAAGATTTTAGCAGACTTTTTAACAAGTGGTTTCAAAAATAAAATGGCTTCAAAGCGTCTCGGAGCTTCTGTTGTTTCTAAAGCCTCACTCTTCCCGGTAATGCAGACAGCTCAGCAAGCTAAGTTTAAGTTACCACCACCTTCTCCATCATCATCAGCATGTACACTTAAAGATCTACAGGATGCCTTGGGAAATATGGCACGACAGATTAAAGAAGAGATGGAGGAATTTTTTGAAAACAAAATTAGGGAAATGAGAGAGGACATAGTGTTTGCGTTTCAAAAGTTCGTTGGTCATATAGAGCGTCTGGATGATCGTATTGATGATGCTGTGGAAAATTTTGAAAAACTGGAAGATCGAATTGACAAAGTAGAAAATAAGGTGGAAATAATACAGGATGAAATTACTATGTTACAATATAGAGACATGGAATTTGCTTTAAGAATAAGGGGAATGAAGGAAAACACGCAAGAGAATTTGAGACAAGTGGTGGTAAAAGATATAGCTTTCATTTTGGGGGCTGAGCCTGAAGAAATACTGAGAGAGACGGAAAAAGTTTTTAGGGTTAATTCAAGGGTTGCGAGGCAGAGGAATTTGCCACGAGACGTGGTTATTTATTTTTCTAGGAGATCACTTCGTAATGAAATTTTACAGGCTTTTTATAAGCAGAGATTTCAAATTGCAGCTCAAGATGTTATAATTTTAAAAGAAATACCTTCAAAAATTCTCAGAAAAAGAAAGGATTTTGCTTTTTTGGCTGACGAGCTCAAAAAATGACAAGTCTGGTTCAGATGGGAGATACCGGCTGGAATAGTGGTGAATTATGTGGGGATATATTATAGACTTAATACAATTTCAAAGGTGAAAGATTTTTACACTTCTGTTTTGAAGGCGGGCTCTCCATCATCTTTACGACCTAAGATAATAGAAGAAAAGTTGGAAGAGCAGCCGGTTGAAGGTGCTATGCTATTGGATGTAAGAGACATACAGGCTGAACCTCTGCAGCAGTCTCTTGTGACAGAAGATTTTTTAAAGAAACCGAGAATGACTCGTGCAGCTTATAGACGTAAAGAAAAAGAACAGCAGAAGGCGGATGTTGGAATAAAGAAAAGGAAATGATGAACTTTTGTGGTAGTTTTTTGAGATAGAAGATGTTTTAAAGTAATAGTGAATGATTCGTGTAATATGTAGATGTAAAGAAAAAGAACGATAAATGTTAGTTTAGCTGGTAGTTTGATTTAGTATGTTTTAAAGGAATTGTGAATGATTTGTGTAGTATGTAGATGTAAATAAAAAGAATAATAGAAGGTGTTGATTTAGTGGAAAAGTTTAAATATTTGGGAGTATATATTATAAATTTCTAATTTAAAGTGTATAAAATTATGAGATATTATGGGTAAAGGTGTAAAAGAATTTAAATTCTAATGATCACTGTTGGTGAGAATTTTAGTGATTAAAATGAATGGTTTGTTGAAACTTCTTAAGTAGGAGGGTATTAATAAATTTACTTAGGGGTGGGAAAAAAAGCAAAGAGCCAAGTTTATCAAATGTAAGTTTGTTGGCTGGGTTATATTGGAGGGAAAATTTTGTGTTTATTATGGATGAATGGTTGTTTAAAAGAAATATACACCTCAGCATGGAGAAGATGGATAAATTACATGCAGAGTAAATATGGGTTAGAGTTGATATGGGATTAAAAAGTATTATTTAGATTATGAATAATTTTTAGTTTTTAATTCAGAATTGCTTATATTGTTATTTTTGTTTTTTTTTAATTTGCTTAAATTTGTTTTGTATTCGAGTTAAAGCACATTATTGATTTTGTTATTTGTATAGTTGGATAAGTTTATTTAGAATTTGCTTGTTTATTTGTAACCCTGTAACCAGCTCTGGGAAGTGAGGGGGGAGGGAGGGAGGGGGTTATTTTAGGGGGGGTTATTGTTAAAAACTTGTATAAAACTTTTCAATAAAAAAAAAATTCCATTACATACAAATATTATTAATACAAATCTCCAACTATTACAGCCAATATTTCCTCTCTTTTTTCCCTTAATACATACTGTCTCTTGTTTAAATTAGTATACTTCTTATTCTATCCATCAGCTACTTAATAGCTTTCTTACATTTATCAATAATTTTATATGTCTTATTTATTTTAACATTCCATCTTTTGGACCATCAATAACCTTATGAATTTTCCCAGCTTTAATTTTGCGTTGATATTTAAATTAAACATTTAATATTTATAATTTCCAAATTTTTAAATGACTCCAATTCCCTTTGTCACAATTTCCCCCAACATCTAGTGTTCCAGATACATATCTTATCTATCTCACTTCTATATCAACAGATTAGTAATACAATATAATATTCTTATTTTCATTATAATTTCCAAATATTATAGATTTAATAAACTGTTGATATTTATGCATCTAAGTTTTAATTAGACAACATTTTTCTTTATCTTCACATCATAACAATATCTCGTATTCAAAATACGGGTCTTGTCTACTTAGATATATTCTATTTTAAACCTCCTAAATATGTCCACACTCCATTCTTCTTCAGTCTTATTCTGGCTTTTTTTCTTTGCCAAATCATCTTCCATGTCCTTGCTTCAGGGTCCTCAAAATATTCTTGTATATATTATGTCATATTGACATGACCATCCAGTCGCCATTTTTGGAAGGTTGAGGGGTCTGGCAGGACTACCAGATCATCTCTGTCGGGCCCTGTGAGGCATCGCAGTATGGAGATCCACCACCGGTCGCCCCAACGCCCTCCGGTTTTCCAGGGCCTGTTCTTGCCGGCTGGTCTCGGAGCTCCGAAGCCGTCGCTGCCTCCCTATGATGTCATAACCAGGCATCCGAGGCGTTTCTGGAGCTCTGCATAGGCTCGACATTAGGGCGAGGATTTTCCGCATGCGCATAGCCAGCCAATGGTCAGGATGATTGATTCACGCATGCGCATGACCAGCTGATTGCCGGATTTTCCGCATGCGCATAGCCAGCTGATGGTCGGGACGATTGATTCATGCATGCACATGACCAGCTGAATTGCCGGAATAGACTCATAGCACCTGGGGCGTATCAGTTTCCTTTAAGGACCGGATGGTGGTTTCCCGGGGATTGGTTGGGTGTGGGTGGTGTAATTAGGGCATGGTGGGTTTAGACACTATGTAAGGGCACTGAGAACAGATGGTTCTCAGTGCCAACTTTTCACACGCTTCACTTCTTCAGTAAAGTTTTGTTCCTCGTTCCTGCTTGTGGTTTATTTTCTCGCAACGAAACACCGGGCTAGGACGTCGCAACAGTAAGTCGGCACTCCCATTTTTTGCTTATTTGGAAGTTCTCATCCCTTTATCTTGCCTGCAAGGGGGTTGTTTTGGAGCGGCTATGGCAGAGGGAGTCCAAGATGCCGATCCCGTGGGGGAGGTCCTGGAGCTGCCTGCAGACAAGGAGACAGTCGCTGAGGTGGGGGTGGCAGAGGCTTTACTGGTGGTGAGGCCTAAGGAATGCACCCAGCAGCCGGTGGACAGCGGGGGTGAAACTAAGCAGAAGCCAACTGCAACATCTTCGGGGGAGTGGTGGTTGAGTTCAGCTCTAAAATGCTCAGAGGTTGGCAGGCCTTTCCTGACTGGGGAAAGAGACTCCCTATCCGGATGGAGGGAGAGACGCATTACGGGTGATGAAGATGAGGAGTGGAGTTATTCTACGGCTCCAGGGCAGTATACCTTGGATGTTCTTCGTGACAGATTTGGAGAAATGGGGTTTTTACCCAGATCAGGTGGAACGCCAGGCTCCCAGGTCCCAATGGGTTCTTCTGGGTTTCGTTTAGCCAGCCCACGATTTCAGCTGTCTCAGGGTCAACAAAGGCAGGGGGACCAAACTGGCATGGCTTCTACAGCTGCACCTACAAGCCACTCTACATCATTCCCTCGTTCCTTGGGCTCAGGGGAGTTAGGTCCAGGGAGTCGGCATAGGACCACACCAGATAATAGCCAGCAGGTTGGACAGGTTGCCACTATGTGGCCGGCAGGTATAACCTGGGTTCCTCCACCTATTGGGGTGACATTTGATGGAGACCCAGATAGATTGGCGATGTTTATGGGACATGTCCTGAGCCACCTAGATAGGTTTGCACCACAATATTCTTCCCAATGGGCTATTGTTGTGGCAATAACAGCAAACTTACAGGGGGAAGCAGATGCCTGGGCTGTTGATCTCTTTAGTGATCATGCTCGCAAGCTGGGTGATGTTGGACTGTTCCTTGACGCACTGAGAGCCCGGTTTGAAGATCCCACACGGGTTCAATGGGCCGAAGTGGAGATCTTAGGATTACGACAAAAGGGCAGGCCCGTACGGGAATACGTACAAGAATTCCAACGTGTGGCTGGTAGATTGAGGGCTTGGCCAGAGCGTCTTCTGGTGTACCATTTCCGTAATGGACTGGATAAAGACCTAAGGCAGGCCTGTGTTGTACGGGGTGTATCGTGTAGGCTCCAGGACTGGTTTCAGGTGGTGACCGAATTACATGCAGGACTGCAAGAATTTCGATCAGTCACAGCTGGTCCATCCATCCCTCAACAGGTAGGTGATAGGCCAAAAGAGCCTGGGCGCCAGCTTCCTATCCTTTCACCACCTGTTTCTGCACCACCTAGTAAAGGGACATTTAGGTGTTTCAGGTGTAACCGGCCAGGACATCGGGTGGCGCAGTGTCCGGTTCCAGCAGGACAGGGTATGTCGGCGAACCAGGGAGGACTGGGTGATACTCCACAGAGGACTTCAGATCGGTCTAGAGCGTTACATCAGGCTGAAAGAGAGACCCCCCTGTCGACCTTCAGGGGAGACAACACCTACCAGCCCTGACGTTCTGCTGGAGGAATATGATCATATGGATCTGGAAGAGGACCCTATGGTAAGCCAGCCAATAGTACCATTTGCCATTCTGATTTTCTTGACAAGTCCTAACACTGGCCAAAGTAGTGGGTGTCAGGCATTAATAGATTCTGGTTGTACCAGATGTCTCATTAGTAAGAGGGTGGTAGAGAAACTGGGACTTAGGATGAGGTGGTTGTTACATCCAATCCGCTTTGAACAAGTGGATGGTTCCCTTTTGGGGGAGGCGGCCACACTGGTAACAGAACCTGTACGGTTAGAGATGGGGGAACATTGGGAGATTCTCCGTTTCATTATAGTTCACCTCATACCTTTAAAGTCCTATATGGCTCAGGGCCAGGCTATTTGCGAGACCACCTACTACCTCATAGTTCCCTACGTCCGGTTAGATCCCACAGGCTGGGCCTCCTTCAGGCCCCGTCGGCCAAGCAATGCCATTTGGCGGGGCCATGGAGGAGGGCCTTCTCTGTGATGGCGCCCACGCTTTGGAATCAGCTCCCCCCGGAGATTAGGACCGCTCCCACCCTGTTGGTCTTCCGTAAGCTACTTAAGACCTGGCTTTTCCGGCAGGCCTGGGGTTTATAAAACCTAACCCCTGGATGATTGTCTTTGTACTGTTGTTTTGTTATGTTTTATGTGTTTTTTATTGTTAGCCGCCCAGAGTCCTTCGGGAGTGGGGCGGCTTATAAATTTTAAAAATAAATAAATAAATAAATAAATAGTCCATCCATGACGGAGGAAGTGATATTAGGACTAGCTTGGCTAGACAAGTGGGGTCCTACTATATGGTGGGAGGGTGGTTGTCGCCATATGCACCTTGGTGTTGGCCCTCGACCACCAAGAGTGGAGGAAAGCAGTAGCAACAGCCCACCTAGGAGCAAGGTCGATGCTGAGGATAAGCCCAGGGATGGGGTTAAAGGAACAACGAATCAAGCAGACAGAAATCAGGGCTTTCCGGCGGTATATAACAATCTTGCAGAAGTATTTAGTGAGCAGGAATGTGACAACTTACCACCCCACCGTCCAACCGACTGCGCAATTGACATCTTGCCGGGAGCCAAATTGCCGAAACCACGTATGTATCCCATGACACCTCGGGAACTGGAGGAATTGAGGAAATATATTGATAAGAATTTCACACGTGGTTTCATATAACCAGCCAGGTCCCGAATTGCAGCGCCTGTATTGTTCCAAGAGAAAAAGGATGGAGGCCTTCGGCTTTGTGTGGACTTCAGAGGCATTAATGCGGTCTGTATAGAACACATGTACCCTCTTCCTTTAATGAAGGACATGTTAACCCATTTGGCGCAGGGGAGGATTTTTACCAAATTGGATCTGAGGGAGGCTTATTACAGGGTTAGAATTAAACCTGGTGACGAATGGAAAACAGCATTTAACTGTCCTCTTGGCAGTTATCAATTCTGGGTTATGCCCTTTGGGATGCAGGGCGCTCCCACTGTTTTTATGCAGATGATCAATGGGGTGTTACACGATCATCTATATTGTGGAGTATTGGTCTATTTGGACGACATACTGATTTATAACAATACAATGGAAGAACATATTAGTTTGGTCCGGGATGTGTTGCGTAGGTTGCTCGATGCCCAACTGTTCGTGAAGTTATCCAAGTGCAAATTCCATAAAACACGCCTTGACTATTTGGGCTATAGGATATCTGCAGCAGGTATAGAGATGGACCTGGCAAAAGTGCAAAGTGTTCTGGAATGGCAAGCCCCGCGAACCCGACGCCAATTGCAAAGCTTTTTAGGTTTTGCCAATTTCTACAGGCAATTCATCCCTGCATTCGCAAAGGTAGCTTTACCACTCACGGACTTATTATGGACCCGGAAAAGTACCATACGGCCACGACCTGGACAGGTGCTGGCTTGGACTGCAGAGTGCCAGATGGCGTTCGAAATGTTGAAGGCTCTATTCGCCAAGGAACCCGTTCTGTTACATCCGAATCCAGAACAACCATTTATAGTACAGGAGGATGCTAGTGACGTAGCGGTGGGGGCAGTTCTGTTACAACGAAACCCAACTGGGACATTGCAACCCTGCGCATACACGTCACGGAAGCTGACTGAAACTGAAAGGGCTTGGGTCGTATGGGAGAAAGAGGCCTTTGCTGTTAAATGGGCCTTATCCACGTGGAGGCATTTATTGGAAGGGGCCAAACATGAAGTCAAGGTCTGGACTGACCATAAAAATTTAGAGGTGTTACAAACCCCAAGAAGACTTTCACCAAAACATCTGCGTTGGGCACAGTACTTTAGGTGTTTCAGGTTTCACCTTAAATATGTACCAGGTGGCCAAAATTTCCTAGCGAATGCATTGTCTAGGTTACCACAGTATGATAGTAAATGGCAGGAGGTGGTCCAGGCGATCCTACCTCCCTATATGCAGGGTGTCGCCAAAGTGGTATCCCATCCAATCACCGTGGATCTGGAACACGAGCTAAAGGTGGCCCTCCCACACGATCCTTGGTTTCAGAAGCACCAGAGTTTGTTAACCCAGCGGGATGGGTTGGCTTGGTATGGAACTAAACTGTATGTTCCACATATATTACGCAAGGGTATTCTCCATCGTTGCCATGATTCCAAACAGGCAGGCCATTTCGGATACTTAAAGACCTTACATCTCGCTAGGCGCCAGTTTTGGTGGCCCCAAATGAGAATTGACCTAGAAAAGTATGTCAAAAGTTGCCCAACATGTGCTACCTCCAAACATAACCCTGGTAAACCTTTGGGGCTTCTGCAGTCCATGGCTGATCCAGAATATCCATGGCAGGATATAGCCATGGACTTTATTGTAGATCTTCCTGATAGCAAAGGTTACACAGTAATTTGGACAATAATCGATCTGTTTTCTAAGCAGGCCCATTTTATTCCCTGCAAGGGATTACCATCGGCCCAAAGGTTAGCCCGCATGCTTCTCACCCATGTCTATCGCCTCCATGGGGCCCCACGTAGAATCATATCAGATCGTGGAGTTCAATTTACAGTGCGATTTTGGAGAAACTTTTTGTCTTTACTCGGCTCTTCACAAGGTCTCAGTTCGGCGTACCATCCAAGCACGAACGGCGCTGCGGAACAGGCAAATGTGACAGTAGAAAGATACCTGTGGAGTTATGTTTCGTATCAACAGACCGATTGTGTGGAGCTGGTTGTTTTTGCAGAAGTAGTGTACAACAATGCTGTACACAGCAGTACCGGCTTCACTCCTTTCCGGGTGGTGTCTGGTAGGGAATTTGTACCTATGCCCGAATACCGAAAGTATGAATCCTATCCATGTTTGCCCAATGACTGGTTGTCTCGAGTTAGTGGAGTATGGGGTATAGTAAAAAAAGCTCTAACAAAAGCAAGTGAGAGTGCCAAGGTACAAGCAGACAAAAAACGCAGGCCACATAAGCCATTTACTGTGGGCCAATTGGTGTATTTGTCCACAAAATACATACGATTAAGGGTTCCCTGCAAAAAACTGGGGCCAAAGTATATAGGTCCATTCAAAATTACTCAGGTAATCAATCCAGTTACAGTAAGACTACAGCTTCCCCGGTTTTTGGGGAAAATACATCCTGTGTTTCACAGTAGTTTGTTGAAACCAGTTTCCCATTATCGAGTAACGGAAACACCCGGTCCTGTCACACCTGGCTATTACGAGGTTCAGGAGATACTGGACTCACAAATGAAATGGGGTAGGCTGTACTATCTGGTTTTATGGAAAGGGTACCCTCTGTCAGAAGCGTCCTGGGTGAACGTTGCTGATGTAAATGCACCCCAATTAGTCCAGGCATTCCATGTAAAGTATCCAGGAAAACCAGGGGGAAGGGACACTGACACGAGTGCTGTACCATAGATAACTTGTTGTATGTTCTTTTTTAGGGGGAACCCTGGTAAGGGGGGCAGTATGTCGGGCCCTGCGAGGCGTCGCAGTATGGAGATCCACCACCGGTCGCCCCAACGCCCTCCGGTTTTCCAGGGCCTGTTCTTGCCGGCTGGTCTCGGAGCTCCGAAGCCGTCACTGCCTCCCTATGACGTCATAACCAGGCGTCCGAGGCGTTTCCGGAGCTCTGCATAGGCCCAACATTAGGGCGAGGATTTTCCACATGCGCATAGCCAGCTGATGGTCGGGACGATTGATTCATGCATGTGCATGACCAGCTGATTGCTGGATTTTCCGCATGCGCATAGCCAGCTGATGTTCGGGATGATTGATTCATGCATGCGCACGACCAGCTGATTGTCGGAATAGACTCATAGCACCTGGGGCATATTAGTTTCCTTTAAGGACCGGATGGTGGTTTCCCGGGGATTGGTTGGGTGTGGGTGGTGTAATTAGGGCGTGGTGGATTTAGACACTATGTAAGGGCACTGAGAACAGATGGTTCTCACTGAAGAAGTGAAGCGTGTGAAAAGTTGGCACTGAGAACAGATGGTTCTCAGTGCCAACTTTTCACACGCTTCACTTCTTCAGTAAAGTTTTGTTCTTCGTTCCTGCTTGTGGTTTATTTTCTCGCAACGAAACAACAGGCTAGGACGTTGCAACAGTCTCTTTATTTTCTCCTGTTGATGTAGTTGTCCTGAACTGTTTATCTTTTCTTCCATCTGTTTCTCTTCTTGATCTTCAAATTCCTTCTGATTTATATAGCAGGTTTTTTCCTCCATCCATGTTGTCAATTTTTTTTCTGAATTTTCTATTGTCTGTACTTGTTGGGCAGTTAGGTCTTCTGTCATAATATTTAATTATTCAATTTTTTCTGTTGTATTCTGTATTGATAGGTTTTTAGTTATAGTCAAAGTTTGAGTTTGCATATCTAAGACGCTTTCTGGTTTTCCCCCGAAAGCTCTTATTTCATCACCAGCTGTAAGAAGAGTTTGGTGAGTTTGGTAAGTTATTTTCAATATAGCAAAAAAATGTTTTTGTATTTCTTCCATAGGAAAGGTCTGTTCCTGGACTTCCATAGTGATGAGTTGAATTGAAAACTTTTACAGTTTTTTTCCCCCAGTAAATAAGAAACAGAACTAAAACTCTCACAGCTGGTGTTCAAGGTTACATGAATCTTATCTTGTTTTCTGAACAAGTCTCTTTTCTTTAAGAATAACAATTTGCAATTTCAGGTTTAGCCACAAGATGTCACCCCACTGTTTAAGAAATTCCTTTAAATCTCAAAGTTATTTTAATCCTTTTGGTTTTTTTCTTCTATTTTAAGAGGGAAAACCCAGACTTTCAAATAAAAATAGAAAGTAAAAAGTAGATAATCAAAAATCTTTTAATCCACAAGCTTTAGGAAATAAAGTTCCAATTGGGATCCAATTATTTTTTCAATGTTTTCAAAACTCCCCTGTATATTCAATCGCCGCTGTTTCTGGAGGGAGGGCTAAAATCCCCCTTTCCTCTCCACAGGGGGGAAAGTACTTTAGCAGCTTGAATAGGTACAAAAAAGCAATTAGGATTTAAGATCTCACCCAGTCCTTTCCACGCTGCTTTGAAGTTGCCAGATGGTGAGTGTGACTTCGGCTGTCTGCAGCCTAGTGATGAGCCATATTTCTATGGCCGGTCTGTCGTTCGCCAGTTTGGAGGGATTGGCCGGCTCTAGCAGGAGAGCTACTGCTCTCCCGCGATCCAGTGAGATCTCACCCAGTCCTTTCCACGCTGCTTTGAAGTTGCCAGATGGTGAGTGTGACTTTGGCTGTCTGCAGCCTAGTGATGAGCCATATTTCTATGGCCGGTCTGTCGTCCGCCAGTTTGGAGGGATTTGCCGGCTCTAGCAGGAGAGCTACCGCTCTCCCGCGATCCAGTGAGAGCCCCTCCTTGCTGGTCGCCTCTACAAGGAAACTTTCGACCCTTTTCAGGGTTGTAAAGCTTTTTATTTACTTGTTTACATATCATATATTTATCACAGATTTGTTTAACTAAAGTACAAATACAACCATACTCTTTTAGAAAAGTATCAACCAAACCTTGCGACCCCCCCTTCAGTGGCTGCTTCTGTGTTTTCTTTCTTTCTTTCTTTCTTTCTTTCTTTCTTTCTTTCTTTCTTTCTTTCTTTCTTTCTTTCTTTCTTTCTTTCTTTCTTTCTTTCTTTCTTTCTAACATCCATCTCCCATCTTGCAACATCCACCTCCCACTTTCTTCTACTTCCCATTTTTCTCTCTTTCCATCACACGTTTGAGCTGACCACGTTAATGGCAGTCTCCCTACTTAATGCATGCAATTCACAAGTCTGTGCAAACCAACTTAAAAGCAACTTACCTGCTTCTTCCTTCTATTATCCATTCCTTCACTTCCCCTTTGCCACTCTGGCCTAACTTCTTTCTTTTCTTCATCCACAAGTACACCTTCTATCAACTTTACATGAGCCAACTCTTTCCCTTTACTATTAATCAATCCTCTTCTTTATTCAAGACTCCATAAAGCATACTTGGAGTCAGTGTATATATTCTCCTTCTCCCTTATTAACAACCTCAGAGCCTTCCATAAGGCATAAAGTCCACAGGTATGAGCTGACTAATGGAGGGAAATTCTTCCAGCCTCCACTCACATTTTCTCCTCCCCATCTACTATCGCATCTTCATTATGTCTCTCTCTCTCTTTTTTCCAACTACTTTGCTATGAACAAGTGTTTATCTCCTTTCAGCTTTCTGATTTAAAATTACCCACACTTGATAAGAAATGCTAACCACCAAGACTTCCCCAAATGTCAATTTTAGACAGAAATGCCACTGGCTGCCTCTTTTCCCCCACTTCTGGGTCAACCCCCCCCCCCAGCCATTCCTTTGTCTGTATTTACAAACAAATTACCTAGTGAAGAGCCAACAAAGGAGCGCTCACCAAACTCTGCTTGAGTTTGTTTAACATAAGCTCTTTTTTAAACAGTTTTGCATACAAATATTTAGTCAAAACAAGATAGCTATTTATAATCCCCCAAAAATCCTCAACTCCTTTGTTTTAGGCAAGGATTGAATTACAATTCCTTCAATTCTCTTAGGTATTATTTTCTATCGGTGTGTCCTGCACACAGACATAAAAACATAAAAGTAAATTTAAAAAAGCAACTTCACAGAGAAATAAGCAAGCTTAATGAGATATTCTGAGTTACTGAAGTAAGCCACTAGGCTATTGCAAAAGCTAAAGTTTTGTATTGTTGAAGGAAAAGTCTTCATCATGGTTCAGTCCAAGCCGGGAATAAACAACATGGCGACTGCTTTAGAAAGAAGGTTGCAGTTTATTGAAGAGGAGAGCCAGACAGAAAGATGGCTCTGGAAGAAAAGAGAGATAGAGAGCACATGTAGGGAGTAGGTTTTTATACCCTCTGGGGCTCTTGAGGTTGTTTCCTGTTCCTGTTTGAGGCTTTGTATTTCCTGTGTCATGTATTTTGACCTGAGTCTGAGTGTGCCCCTCTGGCATGTGAGTTAATCCTATTATGTCCTGTCTTAGAGTTTGGATGGGGTATATAGATTTTAGGTGTCTTTGTCTTCTTAATCTTCTAGCTTGAACCTTCCTGAATGGTTTACATCTGCATTTCTACAGAGCTGGTTTCTGCTTGGGGGAGGGAGACTTGGGGATATTAAAAAAAAACTGGGCATGCTTTTCTGCCTCTTTAAAGTCCTTTGAGGAAATATATTTTTCTGCCCTTTTAATAATTCCTTCTCTGGGGGGGGTGTGACTTCCCACAGTATCAAACCCTAGTATCAATTCTTTGCTTTTAATATAAATTTAGTCAAATTCCAATTTAACCAGATTCCATTCAGATGGAAACAAATTTCCATTAAGTAGGTTAAAACATTTACAAATCTAAGCAAAACAATTCAGAGTCATTTCTTTTGGTTGATGGATATATAGGTTTAACTAAACATTTTAAAACTTAAAGATTTCCAAAAAAGATTGTTCAACAATTACTGTCTCCTCTTTCGAGTAAAAAAATTGCAAGCTGAAACTGCAAGAGTGGGTATTAAATTTCACATCCACCCCACCTTTCTCAAACCAGAATTCTAAGCAGAAAAAAAAATATTTAAAAAGAGCAGACCCCGTCCCCCTTTCCTTTCTGTCTCTCGCTCTTAAAGCAACACAGCCAGAGAAAAAGGAGACAGGACAAAGAAGAAATTACACAAAAATCTCACCACCAACCAAATAGTTTTCTCTCCTTCACATGCATATTTTTTTCCACATCCTCATACAAACACTTGCTATTGCCTTTCCATTTCACTTTTACAGCAACAACAAAAAAACTACAACTTACATACATCAGCATACTCACACATTCACTTCCATTCAAACTGCTTGCATCAAAATTCCATATACAGATATTTCCTTTCATACTTTCTCCTGACAAACCAATAACTTATTATGGGCTCCTTTTTCCAAATCTCTTTTTGTTTGTTTTTAAATAAGGCCTTTTTATTTATTGCTATTATTAAACAAAACACAGACAGACACACTACCTCCACACTCCTCTAACAAAAATGAACTATTCACTGCCTGGAATCTAACAGGCATATATGTTTATTGCTCAACATAGCCAATTTTCAAAACTTCCATATTTTGGGCAAAATGCACTAGTGCTTTTAATAGGATTTCTTGGCCACTCAAAATAACAATATTGAGTCATGGTACCTTGACTCTTATCCCAGGTGTATTTTCCAGATGAATCCATCCCATCCTGCTAGCATTCAAAACAGCAATAGTTTATCATAATACTTTTACCTCGAGTATATTGTTTATCCTGCCAACCTTTGCCCTAAGGGACTTTCCAGGGGACACCTTATCCCCTTACTGGCCTTACTGCCCATGACTGATTTTCCCCTGCCTATGAGACCCCCAACACATGCAGTCAACTCATGACTCTCTTTGTATGTACAGGACCTCAGATTGATCCCTAATACTTTTATGTTCTATGCTCCTGCCTGTCCAGGTCTCACAAACGTACCAGTCCTACATGCCCAGGTGAGTCTGCCCACACAGTATGAATTACCCACACTCAGGGTCTTAGACTGCCCAAGGTAAGTCCGCCCACACAGTACAGTTGCTTACCTGGGTCTGTGCACAGAGTTCTTCCAGTCAAAATATCTCCTCGCTTAATCCAGTTGGCAGTTCCTTTGAAGTTGTTTTGTTCCAACGGGTTAGTTTGAGCAGACCTCAACTCTTGGGAGTTCAAAGAGGGCTGGGTCACTGAAATCAGTGAGGCATGCCTCCCTTTTCCTCAGAGGAAACCCAAGAACTAAGAGTTGCTGATTCCCTGTACGGGCCACCAAATTGTGAGGAATAAAAATTCAACTCCAAGGGTGTTGGAAAACAAAACAAGTGTTATTAAAGCTTTTGCAAAAGCTGGTGGAACTCTTGGTAATGGCAAATCCCAGGGTCCACACCTGAATCAATTTTTGCATAGGTTTTTATACCCTGTCCCGTACATCATGCCACATCCTTCCAAAGTGAGCCCAGTTGATAGGCCCACCCGGTCACATGCTTTCTGACCGCCTAGCAACCATTACAATTACCAAACCCTCCAATTATTAGATCAAAAAGCCCCCTTTGTTCCTGTCTTATCTTCCCTCCCTTTTCTGTGGCATGATTTGTAACATCCTGCTAACTAAGGGTATAGCCTTATCTACAAGGTGAACTGTTACCCAAACTGGATAATTGCAATTATAAAAGAGTTATGTCTTCCCTTGTTTATCTATAAGAATGCCTACTTTTCATCTAAAAGCTATGTGTGTAACAGAGTTCATGCTTCAGTTAAACATGGCTGCACTTTGGTTCATAGTTATACTTTAAAATGCTAACTCTAGGCCAGACATGTCAAACACAAGGCCCGGGGGCCGGATGTGGCCTGCAAAGTGGTTTCATGTGGCCCGCGAAGCCATCCTGGAAACAGTGAGGGAACGGCCCCCACTGCCTTGGCCCTAGCCCAGGCCAGCTGGGAGCCAATGTACAATTTTGTGGTGGCCATCTATGCTGAAACGCATTCAGTCTTAGCTCCACAAGGTCATCTAGAAACAGGGAGGAACCAGCCCCTGCCGCGTCGGCCCCGCCCCCTGGGTGCATGCTGGGGAAGTGTCACCCTTTGTGAGGAATGAAGAAATGGGCCATGCCTTGGCACTTGCCCCGGTCCCACCCCCTTCTGCCAGAGACCCTCAGATCTGTCCCACTCCTGCCCAGGCCTCCACAGGCACCCTTGACGCAAACGATGTAGAGCTGGCCATGCCCACCCAGTAGGCCACACCCACTCCATCCACGCCCACCCAGTAGGCTGCACCCACCCTGGCCACCCCCCCACCCCCCCGAGGGCAACTGCAATGCTGATGCGGCCCTCAATGAAATTGAGTTTGATACCCCTGCTCTAGGCAGTTTTTATAAAGAATAAACCTTACTGTATATAAATGGATAATATGTTATTCATAAGCTATATGCTATTCTACAATAGTGTGCACTATTCCAAAAGTATGCTTTAAGTCAGTGTATATAGTTTCTCTCTATTCCTCCAGCTTACCATATCTTCTTTCCTAAAAATACCTTAGCTAAGTGCCTCTAGATGTCTATTCTTTTAGCAGAAATGGAAAATTACAACATGTACATTTCTTGTGTACCTCACAAAACTAATCAAGGAGAGAAGCAACCTAGAACTAAGGAGAAATTTCCTGACAGTGAGAATGATTAATCAGTGGAATGGCTTGCCTTCAGAAGTTGTGGGTGCTCTATCACTGGAGGTTTTAAAGAAGAGGTTGAACAAACATTTGTCTGAAATGGTATAGGGTCTCCTGCTTGAGCAGGAGATTGGACTAGAAGACCTCCAAGGTCGCTTTCACCTCTGTTATTCTGTTATTTCTGAACCATGCAGTGTATGCACAATCCAGTTCTTTGCTTTATGCTCTTTGAATATGCAACTGACCCCAAAGATTGGAAACTGCTGATGTGTAGTTTGGGTGGACAACTTAGTGTACAGGACAGGAAATGATTGCCAGTTTCCTGCTGCAAGAGGAAATCAGAAATCTTCAGGGCATTCCTGGGTAGAAGGTGGAAACTCCATTATGTTTCCTCTCCCCCCCCCCCAAACTCCTGACCTGTGCAGACTTTCTGAAGCCCTGTTTTAAATAAAACCACAAAGTGTAGAGGAGCATGGAATTAACCCTGAAGAACAATGCAAGGGTAGTTAAACTTCTACTATAAGTAAATATGAGAATGAAACTAAAGATACAGTAACCCCACCTTGATTCTTTTTAGTATAAGAAGGAGCAGAAGGAAACTTTATGAGATTTTCAATATTCTCTTATGAACCCTACAACAATACAGTAATCCTTGTGGAGTCTGATTCCTAACCTGGCTGACCTTGAAAGGCTGACTGTAGAGGTGAGAGACAGGTGAAAGTCATGTGCAGAAAACTGCCCCCCCCAATGCTTGTGTCTTTGTTCTGCATCTATCTTTCCCCCCCTAACATCACCATAGTGACGTGAAAGTGCGCAGGTCTGTGTGACCTTACCAGTTTGATAAGGCTGGCTGGTGAACAACAAGTTTCCCTGTTTATGGCCTCTAGCTTTTTACTCTTGAGGATTGGTAAAGGATTTTAGCTAATGAAATGCTATTGCCATGCAGTAGCTTTTGCTATTTGTAAAACTCTATATAAACAAATAAAGGCTGTGTGCGGGTGGCCATTTCTTTGCACCCTTCAATGACTAAGGACTGATTACTACAGCTGGTGCCCTCAGCAGGGACATTTTGTTTTGGGACCCCTACGGGAAGAAGCAGCTGCCAACATACTTACCATCGTCTGGAACAGACCCCTAAGTGCACTTTCGTCTTACGAGACCCCTCAGTGAGTAAGTATGGGCTGCAAGTTATCTCAGCCCCCGCAAAAGCAAGGACAGGCATGGAGGAACTCAGATTCCTCCTCTAACCTGGGGCAGACACAAGGAAGCTGGTGGGCTGAGATAGGAAAACAGTGTTCTTTGAATCCTGAGCATCAGACGCTTAGGCTAAAAGATAGAGCATAAATTACATCTTGAACCTTGGGCTTCAGTATAAACATCTATAGTGTTCAGTCCTGTAAGGCAAGGAAGAAAAAAAATGGACCCATCAACTAAGTAAAATTTATTCCTTCTAAAAACATCTTTAATTGGATTTTCAGCTTCTTCTGAAGAGGCTAATTCTTTGCTTATTAGTTAGAGTCATAAATCAAAATGTACTCCCTCAGAACAAAGTCTTTTGAGCAATCAGAATGCTTTGAAACTCTGCAATCTGTTAAGTTTAACCCTGTTGTGTTTTGTGTTATGTGTGTGTTTGTGGCCACTCAGAACATTATGCTTGGGCTTGGAATGGTGAGAAAAATGGGAGATGATTAGGGCCCTCAAAACCACTTTTTGGTTGAAATCACCTTGTCATTTTTCTCGCTTCTTGCAGGACAAGTTATATGTCTAAATAAATGTTGTGTATATACGTTTGTCTGTATTGTTCTGTGTTATTCCAAGACTTGGAAGAGGCTCAAAGCCTTCTCTGATAACAAGAATACAAAAAGGCCTTGCTAAGAATATATGGTTTGCCTGGAGAAAGTATGAAATGAAATAATTGTATGTGGAATGGTTTTATGCAAACAGTCAGTATGGAACTGAATGAGTTAATTTGTTGAAGTGTGTGTTAGCCTTCAAAACCCACCCATTTTCTCCCAAACGGTGAAAATAATAGTAAATATTTGTATGAGAAGAATTTCATGGAGAATGTATGAGAGGAATTATTGAAAAATGCATATGAAGGAGATGAAACTATTTTTTGGTGGTGAGATTCCCCCCCCCCCCCGTCTCTTTCGGCTGGCTGCGTTGGTTAAAGAGCCAGAGACAGGAAGGAGGGGGGGGGGAACTGTTCGTTTAAAACTTTTTTTCCTCTGCTTGGAATTGTAATCTGAGAAGAGTGGAGTGAATCTGAAACTTGACATTCACCTATGCAGTTTCGGCAAATAAATTTTTTTACTCAAAAGAGAAACAGTAAATGTTGGACAATATTTTTTATATCCAAAAACTAAAAGAACTAACTGAATTATTTTGTTATAGATATATACATGTTTAACCTATTTATATAAAAATTGTTTCCATCTGAATGGACTTTGCTTAAATTGAAGCACCAAAGATACAATTTAATTGGCTTTCAGAAAATATAAAATGATTTAGGATTGCAATAAGTCCCAGAAAAAATATAGTTGCACAAATTGATGACATCATGAATACTCAATTTGTGGACAGAATTCCACACTTTTGATTTTTTCCTACTAGTAAATTACCTAATGGAGTATTAACTGTAATAAAAGTGCAGAAAGTATATTGAATTGAATACTATTTACCTACCATATCCCATCCCAAAATGTTTTATTTTTTATCCAGGTGGTTGCTAAAATGATAACCTTAGGACGCACAAGAGCTTGCAGTCGAAAAGGAACTGATTAATTAATATTGTTTTTCAAAAATAACTTATCTCTTTAATGTGCTTTAACTGACTATATAGGCTGTATTTCATATCATTTGACTAATGATCTTTGACTTGCTTGTTTAATGACTTTTTCCTTTCCAGTCCAGCCACTACTTTCTTCCTCTTTCTCCCTTGCCACAAGTTATTGCTTTTTCTGATGGAGGGTGAATGAGAGGAGCAATTGCTTACAAGGATGATACCTGGAAAGTGTCCTACACTGCAATGCAACCCTTATCACAATGCTCAGAATTATTTTAGCTTTTCAAATCTTTTCTCAACAGTCTTTTAACTTAATCTCTGACTCTCATTATGTGTGCCAACTTACTTTTACTTCTTCAGGTGCTTACATCACGCCCAGGATTGGCCCCAATCTTATGACTTTGTTTTTAACTTTGCAGCAGCTGCTCCAGAACTGAAAGCATTTATAATTTTGTTTCTCATATACACAATCACTCCTCCCTTCCTGGGCCTAATTTTTTTTTGTATGTCTTTTTTATGTCTTTTATGTGGTTTTGCCTCTAATCAGCTATGACAAATGGATGTTATCCATGTTCTCTCTTTTGGGCTTCCTAGAAATGTATATTCATAAATAGGTATTTAGGAACAATTTCCCCCACCTCTACAAGGGGAAACAGCTTCACATGTTATTTTTCATCTTTTTTGGGCCGTTACAGCCCTGGGTTAACCCTCTTCCCTAAAAACTGACAATGGGCCAGCCTATTCTTCAGGGGCCTTTTTGCAATTTTGTACAACCTGGAATATTGTTTTTACTCATGGTCTTCTCTATAATTCCACGGGTCAAGCTATCGTGGAACGTGCTAATTGGTCTTTCAAGGACTGCCTTCACAAACAAATAAAAAAGGACGGATTATCTAGGGTACCCAATTTGTCGTGGGTAATACAACAGGTTCAAAAAGTATTATTTACATTACACCAATTGAATATTTCCATTCCAAATTTGACCGCTTATCAGAGACACTTTCAACAGAAAACAAGCTTGCCTCCACATCTGGCATATTATCGGGCATTACCAGACAAAGCATGGTTGGGACCAGTCCCTCTGATCACTTGGGGGCGGGGCTATGCTGCTGTGCTTGCTCCAACAGGACCTTTGCGGATTCCAGCGCGTTGTGATCACCCAGCCAGGGATGTCGTGGCACCAGTCCCTGGACCCAGTCCCAGAAATGGCAAGGGTGACTCTACAGATGGCACAGCAAGTAATCCAATCCTGACATGCCAGGCAGCCAGTGATGTGGGGAGATGTAAAGAACTTGATCCCCGAGAACCTGTGTGCTGCCATTTTTGCGGTTTTAACTGCAAATTTCTTATCCATCATTTGTTTATGTCTGATCGTTAACATCTGCCCTTTGACAACTGTAACTGTCATCCCACTCAAACAATCATTCGAGCAACGAATGAAGCAAAATCTAACATCACACAAAATGACTTCTTTTGTTTATCTGAAATGTATTACATGTAATTTGCTTTCTACATGTTTAGTCTTTGTTTGCACCCCTTCTGCAGTAATTCAAAACTTCACCGACTCTGGGAGGTTATTGCTTAAAAAACCTCACTGTCATCGCATTGGCTCACCTGCTTTAAACTGCACAGCTTCAATAGAGACTTCCTTTCATTTTGGACATGCTTGGCTACTGCAAGGAGGGTTTTTTACGTGTGGTCAAGAAACTTTAAATTATATTCCTGCTAATATTAGTGAAGCGCAATGTTGTCTCAGCCAGCTGATTCCTGTTTTGCTTTCCAAACAACAAGTTCACACTAACCATTCTCCACGTGGTGTCACGCTAGACAACACTTGTGACTCTGAGACAACCTTACTTTGTAGCATTGGCTATATCTCTAGTGGGCGTGCCAGGACTTGCTGTTCGTGCTCACCTCAACATTAATGCTATATTAAATGAAATTTGGCAAAAACAATTAATACTACTTCTTCAACTATTTCATCGATCAACCATGAACTGCAAAATTTGAGAAAAGCTATTTTGCAAAAATCACGCTGCAATTGATTATTTGCTTCTGCACCAGCATTTGGGTTGTAAACGTTTTGAGGAAATGTATTGTTTCAATATTTCTGATAATTCATGAACCATCCAGCACCAGATTTATATTTTACACAATTTGGCCTCTGATTTGAAAATTGGTACCTTAGGATCTTTATGGGTGCTGTTTATGTAATGTATTTCTTTCATTTTGCAATATATGTATTAGAGCTTTAAATCCCAGCAGAGCCTCTCTCACATTGCCTCAGGGTCAAGTTTTGGCCCTATATTAACAACTGCAAGGATGCTCCTCTCCTGATTATAATCCTTTTATTAACCCCGCTTATGGCGATATTTCGTCTAACAAAACAAAAAGGAGTGAGATGCAGAGGTGAGAGACAGGTGAAAGTCGTGTGCAGAAAACTGCCCCCCCAACGCTTGTGTCTTTGTTCTGCATCTATCTTCCCCCCCTCACATCACCATAGTGACGTGAAAGTGCGCAGGTCTGTGTGACCTTGCCAGTTTGATAAGGCTGGCTGGTGAACAACAAGTTTCCCTGTTTATGGCCTCTAGCTTTTTACTCTTGAGGATTGGTAAAGGATTTTAGCTAATGAAATGCTATTGCCATGCAGTAGCTTTTGCTATTTGTAAAACTCTATATAAACAAATAAAGGCTGCGTGCGGGTGGCCATTTCTTTGCACCCTTCAATGACTAAGGACTGATTACTACAGCTGACATACAACTAAAAATGGCCATTTTACTACAACATTTCAGAAATTGATGCTAAGGGGCTCTAAAAGCTACAACAATGGAGCTGGGAGGCCCTTTAGCTGCGGACAGCCAGATATTACAATATGAACTTGTGCTCCTGATATGATCCCATTCTTTCACAACTTGCCAGGCTCCTATTAACAATAAAAATCTCCATTTGGTACAATGAACAACAGAAACAGAAAAATACAGCAGACCAAATCTCCACCTGATAACCTGAACTTGCCTAAATTGAAGAATTTTCTGAACAATGTTATATTTTGAGAAAGGGGGTCCCTGAAGCAAAGAACATCCCAAGGTTGCTCTCTTACTCACACTCCACCAGCCAAACCATCACTAAGATCATAACAATGATGGAGACATCTCCTTTGTACCTTGCAGTATTAGCTGGCTAGTGTGTATCAATAAGATCTCCTGGACACAAATCATTGCCTGAAATATCTGAGGTTAAAAGTATTTTCAAACATTATCTCTAGGAACAAAGAATAATCACTGCAATCCTTCCAGGGCAGATGTAGAAGATCCTGAAAGGAAATAGAATATTTGTAGCTCAGTGTTGAACTGTGGGGTCCTTGATGCTCTCTGAGCTTGGTGGTTTTCTTGCAGACATTACATTACCAGACTAGGTAACATCGTCAGAGAGCTACATGCATCGGAACATAAGACCTCTGCTGAATAAGGCTAAAGCAGAGGTCCCCAACCTTTTGGGCACCAGGGACTGGTTCTGTGGAGAGAGTTTTTTCCACAGACTGGACAGTGCGTGGTTTTGTGTGCTGCCTGCATCTCGCGGATGGGGCTTTGCTTGTTTGTGTGGACTGGTTGCTGGCATGCCGTGGCCCGGTACTGGTCCACGGACTGGGGGTTGGGGACCCCTGGGCTAAAGGACCATCTTGTCCAGCATTGTAGATCACACAGTGGTCAACTTGTGAAGCTTACAAACCTGGATTGGAAGATGATAACTTTATCCCACTGTTACTTTCTAGAACCTGTTACTTAAATATGACATTTGGGTTTCAGAAGGGAATATGCAGCCATCAAGATTAATAGTCATTGATGGTTTTATCTTTCATAACTTTAACTCATCCCCTTTTAAAATTTTCCTGTTGCATAAACCCCATCATGTGCTGCCCTGCTCATACACGCACACACAGCAGTAGGTTAAAAGGTCTTTATTGAGCTGCCCCAGCCCAAGTATACAGTCCCCAACAGCTCTTGAATAACAAAAGTCCACTCACCCCAAATCACCTCATGAGTAGCCTGGCTGACCAACATAATTCCTGTCGCCTCAGGTGGTTGTTAAGTGAGGTGTGTCCGATTTTATGACTTTTTTGCCACGGTTGTTGGCAATGCAATTGTTAAGACACATCCATTGCATTCCACTGAGCAATGGAAATCCTAGTCCTAGTCATTTATGGAGCATTGAGAGAAAAAAACCAAACCAAATTTAATGCAGTCGGAAACATGTCTTTAATTAACCTTTTAAATCAACATGCTTTTAATCAACCTTTTTTTAATCAATTAGCATAAATTGTATGTATTAAATGTAATGAAAGTAACTGTAAAACAGTCAGTGAACACTAAAATATATTATCAATGTATAGCATGAGAAAAAATAAGTGCACCCATATAAAGTTTGTCTCTTTTTTAACATATGTAGATATATCAATAATTTATCTTCATTCAAGCAACTTGTAAAGGTGATGTAATTGAACAAAACTATAAAAATGACTTTTCAGTCACTTATGTAATGAAAAAAAAAACCATCTGGTTTTAGCTCCTTTGGCTGCACCCCCAACCCCCAGCACCCCCACAATCCCTGCCAGCTGCACACATGCAAACCCTGCCACCTCCCCAGCGCCTCTGAGATTCCTGCCAGCCACATGCCCCCTCCAGCATCCCACAATCCCTGTAGCCCTCTGCCCCAATTGGCTGCTGGGAGGTGTGGCTACTTGTCCTGTGCAGCGAATCTCCAGGGTAGAAATGTGCCTTGGGGAATTGGCCAGGACGAGGGGTTGGGGGTCCATTGGTGGTGGAGAGTTGCTGGCAGAGGGCTAGCAGAGGAGGAAAGCCTGCTGTGGGTTGGCTGTGGCAGGCAAAGTGGGCGCAGACAAGTATCAGTGACTAATTGTCCCGTTCCATCTGGTGGAGTCCATTTCTGTGCAACGAAGTGCAATGAAGGGATCTTGACACTGTGCCATCTGGATCTTCTCTTTGAGATTGACAGGCATTTGGGTAGCAGCAAACTTCTCCACAGGGATCATCGACTGGAGCGGCACCTTGTCCTCAACATGGGTATACTCAAGTTTACGGGAAAGGGCATTGGCCTGCTGGTTGCAGCTCCTGGGTGTCATGGCCCCGTCGGATGTTTTCTTTGATCTTATTAGGACAATGTTTCTGGTGGATTTCAATATCAGGTATCTCCTCTTCCTCCTTATCCTTTCTCTCCCCCCCCACCCACATTTCCCTCCTCTCCAAACAAGTTCATCTCTTTTTTAAAAACAAGGACTAGCAGTTCCTCATACAAGGTTAAGTTCTATGTTCTAACTATGTTATAAAACTAAGTGCTTTTCTCTATAATAATATTCCCAAAACAATATCAGGTGAATCCTTTCTTTCTCCCCCACTGCCCCCCATCACATCAGGGCAGTGATGTGTTCAGACTCCTAATAATTTTGGGATAAACACCTTTTATTATAAAATAAAAGGCGTCAATCCCAAAATTACTAAGACACTGAACACATCACTGCTGTGATGTGATTGGGGGGGGAGAAAGGATACGCCTGTTATCACTTTGGGAATACTATGCCTGAAATTGAAATCCACCAAGCAGCTTCACTATCCCAGGCCCCTGCATATAAACAAAGCTCAGAGGGTTTGCCCCCCCCCCCTTAACCTTTCCAGTTTCCAGTTCAGGAAGCCAGGCCGAAAAGAGACTGCATCCAGTGGGAAGGTAGAGCAGGGATGCACGGTTACTTGTCCTGCGCTGTGGATTGGCCACGGACAAGTATCCTTCGGCAGATTGCCCAGGAGGAGGGTGCACTGGAGGAGTGCTGGGAGACCATTGGTGGGGAATAAGTGCTGGCAGCTACCACTAGAATGTTTCTCTTAATTATTTAGAAATGTATTTTTAATACTTGGAAAAGAACTTGTTTGGCTGCTCAGTTTCACTGGGATATTCCTTTTGCACCAGAATCTTTTGGTTGTACTTGAGCATCAACAACTGCAAGGTCTGCAAAGAGCTTATTGAAATTCTCTTCTCCAGCTAAAGTATGTGAATATCTGTCATTCCAAGCCTTCAACCAAGTTCTTTGTTGATTCGTTTTGATGTCAAGGTTCCAGCTAAGGATCCCAACGAAGTAAATACAGCAGAGCCATTCAGGTCTCCAATGCAAAACTTTATTAGGTACAGCATACCAGCACTAAAGAGTTGAAAATCAGCTCTGGCAATATGGTGGGGAAAGGATAATTAAAAGAGTAAAACGTTCCCTCCTCTCTCTGACAGTTCAGGTCACATTGTCCAATTAATCCTCAGGCAATTGTTATGAGAAGAATGTCTCTGTTTGCCACAACATTTCTTTGGTGACCTTGGTTCCCATCCAGATAGAATCCACCTGTGCATTCCAAACCTTTCGCCCTCCCCTTGCAACTGTAGGCAAGCTAGAAGCAGCATGGCAGTCCTAACGTGAGCAATCTTCATAGCTTGACATTTGATGCATGGGGAGATATGGTCCCATCTCAGTAGCAGAGCATGTAGTTTGCATGCTGAAACCCTACATGCTGGAAAAATTGTGGATTGAAGGTCTGGAACTCTGCTTGCAGTCAACATTGCCAGTGCTGAACTAGATGGACAGCGGTACCAAAGGTGGTTTTTTTGTTCCACATTTACCTGAATGGTATATTAACTGCTTTTGTTACCATTCAATTATATGCCTGCTTCTTCTTTTTTTGTTGAAGTTCATCATACAGCTGTTAGTAGTTATCAGGGTATTGCCTTCTCTCCTCATTTGTGAGCTTTCTGGATGCATCTGTTTGACCAATGCACAATACAAGATGTTGGGCCAGATGGGATATTAGATGATGCAATCTTATTTTCTTGTACACTGATTTCAGCAAAGCATTTGACAAAATTCTCCATGACAATCTCATGGAGTTATGTTCCAGAAGGCTATGAAGATCTAGCTTTTCCATCAAGTTCTGGAGCCAGGATGTTAATGGAGCCTGGTACAGAAGTCTTGTGTAGTTCGCAGGGAGTTATTTAAGGTCGTGCCATCCTGGTCAGATGTTAAAAGGGTGTCTGTTTGACCGTGCCGTACGGGGGGTGCCCTGTTCTTCTCCCAGTTGCATGGTCGATGCCTTGGTCTTCTCCAATGGTTCAAACGGTGGTTCATGTGCCATGTCTGTAATGTCCGTTGTGCTGGGCACATATCTATGTGGCGGTTGATAGAATTTTCCCCGGAGAACCAGGCCTCCTTTAGCAGACGGCCCCCCTTTGTGGCATCGCTGGCCAAGATTTGTGTGTGGTCAAAGTCAAAGCTGTGGCCACTTTCGGCCATGTGTGACCAGATCTGCGAATACTGTTCGCCCCTCTTGATCGCCAACTTGTGCTCATGCAAGCGGGTCTTCAATCTTTTCGATGTTTCCCCCACGTAATTGCTGTGGCAGTCTATGCAATCAATTCTATACACCACCACCGATCTTTCTGCGGTGGGGAGGGGGTCTTTGGGGCGCATGATCTTTGATCGCAGAGTCTGGTCAGGTTTATGTGCCACTCTTATGTTGTGGGGGGCCAACAGTCTGGCTGTGGCCTCGGACACGTTGTTAATGTATGGTAGGGAAATGTATGTTACCTGTCTTTGGGGTGGTTCTTCCTGATGGTTATGTCAGGGTCCAGGTATACTACTATGGCGTCTTATAAACCGTAGTGGATACCCATTGAGTTGGCGAACCCGGTACAAATATCTCCTCTCTTCCTCCTTAGCCTCCACCATGCTGCAATGTGAGTGTATACGCTTAAATAGCGTTCTGATGCAGCTAACTTTATGGGATACTGGGTGGTTGCTGTTATAGTGGAGGATTCAATCCGTATGGGTGGGCTTGCGATAGACCTTCGTACTTACTGGGCCCTCTGATGATTGTTGGACAAGTACATCTAGGAAGGCTATCGAGCCCCGGTTCTCCTCCTCCACCATAAACCTAATATCCTGATAAACCGAATTGAATATTCCCATAAAGTTAGCTTTTGGGCATCGTTTAATGACGACAAAAGTGTCGTCTACATACCGAGCCCAAAATTTGGGCTGGTATTGGGACATAGCTTCACGTTCCAGTTGCTGGAGAACTGCCTCTGCTATCACGCTAGATATAGGGGAGCCCATGGGTGTGCCCTTTATCTGCTCGCATGTGACACCTTGAAAAGTGAAATACATCACCAAGCATATTTCTATGAGCTTTTCCAGGTCCTCTACTCTCAGGGAGTCTCGATGTTGAGTCTCTTCCCGTCTCTTTAACTGGTTCTTCAGAACAGTGATGGCAAGTTCACAGGGGATGGAGGTGAACAGTGAGGTGACGTCATACAAGACCATCACCTCATCCTCCTCCACCTTCAGTGTCTTGATTCTTTCTAGAAATTCCTCTGAGGATTTAACTGTTGTGGGGCTGCCATCCACCAGATAGGAGATGCGCCCACTGAGCCATTTCGCCAGTCCAAAAACTGGTGTGCCCTTAAAGGAAACAATGGGGCGGAGTGGGGTACCTTCCTTGTGGACTTTTGGCAGCCCATAGAACCTAGGAAGTGCTGAATCATTGGGACGTATTTTCTTCAAGGTGTCATCATCTATTTTCCTGGCACATTTAAGGTTGTCTAATAATTTGTTAATCTTGTTCCTCATTGTTGTCATGGGATCTCTCTTAACAACCCTATAGGCCATTCTGTCATCGAGCAGCTCCAGTGCTTTGGTCACATAGACCGCCTTATCCAGTACCACCGTGGCCCTTCGTCTGCTGGTAACACAATTATAGAACTGTTGTTCTTAAGCTGTTCTAGGGCCTCTATCTCATCTCTGGATAATGTCTGATGCCACCTATTGTGCATGAGCAGTCCAGTGACCTGTTGTTTTATATAGTTTCTGGAGTCCTCCCCTATTTCCCCGTGATGCATGGCAGGTTCCAATGCTGCTATGAAATCCAACAAGTGGGCATCTGTGAGGTTATGTCCTACATCACGTTGTAGCAAGGAGAGCTGTGAGTGGGTTAACCTTATAGAAGAGAGATTGTGCACCAGTTTATCCATAAACTCATTATTGTTTAACTCACGTAAAGTATGGGTCTTGTTCCGGAGTCGTATGGTGGTTTGTTGGCCAATTTTCTCAGCCCTGAGTTGGATGTGCTGGTGGAGCAATTGGAAGTGTTGTTCCGTTAAGTCCAATCTGCATTGTTCGCGATGGTGTCGGACCCACAACTCTAGAGTCTCCGCACGCCTGTGCTGGTCATTGATGAGTGCCCGCACCGTACGACGTTGATACTGCTGGAGTGCCTGCTGGCATTCTACTGAGTTCAGTGCAGGTCTTCTCCTCAATGATTTGGGTGGTAAATCCTCCCGTAGACATGTATGCAAAAAAGTCAGTTGTTTGTAACAAGCCGAGATGCGGCATGGAGGAACTAGGAGGAAACAGGAGACAACATACATACCCCCTAGCAATCAGAACCATGAGCAAGAGGCTGGTGGGAGGGAAATAACCTCCACCCATAAGGGAAGTGAAAGTATTCCAGCCAACCTTAAGATTAGTGAAGGAGATATGTGCGATGGAGCACAGAGAAGGAGTAAGAAAGAACTACACCCTGATGCAAGACACACACTCAGATTACAGCACGCTCAGCTGGGACCCGTGACACGGTCCAGGAGCCGAGTGCAAATGATTAGCGGTTGCATATAAGCTTTCCCAACGACTACCGTTTACACCCTGATGATGTCAAGAGCTCTTGACGAAAGCTAGGTTCAAAGAGCACCACATTTATAAATAGCTTCTCCCATCGACTGGACGCTACCCTGATGATGCTGGCAGAAGCCAGCGAAAGCTTGGTTTTATTCTGGTTTTATTCTATTAAAACTTTTTATAGTTTTGTAACTTCCTGGTGCTCGTATATTTTATTGTTTTATATATATATATATATATATATATGTATGTATGTATACTTTTCTTGAATTCAGTTACATTTAAGTATCTAAAACATTTCATCCCTCTTAGAGTGGTGTGTTTCAATTTTTTTCTATTTCTTTAACCATATTCAAACACATGTTTCTTTTTTAAGTATTCTCTCTGATATGTCCCATCATCTATTTTCTTGGTTTCCGTCTTAATCTTTTTTCTTTGCCCAGAATCTTTCTTAATCAATGTACTTTGCTGAATCCAAAAGTTTTCCCATACGATCATAGGTGTTACTGTAGATGTAAAAAGTAAATCAATGTCTCTGTCCTGCGCATTTGCCCTCTTCCTTCCATTAGATGATGTTAAAATGTAAATTGTCTTTTCTTCCACTTGAATTAAATCATACTCTTTTATTTTGTGAAAGTCCATCTTTAAGTCTTTTTCCTCTAATTTATATTCAATCATCTCTGCTGTGTTCTCCTGAGGATTGTTTTGAAGTGAAATTAAATTGGAGATAAGTTGATTTATACTTTCAAAGTTATTTTGTATTTCTTTGTGGTTTGAGATCATTGTCCTTTGAATGGATTCCAGCGTATCATATATTTCCTCTTGTGAAACATCCATTGTTTCTGTAAATATCACTTTATCTAAGCAGCTGTGTTTACTGAGACTTTGAAGGCCACAGACAGAAGTTTTATAATTTTTATAGTCCTCATCCACCAGTAGGTGTCAGCGTTGGATCATTTTTCAGTTCTTTCTAATCTTTTTCCTCCTTAAAGAGTTAGATTTGCCGCTTCCAATAGCCAAAAAGGGGGGGGGGAATCCCTCCCTTTTTTCACTCTCGGAGGTATTTTTGCTTCTTGGGAGTTCTTTTTTTCAGGAAAATAAGTAGGATAGAGAAAATTAGTTTTTACCCAGCTTCAAACACACTGTTTACAATCAGCTTAAGTAGAGCTTCTTGACTTCCGTTTGCTTGCAGCTGGGGCTAGACAATGGAGTTAGCTAGCCTTTTTCCTGTTGGTTTCTGGGAGGCTTCTCTTGGACCGATCGGGGAGACCGCCGTCTCTCCTAGGTCCCTGGGACTACCTTCCTTCATTGCCACCTCTCTGGGGCAGCTTCTGGCCCATTTAGGGTCCCCAAACAGGAAGAAACTCAGCTGAAGAGCTCGGCATCCTGAATCTCTCAGCTGATAGCACTGCTTGCCAGAACAGGAAGTCGGCTTTTATCCCCTTATCTTTAGTCTGTCTATTAACTTTAGCAAGCTCACTTTGTAAATCTACAGCCTTGTTTCAATGTTTCTGCTTTTTGCAATAGCCAGGGGTTTCATGAGTGAAACATTGTTTCTGTATTTCTTTTCCTGAGCTTTATTTTTGTGATTTGGGGGGACATAGTAAAAAAGGATTGGGGGGGGGCATGCGTTCTTACCACAATCCCCGCTTTGTGCCAAATAAGTGTGGGGTGGTAATGGTGGTAGGGTGTCACCCATACTTTTATTGGCACAAGATTAAGGATTGATGCAAAGAAGAAGGCCTTGACAGAGGCAGCAGGAAGGGATCCTTGCGGTGGCTCCCAAAAGGAGAGCTTTCAACCCATGAAAGTCTAGCAACCAGGGCAAAAGTTCTGTTAAGTAGAAAAGAAATTTATAGTATCCAATATTATGTGCCAATCCTTTTTAGATGTTTGATGTCACTTTCTGTGAGCTTTCAGTCAGGTTTCAAGCAAGCACATGCCCCAAAATTCTTCGCAGCCATGGTTTTGCCTTAGTAAATAATTACTGGCTGCCCCTTTTCAAGGGTTGCTTCCTGAACCTGCCTTAGCCTTAGTTTAGTGCATCCAGGGCTTTTGATGTCAAATTGAGGTTAGCCATTGTGCAAGTCAGGCTATTAATATTTCTGAAATTGCACACAGTGAGCCCTAGGACTCCCACTAATGAGACCACCAGTACAACATGTTCTGCCTTACTGGGCAGCATCATTTGTGAGTCACAATCAGGGCTTGGGGTTTGGAGATCTCTTTTCTGCTACCTCCTCATTGAGGGCATGACCTCCTCCTGGAATTTGCAGGAAGGTATGCATGCATAGGCCTTAGTGCCACAGAGCAAGAACCAGCCTAGGGGAACTTTACGTGGAGGTAGGTGAAGGGGATAGCCTCAGTGTGATTCTGAATGGTGTGTCTGTGTGTGCAGCTACTTCTACAAGACAGGTAATAAAATATCTTGGACAAATCTCCCTCCCACCATACAGAAGTCCAAGGTGTTCAGGACTTGCTCTGCCAACTATTCTCAAATACCATCCCTCCAGGAGATCAAGCAGGCTGGCCATGAGCCGATCTACAACTGCTGTGGCAGCCACCTGTGCTGGCAGCAGCAAACAGGCAAGAAATGCAGCAGGGGAGGGGTCACCCTCCAAGAGGAATGAAAAAAGGCAGCAATGGCTGAAGGTGAGGCACGGAGGAGGGAAGGAGATGGAGAGTGGAAGGATTCTTATGTGCTTTTGTGACTTTGAAGTTCTGGGATTTGTGCAATGAGGGCTTTGTGTTCTTAAGAAGTGTTTGGCAATTTCTATTTGGCTGATGGCTGGTGTTAGCTTCTATTGCTCTGCTGTTGTTAGCTGTAAGTTTTGCTGCAAGGGATTTTGAAGTATTTTTCTCCTGAATGGATTTTGCCTGTAGCATTCCTTTACTTATGAATGGAGCCATTTGGGGAGGTTGCCTTAGCCGGCAGCCAGTACTTACATTTTTTTTTCTTCCTTAAGTGCTGGCTGCGGTCCTTACTTTCCTTTCTAGCCAGTAGCTAATTCTTAAAGGGGAATGTGCCTTTTTAAGTTAGTTCACTTGGCAGCTTGTCTTTTCTGTCTCTGGAGGCCTTTCCTTGTTTGATCAATATATGGAAGAGGGAAAATAGGGGGGGGGGTTCAAATTCTTCCTTCAGAAGGAGATGGGAATGAGAAAAAGGGAGGCAGGGAAGGGAGGGAGGAAAGGAAGTCCTGCCTTAGCACTTGGCCACCAGCAGCTCTGCCATTGACTTTGCTTGTCAAAAGGTTGCAGAAGGAAGGTTGCATGACCCTGGAACACTGTGACGATTATAAATATGAATCAGTTGCCAAGCATCCAAATATAAATCACATGACCCTGGGCATGCTGCAATGGTCATAAGTGTGAAAAATGGTCATAGGTCATTTCAGTGCAATTGCATCTTTGAACAGGGTTTTTTTTTTTTTTTTTGGTCATCAGGTTTTTGACACCTTGCTAGGTGGTACTCGAATATTGCCATACCCTAAAAGTGGTACAATCGGTAAAAAGGTTGAAAAGCCCTGTTCTAGATAACTTATCTGGTGTTAAATACCAGCGATACATCATTTTGTACAAAAATTCCTTTAGGTTATAATTTAATGTGAATTTTAAGCCTTTTATCCACATATTCTCCCATTGTTCAAACATCACATTATACCCAAAATTCCTTGCCCACTGGATCATACAGTGTTTTACATGTTCATTTTCCAAATTCAATTTTAATAACATTTTATAGACCTTGGCAATTATATGATCATCACTACCACATAGTAGGATTTCCAATTCATTTTTTTAGCAAACTCAAAACCATGGCTATTTTAGTCTAGTTTAAATCTTTCCTTCATTTGTTGATATGTAAACAAGTGACAAGCGTGACCTTCTAATTCTAATTCTTCCCTAGCCTTGAGGATGGGGTCTCCAGAATTGAAAGATACTATTTTACCATATGTCCACCAGTCCGGCTTCACCACCATTTCTTTTCTTAAAAAAGCTTCTTGGGGGGGACACCCATGGGGGCAATTTCATAAAAAAACTTGTTTTATATTTATTCCAAACTCTCAATATGGCATGTCTAATAAAATGATTATTAAAATCAACATTTACTTTAACTTTATTGTACCATAAAAGAGAAACTTCCTGACAGTGAGGACAATCAACCAGTGGAACAGCCTACCCCCAGAAATCATGGGCGCCCCATCACTGGAGATCTTTAAGAAGAGACTGGACAATTACCTGTCTGAGATGGTGTAGGTTCTCCTGCTTAAACGGGGGCCTGGACTAGAAGACCTCCAAGGTCCCTTCCAGCTTTATTCTATTCTAAATCAAGCAGCCTCTTATTCTGGAGGTTCACCCACTCTTTTAACTAAACCAAACAGCATGCATCAAAATACAATTTCAAATCTGGTAAACCCAGATCCCCTCTTTCCTTGGCATCTTGCAATAACTTGTATTTGATTCTTGCTTTCTTTCCTTGCCATATAAATTTAGAGATATCCCTTTGCCGCTGCTTAAATGGAATATCCATTGCAAGTATTGGTATTGTCTGGAACAGAAAGAGCATCTTTGGTAAAACATTCATTTTAATTACTGAAATTCTGCCCAGTAATGATAAATGTAGTTTCTCCCATCTTTGTAGATCCTTTTTTATATCACTCCAAAGAGGTACATAATTATTTTGAAACAGTTTTGTGTTTGTCAACATAACCCCCAAATATCTCACTTTTTTCTCAACTTTGAAACCAGACTTTTTACTCAATATATCACCATCCTGTGAGGACAGGATGTGTTTTGTTATTTGATTGATTTTACTTATTTTGCAAAGACTCGTGATGGGTCTTAATTATCGGCTTCCTTGGTCCTAATCCTGTCAAATGTAATTAATTTTATCCCCTTATCTTTAGTCTGTCTATTACCTCCATTGAGTTCTTTTTGTGAATCAACAGGCCTGATTCAATGTTTCTGCTTTTCTCAATAGCCAGGGGCTTCATGAGTGAAACATTGTTTCTGTATTTCTTTTCCTGAGCTTTATTCTTGTGATTTGGGGGGCATAGTAAAAAGGATTGGGGGGTGCATTCTTACCACAGTTTGTTATAGCTCTAGGAGCCTGATACTGTGAACCACCGTCCTAAACAGCATCAAGAAGGAGGTTGCAACAGAGGTAGAAAAAGACAGTTTGACTTCATTGCCCCATACTAAGCTTACTGCAAAAATTCAGACAACCACTAGATTCTGCCATGCATATGGTTAGTTTACCCCACACTTCAGTTTGTTTAAATTATCCAAGGCAAAAATGCAGAGAATGTAAACAAACATGTAAAGTGAATGTAAAGTGCCCAGTTCTTTGCTCAAGGCCACTGAAGCTGCCTTGCCTTGCACAGAATGGAAACAAGAGAATTGAAGATGCAGATCTATACCTCAAGAATCCTCTTCCCTACAGTACTTACGGGGTGACTGTTACTGAGGAAAATGTGAAGAATTTCAGTAATTAACATGAATGTACTATCTAGAATGTTATTTTTATTTCAAACTATACCGATATTGATTAGAGATTCCACTTTCAAACAGTGGCAGAAAGATATATCTAAATTTATTTGGCAAAATAAAAAAACAGGAATTAAATATAAGTTGCTACAAGATTCTAAAGATAGAGGAGGTCTGGGTTTGCCAGATCTTAGATTATATTATGATGCTTGTTGTCTGGTATGGTTAAAAGATTGGATAACTTTAAAAAAATCAAGGTTGTTAGACCTCGAAGGTTCTGATTTGAGATTTGGGCGGCATGCCTATCTGTGGTATGACAAAGTAAAAGTTAACCCTGGTTTTAAGATTCATGCTATTAGGCAATCGATTGGACATGTCTGGTGGAAGTATAAAAGAAGATTAGCTGATAAAGTGCCACTTTGGCTATCACCTCATGAAACACTACATAGAACAGAGATGATATTGGAATACAAATGGATGACATAGCGAGACTTACTGATATTTGAAAAAGAGGGATTTAAGATAAAGACAAGAGAACAATTAGTAAGTGAAGGATTTGCTTGTGATTGTCTTAATTATTATAGAGGTTTTGAAAGATTTAAACTTGATAAAAATACTTTTGTTTTCACAGGAACTAAATCTGTACTGGACGTTAATTTATGTTCTGGAGATGACCACTTGATTGCTGCAGTATATAAAATATTACTCAAGATGAATCTGGAAGATGAATAGGTTAAAGATTGTATGGTAAAATGGGCAAAAAAAAAATGGGTATAGCATAACACTAGATAAATGGGAGAATGTATGGACTAATGGACTACAATTTACATTAAATTATAGCTTGAAAGAATTTTTTTATAAAATGATGTATCGTTGGTATTTGACCCCAGATAGACTAGCAAAAATGTATATAGGGACTTCTAATAAGTGCTGGAAATGTAGTCAAAATCCAGGTTCATTATATCATATGTGGTGGTCTTGCAAATATGTGAAAACATACTGGATAAACACAACAATGACAATGCAAAAATATTTAAGATACAATATTAATGAAACCTGAAGCTTTTCTTTTAGGTATGATGGACAAGCCAATTGAAAAACAAATTTGGGGTGCTATTCTTTCACATGGTGACAGCTGTGAGGATTGTACTTGCCAAACACTGGAAAGAAAAAGAGATGCCGTCTGTTGAAGAATGGATTTTGAAATTGACTGAATTGGCAGAGATGGCAAAATTAACTGCTTTGATTAGCGATAATGGACTAGACAGCTTTATAAGACACTGGAAACCATTTGTGGACTTTCTACATGCTAAATATAATAACAGACGGTTAACAGAAGGATTTGAAGATTAGTGTAATGTTTAGCTCCGTGGTGGCGAACCTATGGCACACGTGCCACAGGCAGCATGCAGAGCCGTCTCTGTTGGCACGACATTGCTGGGCCAAGCTGCTCCCTCCTCTTTGCACATGCGCAGCTTGCAGCTCTCCGCACATGCACAGTCTGGGAATAGGCGAGAGGCTATAAAAGGAGCAACTTTCGGCGGGAGCAGCATTTGCTGCAGACAGTGAGCGAGTGAGGACGAGTCAGAGTGGACAGCAAGAGAGTGAGCACGAGCTAACAGCGGTAAGTTTCAGCAGCCAGCCACGCAGGGGAGGAGGAGGATGAGGGGTGGCCTGCGGCAGGGGAGTGCCTTGCCTTGCCTTGTGCTGCTTTAAGGCAGCGACAGCAGACGTTAATGGCGGCGGGGGGGTACCTTGCCTCGTGCTGCTTTAAGGCGGTGACGGCGGCCGTTAATGGTGGCGGGGGGCTGCCTTGCCTCGTGCTGCTTTAAGGCAGCGGTGGCCGTTAATGGTGGCGGGGGGTGCCTTCCCTCATGCTGCTTTGCGGCGGCGGCAACAGTGACAGTGACGGCAACGGCGAGCGGTATTGGCGGCAGGGGGGTGCCTTGCCTTGCCTCGTGCTCCTTTAAGGTGGCAACGGCGGCCGTTAATGGTGGCGGGGGCTGCCTTGCCTCATGCTGCTTTAAGGCGGTGGTGGCGGGGGCGAAGGAGAGCTGTATTGGCAGCCGGGGGGGTGCCTTGCCTCGTGCTGCTTTGGGACGGTGGCAGCGGCGGCGATGGAGAGCTGTATTGGCGGCAGGGGGGGTGCCTTGCCTTGTGCTGCTTTAAGGCGGCAATGGTGTCTGAAGCTGCCTCAGCTGGCTGCTGGCCTCAGCAGGCCCCAACGAGGCAGCATTCACACAATCACCGGCTGCCCAGCCTCTTGGGGTGGTGGCAATGGTGAGGAGGGGCGGCCTGGTGTCTGAAGCTGCCTCAGCTGTCCGCTTGCCTCAGCATTCACACTCACTGGCTGCCCAGCCTCGTGGCAGCAGTGAGGGGTGGGCATGTCAAACAGTCGCTAAGTGAACTGTTGTAAGGTGAGGACTACTGTACTTTATTACTTTTTTCCCTTTTTTGGGGGGGTCATCAAGTTTACATCAAGCTTTTTTTCAAAGATAATTTTTATTAAATTTTTAAAATTTTACAAAAAGAAAAACAAAACAAAACAATCTTCCCCCCAACCTCCCCAACCCTCCCATTCCCACCCCCGATCTTCCCAGAGCTGAATATAGGCTTAATTAAAATTTAACCAAAAAAATCTTAAGAAAAAAATATAAACCATAAATGAGTCTAGCATTAGTTAAAAATCTAAATACATTAATTAAAAAAATTATAAAATAATTAGCAATAGTATATATATATAAAAAAAAAGAGAAAAAGAAGAACAGAAAGAAGAAAAAAAGAGAAAGAAAGGAAGCAAAATATTCCATTTTAAATATGAATTATTAAAAAACTAAATAATATTTTTTATATCCAACTTATGTTGTATAAAGTCTATCCATTTTTTCCATACCACAACGTACTTCTCTTGCGATTGATCCTTCAAGAAAGCCGAAATCTTTGCCATTTCTGCCAAATAAGAAACTTTGAGAAACCACTCTTGCAAAGTAGGCAAAGATTCCTTCTTCCAACATTGCCCTACTAACAACCTTGCAGCAGTAATTAAATTTAACATCAATGTAACCTCCTTGGTATCACAATCAATAACAATACCTAACAAAAACAATTGTGGGGTAAATTTTACCCTCCTTCTAAAAATTCTTTGAATATTCCACCATATCTTAATCCAAAAGGCTTTTATATTTTTACACGACCACCAGATATGATAATAAGTAGCATCCAGACATCCACATCTCCAACATTTAGGCTGTAAGTCAGGATACATACGAGACATTTTTTGTGGATCAAGGTGCCATCTGTAAAACATTTTGTAAAAATTCTCCCTTAAATTCTGAGCTTGTGTAAATTTAACATTTCTCACCCAAATAGTTTCCCAAGTATCTAATAAAACTGGTTCACCAAAATTTTGTGCCCATTTAATCATACATTCTTTAACTAATTCTGCTTCTGAGTCCAATTCTACTAACACCCCATAAATTCTCTTAATGTGAGTTCGTCTTTGATCTTTTACTTGTTTAAAAAAATTCTCATCTTCTCTAAGCAAACCCACATTACAATCTACCTTCCATCTATCCACAATTTGTCTGTACTGAAACCATGAATATATAATATTTTCTTGTGCTAAATCTTCCAATGATTTTAACAGCCAATTTTTACCATCCCATCTAAGTAATTGTGCATAAGAAACACTATCCATCTTAACTCCTCTCCTTATCCCCTCTATCGCATGCCATGGTATGGCCCATAATGGAATTTTAGAATCAGTTCTATAATATTTCCTCCAGACCCGAAGTAAGGAAATCCTTATAATATGAGATTTAAAAACCCTGTCAACCTTTTTATTAAAAATTAAATAGGCATGCCATCCAAAAAGTAGATCCCACCCCTCCAAGAGGAGTATTTCTACATTTGTTAAGTTAATCCAATCACTAATTAATGTTAAAACCACAGCATCATAATACAATTTCAAGTTCGGTAGTGCCGTTTGTTTTTGATAAATAACACCAAGAGCTTGTAGAATTTTTCCTCCAAAATTCATTTTCTCAATTAATCTTAACATAAATTGCCAATTCACTTGATCAAAAGCTTTTTCAGCATCTAAAAATATCAATCCTGCGGAAACTTGATTGTTTTTATCTAAGTATTCTAATAAATTAATAATTTGTCTGACATTATTCTTCATATACCTTCCAGTTATGAAACCTGTTTGGTCTGTGTGTATAACATGATGCAAAACCCTCATGAGCCTATTGGCTAAAATTTTCGCAAAAATCTTATAATCTACATTTAAAAGAGATATAGGTCTATAATTCTTTGGTAAAGTAAGATCTTGATCTTCTTTTGGAATTAAAGATATAAAAGCTCTACCCCATGACGGGGGAATCTCTGAGCCCTGTATTATATTATTAAAAAGTTCTCTTAAAGGTTGAACCATCTCTTGTATCAAAGTTTTATAATAAATAGATGTCAGGCTGTCAAGTTTACATCAAGCTTTTGACACCTTGCTAGGCAACTGGAAAAGCCCTGTTAGAGTACCCGGATTGCAGCTGCTTTCTTGCAGGTATGTGGAATGACGTGGGACCCACAGGGTTTGCAAAGTTAAGTGAGGAAGTTTGTTACAGCTTATTAGGAAAGATAAAATAGACAACCAAGAATGCTTTATTCACCATTCTTCATCCAGATTTTGTATCAGTTGCATCTGCTAATACAGGCGTTCTGCTTCAGATTTCTCTGCTATTTTCAGTATCTGGTAAAATGAATGAGTACTTTTCCAACAACCTGTAAAATCCAAGACACTGCTTTCATTGTTTAATTCCCCCCTCCTAGATTGTTGATTCAAGGAATATCCATTTCTTTAGTGTTAACTAATAGTGTTAGTTATTTAGAGATAGATTTGTATTGGTTGCTTCATTTTTTTTAATTTTGTGTTTTTGTAGACTCCAAGTCTTGTACACCCACCCAAAAATGACTACAGCCAAAAAATCAAAAACAGATAGTGGAAGATCATTCCAAGAGGCCTGGACACAGTCATTTGGAGTGATTGAACGCAGTGGGAAAGCATTATGTGTTCTTTGCAACAAAAGTGTTGTGTGTCGCACATCAAGTGTCAGACAGCACTTTGAAACCAACCACAAAAATGTTGCCCAACTTGGTGATAATGAAAGGAAAGAGTTTCTTGAAGGGAAATTGAGGAGCTATCATTCCCAGCATCTTAGTTTTTCCAACTATCTTTCCAGAACGAATCATCTGACAGCTGCCAGTTTTAAAATTTCACTGTGCATAGCAAAACATGGTAACACCCTCTCTAATAGGGATATTATCAAAATGGCCATGTTGTCTGGGAGTGATTCTCTTTTCGTGATTTCCCAAACAAGGATAAAATTATTCAACACATCTCTGAGATACCACTGAGCAGAAATACTGTGAAAGATCGAGTCCAGCACATGGCAAGTGATGTTAGTCAGCAGCTCACCACTGACTTACAAAAGGCAGCCTGTTACTCCAGGTGCTTGGACAAAAGCACAGATATCAATAATCATGCAAGGCTGGCAGTAATTTTGCGTTATGCTGTTGGTGACATCATGAGAGAAGAGCTGCTGAAACTGATGTCTTTGCCTGAAAGAACACAAGGTGTAGATATCTACAATGCTGTGAAGGAAGCTTTTTTGTCACAAGACATAAGACCAGAAAAGGTGGTTTCAGTTACAAGTGATGGAGTACCTTCTATGGTGGGGGCAACATCTGGTTTCATACAGTTGTTTCTTCAAGAAACAAAACATAAAGTCATTCAATTCCATTGCATCATTCACCAGGAAGCTCTTTGTGCCAAGGAAAGCAACAAAAAATTTGACGACGTCCTCAAAGATGTCACAAAAATAGTGAATTACATCATGGCTCGCTCTCTGAATTGTTGACAGCTTCAAGTACTTCTTGAGGAGGTCCAGGCACAGTATGATTGTTTATTTATGTACAATAATGTCCAGTGGCTGGATGAATTCGAGCCACCTCCCATGAAGCTCACTTTTAATGGATATCCCAAGAGACTGAACTTCTTCCTAAACCAGGTGTGGGTGCACTTGGATTGCTACCTGGATGGGGCTATGATGGTGAATGCAGTGGCAGCAAATTTAGAGGGGGAAGCAGCCAACTGGGTGACCAACCTCCACGATGATGGTGCTCCTGAATTGAACGACATTAACTTATTCATGGAGCAACTGAGGGATCAGTTGGAGGATGAGTCCCAAGTCCTGATGGCCAAGAAAGAAATCCACCGCCTGAAGCAAAGAGGTCGCCCCGCAAAGGAGTACATCCATGAATTCAGGAGAGTTGCAAACCGATTGGGGCAGTCGCTTGAACGGTCACTAATCGACTACTTCAAACAGGGGCTAGATCGCGACTGTCAATGCTGCTAACATCAGATGTTCTTGCTTTGACAACAGATAGAAATGTAGCCATCTTTTCCTATCGCTTTTAGAGTTCGTTGATGCTGGGAGGGGGGATGTGGATAAGAGTCCAGTTAGTCATAATAATAACTCAGCCATGGGAATCCAAGGTTATTATGCCCAGAGTTGATAAAGATTTGGCGGGGTGGAGAGCTGGGGAGAAAGCCCGCACTTCAAGCTAATTGGGGAATGTGATTTATGACTGTTAATTGGAGGAGGGAATTGTGCTTTGCTACTTTGTGCCCAGGGGAGGGGAATTCAGTTTTTCACTTTAAATATGTAGTGCCAATACTTTTTTTCTTGAATAAAAGATTCTTTAAGGTAAAACAATGCCTCGAAGTTCTTTTGAAGAGTTTCATTTGTCGGAACCATGACATTAAGCCAAAAACTACAATTTTTACCTATCTTGGGGTTCTGAGCCCCGGTCGCTATCCCTAGAATTGAGGGACAGACCAACAAAGTTTCGGGGAAGATTTCAACATGGAGAAAGAAAGAGCTCCTGAAACCAGCACCCTGGCAGTGGCTGCTACCCCAGAGGGGGGAGCGCAAGCCAGCGCGCTGGTGGAGATGGAACTTTTTCAGGCTTCTCAGTTGGGGGCAAGGCCCAAGCTGCGAGGACAGCTGATCTGGTCATCGGAATGGACCTTACCCAGTAGAGACTCCAGACACCTCGAGACGGCCTTGCCACAATCAAGTGTTTCGAAGGTAGATGAGGTTGAGCTGCAAAGAGGGGATTCCCACTCATCGCATTCCCCAGACTGGTGGAGAACCACAAAATTGACTACCGCTGAAGACTCGAGTGAGTGGAAATACTAGTCTGCAGCCTGTAGTCAATCAGTGGAGAAGTTGGTGGAAGGATTTGAGGAGCTAGAGATGAAGAGTGGAGAACAACCTTCCCATTCCCCATACACAACCAATCATGATGATCGGCAAGGTAGCCACCAACTCCTGCCAAGGGGAACCCCCAGTCACACCTGTGCAGATCAGGCAGCCTCCCCATCCTCGAAGCCACCTACCATGGCCTCCAGCCCCATGGGGAGAGACAGCTCCAGTCATCACCCCTCCAAAAGCCCAGATCGCCACCAATGAGATAAGAGCCTGCGCCATCACCAGGACAGTCAAACCCTGGTTCAACGCGCTTACCGGCCACCTAGCCCGGGACCCATACAGCAATGGGGGATGTTGCAGCCTCCACAGGTGGGAGGCCAGCAGTTGTGGTGCAGCAGCCGATCTGGAGGTGGCCGCAGCCCCCGAATGTGCAGCAGCAGATGGGGGCCTTGCAACAACCGGGGATGATGGAGCCACCAGGGGTTCAGCAACCACTGGGAGTACAGCAGCAGCAGTGGGGCTGGCCGCCGCCTCCGAACGTGCAGCAACCACTGAGGGGACCGCAGCTGATGGGGATCCAGCAACAACCACCTCCAGGACCGCAGGGGGGGCCTACAGCAACAGGAGGTACCACAACCCCACACAGGCCAGCAGCAGTGGGGATGGCAGCAGCCCCTGCCCATGCAGCAATGACTGGGAGGCCCACAGCAACTGGGGGTGCCATTACAGCAGCCGCTGAGACCGGTGGGGGTCGTACAGCAATTGGGGATGCCACTGCCGCCAGCAATGCAGCAACAGCTGTGGGGGTGGCAACAGCCCCTGAGCGTGCAACAATTGCTGGGAGGCTTGCAGCAACTGGGGATGTGGCAGCCGCCATGGGGGGGCAGCAACAGTTGGGGGATGCAATATCCATGGTGGGGAGGCCAGCAACCACTGATGGCACCACCTCTTTAGAGCAACCTTCGATGGGGACCCAGAGAAGCTGATCTTTTTCCTCAACCAGGTGCGCTCTCACTTGAACCGCTGTGCCTATTTTTATCCGAACCCAGACGCTATGGTCGACGTGGTTGTGTCCAGCTTGGAAGGGGAAGCATCCGAGTGGCTGAACAATTTATATAACAAGCAAGCACCCAAATTGGAGGACCCCCATCTCTTCTTCCTAGGACTGAGAGCAAGGTTCGAGGACCCATCCACTGCCCTCAAAGTGGAGGAGAAAGTCCACAAAATAAAACCAGCCGGCAGGCCTGCACTGGAATATATACAAGAGTTTTGCAAGATAGCCAGCTGAATAGAGAGGTGGCCCGAGCAATCCCTAGTCCATCACTTCAAGGAGGGACTAGACGACCACCTCTCCCAGGCCTGTATCTATCGAGCAGTCCCTGATCAGCTGCAAGAATGGTACCAGGCAGCAGTAAGACTAGATGTTCAGCTCGCCTGCTATAAGAAGCCACCCCCACAAGAAGCCGAGTCGAGGCCAAACCAACCCAAATGACACCAATCCCCCCCAAAAGGCTCCAACCGCTGCGGCTACTAAAAATCCCAGGCCACCTGCAGACCAACTGATCAAGTGTTTCAGATGTGGGCAACGAGGACATCGAGCAGCAAATTGCCCAGTCTCTTACCCTCAGCAGCAGAATAGACCGGGACCACCAGCAACAAAGAAACCAGCCCAGCAGCCAACAAAAGAGAAATCCAACTGGATTGCACAGGAACCCATTGCCCAAGTCACGTCCCCCACACAGGAGAGTGCCGAGACCCAAGCCGGACCTGCTGCCACTCTACCCTCCTACAACAGCAACGACGAAGGAGAGAATGACCTGATGGTGAGTAGACACATCCCACCTTTCTCACTACCTGCCAAACTCATAATCCCTGAGACGGGGGCACAGGTAGATTTAAAAGTACTAGTTGACTCTGGATGCTCCCGGTGCATTTTTACCTTGTCACTTGCCCTGAAAATGGGCATACGAGCAAGGCTACTCTCCAAACCTGTGAGATTTGAGCAAGCCGATGGCTCCCTAATGGGAGGAACTTTAGTCATGCAATTGACTGAACCCCTATGCTTAGAAATAAGTGAACACTGGGAGTTCATTCGTTTCATGGTGGCTCCGAAAATGACTGACGCCGTGATCCTAGGGCTAGCCTGGTTGGACAAATGGAAGCCCTTTATCTGGTGGGAGAAGAGAATGAGGTCTGTGAGGTTACCTATAGCAGGGCTTTTCAACTGGTGGTACGCGTACCACAAGTGGTACATTAATGATTGGCAGGTGGTACACAGCCCTGCCTAGCCAAGTGTAGTGGGGGAGGGAAAGAGCCAGCACAGGCAAGGACTTACAGTGAGAGAGTCCTCTGGAGCTGCAAAGGCCCCAGGCTCACTTCTGGCTCACCCTCCCCCATGAGAAAGGAGGAGGGGGGTGGAGACAGGAGAGCCTATAAAAGGAGGCAGTTTGGGCAGGAGAGGGAGAGAGAAAAAAAGCAGCAGCCTTGGGAGGAGGCAGAGTCAGCTGCACAGAAGGGGAAGAAGAAGGGGGGGAAGGGGAGAGGAGATCAAGCAGGCTGGCCATGAGCCAATCTACAACTGCTGTGGCAGCCACCTGTGCTGGCAGCAGCAAACAGGCAAGAAATGCAGTGGGGGAGGGGTCGCCTTCCAAGAGGAATGAAAAAAGGCAGCAATGGCTGGAGGTGAGGCACAGAGGAGGGAAGGAGATGGAGAGTGGAAGGATTCTCATGTGCTTTTGTGACTTTGAAGTTCTGGGATTTGTGCAATGAGGGCTTTGTGTTCTTAAGGAGTGTTTGGCAATTTCTATTTGGCTGATGGTGTTATCTTCAATTGCTCTGCTGTTGTTAGCTGTAAGTTTTGCTGCAAGGGATTTTGAAGTATTTTTCTCCTGAATGGATTTTGCCTGTAGCATTCCTTTACTTATGAATGGAGCCATTTGGGGAGGTTGCCTTAGCCAGCAGCCAGTACTTACATTTTTTTTTCTTCCTTAAGTGCCGGCTGCACTCCTTACTTTCCTTTCTAGCCAGTAGCTAATTCTTAAAGGGGAATGTGCCTTTTTAAGCTAGTTCACTCAGCAGCTTGTCTTTTCTGTCTCTGGAGGTCTTTCCTTGTTTGATCAATATATGGAAGAGGGAAAATATGGGGGGGGAGTAGTTCAAATTCTTCCTTCAGAAGGAGATGGGAATGAGAAAAAGGGAGGCAGGGAAGAGAGGGAGGAAAGGAAGTCCTGCCTTAGCACTTGGCCACCAGCAGCTCTGCCATTGACTTTGCTTGTCAAAAGGTTGCAGAAGAGGATCACATGACCCTGGAACACTGTGACCATTATAAATATGAATCAGTTGCCAAGCATCCAAATATAAATCACATGACCCTGGGAATGCTGCAATGGTCATGAGTGTGAAAAATTGTCATAGGTCATTTCAGTGCAATTGCAACTTTGAAGAGGTTTTTTTGGGGGTCATCGAGTTTTTGACACCTTGCTAGGCGGTACTCGAATATTGCCATATCCTAAAAGTGGTACAATCGGTAAAAAGGTTGAAAAGCCCTGACCTATAGGACCCAAGCCCACCCTTAACTCGATAGACGTTACAGGAGAACTTAGCCCACCGAATGGCATGACTTTGAACTGATAGTTCCCCATAGGACAGTTGAAGGCAGTTTTCCACTCGTCTCCCTCTTTTATCCTCACCCAGTAATATGCCTCTCTCAGGTCTAATTTAGTGAAGACACTCCCCCTTAGCCAGATGGGTTAACAAGTCCTTTAGGAGGGGAAGGGGATATTTATTTTCCACGCTCACAGCGTTGAGACCCTTATAGTCTACACAGAGACGAAGAGATCCATCTTTTTTCTCTTTGAACAACACAGGGGCTCTCACGGTAGATTTGGCCCATTCAATGAACCCCGTTGCTAGGTTTTTGTTTACGTATCGCTGCATCTCCTCCATTTCGATGGGGGTCTGCTGATCAGACTTCTTCGCTGCGGGTATCGGTCTGCTCTGCTGTTGGGGGTAGGGAACTGGACAGTTCGCTGCTCGATGTGTTGTCCGCATCGGAAGCACGTGAGTGGCAGCCCTGCAGGTGGCCTGGGTCTTTCGATAGATGTAGTTGTTGGGGGTTTCCAGGGGTGGTGGTTGTTGTCTGGGTAGTTCTGGTTTTGGTTCAATTTCAGGTGAGGGAGGCTTCTTATAGCGAGTGAGCTTAACGTCTAGCTTCACCGCTGTCTGGTACCACTCTTGTAGCTGATCAGGTACTGCCCTAATGATGCAAGCCTGAGAGAGGTGATCGTCTAATCCCTCAATGAAGTGATGGATTAGGGATTGCTCAGGCCACCCCTCTATTCGACCTGCTATCTTGCGGAACTCTCGCACGTACTCCAGGGCAGGCCTGCTGGCTTGTTTTATTTTGTGGATCTGTTCTGCTGCTTTGAGGCCAATGGATGGGTCCTCAAATCTTTCTCTCAGTCCTAGGAGGAAAAGGTGGGGATCTCCCAGTTCGGGGGCTTGCTCTCTATATAGATTGTTCAGCCATTCAGATGCTTCTCCCTCTAGGTTGGATGCAATGAGATCGACCATGGCACCTGGTTCCAGGTAGAGATAGGCCCAGCGATTCAAGTGAGAACGCACTTGGCTGAGAAAAAATATCAGCTTCTCTGGGTCCCCATTGAAGGTTGCTCTGAAGGGTGGTGCAATTACAGGCTGTTGAGGCCCCCACTGGGGCTCTTGCTGCAGGCCCCACCCTGGCTGCTGGTGCCACGGCTGCTGGACTCCCCTCTGTGCTTGTGGCCCTCCCAGTTGCTGTTGGACCCATCCTGCCTGCTGATCCAATGGCTGCTGAGCCCTCCGCTGTCAACGTGGCCCCCCCAGTTGCAGTTGGCCCCACCCTAGCTGTTGTTGCAATACTGGTAGTACTGACCTCTTGAGTCGTGGGGGGTCTTCCAAATGTTGCCGTCGGGGGGGGGGTTGCTGCTGTCTTCTCTGTTGCTGGCCAGCGGGGGCTGGTGCTGCCACCTGCTGTTGTAGGCCTGTCAATGGTGACTGTGCAAGTGGGGGTTTGTAGTGGTCTTCCCTGCTGCTGGACTGCAGGGGCTGGTGATGCCCTCTGCTGCTGCAGGCCCCTCAATGGCTGCTGGATGAGTGGGGGCTATTGCTGGGCCTCCCTCATCTGTGGGCCCACCGGCTGTTGCTCTCCTGGCTTTTGCACCACCCCAAGCTGCTGCAGGGCCTCTATTAGTTTCTGTAAGCTCAGGGATGGCTGATCACTCATCTGTGGGGGTTGCCAAATTCCCCATTGTTGTAGGGGGCCCAGGCTGGGGTTTCCTCTCTCATTCCTTCATTTAACAGTCATCAATCACGATCTCCAATTAGTTTGAAGTGCAAACTTTCCCTCCCGTAACTCCTCTAGTTACATCTGACCTTGGAAATACTGTACTGAGATATTGTTGTGGCTATCTATTCCCCGATTACATACTTTCCCACCCGCTATTCTAACATTGTTTGACTTTAACTCTAGAAGTGATATACATGTTAAATAAAACAGGTTTGCTTCTTCATTTATGTCAAGCAAGAACATCCGATGTTAGCAGTCTTGACACTTGCAGCTGATCAGGTACTGCTTGATAGATGCAGACTTGAGAGAGGTGATCGTCCAACCCTTCCCTGAAGTGATGGACTATGGACTACTCAGGCCACCTCTCTATCCAACCGGCTAACTTGTGAAACTCTCGTACGTACTCCGATGTGGTGGTCTCCCATGGAGAATGAGACACGCAGGCAGGTATCTCGGGATGAGAGCCCAGAGCTGACTCCAGCACCCTCTTTTATTGTTACTAAGGTTTCTACATCACACAGCATAATCAAAAGACGTATATAGGGGTGGTTACAATGTATCAAATAACAGACACTCTCCAGATGCAAGACTACTGCAGGTGTTCTTATCAGAGTCTGTCCAAAAGGCTGATGAATGTATCCTGTGTCTGAAACAGTTATCTCAGGCCCTTGTGGGAGATGCCCATGGATAGATGCCCATGGACATTTGTGCAATTAGTCCCACATCTCCTGCTTTTCTGTTTTTTCAATGTTACTCACTTCCAGTTCCAGAAGGGATCTTGATTCACTGATTAAGGCGTCCTTCCTAGTGGAGGGCGTAACATTTTTGCACATTTGCAGGAGGGAGGGAATACATTGAATGCAACAACATAGCAATACAAATAATATCAAAATGGTTACTATAATAGAAATCAAAGATCGTAGCCAGGATCCATCCGGTAGCCAGGACCAAAGGGCACCCCAGATATCCACGGTGCCTGATCCATCACTGCGTAAGGGATTATTTTGGAGCAAAGATTCCATTTTCCTAGCTGTAGCAGAAATATTAGGTTGAAAATCATGTATATACATACAACAATGAGAATGAATTAAAGCACATACACCGCCTTTTGCTGCTAAAATAATATCTAAAGCATACCGATTTTGCAAAACTACTTCCCTTATTTCCCCCATTTCTTGATTAATCATTTTAATGCTGTTAATTGTTTCATTAAACATATAAACAGTCCAATTGTTAAGCAAATGAAGGTCTCTATAGTTCATGGCAACTCCTAGATTGGGTAGAATCCCTCTGCTGATTTGAGTCTCTAAACTACCACCCAATGTTAGGGGTGGATCCGAGGAACCAGTATCACGTTTGTTCCGCAGGCATCCATCAGGGAGATGAGGCAAAGCATATACAGCAGGAGTCAGAAGGCCCAGTGTACAGGTGCCTTTCCAATCCTTAGGCACCTGGCGATAGGCTCTACGGCCACATAGTAGCCACATATCGGGTAACTCATAATAACCCTGGTGAGACTCATTAGCAAATGTTATTATGGATTCCATGTCAAGGCAAGCCATGTAGGTACTGATGTTTGTCCATTGATTGCTTTGATAAGTGTCATTTACCTTAGTAAGGTTGCTTTTGATGGATTTACATTTCTTTGCTGAATTCCATATAATAACTTGTTGACAATTACTATAAGTTCCCAAATAAATGGCAGTACGGAATAGTCCTGTGCTATAAAAACAAAATCTGGCAGGTTCCATTATACGAGCACCCACAGCATATGTCATATTCAATGTCTCTGTAGTTATGCTCCACAGCTGCTTCCATCCTGTTTCATTGAACGGGATGGCATGGAAAATAAGGCCACCACGACTGTCACCAGGAATTTGCATGCAGATCCAACAGTTCGTGACATTAAGTGTAAGAGCAGTGCGCCTGGCATCCCGTACAAAAGCATTAAAAGCCCACAGTCCCTGATCCTCATATGCCTGGCTGAGGTGGTGTACGTTGAGCCATATAAGGACGAACACAACGAGCTGGAGTCCAAACGATCTCGCCATGGTCGTCTATTGCAGCGTAGCCTCGACCCCAAGTAATGAGGGAGGCAGGCCCTTTCCAGGTGGGATCAGGCAAACGTCGATAGTATACCTGGGGGCGTGAAGAATCTGTGGGAGAAGCAGAAAAATGCCTGCTTGCGGCAGTTGAGCCAGGGGTGCCAGAAACATTCAAAAAGTTTAAGGTAAAAAGTACAAGATTAAGAGTGTTTTGTATCCCAGGCAAGCCGGGGGTATTTTCCCCTTTCTTTTTTGCATGCATGTCTAGAGCCCTTTTTATGGTCTGATTGGCTCGTTCCACGATCGCTTGACCAGTGGAGTTATATGGAATGCCAAATTTATGAATAATAGACCAGCGAGAGCAAAACTGCGCAAAGGAGGTGCTGGTATAAGCAGGAGAGTTATCAGTCTTAATTTCTTTTGGATTGCCCAGGGTAGAAAAAGTACGAATACAATGATTAATAACATGTTTAGCAGACTCACCCCTTTGAGGGGTGGCCATAATAAAACCTGAATAGGTGTCAATGGAAACATGCAAATATTTCCAAGGGGCAAATGGTAAATATTGCGTAACATCCATTTGCCAAAGTTGACAGTTCTGCGTCCCTCTTGGGTTGACCCCTTGAGGAACAGAGTGTGCTTGGAGGCTGCAGGTGGGACATTGTTGTATGATAGCCGCAGCCTCCGTAGCTGTTAAAGAAAATTGTTTCATTAAAGCCTTCTTATTTTGATGAAAATATGAATGGCTGTCCCATGGAGTTATGGGAGATAAAACAAGGACAGAAACGTCCTGGTGAGTGGAGGCGGCCGAAGCGGCAGCATCCGCCTTGGCATTGCCTTCGGAGATAATACCAGGGAAAGGTTGGTGACTTCTAATATGAGCAGGAAAAAAACAAGTAGAGCGGGAATGAAGAAGGGATTGGAGTGTGAGAAATAGACTGAGGAGAGAGTCATCCAGTGAGGGTGACACATATGAATCAGATAAAGAGGTGAGAACTTTATATACATAAAGACTATCTAAAATAAGATTAAAAGGTTCAGAAGAAAAAGTTTGTAAGGCCAATATTGTAGCAGCAAGTTCAGCACGCTGAGCAGAAGTTTGAGGAGGAGTAATTTTTGTGTGCCATTGTTCACCCTCCTTCCATACACATGAACCATAAGTCTTGCTGCCATCAACATACAGGGTGACAGCGTTAGGAATGGGAGAGGAGGAAATGGGAGAATGCAGAGAAATTGAAACATTATTAAGGAGTTGGAAGCGAGGGTCAGAGGGAACATGACAGGAAACAGATCCTGCCCAGTCAGCAAGAGAAAGTTGCAATACATCTGAAGAGTATAATTGAAGCAAGTGCCTTGGGGTTGATTCCCCTTTTGGATTGCAGCTGCAAGAGTGTCCATTTGAAAAGCATTGGTTCCCACAATGCGACAGGCTTTAAGAAAATCTGCTAAGGTGGCCGTGGGAGTGGAAACAATTGGTTTAAGAATGGACTGGCAGTCTGCATTTGCATGTTCATAAGCCAATTTTATGAGGATTTCATTTGCGGCATCTCTGTTTGAAATTTGATGCTCAATGGCAATTTGCAGGCGATTCACAAAGTCTGCATAGGATTCAGTTGCAGTTTGGCGAATGGCAGAAAAAGATTGAATCGGGGTGCCAGACTCATCAACACGAGCCACGGCAGAAAGAACACAAGCATTAATGATAGGAAATGCAAAGGGAGTAAAAGTTAGAGCTTGAGCATTGAGGGTAGTAAAATTGCCTTCTCCAAAGAGTTGTTCTGCTGTGTATTGTGAACCTGGGTGATTAGCTCTCTTTTGTGCCTCTCTTTTATATTCAGATTCAAAGACTACGTATTGTGTTCCGTTAAGAAGCATGCGGAACAGATCTTTCCAATCTTGAGGCAACATTCTATATGCACTAGCAATTGAATGTATTAGTCCTCTAGTATAGGGACTGGTTATGCCATAATCTTTTGTAGCCTTTTTCAATTCTCTGATCATAGCCAGGGGAAGCGTCTCCCATTCAACCACTATTCCCGCTGCTGTCTGTTGGTAAGTAACAGGGAACAACTCTGTCTCGGATAGTTCAGAAACGCTTAAATCACCATTGTTTAAAGCCTTTTGAAAAGCACCACGGATGATTCCAGGCTGGGAGAGAGGAGGCAACGTGGCAGGAACAGGAGAGGCTGTAGAATTTGCAGTGGCAGAGGGAGGGTTAAAACCTGCTCCAGGGGGCAAGGGAGTGGCCAACATAACAGACGGATTTTTATAAGGTGGAGGATCTAATAAAGGCTGATGAGGCGAGTCAGCATAGGTTTGAATCAGAGTATAGGCAATTTTCCAAAGGCATAAAATCTCTGCTGGGGCTCTTGGAGACTGGTGGAGAATAGTACCAATTTTCCTCCATGTATCTACTTTTAAAGATCCAGACTCCGGATAGGATGAGCAGTTAGCCCATACGTAAGCAAGCAATTTAACAGCCTCAGATTTAGAAAGGTGACGGGTTAATTTCTGTTCCTGATCAGTAAGATATTTTTTCCTGCCAAGTAGCCTCAGCTCTTCCACATGCTGCTTTTGAGCGTGAGACATTCCACCCCCCATACTTACGAAGAGGAGTCAGTTGCCAGCAACTTCGTCGGGTGCACCAAGCCTATTCCAGGCGATAAGTAAAGGGTTGGCAGGGACGTATCCTTCAGTGGATCACGTCGGGGTCACCAGATGTGGTGGTCTCCCATGGAGAATGAGACACGCAGGCAGGTATCTCGGGATGAGAGCCCAGAGCTGACTCCAGCACCCTCTTTTATTGTTACTAAGGTTTCTACATCACACAGCATAATCAAAAGACGTATATAGGGGTGGTTACAATGTATCAAATAACAGACACTCTCCAGATGCAAGACTACTGCAGGTGTTCTTATCAGAGTCTGTCCAAAAGGCTGATGAATGTATCCTGTGTCTGAAACAGTTATCTCAGGCCCTTGTGGGAGATGCCCATGGATAGATGCCCATGGACATCTGTGCAATTAGTCCCACACTCCAGAGCAGGCCTGCCGGCTTGTTTTATCTTATGGATTTGTTCTTCTGCTTAGAGGGCAATGGATGGGTCCTCAAACCTTTCTCTCAGTCCTAGGAGGAAGAGGTGGGGGTCCTCCAATTCAGGGGCTTGTTCATTATATAAATTATTCAACCATTCAGATGCCTCTCCCTCTAGACTGGACGCAATTACATCGACCACAGTGGCTCGGTCTGGGTAGAGAGCACACTTGGTTGAGGAAAAAAATCAGCTTCTCTGGGTCCCCATCAATGGTTGCTCTGCAAGGTGGATCAATCACTGGCTACTGGGGCCCCCACTGTGGCTTTTGCACCGCCAGTTGCTGCTGGTCCCACCTGGGCTGCTGCACCCCCCCAGTTGCTGCTGGCCCCATCCTGGCTGTTGCTGCATGCCCAGGGGTTGTACGTTCGGGGGTGACAACCAGCCTCCTTTCTGCGATCGTCCTCCCATCAGCTGCTGATCTCCTGGCTTCTGCACTGCCCCCAGCTCTTGCAAGGCCTCTATTAGCTGCTGAAAGCTCAGAGGTTGCTGACCATCCACCTGCGGGGGCTGCCAAACTCCCCACTGCTGCAGGGGCCTCAGACTGGGATTCTCTCTCTCTGTGGAGCTGGAGCCCTGGCAGGGGATTTCAGGGGCTGGAAGTCTGTCTGATCTGCAAAGGAGGGGCTGGAGGCTTCTCTTGGCAGTAGTTGATTTCTGCTTCTCTGCTCTAGCCCTTCAAATCTTTCCACTGGCTGGCTGCAAGCTGCAGACAGGCATTCCCACTCACCCGAGTCCTCAGTGGCAGACGTCCTGGTAGCTCTCCACCAGTCTGCTTTTGAAGACTTTGTGGGTGGCAAGACAGTCTCGAGGCATCTGGAGTCTCTGCTGGGCTGGGCCCAATCTGACGACCAGATCAGCTCTCCTAGCTGCTTGGTTTTTTCCTCCAGCTGGGAGTCCTGCAAAAGCTCTTCTTCCCCCGGCTTGTTGGCTGTCACTTCAAGCAATTTCTTCTGGTTCCGGATCGCGGCGCTAGCGGATGTTTGCGAAGAGCATCCTCTCCGCCGTCCCATTTTCCTTCACTGAAAGACCCTGGAAAGGGTCGAAAGTCGCCCTGGAGAGGCGACCACTGCTGAGGAGGACCCTCGCTTGAGTGTGGAAGGGCGGCAGCCCTTCCGCTTGAGCTGAGGCAGCTCCTTTGGATCAACGAAGAAAAGATTGGCCATTAACATGGCCGATCATTTAGCCGCACCAGCCGAAAGCCAAAAGCACTATTAAGCACAACGAAGCACTGTGGAAGATCTGGGTGAGACCCTTCCTTTCCTCTCTTCTATCCTAACTACCTTCCTGTGAAAGCCTCTGAAATTTCTTCCCTGCTCTCAATATAGCGGCGTTTATATACCTTGGGAATCTGAGCTTTGGAAAGTAAAGAAAAGAATAAGTAATTTTCATAACCAAATAACTGGATTTCTATTTTTTGGATACTTTGGGGTCCTAAAAGTTCCTATTATAGAGACTTAGCATTTTATCTATCTATTAATTTTGGAAAAAATACCCTTCTGCTTTTTTCTTAAGTGTATAAAAGCATAATTGTCGTTTGGGAAAAAAATTATAACCTACTGGGGACATCTTGTGGTGAAACCTGGCACAGCAACTGAATTTTTCTGACTGTGAAGCTTGTTGGCTCCCTTGATTTGTCCTTCACATTATCAAAAAAGATAAGAATTGGAAACAGCTGGGCAGTGAAAACAACCTCTAGAAACTGTGGAGGCGGACATTGGCTGACTCTTTTCAAATATAGCCTCCAATAAAAGACTATCTTTAAGTGCCACAGAAATGGAGGAATTCTATCCACAACTTAACTATAAATTTATACTTGAAAAAATTCTTGAAGCCACTGAGCTAATGAATTCCAGAGTGAATGCCAAAAATGTTATCCCCAAGCTACGAAGTGAACTTCAGACTCCAACTGACCAACTTCTAAATCAAAAAACAACAGAAGAGGTACAACCCATTATTAAACAGGATTTTGTGCAACAATATATACAACCTATTGAGAACTCTGATGATCAAATACTGACCTTAACCAAAATACCTGCAATTTTCAAAGCAACAGGAATTGAACAACTACAATATAGTGAGAACTTTGACAATCTAGATCAGGGCTTTTCAACCAGTGGTACGGGTACCACCTGTGGTACATTGGCACCTGGCAGGTGGTATGCAACCATCCTAGAAAAGTGGTAGCAGGGGAGGGGAATGAGCTGAACCGGTGGCAGCACTGCACAAGCCTGAGCAAGAGATGGCTGGAGCTGCAGGGCTGTCAGGGCTCAGCAGAAGCACTAGGATCAGCGCCAGGCTCAGGCTGGAGCTCGGCACTGATCCTGGCACTTCTGCTGAGCCCAGAAGCACTGATCAGCTGGAAAGCAGCACTGATCCTGGCGCTTCTGCTGAGCCCAGAAGAAGCACCAATCAGCTGGAATGTTGCAGCATCTCCAGGGTCTTGTGATTTACATTCAGATGCTTGGCAACTGATTCATATTTATGATGGTCACAGTGTCCCAGGGTCATGTGAAGTGACCAAAACCTGCTGCAACCACCCAGCAGATGGGGGGGAATAAAAACCAAACACCCCCCACCCCACCCCCGCTGCCAATCCTCAACAGAAATGCTCACAACAATGAAAACCTCAGACAGGAGGAAGAGTGCCACCAGGTGGGCAGGCAGGTGTCTTGCTCGGCTGTGGCTTGGGGGGTACTTTTTTCAGTGCCATTGTAACTTTGAACAGTCACTAAGTGAACTGTTGCAAGTCGAGGACTACCTGTACTTTATCATTTTTTATTTTCTTTCTTTTTTGGGGGGGGGGTCATCAAGTTTTTGACACCTTGCTAGGCAACTGGTGGTACTCGGATGTTGCCATATCCTAAAAGTGGTACAATGGGTGAAAAGGTTGAAAAGCCCTGATCTAGATAAGCAAACAACAATGACAACACTGGATATGACTGTTTATTTTACTGAGAACAAACTGGAAGAAGGAGGAGGAGGAGGAGGAGGAGGAGGAGGAGAAGAAGAAGAAGAAGAAGAAGAAGAAGAAGAAGAAGAAGAAGAAGAAGAAGAAGAAGAAGAAGAAGAAGAAGAAGAAGAAGAAGAAGAAGAAGAAGAAGAGGAGGAGGAGGAGGAGGGAAGAAGGAAGAAGGAGGAAGAAGAAGAAGGAGGAGGAGGAGGAGGAGGAGGAGGAGGAGGAAGGAAGAAGGAGGAGGAGGAAGGAGGAAGGAAGGAAGAAGGAAGAAGGAGGAAGGAGAAGGAGAAGAAGAAGAAGGAGGAGAAGGAGAAGGAGAAGAAGAAGGAGGAGGAGGAGGAGGAGGAAGGAGGAAGGAGAAGAAGAAGAAGGAGAAGGAGAAGGAGAAGGAAAAGGAGGAGGAGGAGGAGGAGGAGGAGGAAGGAGGAAGGAGAAGAAGAAGGAGAAGGAGAAGGAGAAGGAGAAGGAGAAGGAGGAGGAGGAGGAGGAGGAGGAGGAGGAGGAGGAGGAGGAGGAGGAGGAGGAGGAGGAGGAGGAGGAGGAGGAGGAGGAGGAGGAGGAGACTGAACTGATGACAAACATTTTAAACCAAATATGGAGATGTGATTTATTAGGGCAGCAACCTAATAACTACAAAAGGGCCAGTTTCTTGGAAAAATTGATAACAGCATGAAGGGAGACACATCGGAGGATTTAAAGGCACTGGAATGGAAGCCTGCTTGGCACAAAAAGAAAGCCAGAGTTAGATTTAAAAGTGGGTTTTAAAATCTCACCTAATGGGTTAAGGAGGTTTTTAGAGACACTGATTGATGTAATATTCAGTATTTAGATTTATAATGGAAATGAAAATTAACTCTTAGATTATAGTGTTGAACTGTTATGTGGAAATGGGTTTGTGACAATGAAAGATATGTTATTAGTAAATGAGGAGCTATTAGGATGAGAAACGCAATATATTAGTGGAATAAGATAAGAATCTAAATTTTGGAATAATATGTATACTTTAGCTGCGATAATTATCCTGTAAGGAAATGAGGGTTACCCGAAGTTTAAACGTTATGGTTATTAAAAGCTAAATTTGAACATGGTAATTGGAATTAAGTAAAATTCAAAATCAGGACTTGGATATCTATAACTAAAATTGTGTCTATAAATGTATTGATTGATTGAGCTCTATTAAGAAATGTACTAAATTGAATATGATACAATAATTAAGGGAAATAGAGAGGGAACCTTTAATGATGTAATTTTTGATTCATATGAATGACTCTGTTATTTGACTATTGATTACCCTATCTGATTACCCTATCTCCACAATGTTTCCCAATTACCTGGTTGTAAAAATTGAAAAATTAATAAAACTTGTTATATAAAAAAAGCAATTTCTTTTCCTCCATGATGAAATCTTCTCCCAAATCATTGTTAGGTTCCCTCAAGTCTGGGGACAGCGACTGGGGCTCAGGACCCCTAGAAAGTTTGGAAAGTTTGTAGATTTTGACTTAATGTCATGGTTCTGACAGATATTACTCTTCAAAGAACTTTGAGGCATTGTTTACCTTAGAGAATCTTTATTCAAATAACATGGCATTGGCACGTACATGGTCGAAGCCAAAATCTGACTTCCCCTCTCCTCAGCACATAGATCAAAGGACAATTGACTCCTACAACTAACAGTCATAAATCACATTCTCCAATTAGTTTGAAATGCTGGCTTTCCGCCCAGTTCTTCATCCCACCATGCCTTATCATCTCTTATTACAATATTGTATGTCTAACTAACTCCCATCACATTCCTCCCCCTCCCCCAGTATCATCTAATTCTAAGAATAAAGCAACAGAAAGAAAAAGGCTACATCTCCATATATTGTCAAAGCAAGAACATCCAATGTTAGCAGTGTTGACAAGAATAGAATAGAATAGAATAGAATAGAATAGAATAGAATAGAATAGAATAGAATAGAATAGAATAGAATAGAATAGAACAGAACAGAACCTTGGAGGTCTTCTAGTTCAGCCCTCTGCTCAATCAGGAGAACCTATACCATCTCAGGACGAGTGACTGTCTAGCCCAGGGGTCTTCAAACTTGACCCTTTTATGACTTGTGGACTTCAACTCCCAGAATTCCTCAGCCAGGCACACTGGCTGAGGAATTCTGGGAGTTGAAGTCCACAAGTCATAAAAGGGCCAAGTTTGAAGACCCCTGGTCTTGCCTCTTCTTAAAAATCTCCAGTGATGGAGTGCCCACGATTTCTGGAGGCAAGCTGTTCCACTGGTTAATTGTCCTCACTGTCAGAAAGTTTCTCCTTAATTTCAGGTTGCTTCTCTCTTTGATCAGTTTCCAACCATTGTTTCTTGTCCTGCCCTCTGGTGATTTGGAGAATAACATGACCCCCTCTTCTTTGTGGCAGCCCCTCAAATACTGGAACACTGCTATCATGTCTCCCCTATTTCTTCTTTTCTTTAAACTAGCCAAACCCAAGTCCTGCAGCCGTTCTTTGTATGTTTTAGTCTCCAAGCCTTTGATCATCTTAGTTGCTCTTCTCTGAATTTTTTCCAAACTCTCAACATCTTTTTTTGTGATATGGTGACCAAAACTGGCTGCAGTATTTGAGGTGTGGTCTTACTAGGGTTTTATAAAGCGGTACTCATACTTTGCGTGATCTTGATTCTATGCCTCTGTTTATACAACCCAGGATTGTATTAGCTTTTTTGGCTGCTGCTGCACACTGCTGGCTCATAGTCAAGTGATCGTCCACTAGGACTCCGAGGTCCCTCTCACAGTTGCTGTTTTTAAGCCAGGTCTCACCTAATCTGTACCTGTACCTTTGATTTTTCCTGCCTAAATGTAAAAATTTGCTTTTCTCCACATTGAAACTCATTTTGTTGGATAAGGGCAATTGTTCAAGTTTGTCAAGATCTTTTTGGATCCTGAATTTGTCTTCTGGGGTGTTGGCTACTCCTGCCAGTTTAGTGTCATCTGCAAATTTGATGAGTTCCCCTTCAATTCCCTCATCTAAGTCATTTATGAAGATATTGAAGAGTACTGGGCCTAAGATGGAACCTTGTGGTACCCCACTGCTTACTTCTTTCCATGTGGATGTAGTGCCATTGAGGACTACTCGTTGAGTACGGTTTGCCAGCCAGCTACAGATCCATCTGGTGGTGATGTTGTCTATTCCACCTTTTTCTAGCTTACCAAGGAGTAGGTTGTGGTCTACTTTATCAAATGCCTTACTGAAATCTAAGGTGTGGCAGTGAGGAGCTCAGTCCCCAGCACTGGGAAGAGCCTGCAAGGAACTGCCACCCCATGATGAGCCAATGCAAGTGGGGGGAGCTCAACCACACCTCACACAAGTTGGACACACAGGATCAGATGGGATTGTTTCTAGTATACCAGCCTCCCTGCTGTGTAGCAACCTCCCTGCCTGAGCTGATGGAAGCCATCTCGGGGCTGACGGTGGAGTTCCCCAGACTTATAGATCTGGGGACTTCAATCTGCCATCCTTGGGTGCAGCCTTGGAAATAGTCCAGGAGTTCATGGCCACCATGGGAGGCATGGGCCTATCTCAGATTATAACTGGCCTGCCTTAGGACAGTGGTCACATGCCAGACATGATTTTTTCATCGGCGCAATGGCAATGTGACCTGGGGGGGGATGTAAGATTATCCTAGTCATGGTCAGATCGCACTCTGGTGTCCTTGCAGCTCTCGTATTCTGCCCCCCTCCACAGGGAGGCTGGACCCATTTGGATGGTCTGCCCCCAGCGACTGATGTACCCTAATGGGTTCCAGAGGGAACTGGGGATATCCCAGAGGTGTTGCTGCATGCTGTTGCTGAAGCTGTGGCGGCAGCCTGGAATTTAAGGGTGGTCATGGCTTTGGACAGGATTGCGCCCATGCAGCCTCTCTTGACTCATCATTCCTGACCCTCCATGGTTTATGGAGAAGCTACAGGTTCTGAAAAGTGCCAAGAGATGCCTAGAGCACCACTGGAGGAAGACAAAGGATGATTCCAATCGGAAATGACTTAGAGCCGCTATTAAGGCCTACCTTGTGGCAGTAAGAGTGGCGAAACAACAGTATTTCTCTGTTCTTATTGCATCCTCAGATTGCTGTCCAGAGGCCCTGTTTTGGGTCGCCCATTCCTTCCTAGGACAGGGGGGCTTGGGCGATCTTTTGCAGGGCCGGGCAGAGGAGTTTGTTCAGCACCTGATGGACAAAGTTGCTCAGATTCATTCCCAGTTGGACCCCATGTGTGGAGATAGTCCATGTGAGATGCCCAGGGAGAGGTCTTGCCCTGTTATCTGAGAATGGTTTGATCTGGTTGGCTCTGATGAAGTGGACAGGTCCCTTAATGCTGTCAATGCCACCACCTGTCAGTTGGATCCTTGTCCCTCCTGGATGATGAAAGCCTCCAGGATGGTGACTAGCAGGTGGGTCCAGACAGAGGAGGGGACATTTCTAGATGCTTTTAAGTGAGCCCTGGTTTGCCCCCTCCTTAAAAAACTATCACTGAATCACACCTGCCTGGAAAATTTTTGTCCAGTTTCCAACCTCCCATTCTTAGGGAAGGTTGTGGAAAAGGTGGTGGCCTGGCAGCTGCAGAGGGTCTTGGATGAAAGGAATTATCTGGACCCCTTTCAGTCAGGATTCAGGCCTGGTTATGGGATGGAGACAGCATTGGTCATGCTTGTTGATGATCTCTGGCGAAAGCAAGATGGGGGTAGTACAACCATCCTCACTCTCCTTGACCTCTCAGCGGTTTTCGATACTCTTGACCATGGTATCCTTTTGGGCCGGCTGCAGGAGCTGGGGCTGGGTGGCATAGTTTTGTGATGGTTTAGCTCCTTTCTCTGTGGCAGGTACCAATCAGTATTGATAGGGAGTGAGAGGTCCAGCCGCTATTCTGTGGGGTTCGGTACTTTCTCTACTCCTTTTCAACATCTATATGAAGCCGCTGGGTGAGATCATCCATCACCATGGGTTGAGGTATACAGTATACTGTATGCTGATGACACCCAACTCTATATTTCTACTCTTGGTGACCCAAGTGATGCTGTGGCTGCCCTTTCACAGTTTCTGGGGCTGTGGGGGCCTGGATGGGGGACAACAGGCTTCGACTGAACCCTGGTAAGACCAAATGGCTTTGAGTATACGGGGTTCTGGGATCCGGGACTTTGTCATCTTTGACTCTGGATGGGGTGGCACTGCCCCAGAAAGACCCAGTCTGCAACTTGGGGGTTCTCCTCTTGATCGAGGAACAGGTGGCAGTTGCAGCTAGGAGACCCTTTGCACAACTTCATGTTGTATGTCAGTTGCGACCTTTCCTGGGCCAGGATTCCCTGCGCTCAGTCATTCAGTCCCTAGTCATCACATGGCTGGACTATTGTAATGCGCTCTACATGGGGCTACCCTTGAAGAGCATTCAGAAGCTACAGCTGGTGCAGAGTGCGGCAGCATGGGTAGTTTTGGGGACCCCAAGAATGGCCCCTGTAATACCACTGCTTGCCAAACTGCACTGCTTACCAGTCTGCTTCTGGGTGCAATTCAAGGTGTTGGTGATCACCTTTAAAGGCCTTCATGGCATGTGTCCAGGTTACATGAGGGACCATGTCACCCCACTGGGATTGGCCTGTACCACTTGTGCCGGCAGAGGAGGCATGCTGCAGGTCCCATCAGCCTGAGTATTCCAGCTGGTGGGATCCAGGAGGAGGGCCTTCTCTGCTGTTGCTTCTGCCCTCTGGAACATCTTGCCCCCAATGTGAGGTTGGCCCCAACCCTCCTATCTTTTCATAAGGGCCTAAAGACGTGGCTGTGCCAGTAGACTTGGGGCCACAGTGGGGGATCAGTGCAATGGAGGTGGTTAATAACAGATCCCACCTCCCCCCACTACACCCCCGCCCTCCCCATGTGTCTTTGGTTGTAGTATTTGATTTTAACATTTTATGTTTTAACTAAGATGTAATTGTAAGCTTCCCAGAGTTACCCTATGGTAAGATGGGCAGCCAATAACCCAACTAGGTAACATCATCAGTGCTAGAAGGGAGTGGGGTTTGCTCTCTCTTTATATACAGCAGTTTGGCCTGCCAGTGTTGTTGGGAGTCTTGTTTTCTTCTTGGTAGTTCCTTGATTAAAGTGTTTTCTGTTTGATTGTTTGTCTGAGTTGGTAGTTCCTTGATTGGGGTATTGTTTACTGCTTGATTGTTGGACTGGTATTAATCCTGATGTTAATCCCTGTTTATCTCATGATTCATTTTTTATTGCAAGGTGCTGTTTCTCATCTTTTTTCTGGTACAGTCATTATTTAGAGAGGACACATAAAGAGAGCATGACAAAGAAGAGCAAAAAGGAACAGAACAAGCCTGCTTTGGGCATAGAGTGAACAAGTCTTTGAAAAGGTGGAGGCCACAACTCATCCTAGTATCTTTCTGGATTGCTGAAAGAGGACTTCTAGTAATGCCATATTACCAGAATGGATGCAGCCAAAATTATTTATCCTGTTTTTACTTGGGAGAAGATTTAAGAGCAAGGATGGAGTGAATAAACTATTTCTTTTCCCACTCTTAAAACTACTCAAAACAGGGCTGAAGTCACTGTACCCAGATTTAGCCATTTTGCAACAAAATTTGGCACATGATCACAGGATACCAGGGGAGCACTCATAGTCCATAAATTATCCACCCATGTTTGGGACAGGAGTGAGAAACTGGTGACTCTAAAACTCTGCCTTACTGTGACAGCTTTGTCAAAATTTGGCACTATCTCAAAAGATCAAATGCTGGAAAATGGAGTTCTACCTTGTCAAAGCATGCACAGTTCTGTTGTGTGAGATAACCCAGGAGCAAACACAGAAAACAGTGGTTTGTAATAAAAGGTGGTTTATCTACAATATAATACAATTATACAACAGGAACAATACACGTACTAAGAGCAGAATCCAACAAACCTTGATTACAGCAGGAAATGGAAGAGAGAGAGAAAAACACACTAGCACAGCCTCTCCTTTTTACACAGGCTCTTAAAGAGACAACAGCCAAAAACCCTGCTGACTCATTCCCATCATTGCATCAGCTGGTCAGCTCTTAAATCATCACCGTGACATACCTTAGAGCAAATCTTTAAAGATAATATTTGCAAGGAAACACTGAAGAACAGGGAGATGTCTAAGGGAACTTTTCTGGTGGATTTTTTTGGGGGGGGGGGGTCAATCTTCCTACAAACATTCTAGTAGGCTTGAAAGGAAGTATGCTATACGACAGAGGTCCCCAACTTTTTGGGCACTAGGGACCAGTTCCGTGGAGTGAGGTTTTTCCACGGACCGGAGGGTGCATGGTTTTTTGTGCTGCCTGCATCTTGCGAATGGGGCTTTGCTTGTTTGTGCAGACCAGTTGCTGGCATGCCGCAGACCGGTACTGGTCCACGGACTGGGGGTTGGAGACCCCTGCTATAGGAGTTAAGGTGCTGTATTAAAACTGGAGAGAACCAGGGTCAAGTTTGCCTGTGGTCATAGAAGCCCACTGGTGATCTAAGGCAAGTTACTCTTAGCTGAGCCTCCCTCACAGGGTAACTGTTTTTGAACAAAAACATTGGAGAAGAGAGTACTAATCAGGCCAATTTGAACTCTGGGAAAGATATTAGTGTTTGGTGGTGGCTTTTTGATTTAATGTGACTTATCAATCCCAGTGGTTGCTAGAATGACAAATCTCTGGTCTGGTATTTTGTTCCATATGTTGTTTTTTAATTCAGTATGGAGCCAATGGTGAAAGCCATTCAGATCTTCAGACCTGGGTCTCTTCTGTAGTTTGGGTCAGTTTCAGTTTATTGCAGTCATAGACCAGCACAAGCAGACTTTAATTTGTCATGATAAATATGCATCACTATGATAAATCTTCAGTCAGTTAAACCTACAATACAATGGAAACTAATTGAATAAGAAAAATACAGATGGTGAGAGTCAGGAAGAGATTAAGGAAGTAAGATAAACCATAAAGGCAAAAATAGTTGGGTCTGAGAAAGGAAGAGGGAAGTCATAAAATAGATAAATAGTTTTTTTAAAGGAAATGGCTAGCCAGGAAGGAAGGTTGAATGGAAAATAGGAAAATAAGCTGAATAAGATAAGAAGAGAGGCACATTGAATTGAAAAGTAGGAAAAGAACTTATTGTTTAAAATGGAGATATAAATATATACTAAGTTTAAAATAACCATTTACATGTCTATGTGAATATGATTTAGTATGTCATCAGGAAATGTGTATAGGCGGACGGAAAGAGTGTAACCTCATACTACCTCAGCCAATGGGGAAAGAGGAGGGCTGTAGCGGCCGGTGATAGGGATGAATAAAAGAAGGAGATATTTTGGGTTAAAACTTTGGAGAGAACCAAGCTTTGATAGCTTCTCTCCCCGCTTATTGCAATAAACGAAACAAAAGGCCTTCACTGTGTCTTGGCTGGTTATTGGTCAGGCGAGCTTGCCTCTGGTCACGAAAGAAAGTAGCCAGGAGCACATAACAGCCTTGGGGGCTTCTCCGGGATTTGCATCCGTTCCATCTTTGGCAGCCGGGGATATTCGAAAGGGGAGTGCGCACCTGGGTAAGTTTTTCCCAGCCCTAAAGGTCGGATTGCCCCTGCTCAAACAAGAAGGAATTGGAGATCCCGAGATGGAAAGCCAGGATCCAGTGAAAACCTAAGGGAAAGTCGGCCGACCTAAGGAAGGACTTCAACTCAGCCTGACAGGTAAGATACCAGAGGGGTATCTGTATATCAGAGAGGTGTTAATGGGCAATAAGAGTTTGATGAGGAGGGACGCCTCCCCGGCCAGTGTGCCGGCCAATAAGGAAAAAGAGGAAAGGTATTTACATTCTGGAATGAACCCCCTTAGGGAGATGGGAATCCCTTAGGGAGAATGTTGAAGTATTTTAAGTCAATGCTTTAAACAAGGCATTTGAACAAAGGAAGGATGATACATTACAGTATATATTTGGCCTAAGTACATGTTTGGCCAGCCAATAAATTAAATTGGGCTTCTCAGCTTAGCTTAGAGCGATGGGGAATGGATAGGCAGTGGTTAAAGTCTATCAGAAACACTCCTTGCATTTCCCCACTGCCTGGAGAACAAGCTACAAGTGCCCTAAAAGAGTAAAAGTGGAAATTTAAAGGGACATACACCTCCAAAGGTCTGGAAATTATGTTTAATGATCTGTGTGTTTGGGGTTTGTGTTGACTCATTTCTAAAGACCTGGGGGAGGGGAGGGAAAGACCCTCTAACAGTAATATACAAAACAACAAGGTCTTATTCCAAAAGGAAAATTTGGGAGATGGAGCTCATTGGCTTTGAAAAAGTTCCTTGAAAATAAGAATGATTGTTTTGCCTGGGGTGAAGCATTTGAAATTTTTTGTGTCTGGTGTAAAAGCAAGAAAGGGTGAAGAAGGGTAGTTTCTTAGTAATTAGAAGGACAATGGAAGGTGTTAAAAGAATGGAAATAATCAGATGGAAGAGAGGGAAAGAGAGAGAGAGAGAGAAAGAAAGGAGTTGTGTGAAGTTTTATGCCTGGCCAGGATGAAAGGCGAGAACTCTGATCTGCTATTTTGTGTGAAAGAGTTAAGTAGAAAGCTATGTATTTCTTGAGGTTCCTATAGTTTGGAAGGTGACAAGAGAGGAGAAAACCTCTCTTCAAAGGGGGGGGGGGAATTGTCCCCCCTAACAGCTTTTGAAATCAGGCAATCTAGGAAAGAATTGCCCAAACTAATAGAAGATCCTATTGAAGTAGGAAAACAAGTTAGAAATGTTTTTAGGACCAATGGAAAGCATGGGAAGGTATTAGGGTACAAATGCAGAAATTAGACAGATGGAAAACTAAAATAATAGAAGATTTATTAGTGGTAAAAGAGGCTCAGAAAGTATATGCGAAGTGAGAAGAGGAGAGAGATAAACATAAGATAAGATAAAAATCATGGCTCAATTATTGCAAACAGGCCAGCAAAGAGGAAGAGTAATTAGGAAAGGCAGGCTGGGGGTGAGGACAGCCAGTTGGCACCAGGGGATATAAATCTCTAGGAGAAAAATTTTCCCCAGTCCTTAAATAAATAAATAAATGTGCCTTTTGTAAGGAGGAAGGACACTGGGAAAATGAGTACGGTACCTTAAGAGGAAGGAGGGGGAAGAACTAGCAAATTTGGTGAATTTTGAGGATTAGGGGTGTCAGGGGACTAATCTGTTTTTTGGTTCAGCTTTTTAGGAACCCCTGATAAACCTTAAAGGTTGGATCCCTGGAGGAGGAAAGGGTGTACTTGGTGGATTCTGGACCACCAGATTTACCCTGAACTTTTACCTCCAGGAATGCAAATTGGGAAAGGGAAGATTAAGGATCAGGGAATTATGGACATGTAGTAGAAACAACAATATTTAAATCTGCTATGGTCCAGGCAGTAGTAAAAGGAGCTGAACTTTGTATTGGTTAAAGGGAGCTGCAATTTGGCCAGGAGGTATTTAATTGGTAAATTGGGGGTTGTTATTATGGGGAATGAAAGAGAAATAATTGTAAATATTATAACCTGGAGTGAGGAAGCTCAGGGAAAAGTGGACCCTCTTATATGGGCCCAAGAGGGCAATCGAAGAGGGGTACACATGGATCCTTTAAAGGTGACTTTAAAGAACCCTGGTGAAGTAATTCACCAGATACAGTATAACATTACATTGGAAGGAAGAATGGATTTAAAACCCATGGTGGAAGGGCTATTGAAGGGGGGTGAAATTTTTGAGCAATCCTTTTAAACATGTTTAGTTTGTTACTTTTTTAACCCAAGAATTTCTGCCTTGGAGAAGTAAGAGATGCAAAAAGAAGAAGAAGAAGAAGAAGAAGAAGAAGAAGAAGAAGAAGAAGAAGAAGAAGAAGAAGAAGAAAAAAAAAAAAAAAGGGGGGGGGGAGGCAGTTTCTGTCTGCATGTTTGTTTGTGTGTATGTGTGTTTTTAAAGAACAGAAATTGGGTAAAATTTCCTGACTGTAAGGATAATTAATCAGTGGGATAATTGACTCCAGAAACTGTGGATGCTTAATTATTGGAGGTTTTGGGGAGGAGGTTAGAAATTGATAGGGTCTGAAATGGATAGAGTTTCCTGTTTCAGTAGGGGGTTGGATTAGAGGACCTCTAATGTCCCATCCAACTCTGATATTCTGTTTTTGTATGTGTGGCATGCTTCAGTGATTTTCCTTTGCATTTTAGTTTGGATTTATCCTTAATAATGCATTTAAGGGTATTCTTGTCAAAGGAACAATCTTATGATGTTTTATTTAACATCTGATAAATATGTGTCTTTGGGACTCCTTGCTACTGCAGAAAAGATGATTAATTGCTGCATAGTGTGTGTGTACAATTTGTTTTCCTTTTCCTTGGAGCCAAGGAGGGGGAGGGAAATCTTTATAGAAAACCAATTTGGTTTCAGGGTTATAGCCACAGGCTGCAAGGCTGGATTTGAGTTCAAATCCTGCTTTAGCCATGAGGGTTGGCTGAGTGTTTTGGGGCTGGTTTATTTTTAGCCCTAGGAAGGAGATATTGGCAAGCCACTTTTGTAAATGTTATGGCAATTTTCCTCCTGAGGGCTGTTTCAAGCAAAAGTTTTGTATAAATTTTTACTATCTGGTTTAGTGAGTGGGGGAAGGGGGAGACAATCTTTTGTCTTCTTAGCTATCCTGGCGTTCTTTGATGTGCTGCCACAAGAGTGATTTGAATGTTATTTGCCTGAGACAAAAGACATTCCAGAAATGTTGGCCCAATGCTAATTGGTGAGCCTATGTGCTTTACCTTTTAGAATCCTGAATGTGTTATTTACAATAAGTTTATTGAGTTATATTTTTGTAACATGGTATCTAATCAGGGTGAAAGGGGGAGGAGAAAGAAAAATGTGACAATTTTTGATAGAGCTTCCATGGACAAGTGTAGTCTATCTGATACAGGACAAATGATTTTTTTCTTTCTTTTCTTTCCTCCCCTTTTAAGCTGTGGAAGCAAATACATTTTTATGTAGCTTCCCAATTTTGTAAGATCTTATTCTGGGAATTATAAAGAAATGGGAAAGCAACTTTTTGGGCAGAAGAAAGGATTGAGGGTGTTTAGCAAATAAAGCCCAATTGGTATGAAAGGAGGTAAAATATCTAGAATATATTATAGTTGAAGGGGAAAGGAAAATAGATAGTAAAAGGATTAAGGATATAGTAGATTTATAATTACCAAACAACAAAAATGGTCTTAAGGGGATTCTGTGGTTATTACAAGGTACTGCAAGAATGGTGATCCAAAAACTATATGAGGGGAATCATTGGGGAATTAAAGCATAGGTAGAAATGTATTTGAAATTCTATGCTACCCTTGGAATTTATGGGATAGCCCAAAGGGCTACAGAGGGATGTTTGATATGTAAAAGGGTTAATAAAGGGTTAAGGCTCCCAAAGGAGGGAGACAAATAGCTAAATGTAGAACAAGTACTGGTGTCTCTGTCTTCTCTTTGACAGGAAGGCTTCGTGGCGCAAACAACTACTTTTGGAATTTCCAGTCCATAAGATCCAGCCGGGACAGTGTGTGCTGAATCGTAAATGGAAGGAGGAACTTCTACAACCAAAGAAGGGAAGTTCCTTATATTAAATCTGCTGTCCCGAGGGCTGAGAAGGGTTGGACTCACTACACATGAGCAAAGGTGGTGACTGGACCTGAAAGAGGGTGGACGGTTATTCCAGGACAAGGACTGAAAGCCACGTTTAAAAGGACTTGAATGGGTAGTGGACCAGAACCCCTATCTATTTTGAATATCTCTTTTAGAATTTCAGGTGACCCCAGACGAAGAACAAAGATGTTGGTGGTGACTCATCAGAGAAGTAAAAGTTGTTTGTTACAAATAAAATGAATAATTAAGTCAGAAGTCATACCATTAGAAACTGAAAATGTAGAATTGTACATTGTAAGAATTAGGTGGTAGATGTGTTACCTCTGTAATAGCTAGTGATTATTGTTATTGTTATTGTTTTAATTGTGGATCAATTTGTGGGTGTGAAATACTGTGTAATAATCATGAAGGGTGGATTCTACTTCTAATATTACTGAAGACAACACACCAGAACAGCCTGGGAAATAAAGGTAAAAATTTGTTTGTGGGATTTAAAGGTAACTGACAATCATGAAGCAGTGATGGACATTGCAAAAGGAATCAGGAATGTGGCCAAAGCTCCTGAACAAAAGTATGAAAATATGTGGGGTGATTGGAGTTGGTTAACAAATTGGCTTCCAATTTTGAATGGTTAAAACAAATATTTATAGGACTAGTGTTTATAGTTGTGATAGGTATTATGTGTTGTGTCTGTCTCCAATGTTTACCCTGCTGTATTTCATTTTGCACCAAAACATTGGTGTCAGTAGCGAAAAACATCTCTGGAGAAGATGTACAGATTCAATTTATGTTATCTAATATAGCCAAAAATGAAGATTCATCAGAGTATACAGAAATACAGGGGGGATTGATAAATATGCATCACTATGATAAATCTTCAGTCAGTTAAACCTACAATACAATGGAAACTAATTGAATAAGAAAAATACAGATGGTGAGAGTCAGGAAGAGATTAAGGAAGTAAGATAAACCATAAAGGCAAAAATAGTTGGGTCTGAGAAAGGAAGAGGGAAGTCATAAAATAGATAAATAGTTTTTTTAAAGGAAATGGCTAGCCAGGAAGGAAGGTTGAATGGAAAATAGGAAAATAAGCTGAATAAGATAAGAAGAGAGGCACATTGAATTGAAAAGTAGGAAAAGAACTTATTGTTTAAAATGGAGATATAAATATATACTAAGTTTAAAATAACCATTTACATGTCTATGTGAATATGATTTAGTATGTCATCAGGAAATGTGTATAGGCGGACGGAAAGAGTGTAACCTCATACTACCTCAGCCAATGGGGAAAGAGGAGGGCTGTAGCGGCCGGTGATAGGGATGAATAAAAGAAGGAGATATTTTGGGTTAAAACTTTGGAGAGAACCAAGCTTTGATAGCTTCTCTCCCCGCTTATTGCAATAAACGAAACAAAAGGCCTTCACTGTGTCTTGGCTGGTTATTGGTCAGGCGAGCTTGCCTCTGGTCACGAAAGAAAGTAGCCAGGAGCACATAACAGTCATAAAGATATATATTCTATCTTAATAGATGATTAACAAAATAAAGTTTAAGACAGAGTTATAAAACTCCTAACCTAACATGTTAGAGAATTTTTATTTCTCTATTGGTGAAAAATAAATCAGAAGCTCTCACAGTTGACTGCATTTAGCTGATTCAAACAACTTTATATTTATATAAAAATATTTACAGTACCATTCTTCTTTACAGCAACGTAGCTTAATGAAGGCTTCTTACAGAAACAGACCAGAGACAAAACCTTGAGACTGGAAATCCAGCTCCTAACTCAAAACTCTTTTGTGCACAGACTCAGTAGCACTTTCTTCACATTGGCTGACTGAGTTACCACATGACTCTTCCTGCTCATGAATATTCCAACATAACATCTACAATATAAGTGAGGTACAGAATGCAGCTTACAGTATATTAAATTATTATGTAAACACTAAAATTATATTTGGTCTCCTCTGTATGTTACTGCTGCCTAGCTCCATCTTTTCTTCTCAAATGAGGCTAAATCCATTGAGGGCAAGAACTAATAGTTATGTCTGCAGCAGGCAAAAACTTTTCAGATATGAGGTTTTGACACTAGTGGCAGGCAAAAAATGTGTAACACTCTCCTGTTTTGCCAATTTTTATTTCTGTTGATATTTAATAATAATAGTAATAGTAATAATAATAGTAGTAGTAGTAATAATAAAGTTGGAAGGGATCTTGGAGGTCATCAAGTCCAACCCCCCTGCTCAGGCAGGTAACCCTATACCATTTCAGACAAATGGCTGTCCAGTTTCTTCTTAAAAACTTCCATTCACCGCTTCTGGAGGCAGGTGGTTCCACTGGTTAACTGTTCTTTTTTTTCATATTTTTTTTTCTTTTTCTTTTCAAACATACAAAATACACAATACACTATACATTTTCCTTTTTCCTTAACAATACTATGTCCTATATCTCTTACGTTTATTAACAGTTATTTACATTACTTCTCTTACTGTTTTATTCCTCAGTTCTAACCAACTATAATACATGTCCCATACCTCATAGAATTCCGTATCTTCTTTGTCTTTCATTTCTAAAGTTAGTTTATTCATCTCTGCACAGTCTAAAATCTTTCCTATAATCTTTGCATTTGTTGGTATGTTTTCACTTTTCCACTGTTGTGCATATGCAATACGTGCCGCCGTTATAATATGTATAATGATGTATTGGAGTCGTTTTTCAATTTTTGGATTAATTATACCTAGTAAAAATATTTCGGGCTTGAGTTCAATTTGTTGTTTTGTTATTTCCAGTAGCCATCTTCTTATCTGCTCCCAGTACATTTTTGCTTTGGGGCATTGCCACCACATATGATAGAATGTTCCCTCATTGTTTTTACATTTCCAACAATCTGGATTCATATTTTTATAAATTTTAGCCAATCTCGCTGGTGCTATCTGTAAAACATTTTAATTTGGTTTTCTTTATACGCAGTTGATAACGTTAATTTGCAATTTACATTCCAAGTTCTTTCCCATTCATCTAGTCCTATACTTCTGCCTATATTTCGGGCCCATGCTATCATCAGGCCCTTTATTATTTCTTCTTCAAATTCAATTTCTAATAGGAGTTTATAGATTTTTGTTAAAAAAAATTCTCCCTTGTTTATCAATATTTTATCTAATTGCTGTAATGTTTGATATATCCCATACTCCTCCGTATCTTTATTATATTTTGATTTTATCTGTGCATATGGCCACCAATCTATAATTATTCCCTGTTCTTTTAATTCATCTCTTGATCTTAACTTCCCTTGGTTATTTAATAATTCTTTATAACTAATCATTTTTGTTTTATCTAATGTATTTGGATGAATCATCACCTCCATTGGTGAAATCCAAATTGGAATTTTCATATAGTATTTTTTTTTATTTTTCCCCATATCCAAATTAATGCATCCCTTATCTGATGTTGGAAGAAATACGTATGAATTTTTTTATCTTTCCCCCATAGAAAAGCATGCCATCCAACTTGTAAATTGTGACCTTCAATTGTAAGGACCCTTTTATTTTCTAAATTTATCCAGTCACTGATCCAAAGCAATCCAGCTGCTTGACAGTAAGTTTCCCATTTTGGGAGTCCAAGGCCACCTCTACTTCTACTATCCGGTAACACTTTAGCATTTATTTGTGCTTTTTTACCTAGCCATATAAATTTATTAATCATTTTATTTAATTCATAAAAAAAAATAATTCCCCAGTTTTATTGGAACTGTTTGAAAGAGGTATAACACTCTTGGTAAAACATTCATTTTGATTGCTGAAATCCTTCCTAACATTGATAATTGTAATTTCCCCCAAATCTCTAAATCTTTTTGTATACATAGTGCCAATTTTTTATAATTATCTTCTTTTATTGAGGAACATCTTGTGGTGAGCCAAATTCCCAAATATTTAACCTTTTTTTACTATTTGCAACCCCAAATTTTCTTCTCTCTTTTTTTTGTTTTTCAGTTAAATTTTTAACTAATATTTTAGTCTTTTCTTTGTTTATTTTTAGTCCCACCACCATTCCATAATTCTCTATTTCATCTATTAAAATTCTACCTCTTTCAAACGGTTCCTCTATAAAAAACACCAAATCATCGGAGCTTCCGGTACGAGGCGACGGCGATGGCGGCTATCCTTTAGCCGTCCAGCTGGGGAAGTGTTAGAGCCGCGGAGCGCAGCGTGCATCAGCTGGCCCGCGGCTCGGAATTCCCTTCCCGGGCAAAGGGAAGGGACAGAGAGTACAGGGATAGAGGTAGAACCCCCGAACCCCCTCTGGATTTATTTCTAGAGGGGGTGAAAGGAGTGTTCCCTCGGAGCCCCTGTTGATCTCCGCCTCCCAGCTGTTTTTGCTTCCTAGGAAGCATAAGAAACCGCCGCTTCTATCTCCGTGTTTATAGTATTTTGGTGAGTAATTTTTAAACGGACGGAGCAGTTTAAAGGATTTTTGTTATATAATTTAGGTGTTTATTTTTTTTATTATTTGATTTTTATTATTTTTCCTCCTTTTCTTTGTTATATTAGTGAAAGGATTTAAGATGGCGTTTTGAAAGTGTCGGAGTTTTTTTTTCCTTTCTCTTTTGTTTTACTTTCCCTTTTTAAGGACTGGTTTTTGCTTTTGCTTTTGGTTTAGAATTTTTTCTTTTGAATTGTTTGCTTTTTTATTTTTTATTCTTTGGATTTACTCTGGACTTTCAAGGACTATAGTTTGTCTCTTTTTAAAAATTTTTTTTTCCCTCCTCCTTCTTTGTGTGGAGGGGAAAGGGAAGTGAGAACTGTGCTTTTTAAAATGGCTTCAAAGAGGCAGCAGCCTTCCTCAATACCTAAGGTTATTTCTTCTCCTATAACTTCCACTGCACAATTACAACAACAATCTAAACATGTACCACCGGCTCAGCCACCACCCTCCCCTCCTCTACCTGGACTTTCAGCACAAGAGGTTAGAGGCATAATGGGAGAGATTGTAGTTCAAATGAGAGAGGAAATGAATCAATTTGTCTCACAGATTAAATCAGAAATTAAATCTGATCTTAAAGAAGAGATAACGGGGATAAAGACTAAACTGCAAGAAAATAATAATGATTTGCGACAAGATATACTTGCAGCTGTTTCAGGTTTGGCTACTGTGGTGGTTAAGCTCGATGCAAGGCTTGAGGAAGTGGAAGACAAAGTTGATTCCTTGGATGACAAAATTCAAGATGTGGAAAGGAAGGTGGACTCCTCACAAGAAGATATTTTGATGTTTCAGTACAGACAGATGGAGTATGCCCTGAGGATCAGAGGCCTCAAGGAAGATATGAATCAAGATTTGGTGGAGGTGGTCCTTACTGATCTGGCGTTGGCCTTGGATATGGATAAAGGAGAATTACATAGAGAAATGGAAAAAATTTATAGACTCAACTCCTGGATTGCTAAGCAGAAGAATTTGCCTAGAGATGTGGTGATTTATTTTACAAAGAAGTCCCTGCGGAATGAGATTATACAAGCTTTTTACAACAAAAGATTTCAGATTGCTGCCCAAGATGTTATCATTCTAAAGGAAATCCCATCTAAAATTTTAAGAAGTAGGAAAGACTTTGCTTTCTTAACTAACGAGCTTAAAGCTAGATCGATGCCATTTAGATGGGAAATTCCGACGGGTATTGTTTTGAGCCATGCTGGGACACGTTACAGATTGAATACAGTTGACAAAGCTAGAGACTTTTATACTTCGGTCCTGGGTGCAGGCTCAACTTCATCTGGTCGGAAATCTTTGAGTGGCAAGGAAGTCGAGCAGCAATCTGAGGCATTAGATTTGGTTTCCGCCGGGATGATAGAAGCTGTAAGGCAACGCCAGACGGAGGTTAAAGAGCAGAGGATGACTCGTGCAGCTTATAAGCGTAAAGAGAAGGAGCAACGTAAAAAAGAGCCCAAAGAGAGTTCTTCTGGAAGTGCATCATCGCCGGTGGGAGGAGCAAGACCCAAGAGTTATGCAACACACGCAGCTCTTTCAGATTTTGATGGTGTCTTCTCCAGGCTGAGTGCCAAGGGAGATGGCAAAGTTTTTGACCTGGAATGTTAATGGATTGAATTCTCCTCAGAAACGGAAAAAAATCTTTTATTATTTGAAGCAACATACCAATGATGTTATTTGTTTACAGGAAACTCATATTTTACTTAAAGATCAGAAATATTTAGTCAATGCTCGTTTGGGATCTCATTTTATATCTTCTGCTCCTGGGAAGAAAGGGGGAGTTGTTATATATGTTAAACAAAATCTACCAGCTTGTCTGGTAGAATCAGATCCCCAGGGGAGATATGTGATGATTGAGCTTGGTATATATGGTAAGAAAGTACTTATAGTGGGACTTTATGCTCCAAATCAACAACAGGAACAATTTTATAAGCAGTTACATCAAAAAATAACATTGCTTGACTATAGATCAGTGGTATTAATGGGTGATTGGAATGGTGTCTTAGATATACAAAGGGACAAGAAAGGTTCCTCTCCTTTTCTTAAACAAGCAAGGTTACCTAAAGCCTTTTTTGATATGAAGGAAGACTGGGAATTAAGGGATTATTGGCGGGAATGTAATCAAGAGGAGAGAGACTTCACTTTTTTTTCTGATAGACACCAATCTTTTTCAAGAATTGACTTTTTTTTGATTACTACTGATTTGTATAATAAAGTAAAGAATGTAAAGATTTTTCCTAGATCATTGACGGATCATAGTCCAGTTTGGATGGAGCTGACCCAAGAGAAAGAGGAAAGGAGATCCTGGAGAGTTAATGAAAACTTGTTTAGACAAGAGAAGAATGTTCAAAAGTTAAAAGAGTGTTTAAAGGACTATTTTGCTTTGAATATGCATAAGGGGACTTCAATGTCAATGGTATGGGATGCAGGTAAAGCATTTATGCGTGGTGTTTTGATAAAAATGAATAATTGTCACAAGCGGAAGCAGATTCAGAAACGTAGAGAACTTGAAGATGAAATTAAATTAAAAGAAAGGGCTTTGATTTTAAATCCTTCTGATGAAAGTATTAAAGAATCTTTAAAGTTATTAAAGTCACAATTTAATATGTTGATAGCAGATCAAGTTGCAACCAATTTACTGTTTATGAAACAAAATACATTTTGTAATGCTAATAAGCCTGGGAGATGGTTGGCTTATCAATTAAGAAAGAAACAGAGACAAAGAATAATAGAGAAAATAAATTATAAGGGTAAACTAGTTTTTCAGAAGGAATTGATCAAAAAATCTTTTTTGGATTATTATCAAAAGTTATACAAATCTACTAATGTGCAATTGCTAGATATAAATAAATATCTAGCTGAGGCAAGTTTTCCTAAACTGACTGAGGATCAGAAACATGAAATTAATGGTCTAATTACTAAGGAGGAAATTGCCTCAGCAATTCAACAATTGAAACTAGGGAAAGCACCGGGTACGGATGGGTTAACAGCGGTTTATTATAAAGTTTTAATGGAGGAGATGATCCAACCATTAAATGATCTTTTTAATGGTATATTACAGGGTTTAGAGATTCCTCCTTCATGGCGTAGTGCGTTTATATCATTGATTCCAAAGGAGGATCAAGATCTTACTTTACCAAAAAATTATAGGCCTATATCTCTTTTAAATGTGGATTACAAGATATTTGTTAAAATTTTGGTAAATAGGCTTATGAGAGTGGTGCATCATCTTGTGCATAAAGATCAATCAGGGTTTATAACAGGAAGGTATATGAAAAATAATGTTAGACAAATTATTAATTTATTAGAATATTTAGACAAGAACAACCAAGTTCCTGCAGGGCTCATATTTTTAGACGCTGAAAAAGCATTTGATCAATTGAATTGGCACTTTATGTTAAGAGTAATGGAAGAAATGAATTTTGGCGAAAAGATATTACAAGCCTTTATGGTAATATATCAAAAACAAACGGCTCAACTTATTGTTAATGGAGGTTTGTCGGAGGTTTTTACAATAGAGAAAGGTACTAGACAGGGGTGTCCTTTGTCGCCACTGTTGTTTGTTTTAACACTGGAAATATTATTGATCAAAATTCGAGAGTCTCAGGAAATTAAAGGAATAGAAGTTAACAAAAAAGAATATAAGTTGAGAGCTTTTGCGGACGACTTGGTTGTTACTTTGTCGCAACCTGAGCATTCTGTAGTAAACTTATTACAGTTGATTCATCATTATGGTTTGGTTTCGGGTTTTAAGATTAATGTAAATAAGACTAAAATTTTATCTAAAAATATGTCTAGTCAGGAGAAGCAGATTTTGGCTAACTTGACAGGTTTTGAGATTGTTAATAAGGTAAAATATTTGGGGGTGATGTTGTCTGTTTCTAATGTAAAATTATTTAAAAATAACTATGAAAGGTTGTGGGTCAGGGTACAGAAGGACTTGAAGAATTGGGAGAAGTTGCAATTATCCCTCATGGGAAGAATTGCAGTGATAAAAATGAATATTCTACCCAAGTTTCTTTTTTTGTTTCAAATGCTACCGATTTTGAAAAATGAGATTAATTTAAGTGAGTGGCAAAAGGGTCTTAATAAATTTATTTGGGCAGGGAAAAAGCCAAGGGTTAAGCTTAAAATTATGCAAGACTTCCGTGAGAGGGGTGGACTTAAGGTACCAAATTTGAAATTATATTATGATGCGGTGGTTTTAACACTAATTAGTGATTGGGTAAATTTGACAAATCCTGAGATACTTCATTTAGAGGGATGGGATTTACTTTATGGGTGGCATGCCTACCTAATATTTAATAAAAAAATGGATTGGGTCTTTAAATCTCATATTTTAAGAATTTCTCTACTTAGGATTTGGAGAAAATATTACAAAAGTGATTTTAAAGTTCCATTATGGGCTATACCTTGGCATGCGATAGAAGGAATAAAAAGAGGAGTAAAAATGGATATGGTGTCTTATAGTCAATTACTCAGATGGGATGGGCAAAAATGGCAATTGAGATCACGGGAAGATTTAGCGCAAGAAAATATTATTTATTCTTGGTTCCAATATAGGCAACTAGGAGATAAATGGAAGGTGGATTGTAAATTGGGTTTTCTTAGAGAAGATGGAAATTTTATTAAACAAGTTAAGGACCAAAGACAAACCCATATTAAGAGAATTTATGGGGTATTAGTTGAAATGGACTCAGAAAGGGAATTAATTAAAGATTGTATGATTAGATGGGCGCAGAATTTTGGCGAGCCAGTTCCATTGGACATCTGGGAAACTATATGGGTGAGAAATGTCAAATTTACACAAGCACAGAACCTTAGGGAGAATTTTTATAAAATGTTTTATAGATGGCACCTTGATCCACAAAAAATGTCTCTTATGTACCCTGACGTGCAACCTAAATGTTGGAGATGTGGTTATAAGGATGCTTCCTATTATCATATTTGGTGGTCATGTAGAGAGATAAAAGTATTTTGGATCAAAATATGGTGGAATATCCAGAGAATTTTTAGAAGGAGGGTAAAATTTACTCCGCAATTATTTTTGTTAGGTATTGTTACAGATTGTGATACAAAGGAGGTTGTATTGATGTTAAATTTGATTACAGCCGCTAGGCTGTTAGTAGGACAATATTGGAAGAAGGAATCTTTGCCTACATTGCAGGAATGGTTTTTTAAAGTAGCTTATTTGGCGGAAATGGCAAAGATTTCGGCTTTCTTAAAGCAACAAACCCAAGAGAAGTTTATTGCTGTTTGGGACAAATGGATAAAATTTACACAATTTAGATTGGGTATACAAAAATATCATATAGCTTTTTCATAAGTTTTATTCTATATATATTCATAGGTATTTTTTTTTTCTTTCCTTTTTTATATATAAATATAAAATTTTTAATTTAATTTTTTAATTTTTAATTAAGCCTATATTCTGCTCTGGGAAGCTCAGGGGGGGGAAGGGAGGGGTTTTTGTGTGGGGTGGGGGATGGGGGTTTTTTTTTTATATGTAATGTTTAGTTTCCTTTTTGTATATGTTGTTTTTTGTTTTGTATTGTTTTTGTTTTTTTGTAAAATTTATAAAACTTTTAATAAAAAAAAAAAAAAAAAAACACCAAATCATCTGCAAATGCCTGTATCTTATATTCTTCTGTTTTAATCCTTAATCCCCTTATCTCTTTGTTATTTCTAATTTGAGTTAGTAGCACTTCTAACGTTAGAATAAAAAGTAGAGGTGACATTGGACATCCCTGTCTTACACCCTTGTTAATTTCAATCTTCTCTGTATTTTCCCCATTTATTATTACTCTGGCCTTTTGTATTCTATATATTGACTTTATCATTTGTTCAAATTTCTCACCAAATTTCATATTTTCTAGCTGTTGAAACATAAATTGCCAATTAAGATTATCAAAAGCCTTCTGGGCATCTAAAAATATTAATGCAGCCTGTTTTTCGGGATGTGCTTCATAATATTCCAAAACATTCAGTGCAATTCTTGTATTATTCCTAATTTGTCTATTTGGTAGAAAACTGTTTTGATCCGAATATATTATTTGAGTTAATATTATTTTTAGTCATTCCACCATTATTGTAGTAAAAATTTTATAGTCCGAATTCAACAACAAGATTGGCCTATAATTTTTTATTTGTTTTGGATCTGTATCTTCTTTTGGAATGAGGGTTATGTTGGCTTCTGTCCATGAGTCTGGTAATTTGGCTTTCTCCAATACATCATTATATACCTCTAATAGTGTCCTTTCCAAATCTTCATATAAGGTCTTATGTATTTCCCCAGGTAGACCATCTGGCCCCGGAGCTTTATTATTTTTTTGCTTTTGTACTGTCACTCTTAATTCCATTGCTGTTATTTTTTTATTCAATAGTTCTCTTTGTTCTTCTTTCAATTCTGAAAGATCATTGGCCTTTAAATATTGTTTTATATTCTCCTCCTCTGTTTCCTCTTTTTTATATAGGGACTCAAAATACTTCTGAATTATTTTTTTCTTTTCTTCTATTTTATATTGCACCTCTCCATTTTTGTCCTGCAGTTTCTGAATAAATCTTTTTTCCTTTTCTTTTTTAAATTTGTAGGCAAGCCACCTCCCTGGTTTTTTGCGTGTTCGAAAAAATTTTGTTTGGTTATTTTCAGTTCTTTTGCCAATTCCTCTTGTTCTACTATATTTAATTTATGTTTGGCCAGAATTATTTCCTCTTTAATCATTTCATCTTGTGGCTCCCGCTGTAGTTTAGATTCTAATTTTTAAATCTTTTCCGAAAGTATATTTTGTGTCTGCCTTTTCATCTTATTTTTCCTAGCTGTATATGCTATTGCTATACCCCTGAGATAAGCTTTTGTAGTGTCCCATATAATTTGTAATGATGTTTGTTGTTTAGTGTTCTCTTTGAAAAATAGCTCCATCTCTTTTTTGATCCTTACGATAAATTCTCTTTCCTTTAAAATTTGAGTATTGAGTATCCACCTTCTCTTTGTTTTTTTCTGACCTGTCCACACTATTTTCAAAGGGTTATGATCTGCCCATACGTTTGGCATTATTTCTATTGTCTCCACTTCTTGCCCTATTTCCCCATTCATCCATACCATATCCAATCTAGACCACGATTTCTGTGGATTTGAGAAAAAAGTATATTCCTTTTTCCTGGGATTCTGTTTTCTCCATACATCAAATAGGTTAAATTCCTGCACCATCTCAAAAAATGTTTTTGGTAGCGTTTTTCGCTTCTTTTTATTTTTCATATTGCTAATATAATCTATTTTTACATCCACTATTGCATTGTAATCACCTATTATACAAATATTTATTTGTCCAATTTCAATAAGTTTTTCATGCAGATCTTTATAAAATTCTTTTTGGTTTTCATTTGGAGCATAAATTGTCACCAACAGCCATGTTTTCTGTTCTATTTGTAACTCTAATATTAATACCCTTCCCTCTTGTGTCTTGATATTTTATATTGGCTCTAATTCCTTTTCTGATATAGACTGCTATTCCTCTCTGTTTTTGTTCCATTAATGATGTATATAATTCTCCTAGTTTCGGAAATTCCAAATATTTTCTGTGTAGTTTTTTTATATGTACTTCTTGTAAACATACTATGTCTACGCCTTGTTTAACTAATTTAGTTAATATTTGTTTTCTTTTAACTGGTGCATTTAGGCCATTAACGTTAATTGAGACTAATCTAATCTTCCCATCCATTATTTTACTTCTGGGTTTGTCTTGTTCTCAAACCTGTTCCTCTTTCTTTCATTTGCCTTCTTATCTCCTTACTTTCTTTCTTCTGGTTAATTGTTCTAACTGTCAGGAAGTTTCTCCTTAGTTCTAGGTTGCTTCTCTCCTTGATTAGTTTCCATCCGTTGCTTCTTGTCCTGCCTTCAGTCGCTTTGGAAAATAGCTTGATTCCCTCTTCTTTGTGGCAGCCCCTGACATATTGGAACATTGCTATCATGTCACCCCTCGTCCTTCTCTTCATTAAACTAGACATACCCAATTCCAGCAACCTTTCCTGTACTGTATAAGCACACTGTCAAATTGGAGAACGGTAGATATTACAAGGAACAGTTCTGGGTCCTCTATTCTTCACTGTTGGACTTGGATGAAGAAGTGGAAGGAATTCTTATCAAATGTACAGTTAATATAAAATGGAGTGGTTAGGTAATACCCTAGAAAATAGAAATGAAATTCAAATGATCTTGACACGGTGGAGAAATAGGCTGATATTAACAGAATACAATTTAACAGAGCCAGGTGGAAAGTTATGCCATTAGAAAACAAAAGTCAAATGCACAGATATGGGATGGGGGATATCTGGCGTGATGGTGGTACTTGTAAAAAGATGTTGGAACAGTAGTAGATAGCCCGTTGAATATGGGCCACCAACATGATATAGCTTCTTTGAAGGCAAATATAGTTTTAGATTATATCTACGGAAGCCACCAAATTTCCAAATTACAGGAAATAATTGTTCACCTTTACTCAGGGTCATAAAAATCAAGATGGCAGCTGCAGCTTCATCATCAACACCCTGTCCCTTTTTAATGCATTGTGATGACCCAGGGCACAGCACAGAGGCAATGCAGTCAGCTGGCAATTCAAACCACCCTTAAATTGCTCCAAATTTTCCCCAAATACTCCCACGTTTCTGGCAAGCCTCCAAACAAAGGAAGACACACACACCTTCAGCCGCCTCTGGCTGCAAGCAGTTTCAAACACAGTCTGATTAGGAGAGGAATTTACTCAAGGCCATGGAGATAACAAGGAATGACACATACATCATAAACCTAATGAGTCTGTGTGAATACACGCTTGCCTGAGCAGTTTCAAAAGGGAAGCCAAAATACAGTCCAAGATCTTTGAACATCCAAGCAACATTGTCAGCCAGCCCAATGGTCAGAGTTTCTGGGTTTCCAAGCAGAAGTCACAGAACAAGAGGTCAGCAACAACACACACAAAACTCCAAGGAATCAGCGTTTGTTCCCAACAAATGCCTCTCCCCACAGCGTCTCCTTAAATCTCAGTCTCCAGGTGTGCCTTGTGGAGAGGGGTGGGACACTCTCCTCCCGAGTAGTTGAGCCTGCCTGCGTTGTTCCCTCCTTCTCTCTACTCTCCGTGCTCTAGGATCCGGTGGGGGTGGCCTTTGCTCATCGCCTGAACTCTGTCTCTCCTGTTCATCCTGTCCCAATCCTGAAGGGCCCTGGCCTGCCTTGGCCTGCTCTTCCCCACATTCCTCTGAAACCACAGACACCTCTCCCTCAACCTCCATAGGGTCCTGTTCCAGCTCATTTTCCTCTGCAGATTCAGGCTCCGACAGAGGCATGACATGCATGTGGTAGAAATGGTGTTGAGCTTTGTGCAGTTGTAGACTCCATCTTGAACCCCTCCCCTGCAGATACCACTGTGTTTATTTGTTTTGGTCAGTTACCACCCCAAGTACTTATTGAGTTCCGGGCACAGGTTATAAGAAGGATTCAGAAATATATGAACAGTTTCAGAGAAGGGTAATGAAGAAGGTGAAGAGATTTTGAAGGAGAGTGTCAACCTCCACCTGAAATCCCCACCAAGAAACACACCGGAGTCAAAGTATCCTCTAATTTTGTCTTTAATGGGTTGAATCATAGTGGCAAGTTAGAAAGCAAAAGCTGGCTCTAATGAAAAGGCGGCAAGCGGTTAATTAAATGAATCATTCTCCTCTGACCGGACAGGTCACAATGTCCAATTGAAACACAACTGTTTGTTATGAGAAGCAATCTCTGTTTGCCAAAACAGACCTTTCACTTCTCTGCTTTCTCATGAAGATAAGCCACCTGTGGATTCCACTCTGTTTCTCCATCCCCCCTCCCCACTCTGTAGGCAAGCTAAAGGCACGCAGTGGTCTTAAAGGCAGCCGGGTTCTTAGCTTGACAGAGAGATGTATAATTTTGAGAAAACATACCTGAGAAAAGGCAGGATAGCACCCTTAAAATATCTAAAAGGACATCTAGAACAGACATGTCAAACTCGCAATGTCACATGACGTTGCACAACATATCGGAGCTTTTTCCCTATTGCCAGCAATGGGGTGGGTGCAGTTTCCTCGTGAGGCATCCGGCCCATGGCCCGGCAGTTTGACACCCCTGATCTAGAAGGGAAAAGGGGCGTTGTCTTACCTGAATGCCTTTTCTCAGCATGATGATGTAGAATCCACCGGTGGTAATCTCAGCCTTCCTGCTCAGAAGAGACTAAGTCAAATCTTAGCTACGCCTCCCTCTGGGTGTGTCTTTCCAGTTTTTGACGAGGCGAAGCATCCATGACGAAATCTGACGCATTGGCTCCAATAAACCTGACACTGGCCTAGACTGCCCTAAGGGGAGGGTGTGGATTCTACATCATCATGCTGAGAAAAGGCGTTCAGGTAAGACAACACCCCTTCTCCAGCATGATGCCTGTAGAATCCACTGGTGGGACATACCAAAGCTGCTCATGTCTCCACCGGGAGGGAAAAGTCTAGGCTTGTGTCCCCTGAGAAGAAACTACCTGCTGCAGGACCCGCCTACCAAACAAGGCATCTGTCGCTGCAAACTGATCAATCTTATAGTGTCTTATAAAGGAGGAAGGGGAGGACCAAGTCGTTGCCCTACATATCTCTTCAATCGATGCCTGGGTGGACCAGGCCACTGAGACAGCTGCACTGCGTGTAGAGTGAGCAGTAATGTGTGTAGGAACTGGGAGAGACTGAGAAGTATAGGCTCAAGCAATACATGCTCTGATCCATCTACCTATGGTCGAAGAGGAGACCTTCTGACCCATGGTAGAGGGTCTGAAGGACACGAACAAAGCCTCCAATTTATGGAAAACCGAGGTCCTCTTAATATAAAGATGCAGAGCCCTGCGTACATCCAACTTATGCCACTGTCTGTCTAATTGATGAGATGGGTTGGGACAAAAATTTGGAAGAACCAGGTCCTGGGACCTGTGGAACCAAGTATTGATCTTTGGAATGAATGAAGGGTCCAAGCGAAGGACCACCCTATCTTCGAAAAACGTACATAAATCGCTCCGCACTGAGAGTGCGGCCAATTCCAAGATTCGTCTAGCAGAAGTGATAGCTACTAAAAATGCCACCATTAAGGAAAGAAAATGAAGTGAACAAGACCTGAGGGGCTCAAAAGGAGGGAGAGTCAGGGCTTGCAATACCTTGGGTAGATCCCAAGACGGGTATCGATGCACCGGAGGTCTATAATTGACCTCCCCTTTCAGGAACGCACTAACTGCCTGGTGTTGTGCCAAAGGAACCAGGTTATCACAAGTCAGGACCGTTGATAGGGCCGCCACCTGCCTGCGTATGGTGTTAGGTGATAACCCCTTATTTATTCCCTCCAAGAGATATTCTAATATGTTAGGAATGGTGAGCAACAGTGGCCTGAGATGCTGCTTAATGCACCACATGCAGAAGTTCCTCCATGTGGCATCATAAATCCTATTAGTAGAGGGACGTCTCGAAGCCTGAATCATTGAGATCACCCCTGATGAATATGATTGTCTAGTTAAACTTTCCCGCTCAAGTGCCAAGCGGCTAACTGGAGCCACTGTGGATCTGGATGTTGAAGATTCCCCTGGCTGAGGGCCACTCGGTCCAGAGGAATCCTCCACGGTGGCAAGAGCGACAGGTCCACAAGGTTGGCAAACCATGGACGCCTTGGCCAATGTGGAGCAACTAAGATTATCTCGGCCCGTTCCTGAATCAATTTGCGAATGGTTGCCTGAATCAAAGGAAGGGGAGGGAAGGCGTAAAGCAGACCCCCCGGCCACCGGCACTGGAGAACGTCCGTTCCCTCCACCCCCCGAGTGTGAAACCTGGTGAAGAACCTGGGGAGCTGGGAGTTTCTTGGAGAGGCAAAGAGATCCAGTTGTGGGCGACCAAACCTGATCGAGATCTCCCTGAACAGTTCCGGATCCAGACTCCACTCTGAGTGGTCGACCGTGACCCTGCTCAGGGACTCTGCTTGTTCATTTGCCTCCCCCGATATGTGTTCTGCCTTGATGGAACCCAGGTTGGACTCTGCCCACAGACCCAGGGCCAGAGCATCCAGCATGAGGGACCAAGACCGGGTCCCTCCCTGCTTGTTGACGTGAGCCTTGGCAGCCATGTTGTCCGTCAGAATGAGGACGTGTTGTCCCCTCACTACAGAGGAAAACTGACGGAGTGCCAAGTGTATGGCCCTGAGCTCGAGCCAATTTATGTTGTGAGCTAGCTCTGACCGGGACCACTGACCCTGCGCCAGATGAGTCTGTAGATGGGTGCCCCAACCAAACAGACTGGCGTCTGTGGTCAAGTTGAGTCTGGGGGGCTCCTTGAAGATGGTCCCCTTGGTCATTGCGGATGAAGCCCACCATAGGAGAGAGGACAGAGTGTGGTGAGGAACCCTCACCCTTCTCGTGGATGAACTAAGGTTCTGTTTCTGGAAGGGAAGGAGAAACCATTGAAGGCTTCTGGAATGAAGTCTGGCCCACAGAACGATCCCCATGCAAGAGACCATCTTTCCCAGCAGTTGAGACAGCTGGACCAGAGTAACTAACTTCTCTCTCTGAACCTGATGCACTAGCTTCTGGATGCCGATCTGGCGCTCCTGCAAAAGGTAGACCTTGCAAAGGTTTGAATCTATTATCGCCCCTAGATGAAGGAGGTGCTTTGTAGGAGTGGTGTGGCTCTTCTTGAAATTCACGGAAAACCTGTGATCCTGAAGAGTATTGATTGTGATTTCCAGGTCTGACAGAGCTGACCTGAAAGAACAGGATTGGACTAGAATGTCATCCAGGTATCATTGTACGCGCACCGGAATCATCCTGAGGTGGGCTGCCAATACTGCCAAGACTTTTGTGAACACCCTTGGAGCAGAAGAGAGACCGAAGGGCAGAGCCCTGTACTGGTAATGCCGGTGCGCGTAACAAAACCGAAGGAATCTGCGGTGTTCCGGGAGGATTGGGATGTGCAAGTAAGCCTCTGTCAGATCTATGGAGGATAGGAAATCCCCTTTTCTGATGCTGGCCAGAATGGACCTTAGGGTCTGCATCTTGAACCTTTTGTATTTTAAGAAATAATTTAGACCCTTTAGATCCAGTATCTCCCTCCAACCTCCCGAGGTTTTGGGTAGCACAAACAGAATGGAATAAAATCCCTGTCCTTCCTGTTCCTGTGGTACCTGTTCTATTGCCCTGATTTCTAACAGATGGGAGATGGCCGTGGCTACCAATTTTGCCTTGACTGGGTTTCTTGATACAGGACACCGTATGAAGCGGTCCGGAGGGTTTGAGATGAATTCTAAAGTGAGACCCCGTTTTATGGTCTCCCTGACCCAAGCGTCAGTGGTGGTAAGCTCCCAAATGTTGCTGAATAGCGCCAACCAACCACCTATGGGAGAGTCCTCCCTGGCGTCACTTAGACTGTCTGTAGGGACGGCCCCCTGTGCCCCGGAAAGGGCGCTTGGACTGGTATTGGCCCCTGGCTCCAGTGTTCTGGCGGTACTGTTGGCGATCCTGTCTAGGGGGAAAGGATCATGAGCCTCTGGGCCATTCCCAGGACTGCCTGGGTCGAAGGGGCTGCCTCCACTCCCAGGAACCACTGGAGCGGAATGTCTGTCTACGAAACTCCTGCTGAGGTCATCTATCCGACCTTTTGGAGGGGTGTGCCAGAATCTTGTGTTTATCTTTGCCCTCTATTATGTGCGGTTCGAGGATTGGGCCAAATAAATGTGTACCACTCTACGTAGACATCGACAGACGCCACTTAGACTTTAAGTCAGTCCGCCACTGTTTTAGCCACAGCAATCTTCGAGAGGCAACTGTGGCTGCAATGGATTTAGCCGAGTACCTGGCTGAATGAAGTGAGGCATCTGCCATGTATTCTGACGCTGCCACTAGCTTTCCCAGTGTCTGATGTGTGCGTACCTGGTCAGGGGGAACGAGTGCCTGAAGTTTGCGGAGCCACATGATTGAAGCCCTTGCAAAGAAGGAAGATGAAGTCGCAGCCTTAATTGCCCATGCTGAGGCCTGATGAGCTCGGCGAAGGGAGAACTCGAACTTCTTGTCCTCTGCCTTCATGGCCTCTGCCATATCCCCTGGAATAGCCGATGTGGAAAATAAAGAAGTTAGTGGAGTGTCCACAGATGGCACCTCTAATAGGGAAGCAAAAGAGGAAGAAACATTGAAGAGCTTCCTTTCAGTACTATTGGGGGCAGGAAAAGTGGCCAGGGATGACCACTGTTTCTCCACAGTAGCTCAAAATACGTGCGGACAAGGAATTTGTTTCTCCTCCACAACCTGTTCCGCGAACAGTGGATTAGACTCCTGGTTGGCGGAGGTGGAAGGTTTGTCATCCTGTGACGAGGAGAGGTTAGCCGTAGTACAGGCTTTCAGAAGTAAAGACCTGAAAAGGGAAGGATCAAAAAGACCCGAGGTATGCGCTTGTTCGGGCCCTGCCTCCTCATCCTCTGACATGGGCATGTCGGCTACCTCTAGGTCCACTGACCCCTCCTCTCCTAATTGTGAAGAGGTCTCAGAGACACCAGAACTGGGAACCGTGGTACGTCCCATTTGAGAAGGAGGCATGGATGGAGGAGGTGGTGGTTGTAAAAGTCCTTGACTCCTAGAAGAAGACATAAATTGTGTAAATGCACGCTGCATGAATGCATTAAATTGATCTGACCACAGAGCCTGTCGGTCCTCTGAACTAACTCCAGCCTCAGTTGTGACCTGCGTGCCTTCACGAGCCTGTTGTGTGAAGGAAGAAGTGGAGGAAGAGCGGGGGGGACCAACCTGTTCAGTTTCCCCCTGAGGAGACCATGCCCTAGGGGCATCATGTGAAGGCGCATATGAAGGCTCAAACGGAGAACGGTCCAGAGAAACGGGGGGAACCACTTCAGCCTCGCTGGACATGAGCCTTTGGGCTTTGGAGAATTCCCTCTCCAGCGCCTGATGTCTCCTCGAGGCCTCTCGCTCGGCTGCTTTAGAAGTCTCTTTAGGTGCCAAATGCTTTGTCTTGGCCTTTTTATTTCCCCCCGCTTCCAAATCAGTTGATCTGCGTTTTGCTTGTGTGGGGGGAACACCAGTGTCTTGTGATGCCTAGGGCGAGGAACTGTCTGCCATTGCAATCAGGATATTCCAAAGGATATACCCGTAAATGGGGGGAACCCAAACATGCAGATCTGGTTGTCAGAGAGGGAAAACAACCCACAGTCTGAACAACAACAATGGCAAACAGCCAGACAGTTCACTAGAACTGCCTGCCTAGGCCTGTGGCACCGTGCCACAAACTAAATAGAAACGGGTGGATTCTAGATAAATTCTCCCCCGCTCAGTATACAAGGCTAGCAAATGGAATAGAACCTGATCCTCAGAGAGTAGAGATGGACTAATAAACAATGCAATAAGGAGTCACCATATGAGTATCAGATCGTACTGATAGTATCCTGGAAATGCATTAATATGCTTCCCCCAGGTAAAGGCCTGACACAGCAGACCCAGTCAACAGTAAAGCAGGCCCAAATGGACTGCTAGGAACACGAGGTCCTTACAAGATGGCGTCAGCACCTGAAAGTATTCAGTCAAAATGGCGGCCGCGCCCTGAGCACGTGGTCAAAATGGCAGCCGAGCCTTGCAGCCTCCTCTAATAATTGCAATAGTACCACAGGGACTACCAAACTGCCTGGGAGGGAAAGGCTCTAGGGTTTCTTCCTAAAATCCCCCCCTTTCGTCAGAAATAACTTGTAGTTAGTTGCGCAGCCTCTGCTGCGATCCGGAAAAACGCCTGCTTCCCAAGGAACCTCGTGGCGTCGAAAGCAGCTGAGAATGGCTCGCTGTTAGGTGGAAGGGCTTCCCTCTGGTTACCCGAGCTCCGCGGAAATCCCTGTTCACCGCAATTCAGCTGTTCGGCTGATCAGCGCTCCTGCTGATCAGCCAGATCGGAGCCAGAAGCCCCGGTTGCGATCGGCCTGAAATCAGCTCACACAGGAGCCTGGTAGGCTCGTGGAGCCTAGAGGCCAGATCAACTTTCAAATGACTTTAGCAATTTGGATCCAAATTAGAAAACAAACAACAAAATTTGGAGATCGTTGAAGTCCAATGAATCCAATTAGTGAATCAATCGAATTAGTTAAACAAATTACTTAATTAACCTAATCTAACTGAGGAGCCTTAAATTTTGCGTCCTGCTGAGCGAGACTAAGTCAAAAAACTGGAAAGACACACCCAGAGGGAGGCGTGGCTAAGATTTGACTTAGTCTCTTCTGAGCAGGAAGGCTGAGATTATCACCGGTGGATTCTTCAGGCATCATGCTGGAGAAAAGGCCCATTTTTTCTTATCCCATACAGGACACAGAATAATAAATTTGACCTCCATGTTTCTAGTCCTCTAAAGCAGACACACAAATAAAGAAATGCTTAGATAAATAAACATCCAATTATTTTTTTCCTTATCCACATTTGTAGAGTAATATTCCAAGTGGGCATTATTGTTACGGTTCGTTGCATAGTCAGACAGATGTTCAAAGTGGATTTGGCATTTTTATCCACCTATCAAGTCCTTCCCAAGGACCTGGGATAGACAGATGTGGATGTTTTATGGTATTAGAGGAATCATCGCAGGATGTAAGCTGTTCTGAGTAAAGCTGCCTTTTGCAACTGACTGATGGTGATTTTGTCAATGCCAATGGTGTTCAAGTGGTACTCAAGTTGTTTGGGGACTGCACCCAAGACACCTATTACTATTGGTACAACGTTTGCTTTCTTTGGTGATAAATATTCATTACTAATATTCACCTATCGTATCCTACCCCATAATTGTGGATCATCTCTTGTCCTTGCTCAGCTTTCCTTGAATGACTATGGAGTTATATTAATAACAACAATAAAACTCACAATGAGTTATTTTTAACTCAAACTGTTTTTGCTTGTAAAATTGATAGAAATGGATGTTTTCCTTCCTTACTGTACAATTTTAGCATTAAGCCAGGTCAGAAGACCAAGACTTTTTTACTTAAAAGTAAAAAAAGAAAGAAAAAATAAGGCAGAAGAAGTACTGTATAAATTGCTTAGAAGAGCAAAAACTGCTTCAAAAATTAACAATTATTGTGTAAGTATCTACAGTGCATGCCAATGAAGTAATGCTTACAGAATCAGAAATTGGAGGATGAAATGGAAGGATACTTTTCAAGCTGGACTTATAAGTAACATCCCAGTGGTGTTGGGTGGTCCAAAAAATAAATAAATCAACATTTGTACCTGTCCTATCTGGTCAGGCCCTTCAGGGCCACGCAGCTAAGTAATGCTGGTTGGCTGAGCCTAGAAGACGTGTCTTTTCTGCAATAGTGCCTGCCCTATGGAACATTCTCCCTCCAAAAATCAGGATGGCCCCAACTCAGCGTTTCTTAAGACCTTAAAGACCTGGCTCTGGGACTGAGCCAGAGGTTCCAAGTATGTGCAGGGACCAGTGTCTTGGTTACAGTCATGTGTCTGACTAATGAAACACTTCAAAGAATTTTCAGGCATGGTTTAACCTAAAAAAACCTTTATTAGTGTAGAGACGTGTCAGCACGGCATAATGGATGCCAAGATCTGAATTTCCCTTCCCTTTGCACATAACATTCCAGGCACTTCCCCTCCCCTATTTTGGGGTCATGATTCACATCTTCCAATTAACTTACTAGTCTCCTCCCTTTTCTCTGTCATCTGAATTAACTCTAAAAATACCAGACAGTTCTGCAAATTTTGTCAAAGCAAGAATATTCAATATTAGCAGCGTTGACATCCGGCCCCCCTTACAAAAAGGACAGATCCTGTAATGTAAACAAAAGCATATGTTAATGACTAGCTCTCGGTTTGTTGGGGTATTTCGCATGAAACCTTTTGACGAGCCTGTCAGCTTTCACCTCACTGGATTTCACCCAGGTGGCTTCAGACAATGGGTATCCCTTCCATTGTACTAGGTACTGCAATTTCCCTTTAAAAATTCTAGAGTCAAGAATACGTTTCACTTCATAGTGGGTCTGTCCTGCAACTATGAGAGGCTCAGGTGCCTTCTTCGGAGGAGGTCTTAAAGTGGAGCCCCGATAAGGTTTCAATAAGCTGCAATGGAAGACTGGGTGAATTCTCCCTAAAAGTCTAGGGAGTTTTAGTTCTACGGTGACAGGATTGATGATCCTTACTATGGGGAAAGGCCCCAAGAATTTTGGTCCCAATTTTTTGCTGGGCAATTTGAGGTGTAAATATTTAGTTGACAAATAAACCTTTTCCCCAACTTGGAATGTTCTTTGGGGAACCCTCTTTTTATCAGCCTGCTTTTTATAGGTTTCAAAAGTCTTTTTTTAAAGCAGTTTTCGTGTTTCTCCAAACTTCTTCCCATCCCCTCACCCATTGGTCAAGTGTCTGGGAAGCGGAGGGCACCTGAGGGTATTCAGGTATTGGGCTGAACTCTTTTCCTGTGGCCACTCTGAAAGGCGTGTAGCCGGTGCTGCTGTGCACAGAATTATTGTACGCCACCTCCGCGAAAGGGAGGAGGTCAGTGAAAAAGGCGGGATTTGTCGACTCACCATTGGGTCGTTCTCTCCTTCATTGTCGCTGTCAAAGGAGGGTAGAGCAGGGGCGGGTCCACCCGGAGTCTCGGCGATCTCCTGCGTGGCGGGGGGGGGGGGGAATATGGGCAACAGGTTCCTGCGTGACCCGGTTGGATTTCTCTCTCGTCAGCCACTAGGCTGGTTTCCTTCTCGCCGCTGGTTCCGGTCTGCTCTGTAATTGGGGGTAGGGGACTGGACAGTTTGCTGCTCGATGTCCCTCCTGTCCGCACCAGAAACACTTAATTGATGGGCCTGTAGGTGGCCTGGGTCTCTCAGCCATTGCAGTAGTTGAAGGCTTTTGTGGGGGTGATTGCTGTCTGGGTAGCTCTGGTTGCTGCTCAGGTTCGTGTGGGGGAGGCTTCTTATATCGGGCGAGCTGAACGTCTAGCTTCACTGCTGCCTGGTACCATTCGTGCAGCTGATCAGGTACAGCTCGATAGATTCATGCCTGAGAGAGGTGATCGTCTAATCCCTCAATGAAGTGTTGGATTAGGGATTGTTCAGGCCACCCCTCTATTCGGCCTGCTATCTTGCGAAATTCCCGCACGTACTCCAGGGCAGGCCTGCCGGCTTGTTTTATTTTGTGGATCTGTTCTCTTGCTTTAAGACCAATAGATGGGTCCTCAAATCTTTCCCTCAGCCCTAGGAGGAAGAGCTGGGGGTCTTCCAATTTGGGGGCTTGCTCATCATATAAATAGTTCAGCCATTCAGATGCTTCTCCCTCTAGGTTGGACGCAATCACATCGACCATGGCCCCAGGGTCCGGGTAGAGATAGGCCCAGCAATTCAAATGAGAGGGCACTTGGTTGAGGGAAAAAACCAGCTTCTCTGGGTCCCCATCGAAGGTTGCTCTGAAAAGTGGTGCAATCATAGGCTGTTGCTGCTGGCCCCACCCTGGCTGCAGATTTATGCCCAGGGGTTGCACGTTCAGGGGCTGTGGCCAATCTCCCTGCTGTGGTCGGTCTCTCACCAGCTGCTGATCTGCTAGCTTCTGCACCACCCCAAGCTGTTACAAGGCCTCTATTAGTTGTGGCATGCTCAGCTGCTGCTGATCATCTACCTGTGGGGGGTGCCAATCTGCCCATTGCTGCAGAGGCCTCAGTCTGGGATTCCCTCTGTCTTCAGGACTGCAGTTCTTGGCCGGGGGAACCAAGATCTGATCTACAAGGGACGGGCTGTAGGCTTCTCTCTGCAGGAATCGATTGCTGCTTTTCACATCTGGGGTTTGAAATCTTTCCAATGACTCACCCAAAGCTTGAGTAGTAGGCCATTCGTTAGCTCTGTACCATTCTGCTTTTGAAGTCTTTGCTCCCAGCTGGGAGATCTGCCAGAATTCTTTCTCCCTCGGCTGGCTAGCTGCCGCTCCACTCCCTGGGGAAGCTGCTGCTGCTGAGGGGCTGGCCTCAAGCCATCTTTCTCCTTCCATAATGAGATCTTCCCCGGATATTTGTCATCTATCTCCTTTAGATTAGGAATAGTGGCCGAGGTCCGGAACCTCATAATTGGTTTAAAAGATTTGTTAATCTTGGCATGATGTCATGTGTCTGACTAATGAAACACTTCAAAGAATTTTCAGGCATAGTTTAACCCAAAAAAACCTTTATTAGTGTAGAGACGTGTCAGCACGGCATAATGGATGCCAATATCTGAATTTCCCTTCCCTTTGCACATAACATTCCAGGCACTTCCCCTCCCCTATTTTGGGGTCATGATTCACATCTTCCAATTAACTTGGAGGGCAAAGATTCACTTCCGTTCATTTTCCCGGGCTTTCCTTACTAGTCTCCTCCCTTTTCTCTGTCATCTGAATTAACTCTAAAAATACCAGACAGTTCTGCAAATTTTACCTGTCACAGGTGTGACATCTATATAATATAGGTATATAAAAACACGCGCTTATTCGAATGCAACGTTGTGTCAAAATTTCAAAGCAATCAGTGAAGAACTTTTGGAGATTTAAGATTTTGAACAAATGAACATTTACATTTTTATTTATATAGATTAGCAGCGTTGACAGTTACTTTAGCAATTATGGTGTATGCTTTACTCTCAGTATACATATTTTATTATATGTATTTCTCACCTATGTAGTTTTTGTATTATTGTAATTGTTTTTATTTCCTTTTCAATTTTGTTCATCACTCAGAATCACTTGTTGAGATGAACAGCCTTAAAAATTGAATGAATGAATGAAGATGGTGATCACATCCCCATGATTGAAGACCTGCCCCTTTGTAGGTGTGTCAACTTCACATATATTGACAATGGAGACCAGGTTCAATCCCATGGTTGCAACCTCTATCTTGACTTTTTGATCTCTTCCCTGTGGATGCTGCTGGAGCATCTGGTGCTCTGCCATGTATTTGGGAGTGATTTCCATTGTAGCTATGATGGTTCCATGAAATGGATAGCTTTCTTTTATGTTCAGATTTTTCTTCTGGCTATTTTGTATATATTTTTTTGTATATATTATTTGAGTCAAGAAAAGCAATTTAGTTAAAGAATTTTTGGAAGAACGGGCCCGTTGATATTCATTAAACAGCCTCCCTCCTCCTCCAATTCCCCACAGTTCTATTGAGAGCTTTCTCTTCCATTCCATCAGCTCTCCTTCCTTATCCTCCAGTATGTTTTGAAACCTTGGTTTGTACAATGTCTTTTCCATTTCCAATATTATCATTGTGTCTTCTAAGTCTTCATTTATCTGAGTCTGGTCACAATTTTCTTCCTTCAGATCCTCAATACTGTACTTGTGTCAGCATTTTCTATTTTTCCTTCTGTTTTCTGAGTTGCTAGTTCCTTCTCTGTATTTATTTTCTGGGTTTGTAGATTTAAATTAGAAAATTGTTCTTTTATCTCCTTTGTGTTTCTTTTAACCTCATCACAAGTTAAAGTTTCTTGTATTAATTTCAGCATTGAGAGAATTTCTTTCTGTGATTCATCAGTATTTTCTTGGTAATCTGGCAAACTGAGGCTTCTGGAGACAGATGTTAAAGATGGCTTTTCACCATTTAGAGTTAAGCAGGAAACATCCATTTTATTTTTTGTAAGTAGTCTTTATAAGTTTATCCAACCAACTATCTGTTCTTAAACCTCCCCTAAGCAGATATAAGTAAAGTTCAAATTTTTCTGTCCAATGAGAAAGATATCATTTCTATCCAGGGAGAAAAAACGAACCATTACAGATTGTTTAATAACCAAGATTTATAATCCAAAGTGTTCCATCATATCCGGCAATAGTATATGTATCTTCTACAGGAAAATAGTTCCACAATACAGTTCTGGAAGTCAGTATTTTTGTTCATAGTTCAGACAGGCCAGTTTTAAAATGATATTATTGTCTCTGCCACACAGATAAGCAGTCCCCAAGCCTGTTCCTTTTTCTCAGCTGCAAATCTCAAAAGTCAGAGCTTCAAGGCCAGCCAAAGTCTTATCTCACTCTGGGCTTCAAGCCAGGTTACCTTTAGGCATAAATAAATTGTAGTGCCGTAATTCACCACTAGATGTCATCAACACCGTTTTTCAGTTTTTAAATCCAAAACTTATATTGTAAACTTTTCCAGCCTTTTTTTTTAAGTCTTAAAAACACGTTTAGTCCCCAAATTTCCAAGTCATATATATATATTAGTTCCAGGTTAGTCTTACAGGTTTCTCCTTTTTCCCCAGGTAATTAATTTGCTGCTTTCCTGAGGGAATGGGGTGGAAGTTCCCTTTCCCTTTTTCTCAGAGGGAGTGCTTTGGGCAGATTTTCAGGAAAAGGGCTTAAAATCATAAAGAGAGGCTTAGGTCTCACCCAGTTTCATCCACGTTGCTGTAAGTTTGCTTGGTAGTGCTTGATGTCTTCCGTTGACAGCAGCTTCCCCCGCCGGTTTGGAGGACTTCCTCAGATCAAACGGGAGGGCTTCCACCCCCCCATGATCAAACGAGGGTGTCAATGCTGCAAATACTGTATATTCTTGCTTTGACAATATGCAAAACTGTCTGGCATTTATTGGGTTAATACTTAGCTTAGACTGGGCGGGGGAAAAAGCCCGGGAAAGAAAGAGGAAGTAAACGTTTGACCTTCTCACTAATTGGATAATGTGACCTGTGACTGCATGAGAAGGGAGGGGTTGAGCAAGGAAAGCTTGATGCCAGCGACAGGAAGTTCAGATTCTGGCATTAACCAGTCGAACATGGTGACCGGCAAAAATTGTAGCTCTGCAAATAAAGACTTTAGGAAACATGCCTGAAAGTTCTTTGAAGTGCTTCATTAGTCGGAACATGTGACATCATGCCAGAATCCACACTTTTTTCAAACGATCTACGCCCCGATCTATCAACAGTTGCCTCTATGCCTGAGAGGAACTGGCAAAGTTTCGGGGGAGATCTCATTATGGAGAAAGAAATATTGCCTGAAACCAGCCCCGTAGCTGCAACAGTTTCCCCGGGGAGGAAAGCGACAGCCAGCAAGCTGGGGGAGAGAGAAATTTGGCAGATTTCCCAGCTGAGAGCGAAGACTTCAAAAGCAGCATGGACAGATAACACAGTTATGGGTGAGTCATTGGAAAGATTTCAAAACTTAGAAATGAGAAACAGAAAACAGTCCCTACAAAGTGAAACCTTCATCCCTAAGAGAGAGAATCCCAGTTTGAATCCTCTGCAGCAAAGGGGAAATTGGGTTCCCCAGCAAGTGGCTGATCCATGTCCTCTGAACTTACCACAGCCAATAGAGGCCTTGCAATGTCTTGGGGTGGTACAGAAGCCAGGAAATCAGCAGCTAGGGGGAGAACAGCCACAGCAAGGAGGTTGGCCACAGCCCCCAAACGTGCAACCCCGGGGCATAAATCTGCAGCCAGGTTGGGGCCTACAGCAACTGGGGTGGCCACAAGAGCGATGGGGAGCCCAGCAGGAAGCCTGTCAGACCCTGCCTTTGCCAGCCCAGGGGAACCCTTTGTGATTCAAGCCGACGCCAGCGATGTGGCGGTTGGAGCAGTGTTACTTCAAAAGAACAAAAATGGGATCCTGCAACCCTGTGCTTACACCTCTAAGAAATTCACTGAGAGCGAGCGAAGATGGGCAATCTGGGAGAAAGAGGCCTTTGCAATTAGGTGGGCGCTATTGAACTGGCGACACTATCTAGAAGGGAGCAAGGTGCCATTTGAGGTATGGACTGATCACAAGAACCTAGAGGCACTGAAAACTCCTCGCAAATTGTCACCAAAGCAAGTACGGTGGGCACAATACTTTAACCGCTTCAACTTCACTCTAAAGTACATACCAGGAGGAAAGAACTTTCTAGCTGATGCGCTATCCCGGTTACCCCAGTACAAAAGTGAACGAGAGCAGGTTAACGAGGCAATTATTCCCAATCCACAAACTGTCACTCAACTTACACCTCGCAGGGTCCCCAATCCGGATGACCCTGGAGTGAAGAAAATAAAACGAGAGCTCCTCACTGACCAATGGTTCAAAGATAATCAAGCGTCCCTAACATGCAGGGATGGCTTGGCTTACAAAGGGGGGAAGATATATTTGCCAAAAGCGCTCCGTCTAAATGCTCTCAACCACAGCCACGATGTAAAGCAAGCTGGACACTTTGGATATTTGAAAACCCTACACCTCACCCGCCGGCAATTCTGGTGGCCGGGGCTGAAAAAGGATGTGGAAAACTATGTAAAAAGTTGTACTGTATGTGCTACAATGAAAAGAATCCCGGGGAAAACTCCTGGGTTACTGCAACCCGTGGCAGACCCTTCTCAACCCTGGGAAGAAATAGCTATGGACTTTATAGTGGACCTACCTGAAAGTAAGGGAAATACTGTCATCTGGACTGTGATAGACCTGTTCTCGAAACAAGCTCATTTCATCGCCTGCAAAGGACTCCCATCTGCCCAACGACTGGCCAAATTGTTCCTGAAACATATCTACCGGCTGCATGGTGCCCCTAAGCGAATAATCTCAGACAGGGGGGTGCAATTCACAGCGAAGTTTTGGAGAAATTTCCTTACATTGATTGGATCATCTCAAGGGTTATCATCTGCTTTTCATCCAGCCACCAATGGGGCCGCTGAAGCCGCTAACAAAATGGTGGAGCAATATCTTAGGTGCTACGTTTCTTACCAACAGACGAACTGGACTGACCTCCTCCCTTTCGCGGAGGTGGCATACAATAATTCCGTGCACAGCAGCACCGGCTACACGCCTTTCAAAGTAGCCACAGGGAAAGAATTCAACCCAATACCTGAATATCCTCAGTTGCCCTCCGCTTCACAGACACTTGATCAATGGGTGAGAGGATGGGAAGAAGTTTGGAAAAACACAAAAACTGCTTTAAAAAAGACTTTTGAAACCTATAAAAAGCAGGCTGATAAAAAGAGGGCTCCCCAAAGAACATTCCAAGTTGGGGAAAAGGTCTATCTGTCAACTAAATATCTACGCCTCAAATTGCCCAGCAAGAAATTGGGACCAAGATTCTTGGGGCCTTTCCCCATAGTAAAGGTCATCAACCCAGTCACAGTACAACTAAAACTCCCTAAACTGTTAGGGAAAATTCACCCAGTTTTCCATTGTAGTTTGTTGAAGCCTTATCGGGGCTCCACTTTGAGACCTCCTCCAAAGAAGGCACCTGGACCCCTCGTAGTGGCAGGGCAGACCCACTATGAAGTGAAACGTATTCTTGACTCCAGAATCTTTAGAGGGAAATTACAGTACTTGGTACAATGGAAGGGATACCCATTGTCTGAAGCCACCTGGGTGAAATCTAGTGAAGTGAACGCTGACAGATTGATCGAACAGTTTCATGTGAAACACCCCAGCAAACCAAAAGATAATCCTTAACATATGCTTTTGTTTCCTTACAGGATCTGTCCTTCTTGTAAGGGGGGCCGGATGTCAATGCTGCAAATACTGTATATTCTTGCTTTGACAATATGCAAAACTGTCTGGCATTTATTGGGTTAATACTTAGCTTAGACTGGGCGGGGGAAAAAGCCCGGGAAAGAAAGAGGAAGTAAACGTTTGACCTTCTCACTAATTGGATAATGTGACCTGTGACTGCATGAGAAGGGAGGGGTTGAGCAAGGAAAGCTTGATGCCAGCGACAGGAAGTTCAGATTCTGGCATTAACCAGTCGAACATGGTGACCGGCAAAAATTGTAGCTCTGCAAATAAAGACTTTAGGAAACATGCCTGAAAGTTCTTTGAAGTGCTTCATTAGTCGGAACATGTGACAGAGGGTCTGTGTGTGCCTGCCAGTGGGAGGTCCAGGGGGCATCAGTGGCAGATGGGGTGGGGTGGGCACTTGCGGAAAAGCGCCTACACGATTGTGACCTCTGTGGAGGCTGGTGGTAGGCTCTCTGCATTGTCCCTGGGCTGGCAGTTTCAGCCCCCTGACCCCCTTTGCGGCTCTGCCCACACAGCCATAGGAGAGTTGGTGGCTGGAGTCAGGGCAGTGCAGTCTTCGGAGCGCCCCCGCCTCCAGCCCTGGTATAACTCTCCCAAGGCTGTGTGGGCAGAACTGTGAAGGGGAGCCAGGGGGCCAATACCACCAGCCCAGGAATGATGCAGAGACTACCACCGGCCTCCAGAGCTGCCACTGAAACCATACAATACAGGCGGCGAATGGGGAGCAGGCAGCAGGAGGCGGCACCGCAGAAGCCAAGCAGCAGGTGGAGGAGGCGGCTGCTGGCACCTGGCAGGTGATCTGTGGGGAGGGGCAAAGCAGGGGCAGCGGGGACCAAAGAAAGCCCCTCCAGCGATGGACGTGGCTGTTGGGCAGCGGCGGCAGAGGCCTTTCCTCATCACTCCCCTGGCTCCAAAACAGGGAAGGGAGATTGAGCCTTCCCCGTCCATCCTCCATAGCATGGCAGTCTGGCTTGGGAGGGGAGTGAAAGGGAAGAGGCGGGTGGGCAATCGGGTCATTGAATGGGGGGAGAGGTCGCGAAGCGGGGAGTGGCCTGGCTGCAGGGGCCCTGAGGTGCATGGGTGCGGGGCATGTGGGGCAGCTCCACACACTACCTGCCTCGCCTCACCTCGTGGTGGCACTAGTACGCCGTGCCATCTCCTGCCCTGTTGCAGCAGCGAGCAACCAGACAGTGGGACAGAGTGGGTGGGCTCTTAACTAGGGCTTATTTTGGGGGTAGGGCTATTAGGCACATGCTAAAAATCATGCTAAGGCTTATTTTCTGGGTGGATCTTACTTTCGGGGAAACACGGTAATGAATTCCAGACCACCAATTTTTTAAAGCAAGACACTCACTGTCCAGTAGGGTTTGGTTCTATTCTCAAAATAGCTGAAATGTGTTGGCATTTCTATGCTTGTTGAAGGTGACAACATTATCAGCTAAATCTTGATATGAAGATTTGGCCTATTAAGTGGGCCAAATTCCAGGGAAGGTAACGTTTTTAATTGACACCCTGACCTCTGTCCACGGGGACTGTACGGGGATCCCATCATAATGTCCAACAACCACCACCAAACCCACCCCCCGCAAAAAAACCCCAGAACCATGTTTTCCTAACATTATTCTCCTTAGGTGCTACCACACAAGAAAAGCATATGCCAAGTTTCTTCCAGATGCAGGTCCTTAAGACTTCTGGGAATTACCATCTTATTTCTTTTAACAAATAATCAGAGGGTCAGTAAAAGACCAAACCATTAAAACAAGGAAGACTTAAATGCTTTATTTCATCATACTTTATGATATATAAGAAATGGACCTCAAAATTTTCTAATTTTCCAAAGGACAGCTAACTTCTAGAAGGCCCTATAAGCCCTGAAATATATATCCTCCACTGGTTTGGATTGAGTTACAATACACACCTCCTGAAATCCTTTCTCCTAACTAACCATGATCACAATGGCATTTCAGGAACTTTTATCTATTTCTTGGATTAGCTATACCATGTGCAGTGTGGATGCAGAATCAAAAGCTGAATCAGCTTTTTCCTGATTTAGAAGTTCTGGCTGAAGTTCTTTGAAAACCACTGTCTTATCTTCAACTGTATTAAGTAGTTTCAACATTTGTAATGAATTAGGATAATTTGTAATGAATGAGGATAATTAGGATAATAACCCAGAGAATTGAAATTCTTGCACAATTCAATCACACATAAAGAAAAACAAAGACGAAGTATGCTAATAAGATTTGTTATGGTATTCCAATAAAAATACATTCATACAGAAATATAACAATCCTGCAAAAAACAATTTCAAATAAAATTTTGTAAAACATTTTTTACAAAAATCTTACAAAGCAATTCTTTAAATAGGGTACTTCCAAAAACAAACATAAACAAAATTATGAATAGAATGTATTTTTCTGAAATTTCAAGCAATTTTTTTTCAGCTTGATTGAGGCTCAGTTATCACCTGAACAAAATGTACTCATTTAACCACAAAACTTAATTCTAACTACTGCAAGGTTGTTGTTTTTTTTTGTCAAATAACAAATTATTATGGCTAAGCAGAAAACATTGCAAACTTACCCTCTCTAATACATATCCTGAAAAAGAAAAATTTGCAGAATTGCCTTGATCAAAGGGTGAGGATTTCAGTTCATACTTGCAGACAGGTATTTCCAGATCTACAGTATGTTTTTGACTATGAAATGACATCTCTCAATGCAGTGGAAAAGAAAAGTACCCTGCATGTATGAAGCACCATACATCTATTAGACTTCCATAATCTGTAGAAGTTTTCTTGGGGTAGTTTTTAAACTTAAAAAGTGCTTTTTCAAGCATATAAAAATCAAAATGCAATGCAGATAAATGTAGGCCTATGTATCCTTTAGCCTTGGATAAACTGGATTTGAACATGGTTAGAGGACTATTAATTTCACCATCATTTTCAGAAAAGAAGCTGCCCCCAAATAGCAATAAATAAGCTATATTCTTATGGAAGGCAGCTTGGAAAACACATTGAATTAATGTTTGGGGAATGACTATTTCTAGCATCTCATAAAACTGCCTTGTGAATTCAGCTAAAAGGTAAATACCCATAGGAATAAATTCACCATCAAGGAGCACATTTCTACATCTTCTCAATAAGCTTAGTGGACAGAAACTGATAGGTTGAGATTTATTTAGTCTTAGCGGAAAGTGTCCATTTTTAACTACCCCTCAATGGACTGCTCCCATATGATGTGGAAATGGCTCAACAGGCACTCTTTAGACCTTGGTGTTCCAATTAAATGCCCTTTTGGAGAGATGAAGAGCTCACTAACCACCATCAAGGAAAGCATGAAGTAGCAAGAGAGAAAGTGCAACGTAGCAAAAACAAAAACCTACAGAACAAAAGGCCAAAGAAAAAGGATGAACATGCTACTGGGTGAAAATAAGAAGGGGCTAACTTTCTCAGGGCTCCTAAAAGGACCGTCTTTTCTTTAAAAGTAGACAAGTGGCTTGCATTAAACAAAAAGAATTGGAAGAAAACCAACAAAAAGTTCTTCCCAAATCACTCAAGTCCTGCTGTTGCCCCCAAAAGGGCTCCAGTGCACTTCATTTGAACACTGGGAAATTTTTCATATGCAAAAGTGCCTATCAATAAGAAAGTAACTGCCTTCTCTTGCAAAAATTGTGTACAGAATGAAACCCTCACCTTTTCAGGTTTCTACCAAACTCTTCCAGAAGTTTACAAATAAAAAACCCCGACTTTTATTTGCTTCTTCTCTATGAAATGCAGGAAAACAAGATGGTTCCTCACAGGCTATGACACTTTCTAGCAAAGAACTCGATACAATCCTTAAACATCTTATCTATATATTCATAGACATACATACTCATGCACAAATATACATGCACATACTCTCACAGCTACAGATACTATACAAATAGATATATACACACATTATAGATATCCTACCCACTTGATAATTTCTATTTTTTTGTATTTTTTGTTTCCTTTCCATTTTAATTAAGGAGAAGGTAATATACAGGTGTAGACATTTGTGCCTTTTAAGCAAATCTGGGGGGTTTTTGTAGTTACGCCTGCACTTCTAAAAAAAAATGCATGAGCAAAATGCAACATCCTGAGTACAGGACATTTTTGGTGGGGGGGAAGGAACCATTAGTTTTGTTTTCATTAATTTCTTGAATGGGAAGAGGGAGGGATGCAGGAAAGGGACAGGTCGTGCAACATCAACCTTGTAAAAAGATGGACCCAGGGATGCATTCATTGCTAGAACTGGTTGGATTATGCCATGAAATTTTCAGTACAGATGTTTATATGGAGGCTTCTCTACATGGAAACGCTGAGGATTACCTTGAACACCAGCTGATGGTCTTCCCACCTCTTCATAATATACATTAGCTACAGCACAAGTGTCAGGTGAAAAGAGAGCCTTAATAAAGCATATATCATTCATACCCCTGTGTAAGACCTCCCAAAAGAGAAGTTCAATTTGCATAAGGCACCATTATTAAGGTCAACAATACATTAACAGGTAGAAAACCAAAAAATAGACCCCAAGGCATAAATAAAAGACAAGAAGATAGGTGTTGGAGTTGGAAACAGTTGCACGAGTTTCTTTTTTTTTAAAAAAATAAATCCATTTCTAACCTACAGTGGTTGTATCCACCCAACAGGACAAAGTAAAAATAATTCAATGAAAAAAAAAACACTATTTGGGTTTGGTATGTTATGTAACATTAAACCAATTGCATTGTAGCAGCTTTGAACTGGAATTGAGAAAGAGAAAAATAGCAGTCCTGATTAAAGAAGGGAAAAGCATCTAGTTCTCCAGAACCATGCAATAACCTTTGTATTATAATAAAGTTATAGGTTGTGTTATACTGTAAATACACAGCTTATACAATGGATTACAAATGAGCTCTGTAGCAAGTCATACAAGCTACTGGAGACATTGCACATTTAACAGCTGGACGAGACACCAAAAACTCCTTTCACACAAGATAGGGGCCCATACCAACATTTCTTTGTTCTGATTTCCCTTCCCTCCCTTCCATCTCCCCCTTCAGAAACCAAAAATAATGAAAGGCGCAGACACCATTTTCCCCTCCTCCATCAAAAGCATGAACAACCTTCTATCTTACATAACATTCCTCACATGTACCACCTCAAAATAAAAATAAAATTTAAAAAAATCCGCCAGACAACCTTTTCTTATGGTTAGAAGACATCCACAAGGAACATTTTTTCTTTTTCTTTTTAAAAAATGTGCCTCAGCATACAGTCGTCCAGTAGATCGTCCATAACACTCAGTCATCCAATCATTAACACTCTAAGTGCACTCACAGCAGAAGGTGTCAGAAGTCATTTGGAAGGTTCAGTCCCCAGTTCTGGAGACCTGCACCATATGGTCACTGCAGCTGTTTCTTACATGACTTGTCTAGCCCTCTAAAGACCTTCCAAGGAAGAGAGGGTCTGGAGGCCACTGAGTTAGGGTGCAAAATGGCATACTTTGGCTGGAATATGTATCTCTTCTTCTGAGGCCAGCTTGACCTCAAAGCCTCTTAGTCCACAGGATTCAAGCTTCCACTCATTCAGAGATGCCTCTTCATGTGAAGAGCCAGATGATCAGACCTGGAGAAGCACCTGTCCACCAAGAAAAAGACACTTAAGGTCAAGCTTCAGTGAGGTATCAAGAAATGAGCTGGATTTAAGACAAATTAGTGAAACTCTGAAATTGCAGACAGCTCAGAAAGACAGTAATTCCAGTTGGACAACTTGACTACAAGGTTCTTCAGCTATTTCTTAGCCTTGATGCCATTCTTGTAAAATGGGGATATTACTCACTTTCCCAATTCACAGCTGATGAAAAGTGAAATGCTATCAAACTGTAGTTCAACTATGCACCATGCTTAATTACAGACGTCCACAATGGGCAGATTAACTGCCATTACAATTAATCCAGCATAGCGAGGTACTGTCTGCTAAATGTGCAAAGCACGGAAAGGATCACTCTGTCATGTGCCTGGAATGCAAGATACTGCATTGTAGCAAAAGGTTTGCAAGTGAACTGACACTTCAACACAGTGATTGTGATCTTGTCAGTCACCAGCCAAGTAATCATCCATCTTTATTACTAGAAGAAGCTTAGATCAGCATGTTAACACTGCAACAACTCATGGAAAGAGGAATGCACCAAAGGTCATCCCTACAGCCTTGTATCTGATCAACGACTTTAACTTATTCAAATTCAGCACATTAGTCAGTACTACATAAACTTTCTGACCCTCTATCTCCAGATCATGACAGGAGTGATGAGAGAAGTAGTTCAGTTCAATCTGAAAGACTACAGGTTCTCTACATCTCAGTCTATGGACTGTATAAAAGATCAGTGGCAAAAGTGGAAGCTTTTAAAAAGTGCTCAGTGTCACTGAATCCACCTAATTAAACTTGTGGCAACATTCATACATGACTTAATACACAATTCTGAGGAGAATTTAACCTCTCCTCCAGAAATCCCACAGATGCCTCCTATCAATTTGTTCTACTGCTTTCTTGATCAGTTAGAAAGTTGCCCTTTTATTTATCCAGAAACTGTGCAGAAATTACTTCAAATACAAATGTTCCAATTTCATTGCAAAGCTGGAATGCTTCCAGGAAAGTTGGAAGTGTTGAAACACTTCTGGTAAGGTCAAAACAGGATATTTCAAATTTGAGATGTTTGACCACCAAAAGTTTTGCATACCTCTTTCAATATGCAAGTGGAAATCTGTAAGAACAGAACTTCCCAAAACGGAGGATTAAATAATAAATAAAAGAGGCCCTTTTTACGTTTAAGACAATATTAGACTATTGCTTGTCAATGGAGGTACATGCAATTTGCTTCTTTTTAAGCACTGGGGAATAAAATGATATAAAACAAGATTCCATTCACATACCTGTCACAATGATTACATTTAAAGGGTTTTGCACCGGTGTGCTTTCTAAAATGTCTGGTTAGCTCATCACTCCTTGCAAAACGCCACTCACATCCTTCCCATGAACATATATAAGGCTTTTCTCCTGAAAAAAAAACCCCCACCATTTACAGTCATCATTATCCAGCTAGATAGCTCTCCAAAGAGGAATTTTGAGTCACTAAGCATTAAAAAACACACCCCCAAAATAGGAAACAAAGCTGCTCATACTAATTTATTATAGGCCACTAAGTACTTCCAAGAATGCTGGTGGAAAATTTGCTTTGGCGCTGACAGCTTTGCTCTAACAGCAAAGCATCATATCCTGAAAAAAAGATTCCAGTAATCTAAACTTTCTGGAATGCTCTGAATAGTAAGGATTATGACAATGATTTTTTTTTAAAAAATAGGCCTGAAAAATCATCATTTAGCTAGTCACTTGGTTTGGTTAAGAATTGCTTTCAGATGATTAAGTTTATAAATGCATAAAAAATGGCTTCTCCATTTCTTTGGGCCTCAACTAAAGGAGAAGTGTCATTGGGGGTATAAACCATATCTTGGATTCCACTGGAGTTCTGTGGCTAATAAATCTAAATAAATAAATACATTTTGTTAAAACATAGTTGCAAACAAAGGTACATACAACTCAAATAAGCTTATAGGTAACAGCTGTAATAAGAAATTTTACACCTTCAAACGTTTCAGCCTACCATCACATTAGGAGAATGGTTTTGGTTTCAACCACTAGTAATGGTTGAAACCATTCAACAGTAGTAATGGGAGACTTTAACTACCCTGATATCAACTGGGAGACAAATTCTGCAGCAAGTGGGAGATGAAACAGATGCCTAACCAACCTAGCTGACAACTTTGTCATCCAAAAGGTAGAGGAGGGAACTAGAGGAAAAGCTATACTGGACCTAAATCTTACTAACAGAAAACAAGTGATAGAAGGAGTTGAAATTGCCAGAACTTTGGGCGAGAGTGACCACATAATACTGGAATTCAATATAATGCAAACACAAGCAATAGAACATAATCCAACCAGTGTGTAAGGACCCACCCCACTCTACATCTTAAGAAGACAGAACTCTTGGAATATCTCTTCCAACAGGCATCTTTATTAAGATAAGATGGTTGCAGGTGTTCTAGACAGGATCCCAAGGAGCCCCCACCCCACCGTCCTTCCAGCGACAATCCCAGGCATCACATTTCCACCCCCTTTTCCTCTCGACCGGCAGAAGGGAGACTTCAGAGAATAGTAGATGAAAGCTGATGGGCCATATTGTTATGGTCAGTCCTCTGGGTGAGATCCACATTCAGTCCCTTTGAAGTTTTAATGAAGGAAGTGAGAGCCATAAAACCCCTTTGCTCATCCCCCTTCCCCTTCGTAGTATGACAGAATCCAGAGAAGGCAGAAATGGGGTTTTCCATAGTAGATAACTAGAAATGAAATACAATTGGATTCTGACATCCTGCCCCCTTAAAAATAAGAGAGATCCACCTGAAAAGAAAACAAAACAGGTATAAAAGTTAGTTTGGCTTGTTAGGATACTCTGTATGAAACTTCTTTAATAGCTTCGGGGCTCTGACATGACGTTTATGGACCCACTTGTTTTGTGAGGCAGGGAGGTGTTTCCAAGCTACTAGGTACTGAGTTGCTCCATGAAATCTCCTAGAATCTAGGTCTAGGATTTCCTTTATCTCAAAGTGTTGTTCGCCCTCCACCATGACTGGAGGTGGGGGGCGGGATTTTTGGCCGTAAAGGTGACAGATGCTCTCTTTTCAGCAAACTGTAATGAAAAATTGGGTGTATTTGTCTGAGATTTTTGGGTCATTCTAATTCTACTGTTACTGGGTTTATGATTCTTTTAATTGGAAAAGGCCCTATATATTTTGGTCCAAGTTTTTTACAAGGTTGTAGGGATTTGGGGTATTTTGTAGATAAGTACACCATTTCTCCTATAATGAATGGTGTAGGCCAGTGGTTCTCAACCTTTTTAATGCTGCGACCCCCAACTGGTCATAAGTCAAGGACTACCCAACCGGTCATAAGTCGAGGACTACCCAACCGGTCGTAAGTCGAGGACTTTCCCTGCCCGGCAGCGCTGCGCATGCACGGTGCCGCCCCCTGCGCCGGCCGAGGCGTAGCTGGCAAGCGGCAGAGACGGCGCAGGCCGACCACCGGCTGGGCCACCAGCTGGCCCAGCCCAAGGGAGGTAAGGCACGTACCAGGCCCCACGTACGCCAGCAACCCTCCCTGCGCCTGCCAGCCTCCCACCTCCCACCCCTGGCCCTCTTTTACTTACATTTTTAGTAGTTGCTCAGCAGGGAGGGGTGGAAACTTCCAGACAGCTCGCCTTCGCTGCAGACAACTTGCAGCACCGTTTGCAGAATGGGACTTTTGGCAGCTCAGCAGGGCAGAGACAGCCTGGACAATTCCTATTGGCTTTTGAAAGCCAATAGAATTAGACTCTACTCAAGAGAGTCTATTCTATTGGCTTTCAAAAGCCAATAGAATAAAAGGGAGTAGCACAGCTAAGGAAAAGGGGGAAAAAATGGCGGACTGCGTTGTTTGGCAACCATGAAATGGTCGTTTGACCCCAAATGGGGTCCCGACCCACAGGTTGAGAACCGCTGGTGTAAGCTCAACCCTTTTTTATCGGCTTGTGATTTGTATGCCTGTCTAGCTTCATCTAGTGCTTTTCTAACTATTGGCCAGGTGTTTTGTAGTTTTTCCATCCATTCTTTCAGTGATGGGATCGCCGGTTCGTTTGGTGTTAGTTCTGGCACGGGGTTGAAACTTTGACCGGTAGCTATTTGAAAAGGAGTGTAACCTGTGCTGGAGTGGACTGCATTATTGTAGGCAACTTCTGCAAAAGGGAGTAGGTCCGTCCAATCGGACTGCTGGAAATTAATAAAGCATCTTAAATATTGCTCAAGTACTGAGTTCGAATGTTCCGCTTGTCCATTCGACTGCAGGTGATGGCTAGATGTCAGTCCCTGAGTGGTCCCTAAGAGGGATAAAAATTCCTTCCAAAATGCAGACATAAATTGCACTCCCCTATCAGATATGATGCGTTGGGGTGCCCCATGCAATCTGTAAATATGCTGGACAAAATGTTTCGCTAAGGCTTTTGTGGTGGGAATCTTTTGGCAAGGGGTAAAGTGCACCTGTTTGGAAAACAAGTCCGTGACCGTCTAGACAACAGTATTCCCATTGCTTTCTGGTAATTCCACTATAAAATCCATGGCTATTTCCCTCCAGGGGGCTGAGGGATTTGCCACTGTTTGTAACAGTCCGGGTGATTTCCCTTGCAACTTCTTTGCAGTTGCACACTTTGGGCAGCTGGCCACGTAACTTTCTATGTCATTTTCATGGATGGCCACCAAAATTGCTGTTTAATTAAATGTAATGTTTTTACAAATCCAAAATGCCCTGCTGATTTTGTGTCATGGCAAAGCTGCATGAATGTGACTCTTTGGGTTGTTGGTATATATAACTTTTTCCCCACCCAAGGCAGCCCGTCTTTCATTGTGCACACATTTTTATTTTTCTGGAACCATTCATCTGTTTCCAAACTTTTCCGGAATTCAATTCCGGTTTGGCTGCCCAGCTGTGGTTTTAATTTAGCTTGGGCTCTGGTGGTTACTGGCGCTGCCAGTTGTGATTCTACCATCATTGGTTTAGAGTCGGTTGGTCGCTCGCGTGCTGTTATATTGGGGCATGCAAGATAGTGAATCTGCCAGGAAGTTCTTTCCCCCCGGCAAGTGCTTGAGCATAAAGTGGAATTGGTGAAAATGCTGGGACAAGCAGGCTTGGTTGGGGTTGAGCTTCCTGGGTGTTTTCAAGGCTTCCAAATTTTTCTGGTCTGTCCACACCTGGAAAGGGATTTTGTTGCCTTCAAGGAACTGGCGCCATGTGAGTAATGACCAACGTATCCCGTATGCCTCTTTCTTCCACACAGGCCAGTGCTGTTCCATTTCAGTGAGTTTCTTGGATGTATACGCACAGGGTTGCAATACCCCTTCATCGTTTTCTTGTAATAGAACAGCCCTCACTGCCACATCACTTGCATCCGCCTGTATTACGAAGGGCTTTTCCATGTCTGGGTGCCTCAGTACTGGTTCAGCAGAAAAAAGTCTCTTTAATCTCTCAAACACCGCTTGGCACTCCATTGTCCATGTTAGTGGCTGGCTAGGTTTTACTGAGGATGCTCCCTTCGTTTTTAGTAAGTTTGTGAGGGGCAGGGCTATCTGGGCAAATGAGGGGATGAATTGGCGGTAAAAGTTTGCAAAGCCTAGGAAACTTTGCAGTTGCTTTCTTGTGCGTGGTGGTGCCCATTCTAATACTGCTCTGACCTTCTCTGGGTCCATTTCAATGCCCTGTGGGGATATGCGATAACCTAGGTAGTCTATCCTTTCCTGGTGGAATTCGCATTTCGAGAGTTTGGCATATAGGTGAGCGGCTTGCAGTTTCTTTAAAACCGCTCTGACTAGGTTGACATGTTCCTCTTTTGATTCGGTGAAGATAAGAATGTCGTCTAAGTAAACCAGGACCCCCTTAAATAGGTGCTCCCTTAGAACGTCATTGATTAATTGCATAAAAACCGCCCCCCCCTTGTAATCCAAATGGCAAGACTTTGAACTGGTAGCACCCCATTGGGCAGTTAAATGCGGTCTTCCATTCATCCCCTTCCTTAATTCTCACGCGATAGTAAGCTTCCCTTAGGTCTAGTTTAGTTAAACATTTTCCCTTTCAAGAGGTGTGACAACATGTCCTTCATGAGGGGCAGGGGGTATAGGTTGCTTTCACTGATTGTATTCAGGAGCCTATAATCCACGCATAAGCATAAAGAGCCGCCCTTCTTCTCTCTAAAGAGGACCGGGGCGGCCACTTTAAGCTTAGCAGGTTTGATGAATCCCCTTTCTAGGTTTTTTTTTTATGAGTCTTTCCATTTCCTCCTTCTCCTTTGGGCTCATGGAGTATAGCCTGGGCTTCGGGAGTTTTGCCCCAGGCTTGAATTCAATGGCACAGTCCGTGGGTCGGTTGGGGGGAGCTCATCCGCCCTCTCCTCACTGAAAACTTCAGCAAGATCTCTGTATTCCTCTGGTATTTCTGGTAGTCCCTTTTCCTCTCCCATGGATGCTTTTTCCGTTCTTAATTTTGGTAGCTCCCCTTGGGATTTTAAGTCCATAGGGTCCCCTTTCGGGAAAGTGATTTCTGCCGTCCTCCAATTCACCCAGGGGTTCCATTTCTTTAACCATTCCATCCTTAGGATCATCGGGCATTCCATGCCTGGGGTCACTACAAACGTTATGTCTTCCTCATGTTTTCCCAGGGAGAGGTGTATTGGTAAAGTGGCTAGGGTAGCTGGCACCCCCCTTGCTATGGACCCATCTAACTGGCCAAATGAGATTGGTTGTTCCAGTCTCCTCGACGGAATGCCCAGATTCCCCACTAGCGTCGGGCTAATGAGGCAGCAGGTGCAGCCAGAGTCTATTAAGGCTTTCACCTTCACAGCTTCGGGCATGGGGGGAATTAATATAGTCAGTGTCTTGAGGATGGGTGCGATGGGTCCACTTACCAGGGGTTCGCCCTCCGAGCTGTCGTCTGAGGTGTCCACTGGCCCTGCGGTGTAGGCTGGAGTTCCTTCCCCATGATGGACAGAGGTAGGGGGTTCCACAGCCTCCATCAACTCTCATGGCAGGTTCTTTTGGCTTAGCTGGAGACTTCCCGGATTTGCTGGCTGGTGATCTGTCTGGGTTGTGCTGGGGGGCTTTTGAGCAGCATTCTACAGCCTGATGCCCCTCTCTCCCACACTTGAAACACCCCATTTGCTTCTTGGCCGTAGCCAATGGTTTCACTGGTTCACGTGTCAACTCAGGCGGTGAGCGGCTCCATTGTTTTCCTCAGCGGTGCCTCTTCAGTAGGTCGATCTCTGCTTCCTCTGCCAGGACGTACCATTCATCAAGTTGGTGTGGGTCCCTTCAGGGCAGGCAAGCGTTATATAGGTCGTAGTTTAGCCCGTCTTTGAAGTGGCTAAGGAGGATGTCTTCTGGCCAGTTCAGTTTGCTGGCAATGGCCCGGAATTCTTGCGTATATTCGGCTACCGGGCGTTTGCCTTGCCTCATTGTTTTATCCTTTCGCGGGCTTTGCGATCAGCCAGGGGGTCCTCAAATCGCCTTCTCAGAGAGGACATGAAACGGTTGAAGTCATTGAGCTCTGGGGCATTGGAGTCGTGCAAGTTTACCACCCAATCTGTGGCCGGCCTGTCCAGCGCAGATTGCACGATCCGGATAAGGGCTTTGTTGCTGGGGATGTGCCGCCCGTATTCCTCCATGTAGCTGAGGACTTGGCTTAGGAAAAACCCCAAGCGTGTCGGCTCCCCCTTGAATTTCACGTCCAGCGGCGGGAGTCTTTGAATGGATCGGTGCCTTCGTTGTCGGTGGTAGTGTCTTCCATCCAGATTGTCATCTGCGGGTCGGCGGGGAGTGGGGACTACTGGATCAGCAGACGTCCCCGGGGCTGCAGGTTCCACTTCCCCCTCGGTGTCTCTCCAGTTGCGGCTCCGGGAGCTGGTGTGGCCGTAGGGCTCAGAATTCTCCTCTCCTAGGTTGATAGCTTTCTCTAGGATCCAGCCCGAGTACGGTGCCCAGCTCTCTTCCTCTTCACTTGCGTACAGGGATTTCCCCATCTCCTGCTTTCATTCCGGTTGGTTGGCCCCCCGTCTCAGGGTCACCTTTCTTGATTTCTTTTCCCACTCGCCTTTCTTTCCAACACTCATTGACCAACGAGGTTTGTGGTTACGTGTCTCCACCACCTCTTCTCCTGAGGAATCGGACCTCTCAGATCCCGACATCTGGCAGGGTTTCAGTCGGGGCAGCAGCTCCCTTTCCGGGGAGTTTTCTCCCTTCTCTGCTCCATCGTTTGACATGGTAATTTTTGCAAAGTCCCCCGGCAAGGGTCTCCCTTCCAGGTGGACTAATTTTGCAGATCCTGTCTAATGTAAGGACCCACCCCACTCTACATCTTAAGAAGACAGAACTCTTGGAATATCTCTTCCAACAGGCATCTTTATTAAGATAAGATGGTTGCAGGTGTTCTAGACAGGATCTGGGGTCCAACCCCTACCATTCAAAGTTTTAAGTGTTCCCAAGCAGCCTCCACCCCACCGTCCTTCCAGCGACAATCCCAGGTGTCACATTTCCACCCCCTTTTCCTCTCGACCGGCAGAAGGGAGACTTCAGAGAGTAGTAGATAAAAGCTGATGGGCCATATTGTTATGGTCAGTCCTCTGGGTGAGATCCACATTCAGTCCCTTTGAAGTTTTAATGAAGGAAGTGAGAGCCATAAAACCCCTTTGCTCATCCCCCTTCCCCTTCGTAGTATGACAGAATCCAGAGAGGGCAGAAATGGGGTTTTCCATAGTCGATAACTAGAAATAAAATATAATTGGATTCTGACAGTGTCTTAAACTTTAAAAGAGCTGATTTCAACAAACTTAGAGAGAGCATGGGAAGGATTCCATGGATGAAAATCTTAAAGGGTAAAACAACTCAAGAAGCATTGGAAAGTCTGAAAAATATGATCATAAAAGCCCAATCAAGCACAATACCACTGAAAAAGAAAAAGAAATCCAAGAAGAAACCAGCATGGTTGCACAAAGATCTCTCTGATAAACTGAACAACAAAAAGGACAAGTACAAAAAATGGAAAGAGGGACAGACACATAACTAAAGCAAAGTATCTGCAGATAGCCCGAAACTGCAAAGATGAAGTCAGGAAAGCAAAGGTTCAGAATGAACAAAGACATGCAACAAAAGTCAAAGATAATAAAAAAAAGTTTCTTTCAATATATAAATAACAAGAAAAAAGTCAAGGAAACAGTAGGTCAACTAAAGAGAGAAAATGGCAAGTAAGTAACAGGCAGTAGAGAGCAAGCAGAGCTGCTTAACTCATTCTTTGCATCATTCTTCACACAAAAAGAAACTAGAGTGCAACATACCAAAAACAACTGTAAAAGACAAACTAGAAATAAAAATTAAAACAAACAAGAAAATGTTAAGAGAACACCTGTCTGATCTTGATGAATATAAATCACCAGGACCTGATGGATTACATCCCAGAGTTCTGAAGGAGCTGGCAGATGTTATCTCAGAACCATTGTACCATATTTTTCAAAAATCCAGGAGCACCTGGGAACTACCTGAGGATTGGAAAAGAGCTGATGTGGTTCCCATCTTCAAAAATGGGGAAAAAAAAACAGACCCAGGAAACTACAGACCAATCAGCCTAACATCAATAACTGGAAACATACTGGAAAAAATAATCAAAAAAACAAATCTGCGAACATCTAGAAACAAATAAAGTTATAACTAGAAGCCAGCACATGTTTGTTAAAAACAGATCATGCCAAACAAATCTTATTTCATTCTGACAAAGTGACTAAATTAGTAGACCAGCAAAATGCTGTAGACGTAGTATACTTAGACCTCAGTAAGGCATTCGACAAAGTAGATCACAACCTACTTGTTGGTAAGCTAGAAAAATGTGGGACATACAGCATCACCACCAGATGGATTTGTAACTGGCTGAGAAACAGTACTCAATCAGTCATCCTTAATGGTACATCTACATGGAGGAAAGTAAGCAGTGGGGTACCACAAGGTTCTATTTTAGGCCCAGTATTCTTCAATATCTTCATCAATGACTTAGATCAGGGCTTTTCAACCGGTGGCACACATACCACTTGTGGTACATTAATGAGTGGCAGGTGGTACATAGCCCTGCCTAGCCAAGTGTAGTGGGGGAGGGAAAGAGCCAGCACAGGCAAGGACTTGCAGTGAGAGAGTCCTCTGGAGCTGCAAAGGCCACAGGCTCACTTCTGGCTCACCCTCCCCCATGAGAAAGGAGGAGGGGGCGGAGACAGGAGAGCCTATAAAAGGAGGCAGTTTGGGCAGGAGAGGGAGAGAGAAAAAAAGCAGCAGCCTTGGGAGGAGGCAGAGTCAGCTGCACTGAAGGGGAAGAAGGAGGGGGAGGGAGAGGGGGAGGGGGAGAGGAGATCAAGCAGGCTGGCCATGAGCCGATGTACAACTGCTGTGGCAGCCACCTGTGCTGGCAGCAGCAAACAGGCAAAAAATGCAGCAGGTGAGGGGTCACCCTCCAAGAGGAATGAAAAAAGGCAGCAATGGCTGGAGGTGAGGCACAGAGGAGAGAAGGAGATGGAGAGTGGAAGGATTCTTATGTGCTTTTGTGACTTTGAAATTCTGGGATTTGTGCAATGTGGGCTTTGTGTTCTTAAGGAGTGTTTGGCAATTTCTATTTGGCTGATGGCTCCTGTTAGCTTCTATTGCTCTGCTGTTGTTAGCTGTAAGTTTTGCTGCAAGGGATTTTGAAGTATTTTTCTCCTGAATGGATTTTGCCTGTAGCATTCCTTTACTTATGAATGGAGCCATTTGGGGAGGCTGCCTTAGCTGGCAGCCAATACTTACTACATTTTTCTTCCTTAAGTGCTGGCTGCACTCATTAACTTTCCTTTCTAGCCAGTAGCTAATTCTTAAAGGGGAATGTGCCTTTTTAAGCTAGTTCACTCAGCAGCTTGTCTTTTCTGTCTCTGGAGGCCTTTCGTTGTTTGATCAATATATGGAAGAGGGAAAATATGGGGGGGGGTTCAAATTCTTCCTTCAGAAGGAGATGGGAATGAGAAAAAGGGAGGCAGGGAAGGGAGGGAGGAAAGGAAGTCCCGCCTTAGCACTTGGCCACCAGCAGCTCTGCCATTGACTTTGCTTGTCAAAAGGTTGCAGAAGGGTATCACATGACCCTGGAACACTGTGACCATTATAAATATGAATCAGTTGCCAAGCATCCAAATATAAATCACATGACCCTGGGCAATGGTCATAAGTGTGAAAAATGGTCATAGGTCATTTCAGTGCAATTGCAACTTTGAACAGGTTTTTTTTTTGGTCATCAAGTTTTTGACAGCTTGCTAGGTGGTACTCGAATATTGCCATATCCTAAAAGTGGTACAATTGGTAAAAAGGTTGAAAAGCCCTGACTTAGATGAGGGAATAGAAGGGAAAGTCATCAAATTTGCAGATGACACTAAACTGGCAGGAATAGCCAACACCCCAGAAGACAAGCTCAAGATCCAAAAAGATCTTGACACACTTGAACAATGGGCCCTATCCAACAACATGAAATTTAATGTGGAGAAAAGCAAGGTTTTACACCTGGGCAGGAAAAACCAAAGGTACAAGTAAAGATTAGGCAAAACCTGGCTCCAAAACAGTAACTGAGAGGGACCTTGGAGTCCTAGTGGACAATCACTTAAATATGTGGCAGCAGCTAAAAAAGGTAATACAATCCTTGATTGTATAAACAGAGGCATAGAATCAAAATCACGTGAAGTATTCATACCGCTTTATAAAGCCTTAGTAAGGCCACACCTGGAATACTACATCCAGTTTTGGTCACCACATTACAAAAAAGATGTTGAGACTTTGGAACAAGTGCAAAGAAGAGGAACTAAGATTATTAAAGGCTGGAGACTAAAACATATGAAGAACAGTTGCAGGATTTGGGTATGGCCAGTATAGCGAAAAGGAGGACTTGGGGTGACTTGATAGCAGTATTCCAGTATTTGAGGGGCTGCCACAAAGAAGAGATCAACTTACTTTCCAAAGCACCAGAGGGCAGGACAAGAAACAATGGATGGAAACTACTCAAGGAGAGAAGCAACTTGGAATTAAGGAGAAACTTCCTAACAGTGAGAACAATTAACCAGTGGAACAGCTTGCCTTCAGAAGTTGTGGGTGCTTCATCACTGGAGGTTTTTAAGAAGAGACTGGACAGCCACTTGTCTGAAATGGGATAGGGCACGGGTCGGCAACCCGTGGCTCCAGAGCCGCATGTGGCTCTTTGAGCCTTCTCCTGCGGCTCCAGCCTCCTCTGCCATTTGCAGAGAGAGAGACAGAGACAGAGAGAGGCACTTGCGCTTCCCTTCTCTCTCTCTCTCTCTCTGTAAAAAAGAGAGTGGCCTCATGCTGTTCTCCAATGAGCTGACAAGTTTATTGGGCAGGGCTCCTGCCTTGGCTGCATCTCTGAAGGAAACAGGAAGCAGGAAGGGTAGGAGAGAGCCAGCCCAATAAGAATGTGTGTCAGCTTGTTGGAGAACAGCTTGAAGCCAGCTTGCCAGGTGAGCAGAAGATTGGAGAGAGGGAGAGAGGGGGGAGAGGAAAGAGGGAAAGAGAAAGAGAGGGAGAGGAGAGAGAAAGGAAAGAGAGGAAAGAGAGAGGGAGGGAGAGGAAAGAGAGAGAGGGAGAGGGGAAAAAAGAGAGAGGAAGAAAGAGGGAGAGGAAAAAGAAAGAGAGAGGGAGAAAAGGAGAGGGAGAGAGAGGGAGAGGAGAGAGGGAGAGGAAAGAGAGAGAGGAAAGAAAGAGAAAGAGAGGAGGGAGAGGAAAGAGAAAGAGAGTTAGAGGAAAGAGAGACAAAGAGAGGGAGAGAGAGAGGAAAGAGAAAGAGAGGGAGAAAAAGAGAGAGAGGGAGAGAGGGAGAGGAAAGAGAGAGGGGGAGAGAGAAAAAGAGGGGGGAGAGAAAGAGGAAAGAGAGGGGGGAAAGAGAGGGGGGAGGGAGAGGAAAGAGAGGGAGAGAGGAAAGAGAGAGAGAGGGAGAGGAAAGAGAAAGAGAGGGAGAGGAAAGAGAGGGGGAGAGAAAGAGAGAGGGAGAGAGAGGGAGGGAAAGAGAGAGGGGGAGAGAGAAAGAGAAAGAGAGGAGGGAGAGAGAGGGAGAGGAAAGAGAGAGGGAGAGAAAGAGAAAGAGAGGGAGAAAAAGAGAGAGAGGGAGGAGAGAGAGGAAAGAGAGAAAGAGAGGAAAGAGAGAAAAAGAGGGGGGAGAGAGAGACAGAGAGGAAAGAGAGAGGGGGGAAAGAGAAAGAGAGGGGGAGGGGGAGGAAAGAGAGAGAAAGAGAGCGAGAGAGAGAGGGAGAGGAAAGAGAGGGAGAGAAAGAGAGGGAGAAAAAGAGAGAAGGGGAGGGAAAAGAGAGAGAGGGAGAGGAGAGAGGCAGGGAGAGGAGCGAAAGAGAAGAGGGAGAGGAAAGGGAGAGGGAGAGGAAAGAGAGAAAGAGAGGGAGAGAAAGAGAAAGAGAGAGAGAGGGAGAGGAAAGAGAAAGAGGGGGGAGAGAGGGAGAGAAAGAGAGAGGGAGGGAGAGAGGGAGAGAAAAGAGAGGGAGAGGAGAGAGGAAAGAGAGAGAACTCATGCACAGCAGCCTCTATTTCTTTTTAATTAAACTCTTTAATCAAGTCCCCCCCCTCGCGCACGCATGTGCGTGCACGTTTTGCGGCTCCCAGTGTTTTGTTTTCTCTGGGAAATGGGTCCAAGTGGCTCTTTGAGTGTTTAAGGTTGCAGACCTCTGGTATAGGGTCTCCTGCTTGAGCAGGGGGTTGAACTAGAAGACCTCCAAGGTCCCTTCCAGCTCTATTCTGAATTGAAAAAAAATTCCACCTCCATTCGAAAAGCTTCCTTTCCATAAGTGGTCTGTAAACTCTATCCTACAAGTCAGGTTCCCTGCATGGTTTTGTTTCTCTCTGTAAATATCCAGTAAGCTTTGCAGAATACATGGGCCAAATGGTGGGTGGAGAAGAAAAACAAGGAATAAAATCATCTTCAGTAGCACATTGAGTTTAATATTAGCTCTGAAGTGACAGGCCAGCATTTTTTTCCAATCACATTTCTAGTCATTGGTCCTGGGTAAATGTTGGTTCTCTTTTCCTGATAGCTACATGTATTAACTTTCAATTTTATATCACAATGGTTACAGAACACAATCCATTTTCTTTCCTTCATTTACCCAAGGGTTAATTGGTGAAGTTGAATAGTATTTTTTTCCTAGTTCCCCTTTAAAATTTGAAAACAGCCTTTATGAGAATTCTTTTAGCTTTTCTCAAAATGTACAGCTTTGCTGTCTGTGCACGTTTCTAAGTGGTTTGGTGCATCTAACCACAAAGTCATTAAAAGCAAAAGAACATTTTCAGTCAAAAGCAACCATGGCAGCTTCATACACTATAAAAATTTTATATAAGCTCTGATTCCACTCCACATAACTTCAGGCTCCACTGGGGAACTGGAATGTCTTTTTGACATTTCAGTTTCACCAGGATAAAACTCTGCAGGTTTATCATAAATACAAATGCACAACAATCAAATGGTCATAAATCAACTATCATCTTTCAAGGGATAAATGATGTACTTATGCATGCAAAGGGTAAAATTGCAGCACAAATACCATAAGTGAACCAGAATTAAGCAAACAGTAAAATGAGGATCCAGATTGTTGGGAGCAAACATTGTAAACTGCCCAGAAAGTGCTGTAAAGAACGATGGGGTGGTATATAAATCTAAGTGCTATTGCTATTTAATTAGGGTTTACTTACTAAAACATAATTGCTTGGGATCACAGAATACAATAATCATATGAAGGTTAAAGGTATGAAATCCAGCCGTTTTTAAGATCCTTATGTCATGGTTCCGAAAGAAGAAGCTCTTCAAAGAACTTTGAGGCATTGTTTACCTTAAAGAATCTTTAATTGTAACATAGCTTCGGCACGTACATAAGAGGAGCCAAAATCTGAATTCTCCTCCCCCAAACACACAGTATCTAAGCATAATTCACTCCTCCATTTAACAGTCATTAATCACATTCTCCAATTAGTTTGAAGTGCAAACTTTCCCTCCCGTTCCATAACCCACCATTTCTTATCTCCTATTACACGGGTCGGCCGCATGCGGCTCTTTGAGCCATCCCCTGCGGCTCCGGAGCCTCCCCCATTTTCAGAGAGAGACAAGGAGAGAGGCACTTTCTCTCTCTCTCTCATGTGGACTTGCCCCATCGCAGGGCTCCTGATTGGCCCTGCACCCGGGTGCCCCACCCCCTGGGAGAAGGGCGGCCAGGAAGTCCCTTTCCTGGGCTGGCCCCATCTGAGGTGCACGTGGCTGGGGAGCCGTGCGGGGAAGCCCCAAGATCCCCTCTGGTAGCGGCCCGCCCGAGCCTCTGCTGAGCGAGCCAGCCCTTCCACAAACCGCGGCCCGAGAGAGAGCAGCCCCTCCGATGCCCAGCTGGCGCGACTGTTGGCCAAGCAGCAGCAGAGCCGGAGATAGAGGGTCAGTGGCGGGGGGAGGGAGGGGGCTGAGTCCAGGGAGCACTGCTGCGAAGCAGCCGCAGGGCAGGTGGCACCCTCCCGGCTTACTTGTTCCAGGTGGCAGTCTCAGCTGGGGCATCACTTCCTGGGCCTTCCCCAGGCTGCTCCCTGGGCAGCCGAGCCAGCCACATGTCGCCCCAGGCCGGGCGGCAGTCATGGCTGGTGCGGCGGCCAGAAGGGCATCGCACCCCAGGAAGCCAAGCCGGCCAAGTATCTCCCCAGGCCGGGCTGGGCGTCAGTCATGGCTGGGCCGGCGGCCGGCGGGGGCAGTGCTTCCTGGAAAGCCGAGCCGGCCACGTGTCTCCCCAGGCTGGGCTGGGCGGCAGTCAGGCATGAAGCTCGCCTGGCTGCCACAGGGCTCTCCACCACCCGGCCCCACTGGTGACGCCTTCCTCGGCCATTTTCGGGCAGCCGCCGCCACCACCGCCCTCGGTGCTGCAGGAGGAGACCTTGGGCTGTGAGGCCAGCAGGGCTGGCGGTGATCGGGACCCCCCTCATCCCCGTGGCGGCACTCCCCGTTGCCGGCGCGGCCGCCCATGGTGCACCCAGCCTTGGCGCCCTCCTCTTGCAACGATGAAGTGGGTGAGGATGTGGTGGGGGGCTGGGCGGGACCCCGACCATGCTGCAGTGGCCGCCGCTGGAGCCACTGCCTCCCGTCCTGCTCCCCCTCCCTGCCCGTTCGGCTGAGGATGCGGTGGGGGGGGGCATCTGGGAGCTCCTGCCTCCCGTCCTGCTCCCCTCCCCGTCCATTTAGCTGAGGATGCAGCGGGGGGGTGGCTGGGATCTGCTGCCTCCCGTCCTGCTCCCCTCCCCGTCCGTTTGGCTGAGGATGCGGGGGGGCGCGGCTGGGAGCTGCTGCCTTCCATCCTGCTCCTCCTCCCCATCTGTTTGGCGCCGTCTGCCTTTTGCTCTCTCTCTCTCTTCACCTGGAGGGAGAGGGAGAGAGAGAAAAAGAGAGAGAGGAAAGAGAGAAAGAGGAAAGGAAGAGAAGAGAAAGAGAGAGGAAAGAGAAAAAGAGAGAGAGGAAAGAGAAAGTTAGAGGAAAGAAAGGAAAGAGAAAGAGAGGAAAGAGAAAGAGGAAAGAGAGAGAAAGAAAAAGGAAAGAGAAAGAGGAGAGAGAAAGAGAGAGAGGAAAGAGAAAGAGAGAAGAGGAAAGAGAGAGGGGGAGAGGAAAGAGAAAAAGAGGAAAGAGGGAGAGAAAGAGGGGGAGGAAAGAGAAAGAAAGAGAGGGGGGAGAGGAATGAGAAAAAGAGGAAAGAGAAAAAAGATTGAGAAAAGGGAAAGAAAGGAAAGAGAAAGTTAGAAGAGAAATAAGAGAAAGGAAAGAGAAAGAGAGGAAAAAGAGAGGAAAGAGAAAGAAGAGAGAGGAAAGAGAGAGAGAAAGTTAGAGGAAAGAGAAAGAGAGGAAAGAGAAAAAGAGAAAGAGAGAAGAGAGGAAAGAGAGTAAAGAGAGAGAAAGAGGAAAGCGGGAAAGAGGAAAGAGGGAGAGAGAGAAAGAGGGAGAGGAAAGAGAGAAAGAAGAAGAGAAAGAGGGGGAGAGGAAAGAGAAAAAAGAGGAAAGAAAAAGGATTGAGGAAAGAAAGAGAAGAGAAAGAGGAAAGAGGAAAGAAAGAAGAGAAAGAGGAAAGAGAGGAAAGAGGAAAAAGAGAGACAGAGAGAGAAAATTAGAGGAAAGAGAGAAAGGAAAGAAAGAGAGAGAGAAAGAGAGAGGAAAGTGACAGAGAGAGACCCTTTTGACATCTAAAATGAAGATAACGCTGCATATATCCTTTTTTTACCTTTATTTTATATATATATATATTTGTTGTTATTTTTCGTCCATCGATTTCGATGAAGACCTTGACATCTTGTGGGTTATGGGCCATCAACGATGTGTCCGTAGGTGGCTAATAAGACCGATGTTAGCACGGAATGTTCTGCCACATACTGAACAAATTAATGTAGACACTGTTACTTCAGCATTTACAGCTCTGGCTTTGCGGAGTGCTCGCTTCTCTTGTGCCAAGATTGTCCTTCTGTGTTCATATGTCTGGCAACCCTGGTACACCAAGGTGCGCCATGTCAGTCGATCATGCGCCAGAAGTTCCCAAGAGATGGTGTTAATATCCAGGGACTTAAGAGAGGCTTTCAACGTGTCTTTGTATCGCTTCTTTTGTCCCCCATGCGATCGCTTTCCTTGAGACAGCTCGCCATAGAAGAGCTGTTTAGGGATGCGATGATCTGACATCCTTACATGGCCTGCCCAGCGCATCTGGGCTTTCATCAACAGAGTGTAAACTGATGATAGGCCTGCTCTGGAGAGGACGTCTATATCTTATCCTGCCACTGGATCCTCAGAATTCTACGAAGGCAAGTCATGTGGAAGTAGTTCAGTTGCCTAACGTGCCTCCTGTACACTGTCCAGGTCTCACTAGCATACAACAGGGTAGTTAGCACTGCTGCCTGGTAAACTTTAAGCTTGGTAGCAAGACTTATTCCACGGCGGTCCCACACGTTAGTCCGCAATCTGCCAAATGCAGAACTTACCTTGGCAATTCTACAGTTGACCTCGATGTCAATTGTCAGTGCACAGGAGAGGATACTACCAAGATATGTAAATTGGTCCACTGCTTGCAGCTTTTGTCCCTTTACTGTGATGGTAGGCTCTTGATATTGGGCTTTTGGAACTGGCTGGTACATCACTTCAGTTTTCTTCGTGTTGATGGAGAGGCCAAAGTTGTCACAAGCGGCTGCAAATTTGTCCATGCTGGCTTGCATTTCCTGCTCCGATCCTGCATTAAGGGCACAGTCATCAGCAAAGAGGAGATCTCGTAGCACAGTCTCCTTTGCCTTGGTGACAGCCTGAAGTCTTCGCAGGTTGAACAGTTTCCCATTTTATACACACACACACACACACACACACACTAAAGGTAAAAAAGGATATATGCAGTGTTATCTTCATTTTAGATATCAAAAGGGTTTTGCCGGCTCCCAGTGTTTTGTTTTCGGTGGGAAACGTGTCCAAGTGGCTCTTTGAGTGTTTTGGGTTGCCTACCCGTCCTATTACAACCAACCTTGAAGAATACTCTGAGATATTGTTATGGCTAACTAGTCCCCATGTACATTCTTCCCCCTCCCTCAAGCACCATCTAATTCTAATTCTAAAAGTAATACACAGGTTAAATAGAAAATATCTGCATCTTCATATAGTGTCAAGCAAGAACATCCGATGTTAGCAGCGTTGACATCCAGCCCCCCTTACAAAAAGGACAAAAGCATATGTTAGGGACTATTTTTCGGTTTGTTGGGGTGTTTTGCATAAAACCTTTTGATGAGTCTGTCAGCTTTCACCTCGCTGGATTTCACCCAGGTGGCTTCAGACAACAGTTATCCCTTCCATTGTACTAGGTACTGCAATTTCCCTTTAAAAATTCTAGAGTCAAGAATACATTTCACTTCATAGTGGGTCTGTCCCGTAACTACGAGGGGCCCAGGTGCCTTCTTCAGGGGAGGTCTTAAAGTGGAGCCCCGATAAGGTTTCAACAAGCTGCAGTGGAAAACAGGGTGAATTCTACCTAAAAGTCTAGGGAGTTTTAGTTCTACGGTGACTGGATTGATGATCCTTACGATAGGAAAAGGCCCCAAGAATTTCGGTCCTAACTTCTTACTGGGTAATTTGAGGCATAAATATTTAGTCGACAGATAAACCTTTTCCCCAACTTGGAACATTCTTTGGGGAGCCCTCTTTTTATCAGCCTGCTTTTTATAGGTTTCAAAAGTCTTTTTTAAAGCAGTTTTCGTGTTTCTCCAAACTTCTTCCCATCCCCTCACCCATTGGTCAAGTGTTTGGGAAGCGGATGGCACCTGAGGGTATTCAGGTATTGGACCGAACTCTTTTCCTGTGGCTACTCTGAAAGGTGTGTAGCCGGTGCTGCTGTGCACAGAATTATTGTACACCACCTCTGCAAAAGCGAGGTTAGTCCAGTTTGTCTGTTGGTAGGAAACGTAGCATCTGAGATATTGCTCCACCATTTTGTTAGCGGATTCTGCAGCCCCATTGGTGGCCGGATGAAAAGCAGATGATAAACCTTGAGATGATCCAATTAATTTAAGAAAACTCCTCCAAAACTTTGCTGTGAATTGCACCCCCGTCCGAAATTATTCGCTTAGGGGCGCCATGCAGCCGGTAGATATGTTTCAGGAACAATTTGGTCAGTTGTTGGGCAGATGGGAGTCCTTTGCAGGCAATGAAATGAGCCTGCTTCGAGAACAGGTCTATCACAGTCCAGATGACAGTATTTCCTCTACTTTCAGGTAGGTCTACTATAAAGTCCATAGCTATTTCTTCCCATGGTTGAGAAGGGTCTGCCACCGGGTGCAGTAACCCGGGGGTTTTCCCTGGGATTCTTTTCATTGTGGCACATACAGTACAACTTTTACATAGTTTTCCACATCCCGTTTCAGCCCCGGCCACCAAAATTGCCAGCGGGTGAGGTGTAGGGTTTTCAAATATCCAAAATGTCGAGCTTGTTTCACATCATGGCTATGTTTGAGAGCATTAAGATGGAGGGCTTCAGGCAAATATAGTTTCCCCCCTTTGCAAGCCAAGCCATCCCTGCATGTTAGGGAGGTTTGACTATCTTTGAACCACTGATCGGTGAGGAGCTCTTGTTTTATTTTCTTTACCCCAGGGTCATCAGGATTAGGGACTCTGCGAGGCATGAGTTGAGTGGCAGGTTGTGGACTGGGGATAATTGCCTCATTAACCTCTTCATGTTCACTTTTGTACTGGGGCAATTTCAATAGCGCATCAGCTAGGAAGTTTTTTCCTCCTGGTATGTACTTTAGAGTGAAGTTGAGACTTCCGGTTCCGGGTTGCGGCGCTCCTAGTCATACGAAGAGACGCGTCTCCTCGTCGGCTACCCTCCCTCCACCCGTAGACCCTTATGCAGGTCTAAAGTCGCCCTGGAGAGTGCGACTTCTGTTGAAGAGGCTTCGCTCAGCTGTGGAGGAGCAGTGGCTCCTCCAGCTGTCCGGGCCAAACTCTGAGGGCCGACGGAGAAGAAGATCAGCCAGTAAAATGGCTGATCACTTAGCCGCTAGAAACCGCAAGTCAAAGAACAGCTAAGCTTGAAAACCCACCGTGGTGAATCCGGGTGAGATCTTCTTTTTGTTCCTCTTTTTATGCCTTTTTGCTTTTTTTTTCCTGTAAGAGCCCTGTTGGAATTATTTCCCTAGCTTGGAAAGGCAGCTTCTACATGTTTGGGAAGGCGACAAAAGAATAGAACAAAGCTTTAAAGACTACGTTTATATATATATATATATGTTTTAGGGTACTGTAAAAAATTTTTTCCTAAGAATTCTACTATCAGTCTATGCTGTTGTGCCTTTTTTTGAGTATTTCTTCCTCCACCTTTTCCTGAAAAAATAGAAAAAAGGGAAAAGGGAAAAAAATGACTTTTGAAAAAGATTTCTTAGCTCACTGAGGACATCTACTGGTTAAAAGCTAATATTGTAATTGGAAAGGAGATGGTTTTGGCCTTCAAACTGTTCTTTAAGAGAAAGATAATTTGATGTAGCTGAACAATTTTTAAAATGGAGTTGCACTCACATTTAAATTGTAAACTTATTCTGGAAAAGATCTATGAGGCTAAAGAAGAAATGTGTGTTACAATGAAAGAGCTCACTACAGAATTAAGAGCCAGAATCTCTCCTTCAAACTTCAAAATTGACTTTCAGACTACACCTGATTCTTCTATAAAACAGATTACACAAGAAGAGGACTTAACTGAGAATAAAGAGAAATTGATTTTGCCTTATAAGCAATTCACTTATGGTTCTGAGGACCAGAAAAAGCAAAGACTGAGAGTTGAAATGTTAAAGCAACGAGACTTTATGGTTAAGAGAATCAGAGGGCCAATGCAGAGGCCAAGATGGTTCTCACTGATCCAAATGATACTACAAGCAATAAAGAGAGACTTATCAGCTGGAAGGGAAGCTCTGCTATGGAAACCTATTTGGCACAAGAAGAAACCCAGAATAAGACTGGAAAAAAAAGTTAAAGTTTTATGTAATGGACTAAAGGCAACCTAGAATTATGGACTGATTTAAGGACTAAGATTATGAGTTAGATGTAAGAGAAACGGGTGACTAATGGAAGATACATAAAGTTTATCTATATGAAAATTACTATTTCTAACAAGATGATTTATTTGTTTGATGTTCAATGAATTGAAATAACTTAAGGTTTGATGCTATCTTGTCAGCTTAAAGAGATTGATTGATGGATTAGATAGCTCTAGGATAGATCAATATTTTAGCTTAAAAGGAGATATTCTTAGGTAATGGATTAAAGGTAATCTAGAATTATGGGTTGATTTTAGGATTAAAATTGTGAGTTAGAAGTAAGAGAAAAAGGGGTGATTAATGGAATATATATTAAATTAAGAGTGTGTTCTTTTTTCTTTTTTAGGACGATAGGGTTACTTGTAAGAAAATTATTATGTAGAGTTAATCTAATAAGATGATTTGTTTGTTTGATAACATGGATGTTATTAGTTATGACAATTAATTGGATGTAATTTGAATTCTGTTTAATGGATCGAAATGACTTAAGGTCTGATTTTCTTTTGTCAGCTTAAAGAGATTGATTAATTGATGGACTAGATACATATAGGATAGATTAATATATTTTAATTAAGAGATATTAGTGGAAGAAGAATTAAATAAGATTTATGATAAAATCAAGGAACTAGAATATATTTGGAAGGGATACCCAAATTGATAAGGCTTGTACCTAAAGTTAATTTGATTATGGTAGTGTAAATTTCTAAAGCTTTAAAAACAGGTATAGGTTGAATAAATTTAAGCTAGAATTGGACTATTTTAAATAAATTATGTCACCTAAGGGAAAAAGAGAGGGAATACTAGATGTATTGATTGAATTATGTATATATGTTTTGTTTTTGGATGTTTGTCTACCCTAACACCACGGTGTGCCTTGAGCACTTTGTTTTAAAAACTAAACAACCAATAAAATTTCTTTTAAAAAAAAGAGTGAAGTTGAAACGGTTAAAGTACTGTGCCCACTGTACTTGGTTTCGGGACAATTTGCGCAGAGTTTTCAGTGCCTCTAGGTTTTTGTGATCTGTCCATACTTCAACAGGCACCTTGCTCCCTTCTAGATAGTGTTGCCAGTTTAATAGCCCCCAATCGCGAAGGCCTCTTTCTCCCAGATTGCCCATCTCCGCTCACTTTCAGTAAATTTTTTAGAAGTGTAGGCGCAGGGTTGCAGGACCCCACTTTTGTTCTTTTGCAGTAATACAGCTCCAACTGCCACATCGCTGGTGTTGGCTTGAATTACAAAGGGCTCCCCTGGGCAGGGGTGCTTTAGGACTGGTTCAGCAGCAAATAGTCTCTTTAAATTCTCAGAACTGTTTGACAGCCCATCATCCATGCTAGTGGTTGGCCCGGTCGTGGCTTTCCTCCTCCTTTGCCTGTTTTGAGTAATTCTGTAAGGGGTAGGGCAATCTCGGCAAAAGAGGGGATGAATTGACGATAGATGTTGGCAAAACCTAGAAAGCTCTGGAGCTGTTTGAGAGTCTTTGGGGGCTGCCATTTGATTATAGCTTTCACCTTGGCTGGATCCATTTCAATGCCCTCATTGGAAATTCTGTAGCCAAGATAATCTAATCAGGTCTGGTGAAATTCACATTTTGACAATTTGGCATAAATTTGGCATTCAATAGTTTCTTTAACACTTCTCTCACCAGTTTTATGTGATCAGTCATATTCGTGCTGTATATCAGGGTGTCATCAAGGTACACCATAACCTCTTTGTATAAGTGATCACGTAGGGTCTCATTAATTAACTGCATGAATACGGCTGGGGCCCCCTGTAGTCCAAATGGCATGACTTTGAACTGATAGCTCCCCATAGGGCAGCTGAAGGCAGTTTTCCACTCGTCTCCCTCCTTTATTCTCACCCGGTAGTATGCCTCTCTCAGGTCTAATTTAGTAAAGATGCTCCCCTTAGCCAGGTGGGTAAGTCTTTCAGGAGGGGGAGGGGGTATTTATTTTCCACACTCACTGCGTTCAGACCTTTATAATCGATGCAAAGACAAAGAGACCCATCTTTTTTTCTTTAAATAACACAGGGGCTCCCACGGTAGATGTGGCCCGTTCAATGAACCCCCTCGCTAGGTTTTTGTTCTTGTATCACTGCATCTCCTCCATTTCGAGGGGGGACATAGCGTTCATTCTCGGGCGTGGGAGTTTGGCTCCTGGCACCAGTTCGATAGAGCAGTCATTGGGTCTGTGAGGAGGCAAGGCATCGCATTCCTTTTCATGAAATGCCTCCGCTAGGTCCCGGTATTCGCTGGGGATGAGTGGTTCGCCTGGTGACGGTGAGGCAGCCACATGCGCTCACTCATTAGGTGGCCTAAAGTGTTCCGCAATGTCTGTTGAATCGGGGGGGGGGGGGGGTTAGGCCCTATTGGTAGCCTCACAGTCCTTATTCCTTTCTCCCACCAGATAAACGGCTTCCATTTATCCAACCAGGCTAGCCCTAGGATCACCGCCTCAGTCATTTTTGGAGCCACCAGGAAGCGAATAAACTCCCAATGCTCACCTATTTCTAGACGTAGGGGCTCAGTTAATTGTGTGACAAGAGTCCCTCCCAACAGGGAGCCATCGGCTTGCTCAAACCTCATGGGCTTGGACAGCAATTTTGCTCGTATACCCAATTTCATGGCAAATGGCAAGCTAATACATCAGGAGCATCCAGAATCAACTAGCACTTTTAAATCTGCCTGTGCTCCCGACTTAGGGATTATTAGTTTTGCAGGCAGTGAAAAAGGTGGGACGTGTCAACTCACCATCGGGTCGTTCTCTCCTTTGTCGTCGCTGTCGAAAGAGGGTAGAGCGGGGGTGGATCCAGCCTTAGTCCCAACGTCCTCCTGTGTGGGGAATGTGACTTGGGCAACCAGTTCCTGTGTGATCCAGTTAGATTTTTCTCTCGTTGGCTGCTGATCAGGTTTCTTCCTCGCTGCAGGTCCCGGTCTACTCTGCTGTTGGGGGTAGGGAACTGGGCAGTTCGCTGCTCGATGTCCCTGCTGTCCGCATCGGAAGCACTTGATTGGCGGGCCTGCAGGTGGCCTGGGCCTTTCAGCAGCCATAGCCGTTGGAGGTTTTCGGGGGGGTTGTCATCTGGGTCGCTCTGGTTTTGGCTCGGTTTCAGGTGGGGGAGGCTTCTTATAGCGGGCAAGCTGAATGACTAGCTTTGCCGCTGCCTGGTACCATTCTTGCAGCTGATCAGGTACTGCTTGATAGATGCAGGCCTGAGAGAGATGGTCGTCTAACCCCTCAATGAAGTGATAGATTAGGGATTGCTCAGGCCACCCCTCTATTCTACCTGCTATCTTGCGAAACTCTTGCATGTACTCCAGGGCAGGCCTGCCGGCTTGTTTTATCTTATGGATTTGTTCTTCTGCTTTGAGGGCAATGGATGGGTCCTCAAATCTTTCTCTCAGTCCCAGGAGGAAGAGGTGGGGATCCTCCAATTCGGAGGCTTGCTCATTATATAAATTGTTCAGCCATTCGGATGCTTCTCCCTCTAGGCTGGATGCAATCACATCGACCATGGTCCAGGTAGAGATAGGCCCAGCGGTTGAAATGAGAGCGCACTTGGTTGAGGAAAAAAATCAGCTTCTCTGGGTCCCCATCGAAGGCTGCTCTGAAAGGTGGTGCAATTATAAGCTGTTGGGGCCCCCACTGTGGCTGTTGCTGCTGGCCCCATCCTGGCTGCTGGTTCAATGGCTGCTGGGTTCCCCACTGCATTCGTGGCCCGCCCAGTTGCTGCTGGCCCAACCCTGGCTGCTGGTTCAATGGCTGCTAGGCTCCCCACTTCACTTGTGGCCCCCCCAGTTGCTGCTGGCCCCATCCTGACTGCTGATTCAACGGCTGCTGAGCTCCCCACTGTCGGTGTGGCACCCCCAGTTGCAGCTGGCCCCACCCTGGCTGTTGCCGTATGACCAGGGGTTGCACGTTTGGGGGCTGTGGCCATCCCCCCTGCTGTGGTTGCAATACCGGTAGTACTGGACTCTCGAGTTGTTGGAGGTCTTCCAAAGGTTGCTGCCTGGGTGGGGGCTGCTGCTGTCTTCTCTGTTGTTGGCCTGCGGGGGCTGGTGGCGCCCTCTGCTGCTGCAGGCCCCTCAATGGTTGCTGGGTGAGTGGGGGTTGCAGTGGTCTTCTCTGCTGTTGGACTGCAGGGGCTGGTGGCGCCCTCTGATGCTGCAGGCCCCTCAATGGTTGTTGTATGAGTGGGGGTTGTTGCTGGACCGCCCTCATTTGTGGGCCCACCAGCTGTTGCTCTCCTGGCTTCTGCACCACCCCAAGCTGTTGCAAGGCCTCTATTAGCTGATGGAAGCTCAGAGGTTGCTGACCTTCCACCTGCGGGGGCTGCCAAATTCCCCATTGCTGCAGGGGGCCCAGGCTGGGGTTCCCTCTCTCTGTGGGGCTGGAGACCCTGGGAGGAGACTCCAGGGTCTGGAAGGCTGTTTGATCTGCGAGGGAGGGGCTGGAGGACTCTCTCAGCAGGAGTTGCTCTCCGCTTCTCACTTCTAACTCTTCAAATCTTTCTGCCAAATATTCTACTGACTACGAGCTGCAGACAGATATTTCCACTCACCCGAGTCTTTGGTGGCAGAGGGTCTGGCAGCTCTCCACCGATCTGGGGGGTTGCAATATGCAAGAATCCCTCTGTTGTAGCTCCACCTCATATGCTTTTGTAGCCCTTGAGGGTGGCAAGGCTGTTTCGAAGCCTCTGGAGCAGTGGTTCTCAACCTTTCTAATGCCGTGACCCCATAATACAGTTCCCCGTGTTGTGGTGACCCCCAGGGGGGTGGCCAAGTGGGTGTGGCCACCAAGTGGGCGTGGCCACCAAGTGGGCATGGCCACCATGTTGTGGTGACCCCCAACCATAAAATTATTTTAGTTTCTTTTTCATAACTGTAATTTTGCTACTGTTCTGAATCGCAATGTAAATATGTGATATGCAGGATATATTTGCATTGAACATAATTAAAGCATAGTGATTAATCACAAAAACAATATGTAATTATATATTGTTAAATATTTATTTTTAATTACAAAACAATGAAATTTTGTGTTGAAGCATGGTATAGGATGGGTAACAGTCTTAATATAACAACAGTAAACTACATTGCTACATTTTTCAACAGTATGCGTAAAAAGCCAACATCAGTGTGAAGGTTGAGGTTGCTTACTTTTCACCAGATCAGAAATTCTCGGGGCAGTCTTTCCAAGAGCACACCGAAGATCATCTTCCACAACAAGTCTATTTCTGTATTTAGACTTGATAACCAACAAGCTGGAAAACCCTGTTTCACAAAGATATGTTGTTGGAAATGGAAGAAGGCGCAACACAGTCTCAGACAGAACAGGATATGACTGCAAACATTTGATCCAGAACTTTGTAACTGGCATTGTGGAGAAATCAGTTTTCACTGCATCACTGTTAATAAGTTCAATGAACTCCTCTTGTGCTGTCTCAGGAACATTTTCAACGTTGACTGTGAATGGGCTTCTGGCAAGTGCAAATGGGGTGTCAGGTAGATTTGGAAAGTACGATGAGGTTTCATCTGCAAGCATGCGCAGGTGTTCTTTAACAGATTTTATCAATGTAATCCTGTTGTCTGGTTCAATGTCATGTTCCTCAAAGAAAGCAGATAAGGTAGGCAACATGAAAATTTTATTTTCATCCAATTTTTTTTGCCAAAGCTGCAGTTTCATTTGGAATGATCGGATCTTTTCAGACAAATCAAGGCACGTTGCATTTGGTCCTTGCAGTGATAAATTTAACTCATTCAAGATGGCAAAGATGTCAACCAAGTAAGCTATTCTCTGCAGTTCGCTGTTATCGCTGAAAATAGCTTCAAACTGTGGTCTTTCTTTCTGAATAAAAAACGTTTTGAGTTCATCACGAAGCTCAAAAACACGTTTTAAAACTTTTCCTTTCGACAACCATCTCACTTCAGTGTGAAATAGCAGAGCATTGTTTGGCGCATCCAACTCGTTGCACAGTTGTGAAAACAATCTTATGTTTAAGCTGCTTGCCTTTACAAAGTTGACACAATTTATGACGCTTTTCATTACTTCTCGTAATTCTTGTGGCAGCGTCTTTGTTGCTAATATTTGCCGATGAATCATACAGTGAGTTCCGATGACTTTTGGTGACTCATTCCGTACCAAACGTTGAAATCCAGATCTACATCCTAGCATAGCTGGAGCACCATCTGTGCAAACACCACAAACCTTTTCCCAAGATATGTTATGCTCTTTCAGAAATGAACCAACTTTGTCAAAAACATCACGTGCAGTAGTTGTTGTTTCAAGAGGTTTGCAAAACAGAAACTCGTCTTTAAAGTCACCATCGTAAATATACCTCACGTAAACCAGTAACTGGGAACAGTTTGCAACGTCTGTAGATTCATCAAGCTGGATACTAAATATTGGAAGTGGAGCAGATTTAATTTCTTGGATTACCTGATCAAGAATATCAGCAGACATGTCATCTATTCTTCTGCGGATAGTGTCATTGGACAAGGAAACTGCATTCAATTTTGTCACAGATTCATCTCCGATCATAACTCGAACAAGGTCTTTGGCCGCTGGCAACAGTAACTCCTCTGCAATAGTGTGAGGCTTCATGGCTCTGGCGATTCTGAGTGCCACCAAATATGACCCTTCAACGGCCGCTACATTTTGTCTGTGGTACTTGCCACCAGTGTCAAGTCTGCCTTTCTTCAGTCCATCAGCTTTTGCTCTGAAATAGTTTGTGTCCTTGCCAGCATAGCTTGGATGCTTGCTTTCAAAATGTCGTTTAAGTTTGTTAGGCTTCATCGATTCTGCTGATAAAACTTCGGAACAAAGTACACACCACGGTTTCTCGATTCCCGCTGTATATATAGACGTGAAGCCATATTGTAGGAAATCCTCACTATATTTCCTTTTCCTGATGTTCTTCAGATCCATTGTCTTGAATGGTTTGCTGGTAAAAATATGTAACAATAGCTTCAATAATACAAAACATGACACATGGCATAGTTCAGTCAAAACAGTTCATTAAAGTTTCCTATGATTTACCATTCTCTGTGTTGTTCCATTTACAAACCCAGTGTTTCTCAACCTTGACAATTTTATGGCATGTGGACTTCAACTCCCAGAACTTCACAGCCAGCAATCACCAACTCCATGGGAGGAGTTTTACTCCTTTGGTGGAAAATCAACTCAACTATCCTGGGAAAGAAACCAGGCTCATGCAATTCAGATTTTTAGCCAGAGATCTGAGACCATGAGAAAACACAAGTCCATATTTAGGTGGCCACATAACTGAGTATTCATCATGATTTGGGAGCCCAAGATGCACCACCCAATCTCAGGAAGTGTAGGCAGAATCTGCCCAATATATAGACATATATATGTACTGGAATTGAAAAAATGTTGAGTTTTTAGACTGGAACTTTGAAGTGCTTAAATTAATTAGGTGATTTTTGTGTATAATAATATGATCTGATAAGGTATGATAATTATTTGGATGTAATTTGAAGTTTGTGTAATGAATTGAAAGAAGTAAGGTTTAACATTGTTTCTTTTTTTAACTAAGTTAGTTATTATTGGAAGAAGATATAAATGAGACTGGTGATTAAAAGAGGGATGAGAGAGATTAAGAACTTGAACATATCTGGAAGAGATATTTGAAGTGATAATCTGTTGAAGTAAAACAATATTTGATTATGGAAATTGTAAATTGATAAAGTCTTAAAACAGGTTTAGTAGTAACAGAAACTTAAATTAGAAATGGAATACCGTATTTTCGGGCGTATAAGATGACCCCCAACTTTTGAGAAGATTTTCAGGGTTTAGGATTCTAAACCCTGAAAATCTTCTCAAAAGTTGGGGGTCGTCTTATAGGCCGGAAAATACGGTATTTCCTAGTTTGATGTTACCTAGTTTGGTAATGAAACATCTGCAAGAAAACACAGAGATCACCAAACCACAAACCAGAAGTCATAGGCAGCACATTGCAGAAGTTACCAAAACTGTATCAAAGATCTGTATCTCCAGATCACCAGTTGATAGCATCAGTTGAGGCAAATTCTAATCCACACATCAAGAGGGCATCCAGGTGAAGAAGATTCATTCAGGAGGAAAGGAAAGCAGACTGACACCATTTGACTGCACAATCAGCTCAGCTAGTTGACTGGCTCCCTCCCAACCCCTTACTGATCTCAGACACTGATTCTGGGCCAAACACAAGGCAAGCAAAATGCCATCAACATACTGATGCCACCTCCTTCCAAAGTCCAAGCTGATTTCTTTGAGCATTTGTTTGTACTTGGAAAAAAGCAGAGTAGAGGAATATTTTTTAAGTGGATCTGAGTCAGTGGGAGACAATGGAAGGTTGCAGGACCAATTCTGGGTATCTGCAGCTCTGTATCTGGTGGACATGGCCACCCCCAAATGACACAGGTTGTAATTAGAAAAAAAAAGCATTTCTCTGGATGTTTCTAGGAAAACTACAAAGGTGACTGGAATTACTTTTAAAATAGTCAAGAGTCTCAACCTAAGCCAAGATTTACCGATGAAAAAGTTGCCAAGTGTAAACCATGCACCACAAGCTTCTTTTGGAAGAGAACAAAGTCAAAACAAAAAAAGAAAGCCCTTTAAAACAAGCCTTCAGACCAGAAAGGATTTTATCACTATGCTTAAAAAATAAAAATCCATTAGTAATACTATATCACTGTTGCTTTATGCCGAACCAGGCACCTGATGAACTCTGGCAAGACCAATCAACTGTGTGTAAACATCTTGAAGGCTTTGGGATGTTGAAAGGGGTGATTTAAAAACCACACCAAGTCTCTGTATCAAGGGCCAGTTTTCCCACCATGAGGCAAACGCTTCTTACCACCCACCTAGAAGAAGCCCACCAGTAGCAATTTCCAAAACGCCCAGTGTGCCGGCTACGCATTCTGCCAGGAGCCTAAAGATCGGCGTTCAAGAAAACCCACATGATAGATGAGCTCTCCCGTGTGGACATCCCAGCTTGCAAATCATCCACGCCGTTCAACCCAAGACCGACGGGCCGTGCCCCCTCTCAACTTCTGAAGGCAACAACACCCTCCTCTGCCACCCAGAACCCAAGCTCTTTCCCAGGGAGACCAAAGTCTGCTTAACCAGCTGCAGGAGCAGAGCACACACAGTGTCCTCAGCTGCCCCTCCAGCCTACTTCGCCGGCTTGCCCTTTGCCAACCAGGCGCTCCAGGTCCTACAGGTGATACCTCCCGGTAACAAGGGGGGACCTTAATTTCTCCAGATGCCACAATCTGCAGGCAGTCGGTTACAAGGAGCAGAGCACGAACAGCGCTGAATGGAGAAAAGCGAGCGGTGAGTGGAGCGTGCGAAGGGGATGTGACCAGGGCAGCAGGCGGAGGGGAGAGTCGGCTCCGGAGGCGGGGGTGGCGCTCAGAAGTGAGGGAGGGGGCGGTGGCGAGATGAGCCTGAAACAGAAGTCTGGAGAACGCAGCAGGCGGCGAGGGGAGAGGCCGGAACAAAGAGAGAAGCGGCTGGGAAGCTGGAGAAGCGGGGAAGCTTCCTACAAGGGAAGTCAATGGGGAAGCTCCCCCTGCTTTTTTGCCTACCCATGGCCATTCGATTGCACTGTTTAGGTAAGGAAATATCTCACCCTTGCACTGATTTCTACGATACGATGCAAAAAAAAAAAAAAAACCCTTGCCTTGGCATGTTGGTGTGCCTTTGCCCTTCTGACCCTAGGAGAAGTCGGCTTGCAAACTTGTTTGCGGTCGGTTTCTCAGTTTGGGAGATTGCGTGCGCGTGCAGCTATTCTTTGTCTTGCCGTCCCCACTTTGGAGCAAATTGTGGCCTGTTGTCAAGCAGCGATACCTGCGACAGAACACCCACCATGCAGTACAAAAACGGTACGCTTTTTGTCCGCTTTATTGGATAAGAGGGGGAAGCCATTCTCTGGCGGGATGTTCACAGAGTGCGCGCTTGTTGCACATGCCTTGTTTCTTTCACGATTGGTTGCTGCATTTTGCTGTACGGAACTCTTGTTCCGCAAAGGCTTGCATGGAGAAGCAGTGGCTGCTTCCTTTGCAGCCAGCCAGGCTAAAAAACCTGGGAGTCCCACCATTTTTCTGCAAGCAACGGACAAAATCCTTCTCACCTGGAACCTACAAATTCGGGACACGTTTAGCACAATAGGAAATAGTGAGAAATTGACGCACAAAAGTAATTTGGGGGTGATGTTGCTTTGCGATCCTTGACGCTTAGAGAGATAAGTAAGCAAGGATTTTTGATTCATTTGTTTAACAAAACGAACTACAAACTTAAGCTCCACTGAAATAATTAGAGAGTACGCCGGAAAATACGGTAAGAGGAAGCTCAGCAGTAGGCCAGAGAGGAAACTTACTGCTTTTGGTTGTTTCTCTCTTGCTTTCTGCTGCTTGCTCTCTCTCGCTTTCTGCCGCTTGTCCTCTGTATTGCTTTCCGCCACGTGCTCTGAAACTGAAACTTCCTAACTTTATATAGAAAAAAGCTGCGCATGCGCAAAGAGGAGGAAGGCAGGAACAGCACTTTTGAAAGCCAATAAGAGGGAGTAGGACAGCTAGGGAAAAGGGAAAAAAAATGGAGGACAGCGTGGTTTGGCGACCCTCGTGAAATGGTCGATCAACCCCAAATGGGGTCACGACCCCATAGGTTGAGAACCGCTGCTCTACTGAGATATTGTTATGGCTAACTATGCACATTCTTCCCCCCTCCCCTCCAGCACCATCTAATTCTTACTCTAAAAGTAATACACAGGTTAAATAGAAAATATCTGCATCTTCATATATTGTAAAGCAAGAACATCCGATGTTAGCAGCATTGACACCTTTAAAGATTCCTCTTTACCAAGAAATTCTATGTGTCAATGGAGATTCTCAGTCATCCAGGTCATAGTTGTCCCAAAGGTGCTTTTTCAAAAGGCAACTGGACTTTGTTTTTCCTTGAAGATGTTTTGCTTCTCATCCAAGAAGCTTCTTCAACGAAGTCCAGTTGCCTTTTGAAAATCACCTTTGAGACAAGAAATTCAATGGTTTCCTTTTTGTTATCTATTTTCAGCTTTGCCTCCTTGTTTTTTACTGGAGAGATTTTTCCCTTTTAGAAAAGATGAAGTGTTCACCTTCTCAGGCATGGGATAATTTAACCAACAGAAACCAGCCATGCACAAACAAATAAATGAACCACCCAGCTTAGATACAAATTTGCATGGGGCTTATGGAAAAAGAATGAAGAAGTGAAGCCTTGCATTCTGGGAAACCTTAGCTGGCATTGCATTATCTAATGGCCGTGCATTCTTGCTCCAGAAATTGTGTAATACTATGACACTAAAGCATTGAGGTCTTCTTTAAAATTATCTGCTAGAGGCAGTTAGGAATCTAGCGAATTCCAAGCAGCCATCTAAAGAATAATATTTTGGGGAAACTGAACAAAAGATGTTTCCTTATATTATTTTGGTGCATGAAGTTTTGCTGACCATGAAAAGCAAGGAGGTGAGGAGAGAGAATGATTACACCATGTAGTATGAACCAGTGAATAGCTGTAGTAGAATGTAGAAAGTCCAAGAAAATGGGAACAACCACTAGCAAGCCACATTTTAAAGGTGCAAGACACAGAAAAAACTATTAAGAGGAAGTGGACTGCAAATGAAGTAGTAACGGGGAACAAATGAAGTTCCCTTCTTACGTTCAACTCCTGCTTTTCTACACAATGGAAGTTGTAACACTTCCATGGAGGCCTTTTACAGGGAATACATACAGCTGCACCATGCATTCAATTCCTGGCCTAGGCCTTTGCTGGTCAAGAGTCATAAAACCATGAGTTATGGAAATTGTACATATACAGTAACTGGACATCCTCTCATTTACTGTATAAGAGACTCTAAGGTCAATAGATACAGTACCTAAAGCAAAACATGTTGATCGGTTCTAGAGACTATGTGAATACTCACCTGTATGGGTACGCTGATGTGCTTTCAGATGTGAACTTTTCGTATAAACCTTCCGGCACCCATTGAAGTGACATTGATGAACCCGCTTCCTCCCATCAGGAGAGGCATCTCCACTAGCCAGAGTACCCTTTTCCACAGTCTTTCCACCAGTACCGGTACGGATTTTGCCAGGTGAATGCAATTCACTGGGGGCACAATTCCATTGTTGAGAAGATGGTTCCTTGCCCAGCTCAGGGGAAGAAGGAGGAGTAGATGTGACAGATGAACTCAAGTTTCCAGCACTGGCTAAGCCTAAGTCACCACTTATGAGATCCGAGGTAAATTTTGTTGTAGGAGAAAGTTCCTCGGAACTGTCTGAAGTTTCACTACTGATATCAGAATTCAAACTGTTAGTCTCTAAACTCTGGCTATTAAGGTTGGCCTCCTTTGGAGTACTTGCTGTCTTTAGTTCAGATTCCTCCTTTTTCTCTCGTGCCAAAATAATTTTGGTCCACAAATCCTCCTGATTGTCAAATTTTATCTCAGAGGCAGACATGTAGCAGGGCTCACTCTGAAGATATCGCTCCAACTCTAAGCGAGTCTATAGAATTACAAATACATATTTTTTTTAAAAATCATTCACTCACAGAACATTCTGAAAAAATTAGCAGGAAGCCACACACACTCAAAAGATGGAGAGTTTATTTCTAATTGCTAGGGTGCTTCAAAGTTAAAGGCTACTCAAGTTCCAAATGATGAATGTTCCAAGAAAACAGTATACTTCTCATGAACTTGTCAAGAATGCATAGTCGACTTCCGGTGGTTTAGCGTCGGTGATGGCGGCTACTTTGTAGCCGTCCTCCTGGGAAAGCGTTAGAACCGCAGAGAACAGCAGGCACCAGCTGTTCCGCGGCTCAAAACCTCCCTCCCGGGCAAAGGGGGGGAGGGGAGTATCACCTGAATAGAGGTAGAGCCTCTTGGACCCCCCAGGAAGTTTTCTTTGGGGGGTGAAAAGAGTGCTCCCTCGGAGTTCGGGTTGCCTCCGCCTCCCAGCTGTCTTTGTCCCTTGGGGACAAAGCAAGACGCCGCTCCCACCTCCGCGCTTAAAGAGACCGGGTGAGTTACTTTTAAAAGCAGACAGAGTTGGATAAAGGATTTTTTTATTGGATTTTATTTGGACTTTAGTTTGAAAGGTTGATTTTTATTTCCCTTCTTTTTTCTCTTTTTTTTCTTTTTGTGAGAGTGAAAGTAAAATGGTGATCGGAAAGATTTTTTTTTTTTTAAAAAAAAGCGAGTGAAATGGAATGTAATGGACTAGATTGTTCTTTTTTTAAAAAAAATTTTCTTAAGGTGGATTTGTGTTTTGGGAAGATTCTTTTTTGTTAAACTCTCTTTTGCTATCTTTTTTTTCTTTTAAGGGATTTTTTTTGTATTTATTTTCTTTTTTAAAGAAGGAGGAAAGAAGAAACAAAACTTTTTCTTTTTGAAAATGGTTCTTAACTTTTTTCCTTTTATTATAATGATCCCCTTTTGAAGGAGTTTTTGATTTTTTGGAGTTAATCTCTCTTTTTTTTGCTTAACTTTTCTTTCCCTCCCCTTTTTTTTTTGGTAATTTTTAAGAAGGAGTAAAGATTTTTTAAGATGGCTCCAAAGCGTCCAGTAATTCCCACAGCTCCTAAGGTGGTTTCTTCTTCGGTGATATCATCAGTGCAACAATCTAAATTAACAGCTTCACCCTCTCCTTTGGCACAGTTATTAACGGTAAAGGATTTGCAAGACATAATGGGAAATGCTATATCTCAAATCAGGGGAGAAGTGAAAGAGATTTTAGCAGAAAATAATAGGATACTGAGGCAAGATATAGTTTTGGCTTTAAAAGGAGTTGCCTCTGTTCTTGAAAAGTTGAACTTTCGTGTAGAAGAGGTAGCAGAGAAAGTGGAGCTGTTGGAGGGAAAATTTGAAGGCATGGAAAAAGAGATGGAAAATTTTCAAGATGAGATTCTTATGTTTCAATATAGAGAAATGGAATATGCTTTAAGAATTAGAGGCTTGAGAGAGTCTTTGCAAGGAGATCTGAGAGAGATGGTTGCAAATGACTTTGCTGTGATTCTGGATAGAGAAAAAGAGGAAATATTTAGTGCAATTGAAAAAACATTTAGAGTTAACTCTGTGGTGGCAAAGCAAAGAAATCTGCCAAGAGATGTGGTGATTTATTTTGGGAAAAGATCCCTGCGCAATGAAATTATACAAGCTTTTTACAATAAGAGGTTTCAGATTGCTTCACAAGACGTTATAATTTTAAAGGAGATCCCATCTAAAATTTTAAGAAGAAGAAAGGAGTTTGCATTTTTAGCAGATGAACTTAAAAAGAGGCAAATGTTGTTCAGATGGGATATCCCGACTGGAATGGTGGTGAACTATCTGGGGACACGTTATAGACTTAATACTGTTTTCAAAGCAAAAGAGTTTTACACTTCGGTCCTGGGGGTATGTTCATCGCCACCTATCGCTTCGGAAGAGAAGAAGGTAGAATTGCAGTCTGAAGAGCCTATATTGATGAAAATTGGGAAATTTCAGACTGAGGGGCCTCAACAAGTTGAGATGAAGGAGCAGAGGATAACTCGTGTATTACATAAACGCAAAGAAAAGGAGCAACAGAAGAAGGAGGTTAAGGAAGCCTCACAAGTATTTGTTTCTGAGTCTGCGGGAGAAGCAAGATCTATAAACTTTTTGGAGCAACCTTTAAGGGCAGAATTCCAAGCACTTCTCTCGAGGTTTTTGGATAAGAGAGATTGATAAAGAATGTATAGATTGTTTTCAGGTTATTGATAGATTACAGTTCACTGTGGATGGAATTGGTTATTGGTAAAGAGGAGAGAAAGATTATGGAGATCGAATGAAAACTTTAGATAAGAAGTTTAAGTTTAGTAATTTAAGGAGTATTCAAAAGAGTATTTTGTTTTAATGGTATAACTATCGTTTATATCAGTGTTTCCCAAACTTGACAATTTTAAGGCATGAGGACTTCAACTCCCAGAATTCCACAGCCAGCAACGCTGGCTGTGGAATTCTGGGAGTTGAAGTCCACATGCCTTAAAATTGTCAAGTTTGGGAAACACTGGTTTATATGTTTATTTTTGTGTTTGATGATAAAGAAAGAGGGAGAGATTAGATTTTATATAATATAAGTATGATATTATGGAGATTGAATGAAAATTTTAGATAGGTAGCGTATGTTTAGATATCTAAGGAGCATTTAAAGGAATATTTTGTTTTAAATATGTATAAGGGAATCTCAATGTTATAAGTAATGTTTATATGTGTGTTTTTGAGGGTGTTTATAAAGAACGATGGATAAATTTTAAATAATATAAGTATGACATTAGAAAATGTTCAGAATATTTTATAATGTGTCTGATGATTGTAATCATAATTTTTTTTTTGCTTTTTATATATTGGTCTTAAAGTATTTTATAATTTGTTTAATTATTGTAATTAATTGTTTATGGTATACAGTGTTTAAAAATTTTTTCTTTTAAGTTGTAACTAAGCCTGTATTCAGCTCTGGGAAGGTTGGGGGAGGGTTGGGGTGGGTTGGGAGGGTTTGGGGAGGGGAATCTCTTTTTTTTGTAAAATTTTAAAAAATTTTCAATAAAAAAAAAAAGAATGCATAGTCAAAAATAACCCAGTTACATCCTCTAACCCAGGGGTCTTCAAACTCGGCCCTTTTACGACTCATGGACTTCAACTCCCAGAATTCCTCAGCCAGGCATGCTGGCTGAGGAATTCTGGGAGTTGAAGTCCATGAGTCATAAAAGGGACGAGTTTGAAGACCCCTGCTCTAGCCATTTCCCTTAGAATTTAACTAAACAGGCATCTTGTAGAAAGATTTCAGTGGGGTTAGCTTTAAGTCTAAATACATTTTATTTAGGTTATTTTATTAATTCCTGTTGACTTGAAGAGAAAAACTCAACCAAACTTCTGCCAGGCAGGCAAATACTATGGTTTGCACTCTAAATTTAAGCCACATGTGTTGTACTGTAGCTGATTTTACATCTTCCCAGCTAAGCCATTTCCTGCACATGAGAACTCAGCCTAAGAGAAGCATTCAAAGAATGTTCTTTTCAAGTATATAGGCATGAGTCAGTCATAAAAGCAGGCATTTCTCACATAGAGAGTAGGAACATTGTCAGCAAAACCCCTGGAATTCTAACAGGACACTGAATGAAGACGACAATGGAAAATTCCAACTTTTAAGGTCCTACTTCTGATTCCAACAAGGGAGAACTTTATCTCCTAGCCAAGAGTGTCTTGGTCACTCCCTTATTTTTTAAAAAATTAGGACTCTGCCAAGAATGTTCATGCATCAAATCTACATGCAACTGGACAGGTTTTAACAAAAATCCTCCACTAAAAGACACCAACAGGGCTTTGAATGGCACAGTCTGCCCCCCCATCCTCCCCCTTTGCTGCTTTAGAAGTAAGGAAGCAATGCAACCATATTGGAGCCATGTCAGTGAAAGGCTGGGCATGCTAATCCTTTGTATTATATTAATCACATTCTAGGCAAAATGGTCAGTCTAGCATGAGCCATATGATTTTCAGCAAGAGTCCTTCCTTCCTCCCACAACTGTGTGAAAGGAAATGCTGCACATGCACACACACCATTTCAGCATAACTTTAATTGGTCATAGTACCCTGTTGACTTCCACATTTCCAAGTTCCCATATTAGACATACCTACTTGGACATAAGCTCCACTAAACTCAGAGAGACTTGCTCTTAGAGCAGAAAATTAAGATTCTTTGTTGCTACACCCGTTTATTGGGGGAGGAGGGGAGCACAGGGTAAGATACAGCAAAATACTCTGATCAATATTTATAGCTCCACTGTAATGGAAGGGTGCCACAATCAGTTTCTTCAACACCTTGCAAAGGTATTGACCAGAAAAGGAAATTTATAGAAATAGGTTTAACACTCAGATTTTAATTTCCCCTATTATGCAAATTAAAGCTGAGGATCAGCTGGGAAGGGGAGGGAGCTAAAATGATTCTGAAAACTACAGAGAGCCAAATCTGGATCTTAGCAAAAATCTCAACACCCCAAGAAAAGTCTCTTAGACCTAGTATTAGCAGGGCTGTCCTAGAAAGGGGGGGGGGGAGAGAAGGGAGAGAGCATATGGGGGGGAAGACCAACCCCCAGGCCTGAAAAGGTTGGTAAAGCTTCAGATTTCAACATCAATAACATATGTCCTTCATTTGCTAACGGCCTAGATTAAAAAAGCTTCTCCCCCTGGGCAGAACTTCCTCAATGAAATTCAAAGGCGATCTTTGCCCGAAGCTTCCCTGAACCGGGAAACTATATTTTTTTTAAAGCGCTGAAGTCATGCTTGTAGTCCCCAACGTTAAACGCCCGAAACGGCTGCAAACATAGCACATCCTCCTTTACCTGTTGCCAGTATTCCTCCAGAGATGGCAAAGCGGAGAAGTAACCAGTGTCGTGAACAATTTGGAGTTCCTGAAAGATGCTACATATTGGAAGTACATCCATGCCTTTCGGGGGGGGGGGGAGACGGGGGCGGACGAAAGTTGCAACAAGAAGCCCTCCGCAAAGGCAACGTCAGATCGCTGGGGGGGTTTCTTCCCGCAGGTCGGAAGAGCGGAGCAAAGTTACGGAGGTCTTGGGCTCCGGGTCTCGGCTGTAATCGCCACGGCAGGTGATTGCGACAGGAACACGACCAGCTATTTAGAAAGTCTCACTTCCTCCTCCTCCTCCTCCAGAGAAAAGACCACCAAATTCAAAGCAAAAAAATCACCCAGTAGAAAGTACTTTGGGGGGGGGGGAATAGCCATCTACCGCTACATATATTGAATTCCTGTTCAGGATTTCAGACGAAGCTATAGAGACATACGTTTTGAAACAATATTTTTAAAAAGTTTCATGCAAAGTTCAACTGCACAGCAATATATCAGGGTTCTTTGGCTCCTCTTTTGGTTGGTTGGCTTTTTGTTTTGCAGTGTCCCCGACGCTGCTGTTGAGACTACTTTCCACTCCTGGGACTCTCCAGAAGATAGTTGCTGAGAAGCCTACTCAATATTTGCAAACATCGAGGTGACTGCAAAAGTTCCCTTTCAAAGCTCTCCTTGACCGCCACCTCTTCCTCCTTCTATTCCTACCTCTTTTCTTCCCCTCCCTTCTGCTGGAAGTCACACTCCCTTTACTCCTCTCCCTCCCCACCACCTCGTGATCCTATTACGCAGGCTCAGAACACTGCCCAATCTGTAACAACAAACTCGTTACACCGCGTTTCAATGATGTCAGAGTAGCCCTATGGCCGCGCATCACGGCTCCTTCTGGCGTGACCGAACCTCTCCGTGACGCCTCACCCCATTGGTCTGATTCGAAATTCGACCCGTCATGATTGACCTTGGGAGCGAGAGGCTATTTTTAGAAGGGTATATAAAGCTGGAAGCTACTCGGAGTGTAAGCTTTTACTTGTTGTTTGTTGTGGGGCTGAAGTTGTACCGAAAGTAACATTGAGAGGCGCTGCTAAACCGAGCATGGAGCGCTGGAGCGTAACTGAAGGTGTTAAGCAACTTGTACAAGCGACAGTAAGTTTTTTTTTTTTTTTTTTAAGGAAATCATGACATCTGGGCTGCAAAAATCCAGACGACTGCTAGATCACAGAAAGAAGATGCGGGGAGATCTTTATCCTGCCATCTACTGGCATTCCGGATTTTGAAAACTGTTAGACACAAAAATAGTCACAAATTGAAATCCACTCTGAGTTACAAATAGAAAAGAAGTTTATTAGACTTCACATCCAAGTCTAAAAAAAATAACGGTTTGCAAAGCGTGGTGGATTCAGGAAGGCAATGCAATATAGCCAAGCACTGAACCACACCCCAAATTCCAAAATCACATATTATTGATGGAAGTTAGCCCCCCCAGAAGGAAATATTAAAAAGGGCAGAAAAATATATTTTTCCTCAAAAGGACTTTTTAAAACCAAACCTGGCCCCAAATCTATCTCTCTGCCCCAAGCAAGAGCTAGGCCCATACAAATGCAGATGTAAAACCATCAGAAAGCTGGAGCCAGAGCAATCAAGAAGACAAAAGAGAAGATCTGCATACCTCACCCAAACTCTAGGAATCAGCCCCATCACCTGGGAAGTAGGATATGATAATAGAATTAAACCACAGATATCAAGGCCTAGACAAACACTCAGAAACAGCCTCAAGGTTCATGCCACAGGAACAGGAAACTTCCAAACAAGGCTAGAGGGGGTATAAAAGCCTACTGCCCCATGTGCTCAGCTCTCTCCTTCTCTCTTCTGCACTTTCCTGAAGAACCATCTTTCTGCAATAAACTGTAACCTTCTTCCCAAAGCAGTCGCCATGTTTGCTTATTTATTCCCGGCTTGGATGAACCAGGATGAAGACTTTACTTCTAACAATCTGGCGACCCACGAAGGGACTTCCAGCTCACCCAGCCACTGGACCGGGCCCGGAAGAGCCATCACCCAGCTGGCAGCGGACACTTTGATCCGCGGGAAAGCCTCCCCGGACCCTGCCCGGTCGGCATCGGGTAGTAAAGGGAGTTCTTGAGTCTTACGCTCGAACAGCTACTGAGAAAGAGGGTAAGTACCACCAATTTTAGATCTATTAGGTTAAAGGGTCTGGGGGAACGAAAGGAAGAATGTATGAGTGTGTGTGTGAGGCATCCTCCTCTTAGAACCAACTGAAGCTCACTCCCTCCGTGTGCCCTCTAGCTGCACCCCAGTCTGCTGCTAGCTCCACTGGAGCCGTGACCGGCAGGATTCGGGAAAGCAAGGGGGGGGCATCGGAGCGTGAGACCTTCTGGTGAGAGAGGAGGACCGAGCGGGCAGAGAAAGAGAGAGAAAACTCTATTCTGGGCAAGTTAGGACCCCTTCCATTAGTAAAAATTTAAGCAGTAGCCCCAAAAAGGGAGCGACCACCTACCTCTGAGAGCAGGTGGAGGTGCCCGCGGACACTGGAGGTCCAGGTGTCCGTAAACGGTGGGGTAAAGCCGGCCGGTCGAAGAGTAGCCTGTACCTTCTGAGGGAAACTGGAAGGTCTCTGCAGACCCCTTTTTGGTCTGAAAACGTGGAGGATCCCTTGGAGGAGCCCACGAACTCTGAGAGGGATCCAGAGAAGCTCCGTGAGTCCCCTTTTTTCCGGACTCACAAAATCGTGGTGGTAGGAAGAAGTCTCACAAGGAGGCTTCTGACGTGTAGTGCCCTTTAGCGGTAAGGAAATCCCGTTATAGAAACATGGGAGGTTCCAATTCAAGGGTAGACGTAGGTTTCCTGGTTGAAAGCTTGCTTGTGGCCTGGGACAGGAATCAGCTTCCTGTCCAGGCCGGGATGAAGAAGAAACGATTAAAGGAATTATGTAAGAAATGGGCTTTGCTTAAAGATGAAAATGGAAGACAAATTTGGCCCGATGGTGGTACTCTAGAAATCAAAACACTAAAAGCACTTAGGTCAAGGATAGAACCAACCCAGCTACCCTACTGGTATTGCTGGGCTGAACTATCCAGACAGAGAAACCCGATTCAAGTCGACTTGAACCCCCAGTCTCCCTTAGATCACCCTGAACCAACCTTCATGGCCCCCTTGTTGAACAGGCCCATACCCGGGCGACCGAGGGGCCAGACAGGACACATTTTAACCCACACCCCTTTCTCCCCGTCCGATTTGGTTATTTGGAAGAAGGATACTGCCACCTTCCGTGCGGACCCCCAGGCCGTTATAGAAACCATAAAGTCTATTGTAGACACCCACAATCCGTCTTGGGCAGACATGACTCAACTACTGCACGTGTTTCTGACCAAAGACGAATTAATGAAACTTTTTGAAAAAACGGAAGAGATCGCCAGGCGTCCCGTAATATCTGCGCCTGGGCAAGTAGCCCCTGCCAAGGTCACCTGGCCACTCAACCGCCCAGACTGGGACTATAATAATCAGAACCACTGGGATGATTATACCAGGGCGAAAACCAATCTAATGGAAGCCCTCCAGGAGATAGGGAAAAAGCCCCTCAATTGGGCTGAATTCCAAAAGACAATGCAAAGGGACAAGGAGACCCCGGATGCCTTCTGGGTCCACCTCTTAGAGGCTGGAACCACGTTCGCACATCTAGACATAAGCTGCCTGAAGGATAAGAACATTCTGGCAGCCGCCTTCGTTAACCAATCTGCGAGCGATATCCGGGGGCACTTCCACAAGATAGTTTCCAACTGGTCCACTTTAGATAACTCAGAGTTGCGCAGGATCGCAAACTTTGTATTTGACCAGAGGGAGAGGTTAGCAGAAGAAGAGACAGAAAGGAAGGAAGCAGAACGAGAAAGGGAGAAAGAGAAAAGACGCAGAACGGAAAGAAGGGAGGACTTGCAAGCTTTTGCCATGATAAATAGGGACAATGGGAAAAGATACCGGAGACCTCCCACAAAGGGAGCAACATGCCGGCGATGTGAGGTCGAGGGAAAGTCCTTCTGCCGGCATTGTTTCCGCTGTGGAGGGGAGGGGCATACCAGGAGACTCTGTGGGGAGGGTCAAAATGGGGAAACCTGGAATCAAGGTCACCCACCAAGACCCCCCTTCCCAAGGGAAGCCCCTCATCATCGGAGTGAGGGAAGGGAACAAAGTACACCCCGTTGGGAACAACTAGAACGCGATCTAGCCTGACTAGAAACTGATTATAAGGCCACATTTCAGGGGCTAGCTATTCCCTTAAAGGGCGGCCCCGATGGAGAGCCCCTGTTGACAATCACTGTAGGGGGGAAGACATATGAATGCCTCATTGATACCGGAGCAACCTCCTCCCTTCTCACAATGGCACCCTTTAAGGATTCAATAGTGCCCGGGGCCAAAGACAATGTAATGGGGGTTGGAGGAAAACTTATCCCAGTTGAATTTACAGATAAATTGAAGGTAGAAGTTGGCCCCTTCTCCTTAGAACACCCGTTTACTGTTTGTCCTCAATCCCCCTTATCCCTCCTAGGTAGGGATTTGCTTTGCAAACTTGGAGCGACTATTAAATGTACTGCAGAAGGGCTCTACTTAGACATCCCAGTCAAACGGGCACATTTTTCCATGGTATGTTCAACCGGCAAGGAGATCCAGCTGCCTATGGATCTCCGAAGCTTGCCAGCCTCTCTGTGGGGTTGGGACCCTACCGAAGTGGGGCTGCTAAAAGCAGCTACCCCGGTTACGATCCAAGTTAAGCCAGGACCACCACCATGTATTCCCCAGTACAAGATACAACTGGAAGCGATAGAACCAATTCAAAAACTGATAACAGCATACCTAGAGCAGGGGGTGCTGCGTAAATGCACTTCCCCTTGCAACACCCCAATCTTTCCGGTTCGAAAGCTAAAGGTAGACAGTGAAGGGAACCCCATTTACCGCTTTGTGCATGATATGAGAGCCGTGAACAATCATATAATACCCAGAGCACCGGTAGTACCAAACCCAGCTACCATAATTACAGAAGTACCAGCGTCAGCCACCTATTTCACAGTAATTGATCTCTGTGCAGCCTTTTTCAGCATCCCTGTGGACCCTGCATCGCAATACCTCTTCGCCTTCACATGGGATAAGCAACAATACGCCTGGACTCGATTGCCGCAGGGCTATACGGAGTCTCCCACTTTGTTCTCACAGATTTTAAGGGAAGACCTAGCTTCCATCCTTCTACCATGCAAATCCACACTTATCCAATACGTGGATGACCTACTGATAGCTTCCGAAGCTGAGGAAAGCTGTAGGGCAGATACCTACCACCTACTGAAATGTCTGGGGGAAAAGGGGCATAAAGCATCCCCTTTTAAATTACAGTACTTAAAAAGGGAAGTGTCCTATTTAGGGTATATTATTGCCCCTGGGGTCCGAAAGTTAGCACCCGAAAGAGTCGAGACCATCCTAAGAATGAAGCACCCACAAACAAAACGCCAGGTGCGTGCCCTGTTAGGGGTCTTAGGATTCTGCCAACCCTGGATACCAGCCTTTGGGGAATTAGCAAAACCTTTAGTCCAACTAACAAAAAAGGACCAACCTGATCCTATTGCATGGACGAAGGAATTGGCAAATACCCTAGAGAAAATAAAGCAAACCCTAGCCTCAGCCCCAGCTCTGGGTCTCCCTAACTATGCAAAACCCTTTTTCCTTTTTATTCACGAATGCAAAGGCGTAGGTTCAGGGGTGTTGGCGCAGAAGTTCGGTCCAAACCTTAGACCAGTAGCCTATTATTCAGTCCAGCTAGATCCAGTAGCCAGGGGAGCCGTTCCATGCCTGAGATCCGTGGCCGCCACGGTAGAGCTAGTTAAGCGATCAAAGGACCTGGTTTTGGGATACCCCCTCACACTAAGAGTTCCCCATGACGTGTTTGCAATACTCTTAAAATCTCAAACTCAGGCATTTACCCAACAACGCCTGGCCCAATACGAAGCAGAACTATTCACGTCAGAAAATATTTCCTTTGAACGCTGTAACACGCTTAACCCGGCCACACTATTGCCAATTAACCTGACAGACAAAGCGTTACATGACTGCTTACACCTAGTCCAGGATGCCGAACTACCACGTCCTGATTTAACGGATAACCCTCTTACTAACCCAGACCTAGAATTATTTACTGACGGCTCTTCCTACCTTTTGGATGGGACCCGCGTAACGGGAGCAGCGGTCGTCTCTCTGCATGAGTCAGTCTGGGCTTCCCCCTTCCGCATTACGGCGCTCAAGCGGCCGAGCTCATTGCATTAAAGCAGGCATGCGAAATAGCCAAAAACCGGTCTGCCAATATATATACGGACTCCAGATACGCTTTTGGAGTCTGCCATGCGACCGGTGCCCTTTGGAAACAGAGAGGGTTTTTTACGTCCAGCGGCCAGCCAATTGCTCACGCGGACCCCATATCTGATCTGTTGAAAGCTATCCGTCTACCCTCATTCCTAGCAGTCATCCATTGCAAAGCACACCAAAGGGACGATTCAAGGATCACGAAAGGGAACCACTTTGCTGACGTCACGGCTAAGTGGGCTGCCACTCAACCCCTGAAGGCATTCACCATGCTCCCCACGTTACAATTAAGACCAGTAGCACAATACCAAGAATTGCTGGAACCTGGGGAAGAGAAATTATGGGAGGAAAAATGCGAGGCAATACATAAGGAAGGATTTTGGTGGGTCCCGGATGGAAGACCCATAGCCCCCAGACGTCTGCTATGGCTGATCTGTCAACAGTTACACTCTAAGGGGCACTGTGGGACACAGGCAATAGTAGATGCCATAAGGAGGGTGTGGTATGCCCCAGGAGTCTATAGTGAGGCCACTCGTATAGCTAAAACCTGTCAGGTATGCCAAGCAAATAATGCTTCCTCAAGAAAGGCCACACACATGGGGAAGACCATGGGCCCAACGCCCCTTTGAGAAACTCCAGCTGGATTACATTCAGCTCCCTAAAAGTAACGGCTACCAATACGTGCTAGTCTGCAGGGACCAGCTGACTCACTGGGTGGAGGCTTATCCATGCCGCCATGCCACAGCTCTGGAAACTGCCAGACACCTGCTAAAGGAACTTGTGCCCAGGTTTGGAATCCCAAGTGTTTTAGACATGGACAGGGGCACACACTTTGTGTCACAGGTAATCACGCATGTTCTCCAAGCATTGGGTATCAGGCAAGAACTGCATGCACCCGGACACCCCAGCTCCTCAGGGGGGGTGGAAAGACAAAATAGAGAATTAAAGACTCTCCTAGGCAAACTCTGTCAGGAAACCCACCTGCCCTGGCCCCAAGCATTACCCATAGCTTTGTTCCATCTGAGAACCCGACCAAGGCAAGACATAGGCATCTCCCCCTTCGAACTGCTGTTTGGTCGACCACCTGACACACTCAAAGGCCTGGACCCCCAGTCCCTCTGCTTGGAGAAAGGGGAGGTAGTCTTATCATCCTATCTTACAGCTCTGCACCAGAGGCTCAGAGAACTGTGGAAGCAAAGCGCCCTCACGCAGACTTTACCGCTAGAAGAAAATCTACACCATTTTGAACCAGGGGATTGGATCTGGATAAAGTCATACAGCCGCAAGTCACCACTGCAACCAAAGTGGAATGGACCCTTTCAAGTTCTACTAACCACCCAGACAGCAATCAAGGTAGCTGAAAGGAATGCTTGTATCCACTGGACCCACATCAAACCAGCAGTCGTAGACCACAGCATTACACCTGAGACAACACCCAAGGTTCCACCCCTGAAGCTCAAGAAAAACCCCGAAACTGAAGAATGGACACTAAAAACGTTTTTTGAGATTGAAACAAATGGGGGAGGGAATTAAGTTTACCTTTGTTAGAATCTTATATGCAACTTGTATGATGTTTTTATATTTGAAATGTACCTCTGGGTTCATAGAACCAAAACTATTTCCGGAAAAGGGGAACGTGTGGGAGTATTTAGCAAAGGAAGTGCTGAACACCACAGACTTTTGCCTTGCTGGAGGAAGGTCAGTGAAAGACATCCTAACCACATGCCTGATGGGAGTAGCAACAGCACCCAAGGCTATCACCAATGACACTAAATTAAGGGAGCACCCGTTGGTAGCCTCATATTACAACATTTTTGACTGGGGAGCCAGTACATACATAAAGGACCACAGCATGTACACATTACAAGTAGCAACGGTAACCCAAGTGGCTACTTGTTTCACACTGACTGGATGCCATCAGCCTAAAGTCTACAGCTGTTACAACCTCACAAACACTGAACTAGCCTGTAACAACACCGAGGCCATCACCTTCTCATACGGCTATGTGAAACTTCCTACAGGATGGTTTCTGTTATGTGGCCTGAGAGCTTATTCCTACCTGCCTGCAAATGCCACTGGGGCCCCTTGCACGTTAGGACGACTGACCATGCTAATGCCCTCCTTACAAAGGCGACAAAGAAGGAGCTTCCACACGTTGCCTCCTGACTGTGATTCCAAAACCTCCCTCCTCACAAAAACTGAATATATCGCATTGGCTGTCTCCCTAGTGGGAGTGCCAGGGCTTGCAGCACGAAACTCAAGGAATATAAACAGCCTGGCATGTACCCTAGCTAAAAGTTTAAACACAACTTCCCATGCCCTGGACGCCTTAAACAGAGAATTAAGGCAAGTTAGAGAAGCTACCCTCGAGAATAGAGCAGCCATTGACTACCTATTGTTGAGGCACAATCATGGCTGTGAAGAATTCCGAGGGCTCTGCTGCTTCAATTTATCCGACCAATCTGGACTAATTGAGCAAGATATCAAAAACCTAAAAGAATTAGCACAAAACATTGGGCACAACCAGTCATCCTGGGACCTTTCCTGGCTCTTCTCATGGTTGCCAGACTTCCACTGGTTAAGAATCCTCATTGTTAGTATAATCACAGTCGCAATAGGTGGAGCTCTCCTTTGTTGCCTATGCCAATTAGCACCTTTAGGGTTAAAATGCCTAAAGGTCTGTACAACTCCCATTAAGGACAGAGAACAGGACAGAAAGACATCTCTCATGATGTGCCAAATTGATCATCACTACCGAACATATGAACCAGTTGGGCTAATTACTAATACATCAGTAATAGCCCAAAATGGGGGAATTGATGGGAGCTGGACACCCTCTCCCCACCTCAATGAAGGAATAATCTGGAAAAACCCTCAATCAAACTAACCTGAGTTAACAGCAGCCTAAGGCTAAAACAGCAAACACTTGACACACACAATGAGGAACCAGCTAGCAGCAATCAGGATTAACACACAACAATAAAAGTAATTAACACCTTTTAGGCAAGAAAAAGAGACTAACAATAGTCACAAACCAGCAAATCAAGAAAGACAAATTTTAACTCACCAATTAGAAATGATAAGTTTGTTACCAATCAGAAATGACAAGTTTGGAAACCACAAAAGGGTATAAAAACCCCTATTTAAAGATCACTCTGTCTAGCTAGCCGGGGACTCGAGCTGAATTGTCACTCAACACTGATCCTCAAAATTAAACCTCTTTCCAGTAGCTGGCTTCACGATCTATTTCTTCTGCACCGTGCCGTCAAGGGGAATCCCGGCTGGAAGGACCGAATGGGGGAGTTCCTCCCAACATTATACATCCTATCGCGATGCCCCATTCCCTCCCCCATGGCCCCATTGGCTTAGGCTTTGGAGGTTACAAACTATCAGAAGCGCCTAAACACAACACATTATACTAACAAGATCCCTCCCCTACTATCCTATATCAATTCTAGAGGAGAGATGTCTCCCATCTTCTACACCTGTTAGATCCAGTAGGGGTACCAGGCACCAAAAGGTACTTAAAAACAATTCCTAGATGGTGACTCACACTGGGCCCCATGGTAACTCCTGTTCTCCCCCCTTCCTCCACTTGAGGCTTGTATTTTTCCCATATACTTGAAGCATCTACTCAGGCAATTGATTATACAATGATAATTATAAAATATAAAATATGATTACATGATAATACTAAAAGCATATATATTTTTATTTTTAAATTTCCCCCACAAAACTAATTAGAAAACTATTGGGGTGCTTTTTCCACAACTGATCTGACATTCCATCCTGCAACCAAAGCCCCGAAAATAGATACAGAACTCTTTTAATATAGATTGATTCAAAGTCCATCTTAATTTTTTCTGTATTTCTTTCCATATCATTTTTAAAGGATTATGGTCTGCCCAAGTGCCTAATTCTATCTCAATCTCCTGCATATTAGTTCTTAATTCAGGCGTCATCCAAATCATGTCAAGTCTGGACCAAGATTTATGACTATTCGAATAAAATGTATATTGTAGGTTTTCTGATTAGTTTATCCAAGTGTTAGAAGTAAAGTCTTCATCCTGGTTAGAAGTAAAGTCTTTTTTTAAAGCTTTGGTGCAATAGAGCAAAAATCAGCCTGGGGAACTTTACTAAAGGTAGGTGGAGGGGATAGACTCAAGTGTGATTCTGAATGGTGTCTGTGTGTGTGTGCATGTATGTGCAGCTACTTTTACAAAATAGTCAATACAAATATTCTGTATAAATTTTCCCTCCCACCAGATAGAAGTCCAAGGTGTTCAGTACTTGTTCTGCCACCTATTCCCAAATGCCATCTCTCCATTAATATATTCAACTGGCTTGTTACAATACAAATGGGGCAAGAAAGAAAAGTTTACAATGAGTTTCCACCCTCCCCCCACAGTCTTAATTTTCTCTTCTGAGGCTTCACATGGCACCAGGAATCCTTCCTTCTGCAGCTCTCACAGGCATCTGGGGAAATGGTAGGACTTGGGAAGATTTTCAACTTAGATTGCATGGTGGCTTTTTAGTGGATGGCTGGATTCAAAACTCAATTCCCTAGCTCACATGGATGGAGGCAGCATCTGGGTCTGTGTGTTCTGCTTCCAAAGGCTTGGGAGAGGGTTTCAGGGCTGAAAGATACAAGAACAAGGTCTCCCCTGCCCTTTCTGGGTGGACTCTACCAGGAGAGGCAGACAAAAGGTATGGAGAACAAAGGACAGGAAAAGAATTGGAAGGGGGGTAGCTTGCAGGCAGTTTGAAAAGGGCATTAATACTGCAGTTATTAAACATAGACAAATGGGGAACAACAAAATGAAATGTTTCACCTTTGAACTTGACCATTTGCAACATATTATGGACAAGAACTTGCAACTTGAAAGGAAGAGGAGAAAAAAAAATGCTAGGCAGCTTGAGAATGCTGAAAACTCCAAATAATTTTAAAAGCCTAATATTTTAATATGTGCAACTTGCCAAGGGTAGGAGAACATTTATTCTAAAATAGACCACATCATTTTAGAGATTGAGAAATGCTTATATATTTGGGATAAGAAAAGTTTCATAGTAGCTTCAACAATAAGTGATAGGATATGAAAAGTAACTTAGGAAAATTATTTCCCCACACAAGCAGACTTGAGCTTCAAAAGGCTCTTGTAGATAGACACACATTTTTCAGGAAAAAGATAGTTAAAACATATACAGTAAATGCAAGTGAAACTTTTCCAACAGATAAACTTAAAACATTCCCTCCTGGTAACTTAAGGCTGTTCTTGAGCGTACACAGAGAGAAAGAGGAAAACAAACAAACAAACAAACACAATTTTTTTTCTTCACTCTGTTTGTTGGCCAGACAAACAGAGTGAGGTATTTCCTTTTTGTGGCTTATTTTAAGCAGAATTTCTAGCAGAATTTAAAATTCTTTTTCCTTTGGATTTGAAACAGTTAACAGTCACATTTACCTCTCATGTACAGACTTTGACAAACATATATACACAAAGACAAGAGAACAGAAGTCTTAGTTTTACACATCCTACTCATTCCCACCATAAATTTCAGATAACTCAAGTTAGGGAAGGCACACATTTTAAACATACCACGTGGTTGCATAGAGAAGAGAGAGAGAGAGAGAGAGAATCACTATTTCTTATTTTCCCTTTTAAGTACCTTTATTTAGCCAAATTGGTTTCCCAGCAAGGCCCTAAGCAAAGTCTTTTTTTTTTTCATATAGTTTCTTTACCTACCTCTTTTCCATTCCGGCCTGGACAGGAAGCTGATTCCTGTCCTAGGCTATGAGCAAGCTTTCAACTGGGAAACCTACCTCAGCCCTTGAATTGGAACCTCCCATTCTTATATGATGGGATTTTCCCTTGACGCTAAAGGGCACTACACAGTCAAAGCCTCCTTTTGAGACTTCTTTCTTCCACCACGATTCTTTGTGAGTCCGGTAAAAATGGGACTCACGGAGCACTCTGGATCCCTCACAGAGTTCGTGGGACAGCTCCTCTGAGGGATCCTGCCACGTTTTCAGACCAAAAAGGGGTCTGCAGAGACACTTCTGGTTTCCTCGTTAGAAGGTACGGGCTACTCTTCGACCGGCCGGCTTCACACCACTGTTTACGGACGCCTCCAATGTCCGTGGGCACCTCCACTTGCTCTCGGAGGTAAGTGGCCGCTCCCTTCTTGAGGCTTAATTTCCTAACTTTGCTTTGCTTACAGGGCCTTACCAGCTAGTTGCCCAAATCCAATTCTTTCACTCATTCCATTTCATTTTCACACAGTCTCTCCCTTTTCCCTAACAAAAGGTTCTGTGTTCTGGCCAACCCCCATGCTTTCCAGGTTCTGCCAATTAAACAGATCCTTTCTGCGGCTAGGAAAGACCAGAAGCAGCACAATCCAACTGTGATTGGGAAAAAAAAGATCTTCTCACTCACACAAACAGAAATACACACATTTTCTTTGTTCCCCTGGGCTTTAAAATTTAGAGGTACTCACCTTCATCTTCTTCCCAAAGCAGCCCTTGAGCTCAAACTCTCAAAACTCCCTTTACTACCCTAGCTCCACATGGGCAAGGCCTGGGAAACCCATCCACAGACACAAGGGGGTCTGCTGCCGGCAAGATGGGGCTTACCAGTCTCAGTCCATTGGAGAGGTTAGCTTGGAGTCCCATCTGGGGTGCCAAATTGTTAGAAGTAAAGTCTTCATCCTGGTTCATCCAAGCTGGGAATAAATAAGCAAACATGGTGACTGCTTTGGGAAGAAGGTTACAGTTTATTGCAGAAAGATGGTTCTTCAGGAAAGTGCAGAGGAGAGAAGAACAGAGAGAGATTGAGCACATGGGCAGTAGGTTTTATACTCCCCCTAGCCTTTTGTTTGGAATAGTTTCCTGTTCCTGTGGCATGAACCTTGAGGCTGTTTCTGAGTGTTTGTCTAGGCCTTGATATCTGTGGTTTAATTCTATTATCATATCCTGCTTCCCAGGTGATGGGGCTGACTCCTAGAGTTTGGGTGGGGTATGCAGATCTTCTCTTTTGTCTTCTTGATTGCTCTGGCTCCAACTTTCTGATGGTTTTACATCTGCATTTGTATGGGCCTAGCTCTTGCTTGGGGCAGAGAGATAGATTTGGGGCCAGGTTTGGTTTTAAAAAGTCCTTTTGAGGAAAAATATATTTTTCTGCCCTTTTTAATATTTCTTTCTCTGGGCTAACTTCCCTCACAAGTAACTTGTACACCAATTTCCTCTATCATATTAAAAAAAATCTTAGGTAATCTTTTTCTTCCTTGTTTTCCTGTTTTGCTAATTTTATAATCTAATGTTGCATCTACTATTGCATTAAAATCCCCTACTAGGCAAATATTTTGATATTCCATTTCTGCTATTTTTCTATGAAGATTTTGATAAAATTCTTGTTTATTGTTTGGTGCATATATTACTACCAAAAGTGTTAGAGAATTTTAATTTCTCTATTGGTGAAAAAATAAATCAGAAGCTCTCACAGTCGATTTCATTTAGCTGATTCAAAATAACTTCTTTATATTCATATAAAAATATTTACAATACCATACATTCTTCTTTACAGCAACATAGCTCAATTGAAGACTTCTTACAGAGAGATACAGAGACAGACCTGAGACTGGAAATCTAGCTCCTAACTCAATACTCTTTTGCACAGACTCAGTAGCACTTTCTTCACATTGGCTGACTAAGTTACCACATGACTCTTCCTGCTCATGAATATTCCAACACTCCTCCCTTCATGACAGGAAGAGACATCAGACCTATTGACTTAACACATTCTCCATAGTGAACACTACCCAATGGTTTAGTCATCATGTCTGCCAAATTATCCTCAGAAGAACAATGATGTAAACTAATCAATTTTCCTTTTACAGCTTCCCTGACATTACAATACTTAATGTCTACATGTTTACTTCTGTTCTTCACCCTGTCACCAGTTGCCATTTTTATACAGGCAGCATTGTCTTCAAATACTTTTACAGATTCTTTTACATTAATATTTAAATCTTGCAACAACTGTACATACCATGTTACTTCAGAACACAATTCAGATAAAGCAATAAACTCTGCTTCCGCTGTTGCAAACATTGCAAACCTTTACCTTGCTGGCAGAATACCTGTCAGGCGGAATTCCTTTATTACATCGCTCTGACCTACGTGGTATTAACTGCTCCTGTGTCTCAAGTCTATCTGGCTTCATGTCTTGTTCAGCCTCTCCTCCCTGAACATTGACATCTTCAATAATCATTTTTCCATCATTAGATGAGTTATTGTTGTTAAATAGATCACTGTCATTAAGTGAGACATACCCAGAATTTGCATTAATTCTGTCCCAATTTTGTTCTGCAAAATTAGCAGACCTTGAAATTACAATTCTTTTACTTCCATCGCTAAAGCGATATCCTTTTGACCCTGGTGTCGGGCCTTAGAGGAGGGCGCTCCCAAAACCCCGTTCCAGACGGATACTCACCTAATGGCCAGCAAGCTTCCTGAGTTGACTACGGCGATCTGAGAGGCCCGACATCCAGCTGACGATGACGAGCATGCGCAGTCCAATCGCCACGCATGCGCAGTTGATACCTGCGCAGTCCAATTGCCGCGCATGCGCAGTTGGTGTCTAGGACAATGCCACGCATGTGCAAAGGACCCAGACAGCCTAAACCCAGACAGCCTAAACCACTGACTGCGCATGCGTGGCCACAAAACTGAAGCAGATAGAGCAATCGCACTACAGCTGATCAAAGGCATCGTCTGGCCGGTTATGCGAGAACAGGGCGGGGTAAGACATAGGGGTGGTGCTGCATGGGCGTTGGCGTGGGTGGTGCTGCATGGGCGTTGGTGTGGGTGTGAGAAAGGTGGGGCAACGATAAATTGTATATAAACACACTTGGGAGAAATGATCCTTAGTGCTAACTTTGTGCGTCTGGTGTAAGAAGCATATTAAAGCGTTGTTCCCCGTACCTGGCGTGGTGTTTGTGTGGTGATACTTGGAGCCGGAGTCAGGACGAGGTTACAGTAAGTTAGCACTCACACCTAATCCTAGTTTACTGGGGAGTGTGCAAGGAAGGCATGGCTGAAGGGGTGCAAGATGTTGCTCCAACAGGAGACTTTCCTGAACAGACAGCTGAGCAAGGCACGGTTGCAGAACCAGCTGTGGTGAAGGATGTGCCAGTAGTACGCCCGAAAGAACGTCCACGTCCAGCAGTGGTGGATGTGGGGTAGTACGACTGGCATGTGCAGCTGTTGCGCTTGTGCCTCCTTGGGCTCCCTGTCTCTGCTGCACCGTTGTCAACCGCAATCTTGGACTCGCCAGTCTGAATCCAGAGGAACCAATGGGGGGTTGGGAACCAGGGACCGTCCCCTGTTTAGGGAGGAATCCAGTTTCACCAAACCTATCTCTCAATACGTCCAAGGTATATTGACCGGGGGCGGTGGAGTAGCTCCATTCCTCCTCCTCATCTCCTGTTATCCGCCTTTCCCTTCAAGCTGATAAAGAGTCTCTCTCACCAATCACAGACTGTTGGCCAACCTCCAAACGCTGTAGGGCAGGACTTAGCCACCATTCCCCCGCTTCCATCAACGCTGGCTTCTGTCTTGCTTCTGTCCCCCCACCTTACGCCTATCACAAATTACAACTGTAATTGCCAGGCTCAGTTATGGCCGTAAGTGTTGTTCATCCATCGATTTCGATGAGGACCTTGTAGATTATGGGCCATCAACGATGTGTCCGTAGGTGGCTGATAAGACCGATGTTAGCATGGAATGTTCTACCACATACTGAACAAAGAAATGTAGACACTGTTACTTCAGCGTTTACAGCTCTGGCTTTGTAGAGTGCTCGCTTCTCTTGTGCCAAGATTGTCCTTCTGTGTTCATATGTCTGGCAACCCTGGTACACCAAGGTGCGCCATGTCGGTCGATCATGCGCCAGAAGTTCCCAAGAGATGGTGTTAATATCCAGGGACTTGAGAGAGGCTTTCAGCGTGTCTTTTTATCGCTTCTTTTGTCCCCCGTGCGATCATTTTCCTTGAGACAGCTCACCATAGAAGAGCTGTTTAGGGATGCGATGATCTGGCATCCTTACAACATGGCCTGCCCAGTGCATCTGGGCTTTCATCAACAGAGTGTAAATTGATGATAAGCCTGTTCTGAAGAGGACATCTGTGTCTGGTATCTTATCCTGCCACTGGATCCTCAGAATTCTACGAAGGCAAGTCATGTGGAAGTAGTTCAGTTGCCTAACGTGCCTCCTGTACACTGTCCAGGTCTCACTATCATACATCAAGGTAGTTAGCACTGCTGCCTGGTAAACTTTAAGCTTAGTAGCAAGGCTTATTCCACAGCGGTCCCACACGTTAGTCCGCAATCTGCCAAATGCAGAACTTGCCTTGGCAATTCTACAGTTGACCTCTTTGTCAATTGTAACTGCACGGGAGAGGGTACTACCAAGATACATAAATTGGTCCACTGCTTGCAGCTTTTGTCCCTTTACTGTGATGATAGGCTCTTGATATTGGGCTTTTGGAACTGGCTGGTACATCACTTCAGTTTTCTTCGTGTTGATGAAGAGGCCAAAGTTGTCACAAGTGGCTGTGAATTTGTCCATGCTGGCTTGCATTTCCTGCTCCAATCCTGCATTAAGAGGGCAGTCATCAGCAAAGAGGAGATCTCGTAGCACAGTCTCCTTTACCTTGGTGACAGCCTGAAGTCTTCGCATGTTGAACAATTTCTCATTGGTTCTGTACCTCAGATTAACTCCCACTGAGCTGTTCTGAAAGGCGTCTGACAGCATGGCTGAAAACATCATGCTGAACAGGGTTGGTGCCAGCACGCAGCCTTGCTTAACGCCGTTAGTGACAGGGAAGGCCTCTGAGGCTCCACCATTACTCAGAACATGAGCCACCATGCCATCATGGAACTGCCGTACCATCAGAATAAATTTGTCAGGGCACCCAAACTTCGACATAATGCGCCATAATCCTTCACGACTAACTGTGTCGAAAGCCTTAGTGAGAGCCACAAAGGTGGTGTATAGTTCACGATTCTGCTCCTGACATTTCTCCTGGAGCTGTCGAGCTCCTGTAAGCATATATAAGCTCCCAGCTTCTTTATCAGAAAAGGTGTTAACAAAAAGGAGGGTTTGGGAAGAAGCCAGGATGATGCTGTTGTACCTTTTCTCTCCTCTGTTCTGTTCAATTTCCTTCTGGAACAGAGTCTTAAAACATACCATTCCATCATATGACACACTGACTATGTTATGTTTGGTGCTCCGTGAGGCATTAACGAGGCAGCAAGTGCAACAAACAACTCTTTATTAACAGTTTAAACAGAAGTCTGGCTAACTGCCGCTCCACCCCTATTTATACACTCAGCCACTAGGCGGCGGCCAATAGGATTCAAGTAGTAGTTCCTGGTTTAATACAAGTTAATGAGCATGTAGACAGAAAGTCTGGCCCTTAACAGACAGAGTCTTATGACCATTTTTTCAACATTTCCAAGTAATTCTTACACCCCTTCCCCCTAGATAGTTCATAAGGCCAATTGTTGAACATATTCCCTTAAATACGTTGGTGGCCTTTTTGCCCGCTCCGAACACCTCGGAACTGCTGGAGGCCCCCAGTCTGTCAGCTCACCTTCCAGGCTTGGTAGACCAGGGCTATGGGACCTGTCCATTACGGGTAGAATCAAGTCTCTGTGGCTGGTCTGTCCTGGTAGATCCAAGCCAGTGTCCACAGGTGGAACAGAGTCCACTAGTCCAGAAAATGGAGCCGTCTGCTGGCATTGTCCATCGGTTGAAGTATCAGTATTTGGGACTGACTCACCAGACGCTAGAGTCTTGTCCCTTAGTCAGAGGGTCCCACTGTCGCTGGCAGAATCTATTGCACTACTGCAATCCTGCTGCTCCTGAGTTTGACTGTCACTAGAGTCATGAGTTATTGGCTGGTTTGCTAACCTCCGCTGCAGTTGGTCGATGTGCCTGCGTAGCACACAACTGTCTTCCAGGACCACTTCATAAGAAAGTGGCCCAGTCACCTTACAAACCACAGCTACCACCCACAGTGCCCCTTGCCCGTAGTTCCGCACCCAAACCGGGTCGTCAACTTGCAAGCGCCGTGGTGTCTTTGGCTGTGTTGTTTGTGATGCAACTCTATCAGGATTCAGGCGATCCAGCTTTGTGATCAAACGCTGGCCCCATCTTAATTCTGCTGGGCTTCTGCCCATGGAAGTGCAGGGAGTCATGCGTTGGCAAAGTAAGAAATCGGCTAGCCTATGCTGCCAGTTGCCAGTTACAATCCTTTTTAAGGACTCTTTGGTCGTCCTGACCATGCGCTGTGCTTGGCCATTTGAGGCCGGGTGAAAGGGAGCAGATGTGGCCTGCCTAATCATATTAGCCCTCAAAAAGGACTGGAATTCAGAAGCAGTAAACTGAGCCCCATTGTCAGAAACTACCATGTCGGGTAACCCATGTGTGGCAAAAATCCTGCGCAGTTCTTGGATGGTCCTGGCAGTAGTCATAGTAGGGACAGGTGCAACCTCTAACCACTTGGAGTGACTGTCCACCACAATGAGGAAGAGTTGCCCCTGAAAGGGCCCTGCAAAATCGATGTGGATCCTGGACCACGGGGCTTGTGTGGTTTCCCATCAATGGACTGGGGCGTGGGGCATCTCTGGTCTAGATTGCTGGCAAATGTGGCAGCTGTGAACCTGAGCCTCAATGTCTTTATCCAGCCCAGGCCACCAAAGGTAGCTTCGTGCAAGTGCCATCATCCGGACTATTCCCGGATGTCCCTCGTGCAGCGACTCTAAGACTCTAGCCCTCAGTGAGTTTGGGACTACCACCCAACTACCCCATAAGACACACCCCCTGTGAGCTGACAACTCGTCCTTCCTCCTACTGAAACTCTCTAAGTTAGGCCCGGGACTAGTTTCTGGCCATCCTGTGAGCACCCAGTTCAACACACGGCTCAGCGTTGTGTCTGAAGCTGTCTCGGCAGTCACGTCTCCTGCATTAAAGGGAGACTCAGGCAGGTCCTGAATAGCCAGGATGCACGTGGCTGGAGCGGGGTTGGACTCTGACTGCGGCAGGGGCAGTCTGCTAAGGCCATCTGCGTGGCTCATTTCCCTGCCTAGTGTCAAGCCTCCGGGGGCTTGCCATGTAACCGGGGAAGGGGGGGTGCGCACAACAGCTCACCACCGCCGAGACCCGCCATGCCGCCCATCAACACGGCTGCTGCCCAGACCAAACGGACCCAGTCCCAGGACTCGCGTACTGCAGCAGTCGTGCAGACGCAGACGACAGCAAGGCAGAGCATGGACCCAACGTCTGCCGATGGACGGTCACCAACGGAGACACAGGAGACTGCCGGCGCACCTGTGCAGAACCGGAGCAGGCCGCCATTTCCTGAGCCAGTGCTGCGGAGCACGGGGGATTGTCGGAACTGCGAGGTGGCTCTACAGGCGGTCCCGGACAGCGTAGGGGGTGGGGAAACCTTACCGGGCCGATCAGACGAGCGGGCGGAGCTTGTTGGCTGCACACAGGGGTCTGCGCGGAATGGGGAGCACGGAGGTGGATTCATGCTGGTGAAAGGGAGGGCACAGGGAGCAGATGGGACCTTTATCCGGCTCGGGCGGATGTTAGTTTGGGGTTGGGGGCGGGGATACAGGGTGTGGCAAACCTTTATAAGGCACTGGGAGAAAGCCACTCCCAGTGCTGACTTTGTTTCATCTGAAGAATAAACCTTTTGACGAGTTCAGTGTATACCGGCGTTCCTGTCTCTTCATTCACGGACAACAGCAGATACTCTGACAGTACATTTCATGGACCATGAATTGCCAGAGGGCGTTTGAGAACCTCAAAGCCTTGTTCGCCACAGAACCCGTGTTACGTCAGCTGAATCCACAGGTTCCTTTTGTAGTGCAGGTCGACGCTAGTGATGTGGCCGTGGGAGCAGTACTTCTCTAGAGGAATGAAACCGAGGCATTACAACCCTGTGCCTATACCTCCCGGAAATTCACTACAACCGAACGAAGTTGGGCTATCTGGGAAAAGGAGGCATTTGCAATTCGGTGGGCTCTTACGACGTGGCAACATCTTTTGGAAGGGGCAGAGCCACCTTTTGAAGTGTGGACGGACCATAAGAATCTAGAGGCATGACAAACACCAAGACGCCTAGCCCCTAAACATGTTAGATGGGCCCAATACTTCACCTGGTTTAAATTCACTTTGAAATACATGCCTGGGGGAAGGAACTTCCCAGCTGACGCGTTATCGCGGATGCCGCAATATCATAGCAAAAGAGAAGAGGTTGTACAGGCATTACTGCCCCTTACTCGACAAGAGGTGATCAACAGTATAGTACAGTGTTTCCCAAACTTGACAATTTTAAGGCATGTGGACTTCAACTCCCAGAATTCCACAGCCAGCGTTGCTGGCTGTGGAATTCTAGGAGTTGAAGTCCTCATGCCTTCAAATTGTCAAGTTTGGGAAACACTGGTATAGTACACAGAACCAAGGTTGATGAGTTGGAGGATGTGCGGACGGCCATGCTGACGGATGAATGGGCACGTAATCGTCCAGGGTTGTTAACCCACAGAGACGGTGTGGCCTGGAAAGGCGACAAAATGTATGTGCCTGAATGTCTACGGCGAACTGTTCTCCAGAGATGCCACGATGCTAAGCAGGCAGGCCATTTTGGGTTTCTGAAAACCCTGCATCTACTGCGTCGGCAGTTCTGGTGGCCCAGGCTGAAGGTGGATGTGGAACAGTACGTGAAGGGATGCCATGTGTGTGCCAGAGCGAAGCCTCAGACGGGAAAACCAATGGGTCTTCTACAGAAGGTGGCCAACCCATCGCGGCCTTGGGAGGAAATCGCCATGGACTTCATCGTGGACCTACCCGAAAGTCAGCAGTATAATGTAATTTGGACAGTGATCGATCTGTTTTCCAAACAGGCTCACTTTATCCCATGTAGGGGATTACCATCAGCACGCCGGTTGTCAAGATTGTTTATACAACATGTTTATCGTCTTCATGGGACACCCCGGCGAATTATATCGGATCGGGGGGTGCAGTTCACCGCACGGTTTTGGCGTGACTTCGTTCATCTGGTGGGGTCGTCCCAAGGCCTTAGCTCAGCGTACCACCCCAGTACCAACGGGGCAGCAGAAAGAGCAAACGCAATGGTGGAGCGCTACCTGCGTAGCTATGTCTCATTTCAGCAAACGGACTGGGTGGATCTCCTGCCGTTTGCCGAAGTGGCCTATAATAATACTGTCCATAACAGTACCGGATATACCCCATTTAAGGTAGTACATGGTATGGACTTCATCCCGATCCCTGAATGGTCACAAGAGGTGGATAGTTTACACACCCCTCAGACATGGATCTCTCAGATACCAGGGTTGTGGGAGCAAGTTAAGGAGGCACGAGTGAAGGCTGAGGAAGCAGCCAAAGCACAGGCAGATAGGAAAAGGGTGGAACACAAGCCGTTTAGGGTGGGGGACTGGATGTACTTGTCCACGAAATACCTCCGGCTGAAGATACCATGCAAAAAGCTGGGCCCGAAATACGTAGGCCCATTTCAGGTAACCAAGGTAATCAATCCGGTGACCGTTCAACTGCGGTTACCCTCGTTTTTGGGGAGGGTCCATCCTGTGTTTCACAGCAGCCTCCTCAAGCCAACACATGGGCCCCCCTACACCGCCAAGACACCAGGACTGGTTGTGGGATCCCAATACGAGGTACAAGAGGTCCTGGATTCCCGGGTCCGGTGTGGACGGGTGCAATACCTCCTTAGGTGGAAGGGGTACCCACTCACGGACGCAACCTGGGTGGGGGAGGAGGACATCAACGCCTCTAGATTAATCAGAGCGTTCCACCATAGGTGTCCGGGGAGACCAGGGATGGACGGATGCAACGCTATATGCTCAACCTCTCCATTTCCCTTTCCAGGAGGAGTCATGGTAGAGGGGGCCGCATGTCAAGACTCCGGGGGCTTGCCATGTAACCGGGGAAGGGGGGATGCGCACAACAGCTCACCACCGCCAAGACCTGCCATGCCGCCCATCAACACGGCTGCTGCCCAGACCAAACGGACCCGGTCCCAGGACTCGCATACTGCAGCAGTTGTGCAGACGCAGACGACAGCAAGGCAGAGCGTGGACCCAACGTCTGCTGATGGACGGTCGCCAACGGAGACACAGGAGACTGCCGGCGCGCCTGTGCAGAACCGGAGCAGGCCGCCATTTCCCGAGCCGGTGCTGCGGAGCACGGGGGATTGTCGGAACTCCGAGGCGGCTCTACAGGTGGTCCCGGACAGCATAGGGGGTGGGGAAACCTTACCGGGCCGATCAGACGAGGAGCGGGCGGAGCTTGTTGGCTGCACACAGGGGTCTGCGCGGAATGGGGAGCGCGGAGGTGGATTCATGCTGGTGAAAGGGAGGGCACAGGGAGCAGATGGGACCTTTATCCAGCTCGGGCGGATGTTAGTTTGGGGTTGGGGGCGGGGATACAGGGTGTGGCAAACCTTTATAAGGCACTGGGAGAAAGCCACTCCCAGTGCTGACTTTGTTTCATCTGAAGAATAAACCTTTTGACGAGTTCAGTGTATACCGGCGTTCCTGTCTCTTCATTCACGGACAACAGCAGATACTCTGACAGTACGTTTCATGGACCATGAATTGCCAGAGGGCGTTTGAGAACCTCAAAGCCTTGTTCGCCACAGAACCCGTGTTACGTCAGCCGAATCCACAGGTTCCTTTTGTAGTGCAGGTCGACGCTAGTGATGTGGCCGTGGGAGCAGTACTTCTCTAGAGGAATGAAACCGAGGCATTACAACCCTGTGCCTATACCTCCCGGAAATTCACTACAACCGAACGAAGTTGGGCTATCTGGGAAAAGGAGGCATTTGCAATTCGGTGGGCTCTTACGACGTGGCAACATCTTTTGGAAGGGGCAGAGCCACCTTTTGAAGTGTGGACGGACCATAAGAATCTAGAGGCATGACAAACACCAAGACGCCTAGCCCCTAAACATGTTAGATGGGCCCAATACTTCGCCCGGTTTAAATTCACTTTGAAATACATGCCTGGGGGAAGGAACTTCCTAGCTGACGCGTTATCGCGGATGCCGCAATATCATAGCAAAAGAGAAGAGGTTGTACAGGCGTTACTGCCCCTTACTCGACAAGAGGCGATCAACAGTATAGTAAAGTGTTTCCCAAACTTGACAATTTTAAGGCATGTGGACTTCAACTCCCAGAATTCCACAGCCAGCGTTGCTGGCTGTGGAATTCTGGGAGTTGAAGTCCTCATGCCTTAAAATTGTCAAGTTTGGGAAACACTGGTATAGTACACAGAACCAAGGTTGATGAGTTGGAGGATGTGCGGACGGCCATGCTGACGGATGAATGGGCACGTAATCATCTGAAGAATAAACCTTTTGACGAGTTCAGTGTATACCGGCGTTCCTGTCTCTTCATTCACGGATGACAGCGGATACTCTGACACCTAGTTTATGAATCAGACTGTAATTATACACTGACAGGAATATTGACCACCTCAACATCCTAGGGCAGGGCTTTTCAACCGGTGGTATGCATACCACTTGTGGTACATTAATGAGTGGCAAGTGGTACGCAGCCCTGCCTAGCCAAGTGTAGTGGGGGAGGGAAAGAGCCAGCACAGGCAAGGACTTACAGTGAGAGAGTCCTCTGGAGCTGCAAAGGCCCCAGGCTCACTTCTGGCTCACCCATGAGAAAGAAGGAGGGGGCGGAGATAGGAGAGCCTATAAAAGGAGGCAGTTTGGGCAGGAGAGGGAGAGAGAAAAAAAGCAGCAGCCTTGGGAGGAGGCAGAGTCAGCTGCACCGAAGGGGAAGAAGAAGGCGGGGGAGGGGGAGAGGAGATCAAGCAGGCTGGCCATGAGCCAATCTACAACTGCTGTGGCAGCCACCTGTGCTGGCAGCAGCAAACAGGCAAGAAATGCAGCGGGGGAGGGGTTACCCTCCAAGAGGAATAAAAAAAGGCAGCAATGGCTGGAGGTGAGGCACAGAGGAGGGAGGGAGATGGAGAGTGGAAGGATTCTTATGTGCTTTTGTGACTTTGAAGTTCTGGGATTTGTGCAATGAGGGCTTTGTGTTCTTAAGGAGTGTTTGGCAATTTCTATTTGGCTGATGGTGTTATCTTCTATTGCTCTGCTGTTGCTAGCTTTAAGTTTTGCTGCAAGGGATTTTGAAGTATTTTTCTCCTGAATGGATTTTGCCTGTAGCATTCCTTTACTTATGAATGGAGCCATTTGGGGAGGTTGCCTTAGCCGGCAGCCAGTACTTACATTTTTTTTTTCTTCCTTAAGTGCCGGCTGCGCTCCTTACTTTCCTTTCTAGCCAGTAGCTAATTCTTAAAGGGGAATGTGCCTTTTTAAGCTAGTTCACTCAGCAGCTTGTCTTTTCTGTCTCTGGAGGTCTTGCCTTGTTTTATCAATATATGGAAGAGGGACAATATGGGGGGGTCAAATTCTTCCTTTAGAAGGAGATGGGAATGAGAAAAAGGGAGGCAGGGAAGGGAGGGAGGAAAGGAAGTCCCGCCTTAGTACTTGGCCACTGTTAGGAATAAAATTTTAGAATAAAAAGTAAAGTTAAGTGACATATACTCTACAAAATTTCTACACGCAGACAGAAAGATTTCTACACAAGATTTCTACATGTAGACTGCAAGATTTCTACACAATTTCTACATGTACACGTACCTTGGAAGAGTTCTGCACGTAGCCTATAGGATTTCCACACTGAGTTATAGGATTTCATGATAAAGTACATATAAGGGAATAGGTGAAGCAAAATAGTAAGGGGCAGGGATAATGTATTTTGTTTAGGCGGCTCTGATAAGATTGTAACCTCAGAGGAGGGGCCAAGGCATCGGGATAGAATGTATATAATGTGTGTTTTCGCTGTGACTAGGTGTGGCTCAAATATTTATTTGGAGTCCACCATGCTTTGCAAACCGTTGTAGCCAACAAATCTCTGTCTAATTTCAACTTGCTGTTTGGTGTTATTCAGTGGGCTAGAATTTCTACCAACAGTTTTGGCGCCCAATGTGGGGCTCGAGACCAGGATCTTTTGTCTGCACCGGATCCAGAAGGTGATGTGGAAGGCATGCCCTGTCGATTTCAACAGTCTATCTCATTTTTTTGGTAAAGGAGCAGCAACGCTTTCCTTGGCGAACCCATAGAGTTGATATTAGACAGAGATACGAATTGAACCGGTGTGTGTGTTGCTGGCTTCCGGGAACTGGGCAACTCCGTGCACGGACCTAGGTAAGTGTTCTGGGGTGGCCAGTATACACTGCCTAGGCAGTCGGTGGGAAGACTGGGTAGGCCTGTGTGAATTTGAGACAGTGTGTGTGTGAGACGTCCCAAGTATCCGCTTAGCGAAAGTGGACCTCTGATATGCGAGTGCATATCTAGGGGGATCAGGGGGAAGTGAATTAAGGAATTTACGTGAAGTCTCAATTAGAATACACAGAACGGTAAACCAGTATGGGCAACACAGGGAGTACTCCAGGAAAGAAGTGTTTGAGAAAAATAAGGAGGAACCCCAAATTAAATGTAGATAAAGAAAGGCCATTAGGGATTTTGTTGAGTAATTGGGGAAAACCTCCATATAATGAAATAATTAGTAAATTAGCCATAACCAAGGAAGATATGGTTAATTTGTGTTGTTTTGTCTGGTGAGAAGATGAAAAAGTAGAGTGGCCTAGATTAGGAACAAATGACTATTTTGGTTGTCAGAATTTATATGAGTATGTGTCAAGGAAAACATGCAAATCATTAGTCAATGAGTTAGACTATGCTTTAATTTGGAACCCAGATAAATGGGTCACCTTGACTATGAGTGGCCCTAGCCCTCATAAAATAACCTCAATATATTTACAAGAAGAAGAGAAGAACGAAATAGAGGAAGAAATATTTACCCCCACCTTATAATCCTAATCTACCAAAACCAACAAATGTACAAATACCTATTCCACCACCCCTACCAGCTCCTGTAACACAAGCCCAGGGAGCTGTGAGAGGTGGACCCTATAAGGTATTAGTAAAAGAATTGGAACAATTGAAGGGAAGATATAAAGAATTTTCCCTTTAAGGATAAATCACTACAGGCTTTTCCTTTAAGAGAAGTACCCAATGAAGTAGATGGCCAAGGACAGGCCCATATCAGTTTTGTACATGAGCCTTTAAAGGCATCTGAATTACGCGCCTTTAAGAAAGAAATGAAAAGCATGATAGAAGATCCAGTAGGGGTAGCAGAGCAACTGGATCTGTTGTTAGGAGCAAACATATACACATGGGATGAATTAGGAGTGATACAGAGCACATTATTTACAGCAGAAGAAAGACAGTTAATTCAAAGAGCAGCTCATTTGGTCTGGACTAGGGAACATAATCCCCAAGCACAGGGGGCAATTTTGGCAGATGTAAAGTTTCCTGTAGTAAGACCAAATTGGGATAATAATGCTGCACATAGACAAAACATGGAAGATATGAGAGTATTATTGATAAGAGGAATAAGAGGAGCTGTTCCAAAAGCACAGAACATGAGTAAAGCTTTAATGATAGAACAAGAAAAAGAAGAATCTCCAGCTACATTCCTCCAAAGATTGAAAGACAGAATGAGGAAGTATTCTGGAACTGATCCAGATCACCCAGCAAATACTCCTCTGGTTAAAATACAATTTGTGATAAAATCCTGGCCGGATATAAGCAAAAAACTACAAAAATTGAAGGGATGGTCAGGGAAAAGTATACATGACTTGTTGAAGGAGGCACAAAAGGTATATGTGCAAAGGGATGTAGAGAAATTTAGGCAACAGAATAAAATGATGGTTGCCACAATAAACCAAGTAATAAAACAAAAGGAAAAGAATACAGAAGGAAAATGGATATTACCTGATGGATAGCAGGTGTTGAATAAAGCCATAACACGTGAAGTAATCCAAACACTCCATGAGGGTTTTAGAAGACGTGTTCTGAAAGGTATGGCTACAGGAGAGTTTTCACTGTTGTGAAACAAATAACGGCCGGATGTCTCATTTTGCAAGAAAGTTAATAGGCAAGCTCTAAGAGCAAAGGAAATTGGGAGAGGAAAGGAACTCATTGGCTTTTGAACAGTTCCTTGAAATTATAATAATTATTCATTTGTCAGGAGAAAGTATGAAATGAAATATCTGTATGTGAAAGTGTTTATACAAGCAGTTTGAATGGAAGTGAATGTGTGGATATGCTGATCCTCTGTGTATGTGTGTGTGTGTGAGTTTCTCCCCCATCCCAGACTGTGAAAGAAACAGTAAACTGCAGATTATTTTTGTTGTTACTGTAAAAGTGAAATGGAAAATGCATGTGAAGAGAAAACTATTTTGTTAGTGGTGAAATTGTTGTGTAATTTCTTCTTTTCCTGTCTCTTTCCCCCACCCCCAGCTGGCTGTGTTGCTTTAAGAGTGAGTGAGTGAGAGAGAGAGAGACAGACAGACAGACAGAGACAGACAGAGAGAGAAGAAAAGGGGGGTCTGATCTTTTAAACTTTTTTTTTCTGCTTAGAATTCTGGTTTGAGGAAGGTGGGCTGGATGTGAAATGTAATACTCATTCTTGCAGTAAGAAATAAGGTTATTTTTTTAAATAAATGAAGTATGAGAAGAACTGGAATACACCTATATAACCATTAACAAATAGAAATGACTTTGAATTGATTTGTTTAGATTTATAAATGATTTAACCTATTTATTGGAAATTTGTTTCCATCTGAATGAAATCTGATTAAATTGGAATTTGACAAAAATTATATTAAAACGAAAGAGTTGATACTAGAGTTTGATACAAAACTATTTCAGTAACTCAGAATATCTTATTAAGCTTGTTTATTTATTTTGTGGAGTTGCTTTTTGTTGTTGTTGTTTTATTTTTTTATGTTTTTATCTCTGTGCAGGACACACTGATAAAATAATAATAATAATACCTGAGAGAATTGAAGAAATTATAATTCAACCCTTGTTTAAAATGAAGGAGTTGAGAAAAAACATTTGGATTATAAATCAGCTATGTTGTTTTTTTTTATTAAAAGTTTTAAAGATTTTATACAATATATATCCCAAATCCCTCCCCCCCTCCCCCCCTCCCCCACTTTCCAGAGCTGATTACAGGGTTACAAATAAACAATCATAATCTAACTAACATTACCCAACTATACAAACAATCAAATCCATAACATACTTTAACTCCTTTTCAAAATAAATATTAACAAATTAAAAATGAAAATAATAATATAATTAAACCATAATACTAAAACTAATATAAATTCAACCATATTAAACTATTAATAATAATCTAAAATTTACTCATAAGCTAGATAATACTTTTTAGTCTCATATTTATTCTGAATATAATCTATCCATCTTCTCCAAACCGAGATATATCTTTCTTGTGAATAGTCCTTCAAATAAGCGGAAATTTTTGCCATTTCTGCTAAATTAGACACCTTGAGTATCCATTCTTCCATAGTAGGCAAAGAATCTTTCTTCCAATATTGCCCCACCAATAATCTTGCAGCTGTTATAAGATTCAACATCAAATTAATTTCTTTAGCATCAAAATCTACAATAACACCTAACAAAAATAATTGTGGCGTAAACTTTATCTTTCTCTTAAAAATCTTTTGAATGTTCCACCAAATCTTAATCCAAAAAGCCTTTATATTTCTACAAGTCCACCAAATATGAAAATAAGTTGCATCTAAGCTTCCACATCTCCAACATTTGGGCTGTAAATTAGGATACATACAGGACAGCTTTTGAAGATCCAAATGCCACCTATAAAACATTTTATAAAAATTTTCTCTTAAATTTTGAGCTTGAGTAAATTTTACATTTCTAACCCAAATTGTCTCCCATGTGTCCAATAGAATCGGCTCTTGAATATTTTGTGCCCATTTTACCATACAGTCTTTAACTAACTCTGTTTCAGAATCCAATTCTATTAAAACATTACAAAATCTCTTTATATGGGCTCGAGTTTGATCTTTAATCTGTTTTACCAAATTCACGTCCCCTAAAGTAATTCCAACCTTTTGATCTAAACTCCACCTAACTAACAATTGATTATACTGAAACCAAGAGTGTACAATATTTTCTTGCTTCAACTCAGCTAAAGATTTTAATTGCCAATCCTTCCCTACCAAACTAAGTAATTCCTTATAAGAAATCCTATCCAAATTCACACCCCTAGATACCCCCTCTATCACTTGTCCAGGAATCCCCCAAATTGGAATTTTATAGTTTAACCTATAATAATATTTCTTCCAGACACATAATAAAGTGTTTCTTAAAATATGAAATGTATTATGTTTCATGTAACTTAAATTAATTGCAGTCTGATCAGCCATTAACATGTTAAATTGCTCCTTAAGCATATTTATAGAAACCTTTAACCTATTATCCAATGGATTCAAAATAAAAGCCTTCTCTTTCACTTTGATCTCTTCTTCCAACTCTTCACGTTTTTTCGCCTGTTTGCGCCTATGCGCATTATTCATATGGATCAAAACCCCTGTCATATAAGCTTTGCTAGCATCCCAAACCATAGCCATTGAGGTACCCTTATGCATATTCAAAACAAAAAATTCCTTCAAATATTCTCTACATTTCTGCGAAATCCCCTCATATCTAAATAAGTTCTCATTCAACCTCCAAGATCTTCTATTCCCTTCTTCAGCAAATAACTCCAACCATACAGGACTGTGATCCGACAATGTCCTAGGAAAAATCTTGACATTTTTGGAGCTATGTTGTTTTGAATAAAGATTTGTATGCAAACAAACTCAAGCAGAGTTTGGTGAGCGCTCCTTTGTTGGCTCTTTACTAAGTAATGTTTGTAAATACATATAGACAAAGGAATGGCTAGGGGAGGGATAATTGATACTTTTCTATGGTTAATATATGGTTGGCTATACAATAAGTATGATATGTAGACAAATACATAAAATGCTCTATAACATCTAATGGTGAGGCTATTTCAATGCATTCAAGTTGATTTTAAATTACCTCAAGTGGGAAATTCCACAATATGAAACTCAAATGACTTGGATAAAATGTTTACCTTTAGTATTGTTGCAAATAAGAACACAACCACAGAAAGATTTAGGATTGTCTCCTTATGAATTGTATGGTGTGTCATTTATGCCTGGAAACATCTCCATGGACTCTTTAGTAACAAGGGAAAAAGTAATAAGACATTATGTGCATAAACTGTCGCAGTATCTTGATCATTGTAGGAAACAAGGCTTGCTGATCTAAACACCCCCTTTGGAATTTCCTGTCCATAAGTTTGAAGTAGGACAGTGTATCCTGATCTGAACGTGGAAGGAGGAGAAATTGCAACCTAAGTGGGAAGGACCATTCCAGGTGTTGCTGACCTCTGAAACTGCAGTTCGGACGAAAGAAAAAGGGTGGACTCATTGTACGTGAGTGAAGGGACCAGTAGCTGAACCAAAAGGACAGTGGACCTGTGTTCCGGGAGATGACTCGTTTAAATTGATAATTTGTAAAATTCCTGTTTAAATGTGTTGGTATTGTGACTGTAAATGACATGTTGATTGTTGTTGTTTCCATTTTATTGACTGTGTAAGATGTACTGGATGTGAAGAATACTTTGGACCATGTGATATAGTATTCATCGAAAAGAAATTGAAACCTGAGGAATATACTGAGATATTGACTGGAGTGGTAAGATACACTTTAAAAGACACTACTTCAATTCAACTAGTACAGGAAGAACAAGAAGAAGCCTTTAGAAAATATCACAATTTAGATATAGAGGAAGAGTGATTAAAATGCAAAAGTGTTGTATACTTGTCCATGGTCATCTATCTCTCCCTCTCTAGAGCAGGGCTTTTCAACCTTTTTACCAATTGTACCACTTTTAGGATATGGCAATATTCGAGTACCACCTAGCAAGGTGTCAAAAACTTGATGACCAAAAAAAAAAAACCTGTTCAAAGTTGCAATTGCACTGAAATGACTTATGACCATTTTTCACACCTATGACAATTGCAGCATGCCCAGGGTCATGTGATTTATATTTGGATGCTTGGCAACTGATTCATATTTATAATGGTCACAGTATTCCAGGGTCATGTGATCCCCTTCTGCAACCTTTTGACAAGCAAAGTCAATGGCAGAGCTGCTGGTGGCCAAGTGCTAAGGCGGGACTTCCTTTCCTCCCTCCCTTCCCTGCCTCCCTTTTTCTCATTCCCATCTCCTTCTGAAGGAAGAATTTGAAACCCCCCCCCCCATATTTTCCCTCTTCCATATATTGATCAAACAAGGAAAGGCCTCCAGAGACAGAAAAGACAAGCTGCTGAGTGAACTAGCTTAAAAGGGTACATTCCCCTTTAAGAATTAGCTACTGGCTAGAAAGGAAAGTAAGGAGCGCAGCCCACACTTAAGGAAGAAAAAAAATGTAAGTACTGGCTGCCGGCTAAGGCAACCACCCCAAATGGCTCCATTCCTAAGTAAAGGAATGCTACAGGCAAAATCCATTCAGGAGAAAAATACTTCAAAATCCCTTGCAGCAAAACTTACAGCTAACAACAGCAGAGCAATAGAAGATAACACCATCAGCCAAATAGAAATTGCCAAACACTCCTTAAGAACACAAAGCCCTCATTGCACAAATCCCAGAACTTCAAAGTCACAAAAGCACATAAGAATCCTTCCACTCTCCATCTCCCTCCCTCCTCCATGCCTCACCTCCAGCCATTGCTGCCTTTTTTCATTCCTCTTGGAGAGCAACCCCTCCCCCGCTGCATTTCTTGCCTGTTTGCTGCTGCCAGCACAGGTGGCTGCCACAGCAGTTGTAGATTGGCTCATGGCCAGCATGCTTGATCTCCTCTCCCCACACCCTCCCCCTCCCCCTCCTCCCCACCCTCCCCCTCGGTGCATCTGACTCCACCTCCTCCCAAGGCTGCTGCTTTTTTTCTTTCTCCCTCTCCTGCCCAAACTGCCTCCTCTTATAGGGTCTCCTGTCTCCGCCCCCCTCCTCCTTTCTCATGGGTGAGCCAGAAGTGAGCCTGGCGCCTTTGCAGCTCCAGAGGACTCTCTCACTGTAAGTCCTTGACTGTGCTGGCTCTTTCCCTCCCCCACTACACTTGGCTAGGCAGGGCTATGTACCACCTGCCACTCATTAATGTACCACAAGTGGTATGTGTACCACCGGTTGAAAAGCCCTGCTCTAGAGAATGATATAGGAGAGCAACAAAAACAGAAGGATGTGAAGCCTGCATTACCAACACCACCAAAGGGAACGCAGTAATTAAAACTTTGGTATATCATACCCAAGCACCTAAGGGGTGTATATTTCAATCTATATGTCAATTAAATAAAACACAATATTCAGTTTGTAAGGGAAGAGACAAAAAGATACAGTGCTATGATCCATCAATGCCAACATATTTGAATTTCAGTATATATGTGGGTTTAGCTAAAGTAGGAGTGAGACAGAGACCTGAAGTTGAAGAAAGATTAATATACGTTAATTCTACTAAAATATTAGAAAAAGGGACAGAAAAGGCTTTGATACAATTTGATGCATGCACAGTATTAAGTCTATCTTATCTCGCCACAAAGTGTGGAGACTCTAGTTGGATCACAGCATATAAACAAAATCATAAATATATATGTTCCACCAATTTGAACTTTGCACGCGGGAACCCCAATCAATGGTTACCTTGTGTGGGATCTACTAAATGTTCAGGGTCGAGTTGTGTGTGTGATTACACTGGAGGAGGTTATCCAGGATGTAATGGTATTACCAAATTTAAAAGAATATATGGAACTAATACGATGGAGTTGGAAATCACTAAGAACCATTCTGATGTAGTAAGTTATGGATTTGGGATAGACGGAACAGGATCCGATCCATTAACTTATATCACTATAAAGAAAGAAAAGATATATTACCTAAGGAAGGAGGGGTATGTGGGAAGTTTAATTTAACAAATTGTTGCTTACAAATAGATGAAACAGGTGCAGAAGTGAAGCAATTAACCACTGAAATGAGACAACTTGTACATGTTCCAGTCCAGACTTGGACTGGTCTTCTAGATGAAGGGGGATTTTTGGGAGGAATCTTTCGCAATTGGAAACAAGCATTATTCATGGTGGGCATAATATTATTAGGACTAATGTGTTTGCCTTGCCTAATTCCTATGATTAAAAATTTAGTCCATACAACTATAACCAGTATAATTGATGGCATCAAACGGGAGGAAAAGATACAGACACTGTTAGCTTTTAAGGAAATTAAAGACAAGGTAGACATAACAGAGAATAAACACAAAGAAGAAATTGAAATGAATTTAAGAAGATTCTAAAATTTTATTAAGTATGAAAAGAAAAAGGGTGGATCTGTTAGGAACAAAATTTTAGAATAAAAAGTAAAGTTAAGTGACACGTACTCTACAAAATTTCTACACGCAGACAGAAAGATTTCTACACAAAATTTCTACACGTAGACTTCAAGATTTCTACACAATTTCTACATGTACACGTACCTTGGAAGAGTTCTGCATGTAGGCTATAGGATTTCCACACTGAGCTATAGGATTTCATGATAAAGTACATATAAAGGAATAGGTGAAGCAAAATAGTAAGGGGCAGGGATAATGTATTTTGTTTAGGCGGCTCTGATAAGATTGTAACCTCAGAGGAGGGGGCAAGGCGTCGGGATAGAATGTATATAATGTGTGTTTTCGCTGTGACTAGGTGTGGCTCAAATATTTATTTGGAGTCCACCAAGCTTTGCAAACCATTGTAGCCAATAAATCTCTGTCTAATTTCAACTTGCTGTTTGGTGTTATTCAGTGGGCTAGAATTTCTACCAACAGCCACCAGCAGCTCTGCCATTGACTTTGCTTGTCAAAAGGTTGCAGAAGGGGATCACATGACCCTGGAACACTGTGACCATTATAAATATGAATCAGTTGCCAAGCATCCAAATATAAATCACATGACCCTGGGCATGCTGCAATGGTCATAAGTGTGAAAAATGGTCATAGGTCATTTCAGTGCAATTGCAACTTTGAACAGGTTTTTTGGGGGGCCATCAAGTTTTTGACACCTTGCCAGGTGGTACTCGAATATTGCCATATCCTAAAAGTGGTACAATCAGTAAAAAGGTTGAAAAGCCCTGCTCTATGCAACCACGTGGTATGTTTAAAATGTGTGCCTTCCCTAACTTGAGTTATCTGAAATTTATGGTGGGAATGACTAGGATGTGTAAATCTAAGACTTCTGTTCTCTTGTCTTTGTGTATATATGTTTGTCAAAGTCTGTGTGTGAGAGGTAAATGTGACTGTTAACTGTTTCAAATCCAAGGAAAAAAGAATTTTAAATTCTGCTAGAAATTCTGCTTAAAATAAGCCACAAAAAGGAAATACCTCACTCTTTTTGTCTGGCCAACAAACACAGTGAAGAAAAAAAAAATGTGTTTGTTTGTTTGTTTGTTTTCCTCTTTCTCTCTGTGTACTCTCAAGAACAGCCTTAAGTTAGCAGGAGGGAATGTTTTAAGTTCATCTGCTAAAAAGATTTCACTCTTGCTTTTAATAATATATAATAAAGTTGGAAGGGACCTTGGAGGTCATCTAGTCCAACCCCCTGCTCAGGCAGGAAACCCTATACGAACTTTATCAAATGCCTTACTGAAGTCCAAGAAATTATATCCACAGCATTCCTCTAGTCCACTAATTTTGTAACTGGGTCAAAGAATGCAGTAAGATGTGTCTAGCATGATCTATTTTTGACAAACTCATGTTGGCTTTTAGTAATGACTTTGTTTGCCTCTAGGTGTTCGCGGATTCTTGTTTGATTATCTTTTCCAGAATCTTCCCAGGTATTGAGGTCAGGCTGATAGGTCTGTTGTTTCCTAGATCTTATTTTTATTTTTGAAGAGGGGAACTACATCAGCTCTTTTCCAGTCCTCTGGTAGTTCCCTAGTGCTCCAGGGTCTTTGAAAAATATAGTTCAGTGGTTCTGAGATCACATCTGCCAGTTCCTTGAGAACTTTGGGGTGTAATCCATCTGGTCCTGGTGATTTGAACTCTTCTAGGCTGGATAAGTGCTTGCTCACCATTTTCTTGCCTAACTTAACTTGTGCTTCTATTTTTTATGGTAGTTTTTGATAAGTTGGACTGTTTGCTTTTTTTATTATTTTTGACTGTGGTCACAAGCCTTAGTTCATTTAGAGCAGTGTTTCTCAACCTTGACAATTTTAAGGCATGTGGACTTCAACTCCCAGAATTCCACAGCCAGCATTGCTGGCTGTGGAATTCTGGGAGTTGAAGTCCACATGCCTTAAAATTGTCAAGGTTGAGAAACACTGATTTAGAGCCTTAGCTTTCTTCACCTCATCTTTGCAGGCTCAGACTATTTGCTAATATTCTGCTGTAGTTATGTGCCCCTCTTTCCACTTTTATACTGATCCAAATGCATTCAAGACAGTTTCCATCATTGTTGTGCCCTAATTCTGTAGATATGTAGTTATTTCTTATATATAGAGAGAAACTCTGCCTCCTCTTTTATTTGGTCTGTTTCTTTTAAACAATTGAAATCCCTCTAGCTGAGTGTTCCATTTGTGGGTTTTATCCCACCATGTTGCTATAATGACAACTATATCATATTTGCTCTCATTTACCTGAATTTCTAGTTCATGTTGTCTGCTGTTCATACTCTGTGCTTTGGTGTACAGACATTTGAGTCCTTTATAACTATGTGTTACTGCACTTTGTGTGACACTCGCTATTAAAAGCTTGATTTTGCTTGATAGCAAGGTTGATATTCTTGTCCACACACATCTATGTTACTTGCACTGGTAACCCTGTAATTTTTTATTGCCAGGGACAGGGATGTTCTGTATCAATTAACTCACTGTCCCTTGTTTAAATATTCCTCCAGTCCTCCTTGTATTTGTCAAGATATTTCCTCTTTGGAGTGAGGAGGGGGTGTCCTGCCTGCTGGGTCCTGCCCCAAGCTCTGGAAAATCATTCTGCAATATGTTGTAAATTAATTTGTGTTCTAAATGGGTTTTATCTATCCTTTTCCTGAAAAATGTGTGTCTATCTACAAGAGCCTTTTGAAGTTCAAGTCTGCTTGTTTGGGGAAATAATTTTCTTAAGTTACTTTTCTTATCCTATCACTAATTGGTGAAGCTACTATGAAACTTTTCTGAAACAAATAAGCATTTTCCAATCTCTAAAATAATGTGATCTATTTTAGAATAAATGTTAAAGGCAGATTTTGTTTGCCTGTTTCTTTGACCACTGCAATATTGATGCCTTTTCAAACTGCCTGCAAGCTACCCCCCTTCCAATTCTTTTCTTGCCCTTTGTTCTCCATACCTTTTGTCTGCCTCTCCTGGAAGAGTCCACCCAGAAAGGGGGGGGGAGACCTTGTTCTTGTATCTTTCAGCCCTGCAATCCTCCCCCAAACCTTTGGAAGCAGAACACACAGACCCAGATGCTGCCTCCATCCATTTGAGCTATGGAATTGGGTTTTGAATCCAGCCATCCACTAAAAAGCCACCATGCAATCTGAGTGGAACATCTTCCCAAGTCCTACCATTCCCCAGATGCCTGTGAGAGCTGCAGAAGGAAGGAGTCCTGGAGCCACTGGTGCCATGTGAAGCCTCAGAAGAGAAAATTAGACTGTGGGGGGAGGGTGGAAACTCATTGTAAACTTTTCTTTCTTGCCCCATTTGTATTGTAACAAGCCAGTTGAATGTATTAATGGAGAGATGGCATTTGGGAATAGTTGGCAGAACAAGTACTGAACACCTTGGACTTCTATCTGGTGGGAGGGAAAATTTATCCAGAATGTTTGTATTGCCTGTTTTGTAGAAATAGCTGCATATGCACAAACACACCATTCAGAATCACATTGAGTCTATCCCCTCCACCTACCTTTAGTAAAGTTCCCCAGGCTGATTTTTTGCTCTATTGCACCAAAGCTTTGCAAGCACAACTTCCTGAAAATTCCAAGGGGGGGGGGGAACTAGGCCCCCTCAGGGTGATTTGCAATTCTTATGCCCTGACTAAGGAAGCAACAGGAAAGAGATCCCAAACCTCAGCCCTGAATATCTTGCACTGTTGGGCTCAGATTGGGATTCCTAGAGCTCACTATGTGCAATTTAAAGAAAAATTTAATAGCCTGGCATACTGGCTAACCTCAATTGGACATTACAAACCTGGATGCACTGAACTAAGAGCTAAAGCAGGAGACAACCCTTGAAAATGGGCAGCCAGTGGACATGTACTAAGGAAAACCATGGCTGTGAAGAATTTTGGGAGGTATGCAAACCTGACTGGAAGCTAAAAGTGACATCCAACATTTGAAAATGATTGGCACAGAATATTGGACACTACAAATTTCTTTTCCACTTAACAAAATTTTTGCCCTGACTTTTAGAACTTTATGGGTGCAAGCTCCCCTTTTGGGAGCCACTAAAGGGATCTTTTTCTGCTGCCTCCATTAATGTCTTATTTTTTTGGCTTAACAGTTTAAAAGCTTGCCTACCAAGTCTCCCTGACCAGATCAATTTTAATGTTGTGCCAATAAGTGTGACATTCTCACACTTAAGGCACAAAGCGGGGATTGAAGGAAGTTAGCCCAGAGAAGGAAATATTAAAAGGGCAGAAAAATATATTTTTCCTCAAAAGGACTTTTTTAAAACCAAACCTGGCCCCAGATCTATCTCTCTGCCCCAAGCAAGAGCTAGCCCCATACAAATGCAGATGTAAAACCATCAGAAAGTTGAAACTAGAGCACTCAAGAAGACAAAGAGAAAATCTGCATGCCCCACCCAAACTCTAGGAGTCATTAGCTCCATCACCTGGGAAGCAGGATATGATAATAGGATTAAACCACAGATATTAAGGCCTAGAAAAACACTCAGAAATAGCCCCAAGGTTCATGCCACAGGAACAGGAAACTATTCCAAACAAGGCTAGAGGGTATAAAAACCTACTGCCCATGTGCTCAACTCCTCTTTCCTCTCCTCTGCTCTTTCTTGCAAGGACCATCTTTCTGTTTCTTCAATAAACTGTAACCTTCTTCCCAAAGCAGTCGCCATGTTGCTTATTTATCCCCGGCTTGGATGAACCAGGATGAAGACTTACTTCTGACAGGGCTTTTCAACCTTTTTACCGATTGTACCACTTTTAGGATATGGCAATATTCGAGTACCACCTAGCAAGGTGTCAAAAACTTGACCCCCAAAAACCCCTGTTCAAAGTTGCAATTGCACTGAAATGACTTATGACCATTCTTCACACTTATGACTATTGCAGCATGCCCAGTGATAAATATGCATCAATATGATAAATCTTCAGAGTCAGGTAAACCTACAATACAATGGAAATTAATTGAATAGAATAAAATACAAATGGTGAGAGTCAGGAAGAGATAACATAAAGGAAGTAAGATAAACCATATAGGCAAAAATAGCTGGGTCTGAGAAAGGAAGAAGAGAAGCCATAAAAATATATATAGTTTTTAAAAGGAAATGGCTAGCCAGGAAGGACAGGTTGAAGGGGAAAATAGGAAACTAAGCCAAATAAGATAAGAAGAGAGGCACACTGAATTGAAAAGCAGGAAAAGAACTTATTGTTTAAAATGGGGACATAAATATATACTGAGTTTAAAATAACCATTTAAATGTCTAATTTTTCTTATTCTTATTGTATATGTGAATATGATTTAATATGTTATCAGGAAATGTGTATGTAAAGTGGTACCTGGAAAAATACTGATGGTCCGACAAAGGATGTGTATAAAAGGCAGATGGCCCAACAAAAATGTGGGTAAAAGGGAGGTTTGTTTTGCTTACAAGACAGCTCTTTTATTTAGGATGGCCAGACATCCTGTTCCCAGCTCTGCACATGATATATTACTAACTGCCTATCACATGGTGTAACTAAACTGCTTAACACTTGATATATTGCTAATTGCTAAAAGCATTCCAATGTAAACGAGGAGCTATCGATTATAGATCTGTCTAGTAGTTTTCTTATGTTAGAATAAGGACCTATAGAATGTAACCATGTGTGGAATGTGACCTGAAAATAACCCCCGCCTGAAGGGTTATAAAAATGGTCATCAATGTACAATCTGGGTTCAGATTCTTTAGCCATGATGGCTCTCTGAACCTGCGCAATAAAATAAACTTCCCTTTCCTGGAAAGAGCTGACTCAAGTCTTTCAATTCTACAACATATGGGCAGTCAGAAAGAGTGTAACCTCATCCTACCTCAGCCAATGGGGAAAGAGGAGGGCTGTAGCAGCCAGTGATAGGGATGAATAAAAGAAGGAGATATTTTGGGTTAAAACTTTGGAGAGAACCAAGCTTTGATAGCTTCTCTCCCCGCTTATTGCAATAAACAAAACAAAAGGCCTTCACTGTGTCTTGGCTGGTTATTGGTCAGGCGAGCTTGCCTCTGGTCACAAAGGAAAGTGGTCCCGAGCACATAACACCCAGGGTCATGTGATTTATATTTGGATGCTTGGCAACTGATTCATATTTATAATGGTCACAGTGTTCCAGGGTCATGCAATCCCCTTCTGCAACCTTTTGACAAGCAAAGTCAATGGCAGAGCTACTGGTGGCCAAGTGCTAAGGCAGGACTTCCTTTCCTGCCTCCCTTTTTCTCATTCCCATCTCCTTCTGAAGGAAGAATTTGAACCCCTCCCCCATATTTTCCCTCTTCCATATATTGATCAAACAAGCAAAGGCCTCCAGACACAGAAAAGACAAGCTGCTGAGTGAACTAGCTTAAAAAGGCACATTCCCCTTTAAGAATTAGGTGTTCAACACACAAACCCATAAATGATGTTCAAATGACATGCTAAGAGTAAATCAAACGAGCCATAACATAGTTTCAGAGCAATGTGAACCCGGTGACTGTACTTCCTCCCCTACTTCAGGAGATAACACTGGCTTAGCCTTGGTGGATCTGCCACCAGAGTCCCATCAGCAGATATATTCAGGGGTAGAAAGAAACGAAAATTAGGGGAGGCTAGCAGAGGGCAAAAAACAAAGCCCTGTTCTGCCATGCCTTTCGGAAGTTGTAGCTTGTGCAAAGTAGGCTTTGAGTTTCTTCACCAGGACTCGATTTCCCAGGATTCCGTGAAAAGCCTATTACCATCACGTGGCCTATCTTGGGACAACGACAGCCGAAACAGAAGGCGTCGGCCATTTTGTGAGCGACTGTCGCCGTTGTAGCCGCTGCTGTTGCCGCCGCCTCCCCCGTTCCCTCTCCCCCAGCCGCGTCTTATCTGCCCTTCAGGTTTTGCTGGTTTGCATTTTTTCCTTTATTTTTCCCCACTACTGAACCTGGGAGTCTCGGGCGAAACCAGCCGCGGCCTTTTCCCCACGAACAGCGCCCAACCACAGAAGCGCATGTCCACTATCCAGAACCTCCAATCCTTCGGTAAGAAACGGCCTCCCCTTTGTCCCTCGTCTCGGTGTCAGAGGCTGCATGGACACCGGGCTGCGGCTTTCCTTCAGAGGGGAATTGTTCGCGACTTGGGCTATTGTCCCCCTCGTTTCTGCCTTCTTCATTCCTATTTACGCTTTCCAGCGTTTGTTGGGACGGCGCCGTCGTCGGCTGTTTTCCCTTCTCTGTTTCTCGCCTGCTCTAACCAGTGGACTGCTGTTAGATTGGTCTCTTCTCTTCCTTTCCCAGATCTGTCACCGCTGACCTTGAGAGCCTTATCAGGACTAATGTCTTGGCTTGGGCGCCGGATTCACGATGGAGCGTGAACGCTTTTTTTGAAACTCTGCGGGTTTAATATTGGCGTAGACCTCTTGTTTCCAAAATGTCTTGCTTGAGAAATAGGGAACTATAAAGAGCACTGACCAGAAAGCTCCCCTGCCTTCTCCCCATAACAAATAGTAGCTCAATAGTAGCAACTGTGAGAGGGATCTCGGAGTCCTAGTGGACAATCACTTAAATATGAGCCAGCAGTGTGCTGCAGCTGCCAAAAAAGCCAACACAGTGCTAGGCTGCATTAACAGAGGGATAGAATCAAGATCATGTGAAGTATTAATACCACTTTACAATGCCTTGGTAAGACCACACTTGGAATACTGCATCCAGTTTTGGTCACCACAATGTAAAAAAGATGTTGAGACTCTAGAAAGAGTACAGAGAAGAGCAACAAAGATGATTAGAGGACTGGAGGCTAAAACATATAAGGAACAGTTGCTGGAATTGGGTATGTCTAGTTCTGGGGTAGGCAACCTTGGCTCTTTTATGACTCGTGGACTTCAACTCCCAGAATTCCTGATCCAGCCATGCTGGCTCAGGAATTCTGGGAGTTGAAGTCCACGAGTCATAAAAGAGCCAAGGTTGCCTACCCCTGGTCTAGTTTAATGAAGAGAAGGATGAGGGGGTACATAATAGCAGTGTTCCAATATCTCAGGGGCTGCCAGAAAGAAGAGGGAGTCAAGCTATTTTCCAGGGTGCCTGAAGGCAGGACAAGAAGCAACGGATGGAAACTAATCAAGGAGAGAAGCAACCTAGAACTAAGGAGAAACTTCCTGACAGAACAATTAACCAGTGGAACAACCTGCCTCCAGAAGTGGTGAATGCTCCAACACTGGAAGTTTTTAAGAAGAGACTGGACAGCCATTTGTCCGAAATGGTATAGGGTTTCCTGCCTGAGCGGGGGGTTGGACTTGATGACCTCCAAGGTCCCTTCCAACTTTATTATTATTGTTGTTGTTATTGTTGTTATTGTTATATTGCCACTGATGAAGCAACACACCTTTCTTTTCACTGCCCAGCACCCTTTGGAGGAGGTTGCTACACTCTTCTCTCCCCTCCCTGGATCCTCTTATGACATGCTGGGTGATGGAAATGTTTTTGTTTATTGGTTACTTAAAGAGTTAATTGAGCTCAATCAGCCCCTTTATGCCTTCTTAGGAGCTTAAGTTTTAGTGCTATATGACATCAAAATAGACCAAAACGAATGCCACCTACTTTTTCTTCTTAAATCCATTTTCCTTGACAAATTACACTCTATTAGCTGAAACAGTAGAATGTATACATGGCTAAAATTTGATACCTACATTTTTTAGTCTAAAATAGCTTGCTTAACCTTATTCAAAACTATTTATCTTACTAAGACTTGGTTGCCAGTGAGTTATTATAGGGAACAAATCTTTTGGTAAAATATCTGCAGTCTTCTTTCAGTATAAAATCTAGCCTATGCAATAGTATTGTTGAAAGAAAAATCTTCATCGGTCCAGTCCAAGATGGGAATAAACAAAATGGAGGCTCTTTGGAAAAGTTCTTTATTGAGTTGCCAGAAACTTCAGTGACACAGCATGTGTTTCTGGGGTGGCTGACCATATGGAGCTGGCAGTGGTGGGTTTTTATACCTTCTTGGGCTTTTGTGTTTGGAGTTGTTCCTGTTCCTGTGGCATGAACTTTGGCCTGAGGTTCAGTGTGCCCTTTTGGTATTCTAATGCAGGGCTTTTCAACTGGTGGTATGCGTACCACCTGTGGTACTTTGGCACCTGGCAGGTGGTACGTGACCATCCTAGACAAGTGTAGTGGGGGAGGGGAATGAACTGAAGCGGCAGAACCGCACAAGCCTGAGGGAGAGACAGCTGGAGCTGCAGGGCTGTCGGGGCTCCTCAGAAGCCCCAGGATCAGCAGGGGCAACTACAGCTGATCGGTGCTTCTGCAGGGCTGTGGGAGTTGGGCAAAGCCCAGGATCAGCACACGCTTCTTCAGGGCTATGGCAACTGGGCAGAAGCCCAGGATTGGTACGTGCTTCTGCAGGGTTATGGGGACTGGGCAGAAGCTCAGGATCAGCACGCGCTTCTGCAGGGCTACGGCAACTGGGCAGAAGCCCAGGATTGGCATGCGCTTCTGCAGGGTTATGGGGGCTGGGCAGAAGCCCAGGATTGGCACGGGCAACTACAGCTGATCAGCGCTTCTGCGGGGCTATGGGGTGAGACAGAAGCCCCAGGATCAGCGCTTCCAGTGAAGCCGGAAGAGGAGAAGGGGAGAGAGGAGAGGCTATAAAAGGAGGTTTTGGCAGGAGAGGGAGAGAAAAAAAGACAACGGGGGGGGGGGAAGAGAAGGGGATTGCAAAAGAGACGGAGAAGCGCATCCTTGACAGGAATTAGCTGGAGGTGCAATGAAGAGAAAAGGAGGATGGGGGAGAGAAGAGAATATAAAAGAAGGAAAGAGAAGAGAGGATACAAAAGAAGGGAAGAGAAAAGGATATAAAAGAAGGGAAGAGAAGAGAGGATATAAAAGGGGGGAGAAGAGGATATAGGGGGAGAAGAGGATATAGGGGGAGAGAAGAGGATATAAAAGAAGAAGAGAAGAGAGGATATAAAAGAAGGGAGAGAAGAGAGGATATAAAAGGGGAGAGAAGATATAAAAGGAGGGGGAGTTCTTATGTTACTTCCTGCCTTGATATATACTCAGTCCTTATTTTAGAAAAACGATGTTCTGCAATTTGTGCTACAGCTGGCAGTTGAATAGAGATCCTTCAGTTTTGTACTCAATTTATTATGCAGTTCCAGCTCCCAAATCTCTTAAAATTAAATGTTTTGGGAGTAACTGTTTTAGCTACTGAGTTATACATTATAACTTTCCAAATGGCAGGGAAGGTAAATATTTATGTTTATAAATACTTTATTTTTTAAAGGAACCGAGAATGACTCGTGCAGCTTATAGGCGTAAATTAAAAGAACAGCAGAAGATGGATGTTGGAATAAAGAAAAGGAAATGATGAACTTTTGTAGTAGTTTTTTTTTCTTTTTTTGAGATGAAAGATGTTTTAAAGGAATAGTGAATGATTTGTATTTAGTATGTTTTAAAGGAATAGTGAATGATTTGTATTTAGTATGTTTTAAAGGAATAGTGAATGATTTGTGTAGTATGTAGATGTAAAGAAAAAGAATAATAGAAGGTGTTGATTTAGTGGAAAAGTTTAAATATTTGGGAGTATATATATTATAAATTTTTAATTTAAAGTGAAAAATAATTATGAGATATCATGGGTAAATGTAAAAGAATTTAAATTCTAATGATTTCTGTTGGTGAGAATTTTAGAAGATGAATGGTTTGCTGAAACTTTTTAAGTAGAAGGGTATTACTTGTTTAGGGGTAAAAAGCAAAGAGCCAATTTTATCGAACGTAAGTTTGTTGGTTAGGTTATAATGGAGGGAAAATTTTGTGTTTATTATGGATGAGTGGTTGTTTAAAAGAAATATACATCTCAGCGAGGTGAAGATGGATAAATTATATGTAGAGTAAATATGGGTTATGATATGGGTTTAAAATGCATTATGCAGATTATGAATAATTTTTTAGTTTTCAATTTGGAAATGCTTATATTGTTAAAACTTTTTTCTCTTTTTTGTATTTGAGTTAAAGTATATTATCGATTTTATTATTTGTATAGTTGGATAAGTTTATTTAGAATTTGTTTGTTTATTTGTAACCCTGTAACCAGCTCTGGGAAGTGGGGGGGGAGGGAGGGAGGGGGTTATTCTAGGGGGGGATATTGTTTAAAACTTGTATAAAACTTTTTTAATAAAAAAAAATACTTTATTCATTGTGAACACTGAAGGGTTGCTTTGGCTCAGTTTCTACAGAAGTGGCAGCATATAGCTCTCTAAACGCAACGCCCACTGGCCTATCTAGATACAATGTGCAACTGCCTGGGAGTAACTGTAATATTTGAATAAGTGCAGCAAGCCTCTTCAGTGCCTTTGTGAACCAATAGTATTATCATGGAAATGATACCAGGATCTACTTGGACAGTGTGCAGGAATTGTACACTAGATAGACGAATACAGAAAAAAAAGTCTTTGAAGGTAAGATATGGTACCTTTTAGGTGGCTGCTGGCCTGCATAATATCAGGAAAACTATATCTTCCTCAGGTTGAACATCAAACAGAACCTTGATGGAAAACAGCTATATTAAGCAGGCAGTGAAATGTTTACATTTAAAAAGTTGGTGGATTTGCATGTAAGAATGGGCAATGCAGTTTTTAAAGAAATACTGTAAAAGTGTCTGATGAAATTGTAGCTTAGATATATTGCTTCTGGTAAATTTTCTCATCAACACCAATAGTCTGCCTTGGGTATTCTTGATTAGTGTTTGAGTAATTCTTAAAATGAGAGAAAGCTTGTATTGGCCTATGATAAATAATAGAAAAACTGGGCTGTAACTTCTTGAACAGACAGGCACCTAATCCGGGCCTCAAGGAGACAAGACAACAAATCAAAATGGAGAAAACATTCTCGGCAACTAATTAATCACCACATCCCAGGAAACCTCAAATCACCAACTGACGCCCTCCCCCCCCCCCAAGTTCAAATCTTACATAGACAATATTGCAAGGTACTCACTATTTCTGAACAGTTGCACTTAGGAAGCATAGCTGGGATGTGGGCAGAACGTCTGCAGAAAACCTAACCAGTACCTCAGTACTGAACTGTGGAGAACCCAACTACTAAATATGTACATCAAATCTGGGCTACTAAGGAATCCATGAGAACAAACTCCATCAAAATCCATGTGGAGGTATGATTAGACCTCCATTTAGATAAAAGGTAACATGTTGCTATTACTCAAATAATGCATTTTAAGGTACCAATAGCCTATATTTGTTTACTTAGAAAATTCAGGCTATGAAAAAATCATTTTCATTATATGGGTTTCCCCTTTTCAGACCCCTTTGCTGATGCAACTAAGGGTGACGACTTACTCCCGGCAGGGACTGAAGACTACATCCATATAAGGATCCAGCAACGAAACGGTAGAAAGACATTAACAACTGTTCAGGGGATTGCTGATGATTATGACAAAAAGAAACTTGTGAAAGCATTCAAAAAGGTAAAGTTGGTGTTTCTTGGATTTTTAAATGTTTGAGCTAGGAACATCCAAACAGAATATACATACATTTACAGGTATTTAGTTATTTGCATATATTTTTTAAAAGTGCTATGATACTCCTGAAATTGTGTTATGCCAATGTAATAATTTTTTTCTCCAGCATGATGACTGAAGAATCCACCAATGGGTTATTTCAGTCCTCCTGCCCAATCAGACCAAGTTGTCAAGTTGTCACGCCTCCTCATTATCTGGGAACCTCCCAGTTTTCATCTTGGTCTTCGCCCATGACGACATGATCTCTTGACTATCTGTAGTTTGGAGCAGATTTTTTGATTCATTGGTGGATTCTTAAAGTTACTAGGTTTAGTAAAGTTTGTTTCCCTCTCTGGAGGATCTATTTCTGTCTTTCTCACCCTTTAGGGTTAGAATAGAGCCCTTTGCTAGAACCGGGGGGGGGGGGGCTTTCCCTTCCCTGAATTCAGCAGTCTGCTGAATCACCACAATAATTCCCAAAAGAAGTGGGGAAAGCTTCTTTCTTCGGGGGGGGGGGGGGATTACAAGGGGATCGCTTGTACCTTCCCAGTAGCGTGCGTGCTGTTGCTCTGCTTGGTGGCTGCCATTTTGAAGCCTCGTGGCTTCTTCCTGACTGGGCTTGGTAGGGAGCCTCTGTAGCGGCCGCCATTTTGAATTGCAAAACAGTCTCTTTTACGACGTTATTCCTTCTCTGGAAGATTCTAAAGGCCTTGTTTCTGACAGACGGGGGGGGGGAATAAGCAGATTGTTTATTTTTGTTGCTTGTGGTTGCCGCTGAAGAGGTGGGAGCCTCGTGGGGCAGCGGCAAAAATTTTCCCGCCTAACAGCTGTTAGGCATGATTCACAGCTTCGTTCCCTGAGTAAGCTGCAAACCTTAAATTAGCCGTTCTTTAGCTGTCTTGCACTGACTCAGGGGGCTTGATTAGCCTCCTTCTCCCCCTTTCCCCCCCACCACTTCCCTTGTTTCTCTCTCACGAGACATCCCAGCTCTACAGCTTCAGGGATATCCTTTCCAGGGCTACGCCCATACTACACCCAGGCTAGGACGCCATTTTGTGTTTAAATGATAATAATAATAATAGGAGAGAGAGACTGATTGCAGTCAATTACATTGGGGAAACATAGTTTACTGAGATTGTTGGTATTCATCTGGTCTTGAGTCTTATTGTTTCAGAAATCACATCTCCTATTCAAGACGCTCTGTTATCACAAAGTGTGGAATCAGCAGCAGCTCCGGTCCTTCGGGCCTGGTCGCCATAATGCTCGTTCTGCCCCTCTGCATCTAGTGGCTGCTCCAGCATCCTGACCATTGCCACTATTGTGGGACATGTGTGATTTCATCGCCTACCATTGAGGACGGATGAGCGCTTTGGCACCAAGCGTGAGTTCTGGTAGCCAGTGAGCCGACTCACGCCAATCCACGTGAGGTCCCCTGCAGACTGAGTCAAGCCAAAGGCAACTTTGGGTTGTATTTCGATTGAAATGGCAGAACCAACTGAGCCACGTCCCTTGGACACGGATGTCACTCCCGCCTCAGCTGAGCCGGCACCCGAGCCACCTTCAGGTAAGGCCAAATCAAAATCTAAGCACGGCAGGAGGGCTGGCGCGGCAAGTGACAGACTGGCTGACCACACACAGAGTCCTGGAGAAGCAATTCTCTCAGGCCCAACGCCTGTCTGCTGAGAAAGGTCTCACACTGTCGACCTCCACACCACTGGATACAGAAGCGCCTCAACCGTCTACATCCAGAGCGTGGTCGCAGGAGATGGTGTATCAGCAGGTCCCGACTCAGACCCTTGGTCAGGTAGGTCCACCTTTATTTGGGCAGGACCTTAATTTGCCAGGTCCTTCAACAGCTCCCACCGCTGTCATCACACCGCCTGCTGCGGGGTTAAGGCTTTCGCTAGACCAGTCCGTCTCCGACCAGCTCCAGCTGTGGATAGCTCAGGCTGTGGGCCAAGCCATGGCGTCAATGGGCCACCAGCAGGCGTCTCCCACTCTTTGTCGGCACCAACAACCGCCACACGGCCTTCACTGGAGCGGTCAGGTATGGTTTCCCCATCCCATTCTCCTGATTCTGACTCCGATGTTTCGGATTATGTGGGAGGCAAGGATGGTTGGTCGGATTGCGAGGAGCCTACTTTTGAATCCCAACCTATGTCAGAACTGTTCAATGCTTCGCTCTTTCCTGCCTTGTTGCGCAGAGCCTGCGAGGCAAGTAAACTTTCCTCCCATCCGGTCCCAACCGCTCTACCTTCCTCTGATCAGGAAACTAATCCTTTATTTGCTGTGCCAGTAGACACACACCTCCATATTCCCTGTCCCCAATTATTTCTCCAAAATATTCAGGAACAGTGGGAGTCACCAGCTGCTCAGCCGTCGCAAGGGGCGACTGAGCGCAAAATAGTAGACATGTCTAAGGCATTAGTAGACCTTTTAGAGGTCCCGAAGGTGGATGAATCTCTAGCACTTCTATATTCAACTGCCAGCCTCCCCGCTGACGTATCTGATGCCCTTAAAGCAGAGGATTAATTAATCCGACATGGCCTTGCGCAAAGCACATTTGGCATCCGCCTGGGCGGTCAAGGCAGCGACCGCAACTTCCTTCTTCGCAAGGATATCTATTACCTGGCTGCGTCAGTTACAGGATAGAATTCCGCTGGAGGAAACTAGGGTTCATCAGGATTTAACCAAATTATTGGCTACATCCGAATATATGGCTGACGTCTCCCTGTATTCAACCAAAGATTCGGCCCGAGCAATGGCCTCCAGCGTGGTTGCTAGGAGACTTTTGTGATTAAACTGGAGAGCCGAAAGTAAGCACAAGTGGCGCGCGGCCACAGCCCCCTTCAAGGGCGGCAAGCTATTTGGGGAGGCCCTAACGCCTTATTTAGTCAAGAACAAACAAAAACAGAAGGTAATCTCTCACGTGGCAAGGAGGTCTACCAGACGGTACATTCCTTATAGTCGCCGGCAACCCTTTCAGGCAGGGACGGCAACAGAGTCTGCGCAACCATACCGGTCGCCTGCTCCTAAATCGGAGCGCTCCTTTGATAGGGCAAGTTATAGGGACAGAACTAGGTACCAGTCACAAACCAAGCATTCCTTTCGTGGCAGAGGGGGTCGGCCCTTCCGCTGAGGCAAATGACTCAGAAGGCGTTCCTCCCATTGGCGGCAGACTAACGTACTTCATACGCCAGTGGGAAAGCACGACCTCAGACTCCTGGGCTCTACATACAATCAGAGAAGGTCTGTCCCTGGAGTTCAAATCCATCCCATTAAATCACTTCGTGTCTTGCCCAGCCATGAGAAACCCGGTAAAAAGGGGGCTCATGGAAGACGCCATCCAACATCTGCTCACCATCAGGGCAATAGAGGAGGCTCCCCCAAGCCAGGTGAGGCAGGGATATTACTCCATCCTGTTTGTGGTCCCAAAGTCTTCGTGGGGATGGAGAGCAATCCTCGATCTCAAGGGATTGAACCTCCACCTTCACTACAAGAGGTTCAAAATGCAAACACTGCACTCCATCTTAGCCAGCATCAGGCGGGGGGATCTGTTGACCTCAATAGATCTGAAGGAGGCGTATCTACACATTCCTATCCTCCCAGATCATCGCAGATACCTGAGATTTTGTTATCTCAACCGCCACTTCCAATACAGGGCTCTTCCTTTCGGCCTTTCCTCAGCCCCCCAGGGTCTTTACCAAAATCCTGGCAGTGTTGGCGGCTCACTTGAGACTGATCCCTGTACTGGTCCAGTGTTATCTGGACGACATCCTGATCCAGTCCCAGTAAATCTCAGCTGCCCATTCGGACTTGGCCCTCACCATAAAGACTCTTCAGAACCATGGGTTCCTGATCAATTTCAAAAAGAGCCAGATGAATCCCTCTACCCGCCTGCTTCATCTGGGAGCGGTGATAGACACCGAATTGTGTCATGTGTACCTGTCAGAGGAGAGGCACAGGAGCATCAGGGACCTGGCTGGCTCGCAAGGTGTGCAGAGACAGGGCTGTGGCATTGGCCACGCTTTCTCAACTCCTAGGCAAACTAATATCATGCATAGCGATCGTGCCATGGGCCCGGCTACATACCCGGGATCTTCAATGGTTCCTACTTCCATACCAGAGACAACATACCAGATACCAGTACATCCAACAGACTGGTTCGGATTCCTCATCAGGTACGTTTATCACTTGGCTGGTGGACTTCATCGGCTGTTCACAAGGGGACCCTGTTCAAGGAGCCCAGCTGACTCCAGGTGAACACGGACGCAAGCCTCTTCGGTTGGGGGGCACACCTCCAATCCCGGATACCTCAGGGCCGGTGGTCGCAAACAGACCTCAGACACAACATAAACTGGTTAGAGCTCAGAGCAATACATCTAGCTCTCCCAAAATTCCACACAGCAGTCAAGGGTCAGCATGTACTGGTCTGAACAGACAACGTGGCCACGAAAGCCCATGTGAATCGGCAAGGGGGCACTCGGTCCAAATCTCTTATGACGGAGGCCCGAGCATTGAGCTCTTGGGCAGAGAAACACCTACTCTCCATCAGAGCCGAGCACATCTCGGGGGAGGCAAATTGACAGGCAGACTTCCTCAGCAGATCAACAATAGATCATTCGGAGTGGATGTTACATCCAGATATCTTCAGGGAGATATCAGTCAAATTTGGCTGTCCGATTGTGGACCTGTTTGCCTCCGCGGAGAACGCTCAGCTACCCAGATTCCTTTCTTGGTTCCCCTCCCAGGGAGCAGAAGGGACGGATGCGCTTCGGAGCAGGTGGCCACAAGGTCTCTTGTATGCCTTCCCCCCATTGCCGCTACTTCCAGCAGTAATCAGGAAGATCCTGGAGGAGCGGGCGGAAGTGATCTTCATTGCCCCTTACTGGCCCAGGAGACCATGGTTTGCGGATCTGGTGAGTCCTTCATCCTCAGCTCCGTGGAGGATTCCCGACACCCAAATACGGCTGATACAGGGGGATCTCCAACATCCAGATCCCCAGTGGCTTCAATTCACCGCCTGGCACTTGAACGCCGCACCCTAACCGGGGAATCTTACTTGGCAGAGGTGATTGATATGATACAGGCGGCCAGGAGACCGGCAACGAACCAAATTTATGACCATACGTGGAAGAATTTCTGTCATTGGTGCGACAAGAAGCACGTAAGTCTATCACAGGTGACGATTCCCAGGGTACTGGAATATTTAATGGAGGGCGTTAACAAGGGGTTGGCGCCCAACACCTTACGCAGACAGTTAGCAGCTCTGTCCTCGATTCTGTCATGGGACTCCTCGGGCTCTTTATCACGGCATCCAGCCATCCGGGCCTTCCTTAAGGGGGTCACAAATACCAGACTGCCTGTGATTCATAGGTATCCCTCTTGGGATTTACCTTGTGTCCTTCAGGCACTAAAATTATCTCCCTTTGAACCACTCAAAACGTGCTCACTGCGACACTTGTCGCTCAAGGTCTCCTTTCTGATTGCCATTACCTCGGCCAGGCGCATTTCGGAGTTAGCTGCCTTGTCGGTTAGGAAGGACCTGTGCACGTTTCATGAGGACAGGGTAGTTCTCAGGCTAGACCCTTCATTTATCCCAAAGGTTAACACGGTTTTCCATAGGGCGCAAGAGGTCATCCTTCCAAACTTTTGCCCTCACCCGTCACATGAATTGGAACGAGGCTGGCACACCGTGGATGTAAGGAGAGCCTTACATTGCTATATCAAGCGAACGAAGCCCTTCCGTAAGTCGGAAGCCCTATTTGTGTCCTTCCAACCTTTGTCAATGGGACAAAAGGTATTAGCTTCCACCATAGGTAGGTGGATCAGGGCCTGTATTTCAAGCGCTTATGTCTCACTTGCCTTGCCAGTTCCTCCTCATGTGACGGCACACTCTACACGCAGTGCTGCTACAACCGCAGCGTGGGCAACTCAGGCGTCCATTGAGGACATTTGCAGGGCGGCGACATGGTCGTTGCCATCACCGTTCATTAGGCATTATCGTTTAGACAAATTTGCTTCGGCTGAGGCCGCTTTTGGTAGACGTATCTTACAAGTAGTCACACCATCTGGGGATCCGGCCCCTACTGACTCCCACCCTTAGGGACTCGGGAAGCTTTGGTACGTCCCATTGGTGGATTCTTCAGTCATCATGCTGGAGAAGGAGCGTTGGCTTACCTGAACGCCTTTTCTCAGCATGATGATGAAGAATCCACGCCCTCCCATATTAGAGGTCAGTCAGGTCCGGGTGGGATATTTGTTCTGTTAATTTCTTTTATTACCTACTGAGAGTCATCACGTCGAACTGTTGTCAATGGCTTCGCCCGTCGATGAAAACTGGGAGGTTCCCAGATAATGAGGAGGCGTGACAACTTGACAACTTGGTCTGATTGGGGAGGAGGACTGAAATAACCCATTGGTGGATTCTTCATCATCATGCTGAGAAAAGGCGTTCAGGTAAGCCAACGCTCCGTCTCAGCCAGCAAAAACAGTAAATGTTTTCAAAGAAACAACTGATTCCCAGTTGATTTTTTAAAAAAAATATTTTGTGAGCAGTACTAATGATAAAGTTGATTTCATGGCGTCTCCTAAAACTGCCATATTTAGGAAAAGATCAAGGTTCTTAAAAATGGATCTAACCTTTACAGGTAGAAATACTACAAAAGATAATCAGAATTTAGTATCAATTGATCCTGGAATATTCCTCAATATTCTGCTAATCTGCTTCTTTGCTAGTAACGGTTATTTCAGGAAAATGTGGATTAAAAGCAAGCTAAATTCAATATTCAATCCTGCCTTTCAAGATAATGAGAAATCAAAGATATGAATGAACTAAAATGGAGAGTAAAGAGATATAATATGAAGGCTGCATGGAAGATGTGAAATGGAGAGAAGTAGAACAAACAGTACTCTGCATAGCTAGTGATAATTAGATGTAGAACTATAAAATGGAAAACCCTAACAAGTTATTTGGGGGGGGGGGCTAGCTTAGTTAAGAACTATAATCTTAAATATACTGGTGCCTTGGCAAGAACCTTTTATTAGCAAAATTCAATTGAATGTTTAGAGCTATGCCTTACAATTGCATCGTATAGTGCAGTGGTGTCAAACTCAAATAGAAATGGGAGCTGCTAAACCATACATAAAGGTTCCTGCAGGCCTCATATTGACTCTGAAAACCACATGTGTTTAGATATTTCTTCATTTATTAATGCATCAACACAACAAACAAGTAGGAACTAGATATAACAAAAACATTACAAAATAAACATTACAAATTTGATTATTTCTTTTCAGTATTTGTGGGTATTTCTATATATTTGTGTATACAGTATACATATATATTTCCTCACCTCCACCTCACTCTGAGTTTCTTCCTGGCCTTTGGCCAGCTTATCACACAAACCACTTTCACACTTCCTACTCCCATATACCACCTCCCTGCAATGTTCCCTTTAACTTCTGACATCCCATGTGTGGAAATATGTTTTGTGTAGCTTTTCCCAAACCAAGTAAAAATTTGTACACAATACAAGTGTATGAATAAATTGCAAATATGTGTAATAGTGACATGTTAAATATTTGTTTCATAGTTAAAGTATAGAAAATAGTATAGTATGTCACATACTTGCTTGAAAGTTGTGCCCTCAAGTCATTTTGGACTTCTGGGAACTGCCCCCTCCACTTTTCTTGGCAGCATTTTTCAGAAGTGACTTGGTAGTTATTTATTTATTTTTAATTTTTATTGAGTAAACATTTAAAAACAGGTTGAACACTGTGTGGCTTTTCTGGCTGTTATTTTGCCATACATACTATACCATATATCATATATCTCCCTATTCATTGATCTTTTATACCATTTACATATTGCATTTTATACTATTTCCATATTTATATGTTTACATATATATTTACGTCTATTTACAACATAACTTCCATTTCCATTCTTATTTCATATTCTTTCTGATCTCTATCTTACGCTCACTTTGAGGTTGAAAATCTACACTTTCTGTCTTCTAGACGAGCTTTCTTTGTTCTGACTTTTTCTCCTCGAGTCTAACCAATAGTACATCTTATCCCAAACTTCGTAATACTCTGTTTCATCCTTGTCTTTAATTTCTAATGTTAGTCTATCCATCTCTGCACATATCAATTTTTTTTTTATTAGTTCACTCTCCACCAGGGAATTTCCGTTTTTCCAGTTCTGGGCATAGACCAACCTTGCTGCTGTTATAATATGCAACACTAGATATGTCTCTCCTTTGTTAAACTTCCCGTCTATCATTCCCAGTAAAAACAGTTCTGGTCTGGGATCTATCTTCAGTCCCAACATTTCCTCCAACCAAGTCTTTATTAGCCGCCAAAATTCTTTGGCTTTGGAACAAGTCCACCACATATGATAATAAGTGCCTAACACTTTCTTGCACTTCCAACACTGTGGTGACATACCTTTTCTCATCTTTGCCAGTCTTGTTGGGGAGAAGTGCCACCTGTAAAACATTTTGTACAAATTCTCTTTATATGAGGTGGCCAAGGTTAACTTTCTATTTCTTTCCCATAACATTTGCCATTTGTCTAAATCGATATTATATCTGAAATTTTGGGCCCATGTTATCATCACTTCTTTTACCTGCTCCTCTTCCATTTTATATTCCAATAAATATTTATATGTTCTTTTGATTGCTTTCTCCTCCGTTCCCAATAATATTTTATCTAGTGTTGTCAGATCCCTCCGTATACCCCATTCCTTTTTGTCTTTCTTATAACGTGACTGAACTTGCAGGTACGCCCACCATTCCAATTGTACCCCATTTTCTTTTAATTCTTTTTTTTAAAACAAATTTTATTGGTTTCTTAAGTTCTTAAAGCAACATGTTCAGGACACATCGTGGTGGTGGGGTAATCAAACATCTTAAAAGAAGACATATATACATAATATAGTCAATACATCAAATATTCCCTCTCTTTTTCCCTCAAATAGCATAGTATATTTAGAATATCCAATTCTAGCTTAAATTTATTCAACCTGAACCTGTTTTTAAGCTTCATCAATTTCTACCATAAACAAATTAACTTTAAATAAAAACATTTTCAATTCAAATATCCCTTCCACATATGTTCTACTTTCTTAATTTTATCAAAATCTTATTTGTTTCTTCTTCCATTAATCTCCCTTATTTAGAGTAAAATATTAATCTATCCTGTACCTATCAAATCTATCAATTGATCTATCTCTTCAAGCTAAAAAAAATATATACCTTAAATCATGTCATTCCATTAAACAAAATTCAAGTCTCCAGTTAATTATCATGACTAATGACGTTCATATCATCAGAAAATCATCTTATTAAATTTCAATTAACTATTAGTTCACTTCAAATCTGAAACATCTCTTCAATTTTCGTCATTCCATTACATCATAATTTTCATAGAAATAAACCTAACATTCTAAAAAGAACATTCCTAGTATTCTAAATTGTCTTTAATCCCTTATATAGAAAGATATCTCGTTTTTAAACAAAAGTATTAATCTATCCTAGACACATCTAAACGTATGTATTTATCAAACTATTCTCTAGATATCTAATCCTTCACTTAATCAATCTCTTTGAGTTAACAAATTAATATCAAACCTTAAATCATTTCAATCCTTTAAGTAAAGTTTAAATTTCACATGTTATAGGACAAACAAGTCATCTTACTTAATTAACATTCAATTAATTATTGATTCACTCCAACTCTAAGACATCTTTTTACTTCAAACTCAAAATCTCAGTCCTTACATCAGTCCATAGTTCTAGGTTGCCTTTAATCCAATTTAAGAAATTTTAAATTTCATTTTTCAATCTCATTCTAGCTTTCCTCTTTTGCCAGGTAGGTTTCCATAACAGGGCTTCCCTTCCAAATAATAGGTCTCTTTTTGTTGCTTGTAGTGTCACTTGATTTGATACAGACCATCTTGATCTCTGATTTAATCCTCTGTTTCTCTTGTCCATAAAGCCTCGTTGCTTCAGAAGTCCAAAGTTCGGTCTTTGCTTTTCCTGGTCTTGCTTGTAAGGCAAAATAAGATTCTCCTTATCCTCAGTTAAAACCTCTTCTTGTATAATCTGTTTTGTAGAGTAGTCAAGTGTAATCTGGGAGTCAGTTTTAAGTTTTAAAGTAGAGATTCTGGCTCTTAGTTCTATAGTAGCCTCTTTTATTGTAGTACATATTTCTTCTTTAGCCTCATAGATCTTTTCCAGTATAAGTTTACAGTTTAAATGTGATTGAGGCTTCTCCATTTTAGCAATAGTTGAAGAAGAATCCTTTTCCTTTTTAGTGAAGGTTACAGTTGAACATTATCCACCCCCACAGATCACACAGCTAGCTCAAATTATCTTTTTTCTTGAAAAACAGTTTGAAGGTCAAAGCTCTCTCATCTCCAAATAAACAACAATCCAATATTAACTTTTGACCAGTAGGTGTCCTCAGTGAGCTAAAAAGACTTCTTCAAATGCCATTTTCCCCCTTTTTTCTATCTTTTAAAAGGAGAATAGAAAAAGAAATACTCTGCCGATATAATACCGCTCCAAAAAACAGTTTTTTCTACAGCACAATGTAAGTAGGAATAGAATATAGTCTTTAAATGAATATTTATTTATTTTTTCTGTCCTTTTTGTAAAACGCATTTGTTCCCACAATTACTAAAGCCACTTTCTCCATATGGGGAAATAATAGCACAAACAGCTTCTAGAGGCAAAAACAGCAGGGGTATGGAGAGGAACAAAAAGGGTCTCACCTGGATCATCCACGGTGGGTCTTTAACGCTTAGATGACGATGTGACTTTCGGCTGGTGCAGCAGGGTGATCGGCCATCTTGCAGGCCGATCTTTGCTCCGTCGGCCCTAAGGAGAAGCTGGAGACTTGGGGGAAGCTGCCGCCCTCCCCTATCTACCAGCCGGCCTCCTCGGTGGTCGCCCCTCCAGGGTGACTTTCGACCCCCTAAGGGGTCTATCAGCGAAGGAAACTCCAGATGGCCTAGAGAGAAGTTTCCAGGCACGACCGGCGTCACCACATTCCAGAACCGGAAGTCCGGTTTTCTTTTAATTCTTGTCTAGATTTAAGTTCCCCGTGTTCATTTAGAATATCTCTGTATGTAACTACTTTTCCCAAGTTCATGAAATTTGGATGCACTAGCGCTTCCAGTGTTGAGAGCCATACCGGTGTTTCTACATAGTTCTGTTGTTTAACTTTAATCCACACATTTAGTAATGCTGCTCTGATATGGTGTCTCTGGAAGTATTGATGAACGTTATATCTCTCATCCCACAAAAATGTGTGCCATCCAGATTGTAAATCATGACCCTCTAGAGCAGCGGTTCTCAACCTTTTTGTACGGCGACCCCGGTCATAAGCAGGCGGCGCACATGCGCGGCGCCGCCCCCTGCACAACACGCATGTGTGGCGCCGCCCCCTGCGTGGCACGCATGTGTGGCGCCCCCCCACGCGGCGTGCATGTGTGGCGCCGCCCCCTGCACGGCGCGCAAGCGCGGCACTGCCTCCTGCACCGCCTCCTGCACTGCCCCCTGCGCGGCGCGCATGCGCGGCGGCGCCCCCTGCGCCGGCTGACAAAAAAATGGCGGATCGCGTTGTTTGGCGACCCCCGTGAAATGGTCGTTCGACCCCAAATGGGGTTGCGACCCACAGGTTGAGAACCGCTGCTCTAGAGTTAATAGCCTTCTGTTTTTTAAATTTATCCAATCCCACACCCAAGTGAGTCTTGCAGCTTGGTAGTACAGCTCCCAGTCAGGTAGTCCGAATCCCCCTCTCTCTTTGGCTTCTTGTAGTAGTTTTAATTTAATTCTAGGTTTCTTCCCCTGCCAAATAAATTTCAATATTTTATTCAAATTTACAAAATATTTTTTCTCTAATTTTATGGGGACATTCTGAAATAGAAAGAGTAATTTAGGTAAAATGTTCATCTTTACTGGTGCAATTCTCCCCATGAAGGAGAGTTGCAAATTTTTCCATCTTTCTAAGTCTTTCTTTATCTGATTGTTTAAATTAACATAGTTATCTTCTTTAATTGTAATACACCTTGCTGTTAGCTGTACTCCCAAGTATTTAACTTTCTTCACTATTTGGATATTTACTTTCTCCACCAGGTCATTTTTCTGTGTACTAGTCATATTTTTAACTATCATTTTCGTTTTATCTTTGTTGATTTTCAGTCCAGCTACCTCTCCATATTCTTCTAATATTTCCACAAGTCTTATACCCGAATGTAGCGGTTCCTCTAAGATAAATATGGGGTCATCCGTGAATGCTTGCAGTTTGTAGGTTTCTTTCTTAATATTTAAGCCTCTAATTTGGCTTTCCTTTCGAATCATTCTAGTCAGTACTTTGAGAGTTAGTATAAACATTAATGGCAAGAGTGGACACCCTTGTCTTGTACCTTTCCTAATTTGGAAGCTTTGTGTCGCTTCTCCATTAATTATAACTCTCGCCTCTTGTTTATCGTATATAGCTCTGAATATGTTTATAAAATTTCCGCCAAAGTCCATATAGCCTAACTGCCTCAACATAAAATTGCAATTTACATTGTCAAAGGCTTTTTGTGCATCCAAAAACATCAGAGCTACTTGTTTTTCACTGTGAATCTTGTAGTACTCCAAAATATTCAAAATCGTCCTCATATTGTTTCGAATTTGCCTTTGTGGTAGGAAACCATTTTGATCTACGTGTATAAATTCGTTTAGGTATCTTTTTAGCCTTCCCACAATTATTGCCATAAATATTTTATAATCCGAATTTAAAAGCGATATTGACCTATAATTATTGATTTTGTTAAGTCCGAATTTTCTTTTTCTTTTTTTTAAAAATATATTTTATTGGTTTTATAGTTTTAACAAAAAGTGTTTAAGACACACCGTGGTGTTTGGGTAAACAAAGATTCCAACATAAAATCACACAATAACAGCTCAACTTAATACATTCGCTATCATCTCTCTATTTCCCTCAAGTAACATAGTAAATTTAATATATTTCATTTCTATTCTATTTATTATTTATTTATTAATAAAATTTATATGCCGCCCAATCCCTAGGGACTCAGGGCGGCGTACAAAATTAAAACAATAAATATAACAATAAAAATGAGTACATTCACTCATGCATGAGTCCCAATCGTATCCCGCCCCCCCCCCCGAGGACATCAACCCCAGGCCTGCTGGAACAGGAGAGTTTTAATAGCTTTCTTGAAGGCCGGCAAGGTGGGAGTAGTTCGAATCTCGGGGGGAAGTTGATTCCACCACGTCGGAGCCACTACAGAAAAGGCCCTTCCCCGAGGTCCCGCCAGCCGACATTGTCTGGCCGACGGGACCTGAAGGAGGCCCAATCTGTGGGACCTCATCGGTCTCGGAACTATGCGGCAGTATGCGGTCCTGTAAGTAACCTGGTCCTAAGCCATGAAGGGCTTTAAAGGTGACAACCAACACCTTGAATTGCATCGGGAGACCCACAGGAAGCCAGTGCAGCTCGCGGAGGATAGGTGACACGTGGGTGTACCTTGGTGCACCCACAATCGCTCTCGCGGCTGCATTCTGAACCAACTGCAGCCTCCGAATGCTCTTCAAGGGTAGCCCCATGTAGAGCGCATTACAGTAATCCAGTCTTGAGGTGACGAGGGCATGAGTAACCGTGAGTAGAGCCTCCCGGTCCAAATAAGGCCGCAACTGGTGCACCAGGTGAACCTGGGCAAAGGTCCCCCTGGCCACAGCCAATAGATGTTGTTCTAAATTTAGCTGTGAGTCCAGGAGGACACCCAAGTTGCATGCCTGCACTGAGGGAGGTAAATTTACCCCCCCCCCAGGACTAATGATGGACCATCAGAATGACCCTTGGGGGGCAAGACCCAGAGCCACTCGGTCTTGTCAGGGTTGAGTCTAAGCCTGTTCACCCCCATCCTGACCCTCACATCTTCCAGGCACCGGCACATCACGTCGACTGCTTCACTGAAAGGACACGGGGTGGAGATATATAATTGGGTATCATCCGCATACTGATGATACCTCACCCCGTGTCGCCGAATGATCTCACCCAGCGGTTTCATGTAGATGTTAAAAAGGAGGGGCGACACCCCATAATCGAGGCGCCTAGGGGTCGATCTCTGTCCGCCCGCCAACACCGACTGCGACCTGTCAGAGAGGTAGGAGGAGAACCACCGCAATACGGTGCTGCCCACCCCCACCTCTCCGAGACGACGCAGAACGATACCATGGTCGATGGTATCGAAAGCCGCTGAGAGGTCAAGAAGCACCAAGATAGAGGAATGACCCCTATCCCGGGCTCGCCAGAGGTCATCGGTCAGTGCGACCAAAGCAGTCTCAGTGCTGTAGCTGGGCCTGAAACCAGATTGAAAAGGGTCCAGATAATTTGTTTCATCCAAGGATCGCAAGAGTTGGGACGCCACCACCTTCTCTACAACCTTCCCCACAAAGGGGAGGTTGGAGACAGGACGAAAGTTCTTCAAAACAGCTGGGTCCAGGGAAGGCTTCTTGAGGAGGGGCCTCACCACCGCTTCCTTCAAAGGTTGCGGGAAAGACCCCTCCATCAAGGAGGCGTTGACTATCGCCTGGAGCCAGCCTCGTGTCACCTCCCTACTGGCAGAAACCAGCCAGGAGGGGCACGGGTCCAATAAACAGGTGGTGGCATTCATCGCCCTCACGGCCTTGTCCACTTGATCAGGGGTCACAGGCTCAAACTCGCTCCAGATAACATGACTAAGATCAGCCCCCGGCATCTCGGCTGGCACTGCCCAGTCGGAGTCCAGGTCCCTCTGAATCTGAGCGATTTTGTCCGAAAGAAACTGAACAAACTCCTCAGCTCTCCCCTGCAAGGGGTCCTCCACCTCCTCCACTTTAAGAAGGGAGCGGGTCACCCTAAACAAGGCGGCCGGGAGAGATTCTGCGGACGCGATAAGTGCGGAAAAGTGAAGATGCTTTGCCGCCCTTATCGCCACTAAATAAGTCCTAAGATAGGCTCTTAATAGTGATCGGTCAGATTCAGAGTTACTGGCCCTCCAACGTCGCTCTAGACGTCTCTTGTGGCACTTCATCTCCCGGAGCTCCTCAGTAAACCAAGGTGCCCTCCGGGGACCACTACCACAGAGAGGTCGCAAAGGCACAATTCGATCCAGGCCCCGGACGCCGCCTCATTCCAGGCCGCAACCAGGGACCTGGACGAGTTGTGGACAAGGGAGTCAGGTATTTCCCCAAGGTCCTCCTGGAACCGATCTGGATCCATTAGGCGCCTGGGGCGGAACCACCTAATCGGCTCCACCTCCCTGCGATGGGGGAGTGATGCTCTGAAGTCCAGCCTCAATAGGAAATGATCTGTCCATGACAAGGGAGAGATCTCTATTCCCCTTAATTCCAGATCATGTCTCCATTGCCCCGAGAGAAACACAAGGTCGAGCGTGTGACCACCCCTATGCGTCGGATCCTGGATTACCTGGGTCAGGTCCATGGTTGCCATGGAAGCCATGAACTCTTGCGCCGCCTCTGAGCGTTCGCCGAGTGATGGCAGGTTAAAGTCCCCCAGTACCATAAGTCTGGGGAACTCCACCGCCAACCCGGCTACTGACTCCAGCAGCGCAGGCAGGGCTGTTGCAACGTAGCTGGGAGGTAGGTGCGTCAGCAACAAGCCCAACTGAACCCGTGAACCCAACTTCAATAGGAGGGACTCACACCCAACAATCTCCGGGGCAGGAATCCCACGAGGACTCAGGGACCTCCGAGCGATGACTGCCACTCCCCCACCCCTGCCCTGATGTCAAGGCTGATGAAGCACCACAAACTCGTCTGGGCACATCTCCGAGAGGGGAACACCCCCCTCAGGGCCCAGCCAGGTTTTGGTTATACATGCCAGGTCCGCCCCCCTGTCCAATATTAGATCACGGACAAGGGGGGCTTTGTTGACAATGGACCTGGCATTAAGCAACAGCAGCCTACAACTAGGGCCCTGTACTCCCCTGTCACCAGTACTACAGGATGGGCCTTTTGAGGGGCCGGAACAAGGAATCGCTCTAATATAGCGAGTCCTCGTTCCCCGAAAATGGCCTGCCCCTCGGCTCCCGCCATATCTGCCCATCCCAGTCATAACCGGGATGCTCCGACCTTTTCCCATCCCCGGAGTACCCCCACCCTCACCAACCTTCTCCCTTCCCGATTGGACTAATATTCCATGCACACCAAGCCCAAGGGTAAGTCCTGCCCCCCCCCCCCCGCTTTTGCTATTGCACTCAGCAGAGGGGGCACCAGGCTCCGCCCCCGGCTCTACCATTCTACCACAGACACTCAATACACATTCACATTCAGTTAATGTACATAAAAATAATTCACATTCATACACCCTTAAATACAATAATAAAATTTGTAACTAACAGGGCAACCATTCATCTACATACATGCACATACTCACAACAAACATTCTCTAAAATGGCGGGCAACAGTTGTTACAGTTGTTAATCTGGCGCTTGAGGTCGCAGAGCGAGATGTGCAGCCTGTCGAAGACACGGTCACCTTCGACGGGCTGCACATCTAAATTTCTATTACTACTAAACCTGTTTATTAAAACTTTAAATCAATTTCAATTACCATAATCAGATAGTGTTTTACATCAACATAATATCACTTCAAATACCTCTTGCAAATATATTCAAATTCTTAATCCCTCTCATCCCTTTTTTTATCACCATTCTTATTTATTTTTTCTTCCAATAATAACTAGTTTAGTTTAAAAAAACAATATTATCATCTTATCAAATCATATTATACACAAACATCTCTTAAGTAGTTAAACATTACACATGTATATAGTTATAGTTTTCTTACTTCTAAATCTAAATCATTATCCTTAACCTTTCAGCCAAAAAGTCCATTTTCGTTACTTATAGTAGTCTTTGACTTAGTTCATTTCCATTCATTAAAGAAACCAAATTCCATCCAATTAATTATCATACCATATCAAAACATTATTATACACAAAAACTCCTAATTAATTAAGCATTTCAAAATTTCAGTCTAATTAAATCTATTATTCCAAGGAATGCATTCTTAGTCTCTATAAAGCCAAGTTTCTTTTTTCACTCCACATTTAACTTTCAAATTTCAAATTTCACATTTAACTTTCAAATTTCCATATCAAACAAATTTCCATAAAAGAAAAAAAGTCATCAAACTAAATTAAATACACATAAATATAATTGTAGATTTCTTACTTCTAAATCTAAATCATTATCCTTAAAACAATCCATAGAGCCAACATTGCCTTTTAATCCATTAAACAGTTTTTACTAATTTAAACACGCATGTATATAATTGCATTTTTCTGTTCTAGATCATTATCTTTAAAACAATCCATGAAGTCAACATTGCCTTTTACTCCATTAAAGATTTTTAAATTTGTTTTTCAGTCTAATTCTGGGTTTCTTTCTATGCCACACAGGCTTCCATAAAAACGCTTCCCTTTCAACCAATAAATCCATTCTCAATGCTTGTAATAATCTTTGAGCAAATGTACGTCCCTTTCTCTGCAGTAAACGTCTTTTTTCTCTTTCAACCAATAGATCAGTTCTTATTGCTTGTAGTAGTCTTTGAGAAAGTATAGATCTCTTCCTCTGCAGTAAACGTCTTTTTCTGTTTTCTTTGCGATATAGTTGCTTTGTATTTTGAAGTCTTAGTCTTTGCTTCTTCTGGTTCTCTAAGTTGTTGAAGAGGGGATTGTCAGATGAAATAAATTCCACTTCTATCTCTGTAGATTCCTCTTCTGGTACATTTTGATTTATGACATGATCAGTTGTAGCCTGGACATCAGTTTGAGCAAATGTAGTAGAGTCTCTGGATCTTAATTCTAAAGTACAGCTTTTAAATGTAGCACAAATTTCTGCAGTGGCCTCATAAATCTTTTCCAATATAAGTGCACAGTTCAGTTGTATCTGAGGTTTCTCCATTTTAATACTCTTAAAAGGAAATCTCTTTTTCTTTTTTGTAGAGGCTTTGTTTAATATAAAAACATCCACCCCCACAGCTTCACAGGTGCACAGCTTATCTTTAATGTTTGAAGTTCATAAAAAAAAAGTAAGCAAAGTTACAATATTACATTTTCGCCACTAGATGTCCTCAGTGAGTTAGAAAAGTCTTTTCCAAAAATCAATTCTTTTTTTCTGTCTTTTAAGGTATAATATGTATATATATAAAAAAGTAGAAATAGTAGAATTCTTAAAAATAAAGGAGAGAGTAAACCTTTTCCTTTTTTTTCCCTTTTTCGTGTCCAGTTTATAGCCTTTCAGTGTTTGTGAAATGCCTTTCTTCCTCCCCCCCAAAAAAGCAGAAGCCGCCTTTCCAAGCCAGGGAAATAATTTCAAAAGCTCTTTACAGGCACACACACACAAAACAAAAGCGGAATAGAGAGAAAAATAACAAAAAATTCTCACCCGGATTCACCACAGGGGCACTAAAAGCTTAGATGTTTTCTGACTTATGGTCTGAAGTGGCAGGGCGATCGGCCATTTTCATGGCCGATCTTCTCCGTCGGCCCTCAGAGATTCATCCGTACAGCTGGAGGAGCCGCCGCTCCTCCGCAACCGGACCGCAGCATCCTCAACAGAAGTCGCACCCTCCAGGGCGACTTTGGACCTGTATAAGGGTCCACCGACGATGGGAAACCTAGTCGACGAGGAGAGGAGTCTCCCCGTGAGACTAGTGACACCGCGAACTGGAACCGGAAGCCCAAGTCTGAATTTTCTTTTGGGATCAGCACAATGTTTGCTACTATCCAGGATGCTGGCGTTTTTGCTTCCTTTAGAACTGCATTGAACGTCTCCAGTAATATTTTGCCAAATGAGTCTTGAAATTCTTTGTATATTTCTACTGGCAGTCCGTCTGGGCCCAGTACTTTATTGCTCTTCTGTTTTTTCAATGCCTCAGTTAATTCAATCATCGTTATCTCCGCATTTAACATACACTTTGTTTCATCCGGAATTTTTGGTAGATCAGCTTTTTTAAAACATTGAAGTATTTTTTCCTCCGTAGCCCACTTATTCTCATCGTATAGTTTCGTATAGTTATTTTGAATTATCTTTTTCTTCTCTTCGCTTTGATGTTGTATATTTCCCTCTTCGTCCTGTAATTTATTAATCCAGCTTCTTTCTCTCTGCTTCTTTAGCTTATACGATAGCCATCTCCCTGGCTTGTTCGCATTCTCAAAGAAATTCTGGCCACTCCTTTTAATTTGTTGCGCTAGTTCTTTTTTCTCAGGAATGGACAACTTATGTTTAATCACTTCCATTTGTTGTTTCAGGCTTTCATTTTGGGGGTTATGTTGTAGTTCTATTTCTAATCTTTGGAATTCCTCTTCTAGGTTTTTTCCCTTTTGTTTCTTTTTTTTTTGTTTTCTCTTGCCATATAAGCTATAGCCACTCCTCACATACGCCTTCGTTGTATCCCATAAATTTTGTATGTTCGTATCCTCTTTTTTATTTTCCTGGAAGAACAACTTTAGCTGTTCCTCCAGCTTTATTTTAAATTCTTTGTGTTTTATAATCGCTCTTTTTAGTGTCCATCTGCCTATTTTTTTCCCCCCTCTCCACCTGATTCTCACCGGGTTGTGGTCCGCCCAAAGGTTCGTTTCCATTTCCACTTCCCCCATTTCCTGCGATAGTTCTGTCAATACCCAAACCATATCTATCCTGGACCACGTCTTATATCTACTCGAATAGTATGTATGTTGGCTTCCCCCTTGGTTCCTTTCTCTCCAAATATCTCACATCCCTAGTTCGTCCACCATCTTAAAGAAAGCTTTTGGCAATATTCTTCTAGGTCCCTTTCTTCCTTCTTTGCTTTTATAGTCTAGCTTCCTATCTGTTATTGCGTTAAAGTCGCCCATAATACAGATGTTCTCACAATCTATCGCCCGTAGTGTATTATATAGTTTCCTATAAAACTGTTCTTGCCCCCCATTTGGGGCATAGATTCCTACTACTATTATACGTTTTTGATTAATTGTCATCTCCACTACCAAAATCCTACCTTCTGTATCTTTATAAATTTGCTTGGCTAAGATTGACTCTCTGATATATATCACTACTCCTCTTTTTTTTGTGCTGTGATAAAGATGCAAACATCTTCCCCATTTTAGGGCATTCCAACACTTGTCTATGCTGTTCCTTAATGTGAGTCTCTTGAATAACTATAACATCTAAATTTCTTCTGATCAATTTATTAAAAGTTTTTTTCCTTTTTTGAGGAGAATTTAGGCCATTAATATTCAAAGATAGGATTTGGAGTTCTCCCATCATGTTTCTACTTATATCTAGCTTTTTATACCCCTTGTTATTCTAGTCTCCATTTGTTGTGGAAAAAACCACGATACCTACATCAGAAGACAAGACCACAAAGGGTTGGAGAAAACAGGCTTTATTTGTGCACAATGGTTCAGAGCATTCACATCACAGATTCTGAACCCTGAGTTACTCTGAGGGTGTCATTTTTATACAGCTTGCCGCCCACGCTTAACCTAATGGATGACTTCTTATCTACCTTTAACACACTAAAAGAGAGAAGTTCATATCTTGAGACAACACACATAGGAAAAAGGGAAGTTTATACAATGTGCAGAAAACCACACTTCCCTACACGTGTAATATCTTACACCATCTGTGACTTTCGGTTGGCACTTCTTGTAAAAATGTTTCTTCATAGAACTGCACACAGGTCATCACACTCAGCCAGTTAATAGTATTAGTTAATGCTTTCAAAACATCACCTCTGTTAATTAAAATATAATTCAAAAGTACTTTATCATTTCTCTTAATGGCAATTTTCCATCTACCTCATTACCCCCCTTTGAAACTTCACTTAAATCTTGAGATTATTGGGGAGTTTCATATATTGGGGGGTCTCCATCTGGAGCACTCAGTTTTACATATTCCCCCCTCATCCCACAAGGCCATAACCTGGGCTATGGCTAACAAGGAATTAATGACAATACTAATCAGCAGCACCACAATCACCCAAATAGTTGGCATGAGCCCCTTTCTAATACAAGCAGTTTCCCTCATCCTTTGGCTGGGTTCCATGCTTAGAGAAGCCTAATACTAGTGACGCGATTGCAGCTTTCAGAGCAGGGGATTTTTGTTGCCTGTGCGATGGGTGTTAGCTTCTGGAGTAACACCTGCAGGGGTTTTCTTCACCTCTCCCGTTCGCAGGGGTACAGCTTCCGGAGTGTCACCAGAAAGTGAGAGGCTCCTTCTTCTACGATGCAGGGATAGTTTAAGGGGTTGAGTTGGGTTACTATTCACTTTCCACTGGGTGGGGGCTGCCAATTTAACCCTGGACCAATGGATCCACAATTTGATTTCAGCCACCTTAATAGCAAGGGGAGAACACATAACAACAGTATATGGCCCTTTCCACTTTGGGCTTAAAACTTCCCTCTTCCAATCCTTTACCCAGACCTCCTGTCCCGGTTGTATATTATGTGTTAGTGTAACCAAGACATGGGGTCTTTGGGTCAGAACATATTGTTGTAGCCACTGGACTATAGTGTTAAGAGCCTGCAGCTGTTCTAATTTAACAGTATCTGCCACTTGTTCAGAGTTCTGGACACCTGGTTTGAGCAAGTTGGGGACTCTGCCAAACAATAATTCAAAGGGAGACACGAGCAGCCCCCTTTGTGGGGCACACCTTACCACAACCAGGGCCATATTTAAAGCATCTGGCCACTTAAGCTGAGTTTCCTGACATATTTTTTTTTGCCAATTTTTTCCTTAATGGTCTATGTATTCTCTCCACCCTTCCTCCTGATTGAGCATGGAAATTACAGTGAAGCTTCCATGTTATTCCCAGCATAGCTGCTATCCTTTGGGTGGCTCTATGGATAAATTCAGGACCATTATCTGAAGAGATTCTAGATGGCAACCCATACCTGGGAATAATAATATGAAGCAAGGCTTTTGCGACCTCAGTTGCTTTTTTTTCCCTCTTCTTCTTCTTCCTTGTAGGGATGCAATCCGGCCATCCAGTGTATGTACATACTATGACTAGCATTGCTTTATAGGGACCTGAGCATGGCATGTCAATGAAATCAATCATCAAGGAATCGAAGGGATAATTTCATCTGGGCTGATGTTCTTGAGGCAGTTGGGGTCCTTGCCTTGGGTTGTTGGCTGCACAGATCTCACATCTAGCACAAACATTTGCTGCAATACTGTGTATTTTGTCAATATAAACCTCTCTCTTCAGGGCATTTGCCAGTGCCGCCTTTCCCAGGTGCAGTTGCTTATGAACCTGTTGCACTGCATCCCATGCCATATATCCTGGGATAAAGACTCGCTGGTCTGGCAAAATCCATCAACCATCTTCCTGCCTTGCTTCCAGCATCTCAGCTTTGTCCAAGTCTTCCTGAGAGTAGTTTGGTTTACCCTGGTCCTGTTCCTCAGGGGTCCACAAAGCTAGACAATTTGTATGCTCAGAAGGTGCCTTTAGTGCAGTAATGTGAGCTTCCCAGTCTGTCTTATTATTTCCTAATTGAATATCTGATGCTCCCTTTTGATGCCCTTTGCAATGCATTACAGCTACTTCCTTAGGCTCCCACACACTATTCAGCAGACGCAATATCTGGGGTCCATATTTAACATCCTTTCCCCCTGATGTTATAAGTCCCCTTTCTTTGTACAAGGCTCCACGGACTTGCACTGTTAGGAATGCATACTTAGAGTCTGTGTAAATATTAATGCACTTTCCTTTTGCCAACTCCAAAGCTCTAGTTAATGCATGCAGGTCAGCTAGCTGAGCATTTGTACCGGGCGGAAGTTGCTCAGCTTTCCATATTTCCTCCAAAGTCACCACAGCACATCCTGCCTTTCGAATGTCTTCTTGCATAAAACTAGTTCCACCCGTGTATATTGTAAAGTCTGGATCAAGCAGGGGGACATCTCTCATGTCTGAGCGACTAGCGTAAGTTTCTTCAATAGCTTGTATGCAACTATGTGTGGTTTCCAAGTCTGATTCAGGCAGCAGCGTGGCTGGATTCAGTGAGTTTGATTGAATTAATATAACCATTGGATTATGTATTATTAGGGCTTGATACTTTAGCATGCGTGGGTTGGTCAGCCACAAATGTCCCTTTGCTTCTAAGACAGCTTTAAGAGCATGGGGTGTGTAGATATCTAACTTTTGTCCAAAAGTCAACTTATTAGCTTCCTGTGTTAATAACGCCGCTCCTGCAATTGCTTTGAGGCAAGCCGGCCACCGTCTGGCTACATTGTCAAGCTGTTTAGACAGATAAGTGACCGGGCGATGCCAGGTTCCTATTTTCTGGGTGAGAACTCCTACTGCCACATTTTGCTTTGTATCTACAAACAGTTGAAATAACTTTTCCAAGTCTGGTAGACCTAGGGGCGCACATTAGAGCCTCCTTGAGAGCGGTAAAGCTGTTATTTTCTTGCTGTTCCTATCACAATGGTTCTTTATCTCCCCCCCTTTGTGGCCTCATATAGGGATTTTGCTATTAAACTAAAGGTAGGGATCCATATTCGGCAGAAGTCAGCAGCAGCTAAAAATCCTCTTAACTCTTTCCTATCCTTCGGTACAGCAGCTGGCAGATAGTGGATGATGCTTTGCAAAACCAGTGGGGTTGTCCTCTGCCCACAAATATGGTACATCAAATTCTTCCCATCTGGCATTTTTCTCTATCATTTGTGCCAGCATCACTATTCTCCATTCCTCTGCATGGGGTATTTCCATCATCACCTTTCCATATTTTATGGCCATTGTGCCATCCTCTTCAAAGGAGATCTGCGCCCTTAGTTTACAAAGCAGATCCCTTCCCAATAATTGAATAGTCTGGCATATAGACAAACTGATGGGTTATTTTTCCTCCCATAGTGCAACTTAAGGGCTCCAAAAAGGGTTGCTGTAATATTTTTCCTGTTGCTCCTTGTATGTTGATAGAGTGAGGGGAGGCTTGGCTTAGGGGTTGGGTTAGGACTGATCGGGTGGCTCCAGTATCCACAAGGAAGGGAATAGGTTTGCCTCCTACTATTAAACTGACCACAAGTTCTGGGAGGCAGGCTGAACCCAGTCGGTCTCAGTCCCACTCCTCTGCTTCTGCCAGGCCTATGAGGGGAGTTCTTGAAAATCCTCTTCTTCTTTCTCTCCCTCCCTGGCTTCTCCCTGGGCCACCTCTGTAGCTCTTCGCAAACCTGCCTCTTCCCCCTCCTTTTTCTTCATCCTTTTCTCTTTCTGGACATTCACCCTTCCAGTGTCCTTCCTTCTTACATATGGCACACTGGTTTTGTCCTAACACCATTCCCCGTCCTCTACCTCTGCCACCTCCTCTTGACACCCCCATCATAGCAACTGCCAGCAATTCAGCTTTCCTTTGCATTTTCTGATCCTTTTTCTTTTCCTCCTCCTTCTCTCTATTCACAAAAGTCTTTCGGGCCACTTCCATCCTAATCTTTTCCCTTTCTTCTGGATTAAACAAGGTCCCCATAAGTTGCTGTAGATCCATCCAGGTGGGGTTGTGGATGTCCACAATGGTCTTTACCAAGTCTGCCACTTCATTTGTTTTTTCACTAAATGGGCCATAATGAAATTTCCAAGCAAGAAGATCTGAAGTAGTAAAAGCATATGTTGGAATAGAGGAGCTGTTGCTGTTTCTGCTGGATCGTCCTTACTGACAACCAATTGATCTACTTGTCTAAGGGGAGCATTCAAAGATGCTTCCTCAGTCTTTGTCCTCGTTTGTTCGGCTATCAGTCCTCCCACTTCTCTGTCTTCTGTTTGCAGTCCCATCCATTCCTCCTCTGCCTTGGACCCCCTCAGCACCTCTTGCTGAAGGTCCAGTTTGGGTCCCTTGATCCTGGACATCTGGTTGGATTATGGCTTGTCCCCAGCTTTTTCTATCTTCTAAACTTTTAACATAGGGGACAGTTTTGCATTTCGGGATCCATGGTGGAGGTCTTTGCAACAAGCCGAGCCACACATCAATATAGGGTGCCTGGTCTCGGTGCCCTAACATGGGGTGGAACACTAGCTGATGTACTTTTAGGGTAATGGATGGATCTAGCGTCCCTGTGCTTGGCCAGCCTATGTTAAAGTTGGGCCAATCTACCTCACAGAAAGTCCTCAACTTATGCCTGCTCCACTTAATACCATAATCCTGATCCTCATAAGCAGACTTAAAATGCTTTAACATACAACCCAACGGAGTAAGGGGTACACTTTCACCACCCCCCATGAGCCTCCCAGGGCACCAGACAAGACAAATGAGGAAAGGGGATGAGAGGAAGGTAAGGGGTCCTTCCACTCGGGATTACACTGAGGGTTTCACTTATACGCGCTAGACCCAGGGAGCCGGAAACTCGACGGTCACCGATGGGAATTTCGAGCACCACTCACTCACTGCAAACACACACAACAATCCTCCCACCTTATTCCAAAGAGAGGGTGATCAGTCCTCTCCTCCGTCCCTGTTTACAGGGACGGATTCCTTATTTCCCTTTCAATACTTGCCTGCAGGCGAATCCTTTGTCCTCTAGCCAGCTGGAAAGTTGCCCGGTCTCCTTACCCTTCACCTGTGGTTCTTGGAGTGGCTGACCGCCGATGCTGGAGCCCTGTGTCACAGGGAAGTCCCTCGGAATAAAAGGTCCGATGGCGCCTGGGATGTTCCCCCTAACACTACAGGCCCCTGGCACTGGGGTGTGCCCTCCAGAGAGCCCCAAGACTCCTTGCCGTCCTGCCGCGGTCACCAGATAATTGTTGTGGAAAAAACCACAATACTTACATCAGAAGACAAGACCACGAAGGGTTGGAGAAAACAGGCTTTATTTGTGCACAATGGTTCAGAGCATTCACATGACAGATTCTGAACCCTGAGTTACTCTGAGGGTGTCATTTTTATACAGCTTGCCGCCCACGCTTAACCTAATGGATGACTTCTTATCTACCTTTAACACACTAAAAGAGAGAAGTTCATATCTTGAGACAACACACATAGGAAAAAGGGAAGTTTATACAATGTGCAGAAAACCACACTCCCCTACACGTGTAATATCTTACACCATCTGTGACTTTCGGTTGGCACTTCTTGTAAAAATGTTTCTTCATAGAACTGCACACAGGTCATCACACTCAGCCAGTTAATAGTATTAGTTAATGCTTTCAAAACATCACCTCTGTTAATTAAAATATAATTCAAAAGTACTTTATCATTTCTCTTAATGGCAATTTTCCATCTACCTCACTTTGGCTCCTCTCTCAACTCATGTTGTTTCCTTTCATAGTTTACCGTTTCCTCTCTCTTCTCTCTTCTCATTTTCCCCTGTTGTCCCTCCTCTTCTACTCTAGCCAACCTTAACTCCCTCACTTCTTCAACATTTCTCTCTAGTTCTTCTTCACTGCTAAAGTTTTGCTTATAAAATTCCTCCGCCTTATCTGGAGTATCTATTCTAATCTTCTTGTCCTGCCATGAAATCAGTATTCCCTCTGGAATCAACCATTGAAAGTTAACATATCTAGTCAGTTTCGTTGTCAAGGAGTGGTAGGGTCTTCGTAGATCCCTAACTCTTTTCGGCACCTGCTTTAAGACAATCAGCTGTTTCCCCCTGCATTCTAATGGCTCATCTCTTGCTCTGTGGAGGATCTCGTCCCTAATCAACTTTTTAACAAACCTAACATGAATCTCTTTAGGCAGGTTATGTCGTCTTGTGTAGTTTGTGTGGATCCAATAGACCTCATCCATTTCATTCAGCATTTTTTCTTTCCCTATTCCCAGAGCTTTTGCTAGTAAATCCGCCATCATTTCCAATAGATCCTCTCCCCTGTCCTCTCTTATGTTCTGAAACCGTAAGTATCGGTCAGCTTTTTCAGATTCTAGGGCGATAGCTGTTGCTTCTAGTTCTTTATTCGCTCTGGTTAGCTTCTCATTTATTTCTTCTACTCTTTTTTCTTCCTTTTCCATCCTTTCCTCCATCTTTTGTAATTTCTGTTCATTCTTTGCCATCTGCTGTTGGAACGATTCCAATCTTCCATCCCATTACTTGCATCCGTTCTTTAAGATCGCTTGTGTCGTTCCTCACCTCTCCAATCTCTTTCCTCAGCTCTTCATGATTTCTAGCCATGGCCTCCTGCATCGCTTGTAACATGGCCTGTAGGTGTCAAACTCAAATAGAAATGGGAGCTGCTAAACCATACATAAAGGTTCCTGCAGGCCTCATATTGACTCTGAAAACCACATGTGTTTAGATATTTCTTCATTTATTAATGCATCAACACAACAAACAAGTAGGAACTAGATATAACAAAAACATTACAAAATAAACATTACAAATTTGATTATTTCTTTTCAGTATTTGTGGGTATTTCTATATATTTGTGTATACAGTATATATATATATTTCCTCACTTCCCCCTCACTCTGAGTTTCTTCCTGGCCTTTGGCCAACTTATCACACAAACCACTTTCACACCTCCTACTCCCATATACCACCTCCCTGCAATGTTCCCTTTAACTTCTGACATCCCATGTGTGGAAAAATGTTTTGCGTAACTTTTCCCAAACCAAGTAAAAATTTGTACACAATACAAGTGTATGAATAAATTGCAAATATGTGTAATAGTGACATGTTAAATATTTGTTTCATAGTTAAAGTATAGAAAATAGTATAGTATGTCACATACTTGCTTGAAAGTTGCGCCCTCAAGTCATTTTGGACTTCTGGGAACTGCCCCCTCCACTTTTCTTGGCAGCATTTTTCAGAAGTGACTTGGTAGTTATTTCTTCCTAGGGTTGAGAAAAGTGACTGTCCCAAGATTGCCCAGCTGGCTTCTTGCCCAAGGCAGGACTAGAACTCACTCTCTCCTGGTTTCTAATCTGACACCTTAATCACTACACCAAACATATGTGCCTGCAGATCATAATATAAACTCAACTGCAGTCAATATTTTGTAAGCTTTCTTCCTCTCCTTTTCCTTTTCTAATTTGATACTGTAATGTAAGACGAAAGAAAACATTACAGGCAGTCCTCCACTTACAACCATTCATTTAGCAACTGTTTGAAGTTAAAACTGTTGTCAAGATTCCGATAGACAAGACCAAACAAATCAACTCTGAGGCTTGAAATTTCCTCAAAGAACATGTTTATTGGTTACATAGTATGAGCACGGTCAAAAGTGAAACCAAGTCTGAAATCCTCTTCAAAGAGAAACAATATTACAAAGTTGAACTTCCCACCCCAATGCTATGCAATCAATAGAATAGAACAGTTTGGTGGGCTTTCTAACCAAATGCTCACGCCCCCCCCATCTAACTGACAAAAATGACCTTGGTTCCCACAAGACAGTAAAATATTTAGACTAGTAAAAATCCTTTGCACCCCTCCCATTCTTGTGGCAAGCTAGAATGAGCAAAATGGCTGCAGCCAGGTTCGTTATAGAGTTGACAGACCCCCTAGGAAGAAAGCAAGTCCTGCAAACGAAACAAAACACAAGTTAAGAATCCTCCCTGGGTTTATGTGGATATTTATCATAAAACCTCTGAGTCAATCTGTCTGCTTTCACATCAGTACTTTTTACCCAGGTCGCCTCCGATAAAGGGTAGCCCTTCCACTGGACCAGAAATTGTAATTTACCCTTATACAATCTAGAATCAAGAATACGCTTTACCTCATAATGAGTCTCTCCCTCTACCAGAATGGGGCTGGGCGCTTTTTTGGGAATCGGTCACAAGGACGATTCTGTGACCGGTTTTAACAAACTGCAATGGAAAACAGGGTGAACTTTCCCTAATAGTCGTGGGAGTTGCTATTGAACTGTGACAGGATTTATAATTTTGACTATGGGAAAAGGACCAAAGAACTTAGGTTCCAATTTTTTACTCGGTAATTTTAATCTTAGATATTTTGTGGAAAGATAAACCTTCTCCCCCACATGAAATGGCTTCTGGGAAGATTGTTTTTTTATTAGCCTGTTCCTTGTATGTCTTTGCAGCCTGTGTTAAAGCTTTTTTCACATTGGCCCAAACCGCTTCCAAAGAGGTCACCCACTGATCTAAGGTTTGCGAAGCAGGAGGTTCTTGGGGGTATTTGGGCATAGGGACAAAATCCCGACCAGTAGCTATTTTAAAGGGCGTAAGTCCAGTGCTACTGTGTACAGTGTTGTTGTACGCCACTTTGACGAAAGGCAGGAGGTCCGCCCAATTAGTCTGTTGGTAATTAACATAACATCTGAGGTATTGTTCCACCATTGCGTTCACATGTTCAGGTGATCCATTCCTACTTGGATGAAAAGCAGATAAAAGCCCCTGGGTGGACCCAATGAGTTTCACAAACTCCCTCCAGAATTTTGCTGTAAATTGAACCCCTCTATCTGATATAATCTGTTTTGGTGCCCCATAGAGCCGATAGATGTATTTTAAAAACAACTTGGCTAGCTTTTGGGCAGACGGAAGTCCTGAACAAGCGATGAAGTGAGCTTGCTTTGAGTAAAGATCAATGACAGTCCAGATCACTGTGCTTCCCCTACTTTCTGGCAATTTTACAATAAAGTCCATGGCTATCTCCTCCCAAGGCTGAGAAGGATCTGCAACTTGTAACAGACCAGGAGGCTTGCCAGGACGCTTTTTCATAGTGGCACAGGTAGCACAGCTTTGTACATAACTTTCAATGTCCTTTTTCAGGCCTGGCCACCAAAAGTGTCGTTGCACCAAATGTAAAGTTTTTAAAAATCCAAAATGACCAGCTTGCTTTGTATCATGACTACATTGAAGGGCTTGAAGTCTGAGGGATGTTGGAAGGTACAACTTGGAACCCTTCCAGGCTAGACCATCTCGATGGGTCAATAGCGATTTATTTTTGTTGAACCAAGAGTCTATTTTTAGTTCCTCTTTGAGCTTTTGTGTTAGTTGACTATCAGGTCTGTCCAATCTCCTTTGCGTTTGGCCTCTTGTGGTTACCTGAGAGGTTGACTGGGGCAGAGGAATGATGGAATTAATGACCTCCTCTCGGCGGTTCTTATATTGGAGCATTCTAGAGAGAGCATCTGCCAGAAAGTTCTTCCCCCAGGGAGGTATTTGAGAGTGAAATTAAAAAGGTTGTAGTACTGTGCCCACCTAACTTGCTTAGGAGATAACTTTCCAGGGGTTTTCAGTGCCTCTTAAGTTTTTATGATCAGTCAATACCTCAAAAGGTATCCCTTCCAAGAAATGGGGCCAAGTTAGTAAAGCCCATCTCACCACAAAAGCCTCCTCCTTCCACACAGCCCATCGTCTGTTTCTTTTTATTATTTTTTATTTGATTTTTTTTCTTTTTTTAAAATTTTATTTTATTCAAATACAAATAATACAAACATAATACATATAAATCTAAATAAAAAACAGTATAAAAATACAAATACTACAGTGCACCCACACCCCTGGAGACCATTTTCATTACCTATATTTCTTCTCATATAACAACTAACAATATACAATATATTTCAATTGTGCCTTTATCGCCTCCAAAACAGCATGTATTCTTAAGCAGGTTTATTCCCTTTGCCTTCCACCAAGACTGTTTTTATAAAATCATCCCATATTTCATTATAATTATTTACTTTAATCATCCCTTTTTTAAATTTAATTTCTGTTAATTTATCATTTATTGCCATATTCCATATTTCATTATACCAATCATTTCTTTGAATAACCCAATTCCGTCTCCAATATTTAACCATCACTAATCTAGCTGCCATTATCAAATTTACAATCAATTCCTTTTTTGCTTCATTTATGTCTTGTTTTTCCACCAGTAACTGTAATGCAATCCTCGATGACGTATATAAGTTTACCTTCAAAAGTTCTCTAATTTCCCTAAACACCATGTCCCATATCTTTTGTATGCTATCACAATCCCACCACATATGGTTTATATGTTCCAATCTCTTTCTCGCACCTCCAGCAAATATTTGTATATTTAACATCTATTTTATTTAATTTACATGGTGTTAGGTACCACCTCCATATCACTTTATATCCATTTTCCTTAACTCTAACTGACATATTCTTATACTGTATACTCTTCTATTCCAAATATTTTTCCAATCTTTATTGTTTATTTCTCCTAAATCTGTTTCCCAGATTAATTTTAAACCTTTTGCCTGATTTTCTAGTTCAGTTAATATTCTGTATATTTTCCCAATTCTTCCTTTACCTATATTCTTCATTTTCCTCACTTTCTTTTATAATCATTTCAAATTTCGTTAACTGTCTATCTTTCACCTCAAATTTTTCTTCTATTTTTATCCATTTCTCTAATTGTATTAAATTCAACCAATTTAACTTAGTATCGGATAAAACATTCTTTAATTGTATTATTTTTTTTATCTTGTTCTTCCAGTCTTCCCATTTATATATCTGATTTTTTTTTTTAATTTACTAATCCAATCTTTCAGTTCAATCTTAGGGAATTTCTCCATTTCTACTACCGGTATTAAAGGAGAAATTCCTGGCATTTATCCCATAATTCTATCAGGTTTTTTAAAAAGGGATTTTGAATCCTCTTAACAATTTTTTAATATCATTTTTAAACGAATATGTTTCTATAGGATCACCTATTTCCCTTAATTCAGGGGTAGGCACTTGGACACGTTTCCCACCGAAAACAAAACACTGGGAGCCACAAAACCCTTTTGATATCTAAAATGAAGATAACACTGCATATATCCTTTTTTACCTTTAATGTGTGTGTGTGTGTGTGTGTGTTTGTGTGTGTATATATATAAAATAAAGGTTAAAAAAAGGATATATGCAGTGTTTTTTTATTGAAAAGTTTTACAAAAATTACAAAATATACCCCAAAACCCACCCACCCTCCCACCCCTCCCCTCCCCCTCCCCCACTTCCCAGAGCTGAATACAGGGTAACAAGTATAATAATCATAATCTAACTAACATTAACCAACTATATAGATAAACAAATATAATGCGCTTTAACTCCCCTTTAACACAGAATAAACAATTTGCAAATAAACTTGATCATATAAACAAATTAAAATCCTAATTCATAAACAATACAATATAATAAAAATTTCACTATAATAAACTATTAATAATAATAATCACAATAATATTCTAAAATTTATTCATAAAGTAAATGGAACTTTTTAGTCCCATATTTATTCTGAATATAGTCTATCCATCTTCTCCAAACCGAAATATATCTCTCTTGTGAATGATCCTTCAAATAAGCCGAAATTTTTGCCATTTCTGCTAAATTTGAGACCTTAAGGGTCCATTCTTCTATAGTCGGCAAGGAATCTTTCTTCCAATATTGCCCTACCAACAGCCTTGCTGCTGTTATTAAATTCAACATCAAATTAATTTCTTTAACATCAAAATCTACAATAATACCCAACAAAAATAATTGAGGAGTAAACTTTATCTTTCTTTTAAAAATATTTTGAATGTTCCACCAAATTTTAATCCAAAAAGCTTTTATATTTCTACAAGTCCACCAAATATGAAAGTAAGTTGCGTCCAAACTACCACATCTCCAACATTTGGGCTGCAAATTAGGATACATACAGGACAACTTTTGGGGGTCCAAATGCCACCTATAAAACATTTTATAAAAAATTTCTCTTAAATTTTGAGCTTGTAAATTTTACATTTCTAACCCAAATTGTCTCCCATGTGTCCAATAGAATCAGCTCTTGAATATTTTGTGCCCATTTTACCATACAATCTTTAACTAACTCCGTTTCAAAATCCAATTCTATTAAAACATTATAAATTCTCTTTATATGGGCTCAAGTTTGATCTTTAATCTGTTTTACCAAATTCACGTCATCTAAAGTAATACCAACCTTTTGATCTAGATTCCACCTAACTAACAATTGATTATACTGAAACCAAGAGTAAACAATATTTTCTTGCTTCAACTCAGCTAAAGATTTTAATTGCCAATCTTTCCCTACCAGATTGAGTAATTCCTTATAAGAAATCCAATCCAGATTCACACCCCTAGATACCCCTTCTATCACGTGTCCAGGAATCCCCCAAATTGGAATTTTATAATTTAACCTATAATAATACTTCTTCCAGACACGTAATAAAGCATTTCTCAAAATATGAGATTTAAAAACCTGATCTACTTTTTTATTATAAATTAAATATGCATGCCATCCATATAATAAATCCCATCCCTGAAGAAAAAGTATATTCTTATTTGTTAAATTAAGCCAATCACTAACCAATGTTAAGGCCACCGCATCATAATACAATTTTAGATTTGGCGCCTTAAGTCCTCCTCTTTCACGTGCATCTTATATAATCTTAAACTTAACTCTTGGTTTTTTCCCTGCCCAAATAAATTTGTTAATACCCTTCTGCCATTCATCTAAATTAGCATCTTTTTTAAAAAATAGGTATCATTTGAAACAAAAAAAGAAATTTTGGTAGAACATTCATTTTAATCACTGAAATTCTCCCCAGCAAAGATAATTGTAACTTTTTCCAATCATTTAAGTCCTTTTGCACTTTTACCCATAATGTCTCATAATTATTCTTATACAATTTTACATTAGAAGCTGTAATATATACTCCCAAATATTTAACTTTTTTCACTATTTCAAAACCTGTTAACTATTATTTTAGCCTTATTATTATTTAGCTTAAAACCAGAAACTTTCCCATATTGAGTTATAATTTCTACTAAATTCATAACCGACTGAGTCGGTTGAGATAAGGTCACAACCAGATCATCAGCAAAAGCTCTCAATCTATAATCATTTTTGTTTATTTTTATTCCCTTTATTACAGTTGATTCACGAATTTTAATTAATAAAATTTCCATTGTTAAAACAAATAACAATGGGGATAATGGACACCCCTGTCTTGTACCCTTTTCAATTTTAAATACCTCTGTTAATCTCCCATTGACTATAATTTGAGCCGATTGTTGTTGATATATAGCCTTAAGAGCATATAGAAATTTATCCCCAAAGTTCATTTTCTCTACAACTCTCAATAAAAATTGCCAATTTAACTGATCGAAGGCTTTTTCAGCATCTAAGACTATCAAAGCTGCAGGGATTTGATTATTCTTATCCAAATACTCAATTAAATTAACAATTTGTCTTACATTATATTTCATATATCTTCCAGTTATAAATCCAGTTTGATCACTATGAATCACTTGTTTCAAAACAAGCATTAATCTATTTGCCAATATCTTCGAAAAAAATCTTATAATCTGTATTCAAAAGAGATATAGGTCTATAATTCTTGGGCTGGGTAAGATCTTGATCCTCCTTTGGAATCAACGCTATAAAAGCCCTTCTCCAAGATGGAGGTACTTCTGCTCCCGACAAAATACTATTAAAAAGTTCCTTTAATGGTTCTATCATTTCTTCAGATAACATTTTATAATAAATTGTTGTTAGTCCATCTTTACCAGGAGCTTTACCAACCTTCAATTGTTTGATTGCTAAAATAATTTCCTCAGAAGTAATTAAGGCATTCATCTCAGCTCGTTGGTCATTTGAAAGTATAGTAAAGTTTGCTGTTTGTAAGTATTTATCTACGTCTAAAACTTGTATATTTTCACTAGCATATAACTTTGTATAAAAATCTAAAAAACTCTTTTAATCAAATTTTGTTGATATACCTCTTTACCTTTATAATCTATTTTCTCTATAACCCTTGACTTCTGTTTCTTCCGTAATTGGTAAGCCAGCCACCTACCAGGCTTATTTGCATTGCAAAATGTATTATGTTTCATATAACTTAAATTAAGTGCAGTCTGATCTGCCATTAACATATTAAATTGCTCCTTAAGCATATTTATAGAAACCTTTAACCTATTATCCAATGGATTCAAAATAAAAGCCTTCTCTTTCACTTTAATCTCTTCTTCCAACTCTTCACGTTTTTTCGTCTGTTTGCGCCTATATGCATTATTCAAATGGATCAAGACCCCTCTCAGGTACGCTTTACTAGCATCCCAGACCATAGCCATTGAAGTACCCTTATACATATTCAAAACAAAAAATTCCTTCAAATATTCTCTACATTTCTGCGAAATCCCCTCATATCTAAATAAGTTCTCATTCAACCTCCAAGGTCTTCTATTCCCCTCTTCAGCACGTAACTCCAACCATACAGGACTGTGATCCGACAATGTCCTAGGAAAAATCTTAGCATTCTTAACCCTAGAAAAAAGATCAGTGGTAATTTAAAAAAATCCATTCTAGAAAACGATTGATGCCTGTCCGAGAAAAAAGTGTAGTCTCTGTCTTCCATATTCCATTCTCTCCAAATATCTCTGAGTTCCAAGTCCTCCTTCAAATAAAAAAAACTTTAGGTAATTTAGCATGATTGGAAGATTTAGAAAATCCTTTCTTGTCTTTGCATGCATCTATAACTCCATTCCAGTCACCCATGATAATAACAGATTTATAATCCAATTGAATTAATTTCTGATATAACAACTTATAAAACTGTTTTTGTTGTTGATTGGGGGCGTATAGTCCAATGATAAGAGATCTTTTACTATATAATACTAAGTCAATAATCACATATCTTCCTTGAGGATCTGAATCAATTAATTTAGCCGATAAATCTTTCCTCACGTAAATAACTACACCCCCCTTTTTCCCCAGAGCAGAGGCTGTAAAATGTACTCCCAACTGGGAGTTAATCAAATACTTTTGATCCTTTGAAGTAATGTGAGTCTCTTGCAAACATACAACATAATTCTTATGTTTTTTCAGATAGTGAAATTCTTTCTTTCTTTTCTGTGATGAATTCAAACCATTAGCATTCCATGTCAGAAACTTTGCCATCTTTAACGGCCTGAAGCCTCTGGAACACAACCTGAAGGTCGGATGTTGACAATTTCTTCGGTCTTGTTCCTCCCACGGGCTCTGAAGTAGTCAAATCTTGTGTTTTAGATCCAGCATCCACTTTTTGCTGTTCTTTTTCTTTACGTTTGTGAGCTGCACGAGTCATTCTCTCTTCCTTTGTAACATCTGTTATCTCCAAACACTGCTGCGTGAGATCAACCTGTAAATCTCTTTCAACTAAAACCATTGCACCTTCAGCCGATTGTTCTCCCTGCTTTTCTTCATTTCTTTTAAGTTGTGGAGATGGAGGTGAGCCTGCCTCAGGACAGAAGTATAAAAATCTCTCGCTTTTAAAATTGTGTTAAGTCTATAATGTGTTCCAACATAATTCACCACTATTCCAACAGGTATCTCCCATCTGAACTGAATCTGTCGTTTTTTAAGCTCCTCAGCCAAAAAAGCAAAATCCTTTCTTTTTCTAAGACTTTTCGGAGGTATCTCTTTTAAAATTATAACATCTTGAGCTGCAGTTTGAAATCTCTGCTTATAAAAAGCCTGTATAATTTCATTACGAAGCGATCTCCTAGAGAAATAAATAACCACATCTCTTGGTAAATCTCTCTGCCTCGCAATCCATGAATTAACCCTAAAAACTTTTTCTATCTCTCTCAGAATTTCTTCAGATTCACATCCCAAAATGAGAGCTAAGTCTGCTGCTATTTCTTCTCTTAAATTCTCTTGCAGGTTCTCCTTCAGCCCTCCTATTCGCAAGGCAAATTCCATGTCTCTATATTGTGACATAATAATTTCATCCTGTGTTATATCAACCTTGTTTTCAACTTTACCAATTCTCTTTTCCAATCTTTCAACATTTTCCACCACATCGTCCACACGTGCATCTAGACGCTCTATGTGGTTTGCTAATCCTTGAAATGCAAGCACTATGTCCTCCCTCATCTCCCTATTTTTATTCTCAGAAAGCTCCGCCATCTCTTCTTTGATCTGTCGTGCTGTATTTCCCAAAGCATCCTGTATATCTTTAAGTGTAAATGCCGACGATGGAGGAGAAGGTGGTGGAGACTTAGGCTTAGTTTGCTGTACAGTCTGAGTTACTGGAGAAGAAATTGAGCCTTTAGGGGGAACAATTCCAAAGCGTTTAGAAGCCATTTTCAAACTATTTAAAACCACTTCTTATAAGTCTTATATAATCTTATAATTGCAAAAAGAAAGAAAAGAAGGGGGGATAATAAAAACAAATCCCCCCCAAGAAAAACAAAATCTTGCTCTTTTAAATGGATAACCAAAATCCGTTACATTGTTTAAACTTTGTTGCCAAGTAAAAGTGAAAGTCTTTCTTAACACTGTCCTTTCAAACAAAGAAACAGCATTCCCACGCCATTTTTCTCCTCTTCATTTAATTCAGATTAATAAATGGAGAAGATCCTTTAATTCTCTCCTGAGTTAAAGTCCCAAATTCTCTCAGTTCTAATCCCTCCTGATCAGCTCCGTCTGCTTTTAATTTACTCACTGATCTTTCAAAGGTGCAGATGTGGAAGCAGCGTCTGGCTTTGTTCCTGAAAAATCAGGACAAAGGAGTCCTGGGATGCGGAGAAGACCACGGACTCCGAGGGAGTTCTCACCCTCAGACCTCCAAAAAAGATTTATGGAGGTCCTGGGGAACTCGACCTCTATCCGGGAAAAGCTCACCTCCTTCCCTTCTCCTGAGAAGAGAGGCTTCAAGCCATGAAACAGCTGTTATTCGCCGTCTCTGCAGGCTTTTACACATTCCCAGGGCGGACGGCTAAAAAAAAAAGCCACCATCGTCACAGCAGTCACCACCGGAAGATAACACTGCATATATCCTTTTTTACCTTTAGTGCGTGTGTGTGTGTATGTGTGTGTGTGTGTGTGTGTGTGTGTTTGTGTGTGTATATATAAAATAAAGGTAAAAAAAGGATATATGCAGTGTTATCTTCATTTTAGATGTCAAAAGGGTCTCTCTCTGTCACTTTCCTCTCTCTCTCTTTCTTTCCTCTCTTTCTCTTTCCTTTCTCTTTCCTCTCTCCTTTCTTTCCTCTTTCCTCTCTTTCTCTTCTCTTTCTCTCTTTTCTCAATCTTTTTTCTTTCCTCTTTTTCTCTCTTTCCTCTCCCCCTCTCTCTTTCTTCTTTCTCTTTCCTCTCCCTCTTTCTCTCTCTCCCTCTTTCCTCTTTCTCTCTATCCTCTTTCTCTCTTTCCTCTCTCTCTTTCTTTCCTCTTTCCTCCTCTCTCTCTTTTCTCTTTCTCTTTCCTCTCTCTTTCTCTTTCCTCTTTCTCTTTCCTCTTTCTCTCTTTCTCTTTCCTCTAACTTTCTCTCTCCTCTCTTTCTCTTCTCTTTCTCTTTTCTCTTTCTTTCCTCTCTCTTTCTCTTTCCTCTTTCTCTTATTTCTCTTTTCTCTTTCTCGCTTTCCTCTAACTTTCTCTTTCTTTCCTCTCTCTTTCTCTTTCCTCTCTCTTTTCTCAATCTTTTTTCATTTTCCTCTCCCCCTCTCTCTTTCTTTCTCTCTTTCCTCTCCCTCTTTCTCTCTCTCCCTTTCCTCTTTTTCTCTTTCCTCTCCCCCTCTCTCTTTCTCTCTCTTTCCTCTCTCTTTCTCTTTCCTCTCTCTCTTTCTCTTTCCTCTTTCTCTTTCCTCTCTCTTTCTTTCTCTTTCCTCTTTCTCTCTCTTTCTCTCTTTCCCCTCTTTCTCTTTCCTCTTTCTCTCTTTCCTCTAACTTTCTCTTTCCTCTCTCTTTCCTCTCTTTCTTTCCTCTTTCTCTTTTTCCTCTCTCTCTCTTTCTCTCTCCCTCCAGGTGAAGAGAGAGCGAGAGCGAAAGGCAGATGGCGCCAAACGGATGGGGAGGGGGAGCAGGACGGGCGGCAGCAGCTCCCAGCCACCCCCCGCCACATCCTCAACCGAACAGGCGGGGAAGGGGAGCAGGACGGGAGGCAGTGGCTCCCAGCCGCCCCACCCCCATGTCCTCAGCCAAACAGGTGAGGAGGGGGATCTGGATGAGAGGCAGCAGCTCCCAGCCGCCACCCCCCACCACATCCTCAGCCGAACAGGTGGGGAGGGGGAGGACGGGAGGCAGCAGCTCTGGTGGTGGCGGCAGCTCCGGCGGCGGCCACTGCAGCATGGTTGGGGTCCCCGCCGCCCCCTGCCCGGCCCCCGCCCCCGCCGCATCCTCAGCTACTTCACCGTTGCAAGAGGAGGGTGCCAAGGCCGGGTCCACCATGGGTGGCCACGCTGGCAATGGGGAGTGCCACTGCGGGGACGAGGGGGGGGGGGGTCCTGATCGCCGCTGGCCCCACCGGCCTCACAGCCCAAGGTCTCCTCCTGCAGCACCGAGGGTGGTGGTGGCGGCGGCTCCCCGAAAGCGGCCAAGGAAGGTGCCACCAATGGGGCCGAGGTGGGGCCGGGCGGTGGAGACCCCTGCGGCAGCCAGGTGAGCTTCATGCCTGGCTGCCGCCTGGCCTGGCCTGGAAAGACATGTGGCCGGCTCGGCTTCCCAGGGAGCAATGTCCGCGCCGGCCGCTGCCCCAGCCATGACTGCCACCCGGCCCGGCCTGGGGAGACATGTGGCTGGCTCGGCTTCCAGGAGAGCGATGCCCGTGCCGGCCGCTGCCCCAGCCATGACTGCCACCCGGCCCAGCCTGAGGAAACATGTGGCCGGCTCGGCTTCCCGGGGAGCGATGCCCACGCCAGCCGCTGCCCCAGCCATGACTGCCACCCAGCCCGGCCTGGGGAGACATGTGGCCAGCTTGGCTTCCCGGGGAGCGATGCCCGCACCGGCCGCTGCCCCAGCCATGACTGCCGCCCGGCCCGGGGAGACATGTGGCTGGCTTGGCTGCCCAGAGAGCGATGCCCCAGCCGAGACTGCCGCCTGGAACAAGTAAGCCGGGGGGGCGCCACCTGCCCTGCGGCTGCTTCGTGGCAGTGCTCCATTGACTCAGAGCCCCCTCCCTCCCCCTGCCAATGACCCTCTGTCTCCGGCTCTGCTGCTGCTTGCCCAACGGTCGCGCCGGCTGGGCATCGGAGGGGCTGCTCTCCCTCGGGGCCGCGGTTTGTGGAAGGGCTGGCTCACTCAGCGGAGGCTCCGGCGGGCCGCTCCCAGAGGGGATCTTGGGGTTTGCCCGCACGGCTCCCAAGCCATGTGCGCCTCAGATGGGGCCAGCCCAGGAAAGGGACTTCCTGGCTGCCCTTCTCCCAGGGGGTGGGGCACCCAGGCGCAGGGCCAATCAGGAGACCTGCGAGGGGGCAAGTCCACATGAGAGAGAGAAAGAGAGAAAGTGCCTCTCTCTCTCTCCTTGTCTCTCTGTGAAAATGGCGGGGGAGGCTCCGGAGCCGCAGGGGATGGCTTAAAGAGCCGCATGCGGCTCCGGAGCTGCGGGTTGCCGACCCGTGCCTTAATTCCTTCAACTCTATATCGCTCCATAATAAATCTCTATTTACTGCTATAATATCTGGGACCACCCTTAATTGATTAGCTACCCAATAATTTCTAACATTTGGAAGACCCAGCCCACCCTTTTTTAATGGTTCATACCATAAAGCTTTACTTATTCTTGTTCTCTTGCCTCCATTACAATACACCTCCAGCAATCTCTGTATTTCCTTTAATTCTTGATCTGAAAACTTAATTGGGATCATCCAAAACAAAAAGTTAATTTTTGGTAAAACTTTCATTTTTATTGCTGCAATTCTTCCAAACCATGATAATTTTACTTTTCCATATTTATCCATTTTATCTTTTATATCTTTCTTTAACTTCTCATAATTTATCTTCTTTAATTCTTGAATATTTGGGGGGATGTCAATACCTAAATATTTGATACTATCTATAATTTTAAATTTATATTTTTCTTTCAATACATCAATTTCTTCTTTACTATAGTTATAGAACATCATTTCTGATTTTTCCCAATTTATTTGCAATCCACTATATTTTCCAAATTCATTCAAATGGGACTATACCCTCTCTATAGTAGCTATGGGATTTTGAAATGTTAGTAATGTATCATCTGCAAATAAATTTATTTTTGTTTTCTTACATACGCCAATTCCTTCAATCAATGAATCTTTCCTAATTGCATTTGCCAAAACCTCCATCAATAATACAAATAGAACTGGGGATAAAGGGCAACCCTGTCTCGTTCCCTGGCTTAAGGTTATTGTCTCTGTAACATCATCGTTTATGACTATTCTTGCCTTATTCTCTGAGTATAGTTGATTTATCACCTTTCTAAATTTTTTTCCAAAGCCTAATTTCTCTATTAATATTTTCAATGTAGGCCATTCCACACAATCAAAGGCCTTAAAAAACATCTAATGCTAATAAACCAGCTTTTAATTTTTGATTCTTTATGTAATAGCCTAAATTTAATACCCTTCTTACTACATCTGACATTTGTCGGCCTCTTATAAATCAACACTGGTCATTTTTAATATAATTCTCTATAAATGTATTCAATCTATTTGTCAATATTGCTGTAAAAATCTTAGCATCCTGATTAATAAGGGATATTGGTCTCTGTGATCCTGGGTTTGTAAGATTTTTATTAGGTTTCGCTATCAATACTATCAGAGATTGCTTCCAGGAACTTGGAATAATTTCCCCTTCCATTATTTTATTAAACATTAACCTCATCATCGGCACCAATAATCCTTTAAAATTTTTATAATATTCTGCGCCTAGTCCATCTAACCCTGGTGCTTTACCTATTTTCAATTTATTAATAACTTCCAGTATCTCCTCTTCTATTTGTGATTCCGTTATTTCTTTATCACATTCTCAAACTTTACAGTTTAAATTCTTTTCTATATATGCCTGACTTTCATTCAAATTTATTTCCTTTCACTTATATAACTTCAAAAAACTTCTGAAATATCAACAATTTTTCTCTCATCATGTTACAGCTTTCTCCCTTTTCGTTCTTTATTACTCCAATCAGGCTTTTTGCCTTTTTAACTTGTGTGACTTTAGCCAACATTCTAGAATTTTTATTACTATTTTCATAAAATTCCCTATTTAAATAAATTAGATTTCTTTGAACCTGTTCTAACTCAATATTTTGCAACTCTTTTCTTTTAGCTGATAATTCTAACATAATCCTATTCTCTCTACTTTCTATATATTTACTCTCTAGTTCTTTAATTTCCTCCTCCAACCTTTTTATATAATAATAATAATAATAATAATAATAATAATAATAATAATAATAATAAAGTTGGAAGGGACCTTGGAGGTCATCTAGTCCAACCACCTGCTCAGACAGGAAACCCTATACCATTTCTGACAAATGGCTGTCCATTCTCTTCTTAAAAACTTCCAGTGTTGGAGCATTCACCACTTCTGGAGGCAGGTTGTTCCACTGGTTAATTGTTCTAACTGTCAGGAAGTTTCTCCTTAGTTCTAGGTTGCTTCTCTCCTTGGTTAGTTTCCATCCGTTGCTTCTTGTCCTGCTATCATGTCCCCCCTCATCCTTCTCTTCATTAAACTAGACCAGGGGTAGGCAACCTTGGCTCTTTTATGACTCGTGGACTTCAACTCCCAGCATGGCTGGATCAGGAATTCTGGGAGTTGAAGTCCACGAGTCATAAAAGAGCCAAGGTTGCCTACCCCAGAACTAGACATACCCAATTCCAGCAACTGTTCCTTATATGTTTTAGCCTCCAGTCCTCTAATCATCTTTTTTGCTCTTCTCTGTACTCTTTCTAGAGTCTCAACATCTTTTTTACATCGTGATGACCAAAACTGGATGCAGTATTCCAAGTGTGGCCTTACCAAGGCATTGTAAAGTGGTATTAATACTTCACGTGATCTTGATTCTATCCCTCTGTTAATGCAGCCTAGCACTGTGTTGGCCTTTTTGGCAGCTGCAGCACACTGCTGGCTCATATTTAAGTGATTGTACACTAGAACTCCGAGATCCCTCTCACAGTTACTACTATTGAGCAAGGTAACCCCTATACTATACCTGTACATTTGGTTTTTCTTGCCTAAATGTAGAACCTTACTTTTTTCACCATTGAATTTCATTTTGTTAGATAGCACCCAATGTTCAAGTCTGTCCAGATCCTCCTGTATCTTAAGCCTGTCTTCTGGAGTGTTGGCTATTCGTGCCAGCTTGGTGTCGTCTGCAAATTTGATGAGTTCCCCATCTATCCCCTCGTCCAAATCGTTGATGATGTTGAAAAGCACTGGGCCCAGAACAGAGCCCTGGGGCACCCCACTACACACTTCCCTCCATGTAGATGCGGTTCCATTGAGGACCACACGCTGAGTACGGCCGGTCAGCCAGCTATGAATCCATCTGGTGGTGATGCTGTCTAACCCACATTTTTGTATCTTATCAAGTAGTAGGTTGTGATCTACTTTGTCAAATGCCTTACTGAAGTCCAAGTAAATTATATCCACAGCATTCCTCTGGTCCACTCATTTTGTCACTTGGTCAAAGAATGCAATAAGATTTGTCTGGCATGATCTGTTTTTGAGAAACCCATGTTGGCTTTTAGTAATGACTTTGTTTGCCTCTAGATGTTCGCTGATTCGTTGTTTGATTATCTTTTCCAGAATCTTCCCAGGTATTGAGGTCAGGCTGATAGGTCTGTAATTTTCTGGATCCATTTTTTTTCCTTTTTTGAAGATGGGAACTACATCAGCTCTTTTCCAGTCCTCCGGTAGTTCCCCAGTGCTCCAGGATCTTTGAAAAATATAGTTCAGTGGTTCTGAGATCACATCTGCCAGTTCCTTGAGAACCTTGGGGTGTAATCCATCTGGTCCTGGTGATTTGAACTCGTCTAGGCTGGACAGGTGCTCACTTACCATTTTCATGCCTATCTTAACTTGTGTTTCTATTCTGTTTTTTATGGCACTATTTTTGATAGGTTGGTCTGTTTTAGCCCTTTGTGTAAAGACAGATGCAAAAACCGAATTAAATAGTTCTGCTTTCTCCCTGTTGCTTGTCACCTTCTTGCCACTTTCCCCCACTAATGGACGAATCATTTCCTTCACTTTTTTCTTGTTTTTTACATGTTAAAAGAAGCTTTTTTTGTTATTTTTCACTTTGGTCGCAAGCCTTAGTTCATTTTGAGCCTTAGCTTTCCTCACCTCATTTTTGCAGGCTCGGGCTATTTGCTGATATTCTGCTTTAGTTATGTGCCCCTCTTTCCACTTTTTATACTTGTCCCTTTTATCTTTCAATTTATCAGAGAGTTCTTTATGCAGCCATGCTGTTTTCTTTTGAGAGCTGTTATTTTTCTTCTTTGTTGGTATTGTGCTAGACTGGGCTTTTATTATCTCACTTTTCAAAATTTCCCAAGCTTCTTGAGTTGTTTTCCCCTGGAGGATTCTCATCCATGGAATCCTTCCCAAGCCCTCTCTAAGTTTATTGAAATTAGCTCTCTTAAAGTCCAAGACTCTAATTTGACTGTGTTCTATTGCTTTTGCTTCCATAATGTTGAATTCCAATATTGCATGATCACTTTCTCCCAAGGTTCCTGTGGCTTCAACACCTTCTATCATTTCATCTCTGTTAGTGAGAATTAGATCCAAAATGACTAATCCCCTAGTTCCCTTCTCTACTTTTTGGGAGACAAAGTTGTCTGCTAGGTTTGCCAGGAATCTGTTTGATCTTCCACTTGGTACAGAGTTTGTCTCCCATTTGATGTCAGCGTAGTTAAAGTCCCCATTACTATTGTGATGTGCTTCCTACATAACTTAGTTAGCTGACTAGCAAAAAGTTCATCTATTTCCTCTGTTTGGTTGGGTGGCCTATAGCAGGGGTGTCAAACTCAATTTCATTGAGGGCCACACCAGCATTGCGGTTGCCCTCGGGGGGCCGGGTGGGTGTGGCCTACTGGATGGGCGTGGGTGGAGTGGGTGTGGCCTACTGGGTGGGCATGGCCAGCTCTACATCGTTCGTGTCAAGGGTGCCTGTGGGGGCCTGGGCAGGAGTGGGACAGATCTGAGGGTCTCTGGCAGAAGGTGGTGGGACCGGGGCAAGCGCCAAGGCATGGTGCATTTCTTCATTCCTCACAAAGGGTGACACTTCCCCGGCATGTACCCAGGGGGCGGGGCCGACACAGCAGGGGCTGGTTCCTCGCTGTTCCTAGACGGCCTTGTGGAGCTAAGACTGAATGCGTTTCAGCATAGATGGCCACCACAAAATTGTACATTGGCTCCCGGCCGGCCTGGGCCAGGGCCAAGGCAGCGGGGGCTGTTCCGTCACTGTTTCCACGATGGCTTTGCGGGCCACATGAAACCACTTCGCAGGCCGCATCCGGCCCCCGGGCCTTCTGTTTGACATGTCTGGCCTATAGTATACACCTATGACAATGTCATTTTCCCCCTTTTATATTGACCCAAATGTATTCAAGACAGTTTTTATCATTGTTGTGCTCTATTTCTGTAGAGATGTAGTTATTTCTTATATAGAGAGCAACTCTACCTCCTCTTTTATTTGGTCTGTTTATTTTAAATAATTTAAATCCTTCTAGCTGTGTGTTCCATTTGTGGGTTTCATCCCACCATGTTTTTGTAATGGCAACAATATCATATCTGCCCTCGTTTACCTGAATTTCTAGTTCACCCTGTTTGCTGTTCATACTCTGTGCATTGGTATATAGACATTTGAGTCCCTGTGTTTGCTTTCTACATAACCTGTGTGTTGCCTGAGTTCCCCTATTTTCTTACCACCTATTTGGTTAGTGCACTTTGTGTGGCACTCGCTATTAAAAGCTTGATTTTGCTTGACAGCAAGGTTGATATTCTTGTCCACACACACATCTATGTTACATGCACTGATAGCCCTATAATTTTTAGATTGCCAGGGACAGGGATGTTCTGTATCAATTAACTCACTGTCCCCGCTGTTTAGTTTAAATATTCCTCCAGAAAATCTGTGAATTTATTGCCGAGTAACTCAGTCCCTTTCTTTGATGGATGCAAACCATCTCTTTTGTACATTTTTTCATTGGACTAGCTACAGATATCATGACTAATGTAACCAAAGCCTTCCCCTTTACACCACTCCTTTAGCCACATATTGAATTCTGCTATACACTGGCATTTTCCATTTTGCTCCTTATACATTGGTAAAACCTCTGAAAAAGTAAGCCTACAGCCTATCCTTCTAAGTTCCTGCCCGAAGCTCTGGAAATCATTCTCTACAGAGAGTACATCTTTTTGGGACAGATTGTTAATGCCAAGATGTACAATAGCCTCCACATCACAGTCCTTGCTGGCATTCTTGACTATTTTAGAAATACGCTTCTTGTCCCTACTGGCAGTAGCACCTGGAAGACACCTGACCTCTTTTGAAACCTGTGTCCTTTCCTAAATTTACATCCCTTATAATTGAATCACTAACCAGAAGGTGGCTTCTCTTTTTGGATGGCTTTCTGTTCTTGCATGACTGATGTGTAATACCTGATTTGCACTTCTCCCTGTCGAAAACAAGTTCTTCATCTCAGACCAAGATCCCCTGCTTATTTGAGTTATCATCACAAATACCTTTACCTGTCTCCTTAATGTCCCTATTAAGGTCAGCAAGGGCACTGTATCTGTTGTGCAGGGACACAGCAAAAGCTTTGTGTTTATGGTTCACAGTTCTCACCCTGCCAGATCCCACAGTTGTCCACACTGCCCTTCTCCTGCAGGATCTTTGTGGTGGAGGGGGCTGATAGCATGGAGGCTCAATAGAGTAGAAGGGCTGAACTGGACACCTAATTTCTGCCTGAAGAGCACAGATTACAGACCCTAAATAGATAATCTGTCCTTGTAGACTAGTGATTTGTTTACAGATAGGACAGTTTACAAGTTTGAAAAGGGTACTGCGAAAGACAGCTGCAAAACAAGTGTTGCACTGAACTAAGCCAGACATTCTGAGATACAAGGAATCTCAGACGCACTTGCCCTGAATGTACCGCTGCTGTTTTCGATATTTAGTTATATGATTCATGTGCCATTAGGCGCGCGGGCCGCTACTTTGCTGCTCCACCTTCCTTTTTTTTTATTAAATTTTTTTATAAAAATTACAATATTAACCCACCCAACCCCCCCCCCTCTCCCTCCCCCACTTCCCAGAGCTGAATACAGGGTTACAAATATGATAATCATTATCTAACTAACATTACCAACTATATAAATAACCAAATCCATAATGCACTTTAACTGCCCTTTAACATAAATATAAGCAAATTAAAAGTGAACATAATAATAATGAGAACATAAACAAATTAATATCCTAATTATTAAACAATACAGTCCCCAAATAGTTAAACAATACTAATACTAAAAATAATAATTTCATAATAATACTCTAAAATTCACTCGTAGGCTAAATGAAACTTTTTAGTCCCATCTTTATTCTGAATATAATTTATCCATCTTCTCCAGACCGAAATGTATCTTTCTTGTGAATGATCCTTCAAATAAGCAGAAATCTTAGCCATTTCTGCTAAATTTGACACTTTAATCGTCCATTCTTCTATAGTAGGCAAGCAATCCTTCTTCCAATATTGCCCTACTAATAACCTTGCAGCTGTTATCAAATTCAACATCAAATTAATTTCTTTAACATCACAATCTGTAATAACACCCAATAAAAATAATTGTGGGGTAAACTTTATCTTTCTCTTAAAAATCTGTTGAATGTTCCACCAGATCTTAATCCAAAAGGCTTTTATATTTCTACAAGTCCACCATATATGAAAATAAGTGGCTTCCAAATTACCACATCTCCAACATTTGGGCTGTAAATTAGGATACATACAAGACAACGTTTTAGGATCCAGATGCCATCTATAAAGCATTTTATAAAAATTTTCTCTTAAATTTTGTGCCTGGGTAAATTTTACATTTCTAACCCAAATTACCTCCCATGTATCCAATAGAATCGGTTCTTGAATATTTTGAGCCCACTTTACCATACAATCTTTAACTAATTCTGTTTCCGAATCCATTTCTATTAAAACATTATAAATTCTCTTTATATGTGCTCGATTTTGATCTTTAATCTGTTTTACCAAATTCTCATCCATTAAGGTAATACCAACCTTTAAAAGATCTAACTTCCACCTAACCAACAATTGATTATACTGAAACCAAGATTGTACCATATTTTCTTGCTTTAACTCAACTAACGATTTTAATTGCCAATCACTCCCTACCAATCTAAGTAATTCCTTATAAGAAATCCTATCCAAGTTCACACCCCTGGATATCTCTTCTATCGCGTGTCCAGGAATCCCCCAAATTGGTATTTTATAATTTAACCTATAATAATACTTCTTCCAGACACGCAATAAAGCACTTCTTAAAATATGAGATTTAAAAACCTGGTCTACTTTTTTATCATAAATTAAATATGCATGCCATCCATATAGTAAATACTCCACCTTCCTTTTTAACTTACAGGTTGTAGCTCTTCCCAGCAAGCTCTGGGCAGTTTAAATGCAGTTTAAATGCAATGAAGGTCCAATCAGCAGGGTCTCAGCTACTTTGCTGCTCCACCTTCCTCCTTTTTAACATGTTTAATATGTTTCTCTTTTTGTTTTTTTATATTATAAGAATATTTTATCCGTAAACCTCTTACCACTGCTTTCATTGCATCCTATATTACACCTATATTACTACCTCCTTCTTCATTTATAGTCCATATGTCTTTTAATTCTCTTTCCATTTTCTCTAAAATCTCTTTATTTTTAAAAAATCCTTGAATCCATTCTCCATCTACTTGCCTGTTTAAAATCACAATCTATTTCCATAGTTACCATTGCATGATCTGATATTTTAATTATTTTTATCTCTGCTTTCGTTATTTCAGATATTTCCGATGTTACAAATATATAATCTATTCTTGTAAAATTTTTATGTCTACTAGAAAAATATGTATAACACTTTTGATTGCCATGTAATTCTCTCCAAACATCTTTTAATCTACTTCTATTAATAAATATTCTTAAGTCTGTATTATTATACTTTATTTTTGCTTTTGATGGATTAGATTTATCAATTCCTATATCCATAACCATATTATAATCACCTGCCATTATCACATAACCTTTTTTATTTCTTCTATTTCTTTATATAACCTATCATAAAACTCTCTTTGATTTGTATTAGGTGCATACAAATTTGCTAAAGTGACCTCTTGTCCATAAATCAAGCCTTGAATTATAAGAAATGTCCCATATCATCCCTTTTTATGGCTTTAATCTTAAATTCACATCTTTTAGCTACCATGATTGCTACCCCTCTTGCTTTTGATGTACCAAATGCCTTTTCATATACATCGGCCCAATATAACGTAAGTTCATTCACCCCTTCTTTCTTTTGATGTGTTTCTTGTAAAAATACAATATCTATTTTTTCTTTGTTAATTGATTTTTCAATTCTTGCTCGTTTATATTTTTCCCCCAAGCCATGTACATTCCATGTAGCTACCTTCAACGATTTCCCCATCTATTCCTTATATTACATATTCCCTTTGGTCTCCATATGTGCTCTAACATAAATCTTACAAAACTAAAACTACAAAGTATTCATATTGACCCAAAACATAAATAGCCTCTTACCCACCCATAAACATATATGTTGTCCCCCTTCCCTTCTTCAGGAGTTCTTCCTCTTCTCTGCTGCTTCGGGCCTCCGGGGGGGGGGGGAAGAGGAGACATCCCTGCACGGACTTTGGTCGCCCACTCCACCTCCCTTGACCACCATTATGCTTAATTTCTACACCCAAACATATATTATAAAATTACGAATACTTACATACTATCTCTACAACAAACTTGTAACTCCTGTTGCTTCATCCTGTTGTGGAAATGAGAGACTTGAGCCAGCTCTTTGGGAAAGGAAATGGTTTATTGCGCAGGTTCAGAAGGCAAAACAAAGCAAAGGGTCTGAACCCCGAAAGGGGCTTGGTTGAACATTCTTATACCCCGTAATACATATGCATTTCCTGATCATGAAGTATTCCTTACATGGTTATATTCTATAGTTCCTTATTCTAACATAGGAAAAATACCAAGCAGTTGCAATATATCATGTGCATTGAGAAAAACAGGATATTGGGCTGATCGAGCATTTCTAAATTTAAGCATCGTCTGGTAGACAGGAAACCTCCTTCAAGTCTGCAGTTTCTGCTGGACACCAGTATTTTTCCAGTTTCCCACATTACTCCCCCCCTGTTGAGACTTATCTCAACCTTTGCAGATGAGTCTCAACCAGTAATGCGTGGATCCGCTGTATTTAGGTTACTATATTCCTGGTTCCTGTATTCCCACAAAGCCATAAATTGGGCAGTTGCTTTTCTTTCTGCGAGTATTGACATTCGCTTTGGCAGTGTTATGTTATTCATCAGTGAAAATACACACTGTATAAGACAACAACTACTAATCATAATAGCAATAAAAATGACAACAGATTTTATGATAGTACCAATAAGACTCATTGGGAGCCAAGACCATAAATTACTCCACCAACTTCCTAGGGAATCTATTTTTAAGTCTAACGCCATTTTATGGAGCACTTTGATTTGCTGGTTTGTAACCGGGGATTGGTCTGAGAGGTTAAAACAACACATTCCCTCAAAAGTCTCACACCCCAAATGTTGATGGAGTAAAAGATAGTCGATGGCTGCCCTATTTTGTAAAATCACTTTACGTAGTTCCACCAGCTCTTGCTTAATAGCAGACAAGGCTATTGAGGTGGCATTTATAGTTTTTGCCAAATTACAAGCCACAGAATTTAAATTGATATGAGCTCTTACAGCAAGCGGAGGAACTCCCACTAGTGAGACACCCAATGCATGATATTCTGCCTCATTTAAGAGAGTTCGAGATGAATCACACTTTTCATCCATAACTTCTTCTCTTTTGTAGCATGTAATATTTGAAACAGTAAAGAGCGATCTGTCTGGTAAAAAGGTAGTTAATCTACTTAAGCAACAATAGGCTGTACTCAAATTAGCAGGAATATAATTAAAAGTGTCTTTTCCACATGTGAAAAACCATCCCTTAGGTAACCATATATTGGCAAAACCAAATGATACAGACTGGAAGGAGGTGCAGTTTAGTTTTTCTTGGTTCACCTTCATGCAATGAGGTGGGGGTGTGGTTTGCTCACAGCCTGTAATATGGGCACATTGTAGACCTTCTGGAACTGCTACAATGGGAGCATGTAAAGTAAGAGCATCCTGTGGCAAAAGTTTAGAAATATGACCCCAACTATATAGTGTTTCATATCCTATATTGCCTTGAAACACATGATGACCAAACTCCTTTGCTACTGAGACTGGAACACACGCTGGTATTAAACATATGGACAGTAAATTCTCCATATCATATGCCTCAGAAAGGCAAAAATCTGTTGTGTTGGCTATTTTAGCTAACTGGACCCACAAATTATATTGCATCCGAGACTCCAATGGATGGGGCACATCCTTGTTCTGGTTCTCAACCTTCCTAATGCCGCGACCCCACAACCGGTCGTAAGTTGAGGACTACCTGTATTTCCCTGCCCGGGAGCGCCACGCATGCGTGGTGCCGCCCCCTGCGCCAGCCGAGGTGTAGCTGGCAAGCGGCAGAGACGGTGCAGGCCGACCACCGGCTGGGCCACCAGCTGGCCCAGCCCAAGGCAGGTAAGGCACCTGCCAGGCCCCACGCATGCCAGCAACCCTCCCTGCGCTCGCCGGCCTCCCACCTCCCACCCCTGGCCCTCTTTTACTTACTTTTAGTAGTTGCTCAGCAGGGAGGGAAGCTTTCCAGAAAGTTCGCCTTGCAGCACCGTTTGCAGACTGGGGCTTTTGGCGGGCTCAGCAGGGCAGAGACAGCCTGGACAATTCCTATTGGCTTTTGAAAGCCAATAGAATTAGACTCTATTCAAGAGAGTCTATTCTATTGGCTTTCGAAAGCCAATAGATTCTATTGGCTTTCGAACGCCAATAGAATAGAGTCTCTTGAATAGAGTCTATTCTATTGGCTTTCAAAAGCCAATAGAATAAGAGGGAGTAGCACAGCTAAAGAAAAGGGTAAAAAATGGCGGACAGCCTTGTTTGGTGACCCCCGTGAAATGGTCGTTCGACCCCAAATGAGGTCACGACCCACAGGTTGAGAACCGCTGCTCTAGTTACATGCATGCAGGTAAAAGAGTCTCTGGATATGCTATTGTGGATGATGCAGAGGTGGTGGAGCGCGGTCCACTTGGAACAGGCTATAGTGCTCAAGTGGCAGAACTGTGGGCACTCATCAGGGAACTGGAAAGGGCAGAAGGGGAGACTTTAAATGTTTGGACAGATAGTAAATATGCGTTTTTGACTTTACATGCCCATGGTGCAGTGTACAAAGAGAGAGGATTTAGGGATTCTGCAGGCAAATATGTGTTGCATGGGCACCTGATAAAACGTCTTATCGATGCAGTGCAAAAACCAGCAAAGGTCTCAGTTATGCATTGTAAGGGGCATCAATGGGGTGTGGATAAGGTGGCTCAGGGAAATCAGAAAGCCGATTTGGAAGCTAAGAAAGTGGCAAGAAAGACAGGACCTACACCAGACTTATCAGTACATGTTGCAATGGACTTGGGGGTTCTGCCCCCAGCCATTAAGCCAACATATTCACAACAGGAGTGTGTGAAAGCAGTGAATGATCTCAAAGCTACTATAAAGGATGGGTGGTATCTGTTGCCTGATGGACGTATCTTTGTCCCTCAGTCTTCAGCATGGACTTTAGTTCATGCATCTCATGAAGCTACTCACATGGGGAAAACAGGGCTGGAAGAAGCCATAGGAAGGGAGTACTTCGTAAACGGGTTGGCCGGAATAGCAGCTTGAGTAGTTTCTCAATGTGGTATCTGTGCTAAAGTCAATCCTCAACAAGGGCCCCTTTTACCACCTGGGACAATACCTACTTCGTATTTTCCTATGGACTCTGTCGTGGTTGATTTTACAGACATGCCTAGATGTGGATTGTATAAAGCCCTGTTGGTGTTTGTAGATAGATATACTGGATGGCCAGAACCTTACCCCACGAAGACTAAGCAGGCCAGGGAAGTGGCTAGAGTGCTGTTAAAGGAGCTAATACCTCAGTTTGGCAGCCCTTCCTTTATTTCTTCTGACAATGGTCCTGAATTTGTTCACCAAATCAATCAGGCAGTGGCTACTGCAGTAGGATCTAAGTGGAGATTTCATAGTGCTTTCCATCCTCAGTCAGGTGCTAATGTAGAAAGGATGAATCACACATTGAAAGAGAAAATTATTAAAATTTGTGCTGAAAGTCATCTGAAATGGCCTTTGGCATTGTATGCTGTGAGATGTGCTCCTCGTCGACAGTACAAACTGTCTCCATATGAGTTAATGTTTGGGCATCCTCCTACCTTACTGAAAAGGAATTTGGCTGGATGGCCTGATTTGGGCCATCAGGGGGGAGTATGGGCTCTGGAAATGGTGCAGGAACTGAATAAGCAAGTGGAAAAGCTCAGAAACTACGTCATTGAACAAACACCACCTAAGTTGGTGACTAGATGTCATCCCTTTAAACCTGGAGATAAAGTATGGGTGAAACATTGGAAGCGTGAACAACTGGAAGGGAGATGACGAGGGCCCTATGAGGTAATGATGGCTTCTCCTTTAGCTATCAAAATTGCAGAATCTAAGTCTTGGATCCACTGGACCAGGGTCAAGGCAGCAGTAGATCCTTCTTGGACAGTGTCCAGGGACCCAGAGGTTTTTACAAAGCTTACCCTTAAACGTGTTTAATGAATGTTTTATTATTTGTATAACAGATACTATAGTAGTACAAGTGTTTCCTGCGTATATCTACGGCTGTTCTGTTGGATTCAACACCCCTGCTAAGCCACCCCGGAAGCTGGCTTTCTACGCACGGGAGAAGAAAGGATGAAAGGATTATTATTGCTTTTATGTAGTACTATAGTCATGTGTAATAATGTTTGTCTCTTTAATCTAGGCCAATGGAGCAAGCCAGAAGAGGCTCCCCGTATTGTTTAATCTTATACTATAGGAACTGATAATTGTGATGGTTACCCCCCTATTGGTTTCACACCGGAATGCTGGAATGGTATTTTGCCTCATCCCTGTCAATACTCACAGGCTTTTGATAGGATAATTAGAGAAGCATGTCTCACTAGGCAACCCACCAATCGTGATGCCTGTCAATATGTAGGCTATGTTCTTGGGAAAGGCATATGTGTTAAGGCTCCTTACAAGAAGACTCTTCCTCCTGTAACTTTGGATTGTGGGCCTCCTTTATTTTGGGGTTGGGAACGAGTCACCCTAGTCTTGCAGTTAAAACCGGGATGGAAGGGGACTTGTGTCTTACATGTAAATCCAGTGGAGTTTGGAACCACTATCCGGAAACTGCAAAGGATGCGGCCCGTGAGAAAAAGAAATAAAAGGTCCAACCAGAACAGCGGTTCTCAACCTGTGGGTCGCGACCTCATTTGGGGTTGAATGACCATTTCACGGGGGTCGCCAAACAAGGCTGTCCGCCATTTTCCCCCCCTTTTCTTTAGCTGTGCTACTCCCTCTTATTCTATTGGCTTTTGAAAGCCAATAGAATAGACTCTATTCAAGAGACTCTATTCTATTGGCGTTCGAAAGCCAATAGAATCTATTGGCTTTCGAAAGCCAATAGAATAGACTCTCTTGAATAGAGTCTAATTCTATTGGCTTTCAAAAGCCAATAGGAATTGTCCAGGCTGTCTCTGCCCTGCTGAGCCCGCCAAAAGCCCCAGTCTGCAAACGGTGCTGCAAGGCGAACTTTCTGGAAAGCTTCCCTCCCTGCTGAGCAACTACTAAAAGTAAGTAAAAGAGGGCCAGGGGTGGGAGGTGGGAGGCCGGCGAGCGCAGGGAGGGTTGCTGGCGCGCGTGGGACCCGGCGGGTGCCTTACCTGCCTTGGGCTGGGCCAGCTGGTGGCAGGCCTGCGCTGTCACTGCCGCTTGCCGTGGCCGCCCAGGAGCGCCTGGGCCTGCCTGCTGCCACCCCGAACAGGTGGTGGCCAAGGTAAGGCTAGCGGGGCAGTGGCGGGTGCAGGGAGGGTTGCTGACGCATGTGGGGCCCAGCGGGTGCCTTACCTGCCTTGGGCTGGGCCAGCTGGTGGCCCAGCCGGTGGTCGGCCTGCGCCGTCTCTGCTACTTGCCAGCTACGCCTCAGCCGGCGCAGGGGGCGGCACCATGCATGCACGGCGCTCCCGGGCAGGGAAATACAGGTAGTCCTCGACTTATGACCGGTTGCGGGGTCGCGGCATTAGGAAGGTTGAGAACCACTGCACTACAGGGTGGATCGTTACAGTCACTGAGTTTATAATCTTGAGATCCTGAACTGGCCTGTAAGAGCCATCTGGCTTCTTTATGGGTAGAATAGGTGTATTCCAGGGTGACTGAATCGATACCAAAATGCCTGCCTTCAAATACTTTTGAATACTCTCATATATAGCTGCTATGGCTTCATTAGGATCTCTGCCTAATATGCACAGGCGTTGCCAAAGGTTTCACTTCCACGATCACAGGGGGGTGATGGGCTGCAAAACCAGGGGAGTTATCCTCTGCCCATAGCTCTGGCATGCCAAACTCCCTCCACTTCTCTTCCTGAGGCCCCTCCCCAATGGACCTATTAACCATAAGTCTCCACATGGTGTCAGGTTGATGCTTTATATGAAGCTTTTGTTGTCCTTCATCAAAAGAAATAGTTGCCCCCAACTTGCTAAGTATGTCCCTGCCTAACAAGGGTATTGGACATTCAGGAATGTACAGGAACTCGTGTTGGATCTTTGAGCCTTTAAATATACAAGTCACAGGTTGGAGGACTTGACGTCCCAAAACCTGTCCCGACATTCCTTGAACTTGTATCTTATGGGGTCCTAATTTAGCAATTTGACTATTCACAACTGACCGCCCTGCTCCGGTATCCACCAAAAATGTCGTCTGTCGACCCCCTATGTTCAAAGTAACCAATGGCTCGGGGGGGATCTCCTCTAAGCTTGGTCCCTGTCAATCTGTCAATCCGTCCATCCGGTCCCTGCCAATCCAATCCCTTCAACTTCCCTCTCTCTATCCCAATCTCCTTTATACCCTCGAGTCCCTCTCTGTCCTCTTCCCCTGAAGGGAAACCGAGTTGTTGGTCCACCTTCAATACCTCCACGTCCTCTGCCTATCCTTCCTCTCCAGCCTCTTCCTCTCATCGGCCGTCTAGGACATTCTCTTTGCCAATGACCTTCCTCTCTGCAATTAGCACACTGATTAGGTCCCAGCACAGTCCGTCCTTGCAATGCCACGGCCAACAGCTCTGTCTTCTTATGCATCCTTGCCTCTTTCTCCTTCTTTTCAACCTTATCCCTATTAACAAACACTTTCCTTGCTACTTCCAACAGTTCAGTGGTATTTTTCCCTAACGCTCCCTCCAGCCTCTGCAACTTTTTCCTTATGTCATCATAGCTCTGTGCTATGAACCTCTCATTCAACATCCGCACATTATCAGCACTCCTTGGAACCACTTGAGTATAGAGCTCATAAGCTTCAATCAATCTCTGCAAAAAACTCTCCGGACTTTCATCTGCTTCCTGCATCACAAAAGATGGCTTTGACATATTCACCAGGGGCTTTCCAGCTTTACAAAGAGCTTCTACCACTAAGTTTTGATATTCCTTCAACAATGTCATCTTTGCCGGATCCTTCACATCCCATGCAGGATCCTTCTGTGGTGCTCGAGTGTCCAATTCTGGCTGTATATCCTGTACAGCAGGCAATCTATATCTACCTCACAGCAGTCTTCCACTTTTCCCTTTCCTCGGGAGTCAGCAAAGTATTCAACAACTGCTGTACGTCCTGCCACGTCGGATTATGGGTTTGCATATTAGTTTGAAATAAATCTGCCATCTCTGCGGGTTTAGAGGACAACGGACCATAATATTGTTTCCAATTCAACAAATCTGTGGTAGTAAAAGGAACATACTGGAACATGGACTGAATCTGTACTGCTCCTTGCTGGTCTGGCACTGCCTGGTCCACCTGCCTCAAGGGAGCTATAAGATCCCGTCTGGCAGCCTCAGCCCTTGCCGCTGCCGATCTGGTCACTATTCCAGTAGCCACAATTATTTCTGCTTCATCTTCCACTTCATCCTCTTCACTCCCTTCCCCCCTGACATCTACAGAGAAATCTGCCTCCTCCAAATCCCTTTCTTCCTTGGGAGCTGACGGCCTCCCCCTCTGTTTCTCTCGCACAACTGGCTGCATGTCCCCAGGCACAGCAGAGGCAGCTGGCAGCATATTTCCAGGTACGGCGGCTGCCGCTACCGGCACCTGGGGCATAGGAGAAAGGCGTGGTACATAGGGAGGGGGTCTCAGGATTACTTCCTCTACTTACACTTTTATCTCCTTTTTTGCATCTGATACCTTAATCTCTGAAATCGTCACATCCTTGAATCGCTTAGACTCAACCTGTAGCTTTCTCCCTTTAGGTCTAGCCACAGACAACCGAACCATTTCAGCCTGACATTGCAATAAATCATCTGCCTTCTCTGCCACTGCATCCCCCCACTGGTCTATGTATTGAAATTGGTTAGGATAGTTTTCCTCATTGGCTGCTATCAGGGAGGTGAGATCATCAATAATTTCATTTTGAAAGTTCCCTCTGGGGGCCACCCAACATCCATGTGCGGCCATTTGTGCTCACATAAAAACTGCAACCTATTCCTTGTTACCTTTGGGTAGGGCACCTTATACTGGGTATGATTAAAATACTTGTCAAATCCTTTTAACATGCATTCCAGCGGTGTGCTGGGAACACTGCTACGCCCCCCCATTCTAACAACACTGCCACTGACCTACGGTGCCGGATGTTCCAACAGTCACCAATAGGGAATGCAATGGCTTAACCACCCACACAGCCTAACGCGGACTTCTTTAGGAACGACGTCCCAAGTCCAGGAGGGTGATCAGGCCTCCTCTTCTATCTTCAAGTGAGATAGGTACATTTTACTTTTACCATATACTCGCCTGCGGCGCCTTTACACTCGTCCTGGCCAGGAACTGGTTCAGACCTCCTTTCCTTTCCCCAAGGGTTCTTAGACTGGCTATCAGCACCGTTGGCTCTGCTGATGAGCCACAGCTGTCTCCGGGAGGAACACTCACCCGTGGCACCTGGAGAATTGTTCAGAGGTGGCTTCCCAGCAGGTCTGAGGGGTCAAGCCGCCCTCAGCGAAACATTGCCTCACTCAAGTTTCCCGGCCAATGCACCAGAAACTGTTGTAGAAATGAGAGACTTGAGCCAGCTCTTTGGGAAAGGAAATGGTTTATTGCACAGGTTCAGAGGGCAAAACAAAGCAAAGGGTCTGAACCCCGAAAGGGGCTTGGTTGAACATTCTTATACCCCGTAATACGTATGCATTTCCTGATCATGAAGTATTCCTTACATGGTTATATTCTATAGTTCCTTATTCTAACATAGGAAAAATACCAAGCAGTTGCAATATATCATGTGCATTGAGAAAAACAGGATATTGGGCTGATCGAGCATTTCTAAATTTAAGCATCGTCTGGTAGACAGGAAACCTTCAAGTCTGCAGTTTCTGCTGGACACCAGTATTTTTCCAGTTTCCCACATTAACCCAGCTTCCCTTTCTTCTGTACATCTTCTTTATTGATAATTCCATGCTCCCTTAATTTCTCCATCGCCGCCTCCTTTGTTCCAACTCCGTAAAACCTTCCACCGTAAGAAAATCTCAAAAAAACCTGGATATCCCCAGCTGTAGTTAATGTTACTTTTCTTCAATATTTGACAAACCTGATGCATCTCTTTCCTCCATTGTAAAGTCTCATTGCATAAATCTGGAAAAACTTGTATCTGATGCCCCCCAAACATTATAGACGACATGTTTCGCAATTTGTGCATCAATTGCTCTTTTTTTGCGTATGACCAGAGTCACACCACAATATCTCTCAGCAATTTTCTTCCCAACCTTTTTGGGGCGACTCTATGTATTGCATCAATATCATATCTTGTAAAGGGGACATCTAGAGGATCGAGGTAGCCCAATCCAGTACTGCTTGAATCAATTTTGCTTCATTTTCTTCACTTTTCTCTGGATATCCATGTATACGTAAATTTGATAGGCACTGATGATCACATATCTCAATCAAATCCTTTTTCACCTGATGCATCATAGTTGTCTGACTTTTTAACACCTTATCATGTTCTCCCATCTGAGTCTTCACTTCTGTAATATTTTGTGTCATATCCTGACCTTGTTTCACCAGATCTGTTATTCTTACATCCATCTTGTCCATTTTATATTTTATTTGCTTCAAATCCTCCTCTATATTTGTCTTCATTTCTTTTATATTTATCTTCATTTTTCTTAACTCTTGTAAGAGAATATCAAGTTTATCTGGTTGAGTCAGTGACTTCTCAGGCTTTTTTTCCTCACATCCATTTCTAAGGCTTTTTCCACTCGAATCAGATGTAAATCTGAAGGTCTAAGGCAGGGGTGTCAAACTCGCAACGTCACGTGACATGTTGCGATGTATCGTGACTTTTTTGCCATTGCCGCTAATGGGGTGGGTGCGGTTTCGCTATGATGCATCTGGCCCATGGGCTGGCAGTTTGACACCCCTGGTCTAAGGCCTGCTTTGGGTCTTTGCCAAACACTTTCTGCACTTTGGCAGCATTTTGACATCCAACCACCAAAAAGAGCTCTTAACCTTCTAAGAATTTTTACACAGTCTATAGTCCATACACGTCACGTCCTCCCTTTGTCTTGTCCTTATCAACTTATCTCCATGAAAGCGACATGATGGAAATAAAAAAAACCAAAGGCAGCAACTATCTTTATTACACACACCTTATCAAGGCTCTGTCTTCAAGGTGTTTAATATTTTCACTTTCTCCAGATTTCAACACTTCAACTGGAAGGAGGAAGTAACAGGCCTTCACACTGTACACACTGTACACTTACAAATCAGCTATTATGTTTTTGGCTGTACTCCTTTAAACTCTCTCCAAATTCTTTCTCCTATCAGTGTTCAACCATAGGGCCCCTCCTCTCCCCATCAGCCTTCAAAAGCCTCTCAAGTCTCTTAATCAAACATCCAAATTCAGAGCTTCTCTGGGAGAATGTCCAAAACCGAATCAAATACAATCCAAACTTCAGGAGGAAAGCAAGGGAAGTAACTCATGTTTCATAATCTCTTAAATTTTCATAGTCCTTAATTGGGTGTTATATTTCATAATCAATTGTCTGTGATGGTACGGAGGAGGCAGAAATTCAGTGTCCGTCGTCCATTCAAGCTAGTTCCGCCCCCCCCCATCGTCTGTTTCTGAAAGTTTTCTCGAAGTATAGGCACAGGGTTGCAGATCCCCCCTAGGGTTTTTTTGTAAGAGGACTGCACCCACAGCGACATCACTGGCATCGGCTTGGATGATGAAAGGTTCCTCGGGGTCAGGGTGTTTAAGAACCGGTTCTGCTGCAAATAGTCTCTTTAACTGCTCAAATGCAGCCTGGCATTCTATAGTCCATTGTAAAGGCTGACAAGGTCGGGGCTTCCCTCCCCTTTTCCAGTTTTTAATAGTTCAGTAATAGGCATGGCGGTTTTCACAAAGGAGGGTATGAATTGCCGCTAGAAATTTGGAAACCCCAAAAAGCTTTGAAGTTGCTTGCGGGTCCGTGGAAGCTGCCATTCCAGCACGGCTTTGACCTTGGCAGGGTCCATTTCCACTCCCTCACTAGAGATTCAGTAGCCTAAGTAGTCGAGGCGCATCTGATGAAATTCACATTTAGAAAGTTTGGCATAGAGACTAGCTTTCAACAGTTTCTTGAGAACCTCCCAAACTAACTTGACGTGTTCCTCCATGGTTTCAGTATAGATGAGGATATCATCAAGGTAAACCAAAACCCCTTTGTATAGGTCACAGGTCGGCAACCTGCGGCTCCGGAGCCGCATGTGGCTCTTTGAGCCTTCTCCTGCAGCTCCCAGCCTCTTCTGCCATTTGCAGACAGAGACAGAGATAGGCACTTGCGCTTCCCTTCTCTCTCTCTCTCTCTCTCTCTCTCTCTCTCTCTGTGTGTGTGTGTGTGTGTGTGTGTGTAAAAAAGAGAGTGGCTTCATCCTGTTCGACGAGCTGAAAAGCTTATTGGGTGGGGCTCCTCCCTTTGCTGCGTCTCTGCAGGAAGCAGGAAGGGGAGGAGAGAGCCAGCCTGTTGCAGAACAGCTTGAAGCCAGCTTGACAGGTGAGCAGAAGATTGGAGAGAGGGAGAGGGGGGGAGAGAGAAAGAGAGAGAGAAAGGGGGGAGAAAAAGAGAGGGAGAGAGAGAGCAAAGGAGAGAGAGCAAAGAAGGAGAGAGAGAAAGAGGGGAAGAGGAAAGAGAGGGAGAGGAGAGAAAGAGGAAAGAAAAAGAAAGAGGGAGGGGAGAGAGGGAGAGGGGGAAGCGCAAGTGCCTCTCTCTCTCTCTCTCTCTCTCTCTCACGCACACACACACACACACACACACACACACACACACACTCTCTGAGTGGAGGAAGAGGACTGGCAGACCAAGGGCAGAAGGAGAGAGGGAGAGGGAGGGAGAGAGAGGGAGGGAGGGAGAGGGACAGAGAGAGAGAGACCCTTTTGACATCTAAAATGAAGATAACAGTGCATATATCCTTTTTTACCTTTATGATATATATGTATGTATACACACACATACATACATATATACAGGTACGTATATATATATACACATACATACATACATACATATTCTTAAGAATGCTAAAAACAAAAAGGTGATTCCTGGGTAAACTCATGTTAACTAGCAAAAAATGCACGAACACCAGGAAATTATAAAACTATAAAAAGTTTTAATAAGTTAAAATACCAAGCTTTCGCTGGTGGCGTTTTTTGCACCCGGCTCCTAGACCTTGTTACAGGTCCCAGCCAATCCACCTGCGCTTTGCTCGTAATTTCCGTATTGCTAGCCGTTATTTCTTTGCTTTCCTTGCTTGTGTCTGCATCACCACCCTTTTTCCTTTCCTCATGTGACCGTGAGTTAAGGGAGCCTCTTAATTTCATACGATCAAACGTACGTTGTACCTGCTTTTGCTGTTTACCCTCCTCATCTTCTTTCCTAGCACTCCCCCTCCCCGTTCTCCTCCCACCTTCCCTTTCTCCATGATCCTTTTTCACAGCTGCAACCTCTTCGTTTTCCCTTACGTCATGGGATTTCATTGTAGTTGTCTCATCATGATTCCCGTTCTCCAGTGCTACTTCGCTAACTTTTCCTTTCATTTCTTTGTCAATGGGAACGTTTTTGACGGCGTCACTGGAGTCCGTAACCCTCTTGGGTTGGCTGCTATCCTCTCCCCCACATAAAGCCCTCGATGTAGGGGTCGCCCCCTCTCCGTTGCCCATACATTTCTCTATTCTTTGGGGGTGCATGGTTGTCTTCAAGGGGAGGGGAGGGGGATCCTTCAGTTCTCGATTTCCACCTCCTTGTGTGTATCCAGGGGGGGTCGTTCCTCTCGGATGTTTCCGAGAGCATGCAGAGGCTGTAGAATTGTAAATAGCAACCTCTTCATCCTCCCATAGTTCCCCTAAGTCCCCGAGGCGAGAGCACATTGTTGAAGCAATATCGTGGGTGGAGTTAGTCACAGAGTCGCTGATGGGGGTGAGGGTGATGTTACAACCCTCCCATTCATGATCACTCTGCATCCGGGTGTTAATACGGGACCACGTCCTCACCCAATTCCTCGGAAGGCATGGGGAGGCGTCAGATCCATCAGCAGTTGGTTCCCTGTTGTCAATACGTTCTTCCATCCGTTGGGGGTGAGTACACACCTCTGCATTCGGAAGGTTGCTCAGTTGTAGATTACTCCCTATCTGGGCACTTTCAGGGTTTTTCTTCTCCACCAACCAAGCTCTTAACGTTATGTGCGCAGGACATAGGTCTACATGCCGGTTGATGGATTCTTCATTTGAGAGCCAAGCTTCCTTAAGGAGCCGGGCCCCCCTTCATATTGTCATTAGCCACCACCTGGACGTTGTCAAAGTCGAACCTATGTCCAGACTCTACCATATGTGCCCCGATCTGGGAGTATTGTTCCCCTCTCCTTACAGCCAACTTATGTTCGTGGATCCTTGTTTTTACCTGTTTGGACGTCTCTCCCACATAATTAGCGGGGCAATCTTTGCACTTAATCTTGTAAATGACGCCTGACTTCTGTGATAGGGAGTGGGTCCTTTGGTCTCATCACCTTAGACCATAATATCTGGTTCGGGTTATGTGCCACCCTCACATTGTAGGGTGCCAATACCCTAGCCGTGGCCTCTGAGACGTTACTAATATAAGGGAGAGTAACCCGGGTTATGTGTGATGTTGGTTCCTCCGTTTGAGACCTAACAGGGGGTCTAAGTGGTAGACTATGGCGCCTAATAAATTTCATAGGATAGCCATTGTCTCTGCACACCTAAAAGAGGTGCTTTCTCTCATCTATCCTAGCCCTAGCCGTGTTGCAGTGGGAGTCTACCCTCTTGAAGAGGGTTCTAATACAGCTGGCCTTGTGAGACACTGGATGGTTACTATCGTAATGCAAAATTCTGTCAGTCTGCGTGGGTTTGCGGTAGACCTGGGTCCTCAGGGTTCTGTCTGGTTGACGATGAACCAGAACATCAAGAAATGCCAATTTACCCTGGTGTTCTTCTTCTTCTGTAAATTGCAAATCCACGCACACTGAGTTAAGTGTGTCCACAAAGCCAGCTTTATGGCTCCTCTTAATGATGACAAAAGTATTGTCCACGTAGCGGGCCCAGAATTTAGGGCAACACTGGGCCATCGCTACGTGTTCCAACTGCTGCAATACAGCCTCCGCTATGATGCTAGAGATCGGTGACCCCATGGGGGTGCCCTTAACCTGCTCAATATAGTCCCACAGTTCCTCCATATCCCTAGGCATCACAGAGTACATTTTTTGCTTTGAGAGCTTGGCTCCTGGTAGTATGTCAATTGCGCAGTCTGTAGCCCGATGAGGGGAGAGGGTGTCACATTTCTTTTCACTAAAAACTTCTGCCAAATTATGATACTCACTGGGGATAATTGGATCCCTGGCAATTGTTCCATGGCAGTCTTTAACGTCTCAATAGACTCCCCCTGAGCTCCAGTAGCAGCAGCCCCCTTTATATCAATGAGGTTGGTTGGTGAGAGAGGTCCTCTGGCTAATCTCAGAGTTCACACGTCGTTCTCCCACCAAATATTGGGACACCATTTGTCAAGCCAAGCCAAGCCTAGAATCACAGTCTCTTTCATCTTAGTTACCACTATGAAGCGAATGATCTCCCAGTGCTGTCCCTATTCCAGACGCAACAGCTCTGTTAGGTGCATTGCTGGGGAACCTCTGATAGGCGACCCATCTGCCTGTTCAAACTTTATAGCTAGGGGTAACAATTTGGTGCGAATCCCCAGCTTAAGAACTGTGGGCAAGTTAATTAAGCATCTGGTGCAGCCTGAGTCTATTAAAGCGTCTAAATCGGTTTGGGCCCCTTTTTTTGGCACTAAATCTTGGCAGGAATAGCGATATTTATGTGGGGCTCCTGCTTCTCCCCAGGGCGGGGAGGAAATTTGGACAACTTGCTCCTGTTTGGCCCAATTAGATTTCTCCCGTCCTGCTTGTGGCGGTGGTTTTTTTTTGCTTAGCAGTTGAAACTGATGACGCTTTTGCTTGGGGGCAGGGGCTAAGCACTCAGCAGCATGATGGCTCTGTTGCCCACATCGGAAGCGCTTGATGGGAGCCCCGGCAGTTTGAGGAGCGTCGATGCTTGAAGTGGCTTTTGGTCGCCGTCCAAACAGGCGCTTCTCTGGGCCTCGGCTTCGCTTCGGCTCGGTGGCAGTTGGTATCTTTTTTTATTATTATTATTAAAAAGTTTTACAAAAATTACAAAATATACCCCAAAACCCTCCCTCGCTACCCCCCTCCCCTCCCCCTCCCCCACTTCCCAGAGCTGAATACAGGGTAACAAATATAATAATCATAATCTAACTAACATTAACCAACTATATAGATAAACAAATATAATGCTCTTTAACTCCCCTTTAACACAGAGTAAACAATTTGCAAATAAACTTAATCATATAAACAAATTAAAATCCTAATTCATAAACAATACAATATAATAAAAATTTCACTATAATAAACTATTAATAATAATAATCACAATAATATTCTAAAATTTATTCATAAAGTAAATGGAACTTTTTAGTCCCATATTTATTCTGAATATAGTCTATCCATCTTCTCCAAACTGAAATATATCTCTCTTGTGAATGATCCTTCAAATAAGCTGAAATTTTTGCCATTTCTGCTAAATTTGAGACCTTAAGGGTCCATTCTTCTATAGTCGGCAAGGAATCTTTCTTCCAATATTGCCCTACCAACAGCCTTGCTGCTGTTATTAAATTCAACATCAAATTAGTTTCCTTAACATCAAAATCTACAATAATACTCAACAAAAATAGTTTTAATCCAAAAAGCTTTTATATTTCTACAAGTCCACCAAATATGAAAGTAAGTTGCATCCAAACTACCACACCTCCAACATTTGGGCTGCAAATTAGGATACATACAAGACAAATTTTGGGGATCCAAATGCCACCTATAAAACATTTTATAAAAATTTTCTCTCAAATTTTGAGCTTGAGTAAATTTTACATTTCTAACCCAAATTGTTTCCCATGTGTCCAATAGAATCGGCTCTTGAATATTTTGTGCCCATTTTACCATACAATCTTTAACTCCATTTCAGAATCCAATTCTATTAAAACATTATAAATTCTCTTTATGTGGGCTCGAGTTTGATCTTTAATCTGTTTTACCAAATTTGCATCCTCTAAAGTAATACCAACCTTTTGATCTAAACTCCACCTAACTAACAATTGATTATACTGAAACCAAGAGTGTACAATATTTTCTTGCTTCAACTCAGCTAAAGATTTTAATTGCCAATCCTTCCCTACCAAACTAAGTAATTCCTTATAAGAAATCCTATCCAAATTCACTCCCCTAGATACCCCCTCTATCACGTGTCCAGGAATCCCCCAAATTGGAATTTTATAATTTAACCTACAATAATACTTCTTCCAGACACGTAATGAAGCGTTTCTTAAAATATGAGATTTAAAAACCTGATCTACTTTTTAATTATAAATTAAATATGCATGCCATCCGTATAATAAATCCCATCCCTCAAGAAAAAGTATATTTTTATTTGTTAAATTAAGCCAATCACTAATCAGTGTTAAAGCCACCGCATCATAATACAATTTTAAATTAGGTGCCTTAAGTCCTCCTCTTTCCCGTGTATCTTGTATAATCTTAAACTTAACTCTTGGTTTTTTCCCTGCCCAAATAAACTTATTAATGCCCTTCTGCCATTCCTCCAAGTTGGCATCTTTTTTCAAAATAGGTATTTGGAACAAAAAAAGAAACTTTGGAAGAACATTCATTTTAACCGCTGAAATTCTCCCCAACAAAGATAACTGTAATTTTTTCCAATCATTTAAATCCTTTTGCACCTTTCCCCATAATGTCTCATAATTATTTTTGTACAACTTAACATTAGAAGCTGTAATGTAAACTCCCAAATATTTAACCTTTTTCACTATTTCAAAACCTCTTAATTTAACTAACATATCCTTTTCCTTCATAGACATATTTTTCGAAAGTATTTTAGTCTTATTGTTATTTACCTTAAAACCAGAAACTTTCCCATACTGGGTTATGATTTCCACCAAATCCCTTACTGAATCTGTTGGTTGAGATAATGTCACAACCAAATCATCGGCAAAAGCTCTCAACCTATAATCATTCTGTTTTATTTTTATTCCCTTTATTGTAGTTGATTCACGAATTTTAATTAATAAAATCTCCATTGTTAAAATGAATAACAATGGGGATAGTGGACATCCTTGTCTAGTACCCTTTTCAATTTTAAATGCTTCTGTTAATCCTCCTTTAATTATAATTTGTGCCGATTGCTGTTGGTATATAGCCTTAAGAGCATACAAAAATTTATCCCCAAAATTCATTTTCTCTACAACTCTCAATAAAAATTGCCAAACTAACTGATCAAAAGCTTTTTCAGCATCCAAAAATATCAAAGCTGCAGGGATTTGATTATTCTTATCCAAATACTCAATTAGGTTAACAATTTGTCTTACATTATATTTCATATATCTTCCAGTTATGAATCCAGATTGATCACTATGAATCAATTGCTTCAAAACTTGCATTAACCTATTTGCCAATATTTTCGAAAAAATCTTATAGTCTGTATTCAAAAGAAATATAGGTCTATAATTCTTAGGCTGGGTCAAATCTTGATCCTCCTTTGGGATCAATGATATGAAAGCCCTTCTCCAAGATGGAGGTACCTCTGCTCCCAACAAAATACTATTAAAAAGTTCCTTTAATGGTTCTATCATTTCTTCAGATAACATTTTGTAATAAATTGCTGTTAGTCCATCTGTACCAGGAGCCTTACCAACTTTTAATTGTTTAATTGCCCAAATGATTTCCTCAGAAGTAATTAAACAATTCATCTCATCTCATTGGTCATTAGAAAGTCTAAGAAAGTGTGCTACCTGTAAATACTTTTCTATATCTGAAACTTGTATACTTTCACTAGCATATAACTTTGAATAAAAATCTAAAAAACTCCTTTTAATCAAATTCTGTTGATATACCTCTTTACCTTTATAATCTATTTTCTCTATAATCCTTGACTTCTGTTTCTTTCGTAATTGGTAAGCCAACCACCTACCAGGTTTATTTGCATTACAAAACATATTATGTTTCATATACCGCAAATTAATTGCAATCTGGTCAGCCATTAACATATTAAATTGCTCCCTAAGCATAGTTATGGAAACCTTTAAACTATTATCCAGTGGATTTAAAATAAGAGCCTTCTCTTTGAGTTTAATCTCTTCTTCCAACTCTTTACGTTTTTACATCTGTTTACGCCTATTCGCATTATTCATATGAATCAAAACCCCTCTCATATACGCTTTACTAGCATCCCAAACCATTGGCATCGAAGTAGCCTTATACATATTCAAAAGAAAAAATTCCTTCAAATATTCTCTACATTTCTGTAAATTCCCCTCATATCTAAATAAATTTTCATTCAATCTCCAAGTCCTTCTATTCCCATCTTCAACAGATAACTCCAACCATACAAGATTATGGTCAGACAATATTCTAGGGAAAATCTTAGCATTCTTAACCCTGGAAAAAAAGTCATTAGTAATTAAGAAAAAATCAATTCTGGAATACAATTGATGCCTGTCCAAAAAAAGAGCAAAGTCTCTTTCTTCAAAATTCCGTTCTCGCCAAATGTCTCTAAGTTCCAAGTCGTCCTTTAAGTCAAAAAAAGCTTTGGGTAGTTTAGCATGATTAGAAAGTTTAAAAGAACCCTTCTTATCTTTACTTGAATCTAAAACACCATTCCAGTCACCCATCATAATAACAGATTTATAATCCAGTTGAGTTAATTTCTGATGTATCAACTTGTAAAACTGCTTTTGTTGTTGATTAGGGGCATATAATCCAATAATAAGACATCTCTTACCATTTAATAAATCAATAATAACATATCTTCCTTGTGAGTCAGAGTCAATTAATTTCGGCGATAAATCTTTCCTCACATAGATAACTACTCCCCCTTTTTTCTGCGGAGCAGAGGCTATAAAATGTAATCCCAGCTGGGAGTTAATCAAATACTTTTGGTCCTTTGAAATAATATGAGTCTCTTGCAAACATACAACATCATTCTTATGTTGTTTCAAATAGTGAAATTCTTTCTTTTCTGTGGTGAATTCAAACCATTAACATTCCATGTCAGAAACTTTGCCATCTTTAGTGGCCTGAAGCCTCCAGAACACTGCTTGTAAATCTGCCGTCGATGATCTCTTCGGTCTTGTTCCTCCCACTGGCTCTGAGGTAGTCGAATGCATTGTAGATCCAACATCCACTTTTTTTTGTTCTTTTTCTTTACGTCTATGAGCTGCACGAGTCATTCTCTGCTCCTTTGGATCATCTTTTATCTCCAAACACTGTTGCATAGATTCAACCTGCAAATCTCCTGGAACTAATGACATTGCTCCTTGAGCCAGCTGTTCTTCAAGCTTTTCTTCAATTCTCTTAGATCGTGGAGATGGTGGTGTGCCTGCCTTCAAAATGGAAGCATAAAAATCTCTTGCTTTAAAAATTGTATTAAGTCTATAACGTGTCCCAGCATAGTTCACCACAATTCCAACAGGTAAATCCCATCTAAACTGAACCTGTCATTTTTTTAAGCTCCTCAGCCAAAAAAGCAAAATCCTTTCTTTTTCTAAGAATTTTGGGAGGTATTTCTTTTAAAATTATAACATCTTGAGCTGCAATTTGAAATCTCTGCTTATAAAAAGCCTGTATAATTTCATTACGAAGTGATCTTCTGGAAAAATAAATCACCAGATCTCTTGGTAAATTTCTCTGTCTCTCAATCCATGAATTAACCCTAAACTTTTTTTCTATCTCTCTCAAAATTTCTTCAGGATCACATCCCAAAATAGGAGCTAAATCTGCTGCAGTTTCTTCTTGCAAATTCTCTTGCAAATTCTCCTTCAGCCCTCTTATTCGCAAAGCATATTCCATATCTCTATATTGTGACATAATAATTTCATTCTGTGCTGTATCAACATTATTTTCAACTTTTTCAACTCTATCTTCTAACCTTTCAACATTTCCCACCACATCATCCACACACTCATCCAGACATTCTACATGAGCTGCTAACCCTTGGAGAGCCAGCACTATATCTTCTCTCATCTCCCTATTTTTCTCCTCAAAAAGCTCTGCTGTCTCTTTTTTAATCTGTCGTGCTGTTTTCTCCAAAGCATCCTGTAAATCTTTGAGTGTGAATGCCAGTGGTGGGGGAGAGGATGGTGGAGACTTAGGCTTGGATTGCTGTACAGTCTGAATTACCGGAGAGGAAATTGAGCCTTTGGGAAGAGCAGAAATTCCAGGGCATTTAGAAGCCATTTTCAAACCATTTAAAACCACTTCTCCTATAAAACCAACAGTTACAAAAGATAAAAAGAGGGGACAGTAGAAACAAATCCCCCCCAAATATAAAAAAAGGCTTATTCTTTAAATGAGTAACCAAAATTCGTTACTTTGTTTAAACTTTGTTGCCAAGTGAAAGTAAAAGTCTTTCTTAACGATGTCCTTTCAAAGAAAGAAACGGCATTCCTCCACCATTTTTCTCTTCCTCCTTTTGTTAAAATAATAGGTGGAGAAGATACTTTAATTATTTCCTAAGTTAAAGTCCCAATTTTTCACAATTCTAATCCTCCTGGTCAGCTTCGTCTTCTTTTAATTTTACTCACAGATCTCTTTAAGCAGCAGATGTGGAAGCAGCATCTGGCTTTGTTCCTAAGAACAAAGGCATCCCGGGATGCGGAAAAAAACCCAGACTCTGAGGGAGTTCTCCCCCTTCTCCCTCCAAAAAATAAATTTATGGAGGACCTGGGGAACTCGACCTCTATCTGAGTAAGCTCACCTTCTCCCCTTCTCCCAGGGAGAAAGGCTCCAAGCCGCGAAACAGCTGTTGATTGCTGTTTCTGCAGGCTTTAATGCATTCCCAGGGCAGACGGCTAGAGAAAAGCCGCCATCGGCGCGGTAATCGCCACCGGAAGTTCAGTTGGTCTCTTGACATGCTCCAATTCGATGTCCAAGTTTACTGTCATGTTATACCACTCTCACAACCGGTTTGGAATCCCTTGGTAGATGCATGCTTGGAGCAGGTCGCGGTCCAGCTCTTGTTTGAAATAGTGGATCAGGGACCTCTCTGGCCTCTGTCCCAGGTGACCAGCAACTCTCCGGAACTCTCGGACATTTTTTTTTTTAAATATATTTTATTGACTTTTTACAATAACAATATTTAGTGCTTAGGAAACAGCGTGTTGTCTGGGTTCATACATCCAATAATAATTATTAATTTCTATAATTCCCTAATCAATCAATTAATGATATATTTCTTTGATCTTTTCTTGTTCCAATAGTATTCTCCTTTTATCAACATTAAGCAAATACAGTTCTTAATACTTTCAATATATACAAGGTTGAATATAAATATTCTTGTGTTTATACAAATAACAGTAACATCAGTATATAACATCCTTTCTGATCCGTTTGTTTAAATTATATTCATAAAAGTCATCTGATTAAGTCACTATATATCCTGTTTTCAAGATTCTTATTTAAGCTTAATTTCCCCTCTATATTCAAACCATTCTTATCAGTCATCATTTTCTCAATGTAAATTACCTTTAAATATCCAAACTTTTCATTCACATACACCATCCCAATATTTTTATATTTCATATATTATAAATAATACTATACTAATATATCTTATCCCTCTTACTGTAGGGCCCCTTTATATCCATGATTTATCTATTTTTTTAACCATATTCAAACAAGTGTTTAATCATATAGTACTCCATCTGGTAGGTCAAATCAAATCTCTTGAATCTAACTCTAGCCGTCTTCTTTTGCGAAGTAGTTTTCCAAGTCAGTGTATTCAGCTTGCCAGGAGATTCTTCCTGTATTTTTGTGAATGTTGTTGGGAATAGAAAAGACAAGTTAGGTAGAATTGTCTTGAGTTTGTCTCCCAAACTCTAATAATTCTCCTGGCTGCTCTATAGTCCATTTTGTTAGATCTTCTTTCCCATCTTCAAGTTTATTCTGAAGTTCTGAAAAGTAAAATATCTTTTCTATTTCCATTGTTGTGGGAAAATCTTACAAGTTTTCTTTTGTTTGTATTAGACTGTAGTTCTCTTCATTTGTAGCATCCCTCTTTGGGTCCCTGTCCTCTAGTTTGTATTCTGTTATCTGGTTTGTTTGTTCATTCTTTGTCGTCGTTTTCTGAGAGTTGTTTAATTGTAGGTTTAAGTTAAAGATAATAATAATAATAGTAGTAGTAAAGTTGGAAGGGACCTTGGAGGTCATCTAGTCCAACCCCCTGCTCAGGCAGGAAACCCTACACCATTTCGGACAAATGGCTGTCCAGTCTCTTCTTAAAAACTTCCAGTGTTGGAGCATTTACTGCTTCTGGAGGCAGGCTGTTCCACTGATTAATTGTTCTCACTGTCAGGAAGTTTCTCCTTAGTTCTAGGTTGCTTCTCTCCTTGATTAGTTTCCACCCGTTGCTTCTTGTCCTGCCTTCAGGTGCTTTGGAAAATAGCTTGATTCCCTCTTCTTTATGGCAGCCCCTGAGATATTGGAATACTGCTATCATATCCCCCCTTGCCCTTCTTTTCGTTAAACTAGACATACCCAATTCTAGCAACCGTTCCTTATATGTTTTAGCCTCCAGTCCCCTAATCATCTTTGTTGCTCTTCTCTGTACTCTTTCTAGAGTCTCAACATCTTTTTTACATCGTGGTGACCAAAACTGGATGCAGTATTCCAAGTGTGGCCTTACCAAGGCATTGTAGAGTGGTATTAATACTTCACGTGATCTTGATTCTATCCCTCTGTTAATGCAGCCCAGTACTGTGTTGGCCTTTTTGGCAGCTGCAGCACACTGTGGATGTGTTCATTTATGTTGTCAAAGTTGTTTTTAATCTCATCATGATTTGAAACCGTTGTCATTTGAATCAGTCACAGCATTGCATACATTTCCTCCTGGAAAATATTTGCCTTGTCTTGAAGTATTGCTCCTGCAGATCTTTGATGTTCCAGGCTAGGGCCTTCAGAAGGAGATATTTGGTGTGGTTTCCTGCCACTTTTTGATATGTATGTAACATCCATTTTGTCTCCCTCCTCCAGATAGTCTTTCACTGGTACCATAGTCTCTGTAATTAGCTTTATCAAACCAGCCAGTGTTAAAGTCCAAACAACCAAGTCTTGTATAGTTCTTGTCTTTATATACGGTTTTTATAATACAATGTGTTTCCAATTATCAAAGCACCGTTAAAAGCAGTATTTTATAATACTTCTTCTATTTAGGGGTCTTACAATTATCAGTCAGTCAGATTCAGAATCCAGAATATTTAACCACCTAGGAGTTTTCCAGTAAATTCCCCCCTAGAAGATTAGCCAAAAGTCAAGGTTTTTCTTTCTCTGCAAACAATTCTTGAGCTTAGAAATCACAGTTACAAAATAGAAGAAAGAAGATCGATATTCTCACCCAGTTCCAAGCATGCTGTTCACAGTTGTTCTAGTTAGTGCTTTTGGACTTCGGCTGCTGGTAGCTTGGGCTAGACACTGGTGTGCAGCTAGCCTTTCTCTTGTCAGGTTGGAGGGCTTCCCCCAGATCAAACGGATCGACTGCCGTCTTTCTGTGATCCATGGGGGGTCCTTCATTGCCTCTTTGGGGTGACTTTATACCCATTTAGAGTCCCCTGGCAGGGCGAAACCAGCCGTGGGGTGTGGAGCTCCACAATCCCTCGGACGTGTGCTACGGCGCAAAACCAGCAGTCACTCTCGGACATATTCTTTCGCCGGGCGACCTCTCTGCTTCAAGCGATGGATCTCCTTCTCTGCTTGCAGGGCTTGGGACTCATCCTCAAACCTGACTCTCAGCTGTTCCATGAATAAATTCGTATCCAACAACTCCAGAGCCCCTTCATCATGAAGGTTGGTCACCCACTTCACTGCTTCCCATTCCATGTTGGCCATCACCACATTCACCATTGTGGCATCATCAGGATAGGCATGGGCATAATGATCCATATGAGCCCACACTTGGTTAAGGAAGAACGGCAGCTTCTTGGGGTCTCCATCGAAAGTGGGCTTGATCGGTGGTGGTTCCAGGTGTTGTGGTGCCAGGTACACTGGTTGCTGAGCAGCTTGCTGATCTTAGGGCCGAGGCTGTATCACCCTTCGGAATCCCCTCTGTTGGGCACCCAGGCTCGCAGAGCGAGGCTGCTGCAAAGGGCTTTGCTGGGATTGAGAGCTCAAGCCTGCGGCTGATGGAGGAGTGGGTGAAGCGGCACGGGCGCCAGCAACAGGACTGGGACTTCAGCGAGGGGGTGGAAGCGATGAATAAGTCTTCACCTTACCCCCCTTTGCGCACTCACATTAGGTGGCAGGAACCCCTTCTTTGACTTCCAGCCGGTCAAATTTCTCCTTTAGCTGCTCGACGGAGGGACTGTGAACTGCAGTCTGGTACTTCCAGTCAGCGGAGTTGTCCCATCCAGTCAATCCTTTCCCTTTCTTTTGCGCTGTAGAAGATGGACCCTGGAGCAGAATTAACAACAGCTCCTCTTCGGCAGGCTTACGGGTACTTCTACGCTGAGGGATCAATTCTGATTGATAGAGGTCCGCCAGGATGGTGGTCCCCTCTTGAGGCATCAACTTCCCTGGCTGGATGATCCTGCTTTTTGGCTGGGCCCCATCATCAGACCCTCTTTGGTGGCTGGAGCAGCCGCGTGCGCTCTGATGGCTGAATCCCCACTGCGACCAGCAGTGGGTTTCTCCTTTTTCTCCATAGCGAGATCTTCATTGAGTCTTTGCTGTCCTCCCAAAGTGGTGGGTAGGCAGCTGGGGCTCAGTACCCCAGGAAAGATACCATTTTGAATAAGACTTGGTTTAATGTCAAGGTTCCAATAGACAAGACCAAACAAATCACAACTCCGAGGCTTGAAATTTCCTCAAAGAACATGTTTATTGGTTACATAGTATCAGCACGGTCAAAAGTGAAACCAAGTCTGAAATCCCCTTCAAAAAGAAACAATATTACAAAGTTGAAGTTCCCACCCCAATGCTATGCAATCAGCTTCGTTCCCCAATATAAAAGTTTGGCGGGCTTTCTAACTAAATGCTCACGCCCCCCCCATCTAACAGATAGAAATGACCTTTGTTCCCATGGGACAGTAAAATATTTAGACTAGTAAAAATCCTCCGCACCCCCTCCCATTATTGTGGCAACCTAGAACGAGCAAAACGGCTGCAGCCAGGTTTGTTGTAGAGTTGATAACTGCATTGAAAAAAGTGACTTGCAACTGGTCCTTGCACTTATGAACATCACAGCATCCCCACAGTTGTGTGATCAAAATTTGGGTACTTGGTAACTGGCATGTATTTATGATGATTGCAGTGTGCCAGGATCACATGATTGCCATTTGCAAGTTTCCAGCCAGTTTCCAACAACCAAAGTCAATGGGGGAAGCAGGTTTCACTTAATGACTATGTGATTCACTTAATAACTATAGTGCTTTTGCTTATTGTGGTAAAAAAGGTAGCAAAATCAGGTGTGAGGCTCACTTAACTACCTTGCTTAGCAATGGAAATTTTGGTCCCAATTATGGTTGTAAGTCAAGGACTAGTATACAAAAAGCATTTGCATCAACCCCCTTTTTTCATTTCCCCCCATTCTTTCAATCAGAGCTGGAAGGGACCTTGGAGATCTTCTACTCCAACCCCCTGCTCAAGCAGGAGACCCTATACCATTTCAGACAGGTAGCTGTCCAGTCTTTTCTTAAAAACCTCCAGTGATGAAGCACTTAGAACAGTGATGGCAAACCTTTTAGAGACCGAGTGCCCAAACTGCAACCCAAACCCCACTTATTTATCGTTGGGTGCCGGATGGGCGTGGCCCACTGGGTGGGTGTGGCCTACTGGATGGGTGTGGCCAGCTCACCGTCAGGGGCACTTGTGCGGGCCTGGGCAGGACTGGGGCAGATCTGAGGGTCTCCAGCGGAGGGGGGGGGTGGGACCGGGGCGAGTGCCGGGGCATGGTCCATTGGAGGAGCCTCACTGAGCCTCAGGCAATGCAGGGGGCCCATGGACAGTGGCACGAACTGCCTGGAGCCCTGGGCAGCGGAGATCAAGCACCTAGCCTGGCCCTTGAGCTCCCACGGCACCAGGAACCCACAGCCCTACCTACCCTAGCCGCACTTCCCTGAGGGGGTGCCCAGCTGCGTTTACCTCCTCCTCAAGGATACTGCTTCTATGCTCGCTCTCCTTGGTTGCTTATGGTGAGTGCAGAAGGGCAAATTGCATGGGTCAGAGGGAAGCCCACTCCCTCTCCATTTGAGGAGACCTGGCTTTGTAACCAAAGCATCCTCAGCAATAGGATGGGAGACCACCAGGGGATGGCAAAAGGGCCACAGGGCTGCTGGTGGCCAAGTGCTAAGGCAGGACTTTCCTCAGGCCCTCCCTCCCTCTCATTCCAATCTCCCTGCCTCCCTCCCTCCTTTCTTTCCCCCTCCCTCCCCTCCTTCCCTGCCTCCCTCCTTTGCATTCCCATCTCCTTCCTTCCTCTCTCCCTCCTTCCTTCCCCTCCTTCCTCTCTCTCTCCTCTGTCTCTCTTTCTCCCCCTTTCTCCAAAGTCCAAACACGTGTGTGCTACTTTCCTCGCTCACCCTGTTCATGCCGCACATGCCCTCAGAAAAGGCTCTGTGATAGAGGATTAAACAGCTGCGTGATTTTAGGCCAGTCATTCTCTCTCAGCCCAATCCACCTCCCAGGTGTGTTGTGAGGAAAATAGGAGGAGAAAGGTATGTTGGATATGTTTGTTGCCTTGAGCTTTTTATAAAAATAGTATAGGCGAGATATAAATAAAAATAAAATTAATTAATTCATTAAATAAATACTGGATTTCAGGACCTCTACTGATTTTCTAGACACGTAGGGAAACCAATCCAAAGTAAGCGGCAGGTTGCCTAGAAGAAGACTCCACTTTGCAAAAGAGAGAGAGAGAGAGAGAGAGAGAGAGAGAGAGAGAGAGAGAAGATTCCAAATGCTCATCTGTATGGAAATTCATCTTTTCCATCTCCAAGTGTAGTGATGCAAATATGAAAGCTGGGTTAATTGAATGAATAGGAAATTAGAATGTAGATTCATTATAAGAAGCTACTTTGCTTTATTTATTGATAATTCATTTGTATTGAATTTAAATCCATCTCCATTGGTCCTTCAGTACAGGCCCAATCATTCTTTCCTGTTCTGCAATAAAGTAAATAACAATATGCATAAACCTGTACATATAAAGCTGGCTTAAGTGGCATCTGGTTTTTTAAACAGTGTGTGCAAGGTAATGGGACACTGATCTCTTTGCTGGTCTTGGGAATCTTGGCAAGCACCTACTCTTGAATTTACTGTTCCTATTTGGTTCTTGGGTTGCCCATGTCCAATCACTATGTGGTAGTACTGATCTTCCAGCAGAAAAGATTAATATATTTCTAAGGATGCAGCCAAAAACTGAGCTCATCAAGTGCTACTCTTCATTTTGTATGAACAGGTTGGATCTGCTCGAATAGAACACAATTAGTTCCTGCTCCTTTATCACTTCTTGAAAATAGAAGGCAATAAGAAATTGCACAAGCAACAGTCCATGGGCCAACAAACAGATTCTTTTTGAAGACTACTGGTACTAAAACAAGTAATGTCTTAATTATAGACTCTGGATTTAAACAGTCTTCCAAAGAGGTTAGCCATCTTAGACATCTTGAAGGCACCACTGCATAATGCCAATCAAACGATTGTACAATTTATTGCTTTTGGTGACTTATATCCCACCACTTCTTCACAGCAGCCATAGATCTGTCCTCCTCTTGAGGGTTACTCTGTGGGAATAGTGATTATATTCCCAAAATGCAAAAAAACAATTGTGGAAACCTTCCTGGTTTGTCTTATACAGCTCCCACAACTCCCAGACCAGGTTGGGAATTGCAGGCCATGCTTAAAGGGCTGCCTTTAAACAAGGCCTGGCCAGTTCGTGGATTGTGGGAACCAGCGGAAACAGGGTTGGTCTAGCATTGCCAAAGCGAGTGCTTAGCCCAGCCTACAGGACAAGATGCACCAGGTACCCAGACAATCTTCCCTCTCAGCAGGGCCTACCGACTCCAGTTTGCACTGAGTTCTGTGTTCTGCGGATAAAATCCCTGGAGTTTTGCAGCTGAGAGCCGAAGTCCACTCAGCATGGGGTCCCCGAACTGCTCGGCTCCTGCCGCAACAAGTGGGGAAGCCCAAGATGCCAGCCGCAGTGCTGATGGCAACTGCCGCTTCAGCGCTGTCAGCGAGAGAGTTTGCACGGGAGCGGGCCGGCGAGGAGCACATGGCAAGGCTACCGCTCCCTCTGCCATCAGCCAGTCCTTAGCAGGTGCTGAGCAGAGAGCAGACTTGCAGCAAGACAAACCCCCACAGCTTCGACAAGGCGCTGAATATGTCTCTACAGAGGAAGACCAAGGTTCATTCGGCAGCTGGTGGGTGTGCTTATCGCGAATGAGTTTGGGAGGAGGAAGAGGGAGGCTCCCTCCCTCTCTAATCCTACTCCGCACAACAGCAGACCCCTGCCGCCCCCCCCCTCCATTGTGCATCTTCCATAAGAGTCATGTTGGATTTAATAGCAACGTTACGTTTTCCCCGCTTAGTCATCCAGTGAATTCATGTGTGTGTGTGTGTGTGTGTTTGCATTCTGTGTTTCACAGCCTCATGAGTTTAATGAGATTTATTCCTAGATATAGATGTGCAGGACTGGTGTCTTAAAAATAGCTGTCCTCTCGATGCACACAGATTTGAAATGTTGGGTAGTGTTGGATAGACTGGATTTTTCCTTGTTGCAAAGGATGGCTTCAAGCGGGAATGATGCAAGGAGCCCAATAATCTTCCCTCCTTTCTCTTTTTTTGAAAGCAGAACCAGCCTTTTATGTTAAGGCTCTGCTCGCCTTCCCAAACTCCAAACTCGCACGTCCTACGCTCGCCTTCCCAAACTCACATGTCCTACTTTCCTCACTCGCCTTCCCAAAGTCCAAACTGGAGTAGGGTGAGGAAAGTAGGACACGCGAGTTTGGAGTTTGGGAAGGCAAGCGTAGGACGCACAAGTTTGGAGTTTGGGAAGGCAAGCAAGGAAAGTAGGACGCGCAAGAGTTTGGAGTTTGGGAATGTGAGCATAGGATGTGCAAGTTTAGAGTTGAGGTGGCAAGTGAGGAAAGTAGGACACGCAACTTTGGAGTTTGGGAAGCGAGCGTAGGATGTGCATGTTTGGAGTTTGGGAAGATGAGCGTAGGACGCGCGCCTTCCCAAACTCCAAACATGATATTAAAGGGGGTGGGGGAAGAGATATTAAAGGGGGTGGGGGAAGACATGATATTAAAGGGGATGGGGGAAGAGATATTAAAGGGGGTGAGGGAAGTGTTTGTGTATGTGTCTCTGTGTGAGAGAGAGAGACAGAGAGATCCCCTTTTTGTAAGTTTGCTTACTCTGCAATGCTTTCCTTTCCCGACACTTTTGCTTCCCTGCTGGCTCAATCTTTCTTTCTCTCTGCTGCTTCTGCCGCCCAGATCTAGGGCTGCAGAGCGATTTTGCTCCCCCCCCCCACGGCCGATCTGGGCAGCAGAAGTGTTTTTGAAGCCTCTGGAACTGGCATCCATGGCCGTGGACCGATTTTACGACACTTCAACGGCTCGATGCAGGTGCCGGAGGCCTGGAAAATGCAGCAGGGGGAGAACGGTGGCAGTGCAATCTGCATGGTGGGTGGGGGAAAATGGCGGCGGCAGGGCGATCCGCATGGCAGGTGGGGGATTTCGCGCCCCCCGCACAGCCAATCCAGGCAACAGAGGCCTTTTCCACCATCCAGCCCGGATCTGCCCAGCTCTTGGAGTTCCTCCCGGGCTCTCAGTGCAGAGAGAAAGAGAGCCGAGAGTGCAGGTGCACGTGGAAAGGCGGAAGGGAGCAGTCTGGCCCCGCCTCCCTCCAGGGTGATGGTGTGCGTTCCGACAGGGACGGTTCTGCGTGCCGCCTGTGGCACGCGTGCTATAGGTTCACCACTTCTGACCTAGAACTTCTGAAGGCAATCTGTTCCACTGGTTAATTGTCTTCACTGTTAGGAAGTTTCTCCTTAATTCCAGGTAGCTTCTCTCCTTGATTAGTTTCTATCCATTGTTTCTTGTCCTGCCCTCTGGTGCTTTTGAAAATAAGTTGATCCCCTCTTCTTTGTGGCAGCCCCTGAAATACTAGAATACTGCTATCATGTCACCCCTAGTCCTTCTTTTCTCCAGTACAGGAGATGGAGAATCCACCAATGGGTTTTCACTGTCTGCCTGCTCTTGAGACCAAGTAGCCAAACTTGACACGCCCCCTCTTGCTAGGAGATCCAGTCTTGACTTGGTCTCAAGCTCTTGAAGACGTATCAAGGTTGGCTCTCATGTTTAGAGATCTTCAATTCATTTAGCAGGTCAGATACCATTGTTGGATTCTCCTTGCTTTTAAATTTATATTCCGTAATTAATGATTCTCTTTCAAAAAAAGTTAATTCCCCCAAAAAAATTTTCCCCAAGACGCTGGAATCAGCGCAGCCTCTAATCGGCTGATTTGAGGCTTCTGGGTTTTGGGAGGGGAAGTAATTCTCCGCTCTTTTCCCAAGGACTCTGGGGGGGAGAAAATATTTTTCCAATTCCCCGTGGGCTTTCTGCACAACGCTCAGCGCTGCAGCCACAATCAGCCCCAGAGCCTTCCCCCTCGTCCTCGACACCTCCGGAAGCCGTTTTAAACGGCCCGAAAGTCGCGGCCGCCATTTTGGATGGCTGAGGAGCTCAGAACTCAAACGGAGGTTTTTCCTTCACTTTGCAATCAGTTTCTGAAAAGATTTAACTGGAGCCCTGCTTTCCCTGCACAGCGCTTTGCGCTGCAGTCAGCTTACCCCCACAGATTAATCTTACCTTGCCAAGCCTCCGGAGGCCATTTCAAATGGCCCGAAAGTTGCGGCCGCCATTTTGGATGGCCGACGAGCCCAAAATTCAAACAGAGGTTCCTTGCTTTTACAATCAATTTTCTGAGCAAAATTAGTTGGAGACCTGCTTTTCGAGACAGGGGCTTTCACAGCAGTCCCCTAATCGATCTCAGGAAGCCTTAACAGAATTGGCCACGGCCGCCATTTTGGGCGCGCCACGCGGTCGGCCTTGCATTGCCATCAGCCAAATTTTTAACTGAAGGCCTCAACAAGTTACAGGGAGTTTCCATCAGACCTTCAGGCCATTAATTCAGCACAGCTGAGAAACCATTCTAGCCTTGCATAGCGACTACCATTAGGCCTTATCAACTGCATCATTATTTACAGCCAATAATTAACTGACTAGGCCCAAATTCTCAGGCCACCATATTGTTTCAAGCCGCCATTTTGAATTTATATTGACTCTGCCAGGCCTCATCTCAGGCCTTCTGCGCCCTTCGTTGGGGCTTTTTTCTGGTGCACCTTGACTGGCCACCTAAGGCCTCTGGGCGGAGCCCAGAGAGTGGCCCCAAACGTGCCTTCGGCATCTGACTCAATTGCCATGACCAAAGCCCAGAGAGAATTTTTTTGCTGGTCAGGTGGTCAGGGGAACGGTCTTGTTACTTGTTCCAATCTCGCTTCCGCCAACGGCTTGCCTGCCAGAGCTTCGCCTCAGTTTTCCTGAGACTGCTCAACCAGGATGGAGGACTCCACGTTGCCTCACCCCATGGGCACTGTCTCTCCATCCAGTTACGGCTGCCACGATTCCTCTGAACAGGAGGCGGCAGGCAAGCCAAACTCTAAGGCCAACACCACGCTCAAGAAGCCTTCCAAGTTGGCGGAAAAGCAAGCCAGCCGTAGGCACCAAGCTCTGGAGAAGGAGTTCTCCAGAGTGCAGAGACAGACTAGATTGGAGAAGGATCAATTGGTGGCCTTGGAATTTGACCTTCCTTTAGGTCAGCGGTTCTCAACCTATGGATCGCGACCCCATTTGGGGTCGATCAACCATTTCACAGGGTCGCCAAACAAGGCTGTCCACCATTTTTCCCCCCTTTTCCTTAGCTGTGCTACTCCCTCTTATTCTATTGGCTTTTGAAAGCCAATAGAATAGACTCAATTCAAGAGACTCTATTCTATCAGCGTTCGAAAGCCAATAGAATCTATTGGCTTTCGAAAGCCAATAGAATAGACTCTCTTGAATAGAGTCTAATTCTATTGGCTTTCAAAAGCCAATAGGAATTGTCCAGGCTGTCTCTGCCCTCTGAGCCCGCCAAAAGCCCCAGTCTGCAAACGGTGCTGCAAGGTGAACTTTCTGGAAAGCTTCCCTCCCTGCTGAGCAACTACTAAAAGTAACTAAAAGAGGGCCAGGGGTGGGAGGTGGGAGGCCAGCGAGCGCAGGGAGGGTTGCTGGCGGGCATGGGGCCCAGCCGGTGGTCGGCCTGCCGCTTGCCGTGGCCGCCCAGGAGCGCCTGGGCCTACCTGCCGCCAACCCAAACAGGCGGTGGCCAAGGTAAGGCTAGCGGGGTAGCGGCGGGCGCAGGGAGGGTTGCTGACGCACGTGGGGCCCAGCAGGTGCCTTACCTGCCTTGGGCTGGGCCAGCTGGTGGCCCAGCCGGTGGTCGGCCTGCGCCGTCTCTGCCACTTGCCAGCTACGCCTCGGCCGGCGCAGGGGGCGGCACCACGCATGCGCGGCGCTCCCGGGCAGGGAAATACAGGTAGTCCTCGACTTACAACCGGTTGCGGGGTCGCGACATTAGGAAGGTTGAGAACCACTGCACTACAGGGTGGATCGTTACAGTCACTGAGTTTATAATCCTGAGATCCTGAACTGGCCTGTAAGAGCCATCTGGCTTCTTTATGGGTAGAATAGGCGTATTCCAGGGTGACTGAATCGGTACCAAAATGTCTGCCTTCAAATACTTTTGAATACTCTCATATATAGCTGCTATGGCTTCATTAGAGCAGGATCTCTCCCTAATATGCACAGGCGTTGCCAAAGTTTTCACTTCCACGATCACGGGGGTGATGGGCTGCAAAACCAGGGGAGTTATCCTCTGCCCATAGCTCTGGCATGCCAAACTCCCTCCACTTCTCTTCCTGAGGCCCCTCCCCAATGGACCTATTAACCATAAGTCTCCACATGGTGTCAGGTTGGTGCTTTATATGAAGCTTTTGTTGTCCTTCATCAAAAGAAATAGTTGCCCCCAACTTGCTAAGTAAGTCCCTGCCTAACAAGGGTATTGGACATTTGGGAATGTACAGGAACTCGTGTTGGATCTTTGAGCCTTTAAATATACAAGTCACAGGTTGGAGGACTTGACGTCCCAAAACCTGTCCCGACATTCCTTGAACTTGTATCTTATGGGGTCCTAATTTAGCAATTTGACTATTCACAACTGACCGCCCTGCTCCGGTATCCACCAAAAATGTCGTCTGTCGACCCCCTATGTTCAAAGTAACCAATGGCTCGGAAGGGGGTATCCTCTAAGCCTGGTCCCCGTCAATCCGTCCATCCGGTCCCTGCCAATCCAATCCCTTCAACTTCCCTCTCTCTATCCCAGTCTCCTTTATACCCTCGAGTCCCTCTCTGTCCTCTTCCCCTGAAGGGAAACCGAGTTGTTGGTCCACCTTCAATACCTCCACGTCCTCTGCCTATCCTTCCTCTCCAGCCTCTTCCTCTCATCGGCCGTCTAGGACATTCTTTTTGCCAATGACCTTCCTCTCTGCAATTAGCACACTGATTAGGTCCCAGCACAGTCCCTCCTTGCAATGCCACAGCCAACAGCTCTGTCTTCTTATGCATCTTTGCCTCTTTCTCCTTCTTTTCAACCTTATCCCTATTAACAAACACTTTCCTTGCTACTTCCAACAGTTCAGTGGTATTTTTCCCTAACGCTCCCTCCAACCTCTGCAACTTCTTCCTTATGTCATCATAGCTCTGTGCTATGAACCTCTCATTCAACATCCGCACCTGCCTGCGGTGGCAAAGGTAAGGCTAGCAGGGCAGCGGCGGGCGCAGGGAGGGTTGCTGGTGCGCGTGGGGCCCGGCGGGTGCCTTACCTCCCTTGGGCTGGGCCAGCTGGTGGCCCAGCCGGTGGTTGCCCTGCGGCAAATCTAGAAGGACGTGAGACGGAGAGCAGAGGAGGGGGGAGAGGTTCAACTTCCATGGGAATGGAAAGAAGTAAAATTGCCTCTTTCCTTGCACACTTCTTCCCCCTCCCCCCGTTTTGGGATAAAAACAGATCGACTCGATGTTACACAGACGTAACATACTCTTTCCATGCAGGTTCACATATTTTGTTGCATTTCAAGTGCACTAATCTCTCTCTCCCTCTCCCCCCTCTCTCTCTCCCTCCCTCCCTCCCTCCCTCCCTCCATCTTTCTCTCTCTCGCGCGCGTGCGCGCGGCCCACCAGAGTCCTCTTCTCCTCACCCACCCGCGGTAGCTATTTCTTTAGAGGAGAGTTAGCGCACCCGCCTCCCTGCCGGTACGCTCTGCAAAAGAAAAAAAAAGCTCACTCACTTTGCCCACGCAATGCCTCAAAGTTCTTCTCCTCTCATAGCCCGTCCTCTTTGCCTGAGCAGCCCATCGCTACTGCCACTGTTCATACTTCTGATCTCTGTATACTTGGTGCTCTCTTTGTGAAAGCTTTTTTTTTTCCGCCAGAAACAGACGGAATGGAAGTTTAATGCTGACTTGAGGGAGGGGAGTAGGGGGTGGGGGGGGGGGATGGAGGGGAATAGAGAGAAGCAGCGAAACGGCAAATGCAGGTTTACCATAGGAAAGAGAGGGGTGTTGAATTACAAACTCTGAGCAGAAACTTTGGACCGAGAACCAGCCAGTGCTTATTTATGTTGCTTCCAAAGCGCTGAGAGGAGAGCTGACTTTGAAAAGAATGCTGGATGTGATTGATTGGGAACATTTAACGACACTTACATGCAGTAAAATGTTTCAGCAGGGGGACATCAGGAGCCAAGGCGAACTTTATTCCTTTAAGCTCACTGGGCAGAATCCATATCTTCTTGAGGCCAAGGACAGTGCTCCCATGGATGGAAAATGGGGGGGGGGGGATTCATTTAATATATTCTGGCATAAACTTGCCTGGGTATACTTCTTCTTCTTCTTGCAGAGCTACAAGCGAATAGAATAGAATAGAATAGAATAATATAGAATAATATAGAATAGAATAGAATAGAATAGAATAGAATAGAACAGAATAGAACAGAACAGAACTTTGGAGGTCTTCTAGTCCAGCCCCTTCTCATGCAGGAGAACTTATACGATCTCAGACAAGTGGATGTCCAGTCTCTTCTTAAAAATCTCCAGTGATGGAGTGCCCACGATTTCTGGAGGCAAGCTGTTCCAGTGGTTAACTGTCCTCACTGTCAGGAAGTTTCTCCTTAATTCCAGGTTGCTTCTCTCTTTCATCAGTTTCCAACCGTTGTTTCTTGTCCTTCCCTCTGGTGCTCTGATGAACAACCTGACCCTCTCTTCCTTGTGGCAGCCCCTCAGATACTGGAATACTGCTATCATGTCTCCTCTATTCTTTTCTTTAGACTAGCCAAACCTAAGTCCCACAGCTGTTCTTCACATGTTTTAGTCTCCAGGCCTTTGATCATCTTAGTTGCTCTTCTCTGATTTTTTTCCAAACTCTCAACATCTTTTTTGTGATATGGTGACCAAAATTGGCTGCAATATTCCAGATGTGGTCTTACTAGGATTTTATAAAGCGGTGCCTCTATTTATACAACCCAGGATTGTATTAGCTTTTTTGGTTGCAGCTGCACACTGCTGGCTCATAGTCAAGTGATTGTCCACTAGGACTCCAAGGTCCCTCTCACAGTTATTGTTATTAAGCCAGGTCTCACCCAATCTGTACTTGTACCTTTGGTTTTTTCTGCCTAAATGTAAGACTTTACTTTTTCCACATTGAAACTCATTTTGTTGGAGGAGGAGGAGGAGCCGCTGCAGCTTTTGACCGCGGGTTAGGCAGGTTAAGAGAAGCCAACCTGATAGCGGAGGGTGGGTGGACTCCCACGTGCTATTAACTTTGTTAGCAAATGGGATGGTCGGGGGGGGGTTGATCAAAGTTGCTTCATTTATTCATTCATTTATTGCACAATAAAATTATTTGAAACCAACATTTTGTGCTATTCTAATGCACAAATATGCATGTAATCTCTGAGGAGGCTATCACATCTGGGCTACAAAAATTTGGTTAAAGCATTCGTGTTTGCTGATATTTATTTCCTTTTATAAACTGCTTTGATTCTTCCATTTATTGTTTAAAGTGGTTTAATACTTCCATTTATTTCCTTTTATTCCCTTAAAACTAGTTTGAATCTTCCATTTGTTGCCATTTATTCTCTTAAAACTGATTTAATTGTTTTGTTTATTTCTGATCCACGAAACCTATAACCTCCATGCCATTTCTCACTGTTCTTATTCCTTTCTGCTTTGCTTTTTATTCCCTCTCTTTCATATACTTTTATTTCATCTTCACTGAAAGAAAATCCCTCCAGGTCCCCACTATAATCTATGGTTCAAATGAAAGCAGCCTGTTCTTATTTCTTATTTACTAACTTTCTGTAAATTTTGGTCCCACATTTAAAGGCAGGGCAAACATGCATTAAAATACATGCAGCGGCGGCACAGCATTAATGGTGGCTGGGGCTGTCTTTCTTGCCACGCCCATTTGGTGGCCATGCCCACTTGGCCACGCCCACTTGGGTTGGCCATGCCCACTCAGCCACACCCACGTGGCCACGCCCTTGGCACCCGGCGATGTAGAAACGAAAATAATTTTATGTTTGGGGGTCACCACAACATGAGGAACTGTATTATGGGGTCACGGCATTAGAAAGGTTGAGAACCACTGCTTTAGGTCTTTCAACCTCGACCCAGGGCGTGTGGTCTCACAGGGACACCCACGACACTTAGTTTCCCGCCTGAGTGGCCACAACACACAGCTACTGTCTCGGGTTCAGTTCCAGAGGCCACATTCACGACAATGGCTGCAGGCCTCAGGGGACCAAACATCGGAGACATTTTCTCCGACGGCCGCTTTGAGGCCTTGCTATCCAGGGTTGTGGACCATGCTCTAGCAGACTGGTCCTTCCAACTACCCGGACAGGGGACTTCTACGTTGGCCATGCCACCTTAGGTCCCTCCTATGGGGTTTCCTATACTTCAGGAACCCACATCTCCTGCACACTCCTCCATGAGCGGATTCTCATCCCCGCAAGGTGAGGAGCAGCCGGAATTTAATCTATTAGAGAAGGAGGAACTTTCCCCTGAACTCTCCCCATCGGGGGGCTTGTTCAATCCAACTCTGTTCCTTCATCTGCTTCGCAAGGCCACATCAATGGCAAACATAGGGCCCAATCAGTTTCGTCTGCCGCAGGCAACATCGGGCTCCAGCCCAAATCCGATATTTGTTGAAACGGTGGCAGCACAACAACACTTTCCATGTCCCTCTATTTTTCTTAAAGGAATTTTAAAAACAACAACAGTGGGCCTCCCCTTCCTCCCTTCCTTCAGTAAGCGAGACTGATAAAAGGATTTTTAGCACTTCCACAGATCTCACTGAGACCCTGGAGGTTCCCAAGGTAGATGAAGCCTGGACCCCTCTGGTATCCCAGACGGCGGTCGCTGGGGACATGTCGGAGGCGCTTAGTGCGGATCACCCTATTATGGCATCGCCAGCTTCAGGCCAGAATCCCTACTGAGGACATTTGGACTCACCAGGACCTAAGCAAAATGGTGGCAGCCACTGAGTATGCTGCGGACGTGATGCTTCAGTCGGCCACCTTTGCATCTAGGTCCCTTGCAGCCAACATTACAGCCAGAAGGATGCTGTGGCTGAAACACTAGCAGGCTGACGCCAAAGCAAAATTGGCGTCTGGTGACTGCTCCATATCTGGGCTATAATCTTTTTGGGGAGGCTCTGCTCCCGTACCTTGTGGAAAACAAGGACAAGCGGAAGGTCATGGCTCACTTGAATAAACAGTCCAATAAACGTCCCACTTCATATGTCCACAATCAGTCCTCTCGGCCGGCAGCAAATTCAACTGCCACTCAGCCCTCCCATTCATACACACCCAGGCAGGACAGGCCATATGTCCATCCATCTGATAGGCCGGTTTTTCGGCCTCGGCAACAGAACCAAACTAGGGCCATTTCAAGGGGCAGGTTGTCCCTATAAGAGGTCCAAGCGACTCTTACACCGCACTTCCCATTGGGAGAAGGCTGGCCCACTTCGTCCATCAGTGGGAACTCACATCCATGGATGCCTGGGTCCTACAAACCATTCGGTTTGGTCTGTCCCTGGAGTTCCTAGTCAGCACCCTGGACCACTTCATCTCTTGTCTCATTTCCTGGAATCCACTCAAATGGAGACTCGTGCAGGAGGCCATTCAACATCTTCTAGAGATTCAGGCCATAAAACCAGTACCACCAGATCACATGGGAAGGGGGTTCTGCTCCATCCTTTTTGTGATTCCCCAATCCTCAGGAGGATGGAGAGTAATTCTGGACCTCAAGGGTCTGAATTATTACATCACATACAAGATGCAATCACTTCAGTCCATCCTGGAAGGCATCAGACAAGGAGACTTTCTGGCGTCAATAGACTTCACGAAAGCGTATCTCCACATCCCCATCCCTCCAGCTCACCGGCAGTTCCTCAGGTTCTCTTACAAGGGCAGTCATTTCCAGTACAAGGCCCTTCAGTTTGGCCTCTCCTTGGCTCCCAGGTTGTTCATCGAGATCCCAGCTGTACTGGCTGCCCACGTACAGAAGGTACCGGTACGCGTCCAGTGTTGACTGGACGACATCTTGATCCAAGCGTCCTCCTTCCGGGCAGCTCAGTCGGACCTGCAACTAACTATTCAGGTCCTCCAACAGCACTGGTTCTCGGTCAACTTCCAAAAAAAGCCAGACGGTTCCCTCATCCAGTTTCTGCACCTGGGAGCCATCATAGACACCACAAACTGCAGGGTCTATCCCTCCCTGGAGCAGTTGGTCAGCATCAGGGATCTGGCTTGTCGAGTGTACAAGGACTGCACCGTTCCACCGGTCGGGCTCTCCCAGCTCCTGGAAAAAAAGGATCTCCTGCATAGCCATAGTTCCCTGGGCCAGACTCAACTTGCAGGAGCTTCAATGGTTCCTCCGGCCATTCCAACGAGCGAATGCCAGCGCATCCGACTGCCAGGTCAGGCTCCCAATCCACACCCTCAGATATCTACGAGGGTGGTTCTCACAAGCAGTGGCCAAGGGGTCACTTTTCAAGGAGCCGGACCGCGCCACCATTACGACGGGCGCCAGTCTATTCGGTTGGGGTGCCCATCTATGGTCTCAGTTCGCACAGGGCCGTCGATCCCGCGCAGACTTGAGACACAACAGCAATTGGATGGAGTTCAGGGCCATCCATTTAGATCTTCGCCAACTCCGGCTCTGGATCAGGGACCATCAGGTATGGATCCTCATGGACAAAGAGGTGTCCAAGGCCCATGGGAACCGGCAGGGGGACACCAGGTCCAAGTCCCTTATGTCCAAGACATGGCTCCTGGGCTCCTGGACAGAGCCCAACCTGGCCTTTCTCAGGGCCGAACACATCTCGGAAAGGGGATTGCATCCGGGTCTCTTTGCCGAGATCGCCCGCAGGTCCGGCCATCCGATCCTCGGTCTGTTTGTGTCATCAAACAATGCCCAACTCCCCAGGTACTTCTCCCTTTATTATCTTCCAGGGGCGGAGGGAACGGTTGCCCTGCGGACTCCGTGGCTGCAGGGTCTCCTTTATGCCTTCCCTCCCCTCCCGCTCATTCTGGCAACCATCAGCAAACTGCTTCAGGAACAGGCGGAAGTGATCTTCGTGGCCCCGTACTGGCCACAGAGGCCATGGTTTGCCGATCTGATGATTCCTCCGCATCGAGTGTCCTTGCACCAAGGGGTGCTCCAACACCGGGACCCTCAGTGGTTGCAATTGACCGTTTAGCGCTTGAGCGCAGCATCATGACACAGGAGTTATTCTTATCACGGGCAATCACTATGATTCAGGCCTCTCGTCGCCCGGCAACCAATCGCATTTATGATTCTACTTGGAAGAATTTTTGCCATTGGTGTAGAAGGCGACAACTGAATGCCTACAAATTGACTATCCCTCAGATCGTAGATTATCTTCTGGACGATCTGGACAGAGGCCTGGCCCCTGCGACTATTCGCAGACAGGTGGCGGCCCTGTCAACATTACTCACTTGTGCTGATTCAGTTCCCTTAGCTCACCATCCTAGAATACGAGCCTTTATCAAGGATGCGTGCAACACCAGGCCTCCCGTGGTACACATGTACCCCTCTTGGGTATTGCCTCGTGTCCTTCGCACTCTAACAAAAACACCCTTTGAGCCCATAGCAACTGTTCCATTGCGGAACCTGTCTCCTAAGGTTGTGTTCTTGATCGCCATCACGTCAGCCAGATGTATCTCTGAGCTGGCTGCTCTCGGTCAGAAATGACCTTGTATCTTTTACAGCGATCGGGTGGTCCTTCGTCTGGACTCCGTCTTTGTGCCCAAGGTAAACTTGCTTTTCCATAGAGCGCAGGAAGTCATCTTGCCAAAGATTTTTGCCCCAATCCTTCCCATGACTTGGAGCAGCAGTGGCACACACTGGACGTCCGCAGGGTGCTGCGGCATTACATGAAGCGCACAGAGCCTTTTCGTAGATCTGAGGCCCTATTTATCTCCTTCCGTCCGGCTTCTCTGGGACAGAAGGTTTCCACTGGCACTATTGGCAGATGGATCAGGACCTGTATCACGGAGGCGTACCAGTCCTCTTCCCTGCCGGCTCCCAAGTCATCTTACTACCCATTCCACTCACAGTGCTGCGACCTCTGCAGCATGGGCCACTCAGGCGTCCATTGAGGAGATTTGCAGGGCTGTGACATGGTTCTTGCCCTCCCCGTTTGTACGCCATTACAGGATTGACCGCTTTGCTTCGGCGGATGCCTCCTTTGGTAGGTGGGTCCTTCAGCAGGTGGTCTCTGGGGACACTATTCCGGCCTTATCTGTTTCCCACCCATCGGGACAGTGAGGCTTTGGTATGTCCCATTGGTGGATTCTTCATCTCCAGTACTGGAGAAGGGGCGTTGTCTTACCTGAACACCTTTTCTCAGTACGGAGATGGAGAATCCACACCCACCCCTTAGGTCAGTTAGGCCAAATTTGAGGGTTTGAGAGCCAACACCTCGTCCACCTTCAGCCACTTTCGCCCTTGTCAAGACTGGATCTCCTAGCAAGAGAGGGCATGTCAAGTTTGGCTACTTGGTCTCAAGAGCAGGCAGACAGTGAAAACCCATTGGTGGATTCTCCATCTCCGTACTGAGAAAAGGCGTTCAGGTAAGACAATGCCCCTTCTCTAGACTGGCCGTACTCAATTCCTGCAACTGTTCATGTTTTTGTCTCTAGGCATTTAATCATCTTAGTTGCTCTTCTTTGCACTTTTTCTGAAGTCTCAACATCTTTTTGTAATGTGGTGATCAAACCTGGATGCAGTATTTGAGCAGTGCCTGGTTTCCTCCAGATATAACTTTTAGAATTGAGGCCAAACAGTTCAATCTTTGTTTCATCAGACAAGAGAATCTTGTTCCTCACTGTCTAAGAGTCCTTCAGGTGCTTTTTTTGCAAACTCCAAGTGGCTTTTCATATGTTTTGCACTAAGGAGAGGCTTCTGTCTAGCCACTCTGCCATAAAGCCCAGATAGGTGGAGGGCTGCAGTGATGGTTGTCCTTCTGGAACTCTGACCCATCTCCACACAAGGATCTTGAGCTCAGTCAGAGTGACCATCAGGTTCTTGGTCACCTCTCTTACTAAGGCCCTTCTAACCCGATTGCTCAGTTTGACCAGGCGACCCAACCAGCTCTTGGAAGAGTCCTGGTTGTGCCAAACTTCTTCCATTTGAGAATTGTGGAGGCCACTGTGCTCTTAGGAACCTTCAGCGCAGCAGAAATTTTGTTGTAGCCTTCCCCAGATCTGTGCCTTGCAATAATCCTGTCTTTGAGCTCTGCAGGCATTTCCTTTGACCTCATGGATTTTGCTCTGATACAGTATGCATTGTCAGGTGCAAGGCCTTCTATAGAGAGGTGTGTGCCTTTCCAAATCATGTCCAGTCAGTTCAATTTACCACAGGTGGACTCCAATCAAGATGTAGAAACATGTCAGCAACTATCAAGAGAAATGAGAGGCACCTGAGCTAAATTTCAAGTGTTGCAAAGGGTCTGAATACTTATGCCAATGTGATATAGGTAATCCCCTGATACGAGCGTTTATTTAGCAAGATTTCACAAAAACGAGGTTATTCAGAAAGGATACTTACATTAGAAATTCAAAATTGCAATCAAAAACAGGCCTCTGTAGCCATGTGACTTGGATTCAGTCTTGGCTGCTGCAGCGGCTGTTTTAACACTGTGACTTGTCTGGACCTGTTTGGGCCTATGAGAAGCCGGAAGTGGTTTTGTTTTTTTTTCTGCCTGCTCACATGGCCAAACAAGATCCGGTGATTTTTGCAGCCAGCACCAACCATTTGTTTTTGTTTTCCTGGAGCTGTGTGGAAGATCTGCTGCTTGCTGCGCTTAAGGACTACAGTACTGTAGAGAGCTAGAATTACTTCTGTAAGTATTTTAAGATATTCTTTTTTGTTACTCTATAGCAGGGCTTTTCAACCGGTGGTATGCGTACCAACAGTGGTACTTTAGCACCTGGCAGGTAGTACGCGACCCCTAGCCAAGTGTAGCGGGGGAGGGAACCAACTAAAGCAGTGCCGCACAGACCTGGAGGAGATCAGCTGGAGCTGCAGAGCTTGGCAGAAGCCCCAGGATCGGTGCACGTGGCGACATGGTAATTGGAGCTTCCGGCACACCCAGAAGAGAAAAGGAGGAGGAGGGCGGAGAGAAGAGAAGGTATAAAAGGGGTAGGTTTTGGCGGGAGAGAAAGAGCAAGAAGCAAAGAGGTTTTTCTTAGCAAAGCAGTGAGGAGAGACAGTGAGCGGCCTGTTTTCGGGGGAAGGGCAAGCGAGCGGCCTGTTTTCAGAGGAAGGGAGAGCGAGCGAGCGGCCTGTTTTCGGAGGAAGGGAGAGAGAGCGAGCGGCCTGTTTTCGAGGGAAGTGCGAGTGAGCGGCCTGTTTTGGGGGGGAAGGATGCCAATCAGCTGGATTCTGGCGCTTCTGCTGAGCTGCCCAGAAGCACTGATCAGCTGGGGCCTGGCGCTGATCCTGGCACTTCTGCTGAGCCCTGACAGCCCTGCAGAAGTGCCGATCAGCTGTCAGGGCTCAGAAGTGCTAGGATCAGTGCCGGAAGGAAGCAAGGAAGCAAGGAAGGAGATGGGAATGAGAAGGAGGGGAGGAAGGAAGGAAGGAAGGAAGGAAGGAAGGAAGGAAGGAAGGAAGGAAGGAAGGAAGGAAGGAAGGAAGGAGAGGGGAATGAGAAGGAGGGAGGCAGGGAGGGAGGGAAAAAGGAAAGAAGGAACCTCCCCCCATGGTAACCACAATGCTAATGCGGCCCTCAGTGAAATTGAGTTTGACACCCCTGATATAAAAGGTTAAGTGAATCTGGTTTCCCCATTGACTTTGCTTGTCAAAAGGTTGAAAAAGGGGATCACATGATCTTGAGACACTACAGCCATCATAAATATGAATCAGTTGCCAAGCATCCGAATGTAAATCGCATGACCCTGGGAATGCTGAAACGGTCCTAAGTGTGAAAAATGGTCATAAGTCACTTTTTTCAGTGCTGTTCTAACTTCGAACAGTCACTAAGCAAACTGTTGTAAGTCAAGGACTACCTGTCCTTTATCACCTTTTTCCTTTTGGGGGGGGGGTCATCAAGTTTTTGATACCTTGCTAGGCGACTGGTGGTACTCGGATATTGCCATATCCTAAAAGTGGTACAATGGGTGAAGTTGAAAAGCCCTGGACTAGATGACCTCAAGGTCCCTTCCATCTCCGTTACTGTTGCAAGCCAACAGTTCTATAAACTCCACCCCCATCTCCCTCTGCATGCCTGCGAGGAGATGCTTAAAGCTAAGGCTACTTACTTTAGTGGCAACTGCAATTTGGAGAGTTCTCCACTCCCCCTCTGAAGAAGCTTGAGTTGCCTAGCAACAAATGTTTTTTTGTTTTTTTTTTTTAAGCCTGCTGCCTGCTTGGGAGGCAATTTACAATACTGTAGTTCCTGAAACCTGAAACAGTTGATTTGCAGCCAGATACAACTTGCAGCAGCAGCAGCGCGGGGGGGGGGGGGGGGGAGTCTCTCAGTTCAGGAGGAAATAATAAGTCAATTCTCCAGCACTGGAGATGGAGAATCCACCAATGGGTTTAGACTGTGTTCCTGCCCAATCAGATCGAGTCAGCCAAAGTTGCCACGCCTCTCCTGGGCTAGAAGGTCCCAGTCTTGACTTGATCTTGCCCATGAACAGATGTGCAAGTTTGGCTCTTAGGCAGCTATAGTCTCCATTGGTGGATTTTCCATCTTTCCTTGACTTTAAATAGTTTTCTGATCAGTGCTGGACTCAGCACTGGGGTCAGATTGCTGTTTATTTCAACCCCCCTCCTTCCCCTCTTAACCTTAAAGTGAGGCTGGGATCAGCTTCTCTTTCTGCGTTTCGTTGTCTTTCGTTTTCGTTTTCTTCTATCCTCCCTAACCTTCTCTGTTGGATTCCTATTAAGTTCAGTTCCATTTAATAATTTCTCCAGGAACAACTATAGTTGTCCTTTCTATTTTGCTTTAGTTTCCTTCCCTGATTGGGGTCTGTAACGCAGCTCCAAGAGTTACGATTCCGGGGGGGGTGGGGTGGGTGGAAGTGCTAATCAGCAGGCAGGCTTATCAGCAGTTTAAAACACTGTTTTTTGCCTTTTTTCGTTATTTACGGGCTGTCCTTGCTGTTCTGGGAGGCTGAGGGATCGTCGCTTCCCTATTGCAGCCTCTGTTGCCGGCTGAGCACACGCTGCTCCGAAGGGGTTTTTTTCGTTGAATCAGCTGGCTGGCGGTTCAATTAGGCAGCTAAGCAGGGCGGCAGACACAGGCGAGCTCTGTTTGCTTTTTGGAGGCTTCGACTGCTCCGTTGAAGTTCTTTAGTGTTTTTCTCGTTGGAGGAGTTCTCTGGATCCTATAGGGAGGCTCAGAGACGTATAGTGGTGGCCAAATAATTATTAAGAATTGTGTCTGCCATTTTGTGGATCTGAACACCATTCTCTGTTGTTGAACAGTCTCAGTGAGTTTCAGTTTCACATCGGCCGCCATCTTGAATCCGCCACTTTGAGAACTAACAGTTCTTTTCATGATTATCTGGTTCTTTTGTTGGAGCCTGCACTGAATCCTTTTTCAAAACAGTTATTCAGTGAGTAACATTCTCCTTCTAGCAGAATTTGAACTGGTGTCTCCTCATATACACTCAATATTATTTACACACACCGTAGGTCCTGGACTCTCCCTGTATAGCAGCATTGAATTCCAGGTGTACCTTTTCGTGCATTTGGGTTTACCCACAAAATAGCAGTTTCTGGATTCCAGGTGTACCTCATCATGCACCTGTGTTATCTACAAATTAATAGTCATTGGTTACCAGGTGTACCCTATTGTGCACCTGTGTTAACCATAAATCATCAGTCCTTGTATACCAGGTGTACCCTATCGTGCACCTGTGCTATCCACAAATTAACTGTCCTTGGATACCAGGTGTACCCTATCGTGCATCTGTGATTATCCAAGTAGACAATAACAGCTCTCTCTGGATTCCAGGAGTACCCAATCGTGCTTCTGTGATAATCCATGAGGATGGAAGAATCTGGCTCTTCCAAGAAGGGACTTTCACCTCTCTCATCAGCCTCTAAACGACAGAAATCTTCCAACCAAGAGGTGGCAGGTAAGATTTCAGCCAAGGCTGATCTGCAGGAAAAACATCTAAAAAGGAGGAAAAACAGGCCAGTAGGAGACAGAGAGGGTATTCTCTAAAGCCCAAGAACAGACCAGGACTGAAGCCACTCAAGCTGAAGTTCCTTCATTTGATTTACCACTGGGACCCTCCACTTTCCCCTCTGGGAATCTGGTCCACAGGAGACACAGTCTCTACCACTCTACCGGGTGATTCATCTCGTCGAGAACACATCTTGCAGCCTGTGGCTCAGCGGGCTCTGCTGTCTGCCCCAGAAGCCACTTTTACCCCCACAGCGGCTGGACTCAGACTACCAGAGCCGGTCCCTCTGCCCACGGAGGACCGTCTAAATGAGTTGATAGCTCAGGCGGTAGAGCGCGCCTTTCAGGCTAGATCTCAGGTACCTAGGGCTACCTCGGTTTCTCCCCTACCGATTCACCAGCCAATGACAGAGGCATATGGTACACCTACTTCACCTTCACAATCTTCTTACTCTGAGGGTTCATCCTTTCGTGAGTATGATGCGGACGCGGGGATTCCGATGTCGGATCAGGAGGCTGACCCTCCTGAAATGCCATCCTTTATGGGTCTCTTTAATCCGTCTCATTTTGTTCCCTTGCTCCGAAAGGCCACTTCCACGGCCCATCTTGGTCCCGAGCCTTCTACATCAACTTTGACTGCGGCTCCGGACTCGGAGGCAGATCCGAACTTCATTGAACTGGTAATCACACAACACCGCATACCATGTCCTTCTATGTTTCTGAATGCGATCAGGAAACAGTGGGAATCCCCGGGTACCCTTCCCATCCCGAGTGGCAGTGATAAAAGACTCTATAACGTGGCCCAGGACTTGGCAGATGCCCTAGAGGTCCCCAAGGTGGATGAACCCTTGGGACCCCTGGTATCTCCCACTGCCACTCCTGGGGATGTGTCTGATGCCCTAAAGGCAGAAGACCGTAAAAAGGAGCTCACCTTTCGCAAGACACACCAAGCCACAGCTTGGGCTATTAGGGCAGCTACATCGGCCTCTTTCTTCAATAGGTCTGCTCTCCGCTGGCTGAGACAGCTCCAGGCCAGAATTCCGGTGGAAGATATCCGAACCCACCAGGATTTGAGCAAGTTGGTGGCAGCAACGGAATATGCTTCCAATGCAACACTGCAGGCGGCCAGATTTTCAGCCAGGGCCATGGCTTCCAACGTTACTGGACATCGTATGCTTTGGCTGAAACACTGGCATGCAGACGCCAGGTCCAAATGGCGCCTGTCAGCAGCCCCTTACCGGGGGGGGGGGAAGCTGTTTGGGGAAGCTTTAGATCCTTACCTTACAGAGAATAAGGATAAGCGTAAGGTCCTCAATCACCTTATTAAACGTCCGGACAAAAGATCCAACACATACTCACGGAGGCAGTCCTTTCGTTCAGGGACTAGGTCTATGTATTCCTATCCGCCCCACTCCTTTCCTGTTAGACAGGACAGACAATCAGACAGAACGGGCTCTAAGCCCAGACAACAATTTCAGGGCAAACGGCCCTTTCGTGGGGGCAGTCGGCCCTTCCGTCGTTCCGGATGACTCTCCGGCAGTCCCTCCCATAGGCGGCAGACTTTCTCTCTTTGCCAGCCAGGGGAGGTCACCACCACAGACGCATGGGTGTTGAACACGGTTCGTCACGGGCTCTCCCTAGAATTCCTCACCTACCCTCCGAATTGCTTCCTCTCTTGTCCCCAATCAAGGAATCTCACAAAGAAAAGGTTGATGCAACAGGCCATTCAGCATCTCGTAAACATAAGGGCCATAGAACCGGTACCGTTGGATCAGAGAGGTCGGGGATTCTACTCCATCCTCTTCGTCGTTCCCAAAGCCTCGGGAGGATGGAGAGCAATCCTAGATCTAAAAAGACTGAACTGAGACTTCCTGACGTCCGTAGACCTCACGGAAGCTTATCTTCACATCCCCATCTCTCTCAGCCACCGCTGGTTTCTACGGTTTGCTTACAGGGGCAGACACTACCAATACAGGGCGTTACCTTTCGGTCTATCCTCGGCCCCGAGGGTTTTTACCAAGGTCCTCGCTGTGCTAGCAGCTCACCTCCAGATGGTGCCTGTCAGGGTCCAGTGTTACCTGGACGACATTCTGATTCAGTCATCATCAGGACAAGCCGGTCTGACGGATCTAGAAAAGGTGATCAACCTTCTCCAAAACCACGGGTTTTCAGTGAATTTTTCAAAGAGTCACTTGTCCCCTACAACAAGGCTATTACACCTAGGGGCCATCATAGACACGGTCGACTGCCGTGTCTTTCTATCCCAAGAACGTCGGGATAGCATACGTCAGTTGGTCCTACAAATATGCGGGAGCGGCATGGCAACAATAGCAAGTCTCTCCCAATTACTGGGGAAATTGATATCAGCCATTTCCATCGTTCCTTGGGCCAGGCTCCATTCCAGGACACTTCAGTGGTTTCTGCTCCCTTTCCAGAGACGGAACCTCAGCTCGTCAATTCGGAAAGTGCGAATTCCACTCAGAGTGTCGCGCTCCCTCAGGTGGTGGCTCTCGTCGGCCATACTCAGAGGGTCCTCATTCAAGGAACCGGACCAAATAACTCTGACAACTGACGCCAGTCTATTCGGTTGGGGTGCGCACCTACAATCACAGTGGGCTCAAGGCCGTTGGTCCCGGTCCGACCATCGACACAATATAAACTGGTTGCAGCTCAGGGCCATACACCTGGCCCTTCGACACTTTCACAACTCGGTAGCGAAACGTCACGTACTGGTCCTCACAGACAACGTTGCAGCCAAGGCCCATGTGAATCGACAAGGGGGCACTCGATCCCATGCCCTCCTTACCGAGGCTCTCCTTCTGGGTTCTTGGGCGGAGGCAAATCTGGCCTCCATCAAGGCAGATCACATATCAGGGGAGGCAAACACGCAAGCGGATCTCCTTAGCAGAACGACGGTGAACCACTCAGAGTGGCGCCTGCACCCGAGGATTTTCAGGGAAATATCCCACAGATTCAGACTTCCGATTCTAGACCTCTTCGCCTCCCCGTCAAACACTCAGGTACCAAGGTTCTTCTCCCGTTTCCCATGCCCGGGGGCAGAGTGCACGGACGCTCTACAGAGTCCGTGGCCGGAGGGTTTACTTTATGCCTTCCCTCCTCTCCCCCTTCTCCCGGCGATCATACGCAAGATCCTCAGGGAAAGGGCGGAAGTTCTCCTAGTGGCACTGTACTGGCCTCGGAGACCGTGGTTCGCCGACTTAGTGAACCTCTCAGCAGATCCGTGGAGGATTCCTCCGGACAGGGTCTCGCTCAGTCAAGGGACACTACTTCATCCAGACCCACAATGGCTACAGTTAGCCGTATGGCACTTGAGCGCTCAGTTTTAGCTCAGGAGCACTGCTCGTCTGGAGTCATTTCTATAATCCACGCCTCCTGCCGGGCCTCTACCAATCAGATTTATGAGGCCACGTGGAGAAATTTCTGTTCATGGTGCTCAAAGCACCACCTGACATTGTCAGATCTGACAGTTCCTCATATATTGGACTACCTCCTGGAGGGTCTGGAGAGGGGTCTGGCTCCAAACACACTACGCAGACAGATTGCTGCTTTGTCCACCATCCTTACATGTGAATCTGCAACTTCCCTGGGTCACCATCCCTTGATCCGATCATTCATCAAGGGTGCTACCAACACCAAGCCTCCTGTAGTCCACAGATATCCCTCCTGGGAATTACCGAGTGTATTGCAGGCTCTTACCAATCCACCCTTTGAACCCCTCAAAACATGTGAGTTGAGATTTTTACCACTCAAAGTAGCCTTTTTGGTGGCTATCACCTCCGCGCGGTGGATTTCCGAACTAGCCTCTCTCTCCACTAGAGATGATTTGTGTATCTTTCACTGTGACCGAGTGGTCCTTCGTCTTGATCCAACCTTTATTCCAAAGGTAAATTCCTTATTTCACAGGACTCAAGAAATTGTGTTACCAGATTTCTGTCCTAATCCCTCACATGATCTGGAACGGCAGTGGCATCTGCTGGACGTCCACAGAGCACTTCATTATTATATCTCGTGGACAGCTGTCTTCCGCTCTACCAAAGCCCTTTTCGTTTCATATCATTCTCCTTCCAGGGGCAGGAAAGTGTCGTTCTCCACGATTGGCAGGTGGATCAGGGCTTGTATTGTGGAGGCGTATAGGGTGGATTCAGTGCCGGTTCCAGGGCACATCACGGCCCATTCCACCCGTAGTGCGGCTACTTCTGCAGCCTGGGCTACTCAAGCGTCCATTGAAGACGTTTGCAGAGCGGCCACATGGTCCTCTCCGTCACCCTTCATTAGGCATTACAAAATCGACAGGTTCGCCTCGGCGGAGGCGTCCTTTGGCAGGAGGGTTCTGCAACAGGTACTAGCCCAAAGTGCCTCGCTGGGTAGGTCTGATTCCCTCCCTTAGGGACAAGTAGCTTTGGTATGTCCCATTGGTGGATTCTCCATCTCCAGTGCTGGAGAAGGGGTGTTGTCTTACCTGAATACCTTTTCTCAGCACGGAGATGGAGAATCCACTCCCACCCTAGCAGGTTATTAGGCCTAGCTTTACATTTATGAGCCGACACGTCTTGCTGTCAGTCATGGTTTCGCCTTTGTCAAGACTGGGACCTTCTAGCCCAGGAGAGGCTTGGCAAGTTTGGCTGACTTGATCTGATTGGGTAGGAACACAGTCTAAACCCATTGGTGGATTCTCCATCTCCGTGCTGAGAAAAGGCGTTCAGGTAAGACAACGCCCCATCTTAGTTCATTTAATGACCCATTTGATTCAATTAATGAGTTTGATTTTAAAATGTTGTAATATTGAGTCTGATTCATTTGACAATTATGAACCTAATGGGCAGGCTCTATTAGGCTTGTACCTTGGGGATTACCTGTATTTCAGTTTTTTCTTTTTTATAAATTTACAGACATTTCTAAAATTCTGTTTTCACTTTGTCATTATGAGGTACTGAGTGTAGAGTAATGAGAAAAGAATGAATTTTAACAATTGTAGAATCAGGCTGCAGCATAACAAAATTGACAAAAGTCAAGGGGGGGTCTGAATACTTTCTGAATGAACTGTATAATGCAACTCCACCTCCTCTTTTGTTAGGTCTGTTTCTTTTGAATAGTTCGTATTCTGAGGGTGAAGGTTCATTCTCTGAGCTTGTGGGTTGGTTTCTGAACATTTTGTTACCAGGCTAGGTAATATCTTCAACAGAGTTTAGGGGATGTCAGTGTTCTTCTGTGTCAAGCTTTGAAGCACTTTTTTTTTCCTGCTGCAACAATTATAGCTTCTCAGCTTGCCAACGAACTGGGGGGGGAGGGAGTCGGATTGGAATGCAGACTTCAAAGATTAAGGAAGCAGACCATAGGAACCAAGGATGTTTACCAGATGTCTGGCCAGACCCAGAGATACTTTCTCTTAACAATATTGCTGCATTTAATTGGGCATCGTGACCTGATCCAGAGGGAGGAGAGAGAATTCTATGCTTTCACTATGTTGGGCTTGGGTGGGGTTTTGCCACAGCTGGTTTTGCTTTCATTAGTGCCAAAATGATGTGCTCAATAAAGTTTTACATTAAGAGATTGGAATGTCTCGAAGGTGTTTGCTTGGTTGGGCTCGTCAGTCGGAACCTTGACATTCTGTTTATAAGGGATTCAGTTGTGAGTGTGTATCCTTCCATCAGTATGTTCCAGTCATGAGTTTTATCCCACCAAGTTTCAGTAATGGCAACCATATCGTATCTAACTTCCTGTACTAATACTTCAAGTTCACCCTATTTGTTCCCTCAACTTTGAGCTTTAGTATACAGGCAGTTGAGTCCTTTAGGTATGTTTGTGATATCTCCTACTTTGTAACTGGGATTTCCATCCTTCCCATCACTCTCTACTTCATTATGTTTTTCTTTTTCTTTCTTTCTTTTTATTCCCCACCTCATTATATGATTGGTTATCTAGTGGTTTTTGCTTGGAATTAGGTTCTAAAATTAGGTTGTGAAGATTGCCCCCTCCCCGCTGAACTTCAGTTGAGGGGGCCCTTTTTCTTTTTTCTCTGTATTTTCTTTTTCCTCTGTATGAATTCTGAAATTAATCAATTACTATGAATTGAAACATTGAACAATTTATGAAGTTAACCATGAGCATGGACCTTGTGCCCTTGTGCAGTCTGAAACTCAACAGATTAATTCAACCTCTTTTGAAGGGAGGAGAGAAATCAATGTAACCTGTTTTGCAGAGAGGTGCTCCTTCATGCACTGGAGGCTCTGAGATTTGGAGCAGGTCGGCTACCTACCAGTGCAAGGCTGCCTGCCTGCCTGCCTGCCTGCCAGCTATCTGAGGAAAAGGCACAAGTTTGCAACCTCAGCTTAATTACAGCAGCAATGCCAAGCATTCTTTGCTGTTGCAATTAAACTGTGGCAGTGAGCTTGTGTAGCACTCTTTGTAAGTCATGAGCCCACAGTTTTGGTGATTGGTGACTAAATTTATTATTATTTAGTTTTAAAATGTAATATCTATGTTTTGTTTTATTTTTATTTTATTTTCTTAAATATGACCCATTTTAATCTGATTTAGGCCTCAGTTGGGAGTGTTGTGGGCCTGTGTGCTTGACACCTCTGGTGTAATGGAATAGCTTCAAGCATCTGAAAAACAGTTGGTTGCCACTGAATATAGCAATGTTTCCCAGAAAATTAAATTTGGAAAGTGAACATGTAAAACACTGTATGATACAGTGGGCAAGGAACTTTGGTTATAATGTGATGCTGGAACAATGGGAGACTATGTGGATGAAAAGTTTAAAATTTACATTGAACTACAATTTAAAAGAAAATTTCTATAAGATGATGTATCGCTGGTATTTAACACCAGACAAGCTGTCTAGAACAGGGCTTTTCAACCGACGGTACATGTACCACTGGTGGTACGCGACCACCTGGCTGGTGGTACGCGGCGTCGCCTTCCTCCCCCCCGCTCCGCTCCTTCCCAGCTCACTTGTTCGTGGAAAACATGCTGCTTGGCTGCAGCCTGCATGAACCCTACCGAATGTGCCCTGCAGGAGGGCGCGTGAAGAGCGCAGGCACAGAGCAAGGCCCCGCCCTCCCCAGGGACTCATTGTGCAGCAACCGGATTGACTTTTTCTCATGCACACAGGTCAGCAGGATCCATATCGCCCTTCCCCTCTCTCCTTACTTCACAACAAGCGCCAGCCTGATAGGAGACAGAGCTCTTGGCTGACTGATCGCCTTTCTTCCCCCCCCCCCTCATCTTTTCGGGAGATGCACCTTTGCAGCAGGCTTCTCCTTCTATTAGTTATCAGAGGTTTGAAAGGCAAGCTGCTCCCGGAGCGTAAAAGTAGAGGGTCCAAACGGTGAGAGTGACGCAGCTCTCCGACTCTCTGCTTCAGGCTGAAACAGTCTCAAAGGTGGGGACTGGAGATTACTTCGCCCGAAGGAAGGGTGACTTGGTGGCGATGCGGGTTTGTCTCCCTTTGGAGGAGGGAGAAAAGCGTCGCTCTCTTCCTTCGGGTGGGTGCAAATGTAACTTAAGAACAGTAGCAATGCAGCCAGAAACGGGCATCTCTCGACAGTGCTAGGGAGAGCTGTGGGAAGAACAATGTACACGGAGAGGATCGGGGAACATGGCTTGAACGCTGAGCCCCAGTAGGGGAAAAATGACTGGGAGAAGTAGCCGGTTCGTAACGTACGTGCCTGAAAACGGGAGGTGAACTGGCGACATCCCCGTCCTGCCTGTGCGCTCTCCTCTGTCTCTGTGTGCGCATAGGCAGGGCCGTGATGTGTTGCTGCCTGCCAAAACCAGGCTGGGGTCTGGGCGGTGTAGCACAGGACAAAGGAAGGAAGGAAGGAAGGAAGGAAGGGACAATGGGAGCTGCAGCGCTGCAGCCTTCCAGTCCCGTGAGCGTCCCTGCACCGTTCGGCTGTGGTCCAGGCCTCGCATTCATCAGCTGTTCGGCGGCCAGGAGACAGAGCCTTTCAGCTTCAGGCTGCACCATCGGCCCTTGGCTCTCTGCCACAGCCTCGCACCCATCAGCAGTTCAGCAGGATGCCCATGCGGCCTCACACCCATCAGCTGTTCTGCAGCCAGAAGTCGGAGCCGCTGAGCTGTTGGTGAGGACGCCCATGGAGCCAACACCCACGCTGCCAGGTAGAACAGCACCAGTCGCTGGTCTCCTTTGCTGCCCCGCACGTCGTCCTCGACCCCTCCCCCGCCTGTTCATGTCGAGCCCGCGGGGGCTTGACAGGGAGAGAGGGAGGGAAGGAGGAAGGGACTCCTCCTTCTCTCCTAAGTTTCTTCCCAAGGGCGCCACAATCCTCACAAAAGTGGGGGGAGAAGCAAAAGGGGTGAGAAAGCTCGTGGCAGGCTTGAAGGAGCACCTGTCAGTGTCGAAGACGAAAAACTCCCACACAAACCCAGGGGAAGGGGTGGAGAAAAGGAGCCCCCTTTGGGAGGAAACCGCCACCTTCTTCTCCTTGGCTTTGCGCACTCCTGTTTCTCGGCAGCCAGGCTTCCAAGCCTCTACTGGCTGGAACTCCACGTTTGTTTCGTTTTTTACTTCTCGCCTTCATGTGTTTCTGCCGTACCTCCTTGGCGCTCCCGGGAATGGGGCAGGCGCAAGAAAGCTTGGCTAGGCTAGGCAAAGAAAAGCCACAGAGCCGCGAGCTAAGATCGCAGGCAGGCCTGGGAAGGGGGTGAAGAAGAGGAAGGGGATTGGGAGAGAGGAAACGCCAAGCTTTTCCACATCTCTCCCAAGGACCTCCTGTGCCACACAGGAACACCTGGTTTCAGATTTACGCCGCAAAAGTATTTCTCGCGCGGAGGAGAGAGGAAAAACAATTACGGAACACTCGGGAATCCCTTGCAAGAAACTTATGTACCTTGGTGCTTATTTCCTAACGCCTTCCCCCCGTGTTTTCTGCTCCACCCCGAATTCACCTCCCTTCCACTCTCCTTACATCTATGGTCTTAATACAGCCTTAAGTCTGTCTCGCTTTCAACACCCCCTAAAATTCTTCATTCAGAAGAATGAAGGGGCGCGAATCAGCGTGTGCTCAGAAACGCCAATTCCGCGCCCCTGCCCTCTCGCTCACGCAAGCAAGTGAGCTGGGCAAGAGCCCAGGATCGGCGTGTGCAGCAACAGCTGATCCGCGCTTCTGCAGAGCAGCCCAGAAGCGCAGATCAGCTGTACCTTCTCTCCTGGGCTCCTGCCCAGCTCGCTTGCGCTTTGCTGGAAAACATGCCGCTTGCTAATTTAGCAGAAGCACGAATGAGCTGTAGCCCGGCGCTGATCCTGGCGCTTCTGCTAAATTAGCAAACGGCATGTTTTCCAGCGAAGCATGAGCAAGTGAGCTGGGCAGAGCTCTCCTCTGCCTCTGCGCGTGCACAGGCAGGTTTGGCATGTCACCATGGCCACCAGCAGCACAGCCAGCAGCCACGCTGGTAGCCTGTCCCCCTCCCCTTGTCCCGTCCTGGGCACGGGGGGGGGGGAGGAAGGAAGGGACAAAGGGAGGGAAGGGACAATGAGAGGGAAGGAAGGAACAATGGAAGGGAGGGAGGGAAGGAAGGAAAGGACAAAGAGGAAGGAAGGAAGGAAGGAAGGAAGGAAGGAAGGAAGGAAGGAAGGAAGGAAGGAAGGGAAGGACAATGAGGGAGGGAGGGACAATGGAAGGGAGGGAGGGAAGAAGGAAAGGAAGGAAGGGACAATGGGAGAGAGAGAGGGAGGGAAGGAAGGCTCCTATGCCTGTCCCACCCTCTCCACCAGAGACCCATGGATCCCCCCCACATCCCCACCTGCACCCTCCACAGGCACCCTGCAACCTGAGTGATGAGCTGGCCACGCCCCCCTGGCCATTGACTTCATTTGTCAAAAAGTTGCAAAAGGTGATCACATGACCCTGGGGATGCTGCAACAGTCATAAGTGTGAAAAATTGTTATAAGTCACTTTTTTCAGTGCCATTGTAACTTTGAACAGTCACTAAGCGAATTGTTGTAGGTCTAGGACTACCTGTACTTTATCATTTTTTTCCTTTTTTGGGGGTCATCAAGTTTTTGACACCTTGCTGGGCGACTGGTGGTACTTGGATATTGCCTTATCCTAAAAGTGGTACAATGGGTGAAAAGGTTGAAAAGCCCTGGTCTAGAATGTATAAAGGTATTTCAAATGAATGCTGGAAATGTTTTACCATTTATGGTGAACATGTGATAAAGCAAAGAAATATTGGAGGAGGATTCACATTTTGATACAGAAAATCCTTAAAGTAAAAATAAATATAAAACCAGAATGTTTTCTTTTGGGTCCAATGGGAAAAGACTTGGGGGAAAAATTGGAACTTTGATCCTGTATATGTTGACGGCAGCAAGATTACTGTATGCACAAAAATGGACATTTTGATTCCCACTATGGACGAATGGCTACAGAAGTACATGGAGCTGGCAGAGATGGCTAAATTGACTGTTTTGATTAAAGAAAAGAATACAAGTACTTTTGTTTCTACATGGAGTCCGCTTCTGGACTTTGTGATTGAGGTGGAAAAAAATGAAACTTTGATTTTGGGTTTCACCGATTAGATTGATTTGTTGTTACAGAAATGGCCAATTTATACTATTGTGAAAAAGTAAAAAGATGTGGCTCGACGTTAATGCTTTATTCTACTGTAACAGAGGAAGTCGGAAGTCAATGACTTTTTTTTTCTTTTCCCCCTCTCCCTCACTTTCTTTTCCCTTTCTCCTCCCCATTGTGTCCTCCTATTTGCTTTGTATCTTATTCTATAATTCAATAAAATTTTAAAAAGCAATGTTTCTCTGCAGAAATTTGCCTGTAATGGTACTGTGATTGAGCATCCTGAGTACGGGGAGGTGATCCAGTTGCAGGGTGACCAGAGGAAGAACATTTGCCAGTTCCTCTTAGAGGTGAGTTTCAACAAGTCTAGCAATTCAGACAGCTGACTCAAATATTAAAATGCACATAGCAGCTCATTTAGGTTAAACAAATACTTGGAAATCATTAGTACACTTTAGGGCCTGAACATGATAACAAAATAGAATTTAATGAGTCACTCTGCCAAATGTTGTGCAGGATCTGAGGTGTTGCTTGATAAAGAAATACAGGAAATCAGAAGTTGCCTTTAACCTTTACGTTTTTATTCAGCTGAAAAAAGACGGGCCCCTCTAAAAGAGAGAAGCCCCAAATGGCAAGAAATCCTTGTATTTATTCTTTTTGATTACATAAGCAATCCACCCAGCAAAGCTGGGACACATAAGATAAAGACTCCACCCAGAAAGGCTGGCTCACCATAGATAAGAAAGGAGAAAGCAGAAGTAGCTAAAAATGTTCCTTTTGGGTGTTTCCCTAAAGACACTACATGTTCTCAGGTGACTTGGGACATTGGGTGTTTTCCTTGCTGACCTTCCATGATTCTGCACCCATGACTCTGCAAGTACCCAAAGATAGCAGGGCTATCTGCACATACTCACAATTTATGCTTCCTATGCTTTCCCCTGATTACAGGTCACCATAATCCCCCCTTTCATACTTTGAGCAGTGCGCAGAAGTATGATCATCAAACTGGATAGACACTGGATAGGCTTCTGCAGCATGTGGGCCACAGGCAGAGGTGATTAGGGGCAAGCAATGAATGATACAAGCGAAAAAGATAACAAGGAACACCACAGAGTGAAGATAGCTCCTCAGGCTTTTCAGGCATGTACTTAGGTTCCCCAGAATCAGAGTGAGGAGGCGGCTGTTGTGCTTGTATATTGTCAACTGAAAATGTCATGACCCCCTCTTGTTGTCTGTCTTCACCTGATGTCAGCATGTTGGATGCTGGCTTACCTTTGGCTTTATCGTTCAAAGCACCCTTTTTAGGTTCGGCATCAGTGTTTTGGGGAACACCTGGCTGAAATCCTAGAGCTATCTTTTCAGGTTGGGATACTCGAGAAGGGGCTTTTTGGTTTTCCTGGCCAGTGTTTGGACTCTCCCAGCCATGGGTAAGAGGAAACCGTCCTTGCCAAGATATAGTGGGGGGCACCGGTTGTGGCACAACAACAGGAGAGTTCATGCTTGGAGGGTGTGTCAGATTGTACGATTACAGTCTGACCCATCCCAGTCCACAGCAGCTGTCCCCATAGTCATGTCATATACCTTGACCATGACCAGAACCTGACCACGAACTTGACCACCCTTCCCATAATCTGCCCCTTAAGGACAGAGCAAGCTCCACAGAAGAAAGAAGGAAGAAAGAGAAACTTGGGAGTATGAAAAGGAAAACAGCATAGAGTAACAGAAAAGAAGAAATGAACAATTCAAACAATATACAAGATGGAAACCAAGGCAGAGAGGAGCAACATCTGCGACATAAGTAAGCAGGGAACCGGTGAGAGAAAATAGCCTGAGAAGAAGCCCGGAAGGCACAGGCATCGCAGCGACCAAAATGTCCCAGCATTCAGGTCAACGTCCATGAAACAAAAGCTTCAGCCCAAGGTCATCCTCAGCACCAGGGGCTACAGTCCAAGCAACTCAGTGGTCCTCAGCGTTAGGTGGTGGGGAAGAAGAGCAAAGGCAGGTGTGATGAATCCAAGTACGAAGCCCAGCAACCTTGATCGCTGTGTGAGTAGTGAGAAGAACAACAAAGGGGCCTTTCCAGCATTCAACCAAAGGGCCAGAATCAGTCCAGGACAAGTACCCAATCATCAGGAAGGAAAGGATGGAGTGGATGATCCAGTCCCGGATGATGGAGGGCCTGAAAAGCTTGTGAAATGGAAGAAACATTATTAGCAAGAGAGTGCATATATTCCCTGAGGGCCTGGTTTCCAAAAACAGGGAGGGAAGTGGATAAGGAGGAATGGTAAAGAAAGGGCTGACCGTACATGATCTCAAAGGGGGACAGGCCAAGAAGCTGCTTAGGGGCAGTTCTTATACACAAAAGAGCGAGGGGTAGTGCCTGAACCCAAGTGAGGTGTTTTTCCTGGGCAAGCGTGGCAAGATGACGTTTAAGAATGCCATTGGCCTTCTGCACACATGCCAAAGATTGGGGCCCGTAGGCCAAATGAAGCTGCCAATCAATACCTGGGGCCTGAGACACCTGCTGGGTAATGTTAGAGATAAAGTGGGGTCCATCGTCAGAGCCAATGCCTTGGTATGGGAAGGAAAAACACGGAATAATTTCCTTTAGGAGGGCCTTGACCACCTCACATGCCTTGTTAGTACGGTAGGGAAAGGCCTCAATCCATCCAGAAAAAGCATCCACAAAAACTAGCAAGTATCTAAAACCCTGGTTCCCTGGCAACTCAGGAAAATCAACTGCCCAAAAACTGGCAGGATCATGTCCAGCCCTAGGTTCACCCAAGGGAAACTTAATAGCCTTTACAGGATTATTCCTTTGACAAATCACACATTGCTTGACTGTAGTGAGAGCCTTGTCATAGATTTCAGGACAAATATAGCCGTTTATAAGAAATTCAGCCATGGCCTTGTAACCCCAATGAGTGCTGACATGCAATTTTCGTAAGAGGGCCCATAATTCATGTCCTGGGAGAAGGTATTTCCCGTCCTTCTCCATCCAACGTCCATGATAAACAGCATCCAGTTTATAAGCTCTGTGCCTATCCTGCGAAGTATACGTTGGAGCCGGCACAGGCAAATGTGAAGGTACAAGTGCACCAACATACCAAGGGGACAGGGGACCTGAAGCAGCAGACTCTGCAGTACGGTCGGCCAAGGCATTTCCCTTTCCATGTTTAGTATCATCCTTACCATGGGCCCTCACATGCATGACAGCCACCTTGTGCGGGAGCAAAACAGCATCCAGCAGCCTTAAAATGTCCTGTCCATATTTAACAGGGGTGCCTTCAGCAGTGAGGAAACCATGATCCTTCCACAAGGCCCCATGTACATGTATAACACTAAAAGCAAATTTACTGTGTAGCTATGTTAACAACCGCACCGTCTGACAATTCCAAGGGCCTCATCAAGGCAATGAGTTCAACTTTCTGAGCTGAGGTACCTTCAGGGAGAGCTGCTGCTTCCACTACCTGATCCAATGTGACCACGGCATAGCCAGCTAGCCTTTCTCCCTGTCTCATAAAACTGCTGCTATCTTGTATACAGGTCCCTATCCGCGTCCTCTAGCGGCTAGTCAGTTAAATCCGGCTGGCCAGTAAACACATCGGTAATAGTTTGCACACAGTCATGATCACCATCCTGTTCCAGTTGGGGAAGAAAGGTTGCTGGATTGAACCTGCCACTGTGCTTGATAAAAACTTGTGGGTTGTCAAGGAGTGCAATCTGATACCGCTCCAGACAGGAGGCTGTAAGCCAATGGCCCCCCTTGGATGCTAACAAGTCCTGGATGGAATGAGGTGTTTCCACTGTGATAGGAGCACCAAAAGCTAATTGTTCAGCAGCCTCCAAAAGGAGAACAGCAGCCGCTGCAGCCAAAGGCATGCCGGCCATCTTTGAGCAACAGGATCAAGTTGTTTGGAGAAATAGGCTACTGGGCGAGACCAAGTACCAAGGTAAAGACTCCAGCAGCTACCCCTTTGCTTTCTGACACAAACAAGGTGAACAGTTAATGTTATCAAATGCCACCTGGCAATTCTTGGTCCATGCAAAGGGTTCTTTGAGCCTGTGGTGGCCTGATACAAGGGCTTAACCATTAAAGCAAAGATGGTTGCTTGTAATTTAGCAAGCTAATCACGCCCTAAAAGGGGCATAGGGCAGTCTGGAAGGTAAAGAAATTGATGAATAAGGCGAGTATCACCCATAGAGCATTCCAAAGGGTTGAGTATAGCAGCTGACATAGATTGGCCACTGGCTCCAACCACCTGGAACGTTTGTGAGGAAGGGTTTCCAAGGGGCTTATTTAATACTGAATGTGATGCCCCTGTATCAATCAAAAAGGGTATTGTTTTCCCTCCGTGTTTGAACTTTACCAGGGGTGCAGAGGGAGAATCATCCATAAGAGCAGGGAGTCAAAGGCCCCCCAGACCCTCACCCCCTTAATATCTTGAGCGCGGTTGTGGAACAGCGCCCTATAGGACGGTTAGGAAGGGAACGTAAAGGACATTCCCTGCTGCAGTGGCCAAATTTCTTACATATACAACACTGGTCCTGTCTTAGGGCAAAAGACTGCAGTGGGTGGTCTGGGGGTGCCTGGAATCTGGGTGACATTGTCCCATTTCTCTCCTGAGGGGGCCCTACCACTCCTTGCCATCCTCTTCCATGAGTCCCACTTCTTCCTCCTCCCACTAGGGCAGTGTTTCTCAACCTTGACAATTTTAAGGCATGTGGACTTCAACTCCCAGAATTCCACAGCCAGCAATGCTGGCTGTGGAATTCTGGGAGTTGAAGTCCACATGCCTTAAAATTGTCAAGGTTGAGAAACACTGCACTAGGGGCATCCATTGCAGAGCTTGAGCCAGCAAGACTGCTCTGTTTTTCATCCTTTTTAGCCCCCCTGGCTGTCACTTCTGGTCGTTTTATGTAGGCTTTATCCTTCCAACAATTTTTCTACTGTCAGCTGAAGCCCCCTCCAGCTTCTGTAATTTGCACTTAATATCTGGGGCGCTCTGCCCAATAAAGAGCATGTTCACCAGGCTTGGTAGAGGTGCTCAAGGAAGTCACTGGGGCTTTCAGCTGGCAACTGATGAACATCATAAATTTTGCCCAATTTTTTTCTGTTTAGAGAGGGCAGTCTGCTATGCAGTGACAATAATGTCTCAGAAACCTTTTAAATATCCATAGTTTCTGCTGTCATAAGTATCAGTGACCCATTTAGGGTCAGTTTTGGAACAAAGGACCTTCCTTTCTTCAGCTAACTTTTTAGCAGCATTCCCTACCAGACGCCTTTCTTCTGTTGTTAAAAAGACATCCAGCATGGCTTGGAGGTCTGCCCAGTTAGTGTTATGAGTTCGAATAATGGACAGAACCAATTCAGAATATTTGTGTGGGGTTTCAGTATAAGAAACTAATTGGTCCTTCCATGCATAAAGGTCAGATGGGTATGAACCAGGACCTTATTAGTGTCCCCCCTTCCAATGGCTACCTGCCCTGTGAGGAGGTAAATCACCTTATAGTGTGGTGAAGCAGAAGCTAAAGCAGGAAAAGGTGGTGCTGCGGGAGGTCGCCACAACCCACAGTCTTTAAGCATCTGCTTATTCTTTTGTAAGGTCCCAAAAAGTGCATAGTAAGCTTGCTGATCCTTATCCATGCCTCTTTGAGCATAGTCGCCCATGGTTTCAAAAACTCCTAAATCTATGGATCCCTCTGTGGGCCAAACAGTGGGCATGTCCTGGTGCCAGAAGGCATTGTACTTAATTAGAGTTTCAATTTTCATATCCCGACGGGTTTTAAGCTCACCAAAGTCGGGGCTGAGGGCACATTCCTTCTTTTTATTCATTCTAACAGGCTTGCCTTGGGCTGAGCCCATGTGTCTAAGTCACTCACACCACTTGCACAGTTCAACACTCACAACCTGTTGGAGCCCAAGAGTATAAGGTTGCCCCCCTTGCTTTCTAAACACCCCCAAATATTGGGGGGGTGTCTAGGTGTGGCTAAAGCCAACCCTTCTGCCCAGCTCTGGTCAACGGTGGGATATGATTCAGGGAAGCAAGCACACCTTTACACACACACACACACACACACACACACAGGCAAGCCTGTACAATAAAATAATGGTGTGTGTTACCTTATCTTCAGCCCTCCTGAGTATGCAGGAACCAAGTAGAAGGCAACCAAATAGAAAACTGGTTCCTGTTTAAAAACTGCAGTGAAGAGTCAAGAAGGGGGGCACCTCCAGAAAATCCCGGAGCGCGCTTGGTGCCTTCCCCTTTCCTGAGCCTCCCTAGGACCAAGCACCTCTCCTGGAAGCCTGGCTTGCCAAAACTGTTGTGCAGGATCTGAGATGTTGCTTGATAAAGAAATACAGGAAACCAGAAGTTGCCTTTAAGCTTTATGTTTTTATTCAGCTGAACAAAGACGGGCCCCTCTAAAACAGAGAAGCCCTGAATGACAAGAAATCCTTGTATTTATTCTTTTTTATTACATAAGCAAAGCTGGGACACATAAGATAAAGACTCCACCCAGAAAGGCTGGCTCACCATAGATAAGAAAGGAGAAAGCAGAAGTAGCTAAAAATGTTCCTTTTGGGTGTTTCCCTAAAGACACTACGTGTTCTCAGGTGTCTTGGGACATTGGGTATTTTCCTTGCTGACCTTCCATGACTCTGCACCCATGACTCTGCAAGTACCCAAAGATAGCAGGGCTATCTGCACATACTCACAATTTATGCTTCCTATGCTTTCCCTTGATTCCAGGTCAACAATGTGAGCTCTATTGTTCTCTCTAAATTGATAAAGAGCTGAATTATAGGGCTGAGTGGAAAAGTGTAACCAACTTGACTCCAACACTTTTGTTTTCTTAATAGCAGAATTGATACCATATATTTGAACAGTTAAGATATTATTGCAGGATGTTTTAAGGAAACATTTGAGGATTTTCTAGCTTCACTTGTAAACTGAAAACTGCTGCTATAGATAATTTTACACCAGTCTTAGCTGGCATTACATCCCTGCTCAGCAATTGTACTTCGATTAGTATGTGGATTTATTTTTGTGTTCACATTTCTGGTCCTAACTGCCAAGACCTTACTGATGTTTGTATATTTTCTGCAGGTTGGCATTGTTAAGGAGGAACAACTGAAAGTTCATGGCTTCTGAATTATGTGTACTTACCTGAAGAACTCTACACGTTTTGTTCTACCAAGTTGGCTCTGTGAAATATGATTCTTTGTAGTAAATGGACTTCCCATTCAAAATCTGATTTACTTTTGCATGATTATAGAAAAGATGTGGGGTATAGACTAGAAACACATAAGAAAACTGCAGTAAGATGGTAACAAGAAATGCTTAAGAATTTTAACGCATTTCCAATGGAAATGTTCTACTGCTGATACTTCAGTGTATTTTTCATCTGATTTAAGTGTATTAAAACCATGTGTGTTGTAGCTTAAATAAACTTACCATTCACGTGTAGAGTGCATTATATACTTTAGCCAATTTAAGCATACAAAAAAGTGTTTTAACTACATAGCAGACCAGGTCAAACTTCAAAAGCTAATACTCAGCATTTAGTACAGCTAAATTGACTGTTTTCAAGATTATTTAGCAGTCAGTTTCAGTGAAATCGAAACAACTAATTCTTTGCTTCTATGAGAATTATATTTGGTAAAGTCCAGCTAATACCCAAGAAATTCTGCCATTGCTGGGGCTTGATATGAAATCCATTCCCAGATAGGGTGTGCAAGAACTCAAACCATTTTGATGTGAGGCTTCACAAAATATCCCATTATAAGTACAGAACAGCAGTTCTGCAATCTGTACATGGAGTTGCATGAAGGCTTGCATTCTTGACGACCAATAGATGAATGATTCAAAAGGAAAAATACATTCCAAATTGAATTCTTTTTTTTTTATTGAAAAAGTTTTATTAACAATTAACAAAAAAAAAAAATTTAACCCTCAAACCCACCCACACCCACACCCCTACCCCCCCCCCCCACTTCCCAGAGCCGAGTACAGGGTTATTACAAACATATTAAACAAAATCTAATTAAATTTAACAAATTATACAGTAACTAAATTCATACTTAACCCTTAACTCCCTTTAAACCTTAATATCATAATATTATAAACAAATCCATTTTAAAACAATTATTATAAAGTACCATAATAACAGTAAATAAACTAAATAATTTCCATTATAAAATGCCATTAATAATTATTATTTAAAATTTAATCATAAAATAAATGGAACTTTTTAGTTCCATATTTAATCTGAATATAATCTATCCATCTTCTCCATACCATAATATATCTTTCTTGTGTATGATCCTTTAAATAAGCAGAAATTTTAGCCATTTCTGCTAGATTAGAAACCTTAAGTGTCCATTCTTCTAATGTAGGCAACAAATCTTTCTTCCAATATTGACCTTCCAATAGCCTTGCTGCTTTTACTAAATTCAACATTAAAATAGTTTCTTTAACATCAAAATCTTCAAAAATCCCTAGTAAAAATAGTTGAGGAGTAAATTTTATCTTCCTTTTAAAAATCTTTTGAATGTTCCACCAAATCATAATCCAAAAAGCCTTAATATTTTTACAAGTCCACCAAACATGAAAATAAGTTGTGTCAGAACTACCGCATCTCCAACATTTAGGCTGTAAATTAGGATACATACAAGACAACTTTTTAGGATCCAAATGCCACCTATAAAACATTTTGTAAAAATTTTCCCTTAAATTTTGAGCCTGTGTAGATTTAACATTTCTAATCCAAATTATCTCCCATAAATCCAATGGAATCAGTTCCTGGATATTCTGAGCCCATTTAACCATACAATCTTTAACCAAATCCATTTCCGAGTCCAATTCTATTAACGCATTATAAATTCTTTTTATGTGGGCCTGATTCTGATCTTTAATCTGAATTACCAAATTTTCATCTAAGAAAGTTCTTGCCTTGTATGTAGAACAGTCTTTTAACTTTGTTGCGAAACCTTCAAACAAGAAAGCCGAGCGCCATCTTTAACTTCTATCGCTTTCCCTTTCTTCTTCAAAAAAAAAAGGAAAAAAAATTGGAGAAGATACTTTTCAGGAGTTAAAGTCCCAGATAATCACAAATCTAATTTCTCCTGGTCAGCTCCGTCTGCTTTTAAATACTCACAAGCTCACTTTAAGAAGCAGATGTGGAAGCGGCGTCTAGCTTTGTTCCTAAATTTCGGAACAAAGATGACCTGGAATGCGGAGTTAAACTCGGGCTCCAAGGGAGCTCTACCCTCCGACCTCCCTGAAGTTATGGGGGTCCAGGGGAGTTCTACCTTTACCCAAGAAGCTCTCCTCTTCCTCTTCTCCCAAGGAAAGAGGTTTTAAGCTGCGGAACAGCTGATTTTCGCTGTCTCCGCAGACTTTTACGTGATCCCAGGGCGGGTGGCTAGAAGAAAGCCGCCATCGGCGTGGCAAACGCCACCAGAAGTCCATTCCAAATTGAATTCTTGATCTGCTACCATGTGTCAAACTAAGGGTCTTTTTTTTTTGCCTCCAAAAGAAGCACCAGGTCTTATTTTGGTGGGATGTCTTATTCACCTCCGGCACCGACAGCCCCACCCAGCCAGTCCACTTCTTCTGGGGCTGAAGGAGCAGCTTCATTCTGCAGCTGCATTCCGGCCTGCATTATGCAGTCAGGCCTTTCCGGAAGGCCTATGCAGCCGAGTACTGAGCTATGGATTCAATCCATAGCTCGGTCCTCGGCTGCAGAGGTCTTGCAGAACCGAGCTATGGATTGAATCCATAGCTCAGTTCTTGGCTGCAGAGGCCTTCCGGAAAGGCCTGTGACTGAGAAATGCAGGACTGGCTGCAGAAGATGCCGCAGAAGAAATGGGCTGGTGAGGAGAGGCCTGTCTGCAAGGTAAGTGGGTACCCGGCGCGTGGGGCAGCTCCACACCCCCACCCTAGCTTGATTTTTAGGTGTGTGCCTTGGCCCAAAACTAGGGCTTAATTTTGGGGTAGGCCTAACTTTCGGGGAAACATGGCATATATTCCATCAGCTTCTATGGAATTAACCTGTTGGTCTAGGACAGGGCGGCAAACTGCCGACCCGCGGGCCGGATGTGTCATCCAGAAGCCGCGCCCACCCCATTGCCAGCAATGGAGAAAAAGCTCCGATACGTTGCGTGACATCACGTGACGTCGCAAGTTTGACATGTCTGGTCTAGGACTTTTCACCTCTGCACATGTTCATGCCCCCTTCATCCTGGCCCTCCAGCCACAGCCAATTGACAGTGAGCGTTCAGACTCAGCTGGACCTCTGACGGCATTTCTCTGATGCCGATGGACCCCCAGCCTTCTACCTCCGTCTCCCCTGTCACGGGTGATTCGCAGAGGGATCATTGTAGTCCAATGATTCACCCCAAGGGACAAGCAGCCGTGCCTCCCAGCAGCCAATCAGGGCTCCAAGGGGTGGGCCTCTACCGAGCCATGGAGCTGGTGGCAGTGGCAGGCGGGGTGGCAGTAGTAGCCAGACGCTCAGCCCAGGATTGGGGCCTCTGAAGGTGCTGAGGGGGGGCTGTGGTGGCAGGCAGCGGCATTCTCTCACACACACAAACACAAACACACTACGCTGCAGGATTGGGCAGGCAATCCTTGATCGGGGCTTCTGTGAAGCCACTGGGGAGGTGGCTGCATTGTCAGGCAGCGGCATTCTCTGTTTCTCACACACACTCCACTGCAGGATCAGGCAGGCAATCCTTTTCTGTGGGAACAGGAGGGTCGTACGCATAGACACACAAACACTTGTTTTAATCCCTTGGATTCTGTGTTGACGCATGGCAATTGCTGGGACAAATATAAGTGTTTTCCTTTTTTTCTTTTTTTACAAAGGTGCAACGGAACACCCATGATTTTCCCACCAAAAGATTCAATATTCAAGCTGGCTGCATTACAGCTTTTATACAAAAATAAAAATTATCTCAGCCTTGCTAATGGTGAAATGCAACTAGAAAAGTTCACACTGCATTTTTTGCCTTTCCTCAGACATCTATTTGATCCATGTCCCTTGCTCGCTGCTGCTTTTCATACAGCCAACCTCATGTTTAAATATATCTGACTATATATATGTGCATACATGCTGAAACTGTCACCCCAGGGCAACCTTTACTTGTGTCTTGATGACATTTTCTGTGTGTGTGTATGTGTATCAGCTCATTTTATATTCTGTGCATGAGGAAGGGCAAATTTTATATACACGCACATTCATGTATATGTCTGTGTGTACAGTATATGTGTATGTGTGTAGATATGTGTGTGTGTGCGTAATTTGCCCTTCCTCATGCACAGAATATAAAATGAACTGAATGTGCAAATCACAGCTGCAGAAAGTTATGTCAATCTGTGCAAAAGATGGCACAGCTGTAATGAAGAACCTACTGATTTAAGTTGTGGAAATAGATCTATGATTTGAATGTGGTTTGCACATTCAGCTGGTGAAATTAACAACTACCCCAATTCACTTGACAGTTGTGGAAAGAAAGGTTGTTGTCAAGCTCCTGGGCTTGCCTTGGGCCAGGAGATGGGGAGCGTGCAGCCAGACGCTGCAGGTGCCGTCCTCAGAGGAGACAGAAGCCAGGAACACTCCTCCTACCAGCTGGACAAGGGACTAGATAAGCAGGACAAGGGAGGGATTGTGCCTTACCTTGGCTGCGTCTCCCTTCCTCCAGCTGCCTCGTTACCAGAACAAATGGCTGGGACGGCAGAGGCTCCGTGGGTGTGTCTGGAGGGGGGGGAAAGGGTGGTGCACTATGCCTATTATTCATACGGACCGGATGCTGGCTTGCTAAGTGGGGTGGGGTTGGTGGGTGGAGCACAACTATGTAAAGCACTGGGAGCAATTCACTCCCAGTGCTGACTTCTTTTGCATTAAAGTTTGTGTCAAGCCCTACGGGGCTTGCCATTCGCTGGTGGGGGGAAATTAGAGGACGACTCACCACTGCTGTTCCATGCTGCAGCTCTGCACGGCACTTCCCTTCAGCCGGTGGCCGCACAACACGAGCCCCGATGCCCCGCCCTTCAGCCGGCCACAGTGGAATTCAAGCCCGGAAGCTCCGCCAACCAGCTGGGCATCGGGAACCGGCAGGACGCCCTCAAACACGGCTGTGCAACGTCTGGCAGTCCCAAGCCGGCCCAGGCTGCAGCACTGCGCAGCCCTCCCTTTCAGCTGGCGGCCGAGCAACCCAAGCCTCGTCGCCCCGCCCTTCAGCCGGTAGCTGCGGAAGTCAAGCCCAGATGCCCCGCCAATCAGCTGGGCGTCGGGAGCCGGCAGGACGGCAAGGGGAGTGAGCCGGTTGAGAAGCTACTGCAGGGACTGCTCTCCACGGAGAGCTGCCGGGCACAAACAGACTCACCATTGCCGAAGGAACCGGAACACGATGCGGCAGCAGGCGTCTCTATCTTGAACAGTCAGAGGGCAGGACAGAAGGGCGGGATTCAGCAGGGGGAGGGCCTGGGCCAGACAAATGGACTTTTAGGGGCAGCTGAGCGGATGGTGGTTTCTGGGTGGAGGGTGGGGTTTTGGGTGTGGCACTGTTATATGAAGCACTGGGAGCAAACCACTCCCAGTGCTGACTTTGTTTGTTAGGGATTAAACTACCTAACTTGCACTACGTTCCTGCGCTCCTGTCTTTTTTCATTCGGGACGACGACGGACCTAGATTGACAGTTTGCTGGTCACCTGTTCCTTCTGTGTTTGGAGTTTATCAGCAGCTGGCAGAGGACAGCTGACAGTAAGTCAGCACTCCCTTTATTTTCCTGTTCCCTTCTTCTTGCCTGTTGCTGTGGACTGTGACTACGATGGCAGAGGGTAAACAGGAGGTTCCTACTGGGACAGTTGAGGCCGATCCGGCTGGAGTAACAGGGCCTGAGTCTGAGGCCCGGGAGATGCAGCCAGTAGTCAGGCCTAAGGCAATGGAACCACGACCTGCAGCCCCTACAGGTGAGACCCAGGGCCCTGGGGTTGCTGCAGTGTCTGGGGAATGGTGGCACAGCCCTGCATTGGCCAATGTGGAGCTTGAACAGGTGACAACACCAGGACCTAGGGCATCTTTGATGGACTGGCGGGAGAGACGGCTGACGGGGGAAGATGAGGATGAATGGAGCTATTCCACCGCTCCTGGCCAAGACACCATGGATGTATTGAGGGACCGGTTTGGGGAGGTAGGATATCAAGACACCTCCTCCTGGCCACAATGGATGGCTACGAGAGAAGAAGCTCCATGGCATCGGCCGGAGGCGCCATCCAGACATCCTGACTCAGGCCGGTTCCGGTTGGCCAGTCCGCGGCTGCGACGGCCTCCTGCTCCAGAGGTATCCACGGTAGGAGGGTCTTCTTTGGCTGCACCACAGGTCCAGGCTCAGCCTGCGTGGACAGATCGGCCAACCCCTGGGTCATGGGGGTTGCCTGCGGGATGTGGGTTCTGGTGTCCAGGTCCAGCCGCCTACAGCTGACACCTTTCATGGCCCAACCCAACCTATAGGACCCTGGGGTCAGGGCCTAATGTGGGGTCCACCACCCATACCGGTCACATTCGACGGGCATCCAGATTGCCTGGCAATGTTCTTAAGCCATGTGATCAGTCACCTGGATCGACATGCTCGACTCTATCCATCCCAATGGGCCATGGTGATGGCGGTGTCCGCGGGACTGCAGGGTGAGGCAGCGGCATGGGCAGCGGACCTGTACAGCAATCATGCTCGGGAGCTGGCTAATGCTGGGTTGTTCCTGGATGCACTGTGCACCCACTTTGAAGACACCACCCAGGCTCAGCACGCTGAGGCGGAGTTGCTGGCACTGAGGCAATGTGGTCGTTGTGCAACTGACTATGTCCGTGAGTTCCGCAGGGTTGCAGGGAGGCTGCGGTCTTGGCCTGAACGCTTGCTTGTCCATCAATTCCGGGCAGGTCTGGACCGAGAGCTGCGTCAGGCTTGCGTGTTCCGAGGGGTACCCAGTTGTCTCCAGGACTGGTTCCAGGTTGTTATAGATCTGGACACAGGTTTCCAGGAGTTTCGGGGCAAGGGAGAGGAACCGCCCATACCAGGAAGACCGCTGGCAAAGCTACGGAAGGAGGGGAGACGGGGTCCACCCGCAGATGTGGATTCTTCTTCCCCTTCCGCCAGGGTGCCATTCTGCTGTTTCCGGTGTAACCAGCCGGGTCACAGAGCAGCGGACTGTCCAGCCCCGAGTCCACAGGCTCCTTCCTCAGCTCCTGGAAAACCCACTCCGAGGGCCAACAGAATGCCTGACAGATCGAGGGCGGCGCAACAGCCAGAGGCAGGTACATCCCGGCGGTCGGTCCCAAAGGTGGAGGAGGAGGCCACAGCAGCCACGAGATATCGGCTGGTAGCTGATGACAGTGACGATGTAGCCAATGATCCTATGGTAAGCGAGCCCATAGCACCCTTCGTTCTCCCTGTGACACTGGCAAACCCGCAAATGGGCCAACAGAGGGCCTACCAGGCCCTTTTCGATTCAGGGTGCACCCGGTGTTTGATAAGCAAAAGGGTGGTAGCAGAGAGTGGGATCAGAGTCCAGTGACTAGCCCACCCCATTCGGTTTGAGCAAGTGGACGGGTCTCTCTTGGGAGGGGCGCCAGCTAACCTCGTAACAGAACCCGTCCAACTGGACATGGGATCCCATTGGGAGGTTCTCCGTTTCATAGTCATCCTGTCTGTGACTGAGGCGGTGATTTTAGGTTTGGCATGGCTGGACAAGTGGGGTCCTACGATATGGTGGGAAGGGGGTTACCGAAGGCTACGCATCGGGGTGGGTCCCCAGGCCCCTAATCAGGATTTCGGGGAAAAGGGGGCGGGGTGCGAGGAAACGAAGGTCGGGTGGATGGAATCCAGGGAAGAAGCCCCCTTTCCAGAGGTCTACAGTGATCTAGCTGAGGTCTTCAGCGAGCAAGAGTGCAACGTTCTGCCACCCCACCGTGCTACTGACTGCGCGATTGATATCCTGCCGGGAGCTAAATTGCCCAAACCCCGGATGTACGCCATGATGCCCAGGGAGCTGGAGGAGCTACGACGTTACATCGACCAGAACCTGGCCCGGGGGTTCATCCAACCAGCTCGGTCACGAGTGGCCGCCCCAGTCTTATTCAAGGAGAAAAAGGACGGTTCCTTACGGCTCTGTGTGGACTTCTGCGGGATTAATGCAGTGTGTGTGGAGCAGCTATGCCCAGTCCCGTTGATGAAGGACCTCCTGGCCCATCTGGGTACGGGGCGTGTGTTCACGAAGTTGGACCTGCGTGAGGCTTACTACAGAGTCCGGATAAAGAGTGGGGACGAGTGGAAGACGGCGTTTAACTGTCCACTCGGCAGCTACCAATTCCGTGTGATGCCTTTTGGCCTGCAGGGGGCCCCCGCGGTGTTCATGCAACTCATCAACCAGGTGTTGCACGAGCACTTGTACCGCGGGGTCCTTGTGTATTTGGACGATATCCTAATATATACAACCACTTTGGAGGAACACGTCCACCTAGTTAGGCAGGTACTGAGGAAACTGTTGGATGCTCACCTCTTTGTGAAACTCTCTAAGTGCGAGTTTCACCAGGCTCGGCTGGACTACCTGGGTTACAGGATCTCAGGGGACGGCGTAAAGATGGACCCACACAAAGTGAGAGCAGTGTTGGAGTGGCAGGCACCTCTCACTTGTCACCAGCTACAAAGCTTCCTGGGTTTTGCCAATTTTTACCAGCAATTTATTCCATTGTTTGCCGCGGTAGCCCTTCCCCTAACTAACTTGTTACGTACGAAGCACACTGTGAGTAAGCCACGGCCCAGACAACCGCTGGTGTGGACGATGGCCTGTCAGAAAGCATTCGAGGACCTGAAAGCCCTGTTTGGCAAGGAACTGGTCCTACTCCACCCTGATCCTAAAAGTCCTTTCGTAGTCCAGGCTGACGCCAGTGACGTAGCTGTAGGGGCTGTGTTGTTGCAAAAGAACAGCCAAGGCATACTGCAGCCATGTGCATACACGTTGCAGAAATTTTCAGCTGCTGAGAGGGCATGGGCGATTTGGGAGATATTATTATTATTATTATTATTATTATTATTACTATTATTATACTAAAGTGGAAACTAAGAAAATAAATAGATGATGGGACTTACCAGAGAGAATACTTAAAAAAGGAATATTTGTTTGAATATGGTTAAAGAAATAGAAAAGTTTTGGAATATATATGTCACTCTAAGAGGGATGAATTCCCTAAATATAATATAGGATGCTTTTTTCCCTTTTTTGTTCTCTTTCTTGATATGAGTAATATAAAAAAGTTGAAATGACTTAGATAAAGGAAATGTTTTAGATATTTAAATGTGATTGAATATAAGAAAATTATAATGGATAAAAATGTTTTGACTAGATGTATTAAATGGAATGTTTAAAGATTAAACATATTTTTAATTATGGTTAAAAAGAATAAGAAATTTAGGAAATAAATACATATTAGCTTAGGAGGGATATATATTTTAAGTAGTATGTTATTTTTTATGTTTTTTTACTCTTGATTTTCTTTTTTTTTTTCTACTGTTTTATCCCTTAAGAAATGTAAAAGTGTGAGATTTTCATATGGAAAAATAGAGTTAAATTCTTAAATGTAATTAATTTTTGAGAAAATCTTAACCAGTAAGAATATCTAGAATTTGGTGGGAGAAACAAATTAAAATAAGGACTGTAACAGGATCTATGATAAAGCAACCAAATGATTGGATAGAAAAGAAATATTATATTGATGTGATTATTATTTTTAGGACAATTGGGAAAAAATTATATATTTAATTGTTATCTATCAAAACAATAAGAATTGTATTAACTCAAATGTTTGCAAAAGAGGATATTTTGGGAAAAGTGGAAATCAACTAAAACTATTATGTGGATTATGGATTATAGAAATCAATTGTTAGTGATTGTTTTACAAATGTAACCCAGACAACACACTGTTCACCAATTATTAAGTGATTTATGTTTTTAAAAAATCAATAAAATATATTACAAACAAAAAAGAACTATACAAAATTGGGCTGTTTGGATTCTGAGTTTGGCTGGTTTGATAAGGCTAATTATAGAGACTATGGCACTGATGAAGGACTATTTGAAAGGGGGAAACAACATGGATATTGCATACTTATTTAAAAAAATGACAGAAAACCACATTTAATACTTACTTCTGAAGGACCTAGCCTGGAATATCAAAGACCTCCAGAAGCAACATTTCAAGGCAAGACAAATACTTTCCAGGAGGAAATGTATGTAATGCTATGACAGATACAAATGACAATAGCTTCAAACCATGAGCAGAGCAAAAATAACTTTGAGGACATAAATGAGCACATCTCTAATCTAAACCCACAATCAAAAACACTCAGAAAATGATGGTAAAGAATGAACAAACAAATCAGATAACAGAACATAAACTAGAAGAAAATGACTTAATCAGCGAAGCTACAAATGAAGAAAATTATAATTTAACACAAATAGGAAAAAACCTACAAGACTTTGACATAACAATAAAAATGGAAAAGATACTTTATTCATCAGAACGTCAAAATAAACCTGAGGATAAGACAGAAGATTTAACAAAATGGACTATAGAACTACCAGGAGTACCATTAGAGTTCGGGAGACAAAAAGCATATATTCTACACACCCTGTCTTCTCCACTTCCAACAATACTTAGAAAAATACAAGAACTTCCTGGCAAGTGGAATATATCAACCTGGTAAGCTACTTGGCAAAAGAAGAAGGCCAGAGACAGATTCAAGAGATTTGACTTGCCCTACCAGATGCAGTATTACATGAGCAAACACTTGTTTGAATACGGTTAAAAGAACAGATAACTTTGGATATAAAGGGGCCCTACAATAAGAGGGATAAGAGATATAATTAATATAGTATTCTTCATAATATATAAAATGTAAAAATATTGGGATGATGTATGTGAATGAAAAGTTTGAAATTTAAAGGTAAATTAGGCTGAAGAGAATTAGGATTAAGGAATGACCGACATACTGAGGGGAAATTAAGCTTAAATAAGAACTTTGAAAATAAGATATATAGTGATTTAACAAATTAACTTTTACAAATATAAGTGAAATATAAAGTGATCAGAGAAGATGTTATAGGTAGATGTCATAAAATAGATAAGCAGTATAGTATTTTTATAATGCATGAAATATGAAAACATTGTGATGATGTACAGTATCTAAATGGAAAATCTGGATATTTAAATGATTAATATTGAGCATATTGTGACTGATAAAAATTGTTTGAATATTAAGGGGAAATTAAGCTTAAATAAGAACTATGAGAATAGGACAGTGGTGGTGAACCTTTTAGAGACCGAGTGCCCAAACTGCAACCCAAAACCCACTTATATATTGCCGGGTGCCAGGCGGGTGTGGGCTGCTGGGTGGGCATGGCCTCTGCCACCCAGATCTATGCCTCCAGAGCGATTTCGCGCCCCCCACAGTCAAGAGAGAGCAACAGCGCAGGTGCATGTGGAGAGGCGGAGGGGAGCAGCCTGGCCTGGCCTCCCTCTGGGGCGATGGCGCACGTGCCCACAGGGACGGCTCTGCGTGCTGCCTGTGGCACCCGTGCCATAGGTTCGCCACCACGGGAATAGGATATATGGTGAACTAATAAGATGATTTTTAGAAAAATAACACAAGTTGATAAGAAAAAATGTCATACATGGACGTTATTTGTACAAACATGAAAAAAATGTTCATATTTAACCATTTATGCATTGAAAATATTAAGAATGATATTTATTTAAGGTTGAAGAAGGAGAATACTATTGGGAGAAGGGAAGATCAAAGAAATATACTATTAATTAATATACTAATTATGGAATTACAAAAATTAATTATTATTGACTGTTAACTACTATTGTTTTTTTTTAAAAAAAAAATATGAGCCAAGACAACACACTGTGCACTAGGCATTAAGGATTGTTATTGTAAAAAATCAATAAAACATTTCTTCAAAAAAAAAAGAAAGAAAGAAAAGAAGGACTAGGGGCAACATGATAGCAGCATTCCAATATCTCAGGGGTTGCCACAAAGAGGGAGTTGAGCTATTTTTCAAAGCACCTGAAGGCAGGTCAAGAAGCAATGGATGGAAACTAACCAAAGAGAGAAGCAACCTAGAACTAAGGAGAAATTTCCTGACAGAACAATGAATCAGTGGAACAACCTGCCTCCAGAAGTTGTGAATGCTCCAACACTGGAAGTTTTAAAGAAAAGACTGGACAACCATTTGTCTGAAATGGTATAGGGTTTCCTGCCTAAGCAGGGGGTTGGACTAGATCAGGGCTTTTCAACCTTTTCACAGATTGTACCACTTTTAGGACATGACAATATTTGAGTACCACCAGTGCTTAGCAAGGTGTCAAAAACTTGATGACTAAAAAAAAAGGGGGGGGGGATTTTGGGTTTTACTGATTAGATTCATTTGTTGTAATAGAAATGGCTAGTTTATAATATTATGGAAAAGTATGTTAATGCTTCCTTCTACTGCAACAGAGGAAGTCTGTTCTTTTTCCCTTCTCCCCCTCACCTTTTCCCCCTTTTTCCTCCACTGTGTCCTACTATTTGCTTTTGTATTTTTGTATTTTATTCTATAATCTAATAAAATATTACAAACTGTAGAAAAAAAGGAAAAAAGTACCAGTTTTAATTTCTTCGGTGGCTGTTCCTTTGCTGAATCACTTTCCCTTTGCACTGACAAATGAATGGTAAATGTATCCATGTTTATTAATATGCAGCACTACCAGCTAGCTCAGGGGTCTTCAAACTTGACACTTTTAAAACTTGTGGACTTCAACTCCCAGAATTCCTCAGCCCTCATGGCTGGTTGAGGAATTCTGGGAGTTGAAGTTCACAGGTCTTAAAGTTGCTAAGTTTGTAGACCCCTGAGCTAGCTGGTCGGCCCTTCTTCCTCTCTCCCTTCTGAGCTCTTTCCACAGTGTAGTAAGAATGCACACACCCCAATCCCTTCCCTGTACCCTTAAAGACACAGGAATCAAGTGCAAAGCAAGAAAGGATCACAAAATAAAGAAACACATAAACTTTTCTTTAAGCTGAGGCATGTCACGTGTCACAATGTTGCAGCTTGAGACTGAAAGGCTCTGGCAATTGCGAAAAGCTTTAGCCTTAAATTAAGCCTGTTTACCTTCAAAGAAAACTTTCTAAAAACCATAGACAGACTCAAGATAAGGGGGTAAAACTAATTACATTTGTTTAAAGGAATTAAACCTACGGAAGTCAACACTTTGGACTCATTGCTAGCCTAAAATACAGACTAAAATATTCCAATAACCAAAGCACACAAACCGAGCCTCTGAATTACAAAATGCTGTAAAAACTACAAAAATCCTTAAGGTAACCCAATCAAGCTGCCAGCTGATCCAGAACTAAATAAACCCACCTCCTTTCCGACATGCTCATCTGCCGGCTTTTTATTTCATCAGCACTGATTGCATTCTCCTGGCTGAAGAAAATGAACCAGGGAACCTTTTCTTCCAGCAACAGCTGCTTCTTCTTCCCTGTCTCTTTTTCCTCCCTGCCTGCTGATCTCCCCTTCTCTTTCCCTGTTGTCTTTTTTCCCCCTTTCCTGCCCAAACCACCTCCTTTTATAGCCTCTCCTCTCCTCCCACCCCTTTTTCTTCAGTTCACCTCCAGCTCCGGGGCTGCTTCCGGAAGCGCCAATCAGCTGGAGCCCTGCCGGCTCTTGGGGCTTCTGCCAAGCCCAGACAGTCCTGCAGCTGCAGCTGCAGCTGCTTCTTTCTCAGGCTTGGGTCGCTTCGGCTTATTCCCCTCCCCCGCTACACTTCTCTGGGACGGTTGCGTACCACCTGCCATGTGGCAAAGTACCAAAGGTGGTATGCGTACCACCGGTTGAAAAGCCCTGGACTAGAAGACCTCCAAGATCCTTTCCAACTGTTATTCTAAATTCTAAACCAGTTGAAGTTATGACAAACTCCAAAAAAAGATACTTACTGTACAAACAGGATTCAAAGTTATGCCAGCCACCCCCTCCCTTTGTGGTTATGTGATCACAGCATCCTGCTTTTGGCAAAAATCACCCATTGCACACAATGGGTTCACTTAATGAATGGTACATTTGCTTAATGACTTCTGCATTCACTTAACAACTGCCACATAAAAATGTCATAAAATTGGGTCAGTCATGGGATGGCCCTCTTAATGATGGCCACAACTTACCACCATAATTCTGGGCTCAATTATTGTGGTAAGTCAAAGACTACCTGTACAAAGTATTGCATGGTGGATATGCCCCCTTTAATCTAGTGGAATGTATATCTAGCCAAGCCAGTTAGACTTGGAATTGGATAGTATGCGTGGTTATGTGAATGTATGAGTGAATGGAGTCCTCCAAGGTCCCTTCCAACTATTCTATTCTATTCTACTCTACTCTACTCTACTCTACTCTACTCTACTCTACTCTACTCTACTCTACTCTACTCTACTCTACTCTACTCTATTTTATTCCATTCCATTCCATTCCATTGTGTGTGTATACACACACACAAACATATATTGGATATGGTGTAACCATCAAGACACAAGTAAAGCTTGCCCTGGGTTGACAGTCTCAGTTGGTATGCACTTATATATAGTTATATATATTTACTGTAAAGATGAGGTTGACTATATGAAAAGCAGCAGTGAGCAAGAGACATGGATAAAATAGAAGTCTGAGGAACAGCAAAAAATGCAGTGTGAACTTTTCTAGTTGCGTTTCATCACTAGCAAGGCTGAAATAGGTTTTTATTTTTGTATGAAAGCTGTAATGCAGCCAGCTTGCATATTGAATCTTTCGGCAGGCGAATCATGGGTGTTCCATTGCATCTCTGTAAAAAAAGAAAAAAGGAAACTACTTTTATTTGTCCTAGCAATTGCCATATGTCAACACAGAATCCAGGGGATTAAAACAAAAAGTGTTTGTGTGTCTATGTGTGCAACCCTCCCCTTCCCACAGAAAAGGATGGCCTGCCTGATCCTGCAGCGGAGTGTGTGTGTGTGTGAGAGAGAAAGAGAGACAATGCTGCTGCCTGACAATGGAAGCCCTTATCAAGGATTGCCTGTCCAATCCTGCAGAGTAGTGTGTGTGTCTGTTTGTGTGTGAGAGAGAGACTGTTGCTGCCTGCCAATGCAGTCCCCCCAGCACCTTCACGGAGGGCCCAATCCTGGGCTGAGCATCCCGCTTCTGCTGCCACCTCTCCTGCTATTGCCACTGCCACTGGCCAGTGCCTCCACGACTCAGAAAAGGCCTACCCCTCAGAGCTTCAATTGGCTGCAGGGAGGTGTGGCGGCTTGTCCCTTGGGGCAAATGGCTGGAGTACAATGATCCCTCTGAGAAACATCCACAATGGGGGGGAACGGAGGTGGAGGGCTTGGGTTATATCGGCCGTCGGCGAAATGCCAGCAGAGGTTCAGCTGAGTCTGAACGCTCACTGTCAATTGGCTGTGGCTAGAGGGCTAGGGCGAAGGGGGCATGAGCATGTGGCAGAGGTGAAAAGTCCCATTCTGACCTCTGCTGGATCAGGGTGGGAGTGAGGGATTGCAAGACTGGCTGAGAAACTATCATGGAACATTGAAAATTAAGATTACGTGTCTACCGCAGCAGCCCACTGAAGCAGCCACAACTTTCCCATATTTCATTCCATTGGGAATCATGGGTTCCAGATTTTGGACACATTCTTTAAGTTAATCCATTTGAGGTACCTTGCTTCAAAACTTGTTGCCCTATGACGCACCCTTTTGCCTAGTTAAAGGTCATGACAATGAGAGTCTAGTAGTATATAGATGCTGAGATATTACTCTGCCTTTTGTCACAGGCAGTTTCATACTTTGAATAAAAAGTGCAGGTTTTATATTTTGAACACTAAGAAAAAAGATACATAAATACTAAGGTTTGTTTTTGGTAAGAGGCCATAAAAGTGTCGATTTTGTTAAGTCCCCACTAAATACAGTGGTGCTTAAAATTTGTGAAACCTTTTGAATTTCACATACATTTGCCATACACAGATCTGTAGGTTTGGATCATTTTCCTCAATAAATAAATGAACAAGTATAATGTTTTTTTGTTTAGTTAGTTTCTCTTTATCTAGTTTTAGGACTTGTATTGTTTTAGGGCATATTCATGCATAAATATTGAAAATTCCAAAGGGTTCACAAACTTTTAAGCACCACTGCACTTTGCAAATTATATACCAAATATATTTCTACACATACTGACTTTAGAAATAAAAGCTATTGAAAGTCATGCATTAATTTATTACAGCTTTAGGTTCTGTTTACTGTACAAATCAATTTTCTCAAATTAAATGGTTGTCTCCAGCAGAACACAATGAAAATTAAGGAAGGAGAAATTATAGGTTTGTTCAGTGGTGGGATTCAAATATGTGAACAACCGGTTCTCTGTGTGGATGCCACTTCCAGAAGTCCATTCTGGGCCTGGGCAACAAAAAATTAGCTACCGGTTCTGCCAAAGTGGTGCGAACCGACTGAATCCCACCACTGGATTTGTTTCAAAAATAGACAAAGCAAAATGTATTTTCTAGTTTTTGTCTAGAACACAGATTCAACCTTTTTACTGTTGGAAGAAAAAAAATTGGGTCCGGTTCCAAGCTGGCAGAAAGATGCTGGAAATAAAATGGAGGCAGACTGCAGGAAAGAAGATCTCTGTTTATTTGGTAGCCAGAAACTTCAGTGACAGTAGCATGTTTCTGGGGTGGCTGACAAAATGGAGTTGAGAGTAGGTGGGTTTTTATACATTCTTTGGGGCTTTGAGATTGAGATGCCTGTTCATTGTGAAATGTACTTTGACCTGTGCTTGAGTGGGCCCTTTTAGTATTCTAATTATTGTTGCCTGACTCCCAATGTGGCTGGGAGGTCATGCTGTGTCCTTGGAGCTGGGTGGGGAATGTAGATTTTAGGAGTCTTTGTTTTTCTACTTTTTTAATCCCATCAGCTTCAGCCTTCTGTGGGGGCTGTATCTGAAGGCATTTTGTTTATAAATGGAGCTATCTGACTTTCTATAAATGGATACTGAATGGAATGCTCCAGTTTTCTCAATAGATACAAAAGTATCTCATTCATAAAACTTAACTGTTGGAGGGACTGCCTGGAGTGTGTTTGTGGTAGTGGAGAGAAGTGAATGATTTGATCCTAGGAAAGCCTCCTTTTGGGGGACGGGGGGGGGGGGGGTGCTGACTTCCTACAGTACTTTCCAATGGTGGTCATTTCCTTTGTGAACCATAACCCTTCCTTCCTTCCTTCCCTCCCTCCCTCCCTCCCTCAATCAACCTTAAAAGCCCTGTCTCTTTTCTTCAGTGACTATGAAGAACTTCTTTTGAAAGGCAGAAGCTCTGATGAAATTAACCCATCTCGTCTCTAATTCTGCTCTATATTATTGACCCTAACTATTTTGTCAAATGTTTCCAGAACTGGGGGGAAAAAAGTAAGTCTATGCCAACATTATTTTTTTTATATAAAAAAAGTCCAATTGAAATGCATGCTGCAGAACATAACCTTTAGACTGCAGTCTTCATACACATAGTACCAGGGCTTTCAAAGATTTAGAGGAAAAAGAAAACACTGATAAACATGATTACCATAACATTAATCGGAAATGGCAAGCTTTCTGATTGGCTTTTTGCAGCAATTCTGACATCCAATTTTCCCCCCATACTCTTGTAGATAATCTTATCTGACGCAGTAAAAACTGACTGACAAATAAATTTCTGTCTTGAAATGGACATGTTACTCTCAAATCCATTAAGATAATCTGTCACATCGATCGGGTGATTGTAAAGCATCTTTATAGAGTTTTCTTTCTTTCTTTCTTTCTTTCTTTCTTTCTTTCTTTCTTTCTTTCTTTCTTTCTTTTTCTTCAGAAAGAGCAGGACTTACAATTAGCTGCTTGAATTGGCCAGTCATTGGTAAAGAAGAATAAACCTCTTACTGAGATAAATGAACTTATTGAAGAACAAGTAGAACATATCAGGGAAGAGGGAAGAGGAGTAACATATGCCTGATTTGTTTCTTACTCAGAAAATTTGTTCTCCCCTGCTTCAGATGAAACCTACTTGACTTTATTTGCTGATATATCTTGACAATTCTTCCTTGTCTGTTTCATAACAGATATAGAGGATTCAGATTTAAGGAGATAATAACAATGGATCTATGAGCTGTTTGACTTTCCAACATAATTTAAATCATCCATCCTTGTGGAATTTCAGAGCTCTCCAAGTATTAGCTGACAGTCACTACTACTTACCCTTCAGTCTGTGTCAGTTTGCTCAGTTTTCTTTCATGTCTCCTTTCCATTCTCTCCTGAGCTCTAGCTCATTCTGGATATGGCCTCCTGCATGCTTCTCCAGTTATACTTCTATCTTCTGGGTACCTTGTACTCCTGACTCCTTTTTTCTTCTCCTGTTCAATCATGTCCAGTTCTTGGAGACTTCCTGGACAAGTTCCTGCAGTTTTCTTGGCAAGGTTTTTCAGAAATGGTTTGCCATTGCCTCCTTCCTAGGGCTGACTAGTGACTAGCCCAAGGTCACCCAGCTGGCTTTGTGCCTAAGGCAGGACTAGAATGCATGGTCTCTTGGTTTCTACCCTGATGTCTTAACCACTACACCAAAGTGTCTCTCTAACTCTCTACTCATTATCAAACTCCTTGTAATCACTACTACATCTTCTTGGACTCGCAGGTTTAGCTCCTTTTTCCTATCAGCTTCTTCTGAGTCATACAAGTATGTCAGTGCTCAGTAGGGAAAGGAAGTACTCTGAATAGCAGTATTCTTTGTGTTAATTCAGATACTAGAGCTCTTCTGTATGTACTTTTTATATCCTATACTGCAATTTTAATTATGATTATTTAAATCCTGTAAATTATTTCTATTAAATCTATAGATGCTCCTAAGTTTTGTCAACATGTTTTTATTGTAAATAATTTTTCATGTCCTGTCACTGAGAATGGATTTTTCATAATCATTGACATTTTCAGTTGCTGTCCTATTTAAAATACTTTCAATTTTTTTGAAACAGTTTCACATTTAGAATAGGATGTTTCAGAAAATTCCCTACTCAAAGCAGTTTGAAGCAATTGTGCAATCTAGTGTTCTTACCTATTTTTGTGTTGTCTCCTTTATTATTTTTATCAGCCCTACAATATGAAGGTTACTTTTTAAAGATTCTTAATTTTTTATGACAGTTCTTTTTTATAATTTCATGTAGTGAGTAGAAATTGATTTTCTTTCTGATTTTATAACTTAAATTTCTACATTAAAAGTATGTAGAAAAAAAGAAAATAATCCTAAACTTCTTCAACCTACCAAAATTATATAAAATTATTGAATTTTAAGCAGCTGTGCTATTGAAAGACTGTCATGTAACTCATCACATTAATTACAAATAAAAAGGGCTATGCATCTATGCATATATTTTTATTAGATTGAAGAGGAATTAATCATCTTCATCTCTCCAGAATTACTTTCATTTTGATTCTCTTCAAAAGAAACTGAAGAATCTTGAAGAGAAGACTGTTGTCCTTAGATCAGAGGTAAGCTTAATTGCTTTCTAGCTATCATAAATTCGTCTTATATTTTTCTATGTGTATATTTGCACATTGACAAAAAGATAAACATCATAGATATACATGTGAGTTCAGGGAGACGGAGACCAAGTCCAGTGGACCAAGGTAAGCACCTGGAAGCTGAGCTGCTGGTTGCATCTGCATTGCATTTGAATTTCCCAGAGGCTGCTGGGAACAGATTGGACATATTGCTTATCTAGAGTCTCTAGTCCCATGGTGGTGAACCTATGGCACACGTGCCACAGGCGGCACGCAGAGCCCTCTCTGTGGGCATGTGCACCGTCGCCCCAGTCCTAGGCCTTCAGTCCCGTCCATGAGCAACCTGCATCAAAATCTCCCCAGGCAAGTGGCTTTTTAAGCTGGGTTTTATAAAACCTTTTCGCTTTAGACCTCCGCTGCCATATGCAAAAAAAAAAAGTTTGTTCAATCAATCAATTTCAACTTCTCGCAGGAAAAAAAAAGATCTCACAAAGTTGGAATTGATTGATTGAACTTTATTTTTAGTCACACACAGCAGCGGACGAAGTGACAGGGGACTGCGTTGGAGCTGGAAAGAAGGTGCCGCAAGGGGGTGGGGGGAGTGGCAGCAGCAGGGCACTCTGTGCAAGGGGTGGGGGAGGAGCGGCGACAGCAAGGTGCTCTGTGTGGGGTGGGTGGGTAGCGGCGGCGGTAAGGTGCTCTGTGCGGGGGGTGGGGGGAGCAGCAGCAACAGGGCGTTCCATGTGGGGGGTTGGGGAGCAACGGCAGCAGGGTGCTCCGTGCGAAGGATGGGGGGGGGAGCAGTGGCAGCAGGTGTTCTATCCCAGCCTATAGCCGTCCTTGTTAAAGGCACAAGGACCAAACCCCTGTTGAGAAAATAGGCTGGAGACTCAAAACAAAACAAACCCCTTTTAATACGGGTAACCAACCTGCCAAATAGTCCAGAAACAAAAGCAGCAAAACACAATCCAAATGGAGGAAATTGTCCACACGAAACACGATGCAAACAGAAAAGTAGTCACCGGCAATACTAACAGAACATGATGCCATGAAGTACTTTGCAACGGTTGCCTTCAGCAACCAGCACCGCCCACACCTTCCGTTTTTATACACCAGTCCCAAGGCATTGCCTCTCAGTGCCTTCTCCTCTGGAGTTGTCGTATTGACTGCTGCTGATCGGCTCTCGCTAATTGCTGGCATCTACGAGCATCAATAATCATGTCCATCAGGTGTGAGTCCTCCAAGTCTGACTCATTCTCCCCACACAGCTGAGCTTCATCAGGAACACGACTGGAGGGCCCAGGCTCTTCATCAAACCGTGAGTCTTGTAATTCATCAGAGCCTCCCTCTGACCCTGATGGCCCTTCAAATGCCTCCTCCACCTCCTCCTAAGATTCCCCAGACTCAGCTGTTGGGAACACAGGCTGGCACAGAATCACAACACTATCCCGCACTGCAGGGCCCTTCCCCTGGATCTGCCAATCCGGATGCAGTCGGGATGGGAATTGTTCATGAAAGGCGGTCATCAAGGCAGGAGCATGAATGGTGGTCGCATCCTCCCAGGTGAACTCCTCTGGTCCATAGCCTTTCCATTCAATTAGGTACTGGAAGCGGCCTTTCACCCAATGGGAGTCCCGAATGCTGGCAACCTCGTACTCAGGAGCACTGTCTCCAGTGCGTTGTTCCAGTGGGGGAGGTTTGGCTCGGCGAAGTGGACTCACCAGTTGCTCAGGGACCAACAGAGACCAGTGAAAGATCGGATGTACCCGCAGGGAACCAGGCAGAGTTAAGCGATAGGTGACCGGATTGATGACAGCCTCAATTGGGAATGGTCCTACATATCGGTGGTCTAATTTCTTGGCTGGCTGGGTTAATGGTAGGTTCCTGGTGGACAGCCATACCCGATCTCCCACCGTTAGTGGAGGCGTATCCCGCCTCGACCGATCAGCAAACCTTTTGTAGTCAGCCTTGGCCTTCTCTAACTGTCGCTGCACCAATCGATGGATTGCCTGTAATTCTGCCATGTAGTTGTTCACTGTTGGTACTGGTGAGTCTAGTGGGGAAAGAGGGAAAAACCAAGGGTGATATCCCACATTGGCTAAGAATGGTGTCATCTGCATGGAGGTGTGCTGTGAGTTATTGAACGCAAACTCAGCCACTGCCAGATAGTCCACCCAATTGTTCTGCTGCTGCTTGACATAGCAGCGCAGATATTGCTCGAGGATCCTGATGACCTTCTCGGTCCCTCTGTCAGTTTGGGGATGATGTGCGGATGAGAGGCAGATCTTGACATCCAGTGCCTGCATCAACCCCTGCCAGAAACGGGCTGTGAACTGGGCCCCTATATCGGACACGACCCTATCAGGAAGACCATGCAGCCGGAACACCTGCTGGATGAACATGCGACCGGTGGCGCGGGCAGACGGCAAGCCACGAGATGGGATGAAATGCGCCATCTTGGTCAGCATGTCCACCATCACGAACACCGTCGTGAATCCAGAAGACTGGGGTAAGTCCGTCAGGAAGTCCATGGACACAGCCCCCCAGGGTCTTTTGGATGTCAGCAAGGGCTGCAGTACTCCAGGTGGGGCCCCTGTTGCTGACTTGGCCTGTCTACATGGGATACAGGATGAGACGTAGGCCTGGACGTCATGTCAGACTCGGGGCCACCAGAAGGTATGGGAGACCAAGTTCAGGGTCTTGAACAGGCCAAAATGCCCCGCTGCCAGATTGTTGTGACACTGGCTGAGGATGAGTCCCCTGAGTGGCCCTCCCGGAACATAGAGACGATCACGATAGTGCAGGAGTCCATCCGTGACTGTCCATGGGGAATTGGGCCCCACCTCCTCCTTTCGCTGAGCCACCCACCCATCCTGCTGATGGGCCTCCTGAATCCGAGCCCGTACATCTATCGGCTCCCGCACTGCAGCAAAAGACTCGATAGGGAGCACTGTCCTGGGCAGAAGCTTGTCTTCTGCTCGGGAATATTCGGGCTTCCTGGACAGAGCATCCGCTCTTTGTTTGTGACCGCTGGGTATGTACGTCACACGGAAATTGAACCTTCCAAAGAAGAGAGACCACCGGATCTGGCATTGGTTAAATTTCCAAGCGGTCTGCAGGCTTTCCAAATTCTTATGGTCCGACGGACCTCGATTTGATGTGGCGCCCCTTCCAGATGACACCTCCAGGCCTCGAATGCCACTTTAATGGCCAGTAGCTCCTTCTCCCAGATGGTATAGTTGCACTCCACCGGATTCAATTTCTGTGAATAGTACACGCAAGGGAAGAGGGCACCGCTGGGCGTCGTCGCCTGGAGTAACACCACCCCAATGGCAATGTCGGAGGCATCCGCCTCCACGACAAATGGCCGTTGCGGGTTAGGATGCTTCAGGATGGGCTCCTTCATGAAGGCTTCCTTCAAAGCCTGGAAAGCCCGTTGTTCTGGAGCATCCCACTGAAACCAAGTCTTTTTCTGTAGGAGCCGAGTAAGGGGGGGGGCTGTCATGGTATCAAACCCGGGTATGAAAGTCTGATAATAGTTGGCGAACCCAGGAAGTCGCTGGACATCCTTCACATGATGTGGGGGTTGCCAACTCTGCAGAGACTCAACCTTACTCGGCTCCATGGCGATGCCCTCAGGAGAAATGCGGTGACCCAGGAACTCAATAGTCATCTGGTAGAACTGGCACTTCTCCAGTCTGGCATACAGCCGATGTTCTCAGAGCCGCTGCAGGACTTGACGGAGATGCTGATGGTGCACCTCTCGCAACGGGGAGTAGATCAGGATGTTGTCCAAGTAAATCACGACAAACTGATCTAACAAGTCCCGGAAAATGTCATTCATAAAATGCTGAAACACGGCGGGGGCGTTGGTCAAACCAAATGGCATCACTGTGTACTCGAAGTGCCTGTACCGAGTACCAAACGCCGTCTTCCATTCATCACCCGACCGAACTCTGACAAGGTTATAAGCTCCACGCAAGTCCAGTTTCGTGAAGATCTTTGCCTCCCGGAGCTGGTCCAAGAGTTCGGGGATGAGGGGCAATGGGTATCGGTTGCACACCGTGATGGCATTTAATTTCCTGTAATCACAGCAAAGCCACAATTCACTGGACTTCTTCTTGACAAAGAGCACGGGTGCAGACACTGGTGAGGACAAAGGCCGAATAAAACCCCAAGCCAAATTCTTGTCCAAAATGTCCCGCAACGCAGCCAACTCAGGGTCCGACATGAAATACAAAAGCCCCACTGGGAGAGGCGCGTCAGGGACTAAGTCAATGGGGCAGTCATAGGGCCTGTGCGGGGGCAATTGATCCGCCTCAGTCTCGCTGAAAACATCAGCATAATCCACCAATTCGGAGGGTAAGGAGACCCACATGGGCCCCTCTACCTGACCGGCACAGATGTGGTGGGTGTGGTCCACGTACTGTAAGCTTGGAAAGGTGACCAAGTTCTGTGACCAATAAATCTGTGGGTCATGTGCCCGGAGCCACGCCAGTCCCAAGACCACGGGGAAATGCAGGTCTGATGTGATATAGAACTGGATGGCCTCCTCATGTGAACTGATGGCCATTCCTAGCGGTTGCGTGGCAGCCTTAATTGGCCCAGACAGGAGCACTCGACCATCAATGGTCTCCACTAACATCGGCGGAGCCACCGGGCATTGGGGAATCACCCATTTAGCCACAAATGCTGCGTCCATAAAGTTCATAGTGGCCCCAGAGTCAATCAACACATGGACGGGAATCCCCTTGGGCAACCTAGGGAGAATCAGGTGCGCCTCCAATATCAGATGCCTTGGGGGTCTATGGGCAGCATCTGAAAGGTGTCGCTCGGTGTTGCAGGATGCCCGACCCAAATTGCCTTTCAGATCGGGCATGGGCCGTTTCCCGACAGGGGAGCAGATGGCAGTCTTGGGACAGGCTCAGTCACAGACGCGCTTCGTCGCTTCTTGGGGCAGAAATTGGCCAAATGCCCAGGGTCCCCACAGTAAAAACACAACCCCCCCCCGAACGTCGCCTGTTCATGTCTGCCAACGATAGGTGAGGTCTGGCAGCACCTAACTCCATTGGCTCCTCCCTCTGGACCGGGGTCTCACGCACAACGGGGGAAGTATGAATCTCTGGGGTGGCACGGCTTTCCCTGCTTGGGGTGGCCTTTGGCTTGCTGGGCGTGGCCATGCTCTACCACATCTACTCGAACTTGCTAGCCGGCTGTTTCACCTCCTTTGTGCTGGGTGGGCCAGGTGCTCCAGGCAGCAGTGGTAGCCTAATGGACCTGCACAAGCTGCTGGCAGAGGTGGTGGCCCGAGGCGGGGCTAAGGTGCGTCAGGTGTGTGAGGGGAACAGGCTCCATGTGCGGGCCAAGGGCAAGATCTGCAAGGGGGGCAAGGAGATGACCAGCAGCAACCTGCTTTCCAACCGCAAGCAAAAACAGATGGGATGGAGTAGGCGCATCCAGCGGTCTGCATCACGCGCTTCCCCCCTCCCCTACTCCACCTGCTGCTGGAGGGATGGCCCAGTATTCACAGCAGGCTGCGGTGCCCCAGAGTGCGCCAGTCGAGGAGCTGGCAGGCTGTGGCTGCTGACAGATACTGTTGGTCCCCATGTGCTCACTGTGTGCGGGGGCTGATGGTGTCAGGCAGCAGCCACTCCAGCCCCTGCCTCATCTTGCATTGCCCTGCGGCAATGGCATCCCTGCCCTGCCTCCTGCCCACCATCCCACCCGCCAGAGACCCCCTGGATCTCCCCCAACCCTGCCCGGCCCCCACAGGCATCCCTCCCCATGAGCAACATCTAGGTGGCCATGCCTACCCTGGCCACGCCCACCCAGTCTGCCATGACCACTGCAGCCATGCCTGCCCAGTGGGCCACACCCACCTGGCACACGGTGATAAATAAGTGGGGTTTGGGTTGCAGTTTGGGCACTCGGTCTCTAAAAGGTTCACCATCACTGCTCTAGTCTGAGCTCTTCAGGCAGAAATTAGGTGTCTAACTCAGCCATTCTGTTTTATTGAGCTGCCGCACTATCAGCCCCCTCTACCACAAAGATCCTGCAGGAGAAGTGCAGTATGGACAACTGTGGGGTCTGGCAGGGTGATAGCTATGAACCACAAACACAAAGCTTTCCCTATGTCTCTGCATAACAGGGACAGTGCCCTTGCTGACCTTAATAGGGATACTAAGGTGGCAGGTCAATTTTAGTTGTGATGATGATAACTCAAATAAGCAGGGGGTCATGGTCTGAGATGAAGAGCTTGTTTTGGATAGAGGAAAGTGTGAATCAGGTATTACACATCAGTCATGCAAGAAGAGCAAAGCATCCAAAAAGAGAAGCCACCTTCTGGTTGGTGATTCAATTGTAAGAGTTGTCAGTTTAGGAAAGGATACAGAGGTTTTGAAAGAGGTCAGGTGTCTGCCAGGTGCTACTGCCAGCAGAGACAAGGGGCGTATTTTTAAGATAGTCAAGAATGCCAGTAAGGACTGTGATGTTGATACTATTGTACATCTTGGCACAAATGATCTGTCTCAAAAAGATGTACTCTCTGTGCAGAATGATTTCCAGAGCTTGGGGCAGGAACTTTGTAGGATAGGCTGTAGGTTTACTTTTTCAGAGGTTTTACCAGTATATAAGGAACAAAAAGTAAAAGGGCAGCATATAGTGGAGTTCAATGTGTAGCTAAAGGAGTGGTGTAAAGGGGAAGGCTTTGGTTATATTAGTGACGATATCTGCAGCTGGTCCAATGAAAAACAGCACAAAAGAGATGGTTTACATCCATCAAAGAAAGGGACTGAGTTGCTTGGCATTAAATTCACAGATTTTCTGGAGAAACATTTAAACTAAACAAGAGGGACAGTGACTTAATTAATATAGAACATTTCTGTCCCCAGCAATCTAAAACTAATAGGGTTATTATCAGTGCATGTAACATAGATGTTTGTGTGGGTAAGAATATCAACCTTGCTGTCAAGCAAAATCAAGCTTTTAATAGTGAGTGCCATACCAAGTGCACTAATCAAACAGGTGGCAAGGAAGCAGGGGAACTCAGGCACCATACAGGTTATGTAGAAAGTAAACACAGGGTCAGTCAAAAAGGACTCAAATATCTATACTCCAACGCACAGAGCATGAGCAATAAGCAGGGTGAATTAGAAATTCAAGTAAATGAGGGCAGATATGATATTGTTGCCATTATGGAAACTTGGTGGGATGAAATCCACAAACAGAACATACATCTAGAGGGATTTAAATTATTTAAAAGAAACAGACCAAATAAAAGAGGAGGTGGGGTTGCACTATATATAAGAAATAACTACATCTCTACAGAAATAGAGCACAACAATGATGAAAACTGTCTTGAATGCATTTGGGTCAATATAAAGGGGGGGGGGGGGAATGACATTGCCATAGGTGTATACTATAGGCCACCCAACCAAACAGAGGAAATAGATGAACTTTTTGCTAGTCAGTTAACTAAGGTATGTAGGAAGCACATCACAATAGTAATGGGGGACTTTAACTACCCTGACATCAACTGGGAGACAAACTCTGCACCAAGTGGAAGATCAAACAGGTTCTTGACAACCTAGCAGACAACTTTGTCTCCCAAAAAGTAGAGAAGGGAACTAGGGGATCAGCCATATTGGACTTAATTCTCACTAACAGAGATGAAATGATAGAAGGTGTTGAAGCCACAGGAAACTTGGAGGGGGGGGAGTGATCATGCAATAATGGAATTCAACATTATGCAAGGACAAGCAATAGAACACAGTCAAACTAGAGCAGTGGTTCTCAACCTGTGGGTTGGGACCCCATTTGGGGTCGAACGACCATTTCACGGGGGTCGCCAAACAACGCAGTCCGCCATTTTTCCCCCCCTTTCCTTAGCTGTGCTACTCCCTTTTATTCTATTGGCTTTTGAAAGCCAATAGAATAGTCTCTCTTGAATAGAGTCTAATTCTATTGGCTTTCAAAAGCCAATAGGAATTGTCCAGGTTGTCTCTGCCCTGCTGAGCCTGCCAAAAGTCCCATTCTGCAAACGGTGCTGCACCAGTTGAGTAGTCCTCGACTTACAACCGGTTGGGGGTCACGGCATTAAAAAGGTTGAGAACCACTGAACTAGAGTCTTGGACTTTAAGAGAGCTAATTTCAATAAACTTAGAGCTTGGGAAGGATTCCATGGATGAGAATCCTCAAGGGGAAAACAACTCAAGAAGCTTGTGAAACTTTGAAAAGTGAGATTATAAAAGCCCAATCTAGCACAATATCAATGAAGAAGAAATATAACAGCCCTCAAAAGAAACCAGCATGGCTGTATAAAGAACTCTCTGATAAATTGAAAGACAAAAGGGACAAGTATAAAAAAATGGAAAGAGGGGCACATAACTAAGGCAGAATATCAGCAAATAGCCTGAACCTGCAAAGATGATGTGAGGAAAGCTAAGGCTCAAAATGAACTAAGGCTTGCGACAAAAGTCAAAAATAACAAAAAAGCTTCTTTCAATATGTAAAAAACAAGAAAAAAGTCAAGGAAACAATTGGTTCATTAGTGGGAGAAAGTGGCAAGAAGGTGACAAACTTGTTTTTTGCATCTGTCTTTACACAAAGAGAAAAAACAGTCCAACCTATCAAAAACAGTACCGTAAAACACAGATTAGAAACACAAGTTAAGATAGGCAAGAAAATGTTAAGTGACAACCTGTCCAGCCTAGACGAGTTTAAATCACCAGGACCAGATGGATTACACACCAAGGTTATCAAGGAACTGGCAGATGTGATCTCAGAACCACTGAACTATATCTTTCAAAGATCCTGGAGCACCGGGAAACTACCAGAGGACTGGAAAAGAGCTGATGTAGTTCCCATCTTCAAAAAAGGAAGAAAAAAAAAAAGATCCAGGAAACTACAGACCTATCAGCCCGACCTCAATACCTGGGAAGATTCTGGAAAATATAATCAAGCAATGAATCAGTGAACACCTAGAGGCAAACAAAGTCATTACCAAAAGCCAACATGGGTTTGTCAAAAACAGATCATGCCAGACAAATCTTATGGCATTCTTTGACCAGGTGACAAAATTACAGTAATGGGCCAGAGGAATGCTGTGGATATAATTTACTTGGACTTCAGTAAGGCATTTGATAAAGTAGACTACAACCTACTACTTGATAAGAGAAAAATGTGGGTTAGACAGCATCACCACCAGATGGATTCATAACTGGCTGACCAACTGCACTCAACGTGTAGTCCTCAATGGAACTGCATCTACATGGAGGGAAGTATGCAGTGGGGTACCCCAAGGCTCTTTTTTAGGCCCAATATTCTATTCTATTCTATTCTGTTCTATTCTATTCTATTCTATGTATACACACACACAAACATATATTGGATATGGTGTCATCATCAAGACACAAGTAAAGCTTGCCCTGGGTTGACAGTCTCAGTTGGTATGCACATATATATAGTTATATATATTTACTGTAAAGGTGAGGTTGACTGTATGAAAAGCAGCAGCGAGCAAGAGACATGGATAAAATAGAGGTCTGAGGAACAGCAAAAAATGCAGTGTGAACTTTTCTAGTTGCATTTCATCACTAGCAAGGCTGAAGTAGGTTTTTATTTTTGTATGAAAGCTGTAATACAGCCAGCTTGCATATTGAATCTTTCGGCAGGCGAATCATGGGTGTTCTGTTGCATCTCTGTAAAAAAAGAAAAAAGGAAACTACTTTTATTTGTCCTAGCAATTGCCATATGTCAACACAGAATCCAGGGGATTAAAACAAAAAGTGTTTGTGTGTCTATGTGTGCAACCCTCCCCTTCCTACAGAAAAGGATGGCCTGCCTGATCCTGCAGCCGAGTGTGTGTGTCTGAGACAGAGAGAGAAGTAAAAGTTGGCCAGAATTGGAGGGAGGGAGGGAGGGAGGGAAAGAATGAAGCTAATGACAGAATAACAGAGGGGGAGAGAGAGAGGGAAGGTGGGGAGGAGGATTTCTGATGCTGCCTACCAGATTCCCACAAGGAAACTCAATGGGGAAGCCAGCAGGAATTTGGAAGTTTCTCCTGCTCCCAATGCTTTTTTGCCCACCCATGGTGATTCTGTTTCTCTGTTTAGGTAAGGAAACATCTCTGAAACAATGACACAATGGGGCACAGGTTGTCTAGTTGAAACTGAAATGAGGTTATGCAACAAATATCAAGTTTTTACAGTTAAATCCTATAAGACTAGTTCCAGTCACTTTGTTTGTAGTGCAGGTGATGCAATGGCTATGTTCAAGCAGTAGTAAGAGTCATATGCAACAATATGTCTTACATCACAAATTACAAGGAGAGTTGGTGAATTGGGGTAACTGTGGAAGAATATCAGGTATTTAAGCATCTTTGGGGGATCAATTTTTCTGGTAATTTTTTTACCATTTAGGAAGTTGAACAAAGACTTGCAACAAAAGTCAAAGATAAAAAAAGTTTCAACATATAAATAACAAGAAAAGGAAACAGTCATTTGCACTACTCAGGTGACCCTGATGACACAGATAAGCCTCCAGGTGGCATCAACGACTCTCTAAAAGAATGCAAATGACCAGCTGTCTGCAAGGAGTATAAATCCTTCCATTCCCCACCATCCAATCAGAGCTGAAGAAGCTTCTTGGATGAGAAGCGAAATGTCTTCAAAGAGGAAAAAAAAGTAAAGTCCAGTTGTCTCGTGAAAAAGCACCTTTGGGACAACCATGACCTGGATGACTTAGAATCTCCATAGACATTTAGATATAGTGATCTTTCTGGCACAGCAGCCATGAGGAACAGTTCTTTGCATTCACAGGTTGTTCCCAATAATAAAAAGCTTTTTTTAAAAAAAACAAAAGTTAAACAACCACCAAAGCTTAGGACCCTGAATATAGTAGAAAAGGATTCACAATATTTTTGGCTTGTGGGATGCCCTTGGGCTTCAAATGGTATGCTGGAGTCTAAAATCTGAATACTAGACAAGGTCAGGACAAAGAAATGAACAAGGCCAGAACAAAGACCAAATTTGATTTGATTTAGTTTGCATATAATTGAAATTATTTTGTGATTATTTCATTATCCTACATACTTCATAAAGCCTAAAAATAAAAGATTCAAATATCGACTACTGTGTTACAACCATGTTACGATACCATATGAACATGGGGTACTTGTCTTTTCAAGTAGACGTGTAATAGCATCAATGTCATTGTATGTTTTAGTCATCTGGCCCACCCGTTCAGTACATAAAACTGAAATAAAACAAGCAATCTTTTATGCACTGTATGGAAAAATATTTTAAAATATGATATGCAGAAAAATACATTTTTTTCAAATGAACAATTCTGTATGAACTCATTCAGATGTAAATCATATTATATGCAATGGGGTATACTCCATTTAACACAATACTGTATTCATTGGGGCATTTAAAAGAGTATGGCTACCTTATACTTCCAGAAATATTGAGAATTCAAACTTAATACTGTATCTCAAAACCTTGAAATTATATTGTAACAGCTCACTTCTGAATAGCTTTTCTGGTTATCCCAGTGAAACCAAATATTTGCATATCACTGACCACAAAATGATGTACCAAAGGTAAATGTAACTCTGTACATATTTTTTTTTTTAATTCTCAGATCAGTAGCTCCCAAACATTATTGGTGCACAGTGCACACAGTAGTCCTCAAACTGTGTGCTCCTGTGCCTTGGGGCACTGCAATGAACTCATTAATAGTTTCATTTATTAAGTAGCAAAATATCCCATGGTGCCCCACTGAGTTCACTGCAGTGCACAATTTAAGACCTGTAGTTTTAGATTCTAAAACATTAGCTTCAAGAAATTAACATAATATATAAGGGTTGCTTGAATATCCAAATAAAAATCCAGGATCAATTCAATTCTGAAAAGCTTACTGTTTATTGAATACATAGTGTGGTAATGGCAAGGGTAAAACTAACTTGGAATATCTAAAGCATCAGTTCACAGTATTAAACAATGACTTTCTCAGCTCAACCCCCAGGCTTTCACGTAGACCATGTAAACAAGTTCTCTTGTTATGGGAACTATCAGCGTTCTTCACACCTGTTGATATGACCTTGAAGAATTTCCAGACTCTCACAAGTCTCTGTGGAACTGCAGAAGTTTCATTTCTCCAAATTAACCCATCCGTAGTCAATACCTCTCCCCTTACTCTAATGACAAGTTGAAACGGAGAGGCACGTAGCTGCCCATGTTTCACTCTTGACATGCTGCCACCTCGAAAGAAGAATGGATCTGAAAATGTAAAAAAAATAAGCACATATACATATAGACATTGATCAATATCCCATGTACAATCTCTTTTTTTTACTGGGGACAGTTAGGGTATTTAGAATAGAATATCTTTATTAGCTTAGCTGCCCTAACATTTGTAGTTGCCACCCATTGTGCATCACTAGGGGGTATCCTTTCCACTTTACTCGATATTGTAACTTTCCCCTATGATATCTAGAATCTAAAATTTCTTCAATTTCATAATGTCTTTCTCCCTTAACTAAAATTGGAAGTGGAGGTGATTTTTCGATTGGCCTCATTTTTGATCCTTGCATTGGCTTCAGTAAGCTACAATGAAACACTGGGTGTATCCTTTTAAAATCCCTTGGCAATTGTAATTTTACTGTAACTGGGTTGATGACTCCTATGATAGTAAAAGGACCTACTGTATATTTTTAGAACCTAGTTTCTTACAAGGTATTTTGAGGTTTAAATATTTCATGGAGAAATATTACCTTATCACCTACTTTAAATACCTTTCTGAGTAGCTCATTTCTTGTCTGCCTGTTTTTTCTTTTGACTTTTTTGTGCCTGTTCTAGAGCTTTGCGTACCCCTGGCCATGAGCTTTTTATATTATCCATCCACTCAGTTAAGGTTGTGGACAATGGAATGTCTTGAGGGATCTCAGGCATAGCCACATATTCAATCTCATAGGTCACTTGGAAAGGTGTAAATCCAGTTCTGCTGTGTACCGCATTATTGTTTGCCACTTCAGCAAATGGCAACAAATCAGCCCAATCATTTTGTTGATAATTTACATAACATCTTATATATTGTTCTATCATTGCATTAGCTTTTTCAGCGGTGCCGTTAGTACTCAGATGAAAACCAGAACTGAATCCTTGTGACGTAGGGTCAGCCACTGGTTATAACAAACCTGGAGTTTTCCCAGGCAACTTCTTCATTGAAGCACAAACTGAGCAACTAGCCACGTATTCTTTTATATCTTTTTTCATTTTTGGCCACCAAAACTGTCTTTTCACAAGATGCAAGGTTTTTACAAACCCAAAATGGCTGACTGATTTTGCATCATGTGCTCAGCTTAACACTAAGGTCCTTTGGCTATCTGGGATGTACACCTTGGTACATCCATGCCATACCGTGTTTCACCATAAGATCATTTTTATGGTCCTGAAACCAATTATCTTGTTCCAAAGCTTCCTTAAATTTCTGCCTCAGGGGATCTAACACTAACCTGGGTGGCTTCCCCCTGCACAGAACCCCTTGAGCTAGCGCGGAAAGCTGGCTGGAAGGGATTATAGAGTTCACCACTTCTTCCTTGGTACTTTTGTATTGAGGCATCTGTGAAAGGGCATCAGCCCAAAAAAATTTCCCTCGTATATAACAGAGATTAAAATTAAATCAATTAAATATTGAGCCCACCCGACTTGTTTAGGAGACAATTTCTTTGGGGACTTTAAAGCCTCTAGGTTCTTATGATCCATCCACACATCAAAGGGGATTTTACTACCCTCTAAGAATTGCCTCCATGTTAGGAGAGACCAATGGACAGCAAAAGCTTCTTTTTCCCACACAGTCCACCTTCTTTCAGTGTCTGAAAGTGTTTGAGATGGTTGTAATTCACCTTTCTCATTTCTTTTTGTAGCAATACTGCCCCCAATGAGACATCACTAGCATCTGCTTGAATTACAAATGGCCTCTCTGGATTTGGGTGTTTTAACAATGGTTCTGCTGCAAAAAGCCTTTTTAGAGTTTCAAAGGCTGCTTGACAGTCAAGAGTCCAACCTACAGTAAGGGCTGACTGAGTTTGTGTGTAGTCCCTTATCCGGTTTTTAACAAACTTGTTATGGGCAGCACAATCTGTGCAAAATTGGGAATAAATTTTCTGTAAAAATTTGCAAATCCCAGAAAACTGTGCAACTGCCTTCGGGTCTGGGGAGCTTCCCACTCCAATATGGCCTTTACTTTCCCTGGATCCATTTCTATGCCCCTCACTGAAACACGTTACCCCAAGTAGTCTAAACTGGTTTTGTGAAAATCACGTTTTGTCAACTTTGCATACAATTGGTTGTCTAACAACTTTTCTAACACTGCTCTAATTAATTTTATATGTTCTTCCATTGTTTCAGTATATATCAAAATATCATCTAAGCAGACCAGCACCCCCTTATATAGATAATCATGTAGCACCGCATTTATTAACTGCATGAATACTGCAGGTGCTCCTTGTAATCCGAATGGCATCACTCTGAATTGATAACACCCTAAAGGGCAATTAAAGGCGGTTTTCCACTCATCCCCTTCTTTAATCCTTACTCGATTATAAGCTTCTCTCAAGTCTAATTTTGTAAAAAATTTCCCTTTGCACATGTAATCTAACACAGGGCTTTTCAACCTTTTTACTGACTGTACCACTTTTAGGATATGGCAATATTCAAGTACCACCTAGCAAGGTGTCAAAAACTTGATGACCCAAAAAAAAAAACCTGTTCAAAGTTGCAATTGCACTGAAATGACATATGACCATTTTTCACACTTATGACCATTGCAGCATGCCCAGGGTCATGTGATCCCCTTCTGCAACCTTTTGACAAGCAAAGTCAATGGCAGAGCTGCTGGTGGCCAAGTGCTAAGGCAGGACTTCCTTTCCTCCCTCCCTTCCCTGCCTCCCTTTTTCTCATTCCCCGCTGCATTTCTTGCCTGTTTGCTGCTGCCAGCATAGGTGGCTACCACAGCAGTTGTAGATCGGCTCATGGCCAGCCTGCTTGATCTCATCTCCCCCCACCCTCCCCCTCCTTCCCCTTCAGTGCAGCTGATTGCCTCTTCCCAAGGCTGCTGCTTTGTTTCTCTCTCCCTCTCCTGCCCAAACTGCCTCCTTTTATAGGCTCTCCTGTCTCCGCCCTCCTCCTCCTTTCTCATGAGGGAGGGTGAGCCAGAAGTGAGCCTGGGGCCTTTGCAGCTCCAGAGGACTCTATCACTGCAAGTCCTTGCCTGTGCTGGCTCTTTCCCTCCCCCACTACACTTGGGTAGGCAGGGCTGCATACCACCTGCCACTCATTAATGTACCACAAGTGGTACGCGTACCACCAGTTGAAAAGCCCTGCGATAGTAGATAGAACAATGGATTATAAAAGTAACAAAACAGGAAAACCCACAAGAAGAAGACTACCCAAGACATTCTTTGATATGGCAGAGGAAATTGGAATACAAGATGTCTGGAGAGAAATTAATCCACAAAACCGACAATACACTTTTTACTCAAATAGCCATAAATCCTGGTCAAGAATTGGTATGATTTGGATGACTTCTGAATTGAGGATGGATATACAGGAAATTGAAATAGAAATAGGTACATGGGCAGACCATAACCCTCTAAAAGTGACATGGAAAGGAATACAAAAAAAACCAAAAACACCAAGATGGACTTTAAACCAATCCATACTAAAAGACAAAGAATTCATAGAGTTAGCAAAAAGAGAAATGGAATTCTTCTTTAAAGAAAATAAAGAAGAAGATACATCACTACAAAATCTATGGGACACAGCCAAAGCGTATTTTAGAGTCTAGGTCATCAAGTTTTTTTTGGTCATCAAGTTTTTGACACCTTGCTAGGTGGTACTTGAATATTGCCATATCCTAAAAGTGGTACAATTGGTAAAAAGGTTGAAAAGCCCTGTTCTAAGACCCCCATCCTTTTCTCTCTGAACAAAATAGGGGTGTCAACTCTACAAAGAACCTGGCTACAGCCATTTTGCTCATTCTCGGTTGCCACAAGAAAGGGAGGGGATGCGGAGGATTTCTACTAGTCTAAACATTTTACTGTCCCATGGGAACAAAGGTCATTTTTGCCAGCTAGATGGGGTGTGTGAGCATTTGGTTAGAAAGCCTGCCAAACTGTTCTGTTGGGGAATGTAGCTGATTGCACAGCACTGGGGTGGGAAGTTCAACTTTGTAAAATTGTCTCTCTTTGAAGGGGATTTCAGACTTGGTTTCACTTTTGACCATGCCAATATTATGTAACCAATAAACATGTTCTTTGAGGAAAGTTCAAGCCTCAGAGCTCTGATTTGTTTGGTTTTGTCTATTAAACCAAGTCTCATTCAAAATGCGCTCTTTCTTGGGGTGCTGAGGCCCAGCTGCCTACTCACCACTTTGGGAGGACAGCAAAGACTCAATGAAGATCTCACTATGGAGAAAAAAAGAGGAATCCACTGCTGGTCGCAGTGGGGATTTGGCCATCAGAGTGCAAGCAGCTGCTCCAGCCACCAAAGAGGGTCTGATGATGGGGGCCTACTCCAAAAGCAGGATAATCCAGCCAGGGAAGTTGCTGCCTCAAGAGGGGACCACCATCCTGGTGGACCTCTATCAATCGGAACCGATCCCTCAGTGTAGAAGTACCCCTAAGCCTGCCAAAGAGGAGCTGATGTTAATTCTGCTCCAGAGTCCATCTTCCGCAGTGCTGAAGAAAAGGAAGGGATTGACTGGATGGGACAACTCCGCTGAGTGGAAGTACCAGACTGCAGTTCACAGTCCTTCAGTCGAGCAGCTAAAGGAGAAATTTGACCGACTGGAAGTCAAAGAAGGGGTTCCTGCAGCCCAATGTGAGTGGTCAAAGGGGAGTAAGTCAAAGACTTATCCATCACTTCCACCCCCTTGCTGAAGTCCCAGTCCTGTTGCTGGTGCCCATTCCACTTCACCCACTCCATCAGTCGCAGGCTTGAGTTCTTGATCCCAGCAAAGCCCTTTGCAGCAGCCTCGCTCTGCAAGCCCGGGTGCCCAACAGAGGGGATTCCAGAGGGTAATGCAGCCTCAGCCCCGAGATCAGCAAGCTGCTCAGCAACCAGTATACCTGGCACCACAACACCTGGAACCACCACCGATCAAGCCCACTTTCGATGGAGACCCCGAAAAGTTGCCATTCTTTCTAAACCAAGTGTGGGCTCATATGGATCATTATGCTCATGCCTGTCCTGATGATGCCACAATGGTGAATGCAGTGACGGCCAACATGGAAACAGCGGAGTGGGTGACCAACCTTCATGATGAAGGGGCTCCAGAGTTGTTGGATGCAAATTTATTCATGGAACAGCTGAGAGTCAGGTTTGAGGATGAGTCCCAAGCCCTGCAAGCAGAGGAGATCCATCGCTTGAGGCAGAGAAGTCGCCCGGCGAAAGAATATGTCTGAGAGTTCCAGAGAGTCTCTGGTTGCCTGGGACAGTGGCCAGAGAGGTCCCTGATCCACTATTTCAAACAAGGGCTGGACTGAGACCTGCTCCAAGCATTCATCTACCAAGGGATTCCGAACCAGCTGCAAGAGTGGTATAACATAACAGTAACCTCGGACATCAAATTGGATCGTGTCAAGAGACCAACTGCCGAGAGGAAGCCGAGATGGGGTCCGAAGAAGCACCTGTTTGGACGGCAACCCCAAGCCACTTCAACTGCTGACACTCCTCGAGCAGCCACCAGGGCTCCCATCAAATGCTTCCAATGTGGGCAGCAGGGCCATCATGCTGCTGAATGCTTAGCCCCTGCCCCTCAAGCAAAAGCTGCACCAGTTTTAACTGCTAAGCCAAGAAAACCTCCACCACGAGCAGGATAGGAGACGTCTAATTGGGCCAAACAGGAGCAAGCTGTCCAAAACTCCTCCCCACCCCTGGGAGAAGCAGGAGCCCCACCTGAACACCTGCCTCTACCGGCGCTTTACGATAACGATGAGGATGGTGAAGACGACCCGATGGTAAGTCGACCAATCCCACCTTTCGCTATTCCCACCAAGATTATAGTGCCAAAGACAGGGGCCCAAACTGATTTAGATGTTTTAATAGACTCAGGCTGCACCAGATGCTTAATTAACTTTCCCACAGTTCTTAAATTGGGGATTTGCACCAAATTATTGCCACTAGCCATGAAGTTTGAACAGGCAGATGGGTCGCTTATCAGAGGTTCCTCAGCAATGCACCTAACAGAGCTGTTGTATCTGGAAATGGGACAGCACTGGGAGATAATTTGCTTCGTGGTGGTCCCTAAGATGAAAGAGACTATGATTCTAGGCTTGGATTGGCTTGACAACTGGTGTCCCAATATTTGGTGGGAGAATGACGTGCAAACTCTGAGATTAGCCACAGGACCTCTGTCACCAACCAACCTCAGTGAGATAAAGGGGGCTGCGGCTATTGGAGCTCAGGGGGAGTCTATTGAGATGTTAAAGGCTGCCGTGGAACAATTACCAAGGATCCAACATATCCCCAGTGAGTATCACAATTTGGCAGAGGTTTTCAGTGAAAAGGAATGCGACAACCTCCCCCCTCATCGGGCTACTGACTGTGCAATGGAAATACTACCAGGAGCCAAGCTCCCAAAGCCAAAAATGTACTCTGTGATGCCTAGGGATATGGAGGAACTGTGGGACTATATTGACAAAAATCTGGCCAGAAGTTTCATCCAGCCTGCAAAATCACACGTGGCTGCCTCAGTGTTGTTTAAAGAGAAGAAAGATGGGTCTTTGAGGCTCTGCATGGATTTTAAGGGGTTAAATGCTGCCAGCGTAAAAAATATGTACCCCCTCCCCCTGATGAAAGACATGTTAGCCCACCTAGCCAAAGGCAAAATCTTCACAAAATTGGATTTGAGGGAAGCCTATTACCGAGTGCAAATGAAAGATAGCTTTCAATTGCCCCCTAGGGAGTTTCCAATTCAAAGTGATGACTTTTGGACTCCAAGGAGCTCCTGCTGTGTTTATGCAACTGATAAATCAAGTGCTACATGATCACGTATACAAAGGGGTTTTGGTTTACCTTAATGATATCCTCATCTATACTGAAACCATGGAGGAACATGTCAAGTTAGTTCGGGAGGTTCTCAAGAAACTGTTAAAAGCTAGTCTCTATGCCAAACTTTCTAAGTGCAAGTATCATCAGATGCACCTTGACTACTTAGGCTACTGAATCTCTAGTGAGGGAGTGGAAATGGACCCTGCCAAGGTCAAAGCCGTACTGGAATGGCAGCCTCCACGGACCCGCAAGCAACTTCAAAGCTTTTTGGAGTTTCCAAATTTCTAGCGGCAATTCATCCCCTCCTTTGTGAAAACCGGCATGCCTATTACTGAACTATTAAAAACTGGAAAAGGGGAGGGAAGCCCCGACCTTGTCAGCCTTTACAATGGACTATAGAATGCCAGGCAGCATTTGAGCAGTTAAAGAGACTATTTGCAGCAGAACCGGTTCTTAAACACCCTGACCCCGAGGAACCTTTCATCATCCAAGCTGATGCCAGTGATGTTGCTGTGGGTTCAATCCTTCTAGAGAAAAACCTTAAGGGGGATCTGCAACCCTGCCCCTACACTTCATGAAAACTTTCAGAAACCGAGAGACGATGGGCTGTTTGGGAGAAGGAGGCTTTTGTGGTAGGATGGGCTTTACTAACTTGGCTCCATGTCTTGGAAGGGAGCAAAATGCCTTTTAAGGTATGGACTGATCATAAAAATTTAGAGGCACTGAAAACCCCTCAAAAGTTATATTCTAAGCAAGTTAGGTGGGCACAGTACTTCAACCGTTTTAATTTCACTCTCAAATACCTCCCTGGGGGTAAGAACGTTCTGGCAGATGCTCTGTCTAGAATGCCCCAATATAAGAACCGCCGAGAGGAGGTCATTAATTTCATCATTCCTCTGCCCCAGTCAGCCTCTCAGGTAACCACAAGAGGTCAAACACCTCGATTAAGGAGGACAATTATGATAAAATATTACACCAGATAAAAAAAGATTTAGAAAATTGGGAAAATTTGCAAATTTCATTTTTAAGGAGGACCGCTACGGTCAAAATGAATGTATTGCCAAAAATATTGTTTCTGTTCCAGGTTATTCCAATAAAAGTAGGGAAAACATTCTTTCAAGAATTAAATAAACTGGTCACTAAATTTATATGGCAAAGGAAAAAACCCAGGATTAAATTAAAACTCTTGCAAGACATGAAAGATAAAGGGGGATTGGCGTTACCAGAGTGGGAAATATACTACCAAGCATCAAGCTTAACTTGGCTAAAAGATTGGATGGATTTAAAAAATACTAGAGTTTTAACAACAGAAGGACATGACTTGCAAGCAGGGTGGCATGCATTCCTATGGGACGAAAAACATAAAATACACAGATACTTTCAAAGACACATAGTTAGGAATGCATTGCTACAGACTTGGGAAAAAATAAAACAAGAACATTATATAAGAATTCCAATGTGGTTATCCCCAACAGAAGCTCTGAAATACCCAAACCTATTGGATATAAATAAGATAATTAGATATAAGGAATTAGTAAATGAACAGGGAAATCTGAAAACAAAACTAGAATTGGAACAAGATATTGGCAGAAAGATTGACTGGTGGACATTTACACAAATTCAATCTAAATATATAGAGGACAAAAAATTATATGAAATCCAAAAAGAGCCGCAAGAATTGGATAAAATTATACATGGAACAGAAATAAAATTAATTAGCAATTTATACAAATACATATTGAGATATAAAATGGAAAACAAGGTTGTCAAAGACACAATGATTAGATGGACAAAAAATTTCGGATATAATATAGAATTGGAGAAATGGGAAAAAATATGGGAAATAAATATAAAATTGACTATGTCGGCAGCATTCAAGGAAAATCAGTTGAAGATGTTTTACAGATGGCATCTTCCACCAGCAAAGCTTGCCAAGATGTTCCAGAACAATTCGCGAACATGCTGGAAATGTAAAAAAGTACATGGAACATATTATCATTTATGGTGGACATGCCCAGTTGCAAAAAAATACTGGATTACAATAAGAAAATGGATCAAAGAAATAATAAACCAACCCATAGACTGGAAACCAGAGATCTTTTTGTTGGGTATTTTAAACAGGAAATATAGTAAAGAAATATGGTACTTAATTTTACATATAATAACGGCAGCAAGAATAGCATATGCACAGTGCTGGAAAAGTGAGAATATACCATCAGAGGAAGAAGTGATAAGAAAAATCCTGGACTGTGCTGAGATGGACAAATTAACAAAAGAGATAAAAGAAAAGGAAGACACAGAGTACTATATAACATGGAACAAGTGGTATGACTGGTTGGAGACTAGAGATAATAGAGGAGAATAAATATGGAAAGGTCAAAAGTGAAAATATGTGTATAATAATGTATAATAATAATAATATGAATTATTCTTAGTAAGAAGTAGAGGATGAAGGAAGAAAAATGTAAATAAGAAACAACGGGGCAATAAGGACAAATATTCTAAAGAAGAATAAGGGGGGAAATGTAAATAATAGAAGATTACTGTTACGTAATCGCTGTTTAAAAAAAGGGAGAGGAGTATATACTGTGTGTGTATGTGTGTGCCATCAGCACAGCATCCCCACTGGAAGAACATTGTCGGATCATAGTCCTTTATGGTTGGAGTTATTTGCTGAAGATGGGAATAGAAGATCTTGGAGACTGAATGAAAATTTATTCAGATATGAGGGGCTTTCGCAGAAATGTAGAGAATATTTGAAGGAATTTTTTGTTTTGAATATGCATAAAGGTACTTCGATGGCAATGGTTTGGGATGCCAGTAAAGCTTATATGAGAGGGGTTTTGATTCATATGAATAATGGACATCGGCGTAAGCAGATGCAAAAACGTAAAGAGTTGGAAGAAGAGATTAAATTGAAGGAGAAGGCTTTTATTTTGAACCCATTGGATAATAGATTAAAGGTTTCTATAAATATGTTGAAAGAGCAATCTAATATGTTAATGGCTGATCAGATCGCAACTAATTTGCGTTATATGAAACATAACACGTTTTGTAATGCAAACAAGCCTGGTAGGTGGTTGGCTTATCAATTACGGAAGAAACAGAACTCACATATTATAGAGAAAATAGAATATAAAGGTAAAGAGGTATATCAACAAAAGTTGATTAAAAAGAGTTTTTTAGATTTTTATACAAAATTATACGCTAGTGAAAATATACAAGCTTTAGATATAGATAAGTACCTACAGGCAGCACATTTTCCTAGACTTTCAAATATTGTATATTCTTGCTTTTGACAGAACAACGAAATGAGATGAATTGTTTAATTACTTCTGAGGAAATTATTTGGGCAATTAAACAGTTAAAAGTGGGTAGGGCTCCTGGTACAGATGGATTAAAAGCAATTTATTATAAAATATTATCTGAAGAGATGATAGAACCATTAAAGGAACTTTTTAATAGTATCCAGATTGGAGGAGAAGTGCCTCCGTCTTGGAGAAGGGCTTTTATATTGCTGATTCCAAAGGAGGATCAAGACTTTACCCAGCCTAAGAATTATAGACCTATATCGCTTTTGAATACAGACTATAAGATTTTCTCAAAAATATTGGCAAATAGATTAATGCAAGTTTTGAAGCAAATGATTCATAGTGATCAGTCTGGATTTATAACTGGAAGATATATGAAATATAATATAAGACAAATTGTTAATTTAATTGAGTATTTGGATAAGAACAATCAAGTCCCTGCGGCATTGATATTTTTGGATGCTGAAAAAGCTTTTGATCAGTTGAATTGGCAATTTTTATTGAAAGTTGTAGAGAAAATGAATTTTGGGGATAAATTTTTATATTCTCTTATGGCTATATACCAACAACAATTGGCACAAATCATAATTAATGGGGGATTAACAGAGGCATTTAAAATTGAAAAGGGTACAAGACAGGGATGTCCATTGTCACCATTGTTGTTTGTTTTAACAATGGAGATTTTACTGATTAAAATTCGTGAATCAACTATAATAAAGGGAATAAAAATAAAAAAGAATGATTATAGGTTGAGAGCTTTTGCGGATGACTTGGTTGTGACACTATCTCAACCGATTCAATTGGTTATAGACTTGATGGAAATTATAACTCAGTATGGCAAAGTTTCTGGTTTTAAGGTAAATAATAATAAGACTAAAATATTATCTAAAAATATGATTATGAAGGAAAAGGAAATGTTAGTTAAATTGACAGGTTTTGAAATAGTGAAAAAGGTTAAATATCTGGGAGTATATATTACAGCCTCTAATGTAAAATTGTATAAAAATAATTATGAGATATTATGGTTAAAAGTACAAAAGGACTTAAACAATTGGAAAAAATTACAATTATCCTTGTTGGGGAAAATTTCAGCTGTTAAAATGAATGTTCTACCAAAGTTTCTTTTTTTGTTTCAAATAATACCTATTTTGAAAAAAGATGCCAATTTGGATGAATGGCAGAAGGGTATTAATAAATTTATTTGGGCGGGGAAAAAACCAAGAATTAAATTGAAGATCTTACAAGACGCACGGGAAAGAGGAGGACTTACGGTGCCTAATTTGAAATTATACTATGATGCGGTGGTTTTAACACTGGTTAGTGATTGGCTTAATTTGACAAATAAAAGTATACTTCACCTTGAGGGATGGGATTTATTATATGGGTGGCATGCATACTTAATTTATAACAAAAAAGTTGACCAGGCTTTTAAATCTCATATTTTAAGAAGTGCTTTATTGCATGTCTGGAAGAAGTATTATTATAGGTTAAATTATAAAATACCAATCTGGGGGATTCCTGGACACGTGATAGAGGGGGTATCTATGGGTGTGAATTTGGATAGGATTTCTTATAAGGAATTACTTAGATTGGTAGGGATGATTGGCAATTAAAACCGTTAGTTGAATATGAGGGGATTTTGCAGAAATGTAGAGAATATTTGAAGGAATTTTTTGTTTTGAATATGCATAAGGGTACCTCAATGGCTATGGTATGGGATGCTAACAAAGCTTATATGAGAGGGGTTTTGATTCATGTGAATAATGCACATAGGCGCAAACAGGTGAAAAAACGTGAAGAGTTGGAAGAAGAGATTAAAGTGAAAGAGAAGGCTTTTATTTTGAATCCATTGGATAATAGGTTAAAGGTTTCTATAAATATGCTTAAGGAGCAATTTAACATGTTAATGGCTGATCAGGTTGCAGTTAATTTAAGTTACATGAAACATAATACATTCTGTAATGCAAATAAGCCTGGTAGGTGGTTGGCTTATCAATTACGGAAGAAACAGAAGTTAAGGATTATAGAGAAAATAGATTATAAAGGTAAAGAGGTTTATCAACAAAATTTGATTAAAAGGAGTTTTTTAGATTTTTATTTAAAGTTATATGCTAGTGAAAGCATACAAGTTTCAGATATAGAAAAGTATCTACAGGCAGCACATTTTCCTAGACTTTCAAATGATCAACGAAATGAGATGAATTGTTTAATTACTTCTGAGGAAATTACTTGGGCGATTAAACAGTTAAAGGTTGGTAAGGCTCCTGGTACAGATGGATTAACAGCAATCTACTATAAAATGTTATCGGAAGAAATGATAGAACCATTAAAGGAACTTTTTAATAGTATTTTGTTGGGAGCAGAGGTACCTCCATCTTGGAGAAGGGCTTTTATATCGTTGATTCCGAAGGAGGATCAAGATCTTACCCAGCCTAAGAATTATAGACCTATATCTCTTTTGAATACAGATTATAAGATTTTTTCGAAAATATTGGCAAATAGATTAATGCATATTCTGAAGCAATTGATTCATAATGATCAATCTGGATTTATAATTGGGAGATAAATGAAATATAATGTAAGACAAATTGTTAACCTAATTGAGTATTTGGACAAGAACAATCAAATCCCTGTGGCTTTGATATTTTTGGATGCTGAAAAAGCTTTTGATCAGTTAGTTTGGCAATTTTTATTGAGAGTTGTAGAGAAAATGAATTTTGGGGATAAATTTTTGTATGCTCTTAAGGCTATATATCAACAACAATCGGCACAAATTATAATTAATGGGGGATTAACAGAAGCATTTAAAATTGAAAAGGGTACAAGACAGGGATGTCCATTATCCCCATTGTTATTTGTTTTAACAATGGAGATTTTACTCATTAAAATTTGTGAATCACCTACAATAAAGGGAATAAAAATAAATAAGAATGATTATAGGTTGAGAGCTTTTGCAGACGATTTGGTTGTGACGTTACCTCAACCGACAGATTCAGTAAGGGATTTGGTTGAAATCATAACCCAATATGGGAAAGTTTCTGGTTTTAAGGTAAATAACAATAAGACTAAAATATTACCGAAAAATATGTCTATGAAGGAAAAGGATATGTTAGCCAAATTAACAGGTTTTGAAATAGTGAAAAAGGTTAAATATTTGGGAGTATATATTACAGTTTCTAATGTTAAATTGTATAAAAATAATTATGAGACATTATGGGTAAAAGTGCAAAAGGATTTAAATGATTGGAAAAAATTACAGTTATCTTTGCTGGGGAGAATCTCAGCTGTTAAAATGAATATTTTTCCAAAGTTTCTTTTTTTGTTTCAAATGATACCTATCTTGAAAAAAGATGCCAACTTGGAGGAATGGCAGAAGGGTATTAACAAGTTTATTTGGGCAGGGAAAAAAACAAGAGTTAAGTTTAAGATTATACAAGATGCACGGGAAAGAAGAGGACTTAAGGCGCCTAATTTAAAATTGTATTATGATGCGGTGGCTTTAACATTGATTAGTGATTGGCTTAACTTAACAAATAAAAATATACTCCTTCTTGAAGGATGGGATTTATTATATGGGTGGCATGCATATTTAATTTATAATAAAAAAGTAGATCAGGTTTTTAAATCTCATATTTTAAGAAACTCTTTATTACGTGTCTGGAAGAAGTATTATTATAAGTTAAACTATAAAATTCCAATCTGGGGGATTCCTGGACACCTGATAGAGGGGGTATCTAGGGGTGTGAATATGGATAGGATTTCTTATAAGGAATTACTTAGTTTGGTAGGGAAGGATTGGCAATTAAAATCTTTAGCTGAGTTGAAGCAAGAAAATACTGTACACTCTTGGTTTCAGTATAATCAATTGTTAGTCAGATGGAGTTTAGATCAAAAGGTTGGTATTACTTTAGATGACGTGAATTTGGTAAAACAGATTAAAGATCAAACTCGAGCCCATATAAAGAGAATTTATAATGTTTTAATAGAATTGGATTCTGAAATGGAGTTAGTTAAAGATTGTATGGTAAAATGGGCTCAAAATATTCAAGAGCCAATTCTATTGGACACATGGGAGACAATTTGGGTTAGAAATGTAAAATTTACTCAAGCTCAAAATTTAAGAGAAAATTTTTATAAAATGTTTTATAGGTGGCATTTGGATCCTCAAAAGTTATCCTCTATGTATTCTAATTTACAGCCCAAATGTTGGAGATGTGGAAGCTTAGATGCAACTTATTTTCATATTTGGTGGACGTGTAGAAATATAAACGCTTTTTGGATTAAGATTTGGTGGAACATTCAAAAGATTTTTAAGAGAAAGATAAAGTTTACGCCACAATTATTTTTGTTAGGTGTTATTGTAGATTTTGATGTTAAAGAGATTAATTTGATGTTGAATCTTATAACAGCTGCAAGATTATTGGTGGGGCAATATTGGAAGAAAGATTCTTTGCCTACTATGGAAGAATGGATACTCAAGGTGTCTAATTTAGCAGAAATGGCAAAGATTTCTGCTTATTTGAAGGACTACTCACAAGAAAGATATATTTCGGTTTGGAGAAGATGGATAGATTATATTCAGAATAAATATGAGACTAAAAAGTATTATCTAGCTTATGAGTAAATTTCAGATTATTACTAATAGTTTAATATGGTAGAATTTATATTACTCTTAGTTTTATGGTTTAATTATATTATTATTTTCGTATTTAATTTGTTAATATTTACTTTGAAAAGGAGTTAAAGCATGTTATGGATTTGACTGTTTGTATAGTTAGGTAATGTTAGTTAGATTATGATTGTTTATTTATAACCCTGTAATCAGCTCTGGGAAGTGGGGGAGGGGGGAGGGGTGGGAGGGATTTGGGATATATATTGTATAAAATCTTTAAAACTTTTAATAAAAACCGTTAGTTGAGTTAAAGCAAGAAAATATTGTACAGTCTTGGTTTCAGTATAATCAATTGTTGGTTAGGTGGAAGTTAGATCAAAAGGTTGGTATTACCTTAATGGATGAGAATTTGGTAAAACAGATTAAAGATCAAAATCGAGCACATATAAAGAGAATTTATAATGCTTTCATAGAATTGGATTCGGAAATGGATTTAGTTAAAGATTGTATGGTAAAATGGGCCCAAAATATTCAAGAACCGATTCCATTGGATATATGGGAGGTAATTTGGGTTAGAAATGTAAAATTTACCCAGGCCCCAAATTTAAGAGAAAATTTTTACAAAATGTTTTATAGATGGCATCTGGATCCTAAAAAGTTGTCTTGTATGTATCCCAATTTACAGCCCAAATGTTGGAGATGTGGTAGCTTGGATGCTACTTATTTTCATATCTGGTGGACTTGTAGAAATATAAAAGCTTTTTGGATTAAGATTTGGTGGAACATTCAAAAGATTTTTAGGAGAAAGATAAAGTTTACCCCACAATTATTTTTATTGGGTGTTATTGTAGATTGTGATGCTAAAGAAATTAACTTGATGTTGAATTTGATAACAGCTGTAAGGTTATTGGTAGGGCAATATTGGAAAAAGGATTGCTTGCCTATTATAGAAGAATGGACGCTTAAAGTGTCAAATTTAGCAGAAATGGCGAAAATTTCTGCTTACTTGAAGGATCATTCACAAGAAAAATACATTTCGGTCTGGAGAAGATGGATAGATTATATTCAGAATAAATATGGGACTAAAAAGTTCCATTTAGTTTATGAGTAAATTTTAGAGTATTATTATTATTAATAGTTTATTATAGTAGAATTTTTATTAGTTTTATTATTATTTTTAGTATTAGTATTGTTTAACAATTTGGATATTGTATTGTTTAATAATATTGACTTGTTTATATTATTATGTTTATTTTTAATTTGTTTATACTTATGTTAAAGGAGAGTTAAAGGGCATTATGGACTTGGTTATTTATATAGTTGGTTAATGTTAGTTAGAGTTTGATTATTATATTTGTAACCCTGTACTCAGCTCTGGGAAGTGGGGGAGGGAGAGGAGGGGGTTTAGGGTGGGTGGGTTTTGGGGTGTATACTGTAATTTTTATAAAACTTTTCAATAAAAAAAAGAAAGAAAATGGATCGAAGAAATAATAGACCAACCCATAGACTGGAAACCAGAGATCTTTTTGTTGGGTATTTTAAACAGGAAATATAGTAAAGAAATATGGTACTTAATTTTACATATAATAACGGCAGCAAGAATAGCATATGCACAGTGCTGGAAAAGTGAGAATATACCATCAGAGGAAGAAGTGATAAGAAAAATCCTGGACTGTGCTGAGATGGACAAATTAACAAAAGAGATAAAAGAAAAGGAAGACACAGAGTACTATATAACATGGAACAAGTGGTATGACTGGTTGGAGACTAGAAATAATAGAGGAGAATAAATATGGAAAGGTCAAAAGTGAAAATATGTGTATAATAATGTATAATAATAATAATATGAATTATTCTTAGTAAGAAGTAGAATATGAAGGAAGAAAAATGTAAATAAGAAACAACGGGGCAATAAGGACAAATATTCTAAAGAAGAATAAGGGGGGAAATGTAAATAATAGAAGATTACCGTTACGTAATCGCTGTTTAAAAACAGGGAGAGGAGTATATACTGTGTGTGTATGTGTGTTATGTTTTGCTTTGTTTTGTTTTGTTGGTTAAAAATAAAAAAAATTAAAAAAATTAAAATTAAATTAAATTAAAAAAAAGAGGTCAAACACAGAGGAGATCTGATGAACCTGGTAGTCAATTAACGCAGAAGTTCAAAGAGGAACTAAAAACAGACTCTTGGTTCAATGACAATAGATCGCTATTGACCTATCGAGATGGTCTAGCCTGGAAGGGCTGCAAGTTGTACCTTCCAGCCTCCCTCAGAATTCAAGCCCTCCAACATAGTCATGATGCAAAGCAAGCCGGTCATTTTGGATTTTTAAAAACTTTGCATTTGGTGTGGCGGTAGTTTTGGTGGCCAGGCATGAAAAAGGAAATATGTACAAAGCTGTGCTATCTATGCTGCTACCTGTGCCCAAAAGCTAGCCAAGTTGTTTTTAAAATACATCTATCAGCTCCATGGGGCACCGAAACGGATTATATCAGATAGAGGGGTTCAATTTACTGCAAAATTCTGGAGGGAGTTTGTGACACTCATTGGGTCTACCCAGGGGCTTTCATCTGCTTTTCATCCGAGTATGAATGGAGCAGCTGAACATTCGAATGCAATGGTGGAACAATACCTCAGATGTTATGTTAATTACGAACAGACTGATTGGGTGGACCTCCTGCCTTTCGTCAAAGTGGCGTACAACAACACTGTACACAGCAGCACTGGACTTACGTCATTTAAAATAGCTACTGGTCGGGATTTTGTCCCTATGCCCAAATACCCATAAGAACCTCCTGCTTCGCAAACCTTAGATCAGTGGGTGACCTCTTTGCAAGTGGTTTGGGCCAATGTGAAAAAAGCTTTAACCCAGGCTGCAAAGACATACAAAGAACAGGCTGATCAAAAGCGATCTCCCCAGAAGCCACTTCATGTGGGGGAGAAGGTTTACCTTTACACTAAATGTCTAAGATTAAAATTACTGAGTAAAAAATTGGGACCTAAGTTCCTTGGTCCTTTTCCCATAGTCAAAATTATAAATACTGTCACAGTTCAGTTGCAACTCCCATGACTATTAGGAAAAGTTCACCCTGTTTTCCATTGCAGTTTGTTAAAACCGGTCACAGAATCGTCCTTGTGACTGATTCCCCAAAAAAGTGCCCAGCCCCATTCTGGTAGAGGGAGAAACTCATTATGAGGTAAAGCATATTCTTGACTCCAGATTGTATAAGGGTAAATTACATTATCTGGTCCAGTGGAAGGGCTACCCTTTATCGGAGGCTACTTGGGTAAAAGGTACTGACATGAAAGCAGACAGATTGATTCAGAGGTTTTATGATAAATATCCACATAAACCCAGGGAGGATTCTTAGCTTGCGTTTTGTTTCGTTTGCAGGACTTGCTTTCTTCCTAGGGGGTCTGACTGTCAACTCTATAACGAACCTGACTGCAGCCATTTTGCTCGTTCCAGGTTGCCACAAGAATGGGAGGGAGTGTGGAGGATTTCTACTAGTCTAAATATTTTACTGTCCTGTGGGAACCAAGGTCATTTTTGTCAGTTAGATGGGGGCGTGAGCATTTGGTTAGAAAGCCCACCAAACTGTTCTATTCTATTGATTGCATAGCATTGGGGTGGGAAGTTCAACTTTGTAATATTGTCTCTCTTTGAAGGGGATTTCAGACTTGGTTTCACTTTAGACTGTGCTGATATTATGTAACCAATAAACATGTTCTTTGAAGAAATTTCAAGCCTCAGAGTTCTGATTTGTTTGGTCTTGTCTAGCAGAACCTTGACAAGGGGCAGCCATTTTTGATTTTGCAGGTTGAATAAAACCCTGAGCCAAGTTTTTTTCTAGAAATCCTCGAAGCTCTTCCATTTCTTTAGGTGTCATAGCATACATGTTCAGCTTAGGTAACTGAGCCTGTGGGACTATTTCGATGGCACAATCTGATGGCTGATGAGGTGGGAGTACATCCGATTCCTTTTCACTAAAAACTTCTATTAAATCTCTGTATTCTGTGGGCACAATGTATTCTAACTGCCTGTCAGCCTTTTGTGTATCCACAGAAGCCACTTTCAATTTCTCAGCTGTAGGCATTCAGCAAGCAGCCAGCAACTCCTGCAGCTTTTGTTGATTGTCCGCTTTGTTCCTTAATTTCCATTTGTTATTATTCCAATCTATTGTATTGGGGGGGGGGGGTCTGTTTCTTCAGCCAAGCTAATCCTAAAATCATACTTTCAGTCATTCCAGGAGCTACTATAAAACAAATTATTTCAGTATGATTGCCAAACTTTATAGTCACTGGCTCAGTGAAATAAGTGGCAGGTTCACACCCCCCATAAGGGACCCATCTAACTGCTTGAACCCCATGGGTTGTCTCAACTTTCTGATTCGCAGTCCCTGTTTTTCAACCATGGGCAAGCTTATCACACATCTAGTGCACCCTGAGTTCAATAAGGTGGTGATGGTCTCCCTTACTCCCGAGGAAGGTACAAACAGTTCTACTTTAGTAGTCGTTGGGAAAATAGGACCACTTACCATTGGGTCATCTTCTCCTTCACTGTCACTCTCATAGAAAACCAGACCTGGTTTATCAGGGGTCAGAGTTCTCTTGCCTTCCCCGGAGGGGGAGGAGACTTCCACAACCTGTTGAGCCACTTTCTTTCTTTGGGCTTTGGCTCTAGATTCATTGGCTTGGACTTGCTTGGAGGGTGATGTACTGACATTGGGTGTGGTGCATGGCAATCTGCAGCTCAGTGTCCCTCCTTTCTACACCAGAAACATGCTCCCATTCCCAGAGGTGGTCTCTCCCTTCTGGTCCCTAGGACATTATTCTTGTTCCCTCGCCTAGCCGGGCATCTCTCTACACCACAATGAGGTCAGTTATCTTGACAAGTGTGCTGTTGGTAATCCATCAAATCCAACTCCACCTCAGTTGTTAACTGGTACCAATCTCTGAGGAAATGGGGCACCCCTCTGGGTAGAGAGTTTATTTATTTATTTATTTCTAAAATTTATATGCCGCCCAATCCCAAGGGACTCAGGGCGGCATACAAAATTAAAACAATAATATGACAATAAAACAATAAAATAAATACATTCATACAGCGTGTCCGATCATATCCCCCCCCCCCCCCCGGGGACATCAGCCCCAGGCCTGCCGGAACAGGAGACTTTTAATGGCTTTCTTAAAGGCCGGCAGGGTGGGAGTAGTTCGAACCTCGGGGGGAAGTTGATTCCACCAGGTCGGAGCCACCACAGAAAAGGCCCTTCCCCGAGGGCCCGCCAGCCGACATTGTCTGGCCGATGGGACCTGAAGGAGGCCCAATCTGTGGGACCTCACCGGTCTCTGGGAACTATGCGGCAGTATGCGGTCCTGTAAGTAACCTGGCCCTATGCCATGAAGGGCTTTAAAGGTGATAACCAACACCTTGAATTGCGTCCGGAGACCCACAGGAAGCCAGTGCAGCTCGCGGAGGATAGGTGACACGTGGGCGTACCTTGGCGCGCCCACAATCGCTCTTGCGGCTGCATTCTGAACCAACTGCAGCCTCCGAATGCTCTTCAAGGGTAGCCCCATGTAGAGCGCGTTACAGTAATCAAGTCTTGAGGTGACAAGGGCATGAGTGACCGTGAGTAAAGCCTCCCGGTCCAAATAAGGCCGCAACTGGTGCACCAGGCGAACCTGGGCAAAGGTCCCCCTGGCCACAGCCGATAGATGTTGTTCCAAATTTAGCTGTGAGTCCAGGAGGACACCCAAGTTGCATGCCTGCACTGAGGGAGGTAAATTTACCCCCCCCCAGGACTAATGATGGACCATCCAGTTGACCTTTGGGAGGCAAGACCCAGAGCCACTCAGTCTTGTCAGGGTTGAGTCTAAGCCTGTTCACCCCCATCCAGACCCTCACATCTTCCAGGCACCGGCACATCACGTCGACTGCTTCACTGAAAGGACACGGGGTGGAGATATACAATTGGGTATCATCCGTGTACTGATGATACCTCACCCCGTGTCGCCGAATGATCTCACCCAGCGGTTTCATGTAGATGTTAAAAATGAGGGGGGACAGGACCGAGCCCTGAGGCACCCCATGATCGAGGTGCCTAGGGGTTGATCTCTGTCCGCCCGCCAACACCGACTGCGACCTGTCAGAGAGGTAGGAGGAGAACCACCGCAATACGGTGCCGCCCACCCCCACCTCTCCGAGACGACGCAGAATGATACCATGGTCGATGGTATCGAAAGCCGCTGAGAGGTCAAGAAGCACCAAGATAGAGGAATGACCCCTATCCCGGGCTCGCCAGAGGTCATCAGTCAGTGCGACCAAAGCAGTCTCAATGCTGTAGCCGGGCCTGAAACCAGATTGAAAAGGGTCCAGATAATTAGTTTCATCCAAGGATCGCAAGAGTTGGGACGCCACCACCTTCTCTACAACCTTCCCCACAAAGGGGAGGTTGGAGACAGGACGAAAGTTCTTCAAAACAGCTGGGTCCAGGGAAGGCTTCTTGAGGAGGGGCCTCACCACCGCTTCCTTTAAAGGTTGCGGGAAAGACCCCTCCATCAAGGAGGCGTTGATTATTGCCTGGAGCCAGCCTCGTGTCACCTCCCTACTGGCAGAAACCAGCCAGGAGAGGCACGGGTCCAATAAACAGGTGGCGGCATTCATTGCCCTCACGGCCTTGTCCACTTCATCAGGGGTCACAGGCTCAAACTCGCTCCAGATAACATGACTAAGACCAGCCCCCGGCAACTCGGCTGGCACTGCCCAGTCGTAATATAATTCCTTATTTAGTCTGTCTCGAAATTAGTAGACCAACATATGCTCCGGCCATCCTCTTACATGAGCAACCAGACTGCGAAATTCCCTAATATATTCTGCCACTGGTCACTTCCCTTTCTTGATCATCTGGTTTCTTGCATCTGCCTTCCTTGCCTCTGCAGGTTCTTCAAAGTGATTCCATACCTCTTACATGAAAACATCCACATCCTGGAGATTCAGTGAAATAACATTTACACATGCTCCTTCACTGGTATATATGTCTCCATATCTTTCTAAATAGTTCCACACCTGCGTCAGAAAGTAAGCCAACTTCTCTGGTTGTCCATCAAATGTGACTTTGAAAGGAGGAGGCTGGGGATCATCCCTTACCAATATATAGCCAGGGGGTAGATCAGCTCCCAGCAGTGCTGCCTGGATACCTCTCATATCAGTTGGCTCCTCAAACCTCCAATCCCCTGAACTTCTCCTTCAATTGCTGCACAGAAGGGATGCAAGTGGTCACAGGGAGTCTCCAATCCACCGGCTCTCCCCACTCTGCTGCCCTCTTGGATGCCTTTGTGGGCCAAGCCTCAGATAAATTCAGAGGAAACTCAGCTTCTGCTGCTTTTCTGAGACCACTCACCCACATAGTTCTAGGTGTCGGGCATGGAGCCTCTGTCTTTTTTCCACCTCCAGCAGTTCATGGTGGCTCTAACAAACCAGCTTTCTGCTTTGGGTCAGCCCCAGTTGAAAAAGCTGCTTCTCCCATCTGGATTACAGTCACCAACCATGAGAGGGGAGCTTTCCCCTGCAGTGTCCCTCCATCTGTCTTCTTGTCCATGGCAGTTCTCACAATATTCAGCACTCCTGGGTAGGCTACAAAGTAGGAGAGTTAGTTTAATGTCAACATCCAGCTTGAATATCCAAATAAAAATTCAGGATCAATTCAATTCTAAAAAGCTTACTGTTTATTGAATACATAGTGTGGTAATGGCAAGGGTAAAACTAACTCAGAATATCTAAAGCATCAGTTCACAGTATTAAACAATGACTTTCTCAGCTCAACCCCTAGGCTTCCACGTAGACCATGTAAACAAGTTCTCTTGTTATGGGAACTATCAGTGTTCTTCACACCTGTTGATATGAACTTGAAAAGTTTCCAGACTCTCACAAGCCTCCATAGAACTGCAGAAGTTTCATTTCTCCAAATTAACCCATTCATAGTCAAGACCTCCCCCCTTACTCTAATGACAAGTTGAAACGGAGAGGCATGTAGCCTTGACATTTTAGGAGATAACTAAGCTAAGTCTGAGAGCAGGGTCAAATGCATCATCAGTTTAGAGTTTCTATGCCCCCATAAGAGACCTACTGTAAGTCCAGCCCCCCCCTCCCCGAAGTTCATTGACTCTTATCTGGTGCCAATTTGCCTTGACAGTTAGTAGTTCAGATTCTTGTGTATAGGTAGCATGAAATAAACTTGCAGTACTTTTGAACTCTATCCTTCTACCCGACAGCTATAGATCAACAAATAACTCCAAATGGGGTATTTTTCTCTTTTTTTAGTTTTATATATAAAGTATGGAAAGTATTATATGTATTGAAAATTTAAATAAAATTAAAAAAAAAATAACTCCAAATGAGGAAAAAGTGCACCCAATTTTAAGCAATTCCTATCTTTATATAAGATATAAGATAACCTTTATTGTCATTTTTTTTTACTGTGGGCACAATGGCACACATTGGGAGCTTCCGGTGGTTAGCGACGATGATGGCGGCTACTTCGTAGCCGTCCTCCTGGGACGGCGTTAGATCTGCGGAGCACAGCGGACATCAGCTGGCCCGCGGCTCGAAATCCCCTTCCCAGGCGAAGGGAAGGGGTAGAGACTACACGAATAGAGGTAGAACCTCTTAACCCCCCCTGGATCTTTTTTTTGGGGGGGTAGAAAGAGTGTTCCCTCGGAGTTCGTGCTTTCTCCGCCTCCCAGCTGTTTTTGTTTCTTCGGAAACAAAGTGAAACGCCGCTACCATCTCCGCGCTTAAAGTGTTCTGGTGAGTGACTTCTAAAGCGGACAGAGCTGTCTAAAGGATTTTACTTGTAGTGTAGTGTTTTATTTCTCTTTTAGTTCATGTTGATTTCTTTTTCTTTTGTTCTTTGCTGGTGTGGAGAGTGAAAGTAAGATGGCGATTTGAAAGTGCTTTTTTTTTTTTTTCCGGAAAGAAAGAACGGACTTAAGAGAAACGTATGGACTATACAGCTCTTTCTTCTTTCAAGCTTTTCTTTTCTTTTGAAAGTGTTTTGGAGGTTTTGAAGTTCTTTTCTTGCACTCTCCCTGGTCTTTTCTTTTAAACCTTAAGGACTTTAGTATTTTCTTTTTTTTTTCTTTAAGAAGAAAGAAAGAGAGAATAAGATTTTGAAAAATGGCTTCAAAGAGGCAACCAGCTTCTATAGTTTCTAAGGTGGTTTCCTCTCCTGCAATTCTAACAGTACAACAACAACTTAAAGCTACACCACCAGTACTGCAACCTAAAGTTACACCTCCACCTTCTCCTCCTTTGCCAGGCTTATCTGTACAAGATATTAAAGATATAATGGGAAATGCTGTATCCCAAATCAGAGAGGAAATGAAGCAACTTCTTGAACAGAACAAGTCTGAAAGTAAAGAGGAAATGAAGGACCTTCTTAAACAGAATAAATCTGAAAGTAAAGAGGAAATGAAGGAGCTTTTAGTGGAGAATAATACTATTTTGAGGCAAGACATAGTAACAGCTTTATCAGGACTGGCTTCTGTGGTCGAGAAGTTGGACTCCAGAGTGGAAGAGGTCGCAGATAAAGTAGACCTCCTCGAAGATAAATTCCAAGATATGGAAAAAAAGATGGAAACCTCACAAGAGGATATTCTTATGTCTCAGTATAGGGAAATGGAATATGCTTTGAGAATTAGGGGTCTGAAAGAAGATATGAATCAAGATTTGACAGAGATGGTGCTTAATGACCTAGCTGTTGTTCTGAATAGGGATAAAGATGGATTACGTAGAGAAGTGGAAAAAATTTACAGAGTTAACTCCTGGATTGCGAAACAAAAGAATCTGCCAAGAGATGTGGTGATCTACTTTGGAAAGAGATCTCTGCGTAATGAAATCATACAATCTTTTTATAATAAGAGATTCCAGATTGCTGCCCAAGATGTCATCATTTTAAAGGAAATCCCATCCAAAATTTTAAGAAATAGAAAAGACTTTGCTTTTCTAGCTAATGAACTTAAAACAAGATTGGGAGATCCCGATGGGTATTGTTTTGAGCCATGCGGGGACACGTTACAGACTTAATACGGTTGTTAAAGCCAAAGAGTTTTACAATACGGTCCTGGGAGCAGGCTCATCTATGATTCAGAAAGCTTTGGGCGGCAAAGAGGTGGAACAGCAGTCTGAAGGATTAGGTTTGATGGTTGCTGGAAAGTAACAGGTTGAATGGCTGCGCCAAACAGAGGTCAAAGAGCAGAGAATGACTCGTGCAGCACATAGACGTAAGGAAAAGGAACAACAGAAGAAAGAAGTTAAAGAATCTTCTCATGAAAGTGTCTCGTTGCCGGTGGGAGGAGCAAGACCCAAGAGTTCTGCAACACATTCTTCAATGGCAGATCTCCAGGCAGTCTTCTCCAGGCTTTTGGTCAAGGGAGATGGCAAAGTTCCTGACCTGGAATCTTAACGGCCTTAACTCCCCTCAGAAGAGAAAGAAAATTTTTTATTATCTAAAGCAACATAATAATGATATTATTTGTTTACAGGAAACTCATATTCTACTTAAAGATCAAAAATATTTAGCCAATGCTCGTTTGGGATCTCATTTTGTATCTCCTGCCCCTGGGGAAAAAAGGGGTGTGGTTATTTACGTTAAGCAAAGTCTACCAGTCTGTCTGGTAGAATCAGATCCTCAAGGAAGATATGTTATGATTGAACTTGGTTTATATGGTAAGAAAATACTTATAGTGGGACTGTACGCACCAAACCAACAACAGGAACAATTTTATAGATTGTTACATCAGAAAATAACTTCGCTGGACTATAGATCTGTGATATTAATGGGAGATTGGAATGGTGTTTTAGATACACAAAGGGACAAAAAAGGTTCTTCTACCTTTTTTAAACAGGCTAAATTACCTAAAGCTTTTTTTGATCTGAAAGAGGACTGGGAGCTGAGGGATTATTGGCGTGAACGTAACCAAGAGGAGAGAGACTTTACCTTCTTCTCAGATAGACATCAATCTTTTTCAAGAATTGACTTTTTCTTGATTACAACTGACTTATATAACAGGGTAAAGAATGTAAAAATCTTTCCTAGGTCATTGACGGATCATAGTCCAGTTTGGATGGAACTGGCTGATGAAAAAGAGGAGAGGAGATCCTGGAGGGTGAATGAGAACTTATTTAGACAAGAAAGGAATGTTCAAAAATTAAAGGAGTGCTTAAAGGATTATTTTGCTTTAAATATGCATAAGGGAACATCAATATCAATGGTATGGGATGCAGGTAAAGCTTTTATGCGTGGGATTCTGATAAAAATGAATAATGTCCATAGACAAAAGCAGATCCAGAAACGTAAGGAACTGGAAGATGAGATTAAATTAAAAGAAAAAGTCTTTGATTCTAAATCCTACAGATGAAAAGGTTAAAGAATCTATAAAGTTGCTAAAAACACAATTTAACATGTTGATGGCTGATCAAACCGCAACTAACTTATTGTTTATGAAACAAAATACATTTTGTAATGCTAATAAACCAGGGAGATGGCTGGCTTATCAATTAAGAAAGAAACAGAGACAGAGAATTATAGATAAAATAAATTATAATGGTAAATTAGTGTATCAGAAGGAGTTGATCAAGAAATCTTTTCTAGATTATTATCAAAAATTATATAAGAGTACCAATGTACAAATTTTAGATATAAATAATTATCTAAGTGAGGCTAACTTCCCTAAACTAACAGAAGATCAGAAACAAGAAATTAATGGTTTAATTACCAATGAGGAAATTGTGACAGTTATTAAGCAATTAAAATTAGGTAAAGCGCCAGGTACGGATGGTTTGACATCCATTTATTATAAAACTTTAGTAGAAGAGATGATTCAACCTTTATGTGAGCTTTTTAATAATATATTACAGGGCTCAGAGATTCCTCCGTCATGGCGCAGTGCTTTTATATCCTTGATTCCAAAAGAGGATCAAGATCTTACTTTACCAAAGAATTATAGGCCTATATCTCTCTTAAATGTAGATTATAAGATTTTTGCAAAAATTTTAGCTAATAGGCTTATGAGGGTTTTGCATCAGCTTATACATAAGGATCAATCGGGTTTTATAACTGGTAGGTATATGAAAAATAATGCTAGACAAATTATTAATTTATTAGAATATTTAGATAAGAATAACCAAATCTCTGCAGGGCTGATATTTTTAGATGCTGAAAAAGCTTTTGATCAATTGAATTGGCAGTTTATGTTAAGAGTAATTGAGGAGATGAATTTTGGAGAAAAAATATTACAAGCTTTTGGTGCTATATATCAAAAACAAACGGCACAACTTATTGTTAATGGGGGTTTGTCAGAGGTTTTTACAATAGAAAAAGGTACAAGACAGGGATGTCCATTGTCACCGTTACTGTTTGTTTTAACATTGGAAATTTTGTTGATTAAAATTCGAGAGTCGCAGGAAATAAAAGGAATAGAAGTTAACAAAAAAGAATATAAGTTAAGAGCTTTTGCAGATGACTTGGTGGTTACTTTGTCTCAACCTACCTATTCTGTAGTAAAGTTACTACAACTGATTTACCAATATGGACGGGTTTCGGGTTTTAAAATTAATAATAATAAGACTAAAATATTATCTAAAAATATGACTAACCTGGACAAGCAGATTTTGGTTAATCTGACAGATTTTGAAGTTGTTGATAATTTAAAATATTTGGGGGTTACTTTATCTGTTTCTAATGTAAAATTGTATAAAAATAATTATGAAAGGCTGTGGGTCAGGGTACAGAAAGACTTGAAGAATTGGGAGAAGTTACAGTTATCTCTTATGGGAAGAATTGCAGTGATTAAAATGAATGTCCTACCAAAATTTCTTTTTTTGTTTCAAATGCTACCTATTTTAAAGAATGAGGTTAATTTAAATGAATGGCAGAAAGGCATTAATAAATTTATTTGGGCAGGGAAAAAACCAAGGGTAAAGCTTAAAATTATGCAAGACTTCCGTGAGAGAGGTGGACTCAAGGTACCGAATTTGAAATTATATTATGATGTTGTGGTTTTAACATTAATTAGTGATTGGGTAAATTTAACAAATGTAGAAATACTCCATCTGGAGGGTTGGGATTTACTTTTTGGATGGCATGCCTATTTAATTTTTAATAAAAAAGTGGATCGGGTTTTTAAATCTCATATTATAAGGATTTCTCTACTTCGGGTTTGGAGGAAATATTATAAAAGTGATTTTAAAATACCATTATGGGCTATACCTTGGCATGCGATAGAGGGGATAAGGAGAGGAGTTAAAATGGATAGGGTCTCTTATACACAACTACTTAGATGGGATGGTCAAAATTGGCAGTTAAAATCTTTGGAAGATTTACTACATGAAAATATTACCTATTCATGGTTTCAATACAGACAAATACTGGATAGATGGAAGATGGATCGTAATATGGGCTTGCTTAGAGAAGATGAAAATCTTTTTAAACAAGTAAAGGATCAAAGGCGAACTCACATTAAGAGAATTTATGGGGTTCTAGTGGAACTGGATTCAGAATCAGAACTAATTAAAGACTGTATGATTAAATGGGCACAAATTTTGGTGAACCAGTTCTACTGGATACCTGGGAAATTATCTGGATGAGGAATGTCAAATTTACACAAGCCCAGAATTTAAGGGAGAATTTTTATAAAATGTTTTATAGATGGCACCTTGATCCACAAAAAATGTCTCTTATGTATCCTGACTTACAGCCTAAATGTTGGAGATGTGGTTGCCTGGATGCCACTTATTATCATATTTGGTGGTCGTGTAAAAATATAAAAGCTTTTTGGATTAAGATATGGTGGAATATTCAAATAATTTTTAGAAAGAGGGTAAAATTTACTCCACAATTGTTTTTGTTAGGTATTGTTACTGATTGTGATGCCAAGGAGGTTATATTGATGTTAAATTTGATTACAGCCGCAAGGCTGTTAGTAGGGCAATACTGGAAGAAGGAATCTTTGCCTACCCTGCAAGAGTGGTTTTTTAAAGTTTCTTATCTGGCGGAAATGGCAAAGATTTCGGCTTTCTTAAAGGAGCAATCGCAAGAGAAATTTTTTGCCGTATGGGAAAAATGGATAAATTTCACACAATACAAATTGGATATAAAAAAATATCATTTAGCTTTTTTATAACTTGTATATAAATTTTGATATTTTATAGATTGTACTTTTTCTCTTTTTTCTTTTTTTTATCTCTTTTCTTCTTTCTTCTTTCTTCTTTTTTAAGCACTTTTTTATGCTTATGCTTTTTTTGTTATATATATTTTATTGTTAATCATTTTATAAGTTGTTTAATTTTTTTAGGATTTTTAAAATTTTAATTAAGCCTATATTCAGCTCTGGGAAGCTCGGGGGGGGGGGATGGAGGGGGTGGTTTGGGAGGGGTTGGGTGAGGGATGTTTTGTTTTTTATTGTTGTCTTTTTGTTCTTTGTAAAAATCTTTAAAAAATTTTCAATTAAAAAAAAAATGAAATTTAGTTGCCTGCTCTCAAAGTGAAACACATACATGACACACACCTAAAACATACTATGAACAACATATGTATAGATCCACACCCCTACATATACATATCAAATAAATATTAAATACTGTCCATCTTGAATATATAACGGAAGGAGGAAGCTTGAGACTTCACAAGGTTAATGCTGTATGGAATGAAACTATGGCTGAATCTGGATGTTCTGCTACGGATACCACGAAGCCTCCTCCCAGAAGGTAACAAGGAAAACAGGTCATGAAGAGGATGTGTAGTGTCCCAGATAATCTTACGGACCCTGCTCAAGCAACGTTTCTGTGCTATGTCCTGGATGGGAGGGAGAGAACTGCCAATGATCTTTTCGGCCATCCTCACCACTCTCTGCACCGCCTTCCTGTCTGAAGCAGTGATGCTTCCAAACCAGACTGTGATGCTGTATGACAGGATGCTCTCGATCATCCCCCTGTAGAAAGTGGTAAGGATGGGAGAAGGACGATGTGCTTTTCTCATGCGATGCAGAAAATGCAGGTGCTGCTGTGCCTGCTTCACCAGTGTCTTGCTGTTGAGCGGCCAAGCCAGCCTACTCGTTAGCTGCACATCCAGGAATTTGATGCTGGTGACCATCTCCACAGGTGAATCATTAATGCACAGAGAAGTGTGGCTGTGCCTGCCTTTTCTGAAATCGACAATTATCTCTTTGGTATTTAAAACTAGGCTGTTTTCCTTACACCAGTTCACCAACTCCTCAACCTCCTTGCGGTAAGCTTCCACATTGTCATCATGAATAAGGCCCGCTACTGTTGTATCATCTGCGAACTTCACAATATGGTTGGTGGCAAACCTAGCACAACAGTCATGGATCAACAGGGTGAACAGCAGCAGACTTAGGATGCAGCCCCGAGGAGAACCTGTGCTCAAGAAAATGGTATTAGAGGTATTTGTTCCAACTTGCACATATTGGTGCCTGTTGGTAAGAAAATCAAGAATCCAGTTGTACAAAGGGGTGTTTAAGCCTAAAAGGCCCATTTTGTCTACTAGATGCTGGGGAATGATTGTGTTAAATGCTGAACTGAAGTCGACAAACACACATGAGTATTTCTTTCCTCTAAGTGCTTCTGTCATGGTTCCGAAAAGAAGCAGCTTTTCAAAGAACTTTGAGGCTTTATTTACCTTAAAGAATCCTTTTATTGCTACATAGCTTCGGCACGTACATAATGAAGCCAAAAACTGAATCCTCCCACCCCCAATCACCCGTAACAAAGCATAACTCACTCCTTCATTTTACAATCATCAATCACGTTCTCCAATTAGTTTGAAGTGTGAACTGTCCCCCCCCCCCCCCGTACTCCTCTGGTTACAGCTGACCTTGGTAATGCTGTACTGAAATATTGTTATGGTTAACTAGCATACTTTCCCATCTGCTAGGCTAGTATTGTCTGCTTTAACTCTAGAAGTGATATGCAGGCTAAATAAAACATGTTTGCTTCTTCATATATGGCAAACAAGAACATCCGATGTTAGCAGTCTTGACATCCGCCCCCCTTACAAAAAGGACAGATCCTGGAATGTAAACAAAAGCACAGGTTAAGGGTTATTTTTCACTTTGTTGGGGTGTTTCACATGAAACCTTTTGACCAATCTGTCAGCTTTCACTTCACTGGATTTCACCCAGGTGGCTTCAGACAACGGGTATCCCTTCCATTGTACTAGGTACTGCAATTTCCCTTTAAAAATTCTAGAGTCAAGAATACGTTTTACTTCGGCTTCTGGTGGCGCTCAGCTGCGCTGATGGCAGCTTTCTTTTAGCTGCCTGTCCTGGGACTGCGTAAAAGCCAGCAGAGACAGTGAAGATCAGCTGTCTCGTGGCTTAAAACCTCTCTCCTTGGGAGAAGAGGAGGAGGAGAGCTTCTCGGGTAAAGGTAGAGCTCCCCGAGACCCCTATATTTTTAGGGAAGTCGGAGGGTAGAGTTCCCTTGGAGCCCGAGTTTTACTCCTCATTCCAGGTCGCCTTTGTTCCTTTGTTTTTGGAACAAAGCTAGACGCCGCTTCCACATCTGCATTTTAAAGTGGAACTGTGAGTATTCAGAAGCAGACGGAGCTAATCAGGAGAAATCAGAATTGGGATTATTTAGGACTTTAACTCCTTAGAAAACATCTTCTTCTTTAAAAAGAAGTTTTCCTTTGTTTGAAGATAGAAAGGGAAAGTGACGGAAGTTAAAGATGGCACTCGGCTTTTTCTGCTTTTTCTGCTAGTTGCAACAAAGTTAACAAGAACCTTTAATTTTAAAGGCAAGAACTTTCTTCTCTTTCTTTTTGGGATAGTATCTTTTGAGTTCCTCTTTTTTTCTTTTCTTTTCTATTATTACTGGCTGGAATTTACATTGTATAGATTTTGGACTTTTATTTTTCTGATACTGTTTTAAAAATGGCTTCAAAAAGATTTGTGTCTTCGGTTCCAAAAGCTTCCATTTCCTCTCCGGTGATACAGCCTCAGACTGTCTCTCAAACTAAGCCAAAATTGCCCCCTCCCTCTCCTCCTCCACCTGCCTTTTCAGTTAAAGATTTACAAGATGCTTTAAAACAAACTGCTTCAGATATTAAAGAAGAGATGGCAGATCTTTTGGATGTTAAATTGGCTTCAGAGAGGGCTGCAATGGCAGAATTATTGGAGGAGAAGAATAAAATTATGAGGGAAGATATTGTGTTTGCTTTTCAAGGTCTTGCTGTGCATATTGAGAGAATTGATGACAGATTGGATGATGTGACGGAAAATGTAGAGAAATTGGAATGCAGAGTTGATGAAGTTGAGCATAAAATAGAGATGACTCAAGATGAATTACTTATTTCACAGTACAGAGATATGGAATTAGCTCTGCGCATTAGGGGTTTAAAAGAAAACCCACAAGAGGATTTAAGAGAGCTGGTGGTTAAAGATATTGCTTTTAATCTGGGATGGAAGCCGGAAGAGATCTGGGATGGGATTGAAAAATTTTTTAGAGTGAATTCGTGGATTGCCTGGCAAAGAAATTTACCAAGAGATGTGGTCATATATTTCTCTAGAAGATCAATCCACAATGAAATTATACAAGCTTTTTATAAACAGAGATTTCAAATTGCAAATCAAGATGTTATAATCTTAAAAGAAATACCTCCAAAAATTTTAAGAAAAAGAAAAGAATTTACTTTCTTATAGGAGGAGCTCAAACGTCGTCAAATCCAGTTCAGATGGGAAATTCCAGCAGGGATAGTGGTGAACTACTTAGGAACACGTTATAGATTAAACACAGTGTTAAAGGCAAAAGATTTTTATTCTAGCGTTCTGAAGGCTGGTTCACCCGTATCTCCCCAAGCCAGTAAAACTGGAGACGATCAAGCAATTGGAGGAGCTATTGCTAGTGAGTTGCAAGGGGAGCCTGCTTTACAAGTTTTAGAGATAAAAGAACAAAGGATGACTCGTGCTGTGCATAAACGCAGGGAAAAAGAACAGAAGCAAAAGGCTAGTGAAAAAATAGAAGGAACTGTTGTTACAGAGCCTGTGGGAGGAGCAAGACCAAAGAGATCATCCACAGCTGATCTACAAGTCATGCTTCAAAGGCTTCAAGTGGCTTCGGATGTCAAAGCTACTGACATGGAATGTTAATGGATTGAATTCAACTCAGAAGAGAAAAAAAGTATTCCATTATTTGAAACAGCATAACAATCATGTGATATGTTTGCAAGAAACTCATATAACTTTGAAAGATTCTAAATATTTGACAAACTCTTGTTTAGGTTCGCATTTTATAGCTCCTGCCCCCGGAAAAAAAGGGGGAGTGTAATTTATGTCAAAAAAACCTTATCTGCTAAACTAATTGACTCTGATTCTCAAGGAAGATATGTTATTATTGAGTTAGTATCACAAGGCAAGAAATTCCTTATTGTTGGTTTATATGCTCCAAATCAACAACAGAAACAATTTTACAAGCTTGTGCATGGTAAAATAAATCAGTTGGATTATAAATCGGTGATTTTGATGGGTGATTGGAATGGAGTTTTGGATACAAGGAAAGACAAAAAGGGCTCTTTTAAAACTTTTAATCAAACTAGATTGCCAAAAGCTTTTTTTTGATATGAAAGATGACCTGGAACTTACAGATATTTGACGAGAGAGGAATTTAAATGAAAAAGACTTTACTTTTTATTCTGACAGACACCAATCGTTCTCCAGGATTGATTTTTTCTTAATTTCCACAGATCTTCTTTCTAGGGTTAAAAAAGTCAAGATTTTTCCTAGGACTTTATCTGATCACAGTCCTGTTTGGTTGGAGTTATCTATGGAAGATGGGAATAGAAGATCTTGGAGATTGAATGAAAATTTGTTCACACGCGAGGAATTGGTGCAGAAATGTAGAGAACATTTGAAGGAATTTTTTGTCTTAAATATGAATAAGGGTACTTCAATGTCTATGGTCTGGGATGCTAGTAAAGCCTACATGCGGGGGATTTTGATTCATATGAACAAGGCATTTAGGTCTAAATGGATTCAAAAACGTAAAGAAATTGAAGAAGAGATTAAATCTAAAGGAAAGGCTCTTGTCTTAAATCCAATGGATAATAAGTTAAAGGTTTCTATAAAGTTGCTTAGGGAGCAATTCAATATGTTAATGGCAGATCAGGTTGCAACTAATTTGCGTTACATGAAACATAATACATTCTGTAATGCTAATAAGCCAGGGAGGTGGTTGGCTTATCAATTATGTAAAAAACAGAAGGCTAGAATTATAGAGAAAGTAAAATATAAAGGTAGTGAAGTTTATCAACAAGATTTGATTAAACAGTGTTTTTTAGAATTTTACACAAAACTATATGCTAGTGATAACATACAGGTTTCAGATGTAGAGAAATATTTGCAATCAGTAAATTTTCCTAAACTTTCTATTGAACAACAAAATGCGATGAACTGCCTAATTACCTCAGAGGAAATTAGTTTTGCTATTAAACAGTTAAAGATTGGAAAGGCTCCGGGTACAGATGGATTAACGGCTAAGTATTATAAAATGTTATGTCAAGAAATGATAGAGCCATTAAAGGGACTTTTTAATGATATATTGTTGGGAGCTTCGATACCTCCTTCTTGGTGGACGGCTTTTATATCATTAATTCCTAAGGAAGATCAGGATCTTACTGAACCTAAAAATTATAGACCTATATCTCTTTTAAATGTAGATTATAAGATTTTTTTCTAAAGTTTTGGCAAATAGATTAATGCAGGTTTTAAAGGATTTAATTCATAGTGATCAATCAGGATTTATAATAGGAAGGTATATGAAATACAATACAAGACAAATTATTAATTTAATTGAGTATTTGGATAAGAATAATCAGATTCCAGCGGCTTTTATATTTTTGGATGCTGAGAAAGCCTTTGATCAATTAGATTGGAAATTTTTATTTTCATTAATTGAAAAAATGAATTTTGGAGATAAGTTTTTACATGCTCTTAAAGCTATATATCATCAGCAGTCTGCTCAAATTATCATTAATGGTGGATTGACAGAGACTTTTAATATTGAAAAGGGTACAAGACAAGGTTGTCCATTATCTCCACTGTTATTCGTGTTGACAATGGAGATTTTGTTAATTCAAATTCGAAAGTCGACGTTACTTAAGGGAATAAAAATAAATAACAATGATTATAGATTGAGAGCCTTTGCAGATGATTTAGTTTTAACTTTACAACAACCGATTCAATCGGTTACTCATTTATTAGAACTTATAACTCATTATGGAAAAGTTTCTGGTTTTAAAGTTAACAATCATAAGACTAAGATTTTATCTAAAAACATGATGGAGAAGGATAATGAAACTTTAGCCAGACTTACAGGTTTTCAGATAGTGAAGAAGGTTAAATACTTGGGAGTGTATATAACTGCTTCTAATGGAAAATTATATAAGAATAATTATGAAGTGTTATGAACAAAGGTACAAAAGGATTTAAATGATTGGAAAAAATTACAACTGTCGTTGTTGGGGAGAATTTCAGCTGTTAAAATGAATGTTCTACCAAAGTTTCTTTTTTTGTTTCAAATGATAACCATTTTAAAAAAGGATGCTAATTTGGATGAATGGCAGAAGGGTATTAATAAATTCATATGGGCTGGGAAAAAACCAAGGGTGAAATTTAAGATTTTGCAAGATGTTCGTGAAAGAGGAGGGCTTAAAGCACCTAATTTAAAATTATATTATGATGCAGCCGCATTAACTTTGATAAGCGATTGGCTTAATTTAACAAATAAAAATATTCTTTTTCTTTAAGGGTGGGACTTATTATATGGCTGGCATGCATATTTGATTTTTAATAAGAAAGTTGATTGGGCTTTTAAATCGCATATTTTGAGAAGTGCCCTACTCCGAGTCTGGAAGAAGTATTATTATAGGTTAAATTATAAAATACCTATTTGGGGGATTCCTGAACATGCAATAGAGGGAATATCGAAGGGGATGAATTTTGGGAAAATTTCGTATAAAGAATTACTTATCTGGTCTGGCAATGATTGGCAATTAAAGTCCTTGGATGTATTAAGACAAGAAAATACGTTACAGTCATGGTTTCAATATTCACAAATAGCGGATAGGTGGACTTTAGATAAGAAAGTGGGGATAACATTAGGAGATGAAAATCTGATAACACAGATTAAAGATCAGAACAAGACACATATAAAAAGAATTTATAATATTTTAATAGAATTGGATTTGGAAACGGAACTGGTTAAAGATTGTATGGTAAAATGGGCTCAGAATATTCAGGAAGCAATCCCATTGGATTTATGGGAGAAAATATGGATTAGAAACGTTAAATTTACACAAGCTCAAAATTTAAGAGAAAATTTTTAACAAAATGTTTTATAGGTGGCACTTGGATCCTAAAAAGTTATCTTGTATGTATCCTAATTTACAGCCCAAGTGTTGGAGGTGTGGTAGTCTTGATGCAACTTTTTTTCATATTTGGTGGACTTGTAAAAATATTAAGGCTTTCTGGATCATGATTTGGTGGAACATTCAAAAGATTTTCAAAAGGAAGATAAAGTTTACTCCTCAACTATTTTTATTAGGGATTTTTGAGGATTTTGATGTTAAAGATACTGTTTTAATGTTGAATTTAATTACAGCAGCAAGGTTATTGATAGGTCAATATTGGAAGAAAGATTCGTTGCCTACATTAGAAGAATGGACATTTAAGGTTTCTAACTTAGCAGAAATGGCTAAAATTTCTGCTTATTTAAATGATCATACTCAAGAAAGATATATTATAGTATGGAGAAGATGGATAGATTATATTAAGATTAAATATGGAACTGAAAATTTTCACTTATTTTATGATTAAATAATAAGTATTATTAATAATATTTAAATTAAAATTTTCTTTTATTATATAATAATTGATTATAAATGGATTTGTTTATGATATGTTATTAAGGTTTAAAGGGAGTTAAGGTTTAAGTATGATTTTAATGATTGTATAAACTTGTTTAGCCTATGATAATATATTTGTTAATTTAATTAGATTATGTTTAATACGTTTGAAATACCCTGTATTTGGCTCCGGGAAGTCGGGGGGTGGGGGTTGGGGGGAGGGTAAATGGGTTCATTTTATTTTGTAATTTCTAATAAAACTTTTTGAATAATAATAAAAAAAAGAATATGTTTTACTTCGTAGTGGGTCTGTCCCGCAACTATGAGGGGCCCAGGTGTCCATTGTCCATGCTAGTGGTTGGCCTGGCTGTGGCTTCCCTCCTCCTTTGCCTGTTTTGAGTAGTTCTGTAAGGGGTAGGGCTATCTCGGAAAAAGAGGGGATGAATTGACGATAAAAGTTGGCAAATCCGAACTTCCGGTGGTTAAAGCGGCGATGATGGCGGCTACTTTGTAGCCGTCCTTCTGAGACGGTGTCAGATCCGCGGAGCACAGCGTTCATCAGCTGGCTCGCGGTTCGAAATCCCCTTCCCGGGCGAAGGGAAGGGGTAGAGACTGCATGAATAGAGGTAGAACCTCTTAACCTTCCCTGGATTTTTTTTTAGGGGGGTAGAAAGAGTGCTCCCTCGGAGTTCATTGCCTTCTCCTCCTCTCAGCTGTCTTTGCTTCTTCGGAAGCAAAGCAAAACGCCGCTACCATCTCCGCACTCAAAGCTGCTTGGTGAGTGACTTTTAAAGCGGACAGAACTGTTTAAAGGATTTTATTTAGAGTTAGAGATTTATTTTCTTTAATTTTTTCTTTTTAGTATAAGCTGATTTTTTTTTTTCACTTTCTTTTCTTTGGGCGGAAAGTGAGAGTGAAAGTAAAATGGCGTTTTGAAAGTTTTTTTTTCCTATCTCGGGAAAGAAAAGACGGACTGATTGAACTGTATGCTTAACATTGTTTTTTTTCCTTAAGTCTTTTTTCTTCTTTTAAACTGCCTTGGGAGTTTTTATTTTTATTGTATTTTTCCTGGTCTTTTTATTTGTAAGGATTTAAGTACTTTTTTCCCCTTTTTTAAGAAGAAAGAAAGATACTTTAAAATGGCTTCAAAGAGACAACCAGCTTCTATAGTTTCTAAGGTGATTTCTTCTCCTGTTACTGCAACTGTTCAACAACAACTTAAAGTAACACCACCGGTGCAACAACCTAAGGCTATATCTCCACCTTCTCCTCCCCCATCAGGCACATCTGCACAAGATTTAAAGGATATAATGGGAAAGGCTGTGTCTCAATTTAGGGAGGAAGTGAAGCAACTTTTGGAACAGAGCAAATCTGAAACTAAGGAAGAATTGAAGAAGGAAATGAAGGAGCTTTTTGTACAGAATAATACTATTTTGAGGGAAGACATAGTCTCAGCTTTATCTGGATTGGCTTCTGTGGTTGTGAAGCTGGACTCCAGAGTGGAAGAAGTTGAAGAAAAAGTAGAATTTTTGGATTATAAATTTCAAGATATGGAAAAAAAAGTGGAAACCTCACAAGATGATATCCTTATGTTTCAGTACAGACAGATGGAACATGCTTTGAGAATCAGAGGCCTTAAAGAAGATAAGAATCAAGATCTGATGGAAATGGTGATTAATGATTTGGCTGTTGTTCTGAATATAGACAAAGATGAATTACGTGGAGAAGTGGAAAAAATCTACAGAGTTAATTCTTGGATTGCGAAACAGAAGAATTTGCCTAGAGATGTGGTGATCTACTTTGCTAAGAAGTCTCTGCGTAATCAGATTTTACAAGCTTTTTATAACAAAAGATTCCAGATTGCTGCTCAAGATATTATTATTTTAAAGGAAATCCCATCCAAAATCTTAAGAAGCAGAAAAGATTTTGCTTTTTTAGCAAATGAACTCAAAGCAAGATTGATTTCATTTAGATGGGAGATTCCGATGGGTATTGTTTTGAGCCATGCGGGGACACGTTATAGACTCAACACAGTTGCTAAAGCTAAAGAATTTTACAACACGGTCCTGGGTGCAGGCTCATCTTCACTTATTCAGAAAGCCTTGAGTGATAAAGAGGAGGAACAGCAGTCTGAGGGATCAGGCTTGATGGCTGCTGGGCAGGTGGAATGGATGTGTCAAGCAGAGGTTAAAGAACAGAGAATGACCCGTGCAGCATATAAACGTAAGGAAAAGGAGCAACAGAAGAAAGAAGCTAAAGAATCTGCTCATCAGATTGTTTCAATGCCGGTGGGAGGAGCAAGACCCAAAAGCTCTGCAACACATTCTTCAGTAGCAGATCTTGAGGGAATCTTCTCCAGGCTCCTGGTTGAGGGAGATGGCAAAGTTCCTGACCTGGAATGTTAACGGTTTAAACATTCCCCGGGTACGGATGGGTTAACAGCTGTTTACTATAAAGCCTTATTGGAGGAGATGACTCAACCATTAGGTGATCTTTTTAATGGTATTTTACAGGGTCAAGAGATTCCTCCCTCATGGCGTACTGCTTTTATATCATTGATTCCAAAGGAAGATCAAGATCTTACTTTACCAAAGAATTATAGGCCTATATCTCTTTTAAATGTGGATTATAAGATATTTGTAAAAATCTTAGTAAATAGGCTTATGAGGGTTGTGCACCACCTTGTGCATAAAGATCAATCTGGGTTCATAACTGGAAGGTACATGAAAAATAATGTCAGACAAATTATTAATTTATTAGAATATCTAGATGATATTCTAATAAACAATGAACAGAATAAACAATATTCTAATAAACATGAAACAAAATACATTTTGTAATGCTAACAAACCAGGGAGATGGTTGGCTTATCAGTTAAGAAAGAAACAGAGACAGAGAATTATAGATAAAATAAATTATAATGGTAAATTGGTTTATCAGAAAGAATTGATAAAGAAATCTTTTTTAGATTATTATCAAAAATTATATAAGAGTACTAATGTACAAACTACAGATATAAATAATTATTTAAGTAAAGCTAATTTTCCTAAATTAACAGAAGATCAGAAAAAAGAGATTAATGGTTTAAAAAAAAAAAAAAAAAGTTGGCAAATCCCAGAAAGCTCTGGAGTTGTTTGTGAGTCTTTGGGGGCTGCCATTCGATTATAGCTTTCACCTTGGCTGGATCCATTTCAATACCTTTGTTGGAAATTCTGTAGCCAAGATAGTCTAATCGGGTCTGGTTAAATTCACATTTTGACAATTTGGCATAAAGCTTGGCATTCATTAGTTTCTTTAACACTTCTCTCACCAGCTTTATGTGATCAGTCATATTTGTGCTGTATATCAGGATATCATCAAGATACACTAAAACCCCTTTGTACAAGTGATCATGTAGAACCTCATTAATCAACTGCATAAATACAGCTGGGCCCCCCTGTAGTCCAAATGGCATGACTTTGAACTGATAGCTCCCCATAGGACAGTTGAAGGCAGTTTTCCACTCGTCTCCCTCCTTTATCCTCATCCGGTAATATGCCTCTCTCAGGTCTAATTTAGTGAAGACACTCCCCTTAGCCAGATGGGTTAATAAGTCCTTTAGGAGGGGGAGGGGGTATTTGTTTTCCACACTTACAGCGTTGAGGCCCTTATAGTCTATGCAGAGACGAAGAGACCCATTTTTTTTTCTTTGAACAACACGGGGGCTCCCACGGTGGATTTGGCCCATTCAATGAACCCCCTCGCTAGGTTTTTGTTCACGTATCGCTGCATCTCCTCCATTTCGAGGGGGGACATAGCATACATTCTCGGTCGTGGGAGTTTGGCTCCTTGCACTAGTTTGATGGAGCAGTCATTGGGTCTGTGAGGGGCTAGGGCATCACATTCTTTTTCACTGAATGCCTCTGCCAGGTCCCAGTAATCATTGGGAATGAGTGGTTTATCTGGTGGCGGTGAGGCAGCCATGTGTGCTCGTTCATTGGGTAGCCTAAGGTGCCCCGCAATATCTGTTGAATCAATGGGGGGATTAGGCCCTATAGGTAGTCTCACAGTTCTCATTCCTTTCTCCCACCAGATAAACGGCTTCCATTTGTCTAACCAGGCTAGCCCTAGGATCACAGTCTCAGTCATTTTTGGAGCCACTAGGAAGCGAATAAACTCCCAGTGCGCACCTATTTCTAGGCATAAGGGCTCAGTTACTTGTGTGACAAGAGTCCCTCCCATGAGGGAGCCATCGGCTTGCTCAAACCTCATGGGTTCGGAGAGCAATTTTGCTTGTATGCCCAATTTCATGGCAAAGGGTAAGCTAATAATACATCGGGTGCATCCAGAATCTATTAGCACATTTAAGTTCATTTGTACCCCTGATTTAGGGATTGTAAGGTTTGGCGGCTAGCGAAAAAGGTGGGATTAGCAGTCTTGAGAGCTTCAAGCTCAGATGGAGAACGGAAGAAATAGCATCCTCCGTAGAGCGATTTGATCGGTAGGCAAACTGAAGCGAGTCTAATGCTGGCAGGAGGCTAGATACAATAATGTCCTTTATCAGCTTCTCAAAGCATTTCATAATGGTGGATGTCAGTGCAACCTGACGGTAATCATTGAGGCTGTCATGCCTCCATCTGAGCCTGAATCCGAGGAAGACATGGAGTTAGAGCAGGACTCTGTCGAGGCCCAGGAGGGGGTGTCTGTGGCTTTGGAGGACTGTAGGGAGGAGCAGGCTGAGGCAGGCCAGGGCCCTTAAGTTTTGGAACAGAGAAGGCAGAGTTCAGGCAAGGAGCAAGCCCTCCCCCCGATCCTAGAGCAAGGAGAGCAGAGAAGAGGAGAGAACAATGGAGGCAGGCTCAACTGATCGGAAGGAGACCGTCCCACCCCACTCCACAAGGCACACCTGGGGATTAAGATTTAAGGAGACACTGTGAGGTGGGCCATTTGCCGGGAACAAACATGGTATCTTGAGATAGTTGTGAATTGTGCTCTTGTCTTTGTTTAACCTGAACACTTTGAATTCCGGACCGGTTGGTTTCCTGCTTCACGACCACAGACTGCATTTCTGAGTCTCTCCTTGCAGTGTGCAGGCAAGCTGAGAGTTAAAAGGACTCATTACGTTTCTGTTTTGTTTTCTTGTTATCTGTCTTGCCTTGAGGACATTGTAAACTTCTCTGGCTGTATTGAAATTGCCTTTAGCCAGAGGATGCTGAAAGGAACATTTGTGTGCTTTGGTTGAACTCTTGCCAGCATATGTGGGAGCTTTTCGGGAACATTGGCAGTGATTAAAGGACTGTTTCTCTTGCCAGCCGACTGCTTTGCCTCCGTTTGGGGCCCCGGGTCATCACAGAGGCCTGTAATTGTGGACTTTTTTGGCAATGGCAAGATGATGGCCATCTTAAAACATGATGGGACCACTGCCTGCTGCAATGAGAGATTGAAAATATCTGTGAGAACACAAGCCAGCTCATCTGCGCATTCCCTAAGGACACGTCCAGGGATATTATCTGGACCTGCTGCTTTCCAAATGTTAACTTTCTGCAGTGTTTTCTGGACAGAGGTGACATCAAAGCTTAGCACTTGCTCGTCAGGATGGAGCACAGCTTTCCTAGTAAGAGTGCTATTTGATGCCTCAAATCTACCAAAAAATGTATTCAGTTTGTTTAGGAAGTCTGTATCGTCCTTGCATCTTGATGGAGTCACCTTGTAATCCGTAATGGCCTGGATTCCTTTCCACATTCACCTGGTGTTTGAAAAAAGTTCTGAATTTTCTGCAATGGGCTTGCTTTGCACCTTTTATGGCACTTTTCAGATTTGCTCTGGCTGTTCTAAGTGCCAGCATGTCACCAGATTTAAAAGCCACATTCCGTGCTTTCAGCATCTTACGGACCTCATAAGTCAGCCACGGTTTTTCATTTGCCCTCACAACAATGCTTTTCAGGACACAGACATCTTCTATGCACTTTTGGATATATGCAGACACCGTGGTGGCATACTCCTCAACATTTGTATGTTGGTTATCAGTAGCTGCTTCCTTAAACATGCCCCAATGTGTGTACTCGAAGTAGTCTTGTAATACTTCTATAGCTCCCTCTGTCCAAACCCTCATTTGCTTTACTGTAGGTTTCACTCTGACTGTTCTGTTTTGTGTGTTGGTAAGGCATTGAAACGAGGCAGGAGTAACAACAGATGCTTCTTTATTTAAGCTTCAACAGAACAACACAAAATGGCGCTGATCCCTTTTATACCTTTTGCAGGGAACAGCGTCAGCCAATAAATGCAATGTATTTCCCCGCTCTGCGCATGAGCAATAGGCTGGAGACAGCCTGTCTGTCCCAGGCAGCCCACGTGGTCTGCCCAGGTCTCTCTGCAGCTTCCTGCACCTGCTCTGTCAATCACAGGCCCAGGACATAACACTGACTAATAAAGGTTTATATGCTGGAATAAGCAGCACTGAGAGATGGTCAGAGGAGCCCAGGTGAGGGCAGGGGATAGCTTTGAAAGCCTTCTTGATGTTGGAATAAGCAAGATCCACCCCTCCCCTCTTGGTTAAAAAAAAATAGATACTTACTATTTTTCTTTTTGTTAACTACTACCACATCACTCTCCAAAACACTACTAAATACTTTACAACACACTTTTAAGCGTGTTCTGATTTCTAGGAAAAACTAGGCCTGCCTGCTTACTGACATGAACCTCACATAATCTTGTAAGAACTTTGGAGGGCCTCTGGCCCGCTCCGATCATCTCAGAGCTGCTGCAAGCACCCGGTCTGCAAGCTTGCCTGCCAGGCTTGGCAGACTGGGACTTTAAGACCCGTTTGGTGCAGGTAAACCCGGATCTTGCTGGCTGGCCTGTTCCGGTAGGCCCAACCCTTTGTCTGTTTGACTTCGGCAGGCTCTTTCTGGTAAGCCCAAACCAGAGTTCCTTGGTGGGGTGGAATTCCCCAGATCAGTGAGAGAACCCGGTTGGGAACACTGTCCCGTAGGAGCAAGGCCTGAGGGAGGTGTGGCATGAGAAGCCGATTGCGTGCAATGTCCCATGGACCCAGTGCCAGAGTCAGGAGCCGCCTCGTTGGCAAAACCCCTATTTGGAGAGTGCAAACCCCTGCTTTCACAGAGAGACTGAGATCCACGAGAGCAGAGTCAGGAGTGGAAGGGTGAGTAGGTAGCCTCCATCGCAGCTGGTCAATGTGCCGATGCAGCACGCGACCATCTTCCAAGGCCACTTCGTATGACAGTGGCCCAGTGACTTTGCAGACCACTGCTGTCACCCAAAGATGTCCAGGTCCATAGTTCCTTGCCCAAACCAGATCACCAACTTGTAGTTTTCATGGTTCCGAAAAGAAGCAGCTTTTCAAAGAACTTTGAGGCTTATTTACCTTAAAGAATCCTTTTATTTCTGCATAGCTTCGGCACATACAAAAGTAAGCCAAAAACTGAGTCCTCCCTCCCCCAATCACCCGTAACAAAGCATAACTCACTCCTTCATTTCACAGTCACCAATCAGATTCTCCAATTAGTGTGAAGTGTGAATTGTCCCTCCCGTACGCCTCCTTTTACAGCTGACCTTGGCAATGCTGTGCTGAGATATAGTTATGGTTAACTAGCATATTTTCCCATCCACTAGGCTAGTATTGTCTGCTTTAACTCTAGAAGTGATATGCAGGCTAAATAAAACATGTTTGCTTCTTCATATGGCAAGCAAGAACATCTGATGTTAGCAATCTTGACAGTAGTCTCCTCGGTGCCCGCGGCTGTGACACCTGAGAAGCCACCTGGTCTGGGTGTAATCTGTCTAATTTGGTAATAAGACGGCGACCCCAGCGGAGTTCAGCTGGGCTCTTGCCTGTAGCTGTGCAAGGTGTGGTGTGGTGGCAAAGGAGAAAATCAGCTAACCTGTGGTGCCAGCTCCCATGAGTGAGCCTCTTCAAGGTGTCTTTGGTGGTGCGCACCATGTGCTCAGCTTGGCTGTTGGAAGCTGGATGAAAGGGTGCCGAAGTAGCATGACGGATCATGTTGGCTTTGAGGAAGGACTGGAACTCTGAAGAGGTGAATTGAGGTCCGTTGTTGGAGACAAGAACATCTGGCAGCCCATGAGAGGCGAAGATTCCCCTCAACACCTGGATGGTCCTGGCAGTAGTTGTGGTGGACACTGGAATGACCTCTAGCCATTTAGAATGACTGTCTACAATAATGAGGAAGAATTGCCCCTGAAAGCAGCGTAGTCGATATGAACCCTCGACCAAGGAGCATGTGTGTCCTCCCATCTATGCACGGGAGCCTGTGGCATTTCAGGCCTGGACTGTTGGCAAATGTGGCACCAATGGACCTGGGTCTCAATCTCTTTATCAAGCCCAGGCCACCAGAGATAGCTGCGCGCAAGCGCCTTCATAGGGACTATTCCCGGATGCAGAGATTGCAAGACTCTAGTCCTCAATGAGGTTGGGATCGCTACCCCTGCTACCCCACAGGACACAACCCGTAAAGGTGGATAGCTCATGCTTCTTTTTCCAGAAACTCTGGAAATTGGTGCCAGGACACGTGTCAGGCCATCCTGACAACACCCAGTTCAACATGTGTGTTAGTGTGTTATTAGTGGCTGTTTCTGCAGCCACATCCCCTGCATTGAGGGGAGACTCCGGCAAATCCTGGATAGCCAGAATGTGGTTGGCCGGAGCAGGATCTGATTCTAAAAGCTGTAGAGGCAACCTACTAAGGCCATCTGCATGGCCCATTTCTTTACCTGGTTTGTGAACCAGGTAATAGTCATACGCAGAAAAGAAGATTGACCACCTCAACATTCTAGGAGAAATTATGTGTGGGGTTTGTTTGTTCTTTGTGAACAACCCCAGAAGTGGCTTGTGGTCTGTAAAGACCGTGAAGTGGCGGCCATACAAAAAGTCATGGAACTTTTTTATGCCGGCCACAATGGCCAAGGCTTCTCTGTCTATCTGTGCGTAATTTCGTTCAGCAGAATACAGAGTCTTTGAATAGTAGGCTACAGGAACTTGTGTCCCATCAGCCTTGAGGTAGCTTAAGACAGCCCCGATCCCATAAGGGGATGCATCGCAAGCTATACAAACTGGCAACTGCTCATTGAAATGAGCTAGAACAGCATTTGAAGACAACAATGCTTTGACCTCAGCAAAACTCCTTTCGTGGACTTTTGTCCACTTCCATGGAGCCTGTTTATCCAAGAGCTGGTGTAACGGCTCTGCCACTGCAGCCTTGTGGGGAAGGAAGGAATGGTAAAAATTTAGAAGTCCAAGGAAGGCTTGAAGCTCGCTCTTCAACTTGGGACTTGGGGCCTGCTGAATCGCTTTGAGCTTAGATTCAGCAGGATGGATGCCTTCGACATCTATGCGAAAGCCCAGGAATTCAGTGGAAGTTACTCCAATTTTGCATTTTTCCTGCTTAAGCTTCAGCCCCGCTTCGCGGAAACACAGCAAAATGGACCGAAGCCTTTCAGACAGGTTTTCGATTGATTCCTCTGCGATGAGGACATCATTGAAATATGGGCAAACTCCCGGAATGTTATGGAGCATTTGCTCCATCACGCTTTGGAAAATGCCAGGAGCTACATTAACTCCAAACTGCAGTCTTCTGACTTTGAAAGCTCCCCGGTGCGTTACGGTCATCTGGGCCTCTGCCGTTGCATAATCAACTGGCAGCTGTTGATAGGCCTGGACCAAATCGAGTTTGGCGAATACTCGGCCTCCTTTAAGTGAGGCCAAAATGTGGCTCACCACAGGCACCGGATAAGAGTGCTGTTGTAACGCTTTGTTTAGCGTGCATTTATAGTCAGCACAAATGCGGACTTCCCCATTGGCCTTGAGTGGTGTGACTATGGGTGTTTCCCATTGACTGCTATCCACAGGTTCCAAAATGTCTTGCCATAGCAGTTTATCCAGCTCAGCATTGATCTTTTGCTTAAGCGCAAAAGGCACCCAATGAGGCTTAATCCTAATTGGTGCAATGGAGGGGTCTAACCATAAAGCAATTGGAGGCCCCTTGTACAACCCTAGTTCTGGGCTGAACACATCAGCAAACTCCTTGCAAACTTCTGCAAGACCTGCGGTTTGCAAACTGTGTAGCTCAGTCACCTGAATTCCAAGTGTTTTGAACCAATTGAGTCCGATTAGACTTGTGTGGTCACTCTCAACCACGACAACGTCCAAAAACCCTTCAAAATTCCTATGCTGCACTCTGAGCATGGCCTCCCCTTTCACACTGACTTGGGAATTCTGAAAGTCTGTTAAAATAAGATTCAACGGCCTGAGTTTAACTCTCTGGCCACTTCTACAGCAGATATGCTTGAGAGTGTTCTGGGAAATGATTGACAGAGCTGAACCCGTGTCCAGCTCCATCGTTAAGGGGACCCCCTGCAATTTGACATCAATACGCAGCTTCTTCTTCAATGGCCGATGGGCCCCTGTTCTCAATACGCTCCTCCGGGACGCACAAAAACGCACCCTATTCTGGCTGGGGACCCTGATACCTTTCCGAGGCAATTCTTCCAATGGACAGTCTTTCTTGCGACCCAAACAGACAGCAGGTATGTGGCCTTGCTGGCCACACGCCCAGCAAGTAGCAGAGCGAAAATGGCAGTTGGAACGCTTGTGGTGGCCTCCACATCCAAAACACCGAGGGAATGGAACTGCTTTGTCAGACCCCTTGTCATCTTGCTCTTGGGCCCTTCTTTCCAATGGCTGCTGCAGACGATTGACCTCATTTTCAGATTCAAGTTCGGATACCTCTCTAGCAACCTCTTGGACTGAGCCTGAACACATAGGGTTCTTAGAAAGCCGCAAGGCCTTAACAGCTCCTCCCGCTGCTTCTTCAGCCGTGATCTCCCTTAGCGCGTCTTGGAAGGAAACGGCTTCTTTTGCAAAAATCTTTTGCTGCAGTTCTCAGCTCCTCAAACCACAAACTAGGTGATCTCGTAGCTGTTCTTCCAAGTCTTTGAACTCACAGGGCCTTGCAGCTTGATGCAGAGCAGCAATAAAGTCTGCAGTAGACTCTCCGGGACGTTGGTCCCGCTGTTCAAATGCATGATGCCATGCAATCACCGATAGCTTCGGTTCAAAATGTTCCTTTAACATTTTCTTCAGCTCTGCGTAAGCGATAGATTCCAAAGGTGCTGGGCAACCAAGTTTTCAGCAATGTCAAAAGTCTCTTGCCCACAAACACATAGTAACGTTGCAGCTTTGAGCCCGTCCTCCCGAACTTGGTTTACTCTAAAGTAGTTCTCCACCCTGGCAACGTAGGAGCTCCAACGTTCAGGGTGCATTATGTCAAATTCAGACAGACATCCAATCTTTGCCATGGTTTCTTCTTGGCGGCCTCTTCCAATGCCTTGTGCTGCTTAGGCTTGCGAAGGGGTTCCAGGACGAATCTTGACGAGCTCTCCTCCAGCATCTTCGTACTGGCAGGCAGAGTCGCACAAGTTGGAACGCCGAACTTCCAAGCTCATTGGCCTTCTGTGGTGAGTCAGCCTAGTATTCTTTTTTTCTCTTGCAGCACGATCCCACCTTCGTCGCCAATGTTATGTTCTGTGCATTGGTAAGGCATTGAAACGAGGCAGTAGTAACAACAGATGCTTCTTTATTTAAGCTTCAACAGAACAACACAAAATGGCGCTGATCCCTTTTATACCTTTTGCAGGGAACAGCGTCAGCCAATAAATGCAACGTATTTTCCCGCTTTGCGCTTTGCGTGGTCTGCCTGGGTCTCTCTGCAGCTTCCTGCACCTGCTCTGTCAATCACAGGCCCAGGACATAACACTGACTAATAAAGGTTTATATGCTGGAATAAGCAGCACTGAGAGATGGTCAGAGGAGCCCAGGTGAGGGCAGGGGATAGCTTTGAAAGCCTTCTTGATGTTGGAATAAGCAAGATCCAGTGTATTGTCCCCTCTGGTTGCAAAGTCCACATGTTGGTGGAAATGTGGCAGGGTAGCTTTCAAATCCACTTGGTTAAAGTCTCCCACTGCAATAAATGCACCATCTGGGTGAGTAGTTTGTAAGTCACTGATGGTATGACAGAGAACCTTCAGGGCCTCTTCTCTGTTTGCATCAGGGGGGATATACACAGCTGTGATAATGGTAACAGAGAATTCTCTAGGCAGATAGAAGGGTCTGCATTTGATGGTCAGAAGCTCCACATCTGAGGAGCACAGACTTGAAACCACCTTGACATTATTACACCATCTGTCATTTATATAAAAACAGACACCCCCTCCCCAGGATTTGCCACTAAGAGTAAAACTCCGGTATCTTTAGTCACAATTTCTTCGTATTCCACCTCACATTAGTTGAAAGAGGGTTCTAATTTTCCAGAGACGATTTTCACTAAGCACAGCTTCTACGTTCTTCAACTGTTCTGACTGAATAAAGGTTTGTTTTTTTTCTTATCAGTACAATGGAAAAAAGCAAAAGGTGAAATGTTTTGACATTTGAAATGGTATAATACATGTATATTTTTAAGACTTAAAATGTAAGTCGTTATCTTCATCATGTTGGGTTCCAGAACAATGCCTGAAATTACTTGATATCTTCAAAACTGTCATTATTTGATACTGTATGTAAGCCACAATTTGTACTGGATAAAGCACCACTTTGCTAATGGTGTATCATCAATAAAGTAGCATTTGAAGGAAGCTATGAGAGATGGTGCATACAGAGGGGGAGCTGGTGTGATGGACTATACTGAAGTGGGAGCACCCCCCCAAACTTTTGGGCAGCAGGGACCGGTTTCATGGAGAGAGGTTGGTCTGTGGACTGGAGGGGGCATGGTTTTGTATGCTGCCTGCATCCCGCAGATGGGGCTTCACTTGTTTGCACAGCCCGGTTTCTGGCATGCCGCGGCCTAGTGCTGGTCCACGGACTGGGGGTTTGGGACCCCTGTGTTAGGGTGAGAGTAGTAAGGGTTTAGTCTGGCAAGATTCTGTGCATTGTGTATGCAAATAAAGAACTGAACTCTGATTGAATTGTTCTACGTCATTCTTGGGCTTAACCTAACAGATGCTAGATTTATAGTGCCTCACTAAAATAAGGCTTTGCCAAGTCCTTTATCTAAAGTTGTATATAAATAAGAAACAAAAGAGTATGTAATGTTCATATTTATATTTAATTTCCACCAATCAAGTTGGTTCCTGGGATAGAGAAACACAAATCATTAAAAACTGAAAGTATCTGCCCACCCTACATGTCAGACCCAAGGAACCAAGAACAACTTATGGAGTTATTTCTGAGTAGTTCCATCAAGATCTGACTCTTTATCCAGGTGCTGCAGTAGAGTGATGGGAGCCTGAAGGTGGTTGTTGGGGCATTCTAGGAGGAGGATTGAGGTGCTGGGTTTTTAATTTTTGTTCTATGGTTTTGTGGTTTTAATGATGTGAGCCGCTGAGAGTTGTGCTTTAAGATAAGTGGCCAGACAAATCTTTTCAATATACTAACCATTAAAGAAGGCACATTTGTCAGTAAGCACTAAGGCTACATTGTTATGTATTGAATATATATAAAGTTGTGTTAATCCCTGCTAAAGTGAAACTAACTTAACTCCAACTGCTTGTGAAGCTAAAATGAAACTAACCTTTAGATGACCCTGACTGTTAACTCCAACTGTTTTGGAGGGAAACTTTGAACATTCATATTTGGGTGGGTTTTTCAAGTATTGTGATTGGTTAAGGCCCTGTGGGCTCAGAGTATAAATTACAGGCAATTGCCTACAGTTCTCCAGTTCTAGTTTGAGGCAATAAATAACGTTGTAACTATGCTGGTCTGCTCCTTGCCTACACAATAGTGGCAACGAAGGTGGGATGCTGCAGAGGAGAGAGCTGCTGCTAACCAAGAGACTGAAATCACTGGATGATAGGCTGGGTAAAGAGCCCCAGCAGGCCTAGTTCTCACCCCCTGCCTACCAGTAAGCCACACTGGAAGCATGCTGAAATCACTGCGTGTCAGACCAGGTAAAGAGCCCTGGTGGGACCACGCTCCCTGCCTTGCCTGCCAGTAAGACACACTGGAGGCACAGATATACCTGAGGGATCTGTCCCCAGGATCCCAAAGTGCAGCACAGCTCCAACTGCAGCAGTACAGGCATTAACCAGCACCACAGGGGCCTTCCTAAAATGGCTAAATTGGGAAAGCTCAACGAGTTTGATATTACTCATCCGGAACAGTGGAGCTCATATGTCTCCTGAGTAGACAACTATCTCCGGGCTAACCAGATCACAGACGATGGCCTGAGGGCGGCTGTTCTATCCCAGCCTACGGCTGTCCTTATTAAAGGCACAAGGACAAAACCCCTGTTGAGAAAATAGGGCGGTGCTGGTTGCTGAAGGCAACCGTTGCAAAGTACTTCATGGGATCATGTTCTGTTAGTATTGTCGGTGACTACTTTTCTGTACTTCTCAGTGCCTTCTCTTCCTCCCCTGGAGTTATCGTATTCACTGCTGCTGATCTGCTCTCGCTAATTGCCTGCGTCTACGAGCATCAATCATGTCCATCAGGTGTGAATCCTCCAAGTCTGACTCGTTCTCCCCACACAGATGAGCTTCATCCGTAACACGACTGGAGGGGCCAGGCTCTTCATCAGACCGTGAGTCTTGTAATTCATCAGAGCCTCCCTCTGACCCTGATGGCCCTCCAAATGCCTCCTCCACCTCCTCCTCAGATTCCCCAGACTCAGCTGTTGGGAACACAGGCTGGCACAGAATCACGACACTATCCTGCAATGCAGGGCCCTTCCCCCGGGTCTGCCGATCCAGATGCGGTCAGGATGGGAATTGTTCATGAAAGGCGGTCACCAAGGCAGGAGCATGAATGGTGGTCGCATCCTCCCAGGTGAACTCCTCCGGTCCGTAGCTTTTCCATTCGATCAGGTACTGGAAGCAACCTTTCACCCAACGGGAGTCCCGAATGCCGGCAACCTCGTACTCGGGTGCACTGTCTCCATCACGTTGTTCCGGTGGGGGAAGTTCGGCTCGGTGAAGTGGACACGCCGGTTGCTCAGGGACCAACAGAGACCGGTGAAAGACCGGATGTACCTGCAGGGAACGTGGCAAAGTTAAGTGATAGGCAACCGGATTGAGAACAGCCTCGATTGGGAATGGTCCTACATATCAGTGGTCTAATTTCTTGGCTGGCCGAGTTGACGGTAGGTTCCTGGTGGACAGCCATACCCGATCTCCCACCGTTAGTGGAGGCGTATCCCGCCTCGACCGATCAGCAAAACTTTTGTAGTCAGCCTTGGCCTTCTCTAACTGTCACTGCACCAATCGATGGATCGCCTGTAACTCTGCCATGTAGTCGTTCGCTGTTGGTACCAGTGAGTCTAGTGGGGAAAGAGGGAAAAACCGAGGGTGATATCCCACATTGGCTAAGAATGGTGTCATCTGCATGGAGGTGTGCTGTGAGTTATTCAACGCAAACTCAGCCACCACCAGATAGTCCACCCAATTGTTCTGCTGCTGCTTGACATAGCAGCGCAGATATTGCTCGAGGATCCCAATGACCTTCTTGGTCCCTCCGTCAGTTTGGGGATGATGTGTGGATGAGAGGCAGATCTTGACATCCAATGACTGCATCAACCCCTGCCAGAAACGGGCTGTGAACTGGGCCCCTCTATCAGACACGACCCTATCAGGAAGGCCATGCAGCCAGAACACCTGCTGGATGAACGTGCGACTGGTGGCGCAGGCAGACGGCAAGCCACGAGATGGGATGAAATGCGCCATCTTGGTCAGAATGTCCACCACCACGAACACCGTTGTGAATCCAGAAGATAGGGGTAAGTCCGTCAGGAAGTCCATGGACACAGCCCCCCAGGGTCTTTTGGGTGTCAGCAAGGGCTGCAGTACTCCAGGTGGGGCCCCTGTCGCTGACTTGGCCTGCCTACATGGGATACAGGATGAGACATAGGCCTGGACATCGTGTCTCACTCGGGGCCACCAGAAGGTACGGGAGACCAAGTTCAGGGTCTTGAACAGGCCAAAATGCCCTGCCGCCGGATTGTCATGACACTGGCTGAGGATGAGTCCCCTGAGTGGCCCTCCCGGAACATAGAGACGATCACGATAGTGCAGGAGTCCATCCGTGACTGTCCATGGGGAATTGGGCCCCACCTCCTCCTTTCGCTGAGCCACCCACCCATCCTGCTGATGGGCCTCCCGAATCCGAGCCCGTACATCTATCGGCTCCCTCACCGCAGCAAAAGACTCGATAGGGAGCACTGTCCTGGGCAGAAGCTTGTCTTCTGCTCGGGAATATTCAGGCTTCCTGGACAGAGCATCTGCTCTTTGTTTGTGACCGCTGGGTATGTACGTCACACGGAAATTGAACCTCGCAAAGAAGAGAGACCACCGGATCTGGCGTTGGTTCAATTTCCAAGCGGTCTGCAGGCTTTCCAAATTCTTATGGTCCGTCCGGACCTCGATTTGATGTCGCACCCCTTCCAGATGACACCTCCAGGCCTCAAACGCCACTTTAATGGCCAGTAGCTCCTTCTCCCAGATGATATAGATGCACTCTGCTGGATTCAATTTCCGTGAATGGTACGCGCAAGGAAAGAGGACACTGCCGGGCATCGTCACCTGGAGTAACATCGCCCCAATGGCAATGTCCTCGACAAACGGCTGTTTCGGGTCAGGATACTTCAGGATGGGCTCCTTCATGAAGGCTTCCTTCAAAGCCTGGAAAGCCCGTTGTTCTGGAGCATCCCACTGAAACCAAGTCTTTTTCTGTAGGAGCCGAGTAAGGGGGGGGGCTGTCATGGTATCAAACCCGGGTATGAAAGTCTGATAATAGTTGGCGAACCCAGGAAGTCGCTGGACATCCTTCACATGATGTGGGGGTTGCGAACTCTGCAGAGACTCAACCTTACTCGGCTCCATGCCCTCAGGAGAAATGCGGTGACCCAGGAACTCAATAGTCATCTGGTAGAACTGGCACTTCTCCAGTCTGGCATACAGCCGATGTTCTCAGAGCCGCTGCAGGACTTGACGGAGATGCTGATGGTGCACCTCTCGCAACGGGGAGTAGATCAGGATGTTGTCCAAGTAAATCACGACAAACTGATCTAACAAGTCCCGGAAAATGTCATTCATAAAATGCTGAAACACGGCGGGGGTGTTGGTCAAACCAAATGGCATCACCGTGTACTCGAAGTGCCTGTACCGAGTACCAAACGCCGTCTTCCATTCATCACCCGACCGAACTCTGACAAGGTTATAAGCTCCACGCAAGTCCAGTTTCGTGAAGATCTTTGCCTCCCGGAGCTTGTCCAAGAGTTCGGGGATGAGGGGCAACGGGTATTGGTTGCACACCGTGATGGCATTTAATTTCCTGTAATCACAGCAAAGCCACAATTCACTCGACCTCTTCTTGACAAAGAGCACGGGTGCAGACACTGGTGAGGACGAAGGCTGAATAAAACCCCAAGCCAAATTCTTGTCCAAAAAGTCCCGCAACACAGCCAACTCGGGGTCCGACATGGAATACAAACACCCCACTGGGAGAGACGCATCAGGGACTAAGTCAATGGGGCAGTCATAGGGCCTGTGCGGGGGCAATTGATCTGCCTCAGTCTCGCTGAAAACATCAGCATAATCCGCCAGTTCGAAGGGTAAGGAGACCCCTGTGGGCCCCTCTACCTGACCAGCACAGATTTGGTGGGTGTGGTCCATGCACTGTAAGCTTGGAAAGGTGACCAAATTCTGTGACCAATAAATCTGTGGGTCATGCGCCCAGAGCCACGCCAGTCCCAAGACCACGGGGAAATGCAGGTCTGATGTGATATAGAACTGGATGGCCTCCTCATGTGAACTGATGGTCATACATAACGGTTGTGTGGCAGCCTTAATTGGCCCAGACAGGAGCACTCGACCATCAATGGTCTCCACTAACATCGGTGGTTCCACCGAGCATTGGGGAATTGCCCATTTGGCCACAAATGCTACGTCCATAAAGTTTGTAGTGGCCCCAGAGTCAATCAGTGCATGGACGGGAATCCCCTTGGGCAACCTAGGGAGAATCAGGCACGCCTCCAATATCAGATGCCTTGGGGGTCCGTGGGCAGCATCTGAAGGGTGTCGCTCGGTGTTGCGGGATGCCCAACCCAAAATGCCCTTCAGGTCGGGCATGGGCCATTTCCCGACAGGGGAGCAGGTGGCATTCTTGGGGCAGGCTAAGTCACAGACGCCCTTCATCGCTTCTTGGGGCAGAAAGTGGCCAAATGCCCAGGTTCCCCACAGTAAAAACAACCCCTCTGAACTTCGCCTGTTCATCTCTGCCACTGATAGGCGGGGTCTGGCAGCACCTAACTCCATTGGCTCCTCCCTCTGGACCAGGGTCTCACGCACAATGGGAGCAGCACGGGTCTCTGGGGTGGCACGGCGACTCCTTCGCTGCTGCAGCTGAGCGTCGATCCACAGACAGAGATGAATGAGCCCATTAAGGTCTGGGGGAACATCAACACGGGCCAGCTCATCCAACATCTCCTCCGACAATCCATCCTGGAAAGCGTCCACGAGTGCAGCCTCATTCCAGGCTGAATCCTGGCTAAGCAGCCGAAATTCGCTGATATAGCCTTGCAGGTCACGTCGGCCCTGCCTTAGAGCTTTCAAACATTGGGTAGCTGTCTGGGTCTTGATGGGTTCCTCATACATCATCCGTATGTAATCACAAAACCCCACAAAGTTGTCCACCAATGGACTAGGTTGGGCTAGCAGGGCTGTGCCCCAATGAGCTGCAGCACCAGAGAGCAGGCTTATCATAAACCCCACTTTATCCCGATCAGTGGGGAAATCAGCTGCTCTCACACCGATATACAGCTGGCATTGTCCCATGAAAACAGGAAACATGTCCGGATTGCCATCAAATTTGTCCGGCATCGCAACTTGGCATTTTCTCCTGGGTGGTGATGGAGCAGCAGGAACATGGGCTGACAGCTGAGCAACTTGGGCTGATAACAAAGCCAGCTGCTGGGAGAGCTGGGCATTCTCAGCACGTAGCTGCTCCATAATAGTAGGGGGTTAGGCTGAAGGAAAACTGTTCTATCCCAGCCTATGGCCGTCCTTGCTAAAGGCCCAAGGACAAACTCCTTGTTGAGAAAATAGGCTGGAGACTCAAAAGAAAACAAACCCCTTTTAATATGGGTAACAAACCTGCCAAATAGTCCAGAAACAAAAGCAGCAAAACGCAATTCAAATGGAGGAAATTGTCCACATGAAGCACAATGCAAAACAGAAAAGTAGTCACCGGCAATACTAACAGAACACGATCCCATGAAGTACTTTGCAACGGTTGCCTTCAGCAACCAGCACCGCCCACACCTTCCCTTTTTATAAAGCAGTCCCAAGGCGTTGTCTCTCAGTGCCTTCTCCTCCTCCCCTGGAGTTGTAGTATTGACTGCTGCTGATCTGCTCTCACTAATTGCCTACGTCTACAAGCATCAATCATGTCCATCAGGTGTGAATTCTCCAAGTCTGACTCATTCTCCCCACACAGCTGAGCTTCATCCGTAACACGACTGGAGGGGCCAGGCTCTTCATCAGACCGTGAGTCTTGTAATTCATCAGAGCCTCCCTCTGACCCTGATGGCCCTCCAAATGCCTCCTCCACCTCCTCCTCAGATTCCCCGGACTCAGCTGTTGGGAACACAGGCTGGCACGGAATCACGACAGCGGCAACCTTACTACATGTCTGCGGATAAGCCATGTTTCATATCACTGAAAACCTGATAACACTGGCAAGTATAGAGACTGTGCCCTACGCACACCTCAAGAAAAAATTAAGGGAACATTTTGAGCTGAAACTCTCAGTAATCACCTGGCGCCATGCATTTGAGCAACGTGAGCAGAGATCCGGGGAATCTGCAGCAGAGTTTGTGGCAGCACTTTGCCAAGCTTCGTGCCAATGCGAGTTCCCTGACCTGGAAGACCGTCTCAGAGACAGGCTCGTTTGCAGCCTGCATAATAGAGAATTACAGCAGTGCCTATTTGCCATGGAGAAACTGACTTTCCAAGATGCATTGAAGGAAGTCATGGCGGAAGAGGCTGCCAGAGGGGCAATGAAGACTCTCCAGCCACCAGCCCCACAGCGACCAACCAAAAGACCACAGAAGGCTCAGGGGAGGCCAGTGAGAGTGAAGAAATTGATAGGTTGCAGAGAGAGCCACCCAGACGACCACGCTCCACAGAGCAAGCAACTTCCCCATAGAGCTGTGCAAGCTGCGGGGGACAGCATGAAAGAGCAGAGTGCAGATTCCACACAGCAGTATGCCATGCCTGTGGAAAGCAAGGGCACCTTGCCAGAGTTTGCAGAGGTCGTCAGCGGGAAACGAAACCTGTGACACAGCAGCACAAAGGGAAATGGCCCCCAGGACAAAACAGAGTTGAATACTGCTCAGGAAGGCATAGCATCCAATGCACAGGGGCCCAACGTTCCATCAAAGAAAAGATAAGACTCCAATTTTTACCACTCCTTCTTACCGCATAAGGCTGCCCTGGTAGAACTGCTACACTGCCTACTGGACCAAAAAACGCCTAGGTTTGGTCATGCACCCAAGACAAAGCGTTCAAGGCGGTAAAATCATTGTTATCATCGGACTCCATCCTAGCTCATTTCAACGAAAACCTACCAGTAACACCAGCCTGTGATGCTTCGCCATACGGCATTGGGGCAGTACTAAGCCACAGGATGCCAGATGGTAGAGAGGCCCCCATCACATACTATTCTAGAATGTTATCATTGGCTGAAAGAAACTATGCCCAGATAGACAAGGAAGCCCTCGCCATAGCGGCTGGCATTAAGATGTTCCACGACTTCTTATATGGACGAACCTTCACCATCTTTACAGACCACAAACCTCTGCTTGGTCTCTTCACAGCAGACAAACAGACAAACAGACACCACAGATCCTGTCGCCATGAATGCTACGATGGTCCATTTTCATGGCTGCATACTCATACCGGCTAGTCCACAAGCCGGGTAAGGAAATGGGCCACGCCGATGCTCTCAGCCGACTGCCTCTACCACAGACTGATCCAGACCCAGACCCAGCTTGTCGTATCCTGGCGATCCAGGACCTGCCTGAAGCACCCCTACATGCAGGGGACGTTGCAGCTGAAACCACCATGGAAAGAATGCTTAGCCGCATTCTCAACTGGGTGTTAAGGGGATGGCCAGTGACCCGGCCAGGCTCTGAGTTCCATCACTACGCTTCTCAGAAAAATGAACTGTCGGCCCACAAGGGATGTGTGCTGTGGGGCAGCAGGGTCATCATTCCACCCAGTCTTTGCTCCAGGGTGCTGGATTCCTTACACAAGGGGCACCCAGGAATTGTTCGAATGAAGGCTATAGCCAGGAGCTACGTGTGGTGGCCAGGCCTGGACAAGGACATTGAGAATCAAGTAAGGAGTTGCCAGGCCTGCCAAGAAACCCGACCGGAGATGGTACAAGCACCAGTGCACCGCTGGGAGACCACGCATGCCCCATGGGCTCGCGTGCACATTGACTTTGCGGGCCCCTTCCAAGGGCAGGTGTTCCTAATTGTAGACAGTTATTCCAAGTGGTTGGAAGTGGCACCGGTCTCATCAACCAGGGTCATCCAAGAGTTGCGCCGGCTGTTTACCACACATGGTCTGCCAGATGTAATTGTGTCCGACAACGGGGCACAATTCACGGCAGGAGAGTTTCAATCTTTCCTCAACACCAACATAATTCGGCACGTAACATCTGCTCCATTCCACCCCCCCGACCAACGGTCAGGACCACAAAGGAGGTGCTCACGTGGATGATGACTGGGGACTTCCTCCTGTGTCAACACACAACTCCCAGTACAGCAACAGGTCGCAGCCCAGTGGAACTGAGGTGGGGCCGCTGGCTCACCACAAAGCTTGACCGACTTCACCCAGACAGAGTAGCGGCAGAGATGGCTCAACCAAAGCCCCCCAGGAAATTACAGCTGGGTGACTTGGTCTGGGCCAGGAACTATGGAAGTGGGGCACCTTGGATGGCAGCTAGAGTAATTAAGATAATGGGGCCCTTGTCATATGAAGTTATTCTGGAAAATGATTGTATGGTCAGACGCCACATTGATCAGTTACGGCGTTGGCAGGCTGGGCCAGTCCCGGGTGAGGATCCCGAGGTTTTATCAGACACACAAGAGAACTGTTTTCCTCCGAGTTTGCCTACATCACACGTGGCCGCCTCTGAGGAAACGGAGCTACGAAGGGCCGTAGAGCCACCACCACTCACGGGTGACCTAAATGGCCATCATGACTCTGTTCAACTGGAGATGGACAATACTCCACTTGAACAGGACTCTCCAATAACTTTGCGGAGGTCCACCAGGATCCGCAAGCCCCTGGCCTATCTCTAAGACTATGAATATTGAACACACTGAGGATGATAACTATCCTAGGGGAAAGGGGTGTTATGTATTGAATATATATAAAGTTGTGTTAATCTCTGCTAAAGTGAAACTAACTTAACTCCAACTGCTTGTGAAGCTAAAATGAAACTAACCTTTAGATGACCCTGACTGTTAACTCCAACTGTTTTGGAGGGAAACTTTGAACATTCATATTTGGGTGGTTTTTTCAAGTATTGTGATTGGTTAAGGCCCTGTGGGCTCAGAGTATAAATTACAGGCAATTACCTGCAGTTCTCCAGTTCTAGTTGGGTCAATAAATAATTGTCATGGTTCCAATTAACAAAACTATGTAACTATGCTGGTCGGCTCCTTGCCTACTGAAGCCCACTACACCAGGGCTTTTCAACTTTTTTACCGATTGTACCACTTTTAGGATATGGCAATATTCGAGTACCACCTAGCAAGCTGTCAAAAACTTGATGACCAAAAAAAAAAACCTGTTCACAGTTGCAATTGCACTGAAATGACTTATGACCATTTTTCACACTTATGACCATTGCAGCATGCCCAGGGTCATGTGATTTATATTTCGATGCTTGGCAACTGATTCATATTTATAATGGTCACAGTGTTCCAGGGTCATGTAATCCCCTTCTGCAACCTTTTGACAAGCAAAGTCAATGGCAGAGCTGCTGGTGGCCAAGTGCTAAGGCGGGACTTCATTTCCTCCCTCCCTTCCCTGTCTCCCTTTTTCTCATTCCCATCTCCCTCTGAAGGAAGAATTTGAAACCCCCCCCCCCTATTTTTCCTCTTCCATATATTGATCAAACAAGGCAAGGCCTCCAGAGACAGAGAAGACAAGCTGCTGAGTGAACTAGCTTAAAAAGGCACATTCCCCTTTAAGAATTAGCTACTGGCTAGAAAATAAAGTAAGGACCACAGCGGGCACTTAAGGAAGAAAAAAAATGTAAGTACTGGCTGCTGGCTAAGGCAACCTTCCCAAATGGCTCCATTCATAAGTAAAGGAATGCTATAGGCAAAATCCATTCAGGAGAAAAATACTTCAAAATCCCTTGCAGCAAAACTTACAGCTAACAACAGAAGAGCAATAGAAGCTAACAGGAGACATCAGCCATCAGCCAAATAGAAATTGCCAAACACTCCTTAAGAACACAAAGCCCTCATTGCACAAATCCCAGAACTTCAAAGTCACAAAAGCACATAAGAATCCTTCCACTCTCCATCTCCTTCCCTCCTCCGTGCCTCACCTCCAGCCTTTGCTGCCTTCTTTCATTCCTCTTGGAGGGCTACCCCTCCCTCGCTGCATTTCTTGCCTGTTTGCTGCTGCCAGCACATGTGGCTGCCACAGCAGTTGCAGATCGGCTCATGGCCAGCATACTTGATCTCCTCTCCCCCCACCCTCCCCCTCACCCTCCTCCTTCTTCTTCTTCCCCTGCGGTGCAGCTGACTCTGCCTCCTCCCAAGGCTGCTGCTTTTTCTCTCTCTCCCTCTCCTGCCCAAACTGCCTCCTTTTATAGGCTCTCCTGTCTCCCCCCCTCCTCCTTTCTCATGGGCGAGGCTGAGCCAGAAGTGAGCCTGGGGCCTTTGCAGCTCCAGAGGACTCTCTCACTGTAAGTCCTTGCCTGTGCTGGCTCTTTCCCTCCCCCACTGCACTTCGCTAGGCAGGGCTATGTACCACCTGCCACTCATTAATGTACCACAAGTGGTACGCGTACCACCGGTTGAAAAGCCCTGGTTTATGTGACAACTTCCTAGGGGTTTTCATAGCTTCAAGGTTCTTATGATCAGTCCACACTTGGAATGGTATTTTACTCCCCTCTAGGAAATGCCTCCAGGTTAGGAGTGCCCATTGTACAGCGTAGGCTTCATTCTCCCAGGCTGCCCACCACTGTTCAGTTTCAGACAGTTTTCTAGAAGTATAAGCACAAGGTTGCAGTTAGCCCTCCTCGTTCCTCTGAAGGAGGACTGCCCCCATGGCCACGTCACTAGCATCAGCCTGAATAACAAAAGCTTTCTCCGGATCCAGGTGCTTTAAAATCGGCTCTGCAGAGAAAAGCCTCTTTAGTTTTTCGAATGTGGCTTGACACTCCCCTGTCCATTTCAGCATCTGGCTGGGTTTCGGCTTGTTGCTGCCTTTGGTCTTTAACAGATTTTTAATGGGGAGTGTGATTTGCGCAAAAGAGGGAATGAGCTGCCAGTAAAAATTTGCAAAGCCTAAAAAGCTTTGTAATTGTTTCCTAGTACGAGGGGGAGCCCGCTCCAGCACAGCTCGTACTTTTTCTGAGTCCATCTCCACACCCTCGCTGGAGATGCAGTAACCCAAATAGTTGATGCAATCTTTGTGGAATGCACATTTTGAGAGTTTGGCATACAACTTAGCAGAGCGCAGTTTATTTAGTACTGCTCTAACTAATTTAACATGCTCTGCCTTGGTTTCAGTGTAAATTAAGATGTCATCAAGGTAAACTAAAACCTCCTTGTACAAGTTCTCATGAAGAACCTCATTGATTAATTGCATAAACACAGCAGGAGCTCCTTGCAGTCCAAAGGTAACACCTTGAATTGAAAACAGCCCATGGGACAGTTGAAAGCAGTATTCCATTCATCCCCCTCCCCTATCCTTATTTGATAGTATGCCTCCCGCAAATCCAGCTTAGAGAATTTTTTTCTTTTTGACAGATGTGCTAACATGTCTCTCATAAGGGGGAGGGAGGTACATATTTTCTACATATACCGTGTTCAGACCCCTATAATCTATGCAGAGATGAAGCAACCCATCCTTTTTTTCTCTGGGTCTGGCAGGCTGAATGAAACCCTGTGCCAAATTTTTGTCAATGAACTTGCAAAGTTTGCCCAGTTCTCTAGGGGTCATGGAGTACATTTTTGGTTTTGGGAGCTTTGTCCCTGGGATAATTTCAGTGGCACAGTCCGTGGGTAGGTGGGGCGGAAGCTCATCCAAACTTTGCTCACTGAACACTTCAGCTAGGCTCTGTAATTCTTCCTCACTGAGGGTGGAGGCTAATTCGCGATGTAGTCCATGCCTCCCACCCTTTTCTTTGGAGAGAGGAGGGGCCCTCTTCTTCAGGAATTTCAAGTGCCCCTCCCTCCAATTCACTATGGGGTTCCATTTCTTTAACCACGTCAGGCCTAGTACTAATGGCCACTCCATGCAAGGAACCACAACAAATGCTAAAGTCTCTGAGTGGTCTCCCATGGCAATCTGCAGGGGACTGGTGGCAAAACTGGCAGGGACCCCCCCCTGTGATAACCCATTGAGTTGGCAAAAGGTGATCAGGGTCTTTAGTCTCCTGTGGGGTATTCCCATTTTCTCCACCAGCTTCGGGCTGATTAAGCAGTGGGTGCAACCCAAGTCCAGCAAAGCTGCTAATTTTACTCTCTTCCTGATACCCGGTATGGACAGTTCTAGGGGCACAGTTATGGGGTCGATCAAGCCACTTACCAAGTGGTCGTTCTTGTAGTCACTCTCAGCCGCCTCTGAGTCATTATTTGAAGGAGGCGGAGCTCGACCCTCTGCCCCATGGGCCTGGGGAAGTTCGACGGACTCCTCAAACACCATTGTGGGCTCTCTTGGGTGCGGTGTTGCTTTCATAGGTCTGCCGGTGGATTGACAGTCTCCCCTCTTAGCTGGCATCTTGCTGCGTCAGTCGACTGCTAGATGCCCTTCTTTTCCACACTTGAAGCACGCAGTGGAGTGGGGTGAGGTCGGTGATGGCCGGGCAGTTTCACTTCTCCTCTCAGGTGTTGGTGTAAAGGTGGGTTTCACTGGGCGGTGCTGGTGCTTGCGCTGATCTATTTCCACCTCTTCTGCCAAGAGGCACCAATCGTACAATTGCCCTGGAGCCCCGCGGGCCACACAGGTGTTGTACAGGTCTTTATTCAGGCCACCCTGGAAACAACTCACCAGGATGTCCTCTGGCCAGTTTAAGCAGCTGGCTGACTCTTGGAATTCCTCTGTGTATTCAGCTACTGGTCATAGCCCTTGCTTCATCATTTTTATGTGTTTGCAGGCTTTCTTGTCTGCGATGCCATCTTCAAAGCAATGCCAGAGGGCTACCATGACCAGTTAAAATTTCTTAGCTCCGGAGCATTGCAGTTGTACAGTGTCACCATCCAGTCAGCAGCCATGTCTTCCAGCACTAGGGTGACCACTCTGACTTTCTGCTCATCTGTAGGCAGCATTCTCCCATATATTTACATGTAGGTGAATACCTGGGATCGGAAGAACCCCAATCTCTTGGGATTCCCATTGAATTTCACCCCCAATGAAATCGGCTTCACCTTCGCTGGTTGAGGTATAGCCCCTCTGGGTCTTTGGGGCAGTCGTGCCCGGCGTGCCAGTGCTGCAGGGGGGGCAGCCGCCACCGCCACCTTAGGCACCATTATCTCTTCTTCACCAGCTTCCTCCTCTGCTTCTTCCTCTGATTCAGATTGTTCTTTCAGCTGGGCTTTTAGTTCCTCAAAGGACTCTCACACATATTCGATTGTCTGCTTTAAGATTGCTTTCATCATTTCTGAATTCAGATCCACTAATTCCTTCTCAGGAGGGGTAGGCTCTGGATTTTTCTTCTTTGCTTTCTTTTCCCCTCCACCTCACATGAGAGTTACTTTCTGAGCCTTTCCTTCCCAGTCCTCTTTCTTTCCAACCCCAAGTGACCACCTGGCTCGATCACCTTCTGCCAGAGGTTCCTCCACTCCCAGGTCCCTGGAAGTGCTTTCTTTGGCGTCTGCCAGAGCGATAGCTCCACTCCAGCTCTCCAGTTCACCCTCTTCCATCTTGCCGTTAGGAAGGGGCATGTCAGTTGTGACTCACCTTGGTAGGGCAGCTGCCTCTCTGGGCTGGGCACTATGCAGACCTCGCCTTATGTAAGGACCTACCTCATCTAAGCCACCCAAGAAAGCAGAACTCTTGAAACAGGCATTGTCTCAAAAGGAACTTTTATTAGGGGCTAGTGACAGCAGGGAATCAAGGTAAGATCTGGGGAAAAACCTGCGAAAGCAATATAATAAAAGCAACATTCAATACTCCTCTCCCCAGTGTTGGTTTGAAATCCAGCCAATCCACAGGTGGCATAGTGTTTTGGTAACTGAGTTCTTTGGCGCGCTCATTCAAGGTCTCTCTCGCTTTCGTTTCCTTGAATCTCCATAGACAAGGGGGAACAGTATTACTATTTAGCTTTCAGGGCAGTGGAGTGGGGTGGGGAACAAGAGGGTCCCTATATTTCCAATATTCATTTACATCAACAAAGCTTTCAGGAAGGTATTCAGTAAAAGATTGGTTAAACTTCAGGGCTTAGGGCATTTCTCCTATAACTGTAAACCTCTCTCTCCATGATGCTGCTGCCCTTTGGTTTTGATACTGAAAAAAAGAAGGAACAGTCTAAGGCAGTGTTTCTCAACCTTGGTAACTTTAAGCTGTGTGGACTTCAAGTCCCGTTCCGCATCCAGCATGAGAAACACTAGCCTAAGGGTTAACTATAGAGAGGAAGTGTTATGGCTCATCTCCTTCTCTCTTGTTAGAATTGTGTTATATTGGCTTCCGGTCTTGACGTCGTGGCAAAACGGACGCAGGAAGATGGGGCTCCGTCTTTCATGTTCTATTTTGCCCTGCTGGGGGACCCTGGAAAGGGTCAAAAGTCGCCCCGTAGAGGCAACAAGCAAGGAGGGGACCCTCGTTGATTGTGGGGGGCAGCAGCCCTCCTGTTTTATCTGAGGAAGCCCTCCAAACCAGCAGGGGAAAGACTGGCTACATTCTCGTAGCCAGTCCAAAATTGCTGACAATGGAAGACAACAAGCACTAACAAGCAATCTTACAGCAACGTGGATGAAACTGGGTGAGACCTGAGCCTCTTGTTATGATTTTAAGACCTCTTCCTGAAATCTGCCCAAAGTACTCCCCGCGATGAGAGAGGGAAAGGGAATTTCTGCCCCATTCCCTCAGGAAAAGAAAAGCAGCAAATTAATTACTTGGGGAAAATGGAGAACCCTACAAGACTAATTTGGAGTATATATATACATATATGTTGAGAAATAAAACGTGAGCACCAGGAAGAAGTAAAACATTAAAAGTTTTATAATTATTATTATTATATTATATTATTTCTTATATATATGTGTGTGTGTGTGTGTGTGTGTGTGTGTATTTCTAAAATTTGGATTGCTAGCAAAGAATTAAGGGAGAACTGGAATAGCTATTTCGAACTCTTTAGCTCTTTTCAACCAGACATACCAAAAGATTTCTCTCTCCCATATTTGGGCAACAGGGTATAACATACAGCATTCTAGATAACTCCTCCCCTGTTTCTTCCCTCCCTTCCCTTCCCTCCCTAACACAGCTGGCAAAAGTGAGACAGAGCCTAGAGGTTAATACATCTGCCTAACATGCAGACAGCCCAGGTTCGAATCTCAGAAGGGTATGTCTGGTTGAAAAGAGCTAAAGAGTTCGAAATAGCTATTCCAGTTCTCCCTTAATTCTTTGCTAGCAATCCAAATTTTAGAAATGTATATGATGTCACAGTTGTGACTGCTGCCTGTGGATGGCTCTAGTTTGAGCTGATACAAGGCAAAAGATTTCTCTCTCCCATATTAGGGCAACAGGGTGTAACATACAGCATTCTAGATATATATATATGTATATATATATATTTGTTTTCTGAGTTTTTTGCAGGTGTTTGTATGTAGGTGTCAAGCCCCACGGGGCTTGCCATTCGGTAGGAGGGGGAACGGAAGGAAAACACCACCACCACCAGTCCACGCCGTCGCCAAGCCCACAAGTCCTGATGTCTCCTCGGTCGCCGCTGAAGCTGCAGGAGCTGGCGCTGAGCACTCTGCTGGCCAGCTGAGTGTCGGAGATCGGCCGGTGGCACCACGTGATTGCAGCTCCTCGCCGGTCGCCGCAGATGCCGCAGGGGCCGGTGCTGAGTGCTCCACCGGCCAGCTGAGCATTGGAGACCGGCCGGCGGCGCCACAGAACTGCAGCTCCTCGCCGGTCGCCGCAGAAGCCGCAGGGGCCAGTGCTGAGCGCCCCACCGGCCAGCTGAGCGGCGGAGACCGGCCAGCGGCACCACGTAACTGCAGCTCCTCGCCAGCCACCGTAGGAGCCACAGGGGGCAGTGCTGAACACTCCGCCGGCCAGCTGAGCGTCGGGGACTGGCCGGGGGCCAAGCAGGCAAGCTCACTTACTAGGAGAAGACGTGGAGAACTACCCCGGCTGGAATACACTGAGCGGCCACACTTACCAAATCCGAGGGAAGCGGACGTGAGGCAGCGGCAGAAGGACAGGCGCTGGACTAAGGGGGGCGGAGCTTCATGGGAAGAGGGATTAGATCACAAGGGAGGGTTTATAAGGGTAATCAAGCGGATGGTGGTTTGTGGGCGGAGGGTGGGGATGTGGGCGTGGGCATGTTATAAAGAGCACTGGGAACAAACCAGTCCCAGTGCTGACTTTGTTAGTTAGGCAGTGAATAAACTTCCTGACGTGCACTGAGTTCCTGCATTCCTGGTTTTCATTCTGGATGACTAAGGACTTGGATTGACAGTAGGTCTTTGGTTATTTGGGTTTTCTCCCGTGTCAAATTGGAAGTGTCTTGGCGACGTTTCGACGAAGTCTCATTCGTCATCTTCAGGCTGGTGTTTTCGGCTTCGTGCTTCTAGGAACAATGTGTGATCGTAGCTGTTTCTTCCTTTTAACTGCCAGTGGGGGTATGAACTGATTGGATGGGAGCTTGGCTGTGTTCTGATTGGGTGGAGGTGTGTTCTGATTGGTTAGGGGTTTGGCTGTGCTCTGATTGGATGGGGGGTTGGCTGTGCTCTGATTGGATGGGGGAGTGTTCTGTTTGGGTGGGAGCTTTGTTGTGCTCGGGTTAGTCTGAGTTGCAGGGGGATTTGAGATGGTGAGCTGTGTTGCTGTTGTTTGGCTTCGCGTTTGTGGTCGTGCCTCATCTTCATGGTGGGTGTCAGTTTGCTTCATGTATGGATTGGAGGGGTTTAAATTGGCTAATGATGCAGCTGTGGTCTGGCTTCTGGTTTGTGGTCGTGCCTCATCATCGGTGTGGGTTTGGGTTTGCTTTTTGCGTGGATGTGTGGTGGTGACATCCTGTGTGGTTTTCGTGAGTGTGGGTCTGGTGTCATTCTTTGTGTTAGGGACTCGTTTGTCAATAAGGGCGGGTTTCCAAATGGCTGGTAGGCGGGAGGTATCATCTCGTTTGTTCATGTTGTGTGGGCGTTTTTCTATCTCGATGGCTTCTCTGATTATTCTGTTATTAAAGTGTTCAGTTTTGGCGATATTTCTGGTCTTTTTAAAGTCAATTTCATGTCCTGTGGCTTTAAGGTGTTGGACCAGGGAAGAAGTTGGTTCCTCTTTTTTGACTGAGTTCTTATGTTCTTCAAAGCGTGCACTTATTCTTCTGTTGGTTTGTCCGATGTATGTGGTGGGACAAGCGGTGCATGGGATTTCATATAATCCTTGATTTTCTAACTCAATTTTGTCTTTGGGGTTTCTTAGGATGGTGGATATTTTTCTGTTTGTGCAGAATGCTGTCTTGATGTTGTGTTTGTGGAGGATCTTGCTGATTCTGTCTGTGGTGCATTTTATGTATGGGAGGAGGGCTTTGCCGTTTTCTTGTTCTCTGTCTTGGATTTTAGTGGGGGTTTCTTTTTGGATTAGTTTGGTAATCTTATTTCTTTGGAATCCATTGGATTCATACATAAAAGGCACCACAGACAGAATCAGCAATATTCTCCACAAACACAACATCAAGACAGCATTCTGCACAAACAGAAAAATATCCACCATGCTGTGTTTATGCAATTAATCAATGAGGTTCTTCATGAGAACTTGTACAAGGGGGTTTTAGTTTACCTTGATGACATCTTAATCTACACCGAAACCAAGGCAGAGCATGTTAAATTAGTTAGAGCAGTACTAAAAAAATTGCGCTCTGCTAAGTTGTATGCCAAACTCTCAAAATGTGAATTCCACAAAGATTGCATCAACTATTTGGGTTACTGCATCTCCAGCGAGGGTGTGGAGATGGACTCAGAAAAAGTACAAGCTGTGCTGGAGCGGGCTCCCCCTCGTACTAGGAAACAATTACAAAGCTTTTTAGGCTTTGCAAATTTTTACTGGCAGTTCATTCCCTCGTTTGCGCAAATCACACTCCCCATTACAAATCTGTTAAAGACCAAAGGCAGCAACAAGCCGAAACCCAACCAGCTGCTGAAATGGACAGGGGAGTGTCAAGCCACATTCGAAAAACTAAAGAGGCTTTTCTCTGCAGAGCCGATTTTAAAGCACCCAGATCCGGAGAAAGCTTTTGTTATTCAGGCTGATGCTAGTGACGTGGCCATGGGGGCAGTCCTCCTTCAGAGGAACGAGGAGGGCTAACTGCAACCTTGTGCTTATACTTCTAGAAAACTGTCTGAAACTGAACAGTGGTGGGCAGCCTGGGAGAATGAAGCCTACGCTGTACAATGGGCACTCCTAACCTGGAGGCATTTCCTAGAGGGGAGTAAAATACCATTCCAAGTGTGGACTGATCATAAGAACCTTGAAGCTATGAAAACCCCTAGGAAGTTGTCACATAAACCAGGGCTTTTCAACCGGTGGTACGCATACCACTTGTGGTACATTAATGAGTGGCAGGTGGTACACAGCCCTGCCTAGCCAAGTGCAGTGGGGGAGGGAAAGAACCAGCACAGGCAAGGACTTACAGTGAGAGAGTCCTCTGGAGCTGCAAAGGCCCCAGGCTCACTTCTGGCTCAGCCTCGCCCATGAGAAAGGAGAAGGAGGGGGGTGGAGACAGGAGAGCCTATAAAAGGAGGCAGTTTGGGCAGGAGAGGGAGAGAGAGAAAAAGCAGCAGCCTTGGGAGGAGGCAGAGTCAGCTGCACCGCAGGGGAAGAAGAAGGAGGAGGGGGGGGGAGGGGGAGGGTGGGGGGAGAGGAGATCAAGCATGCTGGCCATGAGCCGATCTGCAACTGCTGTGGCAGCCACATGTGCTGGCAGCAGCAAACAGGCAAGAAATGCAGCGGGGGAGGGGTCACCCTCCAAGAGGAATGAAAAAAGGCAGCAAAGGCTGGAGGTGAGGCACGGAGGAGGGAAGGAGATGGAGAGTGGAAGGATTCTTATGTGCTTTTGTGACTTTGAAGTTCTGGGATTTGTGCAATGAGGGCTTTGTGTTCTTAAGGAGTGTTTGGCAATTTCTATTTGGCTGATGGTGTTATCTTCAATTGCTCTGCTGTTGTTAGCTGTAAGTTTTGCTGCAAGGGATTTTGAAGTATTTTTCTCCTGAATGGATTTTGCCTGTAGCATTCCTTTACTTATGAATGGAGCCATTTGGGGAGGTTGCCTTAGCTGGCAGCCAGTACTTACATTTTTTTTTCTTCCTTAAGTGCCGGCTGTGGTCCTTACTTTATTTTCTAGCCAGTAGCTAATTCTTAAAGGGGAATGTGCCTTTTTAAGCTAGTTCACTCAGCAGCTTGTCTTTTCTGTCTCTGGAGGCCTTGCCTTGTTTGATCAATATATGGAAGAGGGAAAATATGGGGGGGGGGGTTCATCAAGTTTTTGACACCTTGCTAGGTGATACTCGAATATTGGCATATCCTAAAAGTGGTACAATTGGTAAAAAGGTTGAAAAGCCCTGACCTAAACAAGCACGGTGGTCTCAACATTTCCACCGATTTCACTTTACTATCCATTACCTCCCTGGGGGGAGGAATTTCATAGCAGATGCCCTATCTAGGATGCCACAATATAATAGTGCAAAATCTGAAGTAGTTAAACCGTTTCTGACTCCCAAATAGTTAGCAGTGCCTGTCACTACCCGAGCACAAACCAGGGCTACAATGTCAATAGAAAAAACAGCGTCCCACAATGCTGTCTATGGTGCATTTTGTAAGGAAAATAACATGAAAACAAATTTTGCAATGTCATTTTAAATCAAAATTTAAGATCAACAATTTAGACATTATTTTGAAAGAAATTCCAGTTAGAATCCAATTATATTACTCTTTTCTCAGTGAACTATTAAAACAGAGATCTCATTCCCCTGGAAAAAAAGAGAAGGGATAATTTTTTTTCTTCCAACAGAAAAAAATTAGATTAAACTGTCAACGCTGTGACAATGGATGTTGTCGCTCTGACGACTGAGAATCAGCAGCCATTTTTACTTTTGGTTCTAACGTGCCTTTTCTATTCTTTTAGAGTTCAGATGTAGAAGGGATGGGGTAAATGCTTGAGGGTTTAGCTAGCCATAACAATGTAGAAGTGTGTATACTGTAATTTTTATAAAACTTTTCAATAAAAAAAAAAGATACACCAAAACCCCTTTGTATAGATGGTGGTGTAGCACCTGGTTAATCAGCTGGAGCTCCTTGTAGTCCAAATGGCATAACTTTGAATTGATAGCTGCCCATAGGATAGTTAAAAGCAGTTTTCCATTCATCTCCTTTTTTTACTCTTACTCTGTAGTACGCTTCTCTTAGATCTAACTTGGTGAAGATAAGGCCCTGTGCTAGATGGGTTAGTAGGTCCTTCAGGAGGGGGAGGGGGTACTTATACTCCACAGTCACAGTGTTTAACCCCTTATAATCCACGCAGAGCCTCAGCGACCCATCTTTTTTTTCCTTGAATAACACCGGGGGCCCCACCTGGTATTTAGCCAGCTCAATGAAGCCTCTGGCTAGGTTTTTATTCACATATTGCTGCAGCTCCTCCATCTCAAGGGGGGACATGGCGTACATTTTTGGTTTGGGCAGCTTGGCTCCTGGTAATATTTCAATGGCACAGTCATTTGGCCATGGTAGGATTTCACATTCCTTCTCACTAAATGTTTCCACTAAATCTCGGTATTCTCTGGGGATGAGTGGCTCCCCTGGCAGGGGAATGGTGGCTACTTTCACTGTTTCTGCTGGTGGACTAGGCTCTCCGCTAATGTCAAAAGAGTCATGAGGGGGGTTGGGTCCTACCGGCAATCTCACAGTCCTCATCCCCTTTTCCCACCATATAAAAGGTTTCTACTTGTCTAGCCATGCTGGACCTAAAATCACAGCTTCAGTCATTTTCAGGGCCACCACAAAATGGATGAGCTCCCAATGTTCGCCTATGTCTAACTGTACCAGCACAGTTAAGTGGGTGACTAAGGTCCCTCCCATTAAAGATCCATCCGCTTGTTCAAATCTCATAGGTTTGGAGAGTAACCTTGCTTGTATGCCCAGTTTAAGGGCAATTGGCAAGCTGATAATGCATCGGGAGCATCCTGAGTCCACTAGCACCTTCAAATCCATTTGTACCCTTGTCTTAGGGACTATGAGCTTGGCAGCGAGGGAAAAAGGTGGAATGGGTTGTCTCACCATCGGGTCATTTTCTCCCTCATTGTCGCTGTCGTATGAAGCCAGAGTGGTGGTGGATCCAGCTGGAGTTTCCACTCTCTCCTGCGTAGGCGATGCGACCTGGGTGACGGGCTCCTGGGCGACCCGGCTCGTCTTTGCTTTGGTCGGCTGCTGAGCGGGTTTCTTCCTTTCTGGTGGTCCCGATCTACCTCCCTGCTGGGGATATGAGACTGGACAATTCACCACTCGGTGTCCCTGCTGGCCACACCTGAAGCATTTGATCAGTGGTGCTGGCGGGGGCCTGGGAGATTCAGCTGCCTTTATCACTGGAAGCTGGCGGGGAGGCGGTATCGCTGGAAGTTGATGGGGAGGCAGTCATCTGGCAGGCTCTGGTCTTGGAGCCGGTCTGGGAGTTGCTGACTTTTTCCGATGGGTAAGCTCGATGTCTATCTTTACTGCTATCTGGTACCATTCCTGTAAGCGGTCAGGAACTCCCCGGTAGATGCAGGCTTCGAATATGTTGTCGTCCAAACCCTCTTTAAAATGCTGCATCAGGGATCATTCTGGCCACCGTTCAATAAGGCCTGCAACTCTTCTGAACTCGCTCACATAATCCATCGCCAGTCTGCCAGCTTGCTTCACTCCATGAATGTCTTCCTCTGCTCTTAGGGCTATAGAGTTGCCTTCAAATCGGGTTCTCAACCCTCGGACAAATAAGTTGAAATTCCATAGTTCAGGTGCTTGCTCGTTGTACAGACTATTGAGCCACTCAGCAGCCTCTCTTTCCAGGTTAGCTGCAACAACATCAACCATCGCCACCGGGTCTGGATAGGCATCGCCATTGTGGTTCACATAAGAATGCACTTGATTCAAAAAGAAAGTTAACTTTTCAGGGTCTCCATCAAACGTAGCTTTCATGGAGGAAACAGCCATGCGTTGTTGTCGGTCTAGCAGATCATGCACTCACCCATAATGCTGCATCAGGTCACGCTGGAGGTCTCTTTCTCGTTCAGTCTTGGGAAGGGGCCTGGGACTGGCATGATGACGAGGGTAAGGATCAGGGCTGTGATGGCAGCGATGAGGCTCAGGTCTCCGTCGATAATGGTGACAGTCAGGGTGGTCCCTATCCCGGTACTGGTCAAGGCCGCCCCGGTCTCTGTAACAGCCAGGACTCTCCCTGTGCCGGGGATAGTCGGGGCTGTGGTAACGCGGGTAGCGATCGAGGCTCTAAGAGGAGCAATGTCGCTCAGGGCTAACATACCATTCTTGGCAACCAGGGCTGTCACATCGATGGTGACGGGCTGGACTCGATGACCATTGGTTACAATCGGGACTGGCTCACTGCCGCTGACAGTCCGGACTTCTCTCTTGCACGGGGCTCGAGGCTAATGCTGGTGATTGTGAAGGTGGGGAGGGAGCCCTGGACCCTAGCACAGGACTAGGACTTCTTCTGGTCGAGGAACTGCCCCTGCCTCGATCATCCTCCTTTTTGCTGGTAGGCAGCAGACAGGTGGTGCATTCCTTGGTTCCCAACCTCCAGCCCTTCAAATATCTCCCTAAGGTGCTCGACCGACTGGCTCCGGACTGCAGTCAGGTACTTCCAATCACCTGAGTTGTCTGATGGTGCCATTCTCTTTGCCCCTCATCTATCAGGAGAGCATGTACTTTGGGGAGCTGGCAGCGAGTATTCGGTCTCCGTTGCTTTCAAAGAATCCCTCTTCAGCTGGCTCGTTTCTGATCACTTAAGGTCTCCACTAGGCAGGGGCCACTCAGACAACCAGATGAGTTCTTTAGTCTTTGGTCTTGCCCCCATCGCCAAAGCGTCCAAGACAGTGCTTTCAACCAGCACGATGGCCTGCGCTCCATCCACCGATGTACCAGCTGTGGCTGCGGTGCTGGTGACAGGGTTCTCTTTCTTCTCCATATTGGGATCTTCCCCGAGTCTTTGTCAGTCTCCCTTCTACTTTGGGTAGGTGACTGGAGCTCAGGACCCCGTGATTTTAAAGAAAAAGGAAGTTTTGGGTTATTGTCATGGTTCTGATAGATGAAACCATTAAAAGAACTTCAAGGCAAGAATTCTTCATTAAAGAACATTTTATTAGGAAACAAAGTATTGGCACTTACATAACTGAACCCAAAACTGAGATTCCCTCCCCCCCAGATACAAAGTAACAAGTTGCAATTCCCAACCCACAAACGCTGTCATAAATCACATTTGCCAATTAACGCAAGATGCGGGCTTTTCTCACCGGCATCTCAGCCCGCCAAAACCTTATCAGACCATGTCCTTGAGTTCCCACACTTCTACATTGTTATAGCTAGCTAAACCCTCAAGCATTTACCCCATCCCTTCTACATCTGAACTCTAAAAGAATGGAAAAGGCACATTAGAACCAAAAGTAAAAATGGCTGCTGATTCTCAGTCGTCAGAGCGACAACATCCATTGTCACAGCGTTGACAGTTTAATCTAATTTTTTTCTGTTGGAAGAAAAAAAATTATCCCTTCTCTTTTTTTCCAGGGGAATGAGATCTCTGTTTTAATAGTTCACTGAGAAAAGAGTAATATAATTGGATTCTAACTGGAATTTCTTTCAAAATAATGTCTAAATTGTTGATCTTAAATTTTGATTTAAAATGACATTGCAAAATTTGTTTTCATGTTATTTTCCTTACAAAATGCACCATAGACAGCATTGTGGGACGCTGTTTTTTCTATTGACATTGTAGCCCTGGTTTGTGCTCGGGTAGTGACAGGCACTGCTAACTATTTGGGAGTCAGAAACGGTTTAACTACTTCAGATTTTGCACTATTATATTGTGGCATCCTAGATAGGGCATCTGCTATGAAATTCCTCCCCCCAGGGAGGTAATGGATAGTAAAGTGAAATCGGTGGAAATGTTGAGACCACCGTGCTTGTTTAGGTCAGGGCTTTTCAACCTTTTTACCAATTGTACCACTTTTAGGATATGCCAATATTCGAGTATCACCTAGCAAGGTGTCAAAAACTTGATGAACCCCCCCCCCATATTTTCCCTCTTCCATATATTGATCAAACAAGGCAAGGCCTCCAGAGACAGAAAAGACAAGCTGCTGAGTGAACTAGCTTAAAAAGGCACATTCCCCTTTAAGAATTAGCTACTGGCTAGAAAATAAAGTAAGGACCACAGCCGGCACTTAAGGAAGAAAAAAAAATGTAAGTACTGGCTGCCAGCTAAGGCAACCTCCCCAAATGGCTCCATTCATAAGTAAAGGAATGCTACAGGCAAAATCCATTCAGGAGAAAAATACTTCAAAATCCCTTGCAGCAAAACTTGATGACATCTTAATCTACACCGACTGTTCCTTCTTTTTTTCAGTATCAAAACCAAAGGGCAGCAGCATCATGGAGAGAGAGGTTTACAGTTATAGGAGAAATGCCCTAAGCCCTGAAGTTTAACCAATCTTTTACTGAATACCTTCCTGAAAGCTTTGTTGATGTAAATGAATATTGGAAATATAGGGACCCTCTTGTTCCCCACTCCACCCCACTGCCCTGAAAGCTAAATAGTAATACTGTTCCCCCTTGTCTATGGAGCTTCAAGGGCTCTGTCGATAATGGTGACAGTCAGGGTGGTCCCTATCCCGGTACTGGTCAAGGCTGCCCCGGTCTCTGTAACGGCCAGGACTCTCCCTGTGCCGGGGATAGTTGGGGCTGCGGTAACGCAGGTAGCGATCGAGGCTCTAAGAGGAGCAATGTCGCTCAGGGCTAACATACCATTCTTGGCGACCAGGGCTGTCACATCGATGGTGACGGGCTGGACTCGATGACCATTGGTTACAATCGGGACTGGCTCACTGCCGCTGACAGTCCGGACTTCTCTCTCACACGGGGCTCGAGGCTAATGCTGGTGATTGTGAAGGTGGGGAGGGAGCCCTGGACCCTAGCACAGGACTAGGACTTCTTCTGGTCGAGGAACTGCCCCTGCCTCGATCATCCTCCTTTTTGCTGGTAGGCAGCGGACAGGTGGTGCATTCCTTGGTTCCCAACCTCCAGCCCTTCAAATATCTCCCTAAGGTGCTCGACCGACTGGCTCCGGACTGCAGTCAGGTACTTCCAATCACCTGAGTTGTCCGACGGTGCCGTTCTCTTTGCCCCTCATCTATCAGGAGAGCATGTACTTTGGGGAGCTGGCAGCGAGTATTCGGTCTCCGTTGCTTTCAAAGAATCCCTCTTCAGCTGGCTCGTTTCTGATCACTTAAGGTCTCCACTAGGCAGGGGCCACTCAGACAACCAGATGAGTTCTTTAGTCTTTGGTCTTGCCCCCATCGCCAAAGCGTCCAAGACAGTGCTTTCAACCAGCGCGATGGCCTGCGCTCCATCCGCCGATGTACCAGCTGTGGCTGCGGTGCTGGTGACAGGGTTCTCTTTCTTCTCCATATTGGGATCTTCCCCGAGTCTTTGTCAGTCTCCCTTCTACTTTGGGTAGGTGACTGGAGCTCAGGACCCCGTGATTTTAAAGAAAAAGGAAGTTTTGGGTTATTGTCATGGTTCTGATAGATGAAACCATTAAAAGAACTTCAAGGCAAGAATTCTTCCTTAAAGAACATTTTATTAGGAAACAAAGTATTGGCACTTACATAACTGAACCCAAAACTGAGATTCCCTCCCCCCCAGATACAAAGTAACAAGTTGCAATTCCCAACCCACAAACGCTGTCATAAATCACATTTGCCAATTAACGCAAGATGCGGGCTTTTCTCACCGGCTTCTCAGCCCGCCAAAACCTTATCAGACCATGTCCTTGAGTTCCCACACTTCTACATTGTTATGGCTAGCTAAACCCTCAAGCATTTACCCCATCCCTTCTACATCTGAACTCTAAAAGAATAGAAAAGGCACGTTAGAACCAAAAGTAAAAATGGCTGCTGATTCTCAGTCGTCAGAGCGACAACATCCATTGTCACAGCGTTGACAGTTTAATCTAATTTTTTTCTGTTGGAAGAAAAAAATTATCCCTTCTCTTTTTTTCCAGGGGAATGAGATCTCTGTTTTAATAGTTCACTGAGAAAAGAGTAATATAATTGGATTCTAACTGGAATTTCTTTCAAAATAATGTCTAAATTGTTGATCTTAAATTTTGATTTAAAATGACATTGCAAAATTTGTTTTCATGTTATTTTCCTTACAAAATACACCATAGACAGCATTGTGGGAATTAGTTGTTTAGCAGAGTGATATCATGTGGGGGGGGGGGGACTGTCTTTTTGTCTGGTTGTTTTGGCATGCAATGCTCTATAGAGTTGTCTTGAGGAAAGAAGTTGAAACAATTTATGCCCAAGATGTGAGGGGTTTGTAGATATTTTGACAGCCCTCTTTCTAGCTCATGCAGTATACAGATCCTCAATGGAAGTCAGGCTGGTTGCAATTATTTTTTCTGCAATCCTAACTATCCGTTGAAGTCTGTGTCTGTCTTGTTTGGTTGCCATACTGTGGGAAGTCAGCCCCCCCCCAGAACAAAATATTAAAAAGGTGGACTATTATATTTCCTCAAAGGATCTTAAAAAGGCAGAAAAGCATGCCCAGTTTTTCTTAGTAGCCCCAAGTCTCCCTCCCCCAAGCAGAAACCAGCTCTGTAGAAATGCAGATATCATAATCCATTCAGGAACGTTGGAGCCAGGAAGCTGGATCTGATGGGATTAAAAAGACAAAGATCCCTAGAATCAACAACCCGTCACCCAAAAAAATCCAACACAGGACATAGCCATCAGCCACAGCCCCAGGGAAGCATGATATGACCTTTAGGACATAATAGGATTAACCCACCACCATCAGAATACCAAAAAGGCACACTCAGACTCAGGTCAAAGTACATGACACAGGAAATACAAAGCCTCAAACAGGAACAATTCCAAACACAAAAGCCCAGGAAGGTATAAAAACCCACCACTCCCAGCAACATGTGGTCAGCTTTCCCAGAGCCACACTACTGTCTGGCTTTGCTCTTCAATAAACTACAACCTTCTTTCTAAAGCAGTCTCCATTTTGTTTATTTCCAGCTTGGACTGATGAAGATTTTTCTTTCAACAATACCAAACCAGACAGTTATAGAAGTACAAATGACAGACTCAATAATTCTTTGTAGAACAGTATCAGCAGCTCCTTGGGCAGTCTGAGCTTTCTGAGTTGGCGTTGGAAGAACATTCTTTGTTGTGCTTTTTTGATGATGTTTTTGACAGGAGTCCATTTTAAGTCCTGAGGTATTATAAAACCTAGAAATGTGAAGGTCTCTACTGTTGTTACTGTGTTGTCTAGTATTGTAAGAGGTGGTAGAATAGGAGGGCTTCTCCTAAAATCTACTTACATCTCTACAGTTTTGAGTATATTCAGTTCAAGATTGTTCCAGCCACACCACAGGGCCAGTACTTCAACTTCCCATCTGTATGCAGATTCGTTGTCTGCTCAAATGAGACCAATCACTGTTGTATCATGTACAAACTTCAGTACTTTAACAGAGGGATCCTTTGAGATGCAGTCATTGGTATAGAGCAGGGGTATCAAACTCAATTTCATTGAGGGCCGCATCAGTATTATGGTTGCCCTCAAAGGGCCGGGTGGGTGTGGCCAGGTAGGTGTGGCCAGGTCAATGCTGCTCACTCAGTGCAGCTGACTCGAGATACCTGGGTCAGGACAGAACAAGTTGCACCGGCTAACTTGATGTAGGGACAAATCGTTGCCCCACAAGCTCTTCACCTCCCCAAACTTCTGACAGCCAAGCATGTGCACATGCACACGCACACACACTGCATTCCAAGTTTGGGGACTTTTATCCACAGAGGATGGAAAGGGCCTTCTTCCCAATCCCAGGCATGATTGGTAGTTTGCTAGCTCAGATGTGGATAGCCTCCTAGTCTCCAAGCTTGGAATGTGTGTGTGTGTGTGTGTGTGTGTGTGTGTGTGTGTGTGTGTAGTTTTCTTCTTCTGCCTTGACAGATCTCTGGAAAGCAAGAGGAGGAGGCAGGGGAGCAGCACTTCCCAGTCCTGCATGAGGGAGGCTGGCCCTTCTTCTTCTTGAAAGGGAATCCCCATTTCTAATCATGCATGGTAAGGATGCTGGCTTGTTGGAGCAGCCTTCCCTCACGCAGCTTCCCTGCCACCTCCTGCTCCTCTCCAGAGATCTTTCAAGGCAGAAGAAGTTGGACTTGGAGGAAACTTCTTCCTGGAAACTTTTGCCACATCAGCATCATGGTTGCCTTCAAAGGGCCAGTTGCATGTAAGACTATTGTATCGTATTAGTTCAGAAGTGTATTATGTCTAACAAGTGGGGCAAAAAGGATTAAAATTTCAAATATGAACAAATAAATGATTTATTTCAAATAAATCTGCAAAAACAAATTTTAAACAAAGAAAAACACAAGCTTTTTAGTTCTCATGCCATTTTGTCCGAACTAGATGTTTGGCATCTTTTCTTGGCTACAAGTTCATCCATGTTTGGGATTAGGTTTTGAGCTGTGGATACTCTCAGGATAGAGTGGAGGTGTGCATCCATGAGCAGACTTCTGTGTGTGCTTTTGTTCACCCTCATGACAGAGAAAAGTTGCTCACAGAGGTATGTACTCCCAAACATGCAGAGCATTCGAGCAGCTTGTAGGCGGAGTTGGGGCATTGTTTCAGGGATGAACCTGGTGAACTGCGGGTCCTACAGAATCGTACTTTCCCTTCAGCATGCTATTACATTGGAGTTCTATCAGCTCCATCTGGATATTTACAGGTGCGCTCTCCACTTCGACTGAAAATGGATTGCTGAGCAGTCCAAAACTGAATTTCTGTCTTTCAAAATCAACAAAGCAACGTGTAAACTCCATCTGAAGTGTGCTCAGTTTATCAGCAAACTGAGCACTTGAGAACACAGTGGTGGAGACTTGGTTTTTTATTGTTTGGCAACTGGGAAAGTGACTCAAGTTTCCTTGCTGCATCTGAGTCTCCCACAGTCACAGCTTTACTTGAAAAGTTTTCACAACATCGTACATGTCTGTAATCACACGGTCCCGTCCCTGAAGCTGAAGGTTTAGTGCACTGAGATAATTAGTAATGTCACATAGAAAAGCTAATTCACACAGCCACTTTTCATCCCGCAATGCTGTGGAGTCTTTTCCTTTGCTTTCAATAAACTGACAGATTTCCATACGCAATTCAAAAAATCTATTGAGCACTTTCCCTTGACTTAGCCATCGCACCTCTGTGTGATAAGGGAGATCACCAAGTTCAGAATTTATGTCTTCAACAAAAGACTTAAATTGACAGTGATTTAAACCTTTGGCTCTTATAAAGTTAACTGTCTGTGTTACAGTGTGCATTACATGTTCCATTTTCAGGGCTTTGCCGCATAGTGTTTCTTGATGTATGATGCAGTGATATGCTGTCAGCTCACCTGTGCAATTCTCGCTCTTCATTTTCTCCCGCATCCTTCCTACTAATCCACTCTTTTCCCCGCACATTGAAGGAGCTCCATCTGTTTTGAGTCCTATAAGTTTGTCCCAGGGCAGTTTCATATCATTTATACTTTTGGATACTGCTTCAAATATCTCCTTTCCAGTGGTAGTGCCATGCATTGATTTTATAGCCAGAAGTTCCTCCGTAATGCATAAACCTGAGTCCACTCCACGGATGAAGATTGTCAGCTGTGCTGTGTCAGAGACGTCAGTGCTCTCATCCACAGCAAGGGAATAAGCAATACATTCTTTTCCCTTTTCAACCAATTGTCCTTGTAAATCAATGGCAAGCTCACATATCCGATCAACAACAGTATTTCTGCTTAGGCTTGCATTCAAAAAAAGTTTGCTTTTGGTCTGGACATAAGACTTCACACACTTTAATCATGCAGCACTTCAAAAACTCCCCCTCTGTAAATGACCGGGCTGATTTAGCTATCTCTTCTGCCACTATAAAACTAGCTTTCACAGCAGCTTCACTTTGTGATTTTGCTTTTGTGAACATATGCTGCCGTGACATCAGGCTCTTTTTCAAGGCTTCCACCTTCTTTAGCTTCTGCTCCATGTTCAAGTTTTTGTACTTGTCCTGATGTTTCGTCTCATAGTGCCGTCTCAAGTTACATTCTTTAAATACAGCCACAGTAGCTCCACAAACAAGGCACACAGCCTTATCTTCAATGTCAACAAACAGGTACTCTGCCTCCCACCTCTTTTGAAAGCGTCTTTTTTCAAAGTCCACTTTCCGTTTGGCCATTTTGGGGGGTTTAAATATCGGCACGCAGGTCTTCTTCCCTGCAGATGTATATATGGATGAGACTGGACAGAAAGCTCAAAGTCCCAGGTGCTCTGTGAGGCAAGCAGTTGTGAGCATGGTAGGTATCCACTCTGGTGGCTCAGTAGGATGCTGCGAGTCCAGATGTTTTGAGCAGGTTTAGCAATATCACAGCAACTATGGAGAGAAAGCAAGTGACTGCAGCCCTCTTTGATACAATTGAAATTATATATTTTATACAAGAGAGATCCTGTATGGATGGAGGAAAAAATCAGCAATCCACCATCACTCCAAAGCTGATCTAGCAGCCACAAGGACTACTCAGCCTCTCTAGTTAAGCTACCTCCATTTCTGATCAGATTCTGATATTTTCAGGGCTGCCTTCCAGTCTCTGATTGCGGGGGGGGGGGGGGGGGGGGGATCAAGACACATCCAGCTTTCCCAAATAGGAAACAAGAAACCACTTCCTCCATCTTTTTCCAACAACTCTCCTATGTCCATGAAGCCCAGAAATAGAGCTCAAAATCCCTGAAATATCCATCCATAATTTAGCTTTCACAAGCAATGCTGGTTAGATCTCTCAGGGTCTGTCGGTCTGTCCTTTGGGGGAGACCCAAAGCACCCCTCCATTGACTTCCACGCATTTCCCACAAAGCCTGAGAGCATAATGAGGTTTGGGGACCCAGGGGGCAAGGGGATGGGACTCATGTGGGAGGATGCCCATCAGGTGTTGAGTGCCAGTTGTTTAACATGTGTGGTGTGCCAATGAAGGGTTTGGGGCTTTGTGGCACTGGACCGTGGAGCAAGGACTTCCCCTTTGTACTTTTAGTCCAGATCTTTGCTAGTGGGGAATTCTGGGAGTTGAAGTCCAGCCGTCTTAAAGTTACAAAGATTGAGAGAGATGGGGTTCAATTGTTTTATGTTTGCTGGGTTTTCAGTTTGTGGGGATACTTCCTCAGAATGAGATGGTCTTGGAGCACCCAAAAGAACAGGAGTCCCTCAGTCTCTCCTGCCTGCATATCCTCCCCTCCCTTCCTAGCTGACAACACGCAAGGGGTTAAGGGGCCAGAAGGCTGATGTTGCTGGCTCCTGGGCTGTGCCAGACTGGCCATTTGGTGAGGCTCACTGTCTCCAGAGCAGGGAGCAGCTGAGACTTTCCCTTGCCCAGCGGTGAACGCCAAAGCCTCGACTACGAGAGGGACCCTCACTATCCCTCTTAGTCCACGCGAAGAACCCTCAGATGGCGGCATGGCTGCCTGGAGCCCTGCCCCCTCCAGCCCAGCCCAACTCCGCTTCCCCAACCAAAGAGGTACACAGCCGCACTTACCTCTTCCTCAAGGCTGCTGCCAGTGCCGCCGTGGGGCTACAGGCCCCACGTGTGCAAATGTGCTACAGGCGGGACGGGCCGAGCACGGCTAATGGGACACCTGGTGGGCTGCGATGGCAGCTTCCTCTGGTTTGGCAGCCTTCCTGGGCTAGAGGAGAGCAGAGGGGTGACAAGGTTGTTGCCAGAGGCAGCACGTGGCAGGGGTGGTTTGGCTGCAGGCACCACATGCACAAATGCAGTACAGGTGGGATGGGCCAAGCGCAGCTTACCATATGCCTGGCAGGCTGCGATAGCAACTTCACCTCTGGGCTCACGACCTTCCCGGGCTAGAGGAGGGCAGAGGGGCAGTGGAGCTCCTGTTGCTGTTGCTGCTGCTGCTGCTGCTAAGCGGCGGAGTAGCACGATTGATGGGTCCTGAGGTGCGAGAATGCACTGCAGGGGCCAAGCGCAGCTTATTGGACATCCCTGGCCATCACTGCAGGCCAATGAGCGGTCGAGGAGCCAATGAACTGCAACTGTTGCTGGGCTCCACCAGCCCTCATGTGCTTGCTTCCTCCTGTGCATGCGCCCAGGGCAACTGCTCGCCCAGGCTGGGCTGGCACCAAGGTGGTGGAGGCCGGACCTTTGTCATTTCCAGGACAGGTGTCTGGGCCACATCCAATCATATGGCGGGCCGCTTGTGGCCTGCGGGCCTTGTGTTTGACATGTCTGGTATAGAGAGAAAAGAGTAATGGAGAGAGCACACAGCCCTGTAGGGCACCTGTGCTAATTGTACAGGTATCTGATGTGATTTTGCCTAGCTTCACCTCCTGCTTCCTATCTGTTAGAAAGCTTATGATCTGCTTGTAATATATTGGCCACAACTGTTTTAAATCACTTGCTTAATGTCTGACCTACATTGCTGTATTGCTTAACAGTTGCTGTTACTGAAAGCCAGACTGGCTGTCTCCAAGCTAATAATGAGGTTTGGGGCGGGAAACTGTTACTTTAAACCTATTGGTTGCCACCTAGAGGCTAACTGTATAAATAGCTGTACAGCAGCCTTTAGGGCTGCTTCTGTTCTGAGTTAATAAACTTGTTTGCTGTTTCAACACTCTGCCTCATTCAATGCCTAAATAACTGAAGATATAACAGTGGAGACGAAGGTGGGATATGCTGCTTCATTGAGAGAGCTTGAAGTCACTAGGGGGTGAGGTCAGCACAGACCCTGACAGGAACTATGTTTCCCCCCCCCTTGGTCTGCCAGCAAGCCACGCTGGAGACCACCATGCCCTAAGGATCCGTCCTAGGGCCTACACAGAAGCCAGCAGCGCAAGGCATTGAACGAAGAAACAAACCACCATGGCGAAGGTCGGGAAGCTCAAGAATTCGACGTAACTCACCCGGAGAGATGGGCGTCCTACATCTCCCGCGTCGAAAATTACCTCCGCACCAACCAGGTCATTGAAGATGGATTGAAGGCCGCGACACTCCTCTGTGTGTGTGGTCCTGCCACCTTCGAGATTGCAGAGAACCTAGTCGCCCCTGTGCCACTCGAGTCGGTCACCTACACGGACTTGAAAATAAAAGCTCCGAGACCACTTTGAGCCCAACTTATCTGTTATAGCGTGAAGGCACGCTTTAGACCAGCGGGAGCAACAACCCGGTGAGTCTGCAACAGAATTCATTGCCACTCTTCGTAAAGCGTTCCGACTCTGCAATTTCACGGATTTGGAGGAGAGACTACGAGACCGCTTAGTCTGCGGACTCAAGAATCGAGAGCTCCAACAAAAACTGTTCGCTAAGGAGACTCTCTCTCTACAGGAGGCCTTGAAGGAGGTCATGGTGGACGAAGCCTGCCGGAGGGGCTGTTAAAGTGCTGCAGCCCTCCAAAAGCGCACCAAGAACCGAAGCCATCCACCACGAGGACGCCGAGCAGATGGAAGACACCAACTCAGACTACAAAGTCGACCAGCTATGAAAGCACCCGGAGAAGGGACTGCAGCCAGCTGAGAAGGCAGTTCCGTTCCTTAGATGCATGGGCTGTGGAGGCCGCCATCAACATGTGGATTGCCGATTCCGAACTGCAATGTGCCAGGCCTGTGGCAAACCAGGCCACATCGCTGCTGTCTGCCGAGGTCGTCAGAGGGACCGCCCAAAAGAAGATGCATTCAGGAGAGGTACCAGGGCCCCAGGTCAACACCGAGTAGGGTGCTGCTCCAGCCGAAGGAGCGTATTCCGCACTGGTGCCCATCACCCCCTAAAGCAGAAGCTTAGACTACAGGTCAAGCTTCAGGGAGTTCCATGCAAGATGGAAATGGACATGGGCTCAGCCACATCCATCATTTCACAAGGAACATTCAGGCACCTATGCCATCGTAGCAACAGATGGGCCAAGCTCCGGCTGTCTAATCTACTACTCACAGACTTCCAAAACTCCCAAGTGGTGGTCAAAGGTGAAGCCACACTTCTGGTGGAATTCAAGGGGTTCAAGGGGCCACTAGATGTCGTAGTGGTGGAAGGCCAACGCACGAGCCTCATAGGCCTCTTTTGGTTTGATGCATTGGGCATTCAAGTAACCGGCATTCACCAAACACAAGCGGCAGATCTGTCTGCAGTCTACCAAGAGTTTGTGGATGTTTTCAGTTCTAGTCTAGGGGAGTACAAGGGTCGTCCGATTGCCCTCAAGCTTGATCCTGTGGTAACTCCAATATGGATCAAGCCTCATAGAGTGCCTTTCACGTTAAAACCCAAAATCGATGCAGAGCTGGATAAGCTAGTGGAACAAGGGGTATTGCAGCCTGTAGACAGTGGGGTGTGGGAGACCCCCATAGTAATGCCATTAAAGGCCAACGGGGAAGTGTGAATATGCGCTGACTATAAGTGCACCCTCAACAGGGAACTTCAACAGCACACGTACCCTGTGCCAGTTGTCAGCCATATTTTGGCGTCATTGCAAGGAGGCCGCATGTTTGCCAAATTAGATTTGGCACAGGCCTATCAACAACTGCCTGTGGATGAGGCCATGGCGGTAGCCCAGACCATTGTCACCCATAGGGGGGCTTTTAAGGTTAAGCGCCTACAGTTCGGGGTGAGTGTAGCCCCAGGGCTGTTCCAGGGAGTGATGGAGCACATGCTTAAGGGAATTCCAGGGGTTTTCCCCTACTTCGATGATGTCCTCATTGCTGGGGAATCGGTTGAGATTCTGGCTGAATGGCTTAAGGCCGTCCTTCAGCGGTTCTGTGAGGCAGGACTTAAACTAAAAAAAGAAAAGTGCAAGATTGGGGTAGAGTCAACCAAGTTCCTTGGTTTCCGCATTGATGCCGAAGGCATTCATCTGACGGAATCCAAATTAAAAGCAATCCATCAGGCTCCAAGGCTGAAGTCAAAGGGAGAGCTTCAGGCTTTCCTAGGCCTTTTGAATTTTTACCATGCCTTCCTCCCAAACAAGGCCACAGTGGCAGAGCCGTTACACTGGCTCTTGGATAGACAAGCTCAGTGGCAGTGGACCAGTGTCCACGAGAGTAGCTTCCAAGCAGTCAAATCACTGCTGTCGTCGAACTCAGTTCTCACTCATTGCAATGAGCAGCTGCCTGTCTGCATTGCGTGTGATGCATCCCTGTATGGGTTTGGGGCTGTGTTAAACCACTTAATGGCTGATGGGAGGCAGAAGCCCATCACGTATTACTCCAGGGCCCTATCGTCCGCAGAGCGCAACTACGTGCAAATTGACAAGGAGGCTCTGGCCATTGTGGCCGGAGTTAAAAAGTTCCATGACTACTTGTATGGCTGCCAGTTCACGGTCTTCACAGACCACAAGCCACTCCTAGGGTTGTTCACCACAAACAAACAGACACCTCAGATTCTGTCTCCTCAAATGCTGAGGTGGTCTATCTTCCTGTCAGCCTAAAGTAGGAAGCTGGAAAAATACTGATTGTCCGACAGAGATTGTGGGTGAAAGGGAGGTTTCCTGCTTACCAGACAACCCTTAAAATTAGAATTGCCAGATATCCTGTTCTCGGCTCTGCACATGATACAATGCAAACTGTCTATCACATGATATATTGAAAACTGCTTAACACTTGAAATATTGCTAAAAGCATTCCTATGTTAAAAGAGGAACTATAGATTATAACCATGTCTAGTAACTTTCCTATGTTAGAATAAGGAACTATAGAATGTAACCATGTATGGAATATGTCTTGATCAGGAAATACTGACGTATTGGGGGTTATAAAAATGATCATCCACGCCCAGTCGGGTATTCAGACTCTTTTTTGCTATGATAGCTCTCTGAACCTGTGCAATAAACTTCCCTTTCCTTGAAAGAGCTGACTCAAGTCTCTCACTTCTACAACAGTTTCTGGTGCATTGGCCGGGAAACTTGAGTGAGGCGATGTTTCACTGAGGACGGCTTGACCCTTCAGACCTGCTGGAAAGCCATCTCTGAACAATTCTCCAGGCGCCATGGGGGTGTGTTTCCTCCAGGAGACAGCTTTGGCTTCTCAGCAGAGCTGACAGTGCTGAGAGCCAGTCCAAGAACCCTTTGGGAAAGGAAAGGAGGTCTGAACCAGCTCCTGGCCAGGACAAGTGTAACAACAAGGCAGGCGAGTATGTGTTTAAAGTAATTGTACCTATCTCACTTGAAGATAGAAGAGGGGACCTGATCAATCCCCTGGACTCAGGACGGTGTTCCTAAAGAAGTCCGTGTTAAGCTGTGTGGGTGGTTAAGCCAATGCATTCCCTACTAGTGACCGTTGGAACGTCCGGCACTGTAGGTCATTGGCAGTGTGTTAGGATGGGGGGGGGGCGTAGTAGTGTTCCCAGCACACCGCTGGAATGCATGTTGAAAGGATTTGATAAGTACTTTAATCATAGGGTCCCCTACCCTAAAGTAGCCAGGGATAGGCTGCAGTTTTTATGTGAGCATCAATGGCCTCACATGGATGTGGGGTGGCCCCCGGAGGGAACTTTTCAGCTCCAAATCATTGATGATCTCACCTCTCTGATAGCAGCCAATGAAGAGAAATATCCTAACCAATTTCAGTATATAGATCAGTGGGGGGATGCAGTAGCAGGGCAGGCAGATGACTTATTGCAATGTCAGGCTGAAATGGTTCGTTTGTGTGTGGCTAGATCTAAAGGGAAAAAAAGCTTCAGGTTGAGACTAAAAGAGTCAAGGATGTGAAGATTTTAGAGACTAAGGTATCAGATGTAAAGAAAGAGATAAAGGTGGAAGTAGAGGAAGTAATCCTTAGACCCCCTCCCTATGTGCCGGCCTTTCCCCCATGCCCCCAGTGCTGGCTGCAGCAGCTGCTGTGCCTGGGGATGGGCTGACTGCTTCTGCTGTGCCTGGGGACATGCAACCAGCTGTGAGGCAGAAACAAAGGGGGAGGCTGTCGGCCCCCAAGGAGGAAGGGGATTTGGAAGGTCTCTCTGTAAATGTGAGGGGAGAAGTAAGTAAAGAGGACGTGGCAGGATGTACAGCAATTGTTGAATACTTTGTTGACTCCCGAGGAAAGGGAGAAGTGGAAGGCTGCTGTTAGGCAGTGCTTGAAAGATAGGTTGCCAGCTGTATGGGATATACAGCCAGAGTTGGAAACAAGGGCACCAGAGAAGGATCCAGAATGGAATGCACAGGATCCACCACAGATGAGATTGCTGAAGGAATATCAGAATTTAGCAGTAGAGGCTCTTCGCAAGGCTGGAAAGCCTCCGATGAATATGTTAAAGCCGTCTTTTGTGATGCAGGAAGCAGATGAAAGTCCGGAGAGTTTCCTGCAGAGATTGATTGAGGCTTATAAGCTCTATACTCAGGGTGATCCAAGGAGTGCAGATAATGTGAGAATGTTGAATGAGAGGTTCATAGCAGAGAGCTATGATGACATAAGGAAGAAGTTGCAGAGGTTGGAGGGAGCATTAGGGAAGAATACTACAGAGTTGTTGGAAGTAGCAAGGAAAGTGTTTGTTAATAGGGATAAGGTAGAAAAGAAGGAGAGAGAGGCGAGGATGCATAAGAAAACAGGGTTGTTGGTTGTGGCATTGCAAGGAGGGACCATGCTGGGACCTAATCAGTGTGCTAATTGCAGAGAGGAAGGTCATTGGCAAAGAGAATGTCCTAGAAGGCAGATGAGAGGAAGAGGTTGGAGAGGAAGAATAGGTAGAAGATGTGGGGGTGTTGAAGGTGGACCCACCACTAGGCTTCCCTTTAGGGGAAGGGGACAGAGAGGAACCCGAGGGTATAAAGGAGATTGGGATAGAGAGAGGGAAGTTGAAGGAATTGGATTGGCAGGGACCAGATGGATGGATTGAGCAAGGACATAGAGCTTTAGGCTGGGAAAGGAAACAAGCAGTGTTAGCTATTGCTGAACCCCTAAATAGGCGACAGTTAAGGGATTTTTAGGTTTGGCAGGATTTTGTTGAATATGGATACCAAATTATGCCTTATTAGCAGCACCTCTTTATTTGGCTACAAAAGGGGGTGATGGTGAGCCCTTTGAATGGGAGGGAGAACAAAGGAGAGCTTTTAAAGAAGTGAAGCAAGCCCTCACATCGGCACCAGCCTTGGCTTTGCCTAACTTAGAAAAGCCTTTCAACCTATATGTAGACACTAAAAAGAATATTGCATTGGGGGTGTTGACACAACAATTGGGGCAGTGGCAGCGCCCGGTGGCATACTTATCTAAGCAATTGGATGGGGTGGCCACATTGTTTGAAGGTTCTTGCTGCTATAGCAGTCCTTTTACAGGATTGCAATAAATTGACCTTCTCATGTCCCATAAGTGTCCACACTCCTCATGCAATCCATTCTATTTTGGACAGATAATAAATATGCTTTTTTGACTTTACATGCTCATGGTGCTGTGTACAAAGAGAGAGGATTTAGGGATTCTGCGGACAAATATGTGTTACATGGACACTTGATAAAGTGTCTTCTCGATGCAGTACAAAAGCTAGCAAAGGTTTCAGTTAAAGGGCCATCAGGGGGGAGTGTGGACTCTGGAAATGGTGCAGGAACTGAATAGGCAGGTGGAAAAACTTAGAAACTATGTTATTGAGCAAACACTGCCTAGGTTAGTAACAAGATGTCATCCCTTTAAACCTGGAGATAAGGTGTGGGTGAAACATTGGAAACATAAACAACTGGAAGGGAGATGGAGAGGGCCTTATGAGGTAATAATGGCCTCTCCTTTAGCTATAAAGATTGCAGAATCTAAGTCCTGGATCCACTGGACCAGAGTCAAGGCGGCAGCAGAACCCCTGTGGACAGTGACCAGGGATCCAAAGGTTTCTACCAAACTCACTCTTAAACGTGTTTAATGTGTTTAATGAATATTCTATTGTTTGTATAACAGATATTATAGTAGCACAAGTGTATCCTGCACATATATCTACGGCTGTTCGGCTGGAATTCAACCCCCTGCTAAGCCACTCCCGGAAGCTGGCTTTCTACGCACGGGAGAAGAAAGGATGAAAGGATTATTTCTGCTTTTATATAGTACTATTGTTGCATGTAATAATGTTTGTCTTTTTAATCTAGGCCAATGGAGCAAACCAGAAGAGGCTCCACGTATTGTTCAGTCTTATGCTATAGGCACTGGCACTTGTGATGGTCACCCCCTATTGGTTTTTCACCAGAATGCTGGAATGGTATCTTGCCTCATCCTTGTCAATTTCCACTAGTGTTTGACAGAATAGTTAAAGAAACTTGCATCACTAGGCAACCTGTCAACCCAGATGCCTGTCAATATGCTGGATATATTCTTAGGAAAGGCATATGTGTTAGGGCTCCTTATAAGAAGCCTCCTCTTCCTGTAACATTGGAATGTGGGCCTCCTTTATTTTGGGGTTGGGAGCAAGTTACCCTAGTCTCGCAGTTAAAAATGGGATGGAAGGGGACTTGTATTGTAAAAGAAATAAAAGGTCCAACCAGAAAAAGTATCTGCCCCATCCATTGGAGTCAAGGATGCAATATAATTTGTGGGTCCAGTTGGCTAAAATAGCCAATACAACAGACTTTTGCCTTTCTGAAGCATATGACATGGAGAATTTACTGTCCACATGTTTAATACCAGTATGTGTTCCAGTCACAGTGGCCAAGGAGTTTGGTCACTATGTGTTTAAAGAACATATAGGCTATGAAACACTGTACAGCTGGGGTCACATTTCCAAGTTTCTACCACCCGATGCTCTAGCTTTACATACTCCTAACGTAGCCATTCCAGAAGACTTACAATGTGCACATATTACAGGTTGTGAGCAAAGTACACCCCTACCTCATTGCCTGAAGGTGAGCCAAGAAAAGCTGAATTGCACATCTTTCCAATCAGTGTCCTTTGGTTATGCCAACATATGGTTGCCCAGGGGGTGGTTCTTCACTTGTGGAAAAGACACTTTTAATTACATTCTTGCCAATCTAAGCACAACATATTGCTGTCTAAGTAGACTGACTACCTTCCTACCAGATAGGTCACTTTTTACCTCCTTTAACGTCACACGTTACAAAAAGGCAGAAGTGTGAATGAGGACTGTGACTCCTTTTGTACTCTTCTGAATGCTGCTGAATATAATGCTTTGGCTATTTCGTTAGTGGGAGTTCCTGCACTAGCTCTGAGGGTTCATGTCAATATAAATTCTGTGGCCTGCAACTTGGCTAAAACTATAAATGCCACTTCAATAGCCTTGTCTGCTATCAATCAGGAAATGGTAGAACTACGTAAGGTGATTTTACAAAATAGGGCAGCCATAGACTATCTCCTACTCCGCCAACATATGGGATGTGAGGCCTTTGAGGGGATGTGCTATTTTAATCTATCAGATCAATCCCCAGTTATAAATAAGCAAATTAAAGTGCTCCATAAAATGGCATTGGATCTGCAAATAGATTCCCTGGGAAGTTGGTGGAGTAACTTATGGTCTTGGCTCCCAATGGGCCTTATTGGTACTATCATAAGAGCAGTAGTCATTTTTATTGCTATTCTGATTAGTAGTTGTTGTCTTATGCAATGTACCTTTTCATTGATGCATAACATAACACTGCCTAAACGAGTGTCACTACTTGCAGAGAGAAAAGCAACTGCTCAAGTTATGGCTATGTGGGAATTCCAGAAACAGGAATACAATAACATACATACATCAGACCCAAGTGTTACAGAATGAAACTTATCTGCAAGGTTGAGATAAGTCTCATCAGGGGGGAGTAAAGTGGGAAGCTGGAAAAATACTAATTGTCCGACAGAGATTGTGGGTGAAAGGGAGGTTTCCTGCTTACCAGACAACCCTTAAAATTAGAATTGCCAGATATCCTGTTCTCGGCTCTGCACATGATACAATGCAAACTGTCTATCACATGATATATTGAAAACTGCTTAACACTTGAAATATTGCTAAAAGCATTCCTATGTTAAAAGAGGAACTATAGATTATAACCATGTCTAGTAACTTTCCTATGTTAGAATAAGGAACTATAGAATGTAACCATGTATGGAATATGTCTTGATCAGGAAATACTGACGTATTGGGGGTTATAAAAATGATCATCCACGCCCAGTCGGGTGTTCAGACTCTTTTTTGCTATGATAGCTCTCTGAACCTGCGCAATAAACTTCCCTTTCCTTGAAAGAGCTGACTCAAGTCTCTCACTTCTACAACAAGCCTACAGCTACAGGATGATTTACAAGCCGGGCAAGGAAATGGACCATGCAGACAGCCTGAGCAGGTTGCCCCTGCCACATGTGGAGCCAGATCCAGCTCCGGCTGCACGCATCCTGGCTATCCAGGATTTGCTGGAATCTCCCCTTCATGCTGGGGACATAGCTGCTGAGACAGCAGCTGACAAAACGCTGAGTCGTGTGCTAAACTGTGTACACACAGGATGGCTGGACAAATGTCCAGGGCCAGAATTTCAGAGTTTCTTCATGAGAAAAGATGAGCTTTCAGCTCATAAAGGGGTGCATCCTTTGGGGAAGTAGGGTCATAGTCCTGAGCTCTTTAAGGCCCAGGGTCCTAGAGTCTCTGCACAAGGGTCATCCGGGAATAGTCCGGATGAAGGCACTTGCAAGGAGCTACGTTTAGTGGCCAGGGCTAGACAAAGCCATCGAGGCCCAAGTACATGGTTGCTACACATGCCAGCAATCCAGACTGGAGATGCCGCAAGCCCCTGTCCACCGATGGGAGCACACACACACACCGTGGTCAAGAATCCACATCGATTTTGCCGGGCCCTTTCAGGGACAGCTGTTTCTAATAGTGGTAGATAGCCATTCTAAATGGTTAGAGGTCACACCAGTCCCTACGATGACTACTGCTAGGACCATCCAGGAACCGCGCAGAATCTTTGCAACACACAGACTTCCAGACATGTTAGTCTCAGACAATGGGGCTCAGTTTACGCTTCTGAATTTCAGTCTTTCCTCAGGGCAAATCTAATACAGCACGCCACGTTGGCTCCCTTTCACCCAGCCTTGAACGGCCAAGCAGAATGCATGGTACGCATAACCAAGGAATCACTAAAACGGATTGTCACAGGGGATTGGCACCACAGACTGGCAGATTTTCTACTCTTCCAACGCACAACTCCCTGTACCGCCACGGGCAGAAGCCCTGCCGAACTCAGATGGGGCCGACGTTTGATCACCAAGCTGGACAGGCTGCATCCCAACCGGGTTGCCTCGAACTCTGCTCAGCCAAAGGCACCTCGGAATTTGCAAGTGGGTGACTGGGTTTGGACCTGGAATTATGGGCAAGGGGCTATGTGGGTGGCAGCCATGCTTGTTAAGGTGTCGGGACCACTCTCTTATGAGGTGGTCCTGGAAGATGGGCGAGTCATTCACTGGCACATTGACCAGCTGCGTCGGAGGCTAGCGAACCAGTCACTGGCTCAGGCCCCTCAAAAAGTCCGCATGCAAGGGCCATGCAACAGTGGCCCAACAGAGGAGCTTGCACGCTCCAACAGAACTCTTACTCAAGGAGACGGGGAAAAGGCCGTAAGAGAGCTTCCCCTGGACAGACAGACAGTATCCACTGAACAGGACCGGCAAACTGCACTGAGGGACAGCCCTGCAGACTTTGCTGCATGATTGGACTTTGGTTTGGGCCAACTGGGACTGGCCAGCCAAAAGGACCCAAGTCAACCTGACTTCACTGGACCTTAGAGTCCTGGTCTACCCAGCCGGACAGGTGAGCGGGTAGACCGGGAGACCCCTGCAACCCTTAGACATTCAGAACGGTCAAGAAGGCCTCCTAAATATCTGCAGGACTATGTCCAGCAATTGAGAGTTTGAGCCATCTAGGGGGAAGGGGTGTAATGTATTGGCCACAACTGTTTTAAATCACTAGCTTAATGTCTGACCTACATTGCTGTATTGTTTAACAGTTGCTGTTACTGAAAGCCAGACTGGCTGTCTCCAAGCTGATAATGAGGTTTGGGGCAGGGAAACTGTTACTTTAAACCTATTGGTTGCCACCTAGAGGCTAACTGTATAAATAGCTGTGCAGCAGCCTTTAGGGCTGCTTCTGTTCTGAGTTAATAAACTTGTTTGCTGTTTCAACACTCTGCCTCGTTCAATGCCTAAAGAATCAAAGATATAACACTGCTTACAAGTGTGGTCAGGCACAGCTAGCTGAGTCAGTTTAGTGAGAAGAATATCTGGAATGATGGTATTGAATGTCATACTTAAGTGTACAACAAGGACTCTTGCATAGGTCCTTGGAGATTCAAAATGTTGTAAGATGTACTGTATGTATCCCTCTTTCCATTTTTTGTACTTATCCTTTTTGTCTTTCAGTTTATCAGAGAGATTTTTGTGCAACCATGCTGGTTTCCTCTTGCATTTCTTGTTTTTTTCTTTTTTAGTGGTATTATGCTGGACTGGGCACATAAAAGATCATATTTTTCAGAGTTTCCCAAGCTTCTTGGGTTGTTTTCCCCTTTAGGATTTTCATCCAAGGAATCTTTCCTAAGCTCTGAGTTCGTTAAAATCAGCTCTTTTAAAATCTAAGACTCTGGTATGATTATGTTCTATTGCTTGTGTTTGCATTATATTGAATTCCAGTATGTCATGGTCACTCTCACCCAAGGTTCCTGTAATTTCAACCCCCTCTATCACTTCTTCTCTGTTAGTGAGAATTAAGTCCAATATGGCTGACCCCTTAGTTCCCTTTTCTACTTTTTGGGAGACAAAGTTTTCTGCTAGGTTTGTCAGGAACCTGTTTGATCTCACACTTGATGCAGAATTAGTCTTCCAGTTGATGTTAGGGTAATTAAAGTCCCTCATTACTATTGTGTGTTTCCTACATATATTTGTTAATTGGTTAGCAAAAAGTACATCTATTTTTTCTGCTTGGTTTCCTTTTTTTCTTTTATATTGACCCATATGCATTCTAGGAGGTTTTCATCTTTGGTTTCATGCATTTCTGTGGCAATATAGTGATCTTTTACATATAATACAACTCCACCTCCTCTTTTATGGGGTCTGGGTTTTTTTGAACAGTTTGTATCCTTCTATCAGTACATTCCAGTCATGTGTTTCATCCCATCAAGTTTCAGTAATTGCAACTATATCATATCTACCCTCATGTATTACTAATTCAAGTTCACCTTGTTTGTTCCCCAAACTTTGAGCATTTGTATATATAGGCATTTGAGATCTTTATGTCTGACTGTAGGTATGCTTCCTATATCTCCTATTTGGTGTTTGAGTTTGTGTTCCTTCCCATTGCTCCTTACCTCATTATTTGATTTGTTTTCTAGGGGGTTTTGCTTGGAATTAAGTCCTGGAGATCCTAAAGATTGGTCACCCTCCCCCCTCAATTTTAGTTTAAAGCCCTCCTGATAGGTTGAGCCAGTTGTTTCCCAAAAACATTCTTCCATGTTTTTTTGAGGTGCAGCCCATCCCTTGCCAAAAGCCCATCATGGAGGTAGTGCAGACCATGGTCCAGGAATCCAAAATTCTCTTGGCAACACCAACCCTAGCCAGTGGTTCACTTCCAAAATCCTTTGTTCTCTTACTGGATGTTGACTTTTCGTTGGAAGTACAGATGAAAAAAACTACCTGTGCACCTAACTCCTTAACTTTCTTGCCTAGCTGCTCCTAATCACTTAATATTGTTTTCAGGTTCATTTTTGTGTCATTCTTCCCTATGTGTAGCAGTAGAAAAGGGTAGTAATCTGTGGGTTTTATTATTTTGGTTAAGTTCTCAGTCACATCTTTGATTTTTGCTCCAGGGAGACAACATACCTCTCTGGTCTACAGATGGCTGGTTCTGTTCCCTTGAAAATTGAATCTCCTATCACCTTTTTGTTGGTTTTATGGTTTTAAGCCTTTTTCTATAAAACAGGTACAAGGTGAATCATACAGTGATCAGAGTGTCCCACAGCTGCTCGTGGTAAAGACCAATAAGCATCTTTTAATGTAGTGTAGCAGTAGCCTAAAATATTCTTGCCTCTAGTAAGACATTTGACATGCTGAATGTATTTTGGCAGCTCTTGGCTTAAGTTAGCACTGTTGAAATCTCCTAACACAATGAGAAGGGACCCTGGATATTTTTGTTCAGCCCACAGAATCTGGTCAGCTAGAGTTTCTAATGCATTGTTTATGCAAGCTTGTGGCGGAATGTACCTAGCAGCTAGAATAAATGGTGAAAACTATCGTGGACAATAAAATGTTTTGCAATTGATAATGTCTCTAAGTCCACATCACAAAATTTCATTAGTGTAGTTACATTTTTATACCATCGGTTGTTGATATAAAAGCAGAAACCCCCTCCCTTCTTTTTATTGGATGATTCTGCAATTCTATTTGCTCTTTGAGTCTGAAATCCTGGGATCTGCAAGCAGCTATCATTAATCGAGTCATTCAACCATGTTTCAATGAAGCAGAGTGCTGCTGAGTTTAAAAAGTGACCAAAAAAATAATTGAAACAAAAAGTTGACAGAAGAATCTAGTCAACTAACAGTCAGCACTAAATTGGCTCTAGATAAGAGTTAATGGAATGCGGGGGGGGGGGGAGCTGTAGTTGGAGTGTTTGTGGTAATGATTCTAGGCTGAGTCCTCTGTTGACTCTGCCCCCAGGATCTGTCTCTTCTTCTCCTATATTACCTTCCCCTCCAACTTCATTCTCCCCTACTTCTAAGGCTTCTTCGTTGTCACCCTTCCCTTCATGCATGGGCTTTTTGAAATCTGAGTTCTCATGGGAAGTTGGCAGAGGAGGCAGTGAAGTAGTTTCAAAGGAATCATCCTCCCCCACTTCTGAAATGGTTAGTGAGCCATGTGGCAGTTGCTGGAAAAAATGAACAATGTTAGAAGGTCCCTCCCTCCTTATCCTCAGAGCTTGAAGGCCAGAAATGGAAGTCCCAGCATAATCAGCTGCTGTTATGACTCAGGTCACCTAGGCAGAGGTAGGCTTCAATAGAGTCTTTTATTGCTTTGCTAAATTCCACAAGAAACAGTCCTAAAACAGCCGGTAAGGCTCCACTCCACACTTCCCTGAAGGCAGTCACCCACAGTCCCACAAACAAAAGCCAGTAAACAACAAAACCAATTCACAAAGGCAGAGAGGAAGTCCAAAGACAAGGTGCAAGCTCATGGGGCAAAGTCCAGAGTCAAGGTCCACAGGGCAATGCAAGTCCACAGGGTAATGCAAGTCCACAAGACAAAGGCACAAAGCAAGGCGTAGGCAGAAACATGAGTCAAGGCTGAGTTCTTCCAAAACCAGGGAAGTGCATGCCAAAGCAAACAATTGTTCCCAGCAAAGACAATCTCCCCTGGCTTCTATTTAAGTCAACCCAAGCCAGGTATTCCTTGTGAGGAGGGGTGGGGTGACCTTCTCCTGTGCAGCCTCACAGACCTCCTTTGAGCTTGCCTCCACTCTATTCTCTGTGCCCTCGGATCAAGTGGAGATCTTCTGCCTCTCAACACTACTGCCTGTCTGCAGCCAATCCTCCCCAGTGTCTGTGAGGGCAGACAGCTCTTTGTCCAGTTGACCACCTCCCACAATGCCTAAGGGGCTTGGGACAGCATCATCCTCAGCCCCTGGCCTCTCCAAACATTCCAATGGAGACATGTCATCCCCATCAACTTCTCCTCCTTCTCCTAACCGGAATCCAATGGGGCCATAGCAGCCACCCTGCCTTCCCCTGTATGTGTCCACAGAGGCTGGTTTACCTCTTCAACTATGGATTCCTTGGGCAGTGCAGGGCAGGAGGAAGGGAGCTTGGTTGACTGTGGCTTCTTGAGGAAATGGTGAAACTGGCAAATTAATTTGTTTTCATGGATGAAACTGGCATTCTCTCAAGAGTATTCAGATTCTGGGTAGACTTTCCAATGGTTTAAATACTCCATGCTCTTGCCTCTTTGCCTAGAGTCCAGTATTTCTTGTACTTTGTGTTCTGTTTTCTGCTTGGTTCAGCATTGAAGAGGCAGAAGTAGTAAACAGGTACTTCTTTATTGAAGGTCAAAACAGAAACTAAAAAGCATGGCTCCGCCCCTATTTATACATTCATCTTTGGGCGGCATCAGCCAATGAATGCACCGTACTCTCCCGCTCAAATGCATACTAATCAACCTTGCAGACAGCAAGTCTGGCTAGCAGGCCATGTGGTCTTCTAACGGTCCTTCCACAGGTCTCTGCAACTGTTCCATAAGTTTAACACAATACAGTACACTTTTTATTTTGGTTGTCCATCCACTACCAATGGTGGTGGTGGTGGGAGCTGGGAGTACAAGGTGCTAAGGAGGGTTTTCTTTAAGTAGCAACGAATGGTGAAAAACTAGATGTACTTTCATGGAGAGGGGTAATTGCAAGTGAAAATCTACCAGGTTGACTTGCCGGATAACCTTGAAGGGGCCCACAAATTTTGTGTCTAGTTTCGCTGATGGTCTTGTTGATACCAAAAACTTGCTAGAGAGCCAGCCTTTGTCTCCTTCAGCTATCGGTGATCCTTCTTGGACATCCACAGCTTTCTTATACGATAGCTTTGCTTGCTCTAGCTTCTGCTTCTATACAGTTTGGGCAGCAATTTGCTCTTGTAAAAAATCCACAACTCCCAGGACAGCACTCTCATCCCCAGGGGTCTCCCTTGGGTGTGTGCCATACAAGGCTTGAAAGGGGTCATTGCAATCAATGTGTGGAGAATTATTATATGAAAATTCTGTGGGTGGAAGCAGTGATGACCAGTTATCCTGGCTGTAGGTACAGTAACATCTTAACTATTGCTGGAGCAGTTGGTTAGTCTTCTCCACCTCATTATTTGTGGATGAGTGATGGGCTGAAGATAAGCTTACATGAAAATTCAAAATTTGGAACAGCACCCTCCAAAGCCAGGACTGAAATTGAGAGACCCTGTCAGAAATGGGAACCTCCCTGCCTGGTTTTGTGGTGCCTGGGTCTTGTTTCTTGGGACAAAAAAGGTTGGAGCTGAGACTGGTGACTTCAAAGGTCTAATAAAGCACTTTTTAAAGTTACAATCCAAATACTGCTTCAAAATTGCTAGCTCCTTAGGTGACATGGGATGCCATCTCTTGGCATGTATTTTAGTCCCTGGGATCAGGTCTATGGCACACTCGCGGTCTCTGTGTGGAGGGAGGACTGATGCTTCTTCCTCCCCAAATCTGCATACTTGCTTGGTAGTCTGGAAGTTTCTTCCCCAGAGCTTATTACCAGCTGAGGTGAGAGGTGAGCTGTATGGGCACAGTGATCATGGCAAGCAGGGTCATCAAAAGAAAGACTGCTTTTCCTCCAATGAATAGTAGGGTTGTAAAACTGCAGCCATCCATATCCCAAGATGAGTGGAAAGTGAAGGTGGTTTGTAACATAGACGGATTAAAAACTCAATGTGTGTGACTATTGTCATGTGCAAGGGGGTCTGTGATGTGAGTAACTAGATCCGCTTTCAAAATCATGCTTCTGAGGCTGTCAGGAGACTTAGTACAAAGGAGACTCGTAACTGGTCAGTTGGGAATTCTGCTGGTTGGGTGCCAACAAACAAAGTTGCATTGAGTAATGAAGGTTCTCATTTTTTCTGACTCTCCTCAGTAGATATATAGTAGTGTATACCTTTTTTTAATGAAAATTATCAGCACTTTTGATCAGTGACGTCATCAAAGTAAACAAACCAACATGGTGATTATGTCACCAGATCATGACCCTAAGCAGAAGTGACGTGCCCAGCCCCCCACCCTCTGGATATGACGTGCAAAGTCCTCCTCCCCGGATGTGATGTGCATAATCCACCCCCCACGTGGTGCAGGACTCACAAGGTCATAACCCTAGTCAGATATGACGTGTTGGCCTAAGCCCATCAAGATAAGCATGAGTAACCCTAACAGCCCTATTTTCAGATAAGGCATGTTGAACCTACCCCCCATCAAGAAAGATGTGGCAGTCAAGTCTCTGGGTACATGATTAGCTTAACCTTAGACTAATTCTATGGACATTCAAAACAAAACAAAAAACAACCACAGCCCTTTTAAAACCTGCAGCTGGTTAGTAAAAAAGGGGGTTAGGCCTTGTTCGGGACATGCCCGGGCATGTCATACCCCCTCCCCCCATGATTCTGGGCATGCGCAAGGCTCAAGGACATGTCATTACAAGGGCAGGGGAGTTTGTGCAGGCAGGCCTGAACAGCTAGCGATTTAATTCCTGCAGTCTTTTGAAGATGGCAACCTCTGATTCCAAAGCTGTTTTTAAAACAACTGCAAAAGCTAGCGTCACACACTCTGACACAAGGCCCCAGCCAGCAGAATGCAACAAAATCTGTTGCAGGGGTTATGATAAAGAAAATTTTTTATTCAGACCCATTTTGCACGGCTGTAGCATGGTGTGTTGTAACTTTAACGATGAGGTGCAGAGTACTTACCGGACAGCCTGTGAAATGGTGAATGATGCTACATTATCTCCCAGCAATGGTAAGTAAATATGTTTTTGTTTATGATAATGTAAATGCTGCTGGAGCAGATAGCACACTAACAGGATGTGCTTTATATTTTGCAGACTCCGAATTAATAACACCTAGACGGCACACACTTCAAGACACCCCAATTTTATATTCCTGTGGTAATCGCCGCAGTCACAACGCTTCTGCGGATTTTTCTGATCTAGACTATAACCAGGATTCTGAGCTATCCCAGAGACCACACTATCTACCCTGTGAGTTAAAGAGCTGCAATTTGTGTAAAGACTGGTTTGCTTGCGAATGTGGACATGATTTGTGGGGTACAGGCAGGTCAACGTATTGTAAAATAGCGTGTTATGGTCCTTTATCTTCTGATTCTGATAGTGGTGATGAGGGATATTTTTCTGATGGTGGAGCCATACTCCCTCTGAACTCTGTATAACCAATAAAAGACTGTGTTAACGTCAACGCTTGACCATTTGTCAGTGGTCTTTCAGTATAATGATGCATGAAAAGTTTCTAAGCCGTATTTATTATACACCAGGATGTGTAGGGAGTTATGGAGGTGTGAATACCCTTTTTCAGGAAGCTAGAAAACATGATAAAAACCTGACCATGAAGCAAGTCAAGACGTGGCTGTCAGGGCAAGACGCTTATACACTTCATAAGCCTGCAAGAATTAATTTTCCTAGAAATAAAACAGTAGTGTCTGGCTTAAATCATCAATGGCAGGCTGACCTCATAGATGTCTCCAAATTTTCTAAGGAGAACCATGGAAAAAAGTACATCTTAGCAGTTATCTATGTGTTATCTAAATATGCCTGGGCCTCCCCTTTATCTGATAAATTAGGGAGGGAAGTTACATCCGCCTTCCAGAATATCTTTGAAACAGGACACGCACCCCGAAAAATACAGACAGATGCAGGTAAAGAGTTCTTGAATATTCTGCTGAAGAAACTTTTAGCACATGATGGCATTCATCATTTTGTCACTCATAGTGAAACTTATAGAAAGGTTTAATAGAACCCTAAAAAACAAATTCTGGAGATATTTCACAGCTAGAAATACCCATTGGTATGTGGACATTTTGGCAGATACTCTTCAGGGGTACAATAGCACTTACCATCATAGCATCGGGACTGCTCCAAACACCATAAATTTGTCTAACTAAAGGGATGTGTGGATGAGGCTTTATGGGGTAGCTTGAAAAAGTAAAAGAAAGGAAAAATGTCTTAAGATGGGAGATCATGTCAGGGTATCCAGACTGAAGGGTAAGTTTGAAAAGGGCTATCAGCAAACCTATACAGATGAGATATTCATTGTCAAAGAACTGGAGACAAGGGGGGAAAGAGTGGTGTATAGATTAAATGATTACACAGGTGACCCTATAAAGGGGGCTTTTTACTTTGAGGAGCTCCAAAAGGTTCCTGCTGACCAACAGCGCATATACAGAATAGAGAAAATTATCCCAAAAAAAGGGTGGGGGAGACACAGAGAGTTTCTAGTCAAATGGACTGGATGGCCAGAGAAGTTCAACAGCTGGGTTAAGGAGACTGAAGTACAACATCTTTGATATGATGGAGTTTTACATCACCCTTCCCAGCAATGCATCAGCAGCAATTTTCCCCCAAAACAAAAATTCTAATTTTACTATTCAATTAGCGAGATCATTGGATCTTCCAGGGTCATGGGAAGTAGGGCTAGCAGAGATACAGTATCTGCATAGTTGGCACACATTAACTTCTCCTGGATATTTTGAAATTGCTAACGAGAGAAAGAGATGGCATTTTTCTTTGAGAAGCGGGTACTATAACAGCATCTGACAACTGTTAGAAAATATGAACAAGCTTATATCAAATGCCAAGGACGGACCTAAGACAACCCTACATTATGATTCAGTGGGTCAAAAAATTAATCTTAAAGGAGATGAACTGCATACCATTCTAGTTAGCGGAGAACTTGGACATCTGTTAGGTATGTTCCCTGGATTCAGCACCTTATATGTTTAAACAGACATTGTAGAGCTCCAGATAGTGGGTGACTTCTATGTGCCATTACTGCGCTATGTGCCTGTGCGAGGGCAAGACAATTATTTCATCACAATGACCTATGACTGTCCACATTATGTACCGGTCAGCAAACATCACATTGATACCATTACTACAGCAATCAAAACCGACCAGGACAAAAACGTGCATTTTTATCACGGAAAGGTGATTGTCAAGCTTCATTTTAGGCCTCAGAAAACTGAAGGATGGTTGTAATCAAGGAGCACGGGAGCCCTCAAGACTACGTGACTTACTACAGGGCACAAGCCAGTGGTGGCCTTCCAGGCTTCCGAGGAGCCCCCATTATGTACGGGACAGGTTTAGGGGGTCTGTTCCGTGGGCTTTTTCGAAAAGCAATGCCTTTTTTGAGGCGAGGATTAGAAATCATTAAGCCACATGTGAAATCTGCTGCCAAAAACATTGCCAGAGATGTTGCGGGGCATCTTGTATCCCGTGTTGTTGAGAGGGGGCAGGATTGATCAGGGATGTTCATAGCCAGGAAGAATTACGCATTGGGCCCTCCTATTCCGTTTAAAAAGAGAAGACTTGTGAAAAAGCCCCGTCATACCAAGAGGAGATGTGTGCAGAAGAAGAAGCCCTGTGACAAGGAAGACATATTCTAATACAATATGTCATTTATTCATTCTGCTTCAGAGGAATGTGTTAAATCAGAACTGGATCTTTTTCAACTGGCCTGATCAGGGGTGCTCTGAGCACTATTCTTTGATCAGGAATGGTAACCTCAGAGCTGAAATTAGATTTGCACAACCCCTCCCCAACACTGTCAACATGATTCTCTATGCAATCTTTGAAAACCTTATTGAAATAAGTCACACAAGGAACGTGCTTTTTGATTATATGTGAGTATGGACACACTGCAGCTCCTCCACTTGTTCTCTGGAAATACTGTCTTTCTAGGGGTCTACCCTTGTGACCTGCTACCCCAGAGACAAATCTCCAAAAGACCTTTTGGATTAATTGTAAATACCCACCCTCACACTCTGCCTGGTGAACACTGGCTGGCCCTCTACTTCCCATCTCCCGGATATGGCGAATATTTTGATTCTTATGGAAGACCGCCTGATAGTCCTGACTTTCCTGGCTCCATAGTGATGCTTTTAGAGCAGCAAGCGGAGAAGTACACATTTCACCAATGTCAACTGCAACACCCCAGTGCTGTGACCTGCGGGCAACACTGTGCGTTTTTTCTACTGAACCGGACTAAAGGAGTAGACTATGAAAATATTTTAAAGATGTACTCCAATGCTGATATTAAAAATGATCAAATGGTAAAGCTGTTTGTAAAGGTGGGAAGGGGGCTTGGAACCTGTAACCATCACCAGTGCATGCAGACATGCCTGCCTTACTGTAAAATAAAGAAAAAGACTTAAACGTTTTTACTTGTTTCACTGTTTTTATTCATTTTACAAATTGAGCCAGTCGCCAAACTTGAGCCTTCTTCTAAGATTTAATGTCCAAGGGCTAGAGGGGGTACTGGTAAACAGAGGCTTCTGAGTCCCAAAAGGGGCTGTCATAACAGAGACGGGGCTAGTAGCAGTTTCATCCTTAACAACCAGAGAATCTTTCAACTTTTCTATTTGCTCTTTAACAGCTGTAGACCCCAACACAGAGGTTGGAACATTCACCTCAGCCATAGTATTCATAAAGTCATCCCAGCCTTTAGGTTTCCGCTTCTCAGTAGGGGCTTGGGTGTTGCGAGGCTCCTTTCACCAAGTCTAGGGCTTTTTTTCTCATAGAACGCCCATAACGGAGTTCCAGCACCTTTTTTGGATGGAACCTTGTAGGGTAGGTAAGGCGGGTTGTATGATGTGTGTGAGTTCCAACACCATTTTTTTTTTTTTAGAAAAAAAGCACCGACCAAGTCTAAAATATTAGTACCAGGAATAGGGACCCCTTTGTATAAAAAGGTACCGCGATCATCCCAGGTTGAGACGTCCTGATGCTGTTTCATTTTGTTCAGCAAAAGTTCCGCATTTTTCCTGTAACAGGTGCTCACACCCCTTAGGATCCCATCCATCACTGTGTCCTGTGGAGATGGCTGTGGCGGCTGTTCTGGTAATGCTGGAAGTGGCCAAGGTTCTTTCGGTGGATAAATGAGTTTCAGTCTGTCCTTTTCAGACTCATTTTGCCTGGTCAGTCTTAGATACCTCTGCAGTGCAGAATTGTAGAGCTTAATCTTGTCATCCTCACACAAATCAGCTCTCTGAAGAATGGTACGCATCTCATCATCCAACCGCTTAGTGGCTGTAGCCCCCATAGTAGGCGGCCTGCCCTGTAGTTGCTCCATCTGATGACGCAACACCAGATACATTTTCTCAGCATGGTCCATGGTTTATCCAGTTAACAGGCTAGTCAACAGCAGAGTAGCTGTCCCTAGTAAGGGACCGATAAAACCACCCGACTGAAGTATGATCTGCTTCTTCTTTTTGAGTGAGACCTTTCTATCACTCAACTTTTTTAATGACACCTTTCTTTCTCTTTAGAGACCGGAATTGTGAAGGTTTCAGAGGAAGATTTCCTTTTAGGGTGTTCAGAGCTATTTCTGCTATTGCCCCCACCAGGTCATTATTAGCATTGCATAAGATGGCTTTTCTCTGTCTTGGTCCGGCCTTTACTAAGATTTTTAAAAGCCCCCCAATTTCTACGTACCCTCTCTGACATCTTAAATGAACTAATGCTAAGGTAACTGGGCTACTGCTTTTTACACTTCTTTTTCATTGTGTAAAGAGTAGGCCAATCAGGTGGGAAGAGGCCTGTTCTCAACCTGTAGGATTCTGTAGTGGTGGCTGCCAAATCTACCAAAAGGTACCCGTGTGGTTTGCGAGTGGCATCTTGGAATACTTCTAAAAAATACTTTGTGTTAGTGGGGTACATCTGCCTGGCCAGTGTGACAATTTGCATCTGATCACGGGGGCTGCTGAATAAAACCAAATATTTGGAATTCAGAGCTATTGTTCTCATTTTCTTACCTTGAAAAAACACGTTTTGTAGTATGAGAATAATGCTCAGGTTTCTGTGATGAACGTACTGTGTAAAAGCCTTCTCTATTTGATCGCTGTCACTGGCCGATGCCATGAGATCATCTATCATGGCTAGAGTGATTTGATTTGGCGGAAACAAATCATCATCTTCAAAAGAAGACGGAAGCCCCTCCATAAACTTAATATAAGGGAATTTATTAAGCGGTTCTTTGTACAGAGGTTGCCAGCAGCTATAAAACCATACAATATTTTGAGGCATTTGAGACAACGCAACATCGCCATGTTCTAACATTTGTTTGATAAAAAAAGATTTCCCAGAATTGGACGGCCCGCTTATAATACAGGATAAAGGGTGTACAAATTGTGCAATATTTTCCACCATCCTTAATAGCCATAAGACATCGTACAGTAATCCTCACTCTTTAATAACCTTTTATTATACACTACTTTTAGAGTTTTTCGGAGGACCTGCCTTTCTAGGGTCCACTGTTTCTTAACCCTAACAATCCTCAACTGTTCTACCCTGATCTCTTTTTTTCTCTCTGCACCAGACAGACAATAATCATCTACCAAAACTTTCAAGCTGTCAAAATTAACCTTATTGCTATTACCACAGTTTAGCGTGATTCCCTTCACCTTTAGCACCGCTTCACCGTTGGACAAAGCATAAGCATACGTTTTGGGACCGGCCGCAACAAACTCTGTTATTGTAGTGTTTGGTGGAATCTCACTTGTCAGCTGTCCTAAATAATCACCCAAAGGAGGTGTCCACGCCCCCTCTCTACTTACAAAAATGACTGAATCGGTGTCATGGTACAGGCACCTATCGCCCAGCCCATCCAGTAGCGTGTATAATTCCAGCCGTGCATAAGCTGTTGTAAAGCTGGCAATGAAAACATTAGTGCATGTGGATTTGGTGGGGTGGTTCTTGGCTGTTTTCCATGTCACAACAGCTGTCTCTGTATCCACAAACTCACATGAGGAAACATCATAATAGGGCACAAAAAGATATTTGAATAAATCCCCAAGGTTTGTTACCACGGATGTGGTCAGGTGATTGGTGCTCTGACCAAACTTGCCCCACAGCGAGTTTAAAAAGAGTTTGGCAATCTGTCTTTTAGCAGAATTTACTTCAATGTGGTCACGTCATAAGCGGACACCTTCCATATTTTCATAATCCTGAATATATTGCTCTTTATCCTGTTCTGTTTTGCACCAGTCAGGGTAACCACTGGCCTCCTGTTTCTGTCTGAGATGCGTGTTCATATAACCTGAAAATAGCTCATTTGATGTTCTTTCAAAATGCCAGATCTCATAGATTTCAACAATTCTGTAACCTTTTTCTAAAGCTACATTCAATTCAACAGTACACCATGTCCAAGTCAGAGCTCTTTCCTCATCACTGTGTTTACAGGGGGTGGTTTGCAGCTTTTCTGTGCAGGTTGTGCACAAACTAAACATTAATTTGCCCCCTGATTTGTGGGGTAGGACTGGGAAATAGAGATTCCTTGGTGGGTACACTTTGACTTTGGCTACCCCAAAATATTGCTTTATGTCCCCAAAGTTTTGATAGATGATTTGTGGATGGCCAATTGGGCACTCCTTGGTCTTATTCACAAAAGGGTACAAACTGGTGAAATCGTAATATAAGATTTGTTCACCAGGTTTTGGTTTGTAGTACAGGCATGTAGCATTTGTTCTACCACCAAAAAAAGCATCTCAAGGATTCAAAGGAGTTGGGAGCTTATTCTCAACTAGAAACTGCTTCAAAGAGGTGTCATCCTCCACCAAGGCCCTCCATTCATGTTCCCAGATGCAGCGCACAGCATAACACTGGTCCCTGAGGTACTCTTCTTTAATCTTAGTACAGTTGTGCAGGCCTCCATATGTTGAATCACGTAATTTGTTCAAGTCTTTTTCAGAGTAGCAGACAGGGCACCCATGAAAAAAACAACCGTGAAATTCAAAAGCTGTGGGAGTTCCATTTATGACAGCAAAGTCATCCAAAAAATATTTGCTTACTTGCTTTTCACCCCCCCTTCAGAGCATGCTGAATATTGAGATTCTCAGTGTGCTCTATATGCAACAACCATTGAATCGCTGGAGCTGAATAATAATAATAATAATTATAATAATAATAATAATAATAACAACCAGTCATTAGGTACACAGACAGTAAGTGCCGCCTTTGCAAAGATGCTGAAGAAACAGTGGACCACCTGGTAAGCTGTTGCAAGAAGATTGCACAGACTGACTACAAGCAGCGGCATGACAAAGTAGCAACAATGGTGCATTGGAAGATCTGCAAAAAATATCATTTGCCTGTAAGCAAAAACTGGTGGGATCATAAAATAGAGAAAGTCATAGAAAATGATAAAATTAAACTGCTCTGGGACTTCAGAATTCAAACAGACAAGCACCTGCAACATAACACTCCAGACTTAACAATTGTCGATAAGAAAGACAAAAAAGTCTGGATAGTGGACGTGGCAGTGCCTGGAGACAGCAGAATAGAAGAGAAAGAACTGGAGAAGATAACAAAATACAAAGACCTACAAATAGAAATAGAAAGACTGTGGCAAAAGCAAGCAAGGGTAGTACCAATAGTGATAGGCTCCTTGGGTGCAATCCCAAAACAACTGGAGCACCACTTGAACACCATTGGCATTGACAAATTCGCTATTAGTCAATTGCAAAAGGCGGCCTTACTAGGAACTGCTTCCATCCTGCAACAATATCTGTAATACCATCAAACATCCACATCTGCCTATCCCAGGTCCTGGGTAAGGACTCAATAGGTAGACAAAATGCCAAATCCAGTCTGAACATCTGGCTGACTGTGCGATGATCCATAACCAGTCATTAGGTACACAGCTGGAATACTGGACTGGACTCAATAAGAACTAAAGCAATGGATAGGAAGACCAGAAAAATAATGACAATGAATCATGCCCTTGATCCACGCAGTGACATTGACAGACTTTATCTACCAAGGCAAATAGGTGGGCGTGGAATGCTACAAGTACATCAGATGGTTGAAGAAGAAAAAATGGCTTTGGAAGAATATCTGAAGAACAATGATGAATATGCACTGAAAGTAGTATATCAGGAAGGCTTATAGTGGGACTGTACGCACCAAACCAGCAACAGGAACAATTTTATAGATTGTTACATCAGAAAATAACTTTGCTGGACTATAGATCTGTGATATTAATGGGAGACTGGAATGGTGTCTTAGATACACAAAGGGACAAAAAAGGTTCTTCTACCTTTTTTAAACAGACCAAATTACCTAAAGCCTTTTTTGATCTGAAAGAGGACTGGGAGCTGAGGGATTATTGGCGTGAACGTAATCAAGAGGAGAGAGACTTTACCTTTTTCTCAGATAGACATCAATCTTTTTCAAGAATTGACTTTTTCTTGATTACAACTGACTTATATAATAGGGTAAAGAATGTAAAAAATTTTCCTAGGTCATTGACAGATCATAGTCCAGTTTGGATGGAAATGGCTGATGAAAAAGAGGGGAGGAGATCCTGGAGGGTGAATGAGAACTTATTTAGACAAGAAAGGAATGTTCAAAAATTAAAGGAGTATTTAAAGGATTATTTTGCTTTAAATATGCATAAGGGAACATCAATATCAATGGTCTGGGACGCAGGTAAAGCTTTTATGCGTGGGATTCTGATAAAAATGAATAATGTCCATAGACAAAAGCAGATCCAGAAACGTAAGGAACTGGAAGATGAGATTAAATTAAAAGAAAAGTCTTTGATTCTAAATCCTTCAGATGAAAAGGTTAAAGAATCTATAAAGTTGCTAAAAACACAATTTAATATGTTGATGTCTGATCAAACCGCAACTAACTTATTGTTTATGAAACAAAATACATTTTGTAATGCTAATAAACCAGGGAGATGGTTGGCCTATCAATTAAGAAAGAAACAGAGACAGAGAATTATAGATAAAATAAATTATAATGGTAAATTAGTTTATCAGAAGGAGTTGATTAAGAAATCTTTTTTAGATTATTATCAAAAATTATATAAGAGTACCAATGTACAAATTTTAGATATAAATAATTATCTAAGTGAGGCTAATTTTCCTAAACTAACAGAAGATCAGAAACAAGAAATTAATGGTTTAATTACCAATGAGGAAATTGTGACAGTTATTAAGCAATTAAAATTAGGTAAAGCGCCGGGTACGGATGGTTTGACATCCATTTATTATAAAACCTTAGTAGAAGAGATGATTCAGCCTTTATGTGAGCTTTTTAATAATATATTACAGGGCTCAGAGATTCCTCCGTCATGGCACAGTGCTTTTATATCCTTGATTCCAAAAGAGGATCAAGATCTTACTTTACCAAAGAATTATAGGCCTATATCTCTCTTAAATGTAGATTATAAGATCTTTGCAAAAATTTTAGCTAATAGGCTTATGAGGGTTATGCATCAGCTTATACATAAGGATCAATCGGGTTTTATAACTGGTAGGTATATGAAAAATAATGCTAGACAAATTATTAATTTATTAGAATATTTAGATAAGAATAACCAAATCTCTGCAGGGCTGATATTTTTAGATGCTGAAAAAGCTTTTGATCAATTGAATTGGCAGTTTATGTTAAGAGTAGTTGAGGAGATGAATTTTGGAGAAAAAATATTACAAGCTTTTGGTGCTATATATCAAAAACAAACGGCACAACTTATTGTTAATGGGGGTTTGTCAGAGGTTTTTACAATAGAAAAAGGTACAAGACAGGGATGTCCATTGTCACCGTTATTGTTTGTCTTAACATTGGACATTTTGTTGATTAAAATTCGAGAGTCGCAGGAAATAAAAGGAATAGAAGTTAACAAAAAAGAATATAAGTTAAGAGCTTTTGCAGATGACTTGGTGGTTACTTTGTCTCAACCTACCTATTCTGTAGTAAAGTTACTACAACTGATTTACCAATATGGACGGGTCTCGGGTTTTAAAATTAATAATAATAAGACTAAAATATTATCTAAAAATATGACTAATCGGGATAAGCAGATTTTGGTTAATTTGACTGATTTTGAAGTTGTTGATAAGATAAAATATTTGGGGGTTAATTTATCTGTTTCTAATGTAAAATTGTATAAGAATAATTATGAAAGGCTGTGGGTCAGGGTACAGAAAGACTTGAAGAATTGGGAGAAGTTACAGTTATCTCTTATGGGAAGAATTGCAGTGATTAAAATGAATGTCTTACCAAAATTTCTCTTTCTGTTTCAAATGCTACCTATTTTAAAGAATGAGGTTAATTTAAATGAATGGCAGAAAGGCATTAATAAATTTATTTGGGCAGGGAAAAAACCAAGGGTAAAGCTTAAAATTATGCAAGATTTCCGTGAGAGAGGTGGACTCAAGGTACCGAATTTGAAATTATATTATGATGCTGTGGTTTTAACATTAATTAGTGATTGGGTAGACTTAACAAATGTAGAAATACTCCATCTGGAGGGTTGGGATTTACTTTTTGGATGGCATGCCTATTTAATTTTTAATAAAAAAGTGGATCGGGTTTTTAAATCTCATATTATAAGGATTTCTCTACTTCGGGTTTGGAGGAAATATTATAAAAGTGATTTTAAAATACCATTATGGGCTATACCTTGGCATGCGATAGAGGGGATAAGGAGAGGAGTTAAAATGGATAGGGTTTCTTATGCACAACTGCTTAGATGGGATGGCCAAAATTGGCAGTTAAAATCTTTGGAAGATTTATTACATGAAAATATTACCTATTCATGGTTTCAATATAGACAAATAGTGGATAGATGGAAGATGGATCGTAATATGGGCTTGCTTAGAGAAGATGAAAATCTTTTTAAACAAGTAAAGGATCAAAGACGAACTCACATTAAGAGAATTTACGGGGTTCTAGTGGAACTGGATTCAGAATCAGAACTAATTAAAGACTGTATGATTAAATGGGCACAAAATTTTGGTGAACCAGTTCTACTGGATACCTGGGAAATTATCTGGGTGAGGAATGTCAAATTTACACAAGCCCAGAACTTAAGGGAGAATTTTTATAAAATGTTTTATAGATGGCACCTTGATCCACAAAAAATGTCTCTTATGTATCCTGACTTACAGCCTAAATGTTGGAGATGTGGTTGCCTGGACGCCACTTATTATCATATTTGGTGGTCCTGTAAAAATATAAAAGCTTTTTGGATTAAGATATGGTGGAATATTCAAAGAATTTTTAGAAAGAGGGTAAAATTTACTCCACAATTGTTTTTGTTAAGTATTGTTACTGATTGTGATGCTAAGGAGGTTATATTGATGTTGAACTTGATTACAGCCGCAAGGCTGTTAGTAGGGCAATATTGGAAGAAGGAATCTTTGCCTACCTTGCAAGAGTGGCTTTTTAAAGTTTCCTATCTGGCGGAAATGGCAAAGATTTCGGCTTTCTTAAAGGAGCAATCGCAAGAGAAATTTTTTGCCATATGGGAAAAATGGATAAATTTCACACAATACAAATTGGATATAAAAAAATACCATTTAGTCTTTTTATAACTTGTATATAAACTTTGATATTTTATAGATTGTATTTTTTCTCTTTTTTCTTTTTTTTTTTTATTGAAAATTTTTTGAAAGTTTTACAAAAAACAAAAAAAGACAACAACAAAAAACAAGACAACCCTCACCCAAACCCTCCAAACCCCCCCCCTCCCCCCCCGAGCTTCCCAGAGCTGAATATAGGCTTAATTAAAATTTTAAAAATTCTAAAAAAAATAATCAACTTATAAGATAATTAACAATAAAATATATATAACAATAAAAACATAAGCATTAAGAAAAAAAATACTTAAAAAAAAGAAGAAAGAAAAAAAAGGAAGAAAAAAGATATAAAAGAAAAGAAAAGAAAGAAAGAATACAATCTATAAAATACAAATTTAAATACAAATTATGAAAAAACTAGATGGTATTTCTTTATAGCCAATTTGGGTAAGGACTCGATAGGTAGACAAAATGCCATATCCAGTCTGAACATCTGGTTGACTGTGCGATGATCCATAATAATAGAGTTGGAAGGGACCTTGGAGGTCATCTAGTCCAACCCCCTGCTCAGGCAGGAAACCCTATACCATTACAGACAAATGGCTGTCCATTCTCTTCTTAAAAACTTCCAGTGTTGGAGCATTCACCGCTTCTGGAGGCAGGTTGTTCCACTGGTTAATTGTTCTAACTGTCAGGAAGTTTCTCCTTAGTTCTAGGTTGCTTCTCTCCTTGATTAGTTTCCATCCATTGCTTCTTGTCCTGCCTTCAGGCGCCTTGGAAAATAGCTTGACTCCCTCTTCTTTGTGGCAGCACCTGAGATATTGGAACACTGCTATCGTGTCCCCCCTCGTCCTTCTCTTCATTAAACTAGACATACCCAATTCCAGCAGCCTTTCCTTATATGTATTAGCCTCCAGTCCCCTAATCTTCTTTGTTGCTCTTCTCTGTACTCTTTCTAGAGTCTCAACATCTGTTTTACATCGTGGTCACCAAAACTGGATGCAGTATTCCAAGTGTGGCCTTACCAAGGCATTGTAAAGTGGTATTAATACTTCACGTGATCTTGATTCTATCCCTCTGTTAATGCAGCCCAGCACTGTGTTGGCCTTTTTGGCAGCTGCAGCACACTGCTGGCTCATATTTAAGTGATTGTCCACTAGGACTATGAGATCCCTCTCACAGTTACTACTATTGAGCAAGGTACCGCCTATACTATACCTGTACATTTGGTTTTTCTTGCCTAAATGTAGAACCTTACTTTTTTCACCATTGAATTTCATTTTGTTAGATAGCGCCCAGTGTTCAGGTCTGTCCAGATCCTCCTGTATCCTAAGCCTGTCTTCTGGAGTGTTGGCTATTCCTGCCAGCTTGGTGTCATCTGCAAATTTGATGATTTCCCCATCTATCCCCTCGTCCAAATCGTTGATGAAGATGTTGAAGAGCACTGGGCCCAGAACAGAGCCCTGGGGCACCCCACTACACACTTCCCTCCATGTAGATGCGGTTCCATTGAGGACCACACGCTGAGTACGGCCAGTCAGCCAGCTACGGATCCATCTGGTGGTGATGCTGTCTACCCCGCATTTTTCTATCTTATCAAGTAGTAGGTTGTGATCTACTTTATCAAATGCCTTACTGAAGTCCAAGTAAATTATATCCACAGCATTCCTCTGATCCACTAATTTTGTCACTTGGTCAAAGAATGCAATAAGATTTGTCTGGCATGATCTGTTTTTGACAAACCCATGTTGGTTTTTAGTAATGACTTTGTTTGCCTCTAGGTGTTCGCTGATTCATTGTTTGATTATCTTTTCCAGAATCTTCCCAGGTATTGAGGTCAGGCTGATAGGTCTGTAATTTCCTGGGTCCATTTTTTTCTCCTTTTTTGAAGATGGGAACTACATCAGCTCTTTTCCAGTCCTCCGGTAGTTCCCCAGTGCTCCAGGATCTTTGAAAAATATAGTTCAATGGTTCTGAGATCACATCTGCCAGTTCCTTGAGAACCCTGGGGTGTAATCCATCTGATCCTGGTGATTTGAACTCATCTAGGCTGGACAGGTGCTCACTTACCATTTTCATGCCTATCTTAACTTGCGTTTCTATTCTGTTTTTTATGGCACTATTTTTGGTTGGTTGGTCTGTTTTTTCCCTTTGTGTAAAGACAGATGCAAAAAATGAATTAAATAGTTCTGTTTTCTCCCTGTTGCTTGTCACCTTCTTGCCATTTTCCCCCACTAATGGACCAATCGTTTCCTTCACCTTTTTCTTGTTTTTTACATGTTGAAAGAAGCTTTTTTTGTTATTTTTGACTTGGTCGCAAGCCTTAGTTCATTTTGAGCCTTAGCTTTCCTCACTTCATCTTTGCAGGCTCGGGCTATTTGCTGATATTCTGACTTAGTTATGTGCCCCTCTTTCCACTTGTTATACTTGTCCTTTTTATCTTTCAATTTATCAGAGAGTTATTTATGCAGGCATGCTGGTTTCTTTTGAGAGCTGTTATTTTCCCTCTTTGTTGGTATTGTGCTGGACTGGGCTTTTATTATCTCACTTTTCAAAATTTCCCAAGCTTCTTGAGTTGTTTTCCCCTTGAGGATTCTCATCCATGGAATCCTTCCCAAGCCCTCTCTAAGTTTATTGAAATTAGCTCTCTTAAAGTCCAAGACTCTAATTTGACTGTGTTCTATTGCTTGTGCTTCCATAATGTTGAATTCCAATATTGCATGATCACTTTCTCCCAAGGTTCCTGTGGCTTCAACACCTTCTATCATTTCATCTCTGTTAGTGAGAATTAGATCCAAAATGGCTAAACCCCTAGTTCCCTTCTCTACTTTTTGGGAGACAAAATTGTCTGCTAAGTTTTCCAGGAATCTGTTTGATCTTCCACTTGGTGCAGAGTTTGTCTCCCAGTTGATGTCAGTGTAGTTAAAAAGAGTAGTCCCTCTAGCTGTGTATTCCATTTGTGGGTTTCATCCCACCATGTTTCTGTAATGGCAACAATATCATATCTGCCATCATTAACCTGAATTTCTAGTTCACCCTGTTTGCTGTTCATACTCTGTGCATCGGTGTATAGACATTTGAGTCCTTTATGACTGACCCTGTGTTTACTTTCTATGTAACCTGTGTGGTGCCTGAGTTCCCCTATTGTCTTACTACCTATTTGGTTGTAGTAATAAGTGCTCAGTCATTGCAGGGTGCAAATAATGGCCGCTCTCACGCAGCATTTTATTGTTTATATACAGTTTTACAAGCAGAAAAAGTTCTGCATGACAATAACATTTCATTGGTTAAACTCCTAACCAATCCTTAAGAATATAGTAGCCAGAGGCACAAAACAGGGAGCAATTTGGCAATAACATCTTGTTGGTGTGAGCTAGCTGATATCAAGCAGGCAAGGTCATTGCACAAGCCTGCGCAGTTTCACATCACCATGGTGATGTGAAGGAATGAGATAGATGCAGAGAGGAGGGGCACACAGGCTTTGGAGGGGCAGTTTTCTGCACATGACCTCTGCCTGGCCCCCACCTCTACATCTCACTCTTTTTTTTGTTAGACGAAATATCGTCGTAAGATGGGTTAATAAAAGGATTATAATCAGGAGAGGAGCATCCTGGCAGTTGTTTATATAGGGCCAAAACTTGACCCTGAGGCAATGTGGGAGAGAATCTGGGGTTTAAAGCTCTGATACATATATTGCAAAAAGAAAGGAATACATTACATGTAAAGACACTAAGAAAAAGACTCAGGCATGTCTTGAGCAGAGATTTGAAGCTGCTGCAGAACTGTTTGTCACAGCTTGAGACAGCTTGACAGTCTCTCTGTGTTTATTGGTTTTTATATACTTTTTACATACATAGGCTTTTACATTAAATGCTGACATTTTACATTCATAAGTTTAACCTTTAGATGCTGACATAAAGTTTCTTCATTGGAAAATTCCTTCGTGTAAGCAACTATTTTCTAGTAACATATTACCTGTTCAGAGACCAGGTAAAAACAAATACAGGGAGATGAAAAGCAGAAGGAACTAACAAAGACAGGAAAAGATAAGAGGGAACTTAAGCATATTATTTATTTAGGTAGGTAAGGTATTAAGTCAAAAGGGGGCGACCTTCTGGCTGCTTCATTGGGACAAAGGGTATCAAAAGGTTATGAGGTTTGTGGGGGGGAAAGCATGGCAGTTTGCTGCATGTGCTTTTTTCCCCACATCTCACTCTTCTTTATTTTATTAGTGAAGACATTATCCTAAGCTGGAGTAGTTAGTGGGTCTTAGTTTAGTATGGAAGATTGCAAGACATTTTATTAAGTAAAGAGAAAAGACATTGAAATAAACAACAACAGCTGATAAGGATAGCAACTATTATAATGAGATATTGAACAATCTTTCCAAGAAGGCCAATGGGAAGCCATGACCATAGAGCACTCCACCAATTTCCTAAGGTATCAATTTTTAAATCAGAAGCCAAGTTATGTAAAACATTAATTTGCTTTTGAATAATGCCAGATTGATCAGAAAGATTGAAACAACACATTCCTTCGAGTACTTCACATCCTAGATGTTGCCGGAGCAACAGATAATCAATTGCAGCACGATTTTGTAAAATAGCTTTACGAAGTTCTATTAGCTCTTGATTAATAGCAGATAAAGCTAGGGAGGTCGCATTAATGGTCTTTGCTAAATTACATGCAAGAGCATTTAAATTTACATGAGCTTGAACAGCAAGTGCTGGTACCCCTACTAATGAAATGGCTAAAGCAGTATATTCTGCTTTATTGAGGAGGGTTCTAGAAGAATCACAAGTATCGTCCAGGGTTCCTGATCTTCTATGACGTTTTGAACTGGATATGTTGAGTTCTGTTCTTGTTGGCAAAAACGTGGTGAGTCTACTAAGGCAACAGTGTGTTGTACTTACATTGGCAGGAATGTAATTAAATGTCTCTTTCCTGCAGGTAAAGAACCATCCCTTTTGTAACTATATATGCACAAAATTAAAGGACACCTCTTGAAAGGAGGTACAATTTAAAATCCCTTGACTGACCTGTATACAATGAGGTTTTTTAGGTGAAGTAGTACAATTGACAATTTTTGCACAAGTAAGATTTGTAGGCACAGCTACAATTGGTGTATGCAAAACAATAGCACCAAGGGGTAACATATAAGAGGCATGACCCCAGCTTGACATAGTTGCATAATGAAACTCTTTGTCTGATAGAAAATTGCTTAAACCAGTATAATTTTTTAAAACTGAAGCTGGGACACACACAGGTATAAGACAGGTAGAGAGTAGATTTTCCATGTCATATGATTCAGAAATACAAAAGTCTGTCACTTGTGTTACATTAGCTAATTGCACCCAAATATTATATTTCATCCGTGATTCTAAAGGATGAGGTGGGAGAGCTTCAGCCCCCATGCAGCAATTAAGAAGGAAAGAGAGGCAAAGAATGGCTAAGGAATTTGCAGTCAAAACCGCAAATATGGCAGCGCATAAATTCTCTGGTGTAGGTTCTTTTCCCTGTTGCCTCAGAACCATCTGTGCTTTGGATGTTAGGTTCTTCACATTGCCCCAGGTCGTTGGCCAACTGCGATGGCGAGAGCGAAAGGGATGTTGTGCTGTCTGAAGAGTCACCTGCTTCATTTCCGGTATTGGGATCTGGACTTGATGCCACGACATCTTTGGCTGGTCGCACACACCGGGCTGGAATCCAGAGAGGGCCTGTAGGAGCAAGCACAGACGCATAGCCTCGTCCCCATGTTAATAAAGGAACTGGACCTAACCAGGTTTTATCAGGCAATTGCCGATAATATACCAATGGATTAGGAAGCACAGCTTTCTGCTGAAAGTGACGCTGGTAGGCAGTAGTGTTTTGAAAATAAATATTTAGCTGGTTTAAAGTTATTAAGAGTTTATTGACTTGACGAGTTATCCATGCCAAATTAGGTACCCTTGATCCCTCCTTTTTTATTTGTTTGTGAAGGCAGTCCTTAAAGGACCAATACATATGTGAGAAACAAAGGATAGCTGCTGTAAAGTTAAAAACAAAGCCATAAGATTGGGGTTGATCCTGGGCGTGATGTAAGCACCTGTAAGATTAAAAATAAGTTGGCACACATAATGAGAATCAGAGATTAAGTTAAAAGTCTGTTGAGAAAAGGTGTGGAAAGCTAAAATAGCTGCAGAAGAGATAAGTTATTCTGAAAATAAAATTGAAAATCAAATTTTGGGATAGGAATAACAATATTAATTAAATCAGTCCCATTTCAAGGACAAGCTCGATTGTGTCCTAAGGTTATTTCAGCAACAGCCTGGATAAAAGGTAAAACATTTTGGGATGGGATAAGTAAAGCCATTCAATACAATATACTTTTTGCGCTTCTAACACAGCTAATACTCCTGTAAGTAGCTTACTAGTAAGAAATATCAAAAGTGTTAAGTGACAATTCCTATGTGGAATTCTGTCCACAAATTGAGTACTCAAGTACTTAATTTGCTCAACTGTGGTAGGGGCAATGTGTTTGGCTTGTAATTTTTCTTGAACAAGAATTTTTAAGGCCTGTAATTTGTACAGAGGAAGAGGCCATTGTTCCACCCAAACAGGTGTAGTAGTTAACCAAGTTAAGGGTAAGGCAAACATTTTATTCATCGAAGGTGATGGTAGCCCCCCATTTACTAAGCAAGTCTCGTCCCCAAAGGTTGACATGAATGTCAAGAATGAAAGGACGAAGTTGAACAGTTACAGTACAATTAGGAAGACTTGCAGAAAGAAATTGTGTACTTTGTCATGCACCTTGTTGCCCTCCTACACCCCAAACACTAGGGCATGGTCAGTGGGCCAAGATGCAGGCCAATCTTTAGCTGAAATTACTGAAACATCAGCCCCTGTATCAATTATGCCCTCAAAAGGCTTACCCTGAAAAAAGACTGTCTGACAGGGTCTCTGGGTGGTGATTGGGGTGGTTAATGCAATTACAACAGGATCTGTGGAACCAAACCCACTGTCCCCTCAATCCCTATCACGACCCCCTTTAGGGACAAAATAGGGCAAATGGAGTAATTGTGCAGGACTAGTATTGCTTGGCAAAGTCTGTGGCATGTTAGTCCATAATTGAATGAAGATGACACCTGTATAGTCAGAATCAATTACTCCAGGTATTACAAAAATTCCCTTTTTTCCCATGCTAGATCGAGGCAAAATTAATCCAACATATCCAGAAGGGAGAGGTCCAGAAAGTTGTGAAGGAACTACTTGTACTTCTCCTGGAAATTTGAAACACACTTCTTGTTGGATAGTTAAATCTATCCCAGCACTCCCTCTAGTGGCAGCAGGGGTATTATTAATTGTTGATGGAATTACTGAAGGGTCTCTGTTTGGACCGGGGCCAGAGACCGGCCCGCTTTGAAGTTTCCCGACCGGCATTCATCAGCCCAATGAAATCCCTTATTACACTTAGGGCATTTTGTTTTTGGATGCCTCCTAGCAATATTTTTAAATGGTCGGGAGGCATACCTTCCTCCCCCAGTATTTCTGCAATCCTGTTTAAAGTGTCCAATTTTACCACAATTATAACATTTCCCCTGAGGTTTTGTAAGAGCTGCAGCTAAGAGATTAGTTTGAAAAGAAACAGTTCCTATGTCCTGACATGCTTTGATCATTTCTGCTAAATCTGGTTGAGCTCCCAATCCAATAATGGCCTGTTTACATTCAGTGGTGGCATTTTCTTTAGCCAATTTCATAAGCAATTCAGCTTGGGCATCAGGATTATCAATTTGTCGTTTCAAGGCATCTTGCAGACAGTTAATAAAATCTGCATATGGTTCATTTGCCTTTTGACAAATATTTGAAAATGCTTGAGATGGCTTCCCAGTTATAGGAACTTTTCCAAAAGCTTTGTAAGCACATTCAGAGGATATTTGAAGAGTAGCTATAGGCAAAACAATTTGTGCATCCACTGGAGTGTAATCACCAGAGCCATATAACTGCTCTGGGAGGTAAGCACCTCCAGAAGTTGCAGCTCTTAATGCACATTGATGTCTAAACTCACTATCCCATACCACATACTGAGCTGGTGTTAATAACATACGAATTGTTTTCCAATCTTCTGGTACCAAAACATGACTCCTCATTGTTGCTTCTAACATACTTTGCACATATGAACTGTTTAACCCAGTATCTCTTATACCCTTACACAATTCTGTTAAGATTGAATAAGAAAGTGGTCGATATTCAACCACTGGGGCTCCATTCGCATCTACCTGCCCAGTCAAATGTACAGGACAAACTGAGAGCATATCTGCTATTTCCTGCATATCTCCCTCTCCTTTCGCCATTTGATTTTCTAATACATGGCGAATGGAAACATAAGATCTAGAATTCTTTTGCTCTGAAGGTGTCACATCCATCATGGAAGATACAGGAGCTGATGGAACTGAAACTTTTTCATGATCCATTGTATTTGTCTCAAGTAAATTTAACTTATGTTTTAATAGTTCCATTTGTATTTTCTACTTTTTCTTTTGAGGGTCTGATTGTAATTCAGCTTCCAACATACTCAGTTGTTCTTTCAATCTATGTTGAGCAAGTTTCTTTTCCTTATTCTTTTTAGCAAGATAAGTTATAGCCAAACCTCTAAAACATTCTTTTGCCATATCCCATACAATTTGATGAAACAGTAGGTGTGAACTTAAATGGACTCCAGAAGATGGTAGAGGACAGGAAGACCTGGAGGAACGTTGTCCATGGGGTCACGATGGGTCGGACATGACTTCGCAATTAACAACAACAACAACAATACAATTTGAATAGAGGTTTCTTCTTTTTTATTGACTTTAAAAAAGAATTCCATTTCTTTTGTTGCAAATTGTAAAAACTCCTTTTCTTTCAATATTGATTTATTCAAGGACCATCTCGGTCTTTTCTTAAGTCCTTTCTAAGTCATTTTAATTGAATTATGGTCTGCCCAAATGTTAGATTCTATTTCAATTTCTTGTATCATGGCCTTTAAGTCCAAAGAAGTCCATATCATGTCAATTCTTGACCACGATTTGTGTCTATTAGAATAAAAGGTATATTGTGCTTTTTCCGGGTACATCTCTCTCCAAATGTCCTGTATACAAAGTTCATCTTTCATTCTTAGAAAGGATTTAGGTAAGATATTACTTCCTTTTTCCCCCTGTTTATAACTTTTATAGTCCCGTACTGGATCAACAATTGCGTTAAAGTCTCCAAGTATACACAAGCTATGGTAATTTAAGTCCACAAGTTTATCATATAATTGCTGAAAGAATTGATCTTGCTTCTCATTGGGAGCATATATCGCAACCATCAATATTTGTTTTTGATTCCATGTAATCTCAACCATCAGTATTCTTCCCTCTTCATCAGCATAAATTTGTTTTGGATTCATCTTTTCTTTTATATATAGAGCTATCCCTCTTTTCTTTTGTGATGTCAAGGAAAAATAAAGTTTACCAAGTTTTAATTGTTCAAGTATTCTAGAATGTTGTAACTTAATGTGTGTCTCCTGGAGACAAATTATATCCATTTTTAGCTTTTGTAGTCTATGAAATATTTTACTCCATTTTGATGGGGAGTTAAGACCATTTATATTTATTGAAAGAATTCCAATTTCCTCCATAGTTTCAGTTGTGTGGAGATCTCAATTTTCTAGGAGAGCTTATCTGTCTCTGATCTTTAGGCCTCACATCTTCCTCTGATTGAGTCTTTTTAGGCACTTCTTCCTCCGTTTGTTTTGATGTTCCTGCAGTCGTTTCCTCTGGTTTCTTAGGTTCCGCCTCACCTCTCTCCAAGAAGTCTCTATGATTATTAAAGAAATCCTCTGCTTGTTGTGGAGTGTTCAATCTATATCTTTTTGTATCCCAAAAAATTAATAATCTTTCTGGGATCAACCATCTGAAGTTCACTCCTTTACTGATCAATTTCCTCGTTAAGAATTGGTATTCTCTCCGAGCTTCTCTAATTCTTCTTGGGATCTGTTTGAGAACTACCAACTCTTTATCTTTGTATTTCAGAGGTTGGTCCCTCACTAGTCTGAGGATCTCATCCCGTACTGCTCTTTTGCTGAATCTAACATGAACTTCCCTGGGCACTCTATTTCTTCTTGCATAATTTGAATTCACTCTATAGACTTGATCAACTTCTCTTTTGATTTGATCCATTTCCATTCCAAGCAAGTCCGCCAATAATTCAGTCATCAATAGTAACATGTTCTCATCACTCTATTGTATCACATTTTGGAATCTTAGAAAATATGATGCATGTTCTAACTCCATCATTGCCATACTTTCTTCCAGCTCCACGTTAGATTGCGCCAATCTCTGATTTTCATCTTGGAGAGCCTCTAATTTCTGATCTACTACTACTGACTTGTCTTCAATATTTTGCATTCGTTGTTGAGTATCTGAGATTGCCTGTTGAAAGGATTCCATTTTTTGATCCATCTTAAGCAAATCATTTTTCAAATCTTCAAGATCCTTTTTCATTTCCATTTTAGAGTCTTCAAAATCCTTTTTCATTTCCATTTTAGAGTCTTCAAAATCCTTTTTCATTTCCATTTTAGAATCCATAATTGCCTGGAGAATGGCTTGCATATCCTTCTGCTGCGTGTCTGGCTGTAAAAAAGGTTGTAATCGATTTTTTTTTTATTAAAAAGTTTTTATTTTCCATTTATTCATACAAAATACAATTCAATTAAAATAAATTCCTAACCATTGGTACCGCCTGCCCATTCCCCCCAGGCTGCGTCCACCCTCTCTAATCCTTCCCTACTTCCCTCCTCTTTCTCTCCTCCCCTCCTACTCTCTTCCCCTCCCCTTCTCCTCTAACCATCCTACTTCCTCCCTACTCCTTCCTCCCCTCTCATGCCTCTCACACACATGAACGCAGCATAGGGGAAATGCCCAAGCATTTACCATGACTATATTATCATTACCCACCCACTCACCCACCCACCCACCCTCAACCCTCCCCCCCTCGCTTCCCAGAGCAGAGTACAGGGTTATTAATAAGAAAGTTAACAATAATAAAAAAAAAGAAAAGAAGAAAGAAAAAAGAAAAAAAAAGAAAAAAAATCATACTTAACCTTTAACTCCCCTTAAATTAAGTCATATAAACAAATCTCTACAACAGTTACTATAAAATTTACTCATAAAATAAATGAAACTTTATAGTCCCATATTTTTTCTGAATATAACCTATCCATCTTCTCCATACAATAATATATCTTTCTTGTGTATGATCCTTCAAATAAGCAGAAATTTTTGCCATTTCTGCGTAATCGAGTTTTGAAGCGCTGGACTAACTGAAGTTGATGCAGGAGCAGAGGATCCCTTCCTCGCCTCTTTCACCAAGTTTGAAACACTCATCTTGATTATTGGATTTATTGTATTTATTTATAATCCAACATCAAGCCCGATGGCCCAATTAATTGTAATCCAAGGCTAGGGCCCAATGGCCAGTTATATTCCACCAAAAAGCTCAAAAAAGAGGAGATAAAAAACCCCAAATATATATATGTAATCCAGAACCCTCAGGAAAAAATAAAAGTAAAAGTAAAAATATACAGCAATAGTAATATCAAAATGTAGGAAAAAATATAAAAAGGAATGGCAGATCTCTGGGCAAAAAAAAAAAAAAAAAAAAAAACAAATAGAAAAAGAAGAGAGATAAAAAAATATGTTTATATCCACACAACAAGGCTGACAAAAAAGAGTAACAAATAAAAAAGAAGAGCAAAAACAAAAAAAAGAATATTTAATTTATAATCCAAATAGAGACATAAAAGACTTCTTCTATGGTTCCCTTATTTTAAAAAGAATAAAATCAATCCAAAAAGAGAATCAGACACCAAGCAAGGACAAAAAAAAAAAAAAAAAAAGTAGAAAGCAGTCTCTCTTAGTAATCTCCAAACGAGGTAGGAATGTCTGGGCAGTCAGCCAAGTGTCTGGGCATTGAGCCAAACTCCACAGCTGAATCAACAAAGATAGTGTAGCAAAAAATAGTAGCAAGAGAAAAAAGGGAAAAAAATTGCAAGAATAACCACCAGGGGACGCTGTTTCTTCCCTCACCCTTTACTTAACCCATTCTGCTTTTGAAGTCTTTGCTCCCAGCTGGGAGATCTGTCAGAGTTCTTTCTCCCCCAGCTGGCTGGCTGCCGCTCCACTCCTTGGGGGAGCTGCTGCTGCTGAGGTGCTGGCCTCAAGCCATCTTTCTCCTTCCATAATGAGATCTTCCCCGGATCTTTGTCAGTCTGTCACCTTTAGTTTAGGAATAGTGACCGAGGCCCGGGACCTCTTAACTGTTTTAAAAAATTTGTGGATCTTGGCATGATGTCATATGTCTGACTAATGAAACACTTCAAAGAATTTTCAGGCATGGTTTAACCTAAAAAAGCCTTTATTAGTGTAGAGCGTGTCAGCACGGCATGATGGATGCCAAGATCTGAATTTCCCTTCCTTTGCACATAACATTCCAGGCATTTCCCTTCCCCTATTTTGGGGTCATGATTCACATCTTCCAATTAACCTGGAGGGCAAAGATTCACTTCCGTTCCTTTTCCTGGGCTTTCCTTATAATTCTCCTCCCCTTTCTCTGTCATCTGAATTAACTCTAAAAATACCAGACAGTTCTGCAAATTTTGTCAAAGCAAGAATATTCAATATTAGCAGCATTGACACACTTCTTGAAAACGAAACTGACTAGACATAATGTTAACTTTCAATGGTTGATTCCAGAGGGAATACTGATTTTGTGGCAGGACAAGAAGATTAGAATAGACACTCCAGATAAGGCGGAGGAATTTTATAAGCAAAACTTTAGCAATGAAGAAGAATTAGAGAGAGATGTTGAAGAAGTGAGGGAGTCAAGGCTGGCTAGAATAGAAGAGGAAGGACAACAGGGGAAAATGAGAAGAGAGAAGAGAGAGGAAACGGTAAACTATGAAAGGGAACAAGAGCTGAGAGAGGAGCCAAAGGAGACTAGAATAACGAGGGGTATAAGAACTAGATATAAGTAGAAATATGATGGGAGAACTCCACATCCTATCCTTGAATATTAATGGCCTAAACTCTCCTCAAAAAAGGATTTTTTAAAAAAATAAATTGATTAGAAGAAATCTAGATGTTATAGTTATTCAAGAGACTCACATTAAGGAACAGCATAGACAAGTGTTGGAATGCCCTAAACTGGGGAAGATGTTTGCATCTCTATCACAGCACAAAAAAAGAGGAGTAGTGATATATATCAGAGAGTCAATCTTAGCCAAGCAAATTTATAAAGATACAGAAGGCAGGATTTTGATAGTGGAGACGACAATTAACCAAAAATGAACAACATTAGTAGGAATCTATGCCCTAAATGGGGGGCAAGAACAATTCTATAGGAAACTATATAATACACTACGGGCGATAGATTGTGAGAACATCTGTATTATGGGCAATTTTAATGCAATCATAGATAGGAAGCTAGACTATAAAAGCAAGGAAGAAAGAAAGGGCCCTAGAAGAATATTGCCAAAAGCTTTCTTTAAGATGGTGGATGAATTAGGGATGCGAGATATTTGGAGAGAAAGGAACCAAGGGGGAAGCCAATACACGTACTATTCGAGTAGATATAAGATGTGGTCTAGGATAGGTATGGTTTGGGTAATGACAGAACTATTGCAGGAAATGGGGGAAGTGGAAATAGAAACGAACCTTTGGCTGGACCACAACCCAGTGAGAATCAGGTGGAGAGGGGAAAAAAATTGGTAGATAGACACTAAAAAGAGTGATTATAAAATACAAAGAATTTAAAATAAAGCTGGAGGAACAGCTAAAGTTGTTCTTCCAGGAAAATAAAAAAGAGCATACGAACATACAAAATTTATGGGATACAACGAAGGCATATGTGAGAGGAGTGGCTATAGCTTATATGGCAAGAGAAAATAAAAAGAAGAAACAAAAGGGGAAAAACTTAGAAGGGGAATTCCAAAGATTAGAAATAGAACTACAACATAACCCCCAAAATGAAAGCCTGAAACAACAAATGGAAGTGATTAAACATAAGCTGTCCATTCTTGAGAAAGAAGAACTAGCACAACAAATTAAAAGGAGTGGCCAGAATTTCTTTGAGAATGTGAACAAGCCAGGGAGATGTCTATCGTATAAGCTAAAGAAGCAGAGAGAAAGAAGCTGGATTAATAAATTACAGGATGAAGAGGGAAATATACAACATCAAAGTGAAGAGAAGAAAAAGATAATTCAAAATTACTAAACAAAACTATACAATGAGAATAAGTGGGCTACGGAGGAAAAAAATACTTCAATGTTTTAAAAAAGCTGATCTACCAAAAATCCCAGATGAATCAAAGTGTATGTTGAATGCGGAGATAACAATGACTGAATTAACTGAGGCATTGAAAAAACAGAAGAGCAACAAAGCACTGGGTCCAGATGGACTGCCAGTAGAAATATTTCAAGATTCATTTGGCAAGTGGCAGAAAGGTATCAATAAATTTATCTGGGCAGGGAAAAAACCAAGAGTAAAACTTAAAATTTTACAAGATATACGAGAGAGAGGTGGACTTAAGGTACCGAATTTGAAATTGTATTATGATGCTGTGGTCTTAACATCAATCAGTGATTGGGTTAATCTAACAAATGTAGATATACTCCTTTTGGGGGGATGGGATTTACTTTTTGGATGGCATGCCTATTTAATTTATAATAAAAAGGTTGATAGGGTTTTTAGATCTCATATCTTAAGAATTTCTTTACTCCGGGTTTGGAAGAAATATTATAGAAGTGATTCAAGAATTCCATTATGGGCTATTCCATGGCATGCAATAAAAGGAATAAGGAGAGGAGTTAAGATGGATACTATTTCTTATACACAATTACTTAAGTGGGATGGTAAAAATTGGCAATTAAAATCTATGGATGAATTAGCACAAGAAAATATTATTTATTCATGGTTTCAGTATAGACAATTATTGGAAAGGTGGAAGATAGATTATAAGGTGGGCTTGCTTAGAGAGGATGAGAATTTGTTAAAACAAATTAGAGATCAAAGTCGAACCCATATTAAAAGAATTTATGGTGTCTTGGTGGAATTGGATTCAGAAGCAGAGCTAGTTAAAGATTGTATGGTTAAGTGGGCACAAAATTTTGATGAACCGATTTTATTAGATATATGGGAGATTATTTGGGTGAGGAATGTTAAATTCACGCAAGCCCAAAACTTACGGGAAAATTTTTATAAAATGTTTTATAGATGGCACCTTGATCCACAAAAAATGTCTCGTATGTATCCAAACCTGCAGCCTAAATGTTGGAGATGTGGTTGCTCGGATGCTACTTATTATCATATCTGGTGGTCATGTAAAAGTATAAAAGCTTTTTGGATTAAGATATGGTGGAATATTCAAAGAATTTTTAAAAGAAGGATAAAATTTACTCCACAATTGTTCTTATTGGGTATTGTTCCGGATTGTGATGACAAAGAGATTATTTTAATGTTAAATTTAATTACTGCGGCTAGGTTGTTAATAGGGCAATATTGGAAGAAGGAATTTTTGCCTACTTTGCAAGAATGATTCTTTAAAGTTTCTTACTTAGCGGAAATGGCAAAAATTTCGGCTTTCTTGAAAGATCAATCGCAAGAGAAGTATCTCTTGGTGTGGAAAAGATGGATAAATTTTATACAATATAAGTATGATATAAGAAAATATTATCTAGCTTTTGAATAATTATATTTAAAGTTTAAGATATTATCTAGAAGTGTAATTATTATTATTATTATTATCTTTTAATTTTTTATTTTTTTTATCTTTTCTTTTTTTTTCCTCTTTTTGTTTTTTATATATAATGGAGTTAAAGTATTTTACAACTTGTTTATTGAGTGTAATTATATTTGCTTAAGGTTTATTTGGGCTTAAAACTTTTTTTCTTTTAAGTTCTAGTTAAGCCTGTATTCAGCTCTGGGAAGAATGGGGGAGGGTTTTGGGGTGGGTTGGGAGGGATTGGGGTTTTTATTGTAAAATTTTAAAAAATTTTAATAAAAAAAAGATTCATTTGGCAAAATATTACTGGAGACGTTCAATACAGTCCTAAAGGAAGCAAAAACGCCAGCATCCTGGATAGAAGCAAACATTGTGCTGATCCCAAAAGAAAATTCAGACTTAACAAAAATCAATAATTATATGCCAATATCGCTTTCAAATTCGGATTACAAAATATTTATGGCAATAATTGCGGGAAGACTAAAAAGATACCTAAACAAATTTATACATGTAGATCAAAATGGTTTCCTACCACGAAGGCAAATTCAAAACAATATGAGCACAATTTTGAATATTTTGGAGTACTACGAGATTCACAGTGAAAAACAAGTAGCTCTGATGTTTTTGGATGCACAAAAAGCCTTTGATAATGTAAATTGGAACTTCATGTTGAGGCAGTTAGGCTATGTGGACTTTGGCAGAAATTTTATAAACATATTCAGAGCTATATACGATAAACAAGAGGCGAGAGTCATAATCAATGGAGAAGCGACACAAAGCTTCCAAATTAGGAAAGGTACAAGACAAGGGTGCCCACTCTCGCCGTTAATGTTTATATTAACTGTCGAAGTACTGACTAGAATGATTCGAAAGGAAAGCCAAATTAGAGGCTTAAATATTAAGAAAGAAACCTACAAACTGCAAGCATTCACGGATGACCTCGTATTTATCTTAGAGGAACCACTACATTCGGGTACAAGACTGGTGAAAATATTAGAAGAATATGGAAAGGTAGTGGGACTGAAAATCAACAAAGATAAAACAAAAATGATAGTTAAAAATATGACTAGTACACAGAAAATTGACCTGGTGGAGAAAGTAAATATCCAAATAGTGAAGAAAGTTAAATACTTGGGAGCACAGCTAACAGCAAGGTGTATTACAATCAAAGAAGATAACTATGTTAATTTAAACAATCAGATAAAGAAAAATTTAGAAAGATGGAAAAAATTGCAACTCTCCTTTATGGGGAGAATTGCAGCAGTAAAGATGAACATTCTACCTAAATTACTCTTTTTATTTCAGAATGTCCCCATAAAATTAGAGAAAAAATATTTTGTAAATTTGAATAAAATAATATTGAAATTTATTTGCCAGGGGAAGAAATCTAGAATCAAATTAAAACTACTACAAGAAGCCAAAGAGAGAGGGGGATTCAGACTACCTGACTGGGAGCTGTACTACCAAGCTACAATACTCACCTGGGTGTGGGATTGGATAAATTTAAAAAATAGAGGGCTAATTAACTCTAGAAGGTTATGATTTACAATCTGGATGGCATGCATTTTTGTGGGATGAGAGACATAATGTTCATCAATACTTCCAGAGACACCATATTAGAGCAGCATTACTCAATCTGTGGATTAAAGTTAAACAATAGAACTATATAGAAACACCGGTATGGCTCTCAACACTGGCAGCGCCAGTGCATCCAAATTTTATGAACTTGGGAAAAGTAGTTACGTACAGAGATATTCTAAATGAACAAAGGGAACTTAAATCTAGAGAAGAATTAAAAGAAAACGGGGTACAATTGGAATAGTGGGCGTACCTGCAAGTTCAGTCACGTTATAAGAAAGACAAAAAAGAATGGGGTATACGGAGAAATCTGACAACACTAGATAAAATATTATTAGGAACAGAGGAGAAAGCAATCAAAAGAACATATAAATATTTATTGGAATATAAAATGGAAGAGGAGCAGGTAAAAGAAGTGATGGTAACATGGGCCCAAAATTTCGGATATAATATTGATTTAGACAAATGGCAAATGTTATGGGAAAGAAATAGAAAGTTAACCTTGGCTACCTCATATAAAGAGAATCTGTACAAAATGTTTTACAGGTGGCATCTCTCCCCAACAAGATTGGCAAAGATGAGAAAAGATATATCACCACGATGTTAGAAGTGCAAGAAAATGTTAGGCACTTATTATCATATGTGGTGGACTTGTTCCAAAGCCAAAGAATTTTGGCGGCTAATAAAGACTTGGTTGGAGGAAATGTTGGGACTGAAGATAGATTCCAGACCAGAATTGTTTTTACTGGGAATGATAGATGGGAAGTTTAACAAAGGAGAGACATATCTAGTGTTGCATATCATAAGAGCAGCAAGGTTGGTCTATGCCCAGAACTGGAAAAACGGAAATTCCCTGGTGGAGAGTGAACTAATTAAAAACTTTTTGATATGTGCAGAGATGGATAGATTATCCTTAGAAATTAAAGACAAGGATGAAACAGAGTATTACGAAGTTTGGGATAAGATGTACTATTGGTTAGACTCGAGGAGAAAAAGTCAGAACAGAGAAAGCTCGTCTAGAAGAGAGAAAGTGTAGATTTCCAACCTCAAAATGAGCATAAGGTAGAGATCAGAATATGAAATAAGAATGGAAATGGAAGTTATGTTATAAATAGACGTAAATATGTATGTAAATATATAAATATGTAAATAGTATAAAATGCAATATGTAAATGGTATAAAAGATCAATGACTAGGAAGATATATGGTATAGTATGTATGGCAAAATAACAGCCAGAAAAGTCACACTGTGTTCAACCTGTTTTTAAATGTTTACTTAATAAAAATTAAAAAAAAAGATGGAAAAATAGAGACACGATTTGTTAATCCTTTCAAAAAAATGGCAACTAGATGGCTTTTTCTACTTCGAACAACATGCATAACAACACAGGGAGATTTATTTGATGACTTAAAAACACGGACATGGAAGATGAGTTAGCAAAGAAAGAAAGCTAGAATAAGACAGAAGAAAATTGGGGTTTTGAATTATTAATGAGAATTAAAATAGAACATACTCAAATAGATAAGATGTGTATTTTGAATACTAGACTTTGTTATGAGCTGAGATAAAGAAAACTTTGGTCATTTAAAACCTGGAAGTATAAATATGAACAGTAAAATTTGAATATTGATTTGTTTATAAAGGTTAAATATAGACGTAATTAAGATATATATAAGCTAAAATCTATGGATAAATATAAATATTAGCTTAAATATGAGATAGTAGATATTAAGAGAAAAAGAGAGGAAGTATTTAATGTTGAAATAAGAGAAATTTTGGTTACTAAATTTAAGATATTTGGAAATTAACAGAAAATAAAAATGTTATATTGTATTATTACTTAGTTGATATAAGATGGTGAGAAATAGAATATATTCAAATAGATAAGACGTGTATCCTGAACATTAAATCTTGTGATGAACTGTGATAACGGGAACTGGGGTTATTTAAAACTTGGAAATTTTAATTATTAAATGTTAAGTTTAAATATTAATGGGAAACTAAAAACTGGGAAAAACTAATTAGGACATTGATTGTCTACAACGATTGAATGTTAAAATAACTACGATATGTATAAACTAAAAATTATTGACAAATGTAAGAAAGTTATTTTTTTTATTTAATCGATATAATAAGAAGTGCATTAGTTTAAATATGAGAGAGTAAATACTAAGGGGAAAAGAGAGGAAATATTTAATGTAACAGTTTGAGATCTGTACTAAAGATACTTGTATGTTACTGAATTATCGATTAACTCAGCCGCCACGTTGCTCTTCAAATATTTAAATGTAAAACTTAGAAAATCAATAAAATTTTCTTAAAAAAAGAGGAAATATCTGATGTTGTAACTTGAGATTTATACTAAAGACTTATGTATGTTATTGAACTATTGACTAACCCAGTCACCACATTGCTTTTTAAATACTTAATTGTAAAATTAGAAAATTAATAAAATATTATTTAAAAAAAAGTGAAACCAAGTCTGGATACACAAGCAACAATTCCCCAATACAAATTTAAATGTCCCACCCACAAAAGCTATGTAAGCAACTACGTTCCCCAATATGATTATTTGGCAGGCTTTTTATGAAATGCCCAGTCTCTAGTCTTGGGAGTAGCCAATGACCTTGGTTTCCACAGGAAAAAAGATTATTTTGACTAGCAAAGCACCTGGGCAACCCCCCTCCCGCTGTTCTATGTGGCAACCTAGAATGAGAAGGAAAATGGCTGCAGCCATGCTCATTTGTCCAGTTGACAAGTAGGTTTATTTTAACAGTGAGAGACAGAATAACAACAAAAAAAATCCAGAAAAACACATTTCAAAAAAGTTAGATTGATTTGCATTTTAAGGAGTGAAATAAGTATTTGATCCCCTATCAATCAGCAAGATTTCTGGCTCCCAGGTGTCTTTTATACAGGTAACGAGCTGAGATTAGGAGCACTCTCTTAAAGGGAGTGCTCCTAATCTCAGCTTGTTACCTGTATAAAAAGACACCTGTCCACAGAAGCAATCAATCAGATTCCAAACTCTCCACCATGACCAAGTCCAAAGAGCTGTGCAACGATGCCAGGGACAAGATTGTAGACCTACACAAGGCTGGAATGGGCTACAAGACTATCGCCATGCAGCTTGGTGAGAAAGTGACAACAGTTGGTGTGTTTATTTGCAAATGAAAGAAACACAAAATAAGTGTCAATCTCCCTCGGTCTGGGGCTCCATGCAAGATCTCACCTCGTGGAGTTTCAATGATCATGAGAACGGTGAGGAATCAGCCCAGAACTACACGGGAGGACCTTGTCAATAATCTCAAGGCAGCTAGGACCATAGTCACCAAGAAAACAATTGGTAACATACTACGCCGTAAAGGACTGAAATTCTGCAGTGCCCGCACAGTCCCCCTGCTCAAGAAAGCACATGTACAGGCCCATCTGAAGTTTGCCAATGAACATCTGAATGATTCAGAGGAGAACTGGGTGAAAGTGTTGTGGTCAGATGAGACCAAAATCGAGCTCTTTGGCATCAACTCAACTCACCGTGTTTGGAGAAGGAATGCTGCCTATGACCCCAAGAACACCATCCCCACTGGCAAACATGGAGGTGGAAATGTTATCCTTTGGGGGTGTTTTTCTGTTAAGGGGACAGGACAACTTCACCGAATCAAAGGGATGATGGACGGGGCCATGTACCATCAAATTGTGGGTGAGAACCTCCTTCCCTCAGCCAGGGCATTGAAAATGTGTCGTGGATGGGTATTCCAGCATGGCAATGACCCAAAACACACGGCCAAGGCAACAAAGGAGTGACTCAAGAAGAAACACATTAAGGTCCTGGAGTGGCCTAGCCAGTCTCCAGACCTTAATTCCATAGAAAATCTGTGGAGGGAGCTGAAGGTTCGAGCTGCCAAATGTCAGCCTCGAAACCTTAATGACTTGGAGAGGATCTGCAAAGAAGAGTGGGACAAAGTCCCTCCTGAGATGTGTGCAAACCTGGTGGACAACTACAAGAAATGTCTGACCTCTGTGACTGCCAACAAGGGTTTTGCCACTAAGTCATGTTTTGCGAAGGGGTCAAATACTTATTTCACTCATTAAAATGCAAATCAATTTATCACTTTTTTGAAATGCGTTTTTCTAGATTTTGTTGTTATTCTGTCTCTCACTGTTAAAATAAACCTACCATTAAAATTATAGACTGATCATTTCTTTGTCAGTGGGCAAACGTACAAAATCAGCAGGGGATGAAATAGTTTTTTCCCTCACTGTATATAGCCAATTAATAATTAAAGTATTCACATACTGGCAGAGGATCCATTCAATGGGCCCTCATAGGCTACCCAAAACATGTTTAGTGGAACAGATAAGTATGGTTCAGACGAATTCCTGTCAATGAGTTTGACCCAATTCTCAAGAAGGGCCTATACTAGAGCCAGATTTGAATTGATAGATTCCATGGCCAAATATGGGCATTTTGACCACCTGCCATATCATGAGAGGACATGTACAGTATATGCGGTGTCCCAGTCATCTAAGATATTGCTCATGTTTTGTTTGATTGTCAACTATATGCCCCTCTTAGGCTTAGATACTTAACATCGCTACTTGAAAGAACAGCCCACTGGGATTTGAATCTCAGATTGTCCTGTTTCCTCCTGGGTTCTAAACTATACATCATGAGCAGAACTGCTAGATGTCATGGTTCCGAAAGAAGGGGCATTGTCTTACCTGAACGCCTTTTCTCAGCATGATGATGTAGAATCCACCGGTGGGTAATCTCAGCCTTCCTGCTCAGATGAGACTAAGTCAGAACTTTAGCCACGCCTCCCTCTGGGAGTGTCCTCCAGTTACTAACAAGGCGAAGCATCCATGACGAAGTCTGACGCAATGGCTCCAATTATCATGACACCTGCCTAGACTGCCTTAAAGGGAGGGTGTGGATTCTACATCATCATGCTGAGAAAAGGCGTTCAGGTAAGACAACGCCCCTTCTCCAGCATGATGAATGTAGAATCCACCGGTGGGACATACCAAAGCCGCTCATGTCCCTACGGGGAGGGAAGTCTAGGCCTGTGTCCCCTGAGAAGAAACTACTTGTTGTAGAACCCGTCTACCAAACGAGGCATCCGCTGCTGCAAATGTATCAATCTTGTAACACCTGACAAATGAGGAAGGGGAGGACCAGATCGCTGCCCTACAGATCTCGTTGACCGAAGCCTGGGTGGACCAGGCCGCTGACGCAGCTGTGCTGCACGTCGAGTGAGCAGTGATGTGTGTAGGAACTGGAAGTGACTAAGAAAGATAGGCCCGAGCAATGCATGCTCTGATCCATCTACCAATGGTCGAAGAGACCTTCTGACCCATGGCCGATGACTGGAAGGACACGAACAAGGCCTCCGACTTGCAAAAGGCTGAAGTACGCTTAACAAAGTGGCGCAGAGCCCTGCGCACATCCAACTTATGCCACTGTCTTTCCAGGCGATGTGACAGATTAGGACAAAAATCTGGAAGAACAAGAACTTGGGACCTGTGAAAACAGGTATTGACTTTTGGAATGAAGGAAGGGTCCAATTGAAGGACCACCCTATCCTCGAAAAAAGTACACAAGTCACTCCTGACTGAGAGTGCAGCCAATTCTGAAATCCAACATAGCTTCGGTACGTACATAAGAGGAGCCAAAATCTGAATTCTCCTCCCCCAAACACACAGTATCTAAGCATAATTCACTCCTCCATTTAACAGTCATTAATCACATTCTCCAATTAGTTTGAAGTGGGAACTTTCCCTCCCGTTCCATAACCCGCCATTTCTTATCTCCTCTTATTACAACCAACCTTGAAGAATACTCTACTGAGATATTGTTATGGCTAACTAGTCCCCAAGCACCTTCTTCCCCCTCCCCTCCAGCATTATCAAATTTTTACTCTAAAAGTAATACACAGGTTAAATAGAAAATGTCTGCATCTTCATACTGTATATTGTCAAGCAAGAACATCCGATGTTAGCAGCATTGACACTAAGTTTATAACACAGGCAGTTGACCCAAAGGACCTGTTACATAGAACAGCTTGGGGTATCCTGTAAAGTCGATATAGTTACCTGAATGTTGATTCTTTGTAATAACACATATGTATTTTATCACTGTATTTTCATTCGATGTATCTTACCCTAGACTTAGATCCTATATTTTTTGTTTTATATTTTTATATGGTTGTAAGACTAATCAATCAATAAACTACAAGTAGTTCTCGACTTACGACCACAATTGAGCCCCAAATTTAGGTTGCTAAGAGAGAATTTGTTAAGTGAGTTTTGCCTCATTTTACGATCTTTCTGGCCAGTTGTTAAGTGAATCACTGCAGTTGTTCACTTAATAACGTTGTTAAATGACTTCCTGTGGTGCTGCTGCCTCGATGGAGGCTTTTTTTTTAGCCTCCTGTCTTGGAAATGTGTAAAAGCTGGCAAGACAGTGACGATCAGCTGTTTTGTGGCTTGGAACCTTCCTCCTGGGCAAAGGGAGGAAGATGAGTATTTCCAGATAGAAATTGAACTCCTCTATTCTCCCAAAGCTTTTTTGGGGGGGAGACAAAGGGTGAAGCTCTTTCAGAGTCTGGATAGTCTCTGCATTCCAGGAAGCCTTTGTTCTCTGGGAACGAAGCCAGACGCAGCCTCCACATCTGCTGCTTAAAGAGAATTGTGAGTAACTTTTAAAGCAGACAGAGTTGTCCAGGAGGACTTGATTTGTGATTCTGAATTTCTACTTTAACTCAAGAAAGAATTAATATCTTCTCCAGTTAATTATGTTAACAAAGGGAGTGAAAGGAAAAAATGGCCGAGGAATCGTTGTGGAGGAATTTTGCTTCTTTGTCTGAGAACTTTCACTTTTATTTGGCAACAAACTTGCTAAAATAATTGACTCTGCTTTTTTTTAATGGGGGAATTGTTTTTATTATTCCTCTAATTCGTCTTGTTATAAGAATTGGCTTTTTTCTTTTCTTTATTCTTCATTTCTTTTTTTTCTTTTTTTTCTTTTTTAAAAATGGCTTCAAAACGTCCTGCAATTTCTTCTTTGCCTAAAGTTTCAATTTCCTCTCCAGTAACACAGATTACACAGCAATCTAAGCCACCACCACCACCACCACCACCACCTTCCCCACCTCCAGCATTTACACTTAAAGATATACAGAATGTGGTTCAGGACTCTTTGGAAAAAGCTGTAGAAAAGATCAGATCTGAGACAGAAGAGCTTTTGGAGGAGAAAAATCATGAGATGAGGGAAGATATCCTGTTGGCTCTTAAGGGGCTTGCGGCCCATGTAGAAAGGCTGGATGGTAGAGTGGATGAGGTGGTTGGAAATGTTGAAAGATTGGAAGGAAGAATTGAAAGAGTTGAAAATAATGTGGATGCAGCACAGAATGAAATTGTAATGTCACAATATAGAGACATGGAGTTTGCTTTGAGAATAAGAGGGTTGAAGGAGAATGTGAAAGAGAATTTGAAAGAAGAGATTGCTGCAGAACTGGCATTCATTTTAGGATGTGGAATTGAAGAAATGTTGAGAGATATTGAAAAAATCTTTAGAGTTAATTCGTGGATTGCGAAACAGAGAAATTTACCAAGAGATGTGGTTATCTACTTTTCAAGAAGATCACTTCGTAATGAAATTATACAAGCCTTTTATAACCAAAGATTTCAAATTGCAGCTCAAGATGTCATAATTTTAAAAGAAATACCTCCCAAAATTCTTAGAAGAAAGGGTTTTGCTTTTTTGGCTGAGGAGCTCAAGAAGCGGCAAATTCAATTCAGATGGGATGTACCTATTGGCATAGTGGTGAACTATGTTGGAACACGTTATAGATTAAATACAATTTTAAAAGCAAGAGATTTTTTTGTTTCTGTGCTGAAAGCAGGTGCACCACCATCTCCAAGATCTAGAAGAAATGAAAGTAAGTTTGAAGGACAGTTGGCTGCAGGAGCTAGGTCACCAACAGGAGAAGAGTTGTTGGTTGAATCTATGCAACAGTGTTTGGAGATAAGAGAAGACCCAAGAGAACAGAGAATGACTCGTGCAGCTCATAAACGTAGAGAAAAAGAACAACAAAAGGTAGATTCTGGTGTTACAACACAGATGGCTACCTCTGAGCCAGTGGGAGGAACAAGACCGAAGAGGTCTTCAACTGCAGATTTAGATGCAGTGTTCCAAAGCCTTCAAGCCATGAGACATGGCAAAGTTTCTGACATGGAATGTTAATGGCTTGAATTCACCACAGAAAAGAAAGAAAGTATTTTACTATTTGAAACAACACAATAGTAATAGTAATAGTAGTAAAGTTGGAAGGGACCTTGGAGGTCATCTAGTCCAACCCCCTGCTCGGGCAGGAAACCCTACACCATTTCGGACAAATGGCTGTCCAGTCTCTTCTTAAAAACTTCCAGTGTTGGAGCATTTACTGATTCTGGAGGCAAGCTGTTCCACTGATTAATTGTTCTCACTGTCAGGAAGTTTCTCCTTAGTTCTAGGTTGCTTCTCTCCTTGATTAGTTTCCACCCGTTGCTTCTTGTCCTGCCTTCAGGTGCTTTGGAAAATAGCTTAATTCCCTCTTCTTTATGGCAGCCCCTGAGATATTGGAATACTGCTATCATGTCCCCCCTTGTCCTTCTCTTCGTTAAACTAGACATACCCAATTCTCGCAACCGTTCCTTATATGTTTTAGCCTCCAGTCCCCTAATCATCTTTGTTGCTCTTCTCTGTACTCTTTCTAGAGTCTCAACATCTTTTTTACATCGTGGTGACCAAAACTGGATGCAGTATTCCAAGTGTGGCCTTACCAAGGCATTGAAGAGTGGTATTAATACTTCACGTGATCTTGATTCTATCCCTCTGTTAATGCAGCCTAGCGCTGTGTTGGCCTTTTTGGCAGCTGCCGCACACTGCTGGCTCGTATTTAAGTGATTGTCTACTAGGACTCCGAGGTCCCTCTCACAGTTACTACTATTGAGCATGGTGCCACCTATGCTGTACTTGTGCATTTGGTTTTTCTTGCCTAAATGTAGAACCTTGCTTTTTTCACCATTGAATTTCATTTTGTTAGTTAGTGCCCAGTGTTCAAGTCTGTCCAGATCCTTCTGTATCTGAAGCCTGTCTTCTGGAGTGTTGGCTATTCCTGCCAGCTTGGTGTCATCTGCAAATTTGATGAGTTCCCCATCTATCCCTTCATCCAAATCGTTGATGAAGATGTTGAAGAGTACTGGGCCCAGAACAGAGCCCTGGGGCACCCCACTACACACTTCCCTCCATATAGATGCAGTTCCATTGAGGACCACTCGCTGAGTACGGCCGGTCAGCCAGCTACGGATCCATCTGGTGGTGGTTCTGTCTACCCCACATTTTTCTATCTTGTCAAGTAGTAGGTTGTGATCTACTTTATCAAATGCCTTACTGAAGTCCAAGTAAATTATGTCCACAGCATTCCTCTGATCCACTAATTTTGTCACTTGGTCAAAGAATGCAATAAGATTTGTCTGGCATGATCTATTTTTGACAAACCCATGTTGGCTTTTAGTAATGACTTTGTTTGCCTCTAGGTGTTCGTTGATTCGTTGTTTGATTATCTTTTCCAGGATCTTCCCAGGTATTGAGGTCAGGCTGATAGGTCTGTAATTTCCTGGATCCATTTTTTTTCCTTTTTTGAGGATGGGAACTACATCAGCTCTTTTCCAGTCCTCTGGTAGTTCTCCTGTGTTCCAGGATCTTTGAAAAATATAGTTCAGTGGCTCCGATATCACATCTGCCAGTTCCTTGAGAACTCTGGGGTGTAATCCATCTGGTCCTGGCGATTTGAACTCATCTAGGCTGGACAGGTGCTCACTGACGATTTTCTTGCCTATCTTAACTTGTGTTTCTGTTTTGTTTTTTATGGCACTATTTTTGATAGGTTGGTCTGTTTTTTCCCTTTGTGTAAAGACAGATGCAAAAAATGAGTTAAATAGTTCTGCTTTCTCCCTGTTGCTTGTCACCTTCTTGCCACTTCCACCCACTAATGGACCAATCATTTCCTTCACTTTTTTCTTGTTTTTTACATGTTGAAAGAAGCTTTTTTTGTTATTTTTGACTTTGGTCGCAAGCCTTAGTTCATTTTGAGCCTTGGCTTTCTTCACTTCATCTTTGCAGGCTCGGGCTATTTGCTGATATTCTGACTTAGTTATGTTCTCCTCTTTCCACTTTCTATACTTGTCCTTTTTATCTTTCAATTTGTCAGAGAGTTCTTTATGCAGCCATGCTGGTTTCTTTTGAGAGCTGTTATTTTTCCTCTTTGTTGGTATTGTGCTAGACTGTGCTTTTATTATCTCATTTTTCAAAATTTCCCAAGCTTCTTGAGTTGTTTTCCCCTTGAGGATTCTCATCCATGGAATCCTTCCCAAGCCCTCTCTAAGTTTATTGAAATTAGCTCTCTTGAAGTCCAAGACTCTAGTTTGACTGTGTTCTATTGGTTGTGCTTCTATAATGTTGAATTCTAATATTGCATGATCACTTCCTCCCAGGGTTCCTATGGCTTCAACACCGTCTATCATTTCATCTCTGTTAGTGAGAATTAGATCCAAAATGGCTAATCCCCTAGTTCCATTCTCTACTTTTTGGGAGACAAAGTTGTCTGCTAGGTTTGCCAGGAACCTGTTTGATCTTCCACTTGGTGCGGAGTTTGTCTCCCAGTTGATGTCAGGGTAGTTAAAGTCCCCCATTACTATTGTGATGTGCTTCCTACATACCTTAGTTAGCTGACTAGCAAAAAGTTCATCTATTTCCTCTGTTTGGTTGGGTGGTCTGTAGTATACACCTATGGCAATGTCATTTCCCCCCCCTTTTATATTGACCCAAATGCATTCAAGACAGTTTTTATCATTGTTGTACTCTATTTCTGTGGAGATGTAGTTATTTCTTATATAGAGAGCAACTCCACCTCCTCTTTTATTTGGTCTGTTTCTTTTAAATAATTTAAATCCCTCTAGCTGTGTGTTCCATGTGTGACAAGAATGATGTTATATGTTTGTAAGAGACTCATATTGCTTTAAAAGACGAAAAATATTTGATTAACTCCCGGTTGGGAGTACATTTCACAGCCTCTGCTCCACAGAAAAAAGCAGGTGTAGTTATTTATGTGAGGAAAGACTTATCACCAAAGTTAATTGATTCTGACTCACTAGGAAGATATGTTATTATTGACTTATTATTAAATGGCAAGAGAAGTCTTGTCATTGGACTATATGCTCCTAATCAACAACAAAAATATTTTTATAAGACGTTACATCAGAAAATAACTCAATTGGATTATAAATCAGTAATTATGATGGGAGACTGGAATGGCGTTTTAGATTCAAGGAAAGACAAGAAGGGTTCTTTTAAATCTTCTAATCATGCAAAATTACCTAAAGTTTTTTTTGACTTGAAGGATGATTTGGAACTTCGAGATATTTGGCATGAACGGAGTATGGAAGAAAGAGACTTTACCTTCTTTTCGGACAGGCATCAGTCGTATTCCAGAATTGACTTTTTTTTAATTACTAATGATCTTTTTTCTAGGGTGAAGAATGCTAAGATATTCCCAAGAATATTGTCAGATCATAGTCCTGTATGGATGGAGTTATCTACTGAAGACGGGAATAGAAGGACTTGGAGATTGAATGAAAATTTATTCAGATTTGAGGGGAATGTACAGAGATGCAGAGATTATTTAAAGGAATTTTTTCTTTTGAATATGCATAAGGGAACTTCGATGCCAATGGTATGGGACGCCAGTAAAGCATATATGAGAGGGGTCTTGATTCATATGAATAATGCGTATAGACGTAAACAGATGCAGAAACGTAAAGAGTTGGAATCAGAGATTAAAACTAAGGAAAAGGCTCTTATCTTAAATCCATTGGATAATAATTTAAAGGTTTCTATTAGTTTGCTTAAGGAGCAATTTAATATGTTAATAGCTGATCAGATTGCAATTAATTTGAAGTATATGAAACATAACATATTTTGCAATGCGAACAAACCTGGTAGGTGGTTGGCTTACCAACTACGAAAGAAACAGAAATCAAGGATTATAGAAAAAATAAATTATAAAGGTAAAGAAGTTTATCAACAAAATTTGATTAAAAGGAGTTTTTTAGATTTTTATTCAAAGTTATATGCCAGTGAAAACATACATGTTTTAGATATAGAAAAGTATTTACAGGAATCACATTTCCCTAAACTTACTTCTGATCAAACAGATGAGATTAATAGTTTAATTACTTCTGATGAGATTATTTGGGCAATTAAACAATTGAAAGTTGGTAAGGCTCCAGGTACAGATGGATTAACAGCAATTTATTATAAAATGTTATCTGAAGAAATGATAGAACCATTGAAGTAACTTTTTAATAATATTCTGTTGGGAGCAGAGGTACCTCCATCGTGGAGAAGGGCTTTCATATCATTGATTCCGAAGGAGGATCAAGATTTGACCCAGCCCCAAAATTATAGGCCTATATCTCTTTTGAATACAGATTATAAAATTTTCTCAAAAATATTGGCAAATAGATTAATGCGAGTTTTGAAGCAACTGGTTCATAGTGATCAATCTGGATTTATATCTGGAAGATATATGAAAAATAATGTTAGACAAATTGTTAATCTTAATTGAGTATTTGGACAAGAACAATCAAATCCCTGTGGCTTTGATTTTTTTAGATGCTGAAAAAGCCTTTGATCAATTAAATTGGCAATTTTTACTCAGAGTAGTAGAGGAAATGAATTTTGGGGATAAATTTTTATTTGTCCTTAAGGCAATATATCAACAGCAATCTGCACAAATGATAGTTAATGGGGGTTTAACAGAAGCATTTAAAATTGAAAAGGGTACAAGACAGGGATGTCCTTTATCCCCATTGTTATTTGTTTTAACCATGGAGATTTTACTTATTAAAATTCGGGAGTCACCTAGAATAAAGGGAATAAAAATAAATAAGAATGATTATAGGTTGAGAGCTTTTGCCGATGACTTGGTTGTGACATTATCTCAACCGACAGATTCAGTTAGGGATTTGGTTGAAATTTTACGTCAGTATGGGAAGATTTCTGGGTTTAAGGTAAATAATAATAAGACTAAAATATTATCGAAAAATATGTCTATGAAGGAAAAGGATATTATAGTTAAATTAACAGGTTTTGAAATAGTGAGAAAGGACAAATATTTAGGAATTTATTTAACGTCCTCTAATGTTAAATTGTATAAAAATAATTATGAGATATTATGGGTAAAAGTGCAAAAGGATTTAAATGATTGGAAAAAATTACAATTATCTTTGTTGGGGAGAATTTTGGCAGTTAAAATGAATATACTTCCAAAGTTTCTTTTTTTATTTCAGATGATACCTATTTTGAAAAAAGATGCCAATTTGGAAGAATGGCAGAAGGGGATTAATAAATTTATTTGGGCAGGGAAAAAGCCGAGAGTTAAATTTAAAATTATGCAGGATACGCGGGAAAGGAGGATTAAAGGCACTGAATTTAAAATTGTATTATGATGCAGTGGCTTTAACCTTGATTAGTGATTGGCTCAACTTAACAAATAAGAATATCCTATCTCTTGAGGGATGGGATTTATTATATGGATGGCACGCATATTTAATTTATGATAAAAAAGTGGATCAGGTTTTTAAAACCCATATTTTGAGAAGTGCCTTGCTGCGTGTCTGGAAAAAGTATTACTATAGGTTAAATTATAAAATTCCAATTTGGGGGGGTTCCAGGACACGTGATAGAGGGAGTATCTAGGGGAGTAAATTTGGATAAGATTTCTTATAAGGAATTACTTAGTTTGGTTGGGCAGCATTGGCAATTAAAGCCTTTAACTGAGTTGAAGCAAGAAAATATTGTATATTCTTGGTTTTATTATAATCAATTGTTACTGAGGTGGAATATAGATAAAAAGGTTGGTATTATTTTAGAGGATGTGAATTTGGTAAAACAGATTAAAGATCAAAGTCGATTTCATATAAAAAGAATTTATAATGCTTTAATAGAATTGGACTCTGAAACGGAGTTAGTTAAAGATTGTATGATTAAATGGGCACAAAATATCCAAGAGCCAATTTTATTGGATACATGGGAGACAATTTGGGTCAGAAATGTAAAATTTACTCAAGCACAAAATTTAAGAGAAATTTTTTATAAAATGTTTTATAGATGGCATTTGGATCCCCAAAAGTTGTCCCGCATGTATCCGAAATTACAGACCAAATGTTGGAGATGTGGAAATTTAGATGCAACTTATTTTCATATTTGGTGGACTTGTAAAGATATTAAAGCTTTTTGGATTAAGATTTGGTGGAATATTCAAAAGGTTTTTAAGGAAAAGATAAAGTTTACTCGGCAATTATTTTTGTTGGGTATTATTGTAGATTTGGATGTTAAAGAAACTAATTTGATGTTGAACTTCATAACTGCTGCAAGATTATTGGTGGGGCAATATTGGAAGAAAAACTTATTGCCTACTTTGGAAGAATGGATACTTAAAGTGTCTAATTTAGCAGAAATGGCGAAAATCTCCGCCTATTTGAAGGATCATTCACAAGAAAGATATATTATGGTTTGGAGAAGATGGATTGATTATATTCAGAAGAAGTATGAAACTGAAAAGTATTATCTTGCTTTTGAATAGATTTTAGATAATTATTAATAGTATTAATGGTATTATTATTTTTGTCTTAATTTGTTAATATTTGTTTTGAGAAGGAGTTAAAGTGTATTATGGTTTTGATTGATAGTTTAGTTGGTTTATGTTAGCTAGACTATGTTTGTTTATTTGTTACCCTGTAATCAGCTCTGGGAAGTGGGGGAGGGGGGGAGGGGATGGGTGGGTTTACATTGTAATTTGTAAAACTTTTAATAAAAAAAATAACGTTGTTAAATTAATCTGGCTTCCCCATTGACTTTGCTTATCAGAAGGTCACAAAAGCTGATCACCTGATCCCTGGACATTGCAACAGTCATAAATATGAACCAGATGCTAACCATCCAAATTTTGATCATATGACCGTGGGGATGCTCCACGGTCCTGTGAAAAATGGTAATAAGTCCCTTTTTTCAGTGCTCTTGTAACTTTGAACAGTCGCTAAATGAAGTGTTGTAAGTCGAGGACTACCTGTATCTATCTATTAGGTATCTCAGTGACATACAATACCATTAACCATGGCATTCCTCTGGAGTGCCTGCAGGGGGTGGGATTTGGGAACGTTATTTTATGAAGGTTCTGCTCTTACCTCTATGGAAGATCCCATGCTGTCAACATAAGGGCAATACCACTAGGGGAGGTCATCTGGCAGTTATAAATTGCTACCCCAGGCCAACCTGGAGATGCCATCTAAGTCCTGTATACTGTCCTGAAGCCCATGAAGATCTGGATGGGCCAAAATAAGCTCACATCAAACCTTCCCAAGATATTGCTGTCAACATCCAGCTCGAGAATCCAAATAAAACTCCAGGTTCATTTTGTTTCCAAAAATCTTACTGTTTATTAAATACATGGCATGGTAATGTCAAATCAAAACTAACTGAGGTTCCCAGATACCAGTTCATAGAATTAAACAATAATTTCTCCGGCCAAACCCCCAACCTCTCATGTAGTCCATGTAAACAATTTCACTTTGTTATGGGAACTGTCTGCTTCCTCTCCACACCTGCTGCAGTGTCCTTGGAAAGGTTTGTTAGCATTAGCTACTGGTTCAGGTAATGCAATTCACTGCTTATTAATTGGCAAATTAACTGCCCAACTCCAATGGACTCTGGGTTCTATGGACTCTATGAATTAGCTTTGCATGTTTGTTAGCAATTTATATCACATTCAAGCCTTGCTAAGCACTATAAATCTTAGTAGTTAATGTGAAAGACGACACAGCCTAAATTTGTCTCAAAAAAATTCTAATAGTATTTACCACCTTCATTTTGAATCTCAGCTTCCTATTTTCCTATCAGAAACTGAAGCCAGGGCTGATATATTTTGTGATTACTATTGCTTGTGACACTATACCAGCTCAATTGGACTGTATAGTACAGCCTAGCATAGTATGATTAAGGCAGAATTCCTTCTCTCAAATTTGTACCTAGGTTAATTTAATTTAGTTAATTTAGTTTCCTGGACTCCTTAAGTTGTCTGGATTCACTTCAAGTTAGCCAGCTCCTCTAGCAATGAAAGACTAAAGAAGTCACATACAGGTAATCCCTGAGTTATGATGGTTCACTTAGTGACCATTCAAAGTTACTGTATGCAAAATGTTTGCAAGCCGACGGGATGCTTTGAGGCAGCACGATTTCGCTGCCTCAAAGCGTCCCGTCAGCTTGCAAACATTTTGTGCGGAGACTGGAAGCTTCTGGGTGCTGTGATCTCGTGGCCTGAAGTCCTGCAAGATCACGGCACCCAGGACATTTTACTCTCAGTGCACAAAAAGCTTTTGCAAGCCAACCAGATGCTGGAAGTCAAATTGTTAAACTGTGGCAGAGAGGACCCAGATCTTCGCAAAGTAAGTGACCCAGCGCGGCAGGATGGGGAAACAATTGCTTTTTTTTTAAAAGATTTTTTTTTCATAAACATATGTTAATTTTTCCAATCAATGAGTTGTCTGGGATTAGCTATGCTAATACATATTCAATTCCTAATCCTTCATTCTTTCCTCTAACCAACAATAAAATAAATCCCAAATTTGATAGTAGTCTGTATCTTCTTTATCTTTCAGTCTCATAGTTAGTCTGTCCATCTCTGCGCATTCCAATATTTTCCTGATTATTTCTTCTTCTGATGGCAATCCTTCATTCTTCTAGTATTGTGCAAAAATTATTCTCGCTGCTGTGGTAATGTGTAAGATTAAATATAGACTCTGCTTATTAATCTTTTCAGGCATTATACCTAGTAAAAAAAGTTCAGGTTTAAAATCAACTTGTTCACCCAATATTTTTTCTAACCACATATGTATCTTTCTCCAATAAGCCTTAGCCTTGCCACATGTCCACCAAACGTGGTAGTACGTGCCTATATTATGTTTACATTTCCAACATCTATCTGACATATTTTTAAACATTTTTGCTAATCTTGCTGGTGGCAGGTGCCATCTATAAAACATTTTATACAAGTTTTCTTTATATGAAGTTGACATTGTTAATTTGTAGTTTCTCTCCCATAACATTTGCCATTTTTATAGTTTTATATTATAGCCAAAATTTTTCGCCCATCTTATCATTGTTTCTTTCACTTGTTCGCTTTCCATTTCCAAAATTAAAAAATTATACATTTTCTTAATTAATTTCTCATCTGAGGTTAACAAAATCTTATCAAACACAGTTTGATCCTTATAAAGTCCATACATTTTTACATCCATACCATAAGAAAGCATGCCACCCCAATTGTAAATCATGTCCCTCTAAATACAACAACCTTTTGTTTCTAAGCATTATCCATTCTTTCACCAATGTTAAAACAGATGCTTCATAGTACAACGCCCATTCCGGCAGCCCAAATCCTCCATTTTCCTTAGCATCTTGTAGTGTTTTCATCTTAATTCTAGCTTTCTTCCCCTGCCAAATGAAGTTCAAAATTAATGAATTTAAATCTTGAAAAAAAAAATTCTCAAGTTTTATCGGAATTGTTTGAAATAGAAATAAAATCTTCAGCAATACGTTCATTTTTACTGTAGCAATTCTTCCTAATATTGACAGCTGCAGATTTTTCCATCTTTCCAAGTCTAGCTTTATTTGCTTCAATAATTTTGTATAATTGTCTTCTTTTATTGATGAGCATTTGGCCGAAAGATGAATACCTAGGTATTTAATTTTTTTCACTATCTGTACCTCTGTTTTCTCTAGCATTTGCCTTTTTTGTTTATCTGTAAGGTTCTTAACTATTACTTTAGTTTTTTCTTTATTTTTTTTTAATCCCGCCATTTCTCATACTCTTCTATCTTTCCCCATAGCTTAGGAATCATCTCTAAAGGTTCTTCCAAGATAAATACTAGAGCATCGGCAAATGCTTGTAACTTATATGTTTCGTCTTTTATTTTCAATCCTTTAATTTCTATGTCCTGTCTAATCCTTCTATTTAACACTTCCAAAGTAAAGATAAATAATAATGGAGATAGTGGACACCCTTGCCTCGTGCCTTTTCTTATCTCAAAACTCTCAGTGTAATCTCCATTCACTATCACTTTTGCTGTCTGGTTGCTATATATTGTTTTTATCATATTTGTAAAGTTCTTTCCAAAGTCCATTGTTTGCAGTTGCTGAATCATGAATTGCCAAGAAACATTATCAAATGCCTTTTGAGCATCTAAAAATACTAATGCTGGACTTCCGGCTGTGACGTCATCGTGGAGCGGGTGAAGAAACAGAGCTCTGTTTCTAAATCCCGAAAAATCTTCGCTAAAAGCCCAGCAAGGGCTTTGCCGATCCCAGAGAGATTGGTAAATTAAAGAGGAAGCTTCAGAGAAGCCGGGTGGAAAGCAAACACCCGAGCAGAAAGGAGCAGCACTTTTAAAATTGGCGAAGAAGAAGCCGGTCTTTAAGGCTGGCCTGGAGCGATGGCGGCGGTCTGAGAGGGAGTGAAAAGTAGAATTTACAGCTTCGTAACGGAGACAAGGAAAACCCCTGAAGGAGGTGAGAACATTTGGCTAGAGAAGACGCAAAAAAAGCAAAGCTATAAGGAAAGAAACACAGCGGCAACTGTGGAATTGGAATAGAGCGGAGAAGGGAGCAACAGAGCAGAATGAGAGCAGCGTGAAGAAGCAGAGAGCCCACAGTAAAGTTTAAACGTGAGAGACTGGAATTTAAGAACTGCAAAAAGTAGAGACTGGAACCAGAGAAAGGACTGGAGAAAAGACAGTTGGAGGAAATAAAGGGTGATTAAGAAGAACTTTGAAAATTAACATAAGGATTAAAAGGTGAAGTGAGACAACGGAGAAATTTAATACTACTTAGTAGAACCTACTTTTGAAGAACAAACTGCATTGAAATTTGGACTTTAACTGACATATATCTGGGTAAAGTGACGAGTGGACGTTTTGGAAATACTGGATATATAGAAGAAGAAAGAAGAGGTGACATTTGGTGGATCGGTGGATATATTAAATTGACACAGGGAAAAAAAAGGCTGATGCAATATTGTAGCATTCATATACAAGCAGTGACTAAGCTACAAGTAGAAAAGGGGTATCAGGCAATGTATTAAAAGTAATGAAGTAAATGAATTGTATTAACGAAATAGAAATAAGCATAATTGTGTAATTGAACTAAATAGAAGTGAGAAAGTAATTATAGTATTGTAAAGAAATATAGACAGGTGATTATTCAAATAAGAGTAATAGTGAATGAAATTAAGAATGGTGATAATACTTAGAGAATAGTATATGCATCATGTGTAGTGCTATAGAAATATATATAAGAGGTGTTTAGAGTATTATAAATTGTACTAGATAAACAGTGGGATAAGGAAAGGTACAACTCTACTTGTAATTTTACTTTTCAAAGTTAATCCTAAGAATAACGTTCTATAAAGGTATTATAGTCATATATATTGATACATAATTAGAAATATTATATATATATATATATATATATATATATATATATATATATATACACACATATATATATATATATATATATATATATATATATATATATATATATATATATTCTTTACTATCTATATTATATATACATTTGCATATTTAAGCTTAGACTATATAGATTGAAAACTAACTTGATCAACAAAAATAACTTGCCATAAATTGGTATATGCAAAAGTGGAGTAATATTATTCAAATAATAAAAATGACAAGTACCGCAACAACAACTAAAGTCGGCAAAAAAACAGTTACAAATCCCACACCTATAATGGCCTCTCCTACAGGTCAAAGAATGATAGCGACCATCTTGGGGAAAGAAAAAGAAAAAGCAGAATTGGCAATGAACCCACAGAGCATGCAGATAACTCTACAAATGATTCAGGAAACAATGATGATGACCCAAGAGGCAATAGTAAACAATCATGAAGAAACGAAAACATATCACAAAGAAATTAAGAATGATATTGGAGAAATGAGAGATGAAATTAAAAATATGAATGATAAGATAGGCAATATACAACAAACAATGATGGAAAATGAACAAAGAATCCCAAAAGTCGAAATAAAAATGGAGCATGTTGATAGCAAAATAGAAAGGATGGTACAGAAATCTGAGCAGGTAAATAGGGAGTTGACTGAATCGATTGCTTTTTTGGAAATGAATAAAGCTTCGTTCTTTCTAAGATTCCAAAATATTGTGGAGGAAAAGGAAGAAGATTTGGGAGAGAAGATGGTGGAGATGTTGGCGGAGATAATAGGCAAGGAAAAACAGGAAGTAAGAAGAGACATAGACGAAATATATAGAGTATATACAAATTATGCACGAAGGCATAGATTGGCGAGAGAGGTCCATATAAGGCTTACTAGAAGATCAATAAGGGATGAAATATATAAAAAAACAAGAGATGAACCAATAATATATAAGGGTAAAGAAATAATTGTATTAAAACAAATACCACGTAGTATACGAAACCAGAGACGAGAATACCAATTTCTAACGACCCAATTAATTAAATATAAAGTTATGTTTCGATGGTTAATACCTGAAGGCATATTTCTAACTTGGCAGGAAAAAAAATATAAGATAGATACACTTGAGAAAGCGCAGGACTTTTATGAACGTTACTTTACACAGGGAGAAGAACAAGAAAGTAGGGAAGAGTCGGAGAGTAAAAGTCAAGATGAAGAAGTATTAGAGGAAGTCGAACGAGAGAGAGAAATACAAAAGATACAAGAAAGAGAAAGGTTAGAAAGAGAAGGAGCAAAAGGAAGAGTAATAGAGACAAGAAGCATAAAGAAAATAGATCAAGTAAAAAATGGGAGACGCAATTAAGCTCTTCTCTGTAAACATTAATGGATTAAATATACCAAGAAAAAGAGCACAAACGTTTAACAAATTAAGGAAATTGGATGCAGATGTGATATGTCTTCAGGAAGTTCATATAAAAAAGGATTATAGAAAATTACTAGAGAATGTAAAATTAGGAACACTATACACAACATTAGCACAAAACAAGAAAGGAGGAATTGCTATATATGTCAAAGAAAAAATAAAATCAAAATCAATATATTCGGATGAAGAGGGGAGAATTTTAATGTTGGAAATAGAATTAGAGCAAAAACAAATTTTATTAACGGCAGTATATGCACCAAATAATAATCAACAAGATTTTTTTAAAAAGGTACATAAGAAACTAGTGGATCTGGATTATGAAAATATTTGTATGATTGGGGATCTAAATGCAATAGTTGATGTTAAGAAAGATTATAAGAGTAGTAAAAAGAATAAAAAGAAGAAAAATATATTACCAAAATCATTCTTTGACATGGTAACAGAACTCAATCTTCAGGATATATGGAGAGAGACACACAGATCAGACAAACAATATACGTTCTACTCGTATCCACACCAGTCTTGGTCTAGGATCGATATGGCCTGGGCAACAACAGACGTACAAAAAGGGATAGAGGAAATTGAAATAGGGCTTAATGATTGGGCGGATCATAACCCAATAATAATAAAATGGAAAGGCCAGAAACAGAGAAAAAGATGGTCAATGAATCAAAGACTATGTAAAGATAAACAATATATACAGATGTTGGAAAAGGAGTTGACATTATTTTTTCAGGTAAATAAAAAGGAAGAGACATCAACACAAAATTTGTGGGATACTACAAAAGCTTACATATGGGGATTGACAATTGCATACAACTCAAAGAAAAATAAAGATAGGAGACTTCAACAAGGGAAATTACAAGAAGAATTAAAAAAAATAGAAGGTGATCTACAGAAGGACCCACAAAACAAAAAGATAAAAGAAAAATGGAATATTATAAAACACAAGATTAACCTGACAACAGAAAAAGAAATGGCACAGAAAATCAGGATGGCAAAACAAAATTACTTTGAAAACGCGAATAAAACTGGTCGATGGTTGGCTTATAAATTAAAAAAAGAAAAAGGCAAAAGAACAATACACCAACTACAAGATGAAAGTGGAACAGTACAATATATACGGGAAGAAAAAAAGAAAATAATACAAAATTTCTTTTCAAAGCTATACCATCAGGAAGATATACCAGATGATAAAGTCAAACAATATATTGAGGCAGCAAAAATGGGTAAAATTACTGAAGAACAAAAGGAAATGTTGACTAGAACAATAACTGCAATAGAATTAGAAATAGCATTGAAAAAACAAAAAAACAACAAATCACCAGGCCCAGATGGAATTCCGGTCGAGTTTTATAAAAATACACAAGAGTCACTACAATGGATAATGTTGGAGATGTACAATGAGGTGTTGGAAGAGGCGAAGATACCAACAACTTGGACTGAAGCAATTATCACCCTCATTCCTAAGGAAGACTCAGACCTACAACAAATTCAAAATTATAGACCGATTTCTTTACTGAATACAGATTATAAGACATTTACAACAATAATAGCAGAAAGGATAAAGAAAATTTTGAATAATTATATTCACCCAGATCAAAATGGATTTTTACCAGGACGACAAAAAATAACATGAGGATAATACTGAATACTTTAGAATTTTAGGAAGTTCATCCTGAAAGACAAGTTACGCTGGTTTTTCTTGATGCCCAGAAGGCATTTGATAATTTGAATTGGAATTTTATTATAACACAATTGTACTATATGGATTTTGGGACAAAATTTGGAAAGATGGTTGAGAAAATATATACTAAACAAACAGCTAGGGTAATTATAAATGAGGAAATGACAGAAAAAATTGATATAACCAAAGGAGTAAGACAAGGATGCCCACTTTCTCCTCTTCTATTTATTTTATCATTAGAAATACTTCTTACAAAAATCAGAGAGGACCAAGAAATAAAGGGTTTAAAAATTAAAAAGGAAGAATATAAGGTCCAGGCCTTTGCTGATGACTTGGTATTTATTTTGGAAGATCCATTAGAAACCGGCTTTAAATTGATTCAAAAAATAGAAGAATTTGGTGAGGTAGCCGGACTTAAGATTAATAGGAATAAATCCAAATTAATAACAAAAAATCTTACAAAGGCACAAGAAAGGGAATTGGAAGATAAAACAAAGATAAGTATAACCAAGAAAATAAAATACTTAGGGATCTGGCTTACAGCGAAATGCTCCTCGATTAAGGAGGACAATTATGATAAAATACTACACCAGATAAAAAAAAGATTTAGAAAATTGGGAAAATTTGCAAATTTCATTTTTAGGGAGGACCGCTACGGTCAAAATGAATGAATTGCCAAAAATATTATTTCTGTTCCAGGTTATTCCAATAAAATTAGGGAAAACATTCTTTCAAGAATTAAATAAATTGATCACTAAATTTATATGGCAAAAGAAAAAACCCCGGATTAAATTAAAACTCTTGCAAGACACGAAAGATAAAGGGGGATTGGCGTTACCAGAGTGGGAAATATACTACCAAGCATCAAGCTTAACTTGGCTAAAAGATTGGATGGATTTGAAAAATACTAGAGTCTTAACAATAGAAGGACATGATTTGCAAGCAGGGTGGCATGCATTCCTATGGGACGAAAAACATAAAATACACAGATATTTTCAAAGACACATAGTTAGGAATGCATTGCTACAGACTTGGGAAAAAATAAAACAAAAACATTATACAAGAATTCCAATGTGGTTATCCCCAACAGAAGCTTTGAAATACCCAAATCTATTGGATATAAATAAGATAATTAGATACAAGGAATTAGTAAATGAACAGGGAAATTTGAAAACAAAACAAGAATTGGAACAAGACATTGGCAGAGAGATTGATTGGTGGACATTTATACAAATTCAATCTAAATATACAGAGGACAAAAAATTATATGAAATCCAAAAAGAGCCGCAAGAATTGGATAAAATTATACATGGAACAGAAATAAAATTAATTAGCAATTTATATAAATACCTATTGAGATATAAAATGGAAGACGAGGTTGTCAAAGACACAATGATTAGATGGGCAAAAAATTTCGGATATAATATAGAATTGGAGAAATGGGAAAAAATATGGGAAATAAATAAAAAATTGACTATGTCGGTGGCATTCAAGGAAAACCAGTTGAAAATGTTTTATAGATGGCCTCTTCCACCTGCAAAGCTTGCCAAGATGTTCCAGAATAACTCGCCAACATGTTGGAAATGTAAAAAAGTACATGGAACATATTATCATCTATGGTGGACATGCCCAGTTGCAAAAAAATACTGGTCTACAATAAGAAAATGGATCCAAGAAATAATAGACCAACCTGTAGACTGGAAACCAGAGATCTTTTTGTTGGGTATTTTAAATAGAAAATATAGTAAAGAAATATGGTACTTAATTTTACATATAATAACGGCAGCAAGAATAGCATATGTACAGTGCTGGAAAAATGAGAATATACCATCAGAGGAAGAAGTAATAAGAAAAATCCTGGACTGTGCCGAGATGGACAAATTAACAAAAGAGATAAAAGAAAAGCAAGACACAGAGTATTATATAGTATGGAACAAGGTGTATGTCTGGTTGGAGACTAGAAATAATAGAGGAGAATAAATATGGAAAGGTCAAAAGTGAAAATATGTGTACACATGAAGGAAGAAAAATGTAAATAAGAAATAATGGGGCTATAAGGACAAATATTTAAAGAAGAATAAGGGGGAAATGTAAATATTAGATTACCGTTACGTAATTGCTGTAAAAAAAAGGAGGTATATATTGTGTGTGTATGTGTGTTATGTGTTGCTTTGTTCTGTTTTGTCTTGTTGGTTAAAAATAAAATTAAAAAAAAGGCACATTCCCCTTTAAGAATTAGCTACTGGCTAGAAAGGAAAGTAAGGAGTGCAGCTGGCACTTAAGGAAGAAAAAAAAAAATGTAAGTACTGGCTGCTGGCTAAGGCAACCTCCCCAAATGGCTCCATTCATAAGTAAAGGAATGCTACAGGCAAAATCCATTCAGGAGAAAAATACTTCAAAATCCCTTTCAGCAACTTACAGCTAACAACAGCAGAGCAATAGAAGCTAACACGAGACATCAGCCATCAGCCAAATAGAAATTGCCAAACACTCCTTAAGAACACAAAGCCCTCATTGCACAAATCCCAGAACTTCAAAGTCACAAAAGCACATAAGAATCCTTCCACTCTCCATCTCCTTCCCTCCTCTGTGCCTCACCTCCAGCCATTGCTGCCTTTTTTCATTCCTCTTGGAGGGTGACCCCTCCCCCCCTGCATTTTTTGCCTGTTTGCTGCTGCCAGCACAGGTGGCTGCCACAGCAGTTGTAGATCAGCTCCTGGCCAGCCTGCTTGATCTCATCTTTCCCCCCACCCTCCCCCTCCCTCGGTGCAGCTGACTCTGCCTCTTCCCAAGGCTGCTGCTTTGTTTCTCTCTCCCTCTCCTGCCCAAACTGCCTCGTTTTATAGGCTCTCCTGTCTCCAACCCCCTCCTCCTTTCTCATGGGGGAGGGTGAGCCAGAAGTGAGCCTGGGGCCTTTGCAGCTCCAGAGGACTCTCTCACTGTAAATCCTTGCCTGTGCTGGCTCTTTCCCTCCCCCACTACACTTGGCTAAGCAGGGCTGCGTACCACCTGCCACTCATTAATGTACCACAAGTGGTACGTGTACCACCAGTTGAAAAGCCCTGTGCTAAAGCATGGCTTATCTAAAATAATTTGGCATAACCTATGGAACTTTATGGTATATTTCAGATCCAAGACAATTTTTTCTCATTTCAAGCACATAGCTATGTTTTACTAATTTTTTTAATGAGTTGCTTTAAAATTCTACTTAATCTTAACTTGTGGCAAATGTCTGACCATCTCTGCAACTATACAGAGACCATAATTCTTGTGTTCAACATTAAACATTAAAATCAAGTTATGTTAAAACTAGCAGAATTTTAGATTTATTTTCTTACATACATTTAATTTCTTACTATTTTTAAGAGAAGAAAATTGGCTACTTTCAATATTGATCACAATTTAAACTTCGTATCAACTGGATTATACCAAACCATACCTTGAGTTGCCATGTTTCTTGGTGTACTCCCAGAACTGTCACCTGCTATACTTCAGACCCTAATGCAGAAAGACAGAAATGTAATTAAGACAACTTAGTTTTAGGTTTACGTAGAGGTGAGAGACAGGCAAAGGTCGTGTGCAGAACACTGCCCCTCCAAAGCCTGGGTGCCCCTCCTTTCTGCATCTATCTCATTCCTTCACATCACCATAGTGACGTGAAAGTGCGCAGGTCTGTGTGACCTTGCCAGTTTGATAAGGCTGGATGGTGAACAACAAGTTTCCCTGTTTATGGCCTCTAGCTTTTTACTCTTGAGGATTGGTAAAGGATTTTAGCCAATGAAATGCTATTGCCATGCAGTATCTTTTGCTATTTGTAAAACTCTATAAAAACAAATAAAGGCTCCGAGCGGGCGGCCATTTCTTTGCACCCTTCAATGACTAAGGACTGATTACTACAGCTGGGACATTTTGTTTTGGGACCCCTATGGGAAGAAGCAGCTGCCAACATACTTACCATCGTCTGGAACAGACCCCTAAGTGCACTTTCGTCTTACGAGACCCCTCAGTGAGTAAGTATGGGCTGCAAGTTATCTCGGCCCCCGCAAAAGCAAGGACAGGCATGGAGGAACTCAGATTCCTCCTCTAACCTGGGGCAGACACAAGGAAGCTGGTGGGCTGAGATAGGAAAACAGTGTTCTTTGAATCCTGAGCATCGGACGCTTAGGCTAAAAGATAGAGCATAAATTACATCTTGAACCTTGGGCTTCAGTATAAACATCTATAGTGTTCGGTCCTATCAGGAAAAGAAAAAAAAATGGACCCAAATACTTCAGAAGGGCAATTAACTATCAGCCCCCTTCTGCTAGCAACTAAGTAAAAATTATTCCTTCTAAAAACATCTTTAATTGGATTTTCAGCTTCTTCTGAAGAGGCTAATTCTTTGCTTATTAGTTAGAGTCATAACTCAAAATGTACTCCCTCAGAGTTCTTTGAAACTTTGCAATATATTAAGTTAACCGTCAGACAAATGTCTGGTTGTGTTTTGTGTTATGTGTGTGTGTGTGGCCACTCAGAACATTATGCTTGGGCTTGGAATGGTGAGAAAAATGGGAGATGATTAGGGCCCTCAAAACCACTTTTTGGTTGAAATCACTTTGTCATTTTTCTCGCTTCTTGCAACACAAGTTATATGTCCAAATAAATGTTGTTGTAACAGTATTTGTGTATATACGTTTGTCTGTGTTGTTCTGTGTTATTCCAAGACTTGGAAGAGGCTCAAAGCCCTCTCTGATAACAAGAATACAAAAAGGCCTTGCTAAGAATATATGGTTTGCCTGGAGAAAGTATGAAATGAAATAATTGTATGTGGAATTGTTTTATGCAAACAGTCAGTATGGAACTGAATGAGTTAATTTGTTGAAGTGTGTGTTAGCCTTCAAAACCCACCCATTTTCTCCCAAACGGTGAAAATAATAGCTGAAAGCATTTATAATTTTGTTTCTCATATACACAATCACTCCTCCCTTCCTGGGCCTAATTTTTTTTTTGTATGTCTTTTTTATGTCTTTTATGTGGTTTTGCCTCTAATCAACTATGACAAATGGACGTTATCCATGTTCTCTCTTTTTTGGCTTCCTAGAAATGTATATTCATAAATAGGTATTTAGGAACAATTTCCCCCACCTCTACAAAGGGAAACAGCTTCACATGTTATTTTTCATCTTTTTTTGGCTGTTACAGCCCTGGGTAAACCCTCTTCCTTAAAAACTGACAACGGGCCAGCCTATTCTTCAGGGGCCTTTTTGCAATTTTGTACAACCTGGAATATTGTTTTTACTCATGGTCTTCTCTATAATTCCATGGGTCAAGCTATCGTGGAACGTGCTAATTGGTCTTTCAAGGACTGCCTTCACAAACAAATAAAAAAGGACGGATTATCTAGGGTACCCAATTTGTCGTGGGTAATACAACAGGTTCAAAAAGTATTATTTACATTACACCAATTGAATATTTCCATTCCAAATTTGACTGCTTATCAGAGACACTTTTAACAGAAAACAAGCTTGCCTCCACCTCTGGTATATTATCGGGCATTACCAGACAAAGCATGGTTGGGACCACTCCCTCTGATCACTTGGGGGCGGGGCTATGCTGCTGTGCTTGCTCCAACAGGACCTTTGCGGATTCCAGCGCGTTGTGATCACCCAGCCAGGGATGTCGTGGCACCAGTCCCTGGACCCAATCCCAGAAATGGAAAGGGTGACTCTACAGGTGGCACAGCAAGTAATCCAATCCTGACATGCCAGGCAGCCAGTGACGTGGGGAGATGTAAAGAACTTGATCCCCGAGAACCTGTGTGCTGCCATTTTAGCGGTTTTAACAGCAAATTTCTTATCCATCATTTGTTTATGTCTGATCATTAACATCTGCCCTTTGACAACTGCAACTATCATCCCACTCAAACAATCATTCGAACAACGAATGAAGCAAAATCTAACGTCACACAAAATGACTTCTTTTGTTTATCTGAAATGTATGACATGAAAATTTGCTTTCTACATGTTTAGTCTTTGTTTGCACCCCTTCTGCAGTAATTCAAAACTTCACTGACTCTGGGAGGTTATTGCTTAAAAAACCTCACTGTCATCACATTGGCTCACCTGTTTTAAATTGCACAGCTTCAATAGAGACTTCCTTTCATTTTGGACATGCTTGGCTACTGCAAGGAGGGTTTTTTACGTGTGGTCAAGAAACTTTAAATTCCTGCTAATATTAGTGAAGTGCAATGTTGCCTCAGCCAGCTGATTCCTGTTTTGCTTTCCAAACAAGTTCACACGAACCATTCTTCACGTGGTGTTACGCTAGACAACACTTGTGACTCTGAGACAACCTTACTTTGTAGCATTGGCTATATCTCCAGTGGGCGTGCCAGGACTTGCTGTTCGTGCTCACCTCAACATTAATGCTATTACATGAAATTTGGCAAAAACAATTAATACTACTACTTCAACTATTTCAGCGATCAACCATGAACTGCAAAATTTGAGAAAGGCTATTTTACAAAATCGTGCCACAATTGATTATTTGCTTCTGCACCAGCATTTGGGTTGTAAACATTTTGAGGAAATGTATTGTTTCAATATTTCTGATAATTCATGAACCATCCAGCACCAGATTTATATTTTACACAATTTGGCCTCTGATTTGAAAATTGGTACCTTAGGATCTTTATGGGTGCTGTTTATGTAATGTATTTCTTTCATTTTGCAATATATGTATTAGAGCTTTAAATCCCAGTAGATCCTCTCTCTCCCATTGCCTCAGGGTCAGGTTTTGGCCCTATATTAACAACTGCAAGGATGCTCCTCTCCTGATTATAATCCTTTTATTAACCCCGCTTACGGCGATATTTCGTCTAACACAGTGGTTCTCAACCTGTGGGTCGGGACCCCATTTGGGGTCGAACGACCATTTCACGGGGGTCGCCAAACAAGGCTGTCCGCCATTTTTTCCCCCTTTTCTTTGGCCATGCCCCTGGCACCCGGTGATGTATAAGTGGTTGGGGGTCACCACAACATGGGGAACTGTATTATGGGGTCGCGGCATTAGAAAGGTTGAAAACCACTGGTCTAACAAAACAAAAAGGAGTAAGATGTAGAGGTGACAGACAGGCAAAAGTCGTGTGCAGAAAACTGCCCCCCCACGCTTGTGTGTTTTCTCTGTATCTCCCCCCCCCTCACATCACCATAGTGACGTGAAAGTGCGCAGGTCTGTGTGACCTTGCCAGTTTGATAAGGCTGGCTGGTGAACAACAAGTTTTCCTGTTTATGGTCTCTAGCTTTTTACTCTTGAGGATTGGTAAAGGATTTTAGCCAATGAAATGCTATTGCCATGCAGTAACTGTTGCTATTTGTAAAACTCTATATAAACAAAGCAGTGGTTCTCAACCGGTGGGTCGGGACCCCATTTGGGGTCGAACGACCATTTCACGGGGGTCGCCAAACAACGCAGTCCGCCATTTTTTCTCATTTTCCTTAGCTGTGCTACTAACTTTTATTCTATTGGCTTTTGAAAGCCAATAGAATAGACTCTCTTGAATAGAGTCTAATTCTATTTGCTTTCAAAAGCCAATAGGAATTGTCCAGGCTGTCTCTGCCCTGCTGAGCCCGCCAAAAGTCCCATTCTGCAAACGGTGCTGCACCAGTTGAGTAGTCCTCGACTTACGACCGGTTGAGTAATCCTCGACTTATGACCGGTTGGGGGTCGCGGCATTAAAAAGGTTGAGAACCACTGAAATAAAGGCTCCGAGCGGGCGGCCATTTCTTTGCACCCTTCAATGACTAAGGACTGATTACTACAGCCTCTCCCTCTCTTTCTCACCCTTCTCACAGAAGCCTCTCCCTCACTCTCCTCCTCACCCTTCTCACAGAAGCCTATCTCTCACTCTCCCCTTTTCACAAAAGCTTCTCCCTCTCTCACCCTTCTCACAAAAGCCTCTCTTCCTCCACACAAAAGCCTCTCCCTCTCTCTCTTTCTCACCTTCTCATAGAAGCCCCACCTCTCTCTCTCTTCCTCACTCTTCTCACAGAAGCCTCTCTTCCTCACCCTTCTTACAAAAGCCTCTCCCTCTCTCACTCTTCCTCACCGTTCTCAAAGAAGCCTCTCCCTCTCTCTTCCTCACCATTCTCACAAAAGCCTCTCTTCCTCTTCAAAAAAGCCTCTCCCTGTCTCTAATACTTTTCACCAAAGCTTCTCTCTTCCTTACCCTTCTCACAAAAAACACTCCCTCTCTCTCTCTCACCCTTCGCACAAGAGCCTCTCCCTTCTCAAAAAAGCTTCTCTCTTCCTCCTCACAAAAGCCTCTCCCTCTCTCTTTCTCATTGTCACTGAAGCCTCTCCCTATCTTCCTCACCCTTCTTACAAAAAACACTCCCTCTCTCTCTCTCACCCTTCTCACAAGAGCCTCTCCCTTCTCAAAAAAGCTTCTCTCTTCCTCCTCACAAATGCCTCTCCCTCTCTCTTCCTCGCCCTTCTCACAGAAGCCTGTCTCTCTCATCACAAAATCCTCTCTTTCACCTTTCTCACAAAAGCCTCTCCCTTCCTTTCCCTTCTCACAAAAGCCTCTCCCTTTCTCACCCTTCTCACAGAAGCCTCACCCTCTCTCTTTCTAACCCTTCTCACAAGCTTCTCCCTCTCCCTTCCTCACCCTTCTCACAAAAGCCTCTCTCTCTCTCTCCCTTCCTCACCCTTCTCACAAAAGCCTCTCCCTCTTTCTCACCCTTCTCACAGAAGCCTCACCCCCTCTCTTTCTCACCCTTCTCACAAAGCCTCTCCCTCTTCTCAGAAAAGCCTCTCTCTTCTTCGCTTTCTCACAAAAGCAATATATGCACCAAATAATAAACAAGAAGAATTCTATCAAAACTTTCACAGAAAAATAGTAGAAATGGAATATCAAAATATATGCTTAATTGGTGATTTCAATGCAATAGTAGATGGGACATTAGACTATAAAAACAGTAAATCAGGGGAACAAAGAAGAAAAAGATTACCTAAGACTTTTTTCAATATGATAGAGGAAATTGGTGTACAAAACAGGTATAGAGGTTAGTCTGGTTTGTTGGGATATTCTGTATGAAACTTCTTTAGTAGTTTAGGTGCTCTGACGTGATGTTTATGGACCCACTCGTTTTGTGAGGAGGGAAGGTGTTTCCAGGCTACTAGGTATTGAGTTGCCCCGTGATACTTCCTAGAATCTAGGATTTCTTTTATCTCAAAGTGTGGTTCTCCTTCAACTATGATTGGAGGTGGGGGGGGGATTTTTGGCCGTAAGAGCGACTGTTCTCGTTTCAGCAAGCTGCAGTGAAAAATTGGGTGTATTTACCTGAGATTTTTGGGTAGTTCTAATTCTACTGTTACTGGGTTTATGATTCTTTTAATTGGAAAAGGTCCTATATATTTTGGACCAAGTTTTTTACAGGGTTGTAGGGATTTTAGGCATTTTGTAGACAAATGTATCATTTCTCCTACAGTGAATGGTATAGGTTTGACTCTTTTTTTATCTGCTTTTGCTTTGTATGCTTGCCTAGCTTCGTCTAAGGCTTTCCTAACCACTGGCCAGGTGTTTTGTAATTGTGATATCCATTCTCTCAGCGATGGGATTGCCGGTTCGCTTGGGGTTAGTTCTGGCATCGGGTTGAAACTGACCGGTGGCTACTTGAAAGGGAGTGTAGTCTGTGCTGGAGTGGACTGCGTTATTTTAAGCAACCTTTGTGAAAGGGAGTAGTTTCGTCCAATTCGTTTGCTGGAAATTAATAAATCATCTTAAGTATTGCTCAAGTACTGAGTTTGAACATTCCATCTGTCCTTTGTATTGAGGATGATGACTAGATGACAAGAGTCCCTCCCATCAGGGAGCCATCAGCTTGCTCAAACCTCACAGGTTTGGAGAGCTGTTTTGCCCGTATGCCCATTTTCATGGCAAACGGCAGTCTAATAATGCATCGGGTGCATCCAGAATCGACTAGCATGTTTAAGTCCATTTGTGCCCCAGACTTAGGGATCATAAGTTTGGTGGGCAGTGAAAAAGGTGGGACTTATCGACTCACCATCGTGTCATTCTCTCCGTCATTGCTGTCAAAGGAGGGTAGAGCAGGGGCAGGTCCACCCGGAGTCCCAGCGTCCTCCTGTGTGGGGGGTGTAATCTGGGCAACAGGTTCTTGTGTGACTCAGTTGGATTTTTCTCTCGTTAGCTGCTGGGCAGGTTTTCTTCTCACTTCTCGCCGCTGGTTCCGGTCTGCTCTGTAGTAGGGGGTAGGGGACTGGACAGTTTGCTGCTCGATGTCCCTCCTGTCCACACTGGAAACACCTGATTGACGGGCCTATAGGTGGCCTGGACCTGTCAGCCATCGCAGTAGTTGGAGTTTCTCATGGGGTTGATTGCTGTTCGGATTCAGGTGGGGGAGGCTTCTTATAGCGGGCGAGCTGAACGTCTAGCTTCACTGCTGCCTGGTACCATTCTTGCAGCTGATCAGGTACAGCTCGATAGATGCAGGCCTGAGAGAGATGATCGTCTAATCCCTCAATGAAGTGATGGATTAGGGATTGTTCAGGCCACCCCTCTATTCGACCTGCTATCTTGCGAAATTCGTGCACGTACTCCAGGGCAGGCCTGCCGGCTTGTTTTATTTTGTGGATTTGTTCTCTTGCTTTAAGACCAATAGATGGGTCCTCAAATCTTTCTCTAAGCCCTAGGAGGAAGAGGTGGGGGTCCTCCAATTTGGGGGCTTGCTCATTATATAAATTGTTCAGCCATTTGGATGCTTCTCCCTCTAGGCTGGACGCAATCACATCGACCATGGCCCCCAGTCCGGGTAGAGATAGGCCCAGCAATTCAAATGAGAACGCACTTGGTTGAGGAAAAAAACCAGCTTCTCTGGGTCCCCATCGAAGGTTGCTCTGAAAAGTGGTGCAATTGTAGGCTGTTGGGGCCCCCACTGTGGCTGTTGCTGCTGGCCTCATCCTGGCTGCAGATTTATGCCCAGGGGTTGCACGTTCGGGGGCTGTGGCCAATCTCCTTGCTGTGGTCGTTCTCCCACCAGCTGCTGATCTCCTGGCTTCTGCACCACCCCAAGCTGTTGCAAGGCCTCTATTAGCTGTGGCAAGCTCAGAGATCGCTGACCATCTACCTGCTGGGGAACCCAATCTCCCCATTGCTGCAGAGGCCTCAGACTGGGATTCCCTCTCTCTTCAGGGCTGGAGTCCCTGGCAGGGGAAGACAGGATCTGAAAGGCTTTTTGATCTGCAATGGAAGGGCTGTAGGCTCCTCTCTGCAGGAATTGATTTCTGCTTTTCACCTCTGGGTTTTGAAATCTTTCCAGTGACTCACCCAAAACTTGAGTGGCAGTCGATTCGTTAGCTCTCCATTCTGCTTTTCAAGTCTTTGCTCCCAGCTGGGAGATCTGCCAGAGTTCTTTCTCCCCCGGCTTGCCGGCTGTCGCTTCCCCCCCCCCCCCAGGGAAGCTGCTGTCGCCGGGGTGCTGGCCTCAGGCAATCTTTCTTCTTCCATAATGAGATCTTCCCCGAATCTTTGTCAGCAAATTCCTTTAGTTTAGGAACAGCAACTGGGCACGGGACCCCTAAAGGGTTTGGAAAGTTTGTGGATCTTGGCATGTTGTCAGAGTTCTGACTAATGAAACACTTCAAAGAACTTCCAGGCATTGTTTATCCTAAAAGCCTTTATTACAGTGTAACAGATTGTCGGCACATCATGGATGGATGCCAAGATCTGAAGTCTCCACCCCAGAGCAGTCATTTTTGCTAGCATTTTCCCTCCCTCTTTTGCTGTCATGAGTCACGTTCTCCAACCAGCCTGGGGGGCAAAGGTTCACTTCCTTCTGAAGCCCGCGCAAATTGCTCTCTCTCTACATTCTTTCTCCCCCCTCCCATTCTTATCTGAGTTAACTCTAAAAGTACCAGACAGTTCTGCATATTTTGTCAAAGCAAGAATATTCAATATTAGCAGCGTTGACACCCTGAGTGGTTCCTAAGAGGGATAAAAATTCCTTCCAAAATTCTGATGTAAATTGTACTCCCCTATCAGATATGATGCGTTGGGGTGCCCTATCCAATCTGTAGATATGCTGCATAAATAGTTTTGTTAAGGTTTTTGCAGTGGGACTCTTTTGGCAAGGGATAAAATGCAGTTGTTTGGAAAACAGGTAACCACCCAGATGACAGTGTTTCCATTGCTTTCTGGTAGTTCCACTATAAAATCCATGGATATTTCTTTCCAGGGGGCTGAGGGATTTGCCACTGGTTGTAGCAGTCTGGGCGATTACCCTTGCAACCTCTTAGCAGCTGCGCAAGTTGGGCAGTTGGCCATGTAACTTTCTATGTCCTTTTTCATGGATGGCCACCAAAATTGCCTTTTAATCAAATGTAACGTTTTTACAAATCCAAAATGCTCTGCTGATTTTGTATTGTGGCATAGCTGTATGAAAGTGACCCTCTGGGTGGCTGGTATATATAATTTCTCTCCCATCCATGGCAGTCCATCCTTGATCATGCACACGTGTTGTATTTTCCTGGAACCATTCATCTGTTTTTAAAGTTTTCCGGAATTTGATTCCGGTTTGGCTACTCAGCTGCAGCTTTATTTTAGCTTGGGCTCTGGTGGTTACTGGTGCTGCCAGTTGTGGTTCAGGCATGAGTGGTTTAGAACTGGTGGTTTGCGGCTTCCGGTTCCGGATCACAGCACCAGCAGACGCGCAGGGAGAGCTCTCTCTCCGCCATCCAGTTTTCTTTCTTCGATAGACCCTGGAAAGGGTCAAAAGTCACCCTGGAGGGGCGACCACCGTTGAGGAGGACCCTCGCTAGATCGCAGAGGGGCAGTAGCCCCTCTGTTTGATCCGAGGCAGCTCCTCAGGACCGAAGAAAAGATCAGCCATTAACGTGGCCGATCACCAAGTCGCACCAGCCGAAAGCCAAAATTACAACAAAGCACAACAAAGCACCATGGAGGTTTTGGGTGAGACCCTTCCTTACCTTTCTTTTACCCTAACTACCTTCCTGTGAAAGCCTCCTGAAACAACTTCTCCGCTCTTAATACAGCAACGTTTGCCTACTTTGGGAATTTAAGTCAAGAAAAGAAAAGAAAAGAATAACTAATCTCAACAACTAAGTAACTGGATCTTTATTTTTTGGATACTTTGGGGTCCCAAAAAGTTCCTATCATAGAGAGCTATCATTTTATCTATCTATTAACTTGGGAAAAATATCTTTTTTTCCTTTTTTCTAACTGGATAAAAACTTAATGGGCGTCTAGAAAAAGAATTCTTAGCCTGTGGGGACATCTTGTGGCGAAGCCTGGTACAGCAACTGAATATTTCTGTCTGTGGGGCCTGTTGACTCCCTTGATTTGCCCTTCACTTTATCTAAAAAAAGATAAGAGTTGGAAACAGCTGGGTGGTGGAAACAACTTCTAGAACAGGGGTAGGCAACCCAAAACACTCAAAGAGCCACTTGGACCCGTTTCCCACCGAAAACAAAACACTGGGAGCTGCAAAACCCTTTGGATATCTAAAATGAAGATAACACTGCATATATCCTTTTTTACCTTTATTATATATATATCTGTGTGTGTGTGTGTTTATGTATATATAATAAAAGGATATATGCAGTGTTATCTTCATTTTAGATGTCAAAAGGGTCTCTGTCTCTGTCTCCCTCCCCCTCTCTCCCTCTTTCTGCCCTTGGTCTGCCAGTCCTCTTCCCCCACTCAGTGTGTTTGCGTGTGTGTGTGTTTGTGTGTGTGTGTGAGAGAGAGAGAGAGAGAGAGAGAGAGAGAGAAGGAGGGAGGGAGGGAGGGAGGGAGGGAAGGAATGAAGACAAGAAAGGAAGAAGAAAGGCAGGAAGAATATGGGAAGGAAGGAGCCGGGAGGTGCCCACAGGGGTAGGCAACCTTGGCTCTTTTATAACTCATGGACTTCAACTCCCAGAATAAAAGAGCCAAGGTTGCCTACCCTGCCTGGGCTAAGCAAACCCACCCTACGCAGAAACCCCCGCCTGAATCACCGGGAGCTCCCTGCGCTGCCAGTCCCTGCACTGCAAAGCCTGAAGATGGTGAGCCCCGCCCCCTGGGCTGATCCGCGTCAGGATTGGCCGCTCCCCCTGAGCTCCGCCCCAATTCCCGGGCTCAGCTGTCGCTTCTGTTGTTGCTGTGGCTGCTTTGTCGGGCCAAGGGAAGGCGGAGCGGTGGGCCAGGATGAACGAGCTCAGGCAGTGGCTGGCCAGGGAGACGGAGGGGAAGTGTGAGGCCGAGGGCAAGGTAGGGACGAGCGTCTGGATGCGGTGAGGAGTGTTCCGCGCGACGGCGGAATGGCGGGGGGGTGTTCAGCTTAAACTCCCAGAATTCCTGAGTCAGTAGGCAACCTTGGCTCTTTTATGACTCATGGACTTCACTGGGTCTAGAATTCTGAGAGTTGAAGACCACAAGTCATAAAAGAGCCAAGGTTGCCTCCCGAGCAAGTGCGCTGGCCGGGTGACGCCGAGGCTGCTTTGCAAAGAGAAAGTGTGGGGGAAAGTGGAGGCTTGCCTCGGAGCCGGTAGGTGCCCCTTTGGAGGAGGAGGAGGCGCCGTCACCACCTCTGGCGCTCTCTCCCGGGCTGGGCATCTTTGTGCGGCGGAGTGGCCGGGCGCTCGCTCCCTTCTGGCCTATGCAAGTCCCCAGAGAAAAGAGCCTACTCACCTTTCTAACAGTCCATGCAGTCTGAAGAGAGAGAAGAGGTTTGTGGGCAGTCCCACAAACCAAAGAAGTTCAACCAATCAATTCAAACTTCATAAGTTTTTTTTGTGAGAAGTTTGAATTGATTGGTTGAACTTTTTTAGTCCCATTTTTTTTTTTTTTTTTTGAAATGCACATGGACTGGGAGCCGCAGGAGACGGCTGAAATAGCCGCATGCGGCTCCGGAGCCGCAGGTTGCTGACCTGTGATCTAGACCAGGGCTTTTCAACCTTTTTACTGATTGTACCACTTTTAGGATATGGCAATATTCGAGTACCACCTAGCAAGGTGTCAAAAACTTGATGACCAAAAAAAAAACCTGTTCAAAGTTGCAATTGCACTGAAATAACTTATGACCATTTTTCACACTTATGACCAGTGCAGCATGCCCAGGGTCATGTGATTTATATTTGGATGTTTGGCAACTGATTCATATTTATAATGGTCACAGTGTTCCAGGGTCATGTGATCCCCTTCTGCAACCTTTTGACAAGCAAAGTAAATGGCAGAGCTGCTGATGGCCAAGTGCTAAGGCGGGACTTCCTTTCCTCCCTCCCTTCCCTGCCTCCCTTTTTCTCATTCCCATCTCCTTCTGAAGGAAGAATTTGAACCCCCCCCCCATATTTTCCCTCTTCCATATATTGATCAAACAAGGAAAGGCCTCCAGAGACAGAAAAGACAAGCTGCTGAGTGAACTAGCTTAAAAAGGCACATTCCCCTTTAAGAATTAGCTACTGGCTAGAAAGGAAAGTAAGGTCTCTGTATAGTTGCAGAGATGGTCAGACATTTGCCACAAGTTAAGATTAAGTAGAATTTTAAAGCAACTCATTAAAAAAATTAGTAAAACATAGCTATGTGCTTGAAATGGGAAAAAATTGTCTTGGATCTGAAATATACCATAAAGTTCCATAGGTTATGCCAAATTATTTTAGATAAGCTATGCTTTAGCACAGGGCTTTTCAACCGGTGGTATGCATACCACTTGTGGTACATTAATGAGTGGCAGGTGGTACGCAGCCCTGCCTAGCCAAGTGTAGTGGGGGAGGGAAAGAGCCAGCACAGGCAAGGATTTACAGTGAGAGAGTACTCTGGAGCTGCAAAGGCCCCAGGTTCACTTCATGAGAAAGGAGGAGGGGGGTGGAGACAGGAGAGCCTATAAAAGGAGACAGTTTGGGCAGGAGAGGGAGAAACAGCAGCAGCCTTGGGAGGAGGCAGAGTCAGCTGTACCGAAGGGGAAGGGGAAGGAGAGGGAGGGGGAGGGTGGGGGGAGATGAGATCAAGCAGGCTGGCCAGGAGCCGATCTACAACTGCTGTGGCAGCCACCTGTGCTGGCAGCAGCAAACAGGCAAGAAATGCAGCGGGGAGGGGGAGGGGTCGCCCTCCAAGAGGAATGAAAAAAGGCAGCAATGGCTGGAGGTGAGGCACAGAGGAGGGAAGGAGATGGAGAGTGGAAGGATTCTTATGTGCTTTTGTGACTTTGAAGTTCTGGGATTTGTGCAATGAGGGCTTTGTGTTCTTAAGGCGTGTTTGGCAATTTCTATTTGGCTGATGTCTCCTGTTAGCTTCTATTGCTCTGCTGTTGTTAGCTGTAAGTTTTGCTGCAAGGGATTTTGAAGGAAGAATTTGAAACCCCCCCCCCCCCCCATATTTTCCCTTTTCCATATATTGATCAAACAAGGAAAGGCCTCCAGAGACAGAAAAGACAAGCTGCTGAGTGAACTAGCTTAAAAAGGCACATTCCCCTTTAAGAATTAGCTACTGGCTAGAAAGGAAAGTAAGGAGCGCAGCTGGCACTTGGCTAGGCAGGGCTGCGTACCACCTGCCACTCATTAATGTACCACAAGTGGTACGCGTACCACAGGTTGAAAAGCCCTGATCTAGACAATCAATTAACAACTACAACACCAGACATGACCTTCTACTCTAGTCAGATGAAACTGGAAGAAAAAGAAGAAGACCAGACTGAACTAACGATAAACATTTTAAACCAGACATGGAGATTGGAATTATTAGGGCAGCAACCTAATAACTACAAAGGGGCCAGTTCCTTTGAAAAAATGATAGCTGGCTGTTCTCCCTTGATTCAAACAATATGTGTAGGAATGAAGGGAGACCTATTTGAGGATTTAAAGGCACTGGTGTGGAAACCTGCCTGGCAAAAAAAGAAAGCCAGAGTTAGGTTTAAAAATGGGACTCTTTTGTCTTTTTTTCTTTCTCTTCTTCGCCTTCTCTTCTTGATTGATGATGGAATAGCTTAAAATTTTATTTAATGGGTTAAGGAGATTTTTAGAGATATTGATTGATTTAATATTTAGGACCTAGATTTATAATGGAAATGAAAATTGTTAGATTATAGTTTTGAATTTAATATGGAAATGGGTTTGTGACACTGAAAGTTATTTTATTAGCAAATGAGGCGCTATCAGGACGAGAAATAGAATATATTTGTGAAATAAAGTAAGAATCTAATTTTCGGAATAATATGTGTATTCTAGACACAATAATTATTTGGTAATGAAATGAGGGAAATTAGGGTTAGCCGAAGTTTAATTATTATGGTTATTAATGGCTAAATTGGAACATGGTAATTGGAATTAAGTAAAACTTAAAAAACAGGATTTGGATATATATAAGTAAAGTTTTACTGATAAATGTATTGATTGATTGAGCTCTATCTAGAAATGTATTAACTTGAATATGATATAAAAGTTAAGGGAAATAGAGAGGGAACTTTCAATGAGGTAACCTGAGATATATATGAATGATTCTGTTATTGGATTTTTGATTACCCTATCACCACGCTGCTTCCTAATTACTTGGATGTAAAAATTGAAAAATTAATAAAACTTGTTTAAAAAAAAAAAAGAACTGGTGGTTCGCGTGGTGTTATATTGGGGCATGCGAGACAGTGCATTTGCCAGGAAGTTCTTTTCCCCCAGCAAGTGTTTGAGCGTAAAACGGAATTGATGAAAATGCTGGGACCAGTGGGCTTGCTTGGCAAAATACATATTTGATTCTACATGTGATAACAGCGGCAAGAATTATATTTGCACAATATTGGAAGAATGAAGAAATAGCACCAGAAGAAGAAATAATAAAAAAATTAGACTGTGCGGAAATGGACAGACTTACTTTAAGGTTGAAAGAAAAAGAACAGAATATTTTCAAACCTCAATGGTTAGATAAAAGATTTAGGGATTAGGAATTTAATTTGTATTAGTGAATAAGATACTCAGACAACACGTTTTTGTTGAATAATTATTACTGAACTCTGTTTAAAAAATAATAATAAAACTTTAATACAAAAACAAGCCTCTCCCTATCTCTCTTCCTCATCCTTCTCACAAAGCCTCTCCCTCCCTCTCACCCTTCTCACAAAAGCCTCTCCACCCGTCTCATAGAAGCTGCTCCCTCTCACCCTTTTTCACAAAAGCCTTTCTCTCTCTTCCTCACCCTTCTCACAAAAGCCTCTCTCTCTCCCTCACCCTTCTCACAAAAGCCTCTCAACTCTCTCACCCTTCTTTCACAAAAGACTCTCCCTATGTTCCTCACCATTCTCACAAAATACTCTTAACCTCACAAAAGCCTCTCAACTCTCTCTCACCCTTATCACAAAAGATTCTCCCTCTCTCTTCCTCACCTTTCTCACAAAAGCCTGTCCCTCTCTCTTTCTCTCCCTTCTCACAAAAGCCTCTTCCTCTCTTTCTTGCCATTCTCACAAACGCCTCTCATCCTGTCTCTCTTCCTCACCCTTTTCACAAGAGCGTCTCCCTCTCTCTCACCCTTCTCAGAAAAGCCTGTCCCTCTCTCTCGCCCTTCTCACAAAAGCCTGTCCCTTTCTCTTTCTCACCCTTCTCACAAGCCTCTCCTTGTCTTGGGGTTTATGCTTGGAATTAGGTCCTAAAGATGTTAAATATTGATCATCTTTCCCACATCCTCAATTTTAGTTTAAGGCCCCTCTGATAATTATAGTCAGTCGTTTTCTGAATGCATTCTTTCCGGTTGTGAGGTCCAGCCCATCCCTTGCCAGTAGCCCTTCATGTAGGTAATGCAGACCATGATGTAGGAATCAGAAGTTCTCTTGGTGGCACCAACCCTTAATAGAGTGCTTCATTTCTAAAATCCTTTGTTCCCTCATTGGATGTTGATCTTTTTTTAGATGAAAACACCACTTGAGTTCCTAACTCAACTTTCTTACCAAGCTGCTCATCGTCTCTTGATATCCTGATTTACTGAAGGCAGGACAAGAAGCAATGGATGAAAACTAATCAAGGAGAGAAGCAACCTAGAACTAAGGAGAAATTTCCTGATAGAACAGTTAGCCAGTGGAACAGCTTGCCTTCAGAAGTTGTGGGTGCTCCAACATTGGAAGTTTTTAATTATTAAGAATTAAGAATGCATTATGCATTACTATTGCATAATTACTGCAGTGCCAGTTACACTCACCAAAATACAGTTAAAGTATGATATATGTTTTACTTTTGGAAATGTAATAGCAAGCAAATTACAAACCTCTCCTAAACCTTTTCAAGGCTTATGAGAATTTGGATTAGCTAATTTACAGAGGGAAAACTGGGAAAACTTTGTTTCCAAAAGATAAAGGTATATCTGTAGCTATACAACCCAAGCCTAGTCATCTTATGATGATTGCTTATTAATTTTCCTGTTTACTACAGTGTTGATCTTAGCCACCAAAGTTTGTATCATAATAGACATGCCAGCATTTTGTCAAGCTTCATAGAAAGGAATATGCAGGAAGCTTAGTTGATAAAAACTCAGATCCTATAGCAATATTTATTTATTAGATTTTTATCTTACCTTTATTACTTAATAATAATTCAAGGCAGCAAACAAATATAATGCTCCTTCCTTCTGTTTTCCCCACAACAGCAACCCTGTGAGGCAAGTTGGGCTGAGAGAAAGTGGCCCAGTCACCCAGCTGGCTTTCATGCTTAAGGTGGAACTAGAATTCATAGTCTCCTGGTTTGTAGGTCAGCAGCTTAACCACTACACCAAACATTACTGTTGAAGTAGTTTTTTTAACTGCAGTTCTGACTCTTCCGGCATCAACTTTTTTGAACCAGGAGTTCTTTTGGTTGGTCTGTCTCAATTATAAAGGAAACAGCCCTGCTGCTGATACCTATGTTGCCCTTATCCCATTTCACTGAGCAATAAGCTATATCACAGCATGTACAGTATTTGAGTTTGGTTTCCTTTGAAAGGAAGCAAAATAAACTTACCTTGAGGAACAGTTTAAATATAGCAGCCAGACAAGGTCTGCTGCTTCTATATGAGATCTCTAGAGCGGAAACTCCCCAAATGGCTGTTAACTTTGTCCCAGCTACTAGCTTTGTTTCTCTGGTAGCCTCTAAATTGGATTATTAACCTGAAGTCCATAAATTTCAGTAGTGTTGGAGACTTGGATAGGAAAAAAAATTACAATTTTATTTTTACTAACCTGACTAAAATTTAGGTTTCATTCAACAGAGCAGGTCTTTTCAACCATTTTACCGATTGTACCACTTTTAGGATATGGCAATATTCGAGTACCACCTAGCAAGGTGTCAAAAACTTGATGACCAAAAAAAAACCACCCTGTTCAAAGTTGCAATTGCACTGAAATGACTTACGACCATTTTTCACACTTATGACCGGTGCAGCATGCCCAGGGTCATGTGATTTATATTTGGATGCTTGGCAACTGATTCATATTTATAATGGTCACTGTTCCAGGGTCATGTGATCCCCTTCTGCAACCTTTTGACAAGCAAAGTCAATGGCAGAGCTGCTGGTGGCCAAGCGCTAAGGCGGGACTTCCTTTCCTCCCTCCCTTCCCTGCCTCCCTTTTTCTCATTCCCATCTCCTTCTGAAGGAAGAATTTGAACCCCCCCCCCATATTTTCCCTCTTCCATATATTGATCAAACAAGGAAAAGCCTCCAGAGACAGAAAAGACAAGCTGCTGAGTGAACTAGCTTAAAAAGGCACATTCCCCTTTAAGAATTAGCTACTGGCTAGAAAGGAAAGTAAGGAGCGCAGCCGGCACTTAAGGAAGAAAAAAAAAATGTAAGTACTGGCTGCCGGCTAAGGCAACCTCCCCAAATGGCTCCATTCATAAGTAAAGGAATGCTACAGGCAAAATCCATTCAGGAGAAAAATACTTCAAAATCCCTTGCAGCAAAACATACAGCTAACAACAGCAGAGCAATAGAAGCTAACAGGAGACATCAGCCATCAGCCAAATAGAAATTGCCAAACACTTCTTAAGAACACAAAGCGCTCATTGCACAAATCCCAGAACTTCAAAGTCACAAAAGCACATAAGAATCCTTCCACTCTCCATCTCCTTCCCTCACCTCCAGCCATTGCTGCCTTTTTTCATTCCTCTTGGAAGGCAACCCCTCTCCCGCTGCATTTCTTGCCTGTTTGTTGCTGCCAGCACAGGTGGCTGCCACAGCAGTTGTAGATCTGCTCATGGCCAGCCTGCTTGATCCCTCCTCCCACCCTCCCTTTCCTGTGCAGCTGACTCTGCCTCCTCCCAAGGCTGCTGCTTTTTCTCTCTCTCCCTCTCCTGCCCAAACTGCCTCCTCTTATAGGCTCTCCTGTCTCCACCCCCCTCCTCCTTTCTCACGGGGGAGGGTGAGCCAGAAGTGAACCTGGGGCCTTTGCAGCTCCAGAGGACTCTCTCACTGTAAGTCCTTGCCTGTGCTGGCTCTTTCCCACCCCCACTACACTTGGCTAGGCAGGGCTGCGTACCACCTGCCACTCATTAATGTACCACAAGTGGTATGCATACCACCAGTTGAAAAGCCCTGCAATAGTGAATGTAGGCTACAAAGCAATTTATGATCTCTAGATTTCAAAACTAATGGTTAACTTCAATATATCTATCTAAAATTATTTGAATTAATTTTTAATATTTTGGTATCTGTATTTGAGTACACTTGTTTCCTTTAAAATAATCTATGTTATACATGGAACAGAAATAAAATTAATTAGCAATTTATACAAATACATATTGAGATATAAAATGGAAGACGAGGTTGTCAAAGATACAATGATTAGATGGGCAAAAAATTTCAGATATAATATAGAATTGGAGAAATGGGAAAAAATATGGGGAATAAATATAAAACTGACTATGTCGGCGGCATTCAAGGAAAACCAGTTGAAGATGTTTTACAGATGGCATCTTCCACCAGCAAAGCTTGCCAAGATGTTCCAGAATAATTCACCAACATGCTGGAAATGTAAAAAAGTACATGGAACATATTATCACCTATGGTGGACATGCCCAGCTGCAAAAAAATACAGGTCTACAATAAGAAAATGGATCCAAGAAATAATAGACCAACCCGTAGACTGGAAACCAGAGATCTTTTTGTTGGATATTTTAAATAGAAAATATAGTAAAGAAATATGGTACTTAATTTTACATATAATAACGGCGGCAAGAATAGCATATGCACAGTGCTGGAAAAATGAGAATATACCATCAGAGGAAGAAGTAATAAGAAAAATCCTGGACTGTGCTGAGATGGACAAATTAACAAAAGAGATAAAAGAAAAGGAAGACACAGAGTATTATATAGTATGGAACAAGTTGTATGTCTGGTTGGAGACTAGAAATAATAGAGGAGAATAAATATGGAAAGGTCAAAAGTGAAAATATGTGTATAATAATGTATAATAATAATAATATGAATTATTCTTAGTAAGAAGTAGAACATGAAGGAAGAAAAATGTAAATAAGAAATAACGGCTATAAGGACAAATATTCTAAAGAAGAATAAGGGGGAAAATAATCTATGTTTTATTTTATGCATTTACATACATTTTTCCTTAAAGGCCTCCATGGGTTTCATCTGATTCTGAAAGGGGTCTTTGGCACAGAAAGATTAGGAAATCTTCCTCTAAATAAATTATGCTGTTCTTTTTAGTAAATGTTTATCTGGTTTTATGAACACAAAGAGATTTAGTTTTAAAATCTTTTAAACCTAAAACTAAGTTGTCTTAATTACATTTCTGTCTTTCTGCATTAGGGTCTGAAGTATAGCAGGCGACAGTTCTGGGAGTACACCAAGAAACATGGCAACTCAAGGTATGGTTTGGTATAATCAAGTTGATACGAAGTTTAAATTGTGATCAATATTGAAAGTAGCCAATTTTCTTCTCTTAAAAATAGTAAGAAATTAAATGTATGTAAGAAAATAAATCTAAAATTCTGCTAGTTTTAACATAACTTGATTTTAATGTTTAATGTTGAACACAAGAATTATGGTCTCTGTATAGTTGCAGAGATGGTCAGACATTTGCCACAAGTTAAGATTAAGTAGAATTTTAAAGCAACTCATTAAAAAAATTAGTAAAACATAGCTATGTGCTTGAAATGGGAAAAAATTGTCTTGGATCTGAAATATACCATAAAGTTCCACAGGTTATGCCAAATTATTTTAGATAAGCCATGCTTTAGCACACGGGTGTCAAACATGCGACGTCGTGTGACGTGTTGCGACATATCGTGACTTTTTCCCCATTGCCGGCAATGGGGTGGGTGCGGTTTTGGCGTGACACATCCGGTCCATGGGCCGGCAGTTTGACACCTCTGCTTTAGCAGAACTGAAATCAGGAACTCTGTGTTCCTTATTTTGAACAAAATAATATCTGGATAGGGCAAACAGGGCAAAGGCTGATGCTGATCACCTCCTCTTCCCCTGTACAATTCATAGCACAATGTAGCCCACTAACCCATTTACCCCATCTTCCCATTGGCTTTGTTTTCTTCCCTTTACCCATCACCTCAAACATCTTAGTGCAGTGCTTCTCAATTATTTTCTGTCATGCCCCCCTAGGAAGAAGAAAACATTTCGCGCCCCCCGCGCGACTGTAAAAAATTTTTTTTCTGTACAGAGGACCGATTTCCGGGTCTAAAAGTCACACGGGCGGGTTTGGCCAATCAGGATAGAGCATCATGTCTATCCAATTGGGTCCTTTGCATGTGTCACGTGCGTTGGCGGTCATGTTGTCCTCCGCGTCGGGCTGCCGCTTGCGAGTGAGTCGGATGATCCGATCTAGAAATCCAATATGACAGTATTTGCCGAGGTCAAACGAGCCCCCCTTTGGGGGGCGCGCCCCACTATTTGAGAAGCACTGTCTTAGTGCAATGTATCCCTCTTCTGTACCCTGAAAGGAAAGTCCATAATTTATCACAAAAGTTGTTTTAAGGTAATGTTACACTTCTGTTAAGCCACAGAAGACCTTTTCCACTAGATCTTAAAAGAAAATTTATATATCTAGCATGCAATATGTGTCTCAAAATTAAAACTTGAATAAAATTTGCCAAATATTGTCTGTTATCTTAGCAAGCTTCTTTTTAACCGCTCTATTGCCAACAGCTGATTTAATGGAGTTGGATATGGCAATTGAGTCCGATAGAAAAGCAGCTGTCAGTCACTGGCAGCAACAGTCATACCTGGATTCCGGTATCCACTCTGGTACCACAACAACAGCTCCCTCTCTGAGTGGCAAGGGAACCCCAGAAGAGGAAGATGTTGATACCACCCACGTTCTATACGAATGGGAACAGGGATTCTCTCAGTCTTTCACTCAGGAACAGGTTGCTGGTAAGTAGAATTCTGTGATTGTATTAATCACTCAACTGTATATCAGCTAGATGAAAAAGTGCTTACTCCTATTCCAGATACTGAGGGACAATATGCTATGACCCGAGCACAGAGAGTGCGTGCTGCTATGTTCCCTGAAACGTTGGATGAAGGCATGCAAATCCCATCAACACAGTTTGATGCTGCGCATCCAACAAATGTAGAACGACTTGCTGAACCTTCCCAGATGTTAAAACATGCTGTGGTTAATTTGATAAACTACCAAGATGATGCCGAGCTTGCAACTCGTGCCATCCCAGAATTGACCAAATTGTTAAATGATGAGGACCAGGTATGTGCATGTTAATTCAGCTTACATTTACTGTGATCTCTAAGAGGCATAAGATTGAGAGTCTCCTGATCACATAAAAATGTATCTATTCATACCATCTCACTTAATGGTCTCAGTTTTGGATTTTGAAAATGTTGAATTTCAATGCACTCATTAGGTTGTGGTGAACAAGGCATCAATTATGGTCCATCAGTTGTCCAAAAAAGAAGCCTCTCGTCATGCTATCATGCGTTCTCCTCAAATGGTTTCTGCCATTGTGCGTACTATGCAGAATACAGATGATGTAGAAACAGCCCGTTGTACTGCAGGTACACTACATAACCTGTCTCATCATCGTGAAGGCTTGCTGGCAATCTTCAAGTCAGGAGGTATTCCTGCTCTGGTTAAAATGCTTGGGTATGTAAATAATTGATTTGATGTTATCTATGTCCCACCTGGTTAGGCAAGAAGGTATGTTGTGGACCCCGTCAGCCAAAGAATTTGACTGGCAGGGTCCAGGAAGAGAGGCTTCTCTGTCATTGTCCCTGCCCTATGGAACTCTCTCTCCCCAGAGGTATGGCAGTCCCCACTCTTCTGGCCTTCTGGCAAGGGGTGAAAACATGGTTTTGCACCCTTGCTTGGAGCACAGCCATGGGGCTGGTTAGCACCCTGAAAACCCTCCCCCCACCTTTTAACTAATTTTTAATATCACTTGCGTCTTTTAAAGTTTATATACTTCTTAATATTTTTAATATTTTATTGTACACTGGCCAGAGTCCCTTTGTGTGAGAGATGGGTGGTTCTAAAATGTGATGAATAAAATATGTAGTATTTGTTGGTCTTAGGCAGTATATTTGTTAATTTGAGCTTTTCTTTATAGTTCACCAGTGGATTCTGTACTTTTCTATGCTATTACTACTCTGCACAATCTTCTGTTGCATCAGGAAGGTGCCAAAATGGCTGTCCGTCTAGCTGGAGGTCTACAAAAAATGGTTGCCTTGCTGAACAAGACAAATGTTAAGTTTCTGGCCATTACAACAGATTGTCTTCAGATTCTTGCATATGGTAATCAAGAAAGCAAGGTAATGCTTGACATATTACTATGCAGTGAACAAATAGTAAGTTGGGCAATTAACCTGAGTGGGACACATGTAAAATGTTAGTAAGCTAACCTCTTTTTCTGCTTTTGCGTATATCATTTGGACTCAGGAATAGTCCTTGAGGGCTGGTAGGTCAGTAATAAAACACATGTTTCACGTGCAGATGATCCCAGGTTCATACATACACAGTATTACTAAGTAGGATTAGAAAATCATTGCTCTGAAGGGTTCTCAATATTGGGAGATTGGCCATGGTCTGAGTTCATATTATGCTGCCCATCTTGCCGAGGTGACTCTAGGTGGCTTACAATCAATCAATAAAAACACCAGTATAAAACATTAAAACAATAAATAGAGGCATTAAATTAAGGGAGCAAGATGCCCATAGGAAGGAGGTGGGGTCTTATCCAATAACCGGAATGACATGCCTCCTTTGGGGCCCCAGACCAGTTGGCAGAGTCAGGTCTTCAGGCCCTTTCAGAAGGCCAAAAAGATGGATGCAGATCTTACTTCGGGGGGGGGGGAGGACCATGATGCTCCAGAGGGCAGGCGCCACGGCAGAAAAGGCTCTTCTCTTGGACCCCGCCAGCTAGAATTCCTTGACCAACAGGGTTTGGACCATGCCCCTTCTGCCGGCACAAGTGGGGTGGGCCAATCCCATTGGGGTGAGATGTTTCTTTAGATAACCTGGACCCATGCCATGAAGGGTTTTAAAGGTGATAACTAATACCTTGAATTGGACCTGGAAGAAAACTGTGAACCAGTGCAGCTCGCGGAACAACGATGTAACATGGGCCACCTTAAGGGTATCAAGAATTGTCCTTGCAGCTGCGTTCTACACAAGCTGTAGCTTCCAGATACTCTTCAAGGGTAGCCCCATGTAGAGCACCTTGCAGTAGTCCAAGCATGAGATGACTAGCACTTGAGTGACTGAGCACAGAAACTCACAATCCAGGAAAGGATGCAACTGGCACACAACACGAAGTTGTGCAAAGGCTCTCCCAGCCATGATTGCCACCTGCTCTTCGAGCAGGAGTCACAAGTCCAGGAGAACCCCAAGTTGCGCACAGGATATGTCTGGGTCAATGCAACCCCATCCAGAACGAAAGATGTTAAAGTCATGGATACCGAACCTCCACGCACCCAAAGACACTAGGTCTTACCAGGGTTCAGCTGAAGCCTGTTGTCCCCCATCCAGACCCCCACAGCTTCCAGACATCACAGGAGGGTAGCAACAGCATCACTTGGGTCTCTTGGGATGGAGATGTAAATTAGAGTATCATCATCAGCATACTGATGGTACCTCATCCTGTGGTGGTGGATGATCTCACTCAGTGGCTTCATGCAGATGTTAAAAAGGAATGGAGAGAGTGCTGAGTCCTGCAGCACACCACAAAGGAGCAGCCATAGACTGGACCTCTCACTCCAAGGAGCCAAACCAGTGCAAAACTGTGCCATACAGCCCCAAATCCCACAGCTGGTCCAAAAGGATACCATGGTGAATGGTATTGAAGGCCACTGAGAGGTCAAGGAGAGCAAGAATGGATGCACCACCCCCATCCTGCTCTTGCTAGAGATCATTGAGAAGTGCTGTTTCTGTCCCATAACCGAGCCTGAAATCTGACTGGAAGGGGTCATCCAGATAATCCATTTCATGCAGGACCCTCTGAAGGTGCCATGCAACCACCTGAGAGACTGGATGGAAATTGTCTAGGCTGGTGGGATCAGGAGATGGTTTTTTGATGAGGGGATGAACCAGGGCTTCCTTAAAAGGTCCTGGAAATGTCCCCTCCTGCAGTGAAGAATTTATCACTGTCTGAACCCACCTGGCAGTCAGCATCCTAAAAGCTGTCACCAGCCAGGAGGGACAGGAAATTAATTGACATGCGGTTGCACTATGACAGCATCAAGAACCCTGTCCACTTCATCATGTCTAACAGGCTCAAACTGTTCCCAGATAACTGGGTAAGACCTTTCCCTAGGCATCTCTAATGGACCTGCACAATGCATGGGTTCTAACTGGGAACAAAGCTGAGCGACTTTGCATTCCTCTGCATGGCCCTGAAGGTTGAGCTTGAACAGAGCCATCAAGTGATACTCTGCAAACACAAGAGCAGAGAAATAACGGTGTTTTGCCGCTCTTACCACCATGAGGTAGGCTTTAATAGCGGACCTAAGTCGTGTTCAGTCAGATTCATCCCCCATTTTCCTGCACCGCCTTTCTCGGTGTGTCTGCCCTTTTCAGAACCCATAGCTCCTCCATGAACCATGGGGAGTGTCGGGAGCAATGGGTCAAGAGAGGCCACACAGGCATGAGCCTGCCCAACACCTCGGCCACCCTTAGATTCTAGGATGTAACCAGAGCTTCAGCAGGACCGTGCAGCAAAGTCCCCAGTTCTCTCTGGAACCCATATGGGTCCATCAGTCACTGGGGGCAGACCGCTCTAATGGGCCCAGCCTACCTGTGGAAGGGGGGAATAGAATAGAATAACATAGTTGGAAGGGACCTTGGAGGTCTTCTAGTCCAACCCCCTGCTCAGGCAGGAAACCCTATATCATTTCAGACAAATGGTTGTCCAATCTCTTCTTAAAAACTTCCAGTGTTGGAGCATCCACAACTTCTGGAGGCAAGTTGTTCCACTGATTAATTATTCTAACTGTCAGGAAATTTCTTCTTAGTTCTAGGTTTCTTCTCTCCTTGATTAGTTTTCATCCATTGCTTCTTGTCCTGCCCTCAGGTGCATTGGAGAATAGGTTGACTCCCTCTTCTTTGTGGTGAACCCTTAGATATTGGAACACTGCTATTATGTCACCTCTAGTCCTTCTTCTCATTAAACCAGACATACCCAATTCCAGCAACCGTTCTTTATATGTTTTAGACTCTAGTCCCCTGATCATTTTTGTTGCTCTTCTCTGCACTCTTTCTAGAGTCTCAACATCTTTTTTATATTGTGGTGACCAAAACTGGATGCAGTATTCCAAGTGTGGCCTTACCAAGGCATTGTAAAATGGTATTAACACTTCACGTGATCTTGATTCTATCCCTCTGTTAATGCAGCCTAGCACTGTGTTGGCCTTTTTGGCAGCTGCAGCACACTGCTGGCTCATATTTGAGTGATTGTCCACCAAGACTCCAAGATCCCTCTCACAGTTACTACTATTGAGCGAGGTACCACCTATACTGTACCTGTGCATTTGTTTTTTCTTGCCTAAAGAAAAGGGAGACATAAGAGAATCTCGAGGACACCAGGGCGTGATCTGACCATGACAGTGGGATAATGACAGATCCCCCACCAGATCACGTTGCCATTACTCTGACATGAAGATCATATCCAGTGTGTGTCGGGCCAGAGATGATCTGGGATAGGCCCGTGGCAGCCATGAACTCCCAGGCTGCTTCCAAGGCCAAAGCCAGTTATGGCAGATTGAAGTCCCCCTGGACCATAACCCTGGGAAACTCCACTGTCAACCCTTAGATCAGTGGTTCTCAACCTTCCTAATGCCGCGACCCTTTAATACAGTTCCTCATATTGTGGTGACCCCCAACCCCCCATCCAGCTGGCTGGGGGGGGGTATCAAAAACTTGACCAAAAAAAAAAGGAAAAAATGGGAAAGTATAGGTAGTCCTCGACTTACAACAATTCGCTTAGTGACTGTTAGAAGTTACAACAGCACTGGAAAAGCAAATTAATGATCATTTTTCACACTTATGATTGTTGCAGCATCCCCAGGGTCGTGTGATTTACATTTGGATGCTTGACAACTGATTCATACTTATGACATTCACAGTGTCCCAGGGTCACGTGATCAATGGCCAGGGGGCATGGCCAGCTGATCACTTAGGTTGCAGAGTGCCTGTTTGGGGGGGGGGGAATCTGTGGGTCTCTGGGATGGGACTGGGGTGGGTGCCTGCCTTCCTTCCCTCCCTTGTCCCTTCCGTCCTTCTTTTCTTCCTTTCCTTCACCTTAGTCTCTTCCTCTTTCCCACCCTCTCTCCCATTGTTCCTTCCTTCCTTCTTTTCTTCCTTTCCTTCACCTCCCTTAGTCTCTTCCTCCTTCCCTCCCTCTCTCCCATTGTCCCTTCCTTCCTTCCTTCCTTCCTTCCTTCCTTCCTTCCTTCCTTCCTTCCTTCACCTCCTGCTTAGTCTCTTCCTCCTTCCCTCCCTCTCTCCCATTGTCCCTTCCTTCTTTCCTTCCTTCCTTTCCTTCACCTCCTTCTTAGTCTCTTCCTCCTTCCCTCCCTCTCCCATTGTCCCTTGCTTCCTTCTTTCCTTCACCTCCCTCTTAGTCTCTTCCTCCTTCCCTCCCTCTCTCCCCTTGTCCCTTCCTTCCTTCCTTCCTTCCTTTCTTTCTTCCCTCCCTTCCATTGTTCCTTCCATCCTTCCCTCTCTCATTGTTCCTTACTTCCATCCCTCTTCGTTCCTTCCTTCCTCCCCCCCCGTGCCCAGGAAGGGACAGGGGGAGGGGGATAGGCTGCCAGCGTGGCTGGGGGTTTTGCTGCCGACAAACCTGCTTGTGCACAGGCAGAGACAGGAAAGTTCCACCCAGCTCACTTGCTCAGCTTCGCCGAAAGACGTGCCGCTTGCTAAGTTAGCAGAAGCTCCAGGATCAACGCCGGGCTACAGCTGATTTGCGCTTCTGCTAAATTAGCAAGCAGCTTGTTTTCTATCAAAGCTCAAGCAAGTTTGCTGGGCAGGAGCCAAGGAGAGCAGCTACAGCTGCAGAAGCGCGGATCAGCTGTAGAGGCTCACCCTGATCCTGGACAAGAGGGAGGGAAGGAAGGACGGAAGGGACAAGGGGAGAGAGGGAGGGAAGGAGGGACAAAGAGGGAGGCGAAGTAAAGGAAGGAAGGAAGGGACAATGGGAGAGGGAGGGAAGGAGGAAGAGACCAAGAGGGAGGGAAGGAAAGGAAGTTTCAGCCAGGAGAGGCTTGCCAGCCCGGCTGCCGAGAAACAGAAGAGCGCAAAGCCAAGGAGAAGAAGGTGGCAGTTTCCTCCCAAAGGGGCTCCTTTTCTCCACCCCTTCCCTGGGTTTGTGGGGAATTTCTCGTCACCAACGCTGACAGGTGCTGCTTCGAGCCTGCTGCGAGCTTTCTTGCCCCCTTTGCTTCTCCCCCCCCCCCCGCCACTTTCGTGAGGATTGTGGCGCCCTTGGGAAGCCGATCAAAGCTTAGAAGAGGAGGAGGAGTCCCTCCTTCCCTCCCTCTCTCCCTGTCCAGCCCTGGCGGGCTCAACATGAACGGGCGGAGGAGACGAGGACGGGCGGGGTGGCAAAGGAGACCTGCAGCCGTCACCAGACCTCCCGGCTGACAAGCGCAAGTTCGGGGGTCGCCAGCTGATGGGCGCAGGAGTTGGGTGCTGCGTGGCCTCCCCTTGGCTGACCTGCGTGCACGAGAAGAAGTCAATCCGGTTGCTGCACAATGAGTCTCTGGGGAGGGCGTGGCCTTGCTCTGCGCCTGCGCTCTTCATGCGCCCCCTGCAGGGCACATTTAGTAGAGTTCATGCAGACTGCCGCCAAGCAGCATATTTTCCACAAACAAGTGAGGTGGAGCGGAGGGGGGGAGGGAGAGAAGGCGGTTGACAAGCCCTGCCTAAGACCATCGGAAATATGTGTTTTCCGATGGTCTTAGGCAACCCCTGTGAAAGGCTCTTGCGACCCCCAAAAGGGTCGCGACCCACAGGTTGAGAACCGCTGCCTTAGATGGTCTCCTTATATACCACTCTTCTGACATTCCGGGAGAAAATGTGGTTTTCTACTTTCGTATGTACAAATAAGCCGACAGCATGACACAATAGTGTCAGACTGAAGAGATTACAATTACATCTTTAAAAACTATCCCGATTAGCCTATTGTCAATATAATTAGTAAATACTTTTTTGTTTGGCAGCTAATTATTTTGGCAAGTGGTGGACCCCAGGCTCTAGTAAACATAATGAGGACTTATACCTATGAGAAATTATTGTGGACCACAAGTAGAGTGCTGAAAGTGCTATCAGTCTGCTCTAGTAACAAACCAGCAATTGTTGAAGCTGGTAAGTGCTTCATTTTTCATGGAATTAGGACTGCTTCTGTTTTGCGTTCAGGCCAAAATTACTTAAATTTCCTTGGGGGGGGGGGCAGGTAATAAAATGAACATTTATATAAGTTGTTCTAAACTGGGTGGAATGCATCAATAACAAGAGGTATTATTTTTGACAAAAGTGTTGAAAGCTAAGTAAACCAAAAACTATTGATAGCAAAAGTGGAAATGTTAGCAATGGCTGTTAACATGTTTATAATAGGTTTTTGGTGCTACTATTGCAGTTTTTGTTTTTAACATTTTTAGCAATTTTGATATGCCCAAACACTTGGGCTTTTGGATAGATTAGGTCCCATAATACATCACTCTATTTATTTATCTCATAACTACTGTGTACCATGGTCCCGTTAATGGCCTTGGTACTTTGTCAACCATGGAATTGGTTACAGTTAGAAGTACATGTCTTATGTTGGGGATTTATTGCATGTATACATAGGGAATTGTGAATCAAAATAGATCTGAGACTTAGAATTGCTGTACACAATTCCCTGTGTATTGTATAGCTGGTATACTTTAGTTTCACTATACAGTGAGGGGAAAAATTATTTGATCTCCTGCTGATTTTGTACGTTTGCCCACTGACAAAGAAATGATCAGCCAATACTATAATTTTAATAGTAGGTTTATTTTAACAGTGAGAGACAGACTAACAACAAAAAAAATCCAGAAAAACGCATTTCAAAAAAGTTAAAATAAACCTACCATTAAAATTATAGACTGATCATTTCTTTGTCAGTGGGCAAATGTACAAAATCAGCAGGGGATCAAATACTTTTTTCCCTCACTGTAGCTACTTGAAACCAGTCTACAGGGATGTAAATAAATGTCCTTGCAGTTATAAGCACATTGTTTTCTCCATAATGAGAGATAAAGATAAATGATAGTAAATCCTAACTGATCTTTAGGTGGAATGCAAGCTTTGGGACTCCATCTTACAGATCCGAGCCAACGTCTTGTTCAGAATTGTCTCTGGACTCTAAGAAATCTCTCAGATGCTGCAACTAAGCAGGTAAAGAGTGAGAACTTGAAAAATTATTAATATTCCACTATAAACTGGTCTCTGTTAGAAAATTATTTTTATTATATTGAGTTGATACTGATACGGTTAGCCTAATATTGCTCAAAACTGAAATGAGGATTTTTTTTAAAAAAAAATCATTTGAAATAGTGGATAGGTCATAGGAGGACAACTTGAAGGTAGAATTTAGACAGAATGCTAAGTCAGGTTTTTCATTATAATCTTAGGTCTTACGTTGTTTCCTGACTGTGTGTTAATTAACATGCAAATCAGAGTTCCCCAACTTTTCTGGCTTTGTGGACTGGCAGGGGGAGAGGGGATGGTTTCGCATGAGTTGCTGGCAAGTGTGCACATGTGTGCACAGCTCCATTTACATGAGCAGCAGGCACGCGCACCCGCCGCTCGTACAAATGGAGCACGCACACATGCATTCACTCTCTGCTCGCATAAGTGGGGATGCATGCGCACGCGCCCACCGCTTCCACAGCCCGGTTTTGAACAGCTCATGGCACAGTAGTGGGCCACGCCTGGGGGTTGGGGACCCCTGATGCACATGATAATTTTATTAATTTGATTTAAATTGCAAGAAACACAAATGCTTGGGCATGAATAAGGAATATTTTTGGGTTCAAGCCACATAGTTACAACATATCATCAGAACTATACCCACATTGTACCATTGAGACTAGTGTATAAAGATGCTAAATTAATATAGGGTACCTTGTGGTAACTACTGAATATTTAGTAATTTATGGTCCACTGCTCACACAGTATCTTTTTTTCTTAAGTGAAAAGCATTATAAACCAGCTGATAAATTTGAAGTGAATAGGATCATGAGAAACAAACATCAATTTCTAATTCTTTGATCACTTTATTATTTAGAATGTATATGCCCTTATGAAAGCAAGTTCCATAAGAAGTGCGGTGGCTCAGTGGCTTAATGATGCTGGAGATGGTCTCTGCTCCAGCGGTTCAACTTCTAGCACTGCGTGTTGGGTTGAGATCCCATCACTCACCTCAGCTTCTGTCCACCTAACAGTTCGAAAGCATGTTCTATGCAAGTACATAAATACAGGTAGTCCTTGAGTTATGACTGTAATGGAGCCTGCCCATGCCACTTGTAACTTGAAAACTCATGGGAGTAAATCTCGTACCTTGAACGAGATCATTCCCTTGCTCATTAAGACTCACATGGCTTGTTAAGTGAACATGAGGTATCTCAGGGTGGGGAAGGCCATGGAGGGCCTAGTGATGGAACAGGCCCCCAAGGCCTCCCTGACCCATTAAGATACCTCATGCTTCCCCCTCCCTTCCTGCCATGCCAGACTCACCTTGAAAAGATCTGTCTCCTCTCTGCCGCGGTTCCTGCTGCCACCCAGATCTGAGGCTGGGGGACGCTTCTGTGGCCCTCGGATGGCCCTATCGGGGCGCCGGCGGCCTTCTCCAGGCCGCTGCCGCCTGGATCTGAGGCCGGGGGATACTTCTGCTGCCCTCCTGTGGCCCAATCTGGGCACTGCAGGCCGCTGCCACCCGGAAATGCCACCAGACCGCCATGGAAGCATCCCCCGGCCTCAGATCCAGGCAGCAGCAGCCTGGAGAAGGCCTCCATCACTCTAATTGGGCCACCGGAGGACCACGGAAGCATCCCTCAGCCTCAGATCAGGGCAGCAGCGACCTGGAAAAGCCCTCCGGCACCTGGAAGCATCCCCCAGCCTCAGATCCAGGCGGCAGCAGGAACCGCGGCAGAAAGGAGACAGATCTTTTCAAGGTGAGTCTGGCATGGCAGGAAGGGAGGGTGAAGCATGAGGTATTTTAATGGGTCAGGGAGGCCTTGTTGGCCTGTTCCATCACTAGGCCCTCCATGGCCTTCCCCACCCTGAGATACCTCATGTTCACTTAATGAGCTGCATGAGTCTTAACGAGCAAGGGAGTGATCTAGTTCGAGGTACAAGATTCACTCCCATGAGTTTTCAAGTTACAAGTGGCATGGGTAGGCTCCATTATTTATTTGTTTATTTATTTATGAGACTTATATACCGCTTTAAGTGCAAGCACTCTCTAAGCGGTGTACACCAGTAAGCAATGTATATATATATTTACATTGCCCCCAACAATCTGGGTCCTCATTTTACCTACCTCGGAAGGATGGAAGGCTGAGTCAACCTTGAGCCGGTGAGATTTGAACCGCTGACCTGCTGAACAGTCAGCTAAAGTGGCCTGCAGTACTGCACTCTAACTGCTGCACCACCTGTAACTTAAGGACTACCTGTATTTATCTACTCGCATAGAACATGCTTTCAAACTGTTAGGTGGACAGAAGCTGAGGTGAGTGATGGGAGCTCACCCCGACACGCAGTGCTAGAACTCAAACCGATGGAGCAGAGACCATCTCCAGCATCATCCTGTTGCCTCTGCTCACTTGGATATAAAAAAATGCTTTTGATGAGCTGTGCTGTTTATGCTGAGCCTGCCTACCCTATTTCCAGTAGATGTAGAAACACTGTTTATCTGTGTCTGTCCTTCCTGAAAAAAACTCCTATCTTGTTGATAAAGCCCACAAGTGAGGGTGTCTTAACCAAAATCCCCAATGCAATACAAATGGATCTGGGGGTGAGGTGAATATGGTATTTCAGGGTTATTAATTGCTATTGATAATAGCGTATAGTCTCACAGAAATGCTGATGTTAAATACACCTCTTCTTACAGGAAGGCATGGAAGGTCTTTTGGGAACACTTGTGCAGCTTTTGGTATCAGATGATATCAATGTTGTCACCTGTGCTGCTGGCATCCTTTCTAATCTTACTTGCAATAATTACAAGAATAAAATGATGGTGTGCCAAGTTGGTGGAATTGAGGCTCTTGTGCGCACAGTTCTCCGTGCTGGTGACAGGGAAGACATTACTGAGCCAGCTATTTGTGCCCTCCGCCACCTCACCAGTCGGCATCAAGAAGCTGAAATGGCCCAAAATGCAGTGCGTCTTCATTATGGTCTACCAGTGGTGGTTAAACTCTTGCATCCACCATCCCACTGGCCTCTTATAAAGGTGAGGTGATTAGGTAACGACATTACCACTATAGTCTTGGGTTTCAGAGAGAGTATGAAGTGAACAAAATCTAGCTGACCTCTAAGAAATCTATTACAAGGATGAAATGAATTAAAAATATTTTCAAAGGCTTGAGTTGTAAAGCTAAATTCCAGAGTATTTTGCAGCATGTCATTACCTTTTCTAATTGTGTTCCGTACATTTGCAGGCTACTGTTGGCTTGATCCGCAATCTTGCTCTCTGTCCAGCAAATCATGCTCCTTTGCGTGAACAGGGTGCAATACCAAGACTAGTGCAACTGCTAGTTAGAGCACATCAAGATACCCAACGACGTACTTCAATGGGTGGTACACAGCAGCAGTTTGTGGTATGTAGTTCTTGATGCAGAATGGGATTAATTATTGTTGCAAGGATTCAAGTTAGAAAATATCTGAAATTCTACTGTGCACTTTACAGTATTTAACCAAGTAACTTTGCAAACATGATATCTATCCATTCGTTATGAATTAGTATTTCACAAAGTAAAATTTACTATATAAATGAAAAACATTTCACTTAAAACACTAAATCAAGTTAAAGTGCAAATCTAATTCCTGCCTGTTGTAGCAAATACAGGTGGTCCTTGCTTAACAACTACTTGTTCAACAATTGTTTGAACATACAATGCTGCTGAATGAGTGATACTGTCAGGGCCTACTTCAAAACCTCATCCCAAGAAAGCAGGACTCATGGAAGCAGTTTCTTCCAAAAGGAACTTTTATTAGAAGAAGCTGATAGCAGGCATGATAGGCAGGATCTGCGGGTTTCCCGCTCAGATCAATAGGTTAAAAGAGTCCCAAGCAAACCCCACCCTAATAGTTCATCCTGTCAGTTTGAATGGACCAATCCTCAGGTGTTAAGTCCGGTGTGGGAAAGGAGCTGAAAACACAGGCCTTTCCCAGGCTCGCATTGATGTTGTTGGGTCTTCACACCTTCCCTTCCAAAACGAGAGATAAACCAGATGGCCGGAGGCACATTCCTTTCTCACCGCAAGGTAACATCAAGGGAGAGACAGTTCAAAGAGCAAGTATGCAGCAATAGCGGAAAAGATACATTGTAGTGAAAGAAAGAGACCCCACGGCGTCTTCCCCCCTCCCCTTCAGGAGAATGGCAGAACCCGTAGTAAGGAATAAAAGAAAATAGAATAGACACCCCCCCCCCCAGTAATATATGCGTTCTGACTTCCCATAGTCATGTTAGTGCCATTTGTGACCTTTGCTGCCTTCCTACAAGTAAAGTCATTAGAAAAGCCAGCAGGAGCTCACAAATGGTGACCATGTGGTGTCCTTGCTTAATGAACCACTAATGAACCAACAGCTGTCTTCAAAAGAGTAACCTTTGTCTTTCAAATGCAGATAGACTGCTGAATCTTGTCCTGATGGGTTTGCCCTCCTATGTTGTGCCATGCGTTTGTGAAGTGGTTATTTTGTTGTATAGCTCTGTACATATCTCACTGCACTGTACTTTGTTGAAGCACCTTTTGATTTTATGACAGCAATCAGCGTTTTGGGGTAGGAGCCTATCAATATGGCACATCTTGCCTTGGGAATCTTTGCCCATTCTTCCTTGCAAAAGTACTCCAAATCTGTCAGGTTGCAAAGGCGTCTCCTGTGCACAGCCCTCTTCAGGTCACCCCACAGATTTTCAATTGGATTCAGGTCCAAGCTCTGGCTGGGCCATTCCAAAACTTTGATCATCTTCTGGTGAAGCCATGCTTTTGTTGATTTGGACGTATGCTTTGGGTCCTTGTCATGCTGAAAGGTGAAATTCCTCTTCATCTTCAGCATTTTAGCAGAGGCCTGAAGGTTCTGTGCCAACATTGACGGATATTTGTAGCTGTTCATAATTCCCTCCATCTTGACTAAAGCCCCAGTTCCAGCTGAAGAAAAGCAGTTCCAAAGCATAATGCTGTCACAGTGGGTATGGTGTACTTTTGGTGATGTGCAGTGTTGCTTTTGCACCCCTTTTTTGAATTATGGCCAAAAAGTTCCACCTTGGTTTCATCAGACCATAACACGTTTTCCCACATGCTTTTGTCAGAGTTGATGTAAGTTTTTGCAAAATGTAGCCAGGCTTGGATGCTTTTCTTTGTAAGAAAAGGCCTTTGTCTTACCATCCTACCCCACAGCCTAGACTTATGAATTGTACAGCTTATGTTATATTAAAGGTAGAAAGAGAAATAATTCTGAAGTGATTTATCTTGGTCTGGTTTTTTTTACATCTCAAACACCTGGCATTTTAATGGGTGTGTAGACTTTTTATATCCACTGTATTAGAACTTGCAGAACATAATTGGGCTGATTTTTCCTGTGAAAGGTTTTTAAGTGGAAAAATCACACCCTTAAGTATCTTTAAAGTCAAAAACATCCATTTTGTCCTTTAATCCCCCCCCCCCCCCCATGGAAGATAGGAATTCTAAAGTATAGGCTCTGCCCATTGGTGTTACTGTTATTAGGTGCATCCCTTGCAGCTCCCAGATAAGGTAGAAGAAAGTGACTAACCAGCCAAAAGAGGTAACCCTTTCTTTGTAAGTTAGAAAACCTATCTGATAATTACATTGTGTGAGAGCAGCTAAGTAAATGCAAATGTTTATCTGGTGAGGAAGAATGTTAATGTTGTGAATTGGTCAGGCATTCTTGCCTACAAATATTAAGTCATTCATTAAAATTGTTTTGCTGCCCATCTCGCTGCAAGGCGACTCTTATGTTTTCTGTACAGGAAGGTGTCCGTATGGAGGAAATAGTTGAGGGCTGCACTGGAGCCCTTCATATCCTGGCTAGAGATGTCCACAATCGGATTGTAATTAGGGGTCTAAATACTATTCCACTCTTTGTGCAGGTAGGTGAAGTATTTTGAAAAATACTTAAATAATTTATGTTCTAATGAAAATACAGTATGCTGCATGTGTTTTTTAAAAACCTGATATGAGTTCAGAGTTTGGTATCCAGTACAAATTGCTGTTCCTGTAAAACAGCTTGAAAATTTTCTTGAAATCTCCAATGGAAATAGGTTCTCAGTTTCCTAAGGAATTTGGTTTTTACATTATTTTCTCTCAATGGCAGCTATAAACATTGTCTTTTTGATGCCTGATAATAGCCACAGTCCCAGTTACTAACAGTTTGTGTTTTAAAAACATCCCAGAATGTGTTGTTCTTTCCCTTCCTACTGTTAGCTGCTATATTCCCCTATTGAGAACATCCAGAGAGTAGCTGCAGGTGTACTATGTGAACTGGCTCAAGACAAAGAAGCAGCTGAGTCAGTTGAAGCAGAGGGAGCTACAGCACCATTAACAGAACTACTTCATTCTAGAAATGAGGGTGTGGGTAAGTGAAATGGGGGGGGGGTTGGCCTTGCTTTGAGTTTAAGTTCCTCTGCTAAAATTATTTTCTTCTTGGATAGCAACATATGCAGCTGCAGTATTGTTTAGAATGTCTGAAGATAAACCACAAGATTATAAGAAACGGCTGTCAGTGGAATTGACCAGTTCTCTCTTCAGGACTGAACCAATGGCTTGGAATGAGGTGGGATTTAGACTGCTAAATTTTTTCCATCTAAGTTTCTTCCTATCATTACATACAAATAGCTTATGTATAATGTATGTTTTTTGAAATTGTGGACCTGCAAACTAATTTATAAAACATGGAGAGAAATTTTGCAATTAACTTCGCAGCTTAGATGCCATTTTGCATATACCTTACAGAGTGCCGATTTGGGACTTGACATTGGTGCCCAAGGAGAACCTCTTAGTTATCGGCCAGATGGTATGTATCAATTACACTTTTCATGAAAATCATTACATTTTATTAATTTGACTTATTCAAAACATTAAATGTGAGCTAGCTGCCCCCATTATAATAGACTTAGTTATTTCCACTGTTTGGCAGAACAATGATATATGATGCACTGACTTGCAACAGCAGTTCCCGTTGCAGTTAAGTGCAATGCCACATTACTGCAACTTGTGACATTCTGCTGGCTTCCCCATTGACTTTGCTTGTGGGAAGTTGATAGTGAAGGTTACAAATGGCAATCACATGACTGCAGAATGATGAAGCCTTCATAATTGTATGCTGGTTGCCAAATACCTGAGTCCTGATCATATGATTGTGGAGATGCTGCGCCGTCTGCAACTTCAAGGACCTTCCGTAAGTCTCTTTCAGCATCATCATAACATTGAACAGTCACTGCACAAATCACAAAGCAAGGACTGCCCTTACAACATATGTTGAAGCCTTAGTGAGTAGTTCATGAAAGCAATACTGAAAACTGCTTGTGTTCTAACATGTGAAGAGTACATAAGGTTACCTTTATATAAGCATATTTTTAGACATGTTGGTTGTAAAAAAAGTGAACAAGCCATAAGCCTTTCTGGTTGCATATTTAAAAGTCTGTGTTTAAGGTTTATTCACTGTGATAGTATATGTGTTCTAGGTTTTTAGCAGTATACAGACGAATGGCTTGGCTGAAATGTGCTAATGCTTCTGATACCGTGTTTCCCCCAAAATAAGACCCAACCAGAAAATGAGCCCTAGCATGATTTTTTAGCATGCGCCTAATATAAGCCCTACACCCAAAATAATCCCCTGTTAAGAGCCTGGGGGGGGGGGTGGAGCTGCCCCACGTGCCCCACACCTGTGCACCTCAGGGGCCCCGCAGCCAGGCCACTGCCCTCTCGGTGACTTCCCTCCACCCATTCAATGACCCAGCTGCCTACCTGCCTGCCTCTTCCCTTTCACTCCCCTCCCAAGCTGGACTGCCATGCTACGGAGGATGGGCGGGGGAAGCTCGGTCCCCTTACCCGGTCCCCCTCCGCCATTTCGGAACCACAGGGGAATGACAGTGAAAGGCTTCCGCTGCCGCTGCGTATCAACTGCGTCCGCCACTGAGGGGCTTTCTTCGGTCCCTGCCCCCACCCCGCAGATAAGCTGCCCGGTGGCGGCCACCGCCTCTGCCTGCCACTTTGGTCCTGCGGCACCGCCTCATGCTGCCTGCTCCCCGTTTGCCAGGGACCGGAGCAGCAGGTGGAGGAGACATCCCCTGAAAATAAGCCTTTTTGGTCTTTTGGACCAAAAATAAATATAAGACCCAGTCTTATTTTCGAGGAAACACTGTAGTAGTATGCTTTATCCATGTAATCTGGGGTAGAAAATTACTTCAGTGTGGCAAGTTTATGAATGTCACACTCTGATATCTGGAACTTCTGTTACATCTAACATATTAACATGCTTTTCCCTCCTCCTCTCTGCCACCCTTAACGTTCTTAGATCCTGGCTACCGTTCTTTTCACTCTGGAGGATATAGGCAGGATGCCTTGGATATGGATCCAATGATGGAACATGAAATGGGTGGCCATCACCCTGGTGCTGACTACCCAGTTGATGGGCTACCAGATCTAGGACATGCTCAGGACCTTATGGATGGGCTCCCTCCAGGTGACAGTAATCAGTTGGCCTGGTTCGATACTGACCTGTAAATCGTCCTTTAGGTAAGAAGCTCTACCTACAATCTGAGAACTTGGCTGGCAGGGAGACAAGTGCTTTGGCTTGGTCCACGTTGGTCAGGAATAGGAATATCAGACTTGTGATATGATTTGTAAAAGTGATTAACGTGAGTGTGTTATGCTGCAAGCTTGGTACAGTTCTTAACATGAGTAGCCATAATCATTGTCCCTTTTTTTCCTTTTACACAGCTGTATTGTCTGACTTTGCATTGTGATTGGCCTGTAGAGTTGCTGAGAGTGCTCGAGGGGTGGGCTGGTATCTCAGAAAGTGCCTGACACAATAACCAAGCTGAGTTTCCTATGAGAACAACTGAAGTAAACTTTTTGTTTTGGTCCTTTTGGTCGAGGAGTAACAAATGGATTTGAGGAGTGACTCATGGAATAGAAGAACGCACAAGAATGAATCACAAGATGGAATTTATCAAACTCTAGCCTTGCTTGTTTAAAACTATTTTTAATTTTAAATAACTAATGGTACTGACCTTGCTTGCTTTCAGAGTAGTTTTCTCTTTTGCAGTAATTGTAGCATTAAGTCTCTGTGTTTAAGTTATAGTGAACATGCTATGGCAATTTCTGATTTTTAAGGATTGAGTAATGCTGTAGAGCACTACTTCATAATCACTCTGATAATATTTGGTAAAGTGTAACATTGTGTATTCCTTTTGTATAAAAAAGACAAATAGAAATGGTCCAATTAGTTTCCTTGTTAATATGCTTAAAATAAGCAGGTGGATCTATTTCATGTTTTTGATCAAAAACTTTATCTGGAGATGTCTGGATAGGGGACAGTAAAAAAAAAATCTGTTGTATGGAACCTTGTATTGGACAGTTTACTAGTTGCCTTTTATCCAAAATTATTGTAGCCTGCTGTGATACAGGTGCTTCATGAAAACAGTAATACAGATGGTTCAGAATTAAAGTACACTATTAATTCATTTTGTTGTGTGAAAAAGTTATTTCATGTGGATTGCGATGTGATGAAGTACAAATTAATCTCTTGTGCCCTAATGATATTGTGATATTAGGGTGATCCTCTGTTGTCAGATGCCATTCAAGGAATATTTCACATGTGCAGATTAATTCCATTCGCTCAAAACCTAGGCTCAGTTTTCTCACTAGAACATAGCTTTGAGTAAATATTTAAAAATGATAGGTCTGTGCAGTTCTTCACTGCTACAATTTGATGTGTCAAATCAGGTCAAGTAATTCAGATAGGATTGGGGGGGGGGTGTTATCGGGATTGATCCAATGGATTGATATGCACAGGCTTAGATTGCAGCCTTCCATTTATTTGATGTTTCTGCCTTCTTGTAAAAACAACCAAGCAAACACATGTGCACAGTACAGATAAAGGAGAATATTAGTAGCTCAGGGTTGTAATGAGGGGTTTCCAACCAACCAAGCTCACAGAGCACCAAGTACTCCTCACGTATGCACAGTATGATGCATGAACATCCTTAAAAGAAACACTTTGGCGTGAAATGTTTTTACTACTTGTATACAAATAAGCAGCATTAGAGCCAAGGAGATTTTCATGGATAAATGGGAAATAACACTGTAATAGAAAGATACTGATCTTTTACAGGGAATAAGGGGATTGAGATTTCCTGTCACTAAGGCTGGATTAAGCAATGCTTGTCTCTTTAAATGTTCCTTATTCATAGATGTTTTAACAATGTATTCATGTGATGCATCTGACCCAGCCTTGTGCAAACCACAAAAGTAGCATCCTGTGATTTAATGCTAGACAGGAAAGGTTCTGAATGTTTTATGCACTCATCTTTGAAAGGGGGTTGATATAGTGGCTAGAGTACAGGTAGTCCTTGAGTTACAAATGTAATAGAGTAGGGCTTTTCAACCTTTTTACCGATTGTACCACTTTTAGGATATGGCAGTATGCCTAGCAAGGTGTCAAAAACTTGATGACCCCCCCCCCAAAAAAACCAACCTGTTCAAAGTTGCAATTGCACTGAAATGACTTATGACCATTTTTCACACTTATGACCATTGCAGCATGCCCAGGGTCATGTAATCCCCTTATGGCTATTTGAGTAAAAAGTGTATTGTCAGTTTTGTGGATTAATTTCTCTCGAGACATCTTGTAATTCCAATTTCCTCTGCCATATCAAAGAATGTCTTGGGTAGTCTTCTTGTGGGTTTTCCTGTTTTGTTACTTTTATAATCCATTGTTTTATCTACTATCGCAGGGCTTTTCAACTGGTGGTAGAATTTGAACCCCCCCCCCCATATTTTCCCTCTTCCATATATTGATCAAACAAGGAAAGGCCTCCGGAGACAGAAAAGACAAGCTGCTGAGTGAACTGGCTTAAAAAGGCACATTCCCCTTTAAGAATTAGCTACTGCCTAGAAAGGAAAGTAAGGAGCGCAGCCGGCACTTAAAAAAGAAAAAAAAATGTAAGTACTGGCTGCCGGCTAAGGCAACCTCCCCAAATGGCTCCATTCATAAGTAAAGGAATGCTACAGGCAAAATCCATTCAGGAGAAAAATACTTCAAAATCCCTTGCAGCAAAACTTACAGCTAACAACAGCAGAGCAATAGAAGCTAACAGGAGACATCAGCCATCAGCCAAATAGAAATTGCCAAACACTCCTTAAGAACACAAAGCCCTCATTGCACAAATCCCAGAACTTCAAAGTCACAAAAGCACATAAGAATCCTTCCACTCTCCATCTCCTTCCCTCCTCCGTGCCTCACCTCCAGCCATTGCTGCCTTTTTTCATTCCTCTTGGAGGGTGACCCCTCCCCCCCTGCATTTCTTGCCTGTTTGCTGCTGCCAGCACAGGTGACTGCCACAGCAGTTGTAGATCTGCTCATGGCCAGCCTGCTTGATCTCCTCTCCTCCCACCCTCCCTTTCCTGTACAGCTGACTCTGCCTCCTCCCATGGCTGCTGCTTTTTCTCTCTCTCCCTCTCCTGCCCAAACTGCCTCCTCTTATAGGCTCTCCTGTCTCCACCCTCCTCCTTTCTCATGAAGTGAACCTGGGGCCTTTGCAGCTCCAGAGTACTCTCTCACTGTAAATCCTTGCCTGTGCTGGCTCTTTCCCACCCCCACTACACTTGGCTAGGCAGGGCTGCATACCACCTGCCACTCATTAATGTACCACAAGTGGTATGCATACCACCGGTTGAAAAGCCCTGCAATAGTGAATGTAGGCTACAAAGCAATTTATGATCTCTAGATTTCAAAACTAATGGTTAACTTCAATATATCTATCTAAAATTATTTGAATTAATTTTTAATATTTTGGTACCTGTATTTGAGTACAGCTGTTTCCTTTAAAATAATCTATGTTTTATTTTATGCATTTACATACATTTTTCCTTAAAGGCCTCCATGGGTTTCATCTGATTCTGAAAGGGGTCTTTGGCACAGAAAGATTAGGAAATCTTCCTCTAAATAAATTATGCTGTTCTTTTTAGTAAATGTTTATCTGGTTTTATGAACACAAAGAGATTTAGTTTTAAAATCTTTTAAACTGTAGTAATCAGTCCTTAGTCATTGAAGGGTGCAAAGAAATGGCCGCCCACTCAGAGCCTTTATTTGTTTTTATAGAGTTTTACAAATAGCAAAAGATACTGCATGGCAATAGCATTTCATTGGCTAAAATCCTTTACCAATCCTCAAGAGTAAAAAGCTAGAGGCCATAAACAGGGAAACTTGTTGTTCACCATCCAGCCTTATCAAACTGGCAAGGTCACACAGACCTGCGCACTTTCACGTCACTATGGTGATGTGAAGGAATGAGATAGATGCAGAAAGGAGGGGCACCCAGGCTTTGGAGGGGCAGTGTTCTGCACACAACCTTTGCCTGTCTCTCACCTCTACATCTCACTCCTTTTTATTTTGTTAGACGAAATATCGCCATAAGCGGGGTTAATAAAAGGATTATAATCAGGAGAGGAGCATCCTTGCAGTTGTTAATATAGGGCCAAAACCTGACCCTGAGGCAATGGGAGAGAGAGGATCTACTGGGATTTAAAGCTCTAATACATATATTGCAAAATGAAAGAAATACATTACATAAACAGCATCTATAAAGATCCTAAGGTACCAATTTTAAAATCAGAGGCCAAATTGTGTAAAATATAAATCTGGTGCTGGATGGTTCATGAATTATAAAAAATATTGAAACAATACATTTCCTCAAAACGTTTACAACCCAAATGCTGGTGCAGAAGCAAATAATCAATTGCAGCGTGATTTTGCAAAATAGCTTTTCTCAAATTTTGCAGTTCATGGTTGATCGCTGAAATAGTTGAAGAAGTAGTATTAATTGTTTTTGCCAAATTTCATGTAATAGCATTAATGTTGAGGTGAGCACGAACAGCAAGTCCTGGCATGCCCACTGGAGATATAGCCAATGCTACAAAGTAAGGTTTTCTCAGAGTCACAAGTGTTGTCTAGCGTAACACCACGTGAAGAATGGTTTGTGTGAACTTGTTGTTTGGAAAGCAAAACAGGAATCAGCTGGCTGAGGCAACATTGTGCTTCACTAATATTAGCAGGAATACAATTTAAAGTTTCTTGACCACATGTCCTTGCAGTAGCCAAGCATGTCCAAAATGAAAGGAAGTCTCTATTGAAGCTGTGCAATTTAAAGCAGGTGAGCCAGTGCGATGACAGTGAGGTTTTTTAAGCAATAACCTCCCAGAGTCAGTGAAGTTTTGAATTACTCCAGAAGGGGTGCAAACAAAGACTAAACATGTAGAAAGCAAATTACATGTAATACATTTCAGATAAACAAAAGAAGTCATTTTGTGTGATGTTAGATTTTGCTTCATTCGTTGTTCGAATAATTGTTTGAGTGGGATGACAGTTACAGTTGTCAAAGGGCAGATGTTAATGATCAGACATAAACAAATGATGGATAAGAAATTTGCAGCTAAAACCGCAAAAATGGCAGCACACAGGTTCTCGGGGATCAAGTTCTTTACATCTCCCCACGTCACTGGCTGCCTGGCATGTCAGGATTGGATTACTTGCTGTGCCATCTGTAGAGTCACCCTTGTCATTTCTGGGACTGGGTCCAGGGACTGGTGCCACGACATCCCTGGCTGGGTGATCACAACGCGCTGGAATCCGCAAAGGTCCTGTTGGAGCAAGCACAGCAGCGTAGCCCCGCCCCCAAGTGATCAGAGGGACTGGTCCCAACCATGCTTTGTCTGGCAATGCCTGATAATATGCCAGAGGTGGAGGCAAGCTTGTTTTCTGTTAAAAGTGTCTCTGATAAGCGGTCAAATTTGGAATGGAAATATTCAATTGGTGTAATGTAAATAATACTTTTTTTTTTTTTTTGAAAAGTTTTTATTTTTTTTTCCATTTGTACATCATACAAAATACAATTTTGGAATAAAATAAATTCATAACCATTGGTACCGCCTGCCCATTCCCTCCAGGCCGCGTCCACCCTCTCTAAAACCTTCCCTACTTCCCTCCTCTTTCTCTCCTCCCCTCCTACTCTCTTCCCCTCCCCCTCTCCTCTTACCGTCCTACTTTCTCCCTACACCTTCTTCTCCTTTCATCCCTCTCAAACACATGAACGCAGCATAGGGGAAATGCCCAGGCCGCACCTTTCTTATAAACTACCATATATATATGATCCTTACCCACCCACTCTTCCACCCACCCCCCCCCAAACCCCCTCCCCTCACTTCCCAGAGCAGAATACAGGGTTATTAATGACAAAGTTGACAATAAAAAAGAAAAAGAAAAAGAAAAAAGAAAAATAAAAAAAATAAAAAAAAATATCATACTTAACCTTTAACTCCAATAACATCATAAACAAATCTCTATAACATTTACTATAAAATTCACTCGTAAAGTAAATGAAACTTTATAGTTCCATACTTTTTCTGAATATAATCTATCCATCTTCTCCATACAATAATATATCTTTCTTGTGTATGATCCTTCAAATAAGCAGAAATTTTTGCCATTTCTGCAAAACTAGAAACTTTAAATATCTATTCTTCTAAGGTAGGCAAGGAATCTTTCTTCCAATATGAACCTACTAGTAACCTTGCCACGGTTAATAAATTCAACATTAAAGTAGTTTCTTTGTCATTTAGATCCACAAAAATACCCAATAAAAATAATTGAGGAGTAAACTTTATCTTCTTTCTAAAAATCTTTTGAATGTTCCACCAAATCATAATCCAAAAAGCCTTTACCTTTTTACAATTCCACCAAATGTGAAAATATGTCGCATCCTTATTGCCACATCTCCAACATTTGGGCTGTATATTAGAATACATACAAGATAATTTTTTAGGATCTAAATGCCATCTGTAAAACATTTTATAAAAATTTTCCCTCAAATTTTGAGCTTGTGTAAATTTAACATTTCTAATCCAGATTGTCTCCCATAGATCCAGTGAAATCGGTTCCTGTATATTCTGAGCCCATTTAATCATACAGTCTTTAACCAATTCTGTTTCAGAGTCTAACTCTAATAAGACATTATAAATTCTTTTTATATGGGGCCTGACTCTGATTTTTAATCTGAATAACCAATTGTTTATCTTCTAATGTTATTCCCTCTTTCTTATCTACAGTCCACCTGTCCACTATTTGTAAATATTGAAACCATGACTGTAGAATATTTTCTTGCCTTAATACATCTAGCGATTTTAAATGCCAATCCAAACCTGACCAAATTAATAATTCTTTATACGAAATTCTATCAAAGTTCATCCCCTTGGAGGTTCCCTCAATTGCATGTCTGGGAATCCCCCAGATAGGTATTTTATAATTTAACCTATAATAATACTTTTTCCAAAAACGAAGTAAGGCATTCCTCAGAATATGTGACTTAAAAATCCGGTCGACCTTCTTATTAAAAATTAAGTATGCATGCCAACCGTACATTAAATCCCAGCCTTCCAGAAAAAGAATATCCTTATTTGTTAAATTAAGCCAATCACTTATCCAAGTTAAAGCAGCTGCATCATAATATAATTTCAAATTAGGTGCCTTAAGAAAAGACTTCCGGTGGTTAAAGCGGTGGAGATGGCGGCTACTTTGTAGCCGTCCTCCTGAGAAGGTGTCAGATCCGCGGAGCACAGCGTTCATCAGCTGGCCCGCGGCTCGCAATCCCCTTCCCGGGCGAAGGGAAGGGGTAGAGATCGCATGAATAGAGGTAGAACCTCTTAACCCTCCCTGGATTTTTATTTTAGGGGGGTAGAAAGAGTGCTCCCTCGGAGTTCATTGCCTTCTCCGCCTCTCAGCTGTCTTTGTTTCTTCGGAAACAAAGCGAAACGCCGCTACCATCTCCGTATTTAAAGTAACCGTGAGTAATCTTAAACCGGACAGAACTGTTTAAAGGATTTTATTTATAGTTTAGTTTTATTTTATTTTTTTTTAGTTTATTTAGTATGTGTTGATTTTTTTTTATTTTTTGAGCTTTCTCTTTTTTCTCCCGGGCGGAAAAGTGAGAGTGAAAGTAAAATGGCGTTTTGAAAGTTTTTTTTTCTTTTGAAAGACGGACTGGCTGAACTGTTGTTTAATATTGCTTTTCTTTTTAAGTTTTTTTTTATCTTTTGGGAGCTTTTAAATTGATTCTATTTTATCCTATTTTACCTTATTTTTAACTTTTGGACTATTTACTTTTTATTGGTATTTTTATGAAGAAAGAAAGATAAATTGAAATGGCTTCAAAACGACAACCAGCTACTACAGCTCCTAAGGTAACTTCTTCTCCTGCTACCTCTACTGTGCAACAACAACTTAAAATAATACCCTCAGTGCAGCAACCTAAAACTACTCCACCTTCACCTCCCCCATCTGGCACATCAGCACAAGACATTAAAGAAATAATGGTAAGTGCTGTGTCACAGTTTAGGGAGGAAATGAAGCAACTTTTGGAACAGAATAAATCTGAAAGCAAGGAAGAAATGAAGAAAGAGATGAAGGAGCTTTTAGAACAAAATAATACTATATTGAGGGATGATATACTTTTAGCTTTATCTGGAGTGGCCTCAGTGGTTGTGAAGCTGGACTCTAGAGTGGAGGAGATTGAAGAAACAGTAGAACTTTTGGATTATAAATTCCAAGATATGGAGAAAAAAGTGGAAACTTCACAAGATGATATTCTTATGTTCCAGTATAGACAGATGGAATATGCTTTGAGAATAAGGGGCCTGAAAGAAGATAAAACTCAAGATCTGATGGAAATGGTGATTAATGACTTGGCTGTTATTTTGAATATAGACAAAGATGAGTTACGTGGGGAAGTGGAAAGAACTTACAGAGTTAATTCTTGGATTGCAAAACAGAGGAATCTGCCCAGAGATGTGGTGATATATTTTGCTAAGAAGTCCTTGCGAAATCAGATTCTGCAAACTTTTTACAACAAAAGACTCCAGATTGCTGCTCAAGATATTATTATTTTAAAGGAAATTCCACCTAAAATTTTAAGAAGCAGAAAAGATTTTGCTTTTCTAGCAAATGAACTTAAAGCAAGACAAATGCCATTTAGATGGGAGATTCCGATGGGCATTGTTTTGAGCCATGCGGGGACACGTTATAGACTTAATACAGTTGCTAAAGCTAAGGAATTTTATAAAACGGTCCTGGGTGCAGGCTCACCTTTGCCCATGACGCACAAAGTCTTGAGTGATAAAGAGATGGAACAGAAATCTGAAGATACAGGTGCGATGAATGCTGGACAGGTGGTATGGATGTCTCAAGCAGAGGTTAAAGAACAGAGAATGACCCGTGCAGCACATAAACGTAAAGAAAAAGAACAACAGAAAAAAGAAAAAGAAGTCAAAGAATCTACTCAGCAAATTGTTTCAGTGCCGGTGGGAGGAGCAAGACCCAAAAGCTCTGCAACATATTCTTCAGTAGCAGAATTCGAGGGGATCTTCTCCAGGCTTAAGGCCAAGGGAGATGGCAAAGCTCCTGACCTGGAATGTTAATGGATTAAACATTCCTCAAAAGAGAAGAAAAATCTACCATTATTTGAAACAACACAACAATGATATTATTTGCTTGCAAGAAACTCATATTACATCTAAAGACCAAAAATACTTAAACAATCCTCGTTTGGGATCTCATTTTGTATCTCCCGCCCCTGGGAAAAAAGGGGGTGTGGTAATTTATGTTAAACAGAATTTATCTGCTATCCTGTTAGAATCAGATCCTCATGGAAGATATGTTATGCTTGAACTTGGTTTATATGGCAAGAAAATTCTTATTGTGGGGTTGTATGCACCAAACCAGCAACAGGAGCAATTCTATAGGTTGCTACATCAGAAAATAACTTTGTTGGACTATAGATCTGTGATTTTAATGGGAGACTGGAATGGTGTCTTAGACATACAAAAGGACAAAAAAGGCTCTTCTACCCTTTTTAAACAGGCTAAACTACCTAAAGTCTTCTTTGACATGAAAGAAGATTGGGAACTGAGGGACTATTGGCGTGAACGTAACCTAGAAGAAAGGGATTTTACCTTCTTCTCAGATAGACACCAATCTTTTTCAAGAATTGATTTCTTTTTGATTACAACAGATTTATACAACAGGGTGAAGAATGTAAAAATTTTTCCTAGGACATTGTCTGATCATAGTCCAGTATGGATGGAACTGTTTGCTGAGAAAGAAGACAGGAGATCCTGGAGGGTGAATGAGAATTTATTTAAACAAGAAAAAAATGTTCATAAATTAAAGGAATGTTTAAAGGAATATTTTGCTTTAAATATGAATAAGGGAACATCAATGTCAATGGTGTGGGATGCAAGTAAAGCTTTTATGCGTGGTATCTTGATAAAAATGAATAACTTGCATAGACAGAAACAGACTCAGAAACGTAAAGATTTAGAAGAGGAGATTAAATTAAAAGAGAAACTTTTAATTTCAAATCCTTTAGATGAAAAGGTGAAAGGAGCTTTAAAACTGTTAAAAACACAATTTAACATGTTGATGGCTGATCAAGCTGCAACCAATTTATTATTTATGAAACAAAATACATTTTGTAATGCTAATAAACCAGGGAGATGGTTGGCTTATCAGTTAAGAAAGAAACAGAAACAGAGGAATATAGATAAAATAAATTATAATGGTAAATTGGTCTATCAGAAAGAATTGATTAAGAAATCCTTTTTAGAATACTACCAAAAATTATACAAGAGTGCTAATATTCAAACTATAGATATAAACAATTATTTAGGTAAAGTTAACTTCCCTAAATTAACAGAAGATCAGGAAAAAGAGATTAATGGCTTAATTACTAAAGAAGAAATTGTTACAGCTATTAAACAATTGAAATTGGGCAAAGCGCCGGGTACGGATGGGTTGACATCTATCTATTATAAAACTTTAGTAGAAGAGATGACTCAACCATTGTGTGAACTGTTTAATAACTTATTACAGGGTTTAGAGATCCCTCCATCTTGGCGTAATGCATTCATATCATTGATTCCAAAAGATAATCAAGATCTTACATTGCCTAAAAATTACAGGCCTATATCTCTTTTAAATGTGGATTATAAAATCTTTGCAAAAATTTTAGCTAATAGGTTTATGGGGATCTTGCAGCAGTTAATACATAAGGATCAATCGGGTTTTATAACTGGAAGGTATATGAAAAATAATGTTAGACAAATTATTAACTTATTAGAGTATTTAGAAAAGAATAACCAAGTCTCTGCAGGCCTGATATTTTTGGATGCTGAAAAAGCCTTTGACCAAGTGAATTGGCAGTTTATGTTATGTTTAATTAAGGAGATGAATTTTGGACAAAATATATTACAAGTATTATCTAATATATATCAAAAACAGACTGCTCAACTTATTGTAAATGGGGGTTTGTCAGAGGCTTTTGTAATAGAAAAAGGAACAAGACAGGGATGCCCGTTATCTCCGTTATTGTTTGTTTTAACATTGGAAATTTTGTTGATTAAAATTCGGGAGTCTCAAGAAATAAAAGGAATAGAAATTAATAAAAAAGAATATAAATTAAGAGCCTTCGCAGATGACTTGGTTGTTACTTTGTCTCAACCTACCTGTTCGGTGGTAAAATTATTACAATTGATTCAACAATATGGACGTGTTTCTGGTTTTAAAATTAATAATAATAAGACCAAAATATTAGCTAAAAATATGACTAATGGTGATAAACAGGTTTTAGTCAACTTAACAGATTTTGAAATTGTTGATAAGGTAAAATATTTGGGGGTCATATTATCTGCTTCCAATGCAAAACTGTATAAAAATAATTATGAAAAGCTGTGGATGGAGGTACAGAAGGATTTAAAAAACTGGAACAATCTACAGTTATCCTTTATGGGTAGAATTGCAGTTATCAAAATGAATGTCCTGCCAAAGTTTATTTTTTTGTTTCAAATGTTACCTATTCTAAAGAATGAACGTAATTTAGATGAATGGCAAAAAGGTATTAATAAATTTGTTTGGGCAGGGAAAAAACCAAGGGTGAAACTTAAAATAATGCAAGATTTTCGTGAGAGAGGTGGACTCAAGGTACCAAATATGAAATTGTATTATGATGCTGTAGTATTAACATTGATTAGCGACTGGGTGAATTTAACAAATATAGAAATACTTCATTTGGAAGGTTGGGACTTACTTTTTGGATGGCATGCCTATTTAATATTTAATAAAAAAGTGGATTGGGTTTTTAAGTCTCATATTATAAGAATCTCTTTGCTTAGAGTGTGGAGAAAGTATTATAAAAGTGACTTCAAAATACCATTATGGGCTATACCTCGGCATGCCATAGAAGGCATAAGGAAAGGGGTTAATATGGATATGGTCTCTTATGCACAGTTACTTAGATGGGATGGCCAAGATTGGCAGTTAAAATCTTTGGAAGAATTAATACATGAAAATTTAACTTATTCATGGTTCCAATACAGACAAATAGTGGACAGATGGAAGATGGATTGTAAAATGGGCTGGCTCAGAGAAGATGAAGTTCTTTTAAAACAAGTAAGAGATCAAAGGCCAACCCATATTAAGAGAGTTTATGGGGTTTTAGTGGAATTGGACTCAGAACCTGAATTAGTTAAAGATTGTATGATTAAATGGGCACAGAATATTGGTGAAACGATTTCAATGGATACCTGGGAACTTATTTGGATAAGAAATGTTACATTCACACAAGCGCAAAATTTAAGAGAGAATTTTTATAAGATGTTTTATAGATGGCACCTTGATCCAAAGAAAATGTCCATTATGTACCCTAATCTGCAGCCGAAATGCTGGAGATGTGGACATTTGGATGCTACTTATTATCATACTTGGTGGACGTGTAAGCATATAAAAGCTTTTTGGATTAAGATATGGTGGAATATTCAAAGAATTTTTAAACGGAGGGTAAAATTTACTCCGCAATTATTTTTATTAGGTATTGTTACTGATTGCGATGCTAAGGAGGTTATATTGATGTTAAATTTGATTACAGCCGCTAGGCTGTTAATAGGACAATATTGGAAGAAGGAATCCTTGCCTATTTTGCAAGAGTGGTTTCACAAAGTTTCGTATCTGGCAGAAATGGCAAAGATTTCGGCTTTTTTAAAGGAGCAATCTCAAGAGAAATTCTTTGCAGTATGGGAAAAATGGATAAATTTCATACAATATAATTTGGATATGGAAAAATATCATTTAGCTTTTTTATAATTTGTAGTGATTGTTTTTTCTTTCTTTCTTTCTTCCTTTTCTCTTTACGTATTATTATTTATATATTATTTTTTTTTTTATATATATGTTCTATTTTTCGTCTACTTTTTTCTTTTTTCTTTCTCTCTCTTTTTTCTTTTCCCTTTTTTTTCTTTCTTAGTATATATTATTCATTTTAAAGCTTATGTTATGCATATTATTATTATATATATTATTATATATATTATTATTATGATTTTTATTATTTTTATTAATTATCTTATAAATTGTAAACGTTATCTTTTAAAATTTGTTAAATAATCCTATACTCAGTTCTGGGAAGTCGGGGGGGGGGGGAGGGTGGGGTGGTTTGGGAGGGGGGGGGGATGTTTATTTGTAAAATTTTTGAAAAATTTCAATAAAAAAAAAAAAAAAAAAATTAGGTGCCTTAAGTCCTCCTCTTTCTCGGGCATCTTGCAAAATCTTAAACTTAACCCTTGGTTTTTTCCCAGCCCAAATAAAATTGTTAATACCCTTCTGCCATTCCTCCAAGTTTCCCTCATTTTTTAAAATAGGTGTCATCTGCAACAAGAAAAGAAACTTTGGTAGAACATTCCTTTTTACAGCTGAAATTCTCCCCAACAATGACAATTGCATTTTTTTCCAATCCTTTAAATCCTTTTGTACTTTTGCTCATAATGGTTCATAATTGTTCTTATACAATTTTCAATTTGAAGCAGTTAAATATACTCCCAAGTATTTAACCTTTTTTACCATCTGAAAACCATCTTTTTTACCATCTAAATAATACTTTTTGAACCTGTTGTATTACCCACGACAAATTGGGTACTCTAGATAATCCGTCCTTTTTTATTTGTTTGTGAAGGCAGTCCTTGAAAGACCAATTAGCACGTTCCACAATAGCTTGACCCATGGAATTATAGAGAACACCATGAGTAAAAACAATATTTCAGGTTGTACAAAATTGTAAAAAGGCCACTGAAAAATAGGCTGGCCCATTGTCAGTTTTTAGGGAAGAGGGTTTATCCAGGGCTGTAACAGCCAAAAAAAGATGAAAAATAACATGTGAAGCTGTTTCCCCTTGTAGAGGTGGGGGAAATTGTTCCTAAATACCTATTTATGAATATACATTTCTAGGAAGCCAAAAAGAGAGAACATGGATAACGTCCATTTGTCATAGTTGATTAGAGGCAAAACCAAATAAAAGACATAAAAAAGACATACAAAAAACAAAATTAGGCCCAGGAAGGGAGGAGTGATTATGTATACAAGAAACAAAATTATAAATGCTTTCAGTTCTGGAGCAGCTGCTGCAAAGTTAAAAACAAAGTCATAAGATTGGGGTCAATCCTGGGCGTGATGTAAGCACCTGAAGGAGTAAAAGTAAGTTGGCACACATAATGAGAGTCAGAGATTAAGTTAAAAGACTGTTGAGAAAAGGTTTTAAAAACTAAAATAATTCTGAGCATTGTGATAAGGGTTGCATTGTAGTGTAGGACACTTTCCAGGTATCATCCTTGTAAGCAATTGCTCCTCTCATTCACCCTCCATCAGAAAAACTTGTGGCAAGGGAGAAAGAGGAAGAAAGCAGTGGCTGGACTGGAAAGGAAAAAAGTCATTAAACAAGCAAGTCAAAGATCATTAGGCAAATGATTTGAAATACAGCCTATATAGTCAGTTAAAGCACATTAAAGAGATAAGTTATTTTTGAAAACAATATTAATTAATCAGTTCCTTTTCGACGGCAAGCTCTTGTGCGTCCTAAGGTTATCATTTTAGCAACCACCTAGATAAAAAATAAAACATTTTGGGATGGGATGTGAGATAAGTAAATATTATTCAATTCAATATACTTTCTGCACTTTTATTACAGTTAATACTCCATTAGGTAATTTACTAGTAGGAAAAAATCAAAAGTGTGGAATTCTGTCCACAAATTGAGTATTCATGTTGTCATCAATTTGTGCAACTATATTTTTTCTGGGACTTATTGCAATCCTAAATCATTTTATATTTTCTGAAAGCCAATTAAATTGTATCTTTGGTGCTTCAATTTAAGCAAAGTCCATTCAGATGGAAACAATTTTTATATAAATAGGTTAAACATGTATAAATCTATAACAAAGTAATTCAGTTAGTTCTTTTGGTTGTTGGATATAAAAAATATTGTCCAACATTTACTGTTTCTCTTTTGAGTAAAAAAATTTATTTGCCGAAACTGCATAGGTGAATGTCAAGTTTCAGATTCACTCCACTCTTCTCAGATTACAATTCCAAGCAGAGGAAAAAAAAGTTTTAAATGAACAGTCCCCCCCCCTTCCTGTCTCTGGCTCTTTAAGCAACGCAGACAGCCAAAAGAGACGGGGGGGGGGGGGGGGAATATCACCACCAAAAAATAGTTTCATCTCCTTCATATGCATTTTTCAATAAATTCTCTCATACATTCTCCATGAAATTCTTCTCATACAAATATTTACTATTATTTTCACCGTTTGGGAGAAAATGGGTGGGTTTTGAAGGCTAACACACACTTCAACAAATTAACTCATTCAGTTCCATACTGACTGTTTGCATAAAACCATTCCACATACAATTATTTCATTTCATACTTTCTCCAGGCAAACCATATATTCTTAGCAAGGCCTTTTTGTATTCTTGTTATCAGAGAGGGCTTTGAGCCTCTTCCAAGTCTTGGAATAACACAGAACAACACAGACAAACGTATATACACAAATACTGTTACAACAACATTTATTTGGACATATAACTTGTGTTGCAAGAAGCGAGAAAAATGACAAAGTGATTTCAACCAAAAAGTGGTTTTGAGGGCCCTAATCATCTCCCATTTTTCTCACCATTCCAAGCCCAAGCATAATGTTCTGAGTGGCCACACACACACACATAACACAAAACACAACCAGACATTTGTCTGACGGTTAACTTAATATATTGCAAAGTTTCAAAGCACTCTGAGGGAGTACATTTTGAGTTATGACTCTAACTAATAAGCAAAGAATTAGCCTCTTCAGAAGAAGCTGAAAATCCAATTAAAGATGTTTTTAGAAGGAATAATTTTTACTTAGTTGCTAGCAGAAGGGGGCTGATAGTTAATTGCCCTTCTGAAGTATTTGGGTCCATTTTTTTTTCTTTTCCTGATAGGACCGAACACTATAGATGTTTATACTGAAGCCCAAGGTTCAAGATGTAATTTATGCTCTATCTTTTAGCCTAAGCGTCCGATGCTCAGGATTCAAAGAACACTGTTTTCCTATCTCAGCCCACCAGCTTCCTTGTGTCTGCCCCAGGTTAGAGGAGGAATCTGAGTTCCTCCATGCCTGTCCTTGCTTTTGCGGGGGCCGAGATAACTTGCAGCCCATACTTACTCACTGAGGGGTCTCATAAGACGAAAGTGCACTTAGGGGTCTGTTCCAGACAATGGTAAGTATGTTGGCAGCTGCTTCTTCCCATAGGGGTCCCAAAACAAAATGTCCCAGCTGTAGTAATCAGTCCTTAGTCATTGAAGGGTGCAAAGAAATGGCCGCCCGCTCGGAGCCTTTATTTGTTTTTATAGAGTTTTACAAATAGCAAAAGATACTGCATGGCAATAGCATTTCATTGGCTAAAATCCTTTACCAATCCTCAAGAGTAAAAAGCTAGAGGCCATAAACAGGGAAACTTGTTGTTCACCATCCAGCCTTATCAAACTGGCAAGGTCACACAGACCTGCGCACTTTCACGTCACTATGGTGATGTGAAGGAATGAGATAGATGCAGAAAGGAGGGGCACCCAGGCTTTGGAGGGGCAGTGTTCTGCACACGACCTTTGCCTGTCTCTCACCTCTACGTAAACCTAAAACTAAGTTGTCTTAATTACATTTCTGTCTTTCTGCATTAGGGTCTGAAGTATAGCAGGTGACAGTTCTGGGAGTACACCAAGAAACATGGCAACTCAAGGTATGGTTTGGTATAATCCAGTTGATACGAAGTTTAAATTGTGATCAATATTGAAAGTAGCCAATTTTCTTCTCTTAAAAATAGTAAGAAATTAAATGTATGTAAGAAAATAAATCTAAAATTCTGCTAGTTTTAACATAACTTGATTTTAATGTTTAATGTTGAACACAAGAATTATGGTCTCTGTATAGTTGCAGAGATGGTCAGACATTTGCCACAAGTTAAGATTAAGTAGAATTTTAAAGCAACTCATTAAAAAAATTAGTAAAACATAGCTATGTGCTTGAAAGGAGAAAAAATTGTCTTGGATCTGAAATATACCATAAAGTTCCATAGGTTATGCCAAATTATTTTAGATAAGCCATGCTTTAGCACAGGGCTTTTCAACTGGTGGTACACGTACCACTTGTGGTACATTAATGAGTGGCAGGTGGTACGCAGCCCTGCTTAGCCAAGTGTAGTGGGGGAGGGAAAGAGCCAGCACAGGCAAGGATTTACAGTGAGAGAGTCCTCTGGAGCTGCAAAGGCCCCAGGCTCACTTCTGGCTCACCCTCCCCCATGAGAAAGGAGGAGGGGGGTGGAGACAGGAGAGCCTATAAAAGGAGGCAGTTTGGGCAGGAGAGGGAGAGAGAAAAAAAGCAGCAGCCTTGGGAAGAGGCAGAGTCAGCTGCACCGAGGGAGGGGGAGGGTGGGGGGAAAGATGAGATCAAGCAGGCTGGCCAGGAGCTGATCTACAACTGCTGTGGCAGCCACCTGTGCTGGCAGCAGCAAACAGGCAAAAAATGCAGGGGGGGAGGGGTCACCCTCCAAGAGGAATGAAAAAAGGCAGCAATGGCTGGAGGTGAGGCACAGAGGAGGGAAGGAGATGGAGAGTGGAAGGATTCTTTTTTTTTTTTTTTTTTTATTAAAAGTTTTATAAATTTTACAAAAAAACAAAAACAATACAAAACAAAAAACAACATATACAAAAAGGAAACTAAACATTACATATAAAAAAAAAAAACCCCCCATCCCCCACCCCACACAAAAACCCCTCCCTTCCCCCCCCTGAGCTTCCCAGAGCAGAATATAGGCTTAATTAAAAATTAAAAAATTAAATTAAAAATTTTATATTTATATATAAAAAAGGAAAGAAAAAAAAATACCTATAAATATATATAGAATAAAACTTATGAAAAAGCTATATGATATTTTTGTATACCCAATCTAAATTGTGTAAATTTTATCCATTTGTCCCAAACAGCAATAAACTTCTCTTGGGTTTGTTGCTTTAAGAAAGCCGAAATCTTTGCCATTTCCGCCAAATAAGCTACTTTAAGAAACCATTCCTGCAATGTAGGCAAAGATTCCTTCTTCCAATATTGTCCTACTAACAGCCTAGCGGCTGTAATCAAATTTAACATCAATACAACCTCCTTTGTATCACAATCTGTAACAATACCTAACAAAAATAATTGCGGAGTAAATTTTACCCTCCTTCTAAAAATTCTCTGGATATTCCACCATATTTTGATCCAAAATACTTTTATCTCTCTACATGACCACCAAATATGATAATAGGAAGCATCCTTATAACCACATCTCCAACATTTAGGTTGCACGTCAGGGTACATAAGAGACATTTTTTGTGGATCAAGGTGCCATCTATAAAACATTTTATAAAAATTCTCCCTAAGGTTCTGTGCTTGTGTAAATTTGACATTTCTCACCCATATAGTTTCCCAGATGTCCAATGGAACTGGCTCGCCAAAATTCTGCGCCCATCTAATCATACAATCTTTAATTAATTCCGTTTCTGAGTCCATTTCAACTAATACCCCATAAATTCTCTTAATATGGGTTTGTCTTTGGTCCTTAACTTGTTTAATAAAATTTCCATCTTCTCTAAGAAAACCCAATTTGCAATCCACCTTCCATTTATCTACTAGTTGCCTATATTGGAACCAAGAATAAATAATATTTTCTTGCGCTAAATCTTCCCGTGATCTCAACTGCCATTTTTGCCCATCCCATCTGAGTAGTTGACTATAAGACACCATATCCATTTTTAAAGAGTGGAAGGATTCTTATGTGCTTTTGTGACTTTGAAGTTCTGGGATTTGTGCAATGAGGGCTTTGTGTTCTTAAGGAGTGTTTGGCAATTTCTATTTGGCTGATGGCTGATGTCTCGTGTTAGCTTCTATTGCTCTGCTGTTGTTAGCTGTAAGTTGCTGAAAGGGATTTTGAAGTATTTTTCTCCTGAATGGATTTTGCCTGTAGCATTCCTTTACTTATGAATGGAGCCATTTGGGGAGGTTGCCTTAGCCAGCAGCCAGTACTTACATTTTTTTTTTTCTTCCTTAAGTGCCAGCTGCACTCCTTACTTTCCTTTCTAGCCAGTAGCTAATTCTTAAAGGGGAATGTGCCTTTTTTTTAATTTTATTTTTAACCAACAAGACAAAACAGAACAAAGCAACACATAACACACATACACACACAATATATACCTCCTTTTTTTTACAGCAATTACGTAACGGTAATCTAATATTTACATTTCCCCCTTATTCTTCTTTAAATATTTGTCCTTATAGCCCCATTATTTCTTATTTACATTTTTCTTCCTTCATGTGTACACATATTTTCACTTTTGACCTTTCCATATTTATTCTCCTCTATTATTTCTAGTCTCCAACCAGACATACACCTTGTTCCATACTATATAATACTCTGTGTCTTGCTTTTCTTTTATCTCTTTTGTTAATTTGTCCATCTCGGCACAGTCCAGGATTTTTCTTATTACTTCTTCCTCTGATGGTATATTCTCATTTTTCCAGCACTGTACATATGCTATTCTTGCTGCCGTTATTATATGTAAAATTAAGTACCATATTTCTTTACTATATTTTCTATTTAAAATACCCAACAAAAAGATCTCTGGTTTCCAGTCTACAGGTTGGTCTATTATTTCTTGGATCCATTTTCTTATTGTAGACCAGTATTTTTTTGCAACTGGGCATGTCCACCATAGATGATAATATGTTCCATGTACTTTTTTACATTTCCAACATGTTGGCGAGTTATTCTGGAACATCTTGGCAAGCTTTGCAGGTGGAAGAGGCCATCTATAAAACATTTTCAACTGGTTTTCCTTGAATGCCACCGACATAGTCAATTTTTTATTTATTTCCCATATTTTTTCCCATTTCTCCAATTCTATATTATATCCGAAATTTTTTGCCCATCTAATCATTGTGTCTTTGACAACCTCGTCTTCCATTTTATATCTCAATAGGTATTTATATAAATTGCTAATTAATTTTATTTCTGTTCCATGTATAATTTTATCCAATTCTTGCGGCTCTTTTTGGATTTCATATAATTTTTTGTCCTCTGTATATTTAGATTGAATTTGTATAAATGTCCACCAATCAATCTCTCTGCCAATGTCTTGTTCCAATTCTTGTTTTGTTTTCAAATTTCCCTGTTCATTTACTAATTCCTTGTATCTAATTATCTTATTTATATCCAATAGATTTGGGTATTTCAAAGCTTCTGTTGGGGATAACCACATTGGAATTCTTGTATAATGTTTTTGTTTTATTTTTTCCCAAGTCTGTAGCAATGCATTCCTAACTATGTGTCTTTGAAAATATCTGTGTATTTTATGTTTTTCGTCCCATAGGAATGCATGCCACCCTGCTTGCAAATCATGTCCTTCTATTGTTAAGACTCTAGTATTTTTCAAATCCATCCAATCTTTTAGCCAAGTTAAGCTTGATGCTTGGTAGTATATTTCCCACTCTGGTAACGCCAATCCCCCTTTATCTTTCGTGTCTTGCAAGAGTTTTAATTTAATCCGGGGTTTTTTCTTTTGCCATATAAATTTAGTGATCAATTTATTTAATTCTTGAAAGAATGTTTTCCCTAATTTTATTGGAATAACCTGGAACAGAAATAATATTTTTGGCAATTCATTCATTTTGACCGTAGCGGTCCTCCCTAAAAATGAAATTTGCAAATTTTCCCAATTTTCTAAATCTTTTTTTTATCTGGTGTAGTATTTTATCATAATTGTCCTCCTTAATCGAGGAGCATTTCGCTGTAAGCCAGATCCCTAAGTATTTTATTTTCTTGGTTATACTTATCTTTGTTTTATCTTCCAATTCCCTTTCTTGTGCCTTTGTAAGATTTTTTGTTATTAATTTGGATTTATTCCTATTAATCTTAAGTCCGGCTACCTCACCAAATTCTTCTATTTTTTGAATCAATTTAAAGCCGGTTTCTAATGGATCTTCCAAAATAAATACCAAGTCATCAGCAAAGGCCTGGACCTTATATTCTTCCTTTTTAATTTTTAAACCCTTTATTTCTTGGTCCTCTCTGATTTTTGTAAGAAGTATTTCTAATGATAAAATAAATAGAAGAGGAGAAAGTGGGCATCCTTGTCTTACTCCTTTGGTTATATCAATTTTTTCTGTCATTTCCTCATTTATAATTACCCTAGCTGTTTGTTTAGTATATATTTTCTCAACCATCTTTCCAAATTTTGTCCCAAAATCCATATAGTACAATTGTGTTATAATAAAATTCCAATTCAAATTATCAAATGCCTTCTGGGCATCAAGAAAAACCAGCGTAACTTGTCTTTCAGGATGAACTTCCTAAAATTCTAAAGTATTCAGTATTATCCTCATGTTATTTTTTGTCGTCCTGGTAAAAATCCATTTTGATCTGGGTGAATATAATTATTCAAAATTTTCTTTATCCTTTCTGCTATTATTGTTGTAAATGTCTTATAATCTGTATTCAGTAAAGAAATCGGTCTATAATTTTGAATTTGTTGTAGGTCTGAGTCTTCCTTAGGAATGAGGGTGATAATTGCTTCAGTCCAAGTTGTTGGTATCTTCGCCTCTTCCAACACCTCATTGTACATCTCCAACATTATCCATTGTAGTGACTCTTGTGTATTTTTATAAAACTCGACCGGAATTCCATCTGGGCCTGGTGATTTGTTGTTTTTTTGTTTTTTCAATGCTATTTCTAATTCTATTGCAGTTATTGTTCTAGTCAACATTTCCTTTTGTTCTTCAGTAATTTTACCCATTTTTGCTGCCTCAATATATTGTTTGACTTTATCATCTGGTATATCTTCCTGATGGTATAGCTTTGAAAAGAAATTTTGTATTATTTTCTTTTTTTCTTCCCGTATATATTGTACTGTTCCACTTTCATCTTGTAGTTGGTGTATTGTTCTTTTGCCTTTTTCTTTTTTTAATTTATAAGCCAACCATCGACCAGTTTTATTCGCGTTTTCAAAGTAATTTTGTTTTGCCATCCTGATTTTCTGTGCCATTTCTTTTTCTGTTGTCAGGTTAATCTTGTGTTTTATAATATTCCATTTTTCTTTTATCTTTTTGTTTTGTGGGTCCTTCTGTAGATCACCTTCTATTTTTTTTAATTCTTCTTGTAATTTCCCTTGTTGAAGTCTCCTATCTTTATTTTTCTTTGAGTTGTATGCAATTGTCAATCCCCATATGTAAGCTTTTGTAGTATCCCACAAATTTTGTGTTGATGTCTCTTCCTTTTTATTTACCTGAAAAAATAATGTCAACTCCTTTTCCAACATCTGTATATATTGTTTATCTTTACATAGTCTTTGATTCATTGACCATCTTTTTCTCTGTTTCTGGCCTTTCCATTTTATTATTATTGGGTTATGATCCGCCCAATCATTAAGCCCTATTTCAATTTCCTCTATCCCTTTTTGTACGTCTGTTGTTGCCCAGGCCATATCGATCCTAGACCAAGACTGGTGTGGATACGAGTAGAACGTATATTGTTTGTCTGATCTGTGTGTCTCTCTCCATATATCCTGAAGATTGAGTTCTGTTACCATGTCAAAGAATGATTTTGGTAATATATTTTTCTTCTTTTTATTCTTTTTACTACTCTTATAATCTTTCTTAACATCAACTATTGCATTTAGATCCCCAATCATACAAATATTTTCATAATCCAGATCCACTAGTTTCTTATGTACCTTTTTAAAAAAATCTTGTTGATTATTATTTGGTGCATATACTGCCGTTAATAAAATTTGTTTTTGCTCTAATTCTATTTCCAACATTAAAATTCTCCCCTCTTCATCCGAATATATTGATTTTGATTTTATTTTTTCTTTGACATATATAGCAATTCCTCCTTTCTTGTTTTGTGCTAATGTTGTGTATAGTGTTCCTAATTTTACATTCTCTAGTAATTTTCTATAATCCTTTTTTATATGAACTTCCTGAAGACATATCACATCTGCATCCAATTTCCTTAATTTGTTAAACGTTTGTGCTCTTTTTCTTGGTATATTTAATCCATTAATGTTTACAGAGAAGAGCTTAATTGCGTCTCCCATTTTTTACTTGATCTATTTTCTTTATGCTTCTTGTCTCTATTACTCTTCCTTTTGCTCCTTCTCTTTCTAACCTTTCTCTTTCTTGTATCTTTTGTATTTCTCTCTCTCGTTCGACTTCCTCTAATACTTCTTCATCTTGACTTTTACTCTCCGACTCTTCCCTACTTTCTTGTTCTTCTCCCTGTGTAAAGTAACGTTCATAAAAGTCCTGCGCTTTCTCAAGTGTATCTATCTTATATTTTTTTTCCTGCCAAGTTAGAAATATGCCTTCAGGTATTAACCATCGAAACATAACTTTATATTTAATTAATTGGGTCGTTAGAAATTGGTATTCTCGTCTCTGGTTTCGTATACTACGTGGTATTTGTTTTAATACAATTATTTCTTTACCCTTATATATTATTGGTTCATCTCTTGTTTTTTTATATATTTCATCCCTTATTGATCTTCTAGTAAGCCTTATATGGACCTCTCTCGCCAATCTATGCCTTCGTGCATAATTTGTATATACTCTATATATTTCGTCTATGTCTCTTCTTACTTCCTGTTTTTCCTTGCCTATTATCTCCGCCAACATCTCCACCATCTTCTCTCCCAAATCTTCTTCCTTTTCCTCCACAATATTTTGGAATCTTAGAAAGAACGAAGCTTTATTCATTTCCAAAAAAGCAATCGATTCAGTCAACTCCCTATTTACCTGCTCAGATTTCTGTACCATCCTTTCTATTTTGCTATCAACATGCTCCATTTTTATTTTGACTTTTGGGATTCTTTGTTCATTTTCCATCATTGTTTGTTGTATATTGCCTATCTTATCATTCATATTTTTAATTTCATCTCTCATTTCTCCAATATCATTCTTAATTTCTTTGTGATATGTTTTCGTTTCTTCATGATTGTTTACTATTGCCTCTTGGGTCATCATCATTGTTTCCTGAATCATTTGTAGAGTTATCTGCATGCTCTGTGGGTTCATTGCCAATTCTGCTTTTTCTTTTTCTTTCCCCAAGATGGTCGCTATCATTCTTTGACCTGTAGGAGAGGCCATTATAGGTGTGGGATTTGTAACTGTTTTTTTGCCGACTTTAGTTGTTGTTGCGGTACTTGTCATTTTTATTATTTGAATAATATTTCTCCACTTTTGCATATACCAATTTATGGCAAGTTATTTTTGTTGATCAAGTTAGTTTTCAATCTATATAGTCTAAGCTTAAATATACAAATGTATATATAATATAGATAGTAACGAATATATATATATATAATATTTCTAATTATGTATCAATATATATGACTATAATACCTTTATAGAACGTTATTCTTAGGATTAACTTTGAAAAGTAAAATTACAAGTAGAGTTGTACCTTTCATTATCCCACTGTTTATCTAGTACAATTTATAATACTCTAAACACCTCTTATATATATTTCTATAGCACTACACACGATGCGTATACATATACTATTCTCTAAGTATTATCACCACTCTTAATTTCATTCACTATTACTCTTATTTGAATAATCACCTGTCTATATTTCTTTACAATACTATAATTACTTTCTCACTTCTATTTAGTTCAGTTACACAATTATGCTTATTTCTATTTCGTTAATACAATTCATTTACTTCATTACTTTTAATACATTGCCTGATGCCCCTTTTCTACTTGTAGCTTAGTCACTGCTTGTATATGAGTGCTACAATATTGCATCAGCCTTTTTTTTCCCTCTGTCTCAATTTAATATATCCACCGATCCACCAAATGTCACCTCTTCTTTCTTCTTCTATATATCCAATATTTCCAAAACGTCCACTAGTCACTTTACCCAGATGTATGTCAGTTAAAGTCCAAATTTCAATGCAGTTTGTTCTTCAAAAGTAGGTTCTACTAAGTAGTATTAAATTTCTCCGTTGTCTCACTTCACCTTTTAATCCTTATGTTAATTTTTCAAAGTCCTTCTTAATCACCCTTTATTGCCTCCAACCGTCCTTTCTCCAGTCCTTTCTCTGGTTTCAGTCTCTACTTTTTACAGTTCTTAAATTCCAATCTCTCACGTTTAAACTTTACTGTGGGGGAATGTGCCTTTTTAAGCTAGTTCACTCAGCAGCTTGTCTTTTCTGTCTCTGGAGGCCTTTCCTTGTTTGATCAATATATGGAAGAGGGAAAATATGGGGGGGGGGGCGGTTCAAATTCTTCTTTCAGAAGGAGATGGGAATGAGAAAAAGGGAGGCAGGGAAGGGAGGGAGGAAAGAAAGTCCCGCCTTAGCACTTGACCACCAGCAGCTCTGCCATTGACTTTGCTTGTCAAAAGGTTGCAGAAGGGGATCACATGACCCTGGAACACTGTGACCATTATAAATATGAATCAGTTGCCAAGCATCCAAATATAAATCACATGACACTGAGCATGCTGCAATGGTCATAAGTGTGAAAAATGGTCATAAGTCATTTCAGTGCAATTGCAACTTTGAACAGGTTTTTTTTTTGATCATCAAGTTTTTGACACCTTGCTAGGTTGTACTCGAATATTGCCATATCCTAAAAGTGGTACAATCGGTAAAAAGGTTGAAAAGCCCTGTTCTAGTCCAACTCCCTGCTCAAACAGGAGACCCTATACCCGTGGTGGCAAACCTATGACACGCGTGTCACAGGAGGCATGCAGAGCACTCTCTGTGGGCATGCCTGCCGTTGCCCCAGTCCTAGGCCTTCAGTCCTGTCCATGAGCAACCTGCATGAAAATCTCCCCGGGCAAATTCAAACAGCTGTCAACGAGCGCGACAGAAACAAGAGAGCAATTAACTACGGGAGGGCGGGAGCCGAATAGACCAGTAACATGCTCATTAGCCAAACGATTAGCGTTACAGAGACTATAAAAGCGTTATTCTCAATCCTGGCTAGAACTCTGACGATGTCAGCAGACGCTGACGAAAGCTAGGTTTTTAAATAAATTCTTTAGTCTCCGAGATCTGTGTTTTAGTTTTTGAATATGAATATGCCCGAGACTCGTATCTTCAAATATATATATATATATATATATATATATATATATAGTTAATAACTCTAAAAATATGAACCCTGGGAATATTCATATTTAAAATAAGGTGAGCACCAGGGTAATAAAACTATAAAAGTTTAATTTAATTTAAAAACGCCAAGCTTTCGCCGTCACCTGCCGGCATCCTCAGGGCTTAAAGCGCCAGGGAGTGAGAGAGTCTCTTATAAGCAAGCCAAAGTCTGCGCCCGGCTCCTCGATCTCATCATCGGACCTAACTGGTTGGCTTGTGCTCCGGTGACTCGTTTCTTCCTGAACCCCTTTTTACGTGTGTCATTTGCCTTCTTTTCTTTGAGCTCTAAAGTAGGTGGAGCAACCTCCTTGTCTCTCTGATTGTCTCTGTTCTCTCCCTCGGGTTTATCTAGTGGTTTGCAGGAGAAGGAGAAATGCAAACCACTAGATAAACCCGAGGAAGAGAACAGAGACAATCAGAGAAACTGCCCATAAGAGGAGGCAGTTTGGGCAGGAGAGGGAGAGAGAAAAAAAGCAGCAGCCTTGGGAGGAGGCAGAGTCAGCTGCACCAAAGGAGGGGGAGGGGGGGGAGGGGAGGGGGGAGAGGAGATCAAGCAGGCTGGCCATGAGCTGATCTACAACTGCTGTGGCAGCCACCTGTGCTGGCAGCAGCAAAGAGGCAAGAAATGCAGCGGGGAGGGGTCGCCCTCCAAGAGGAATGAAAAAAGGCAGCAATGGCTGGAGGTAAGGCACGGAGGAGGGAAGAAGATGGAGAGTGGAAGGGTTCTTATGTGCTTTTGTGACTTTGAAGTTCTGGGATTTGTGCAATGAGGGCTTTGTGTTCTTAAGGAGTGTTTGGCAATTTCTATTTGGCTGATGGCTGGTGTCTCCTGTTAGCTTCTATTGCTCTGCTGTTGTTAGCTGTAAGTTTTGCTGCAAGGGATTTTGAAGTATTTTTCTCCTGAATGGATTTTGCCTGTAGCATTCCTTTACTTATGAATGGAGCCATTTGTGGAGGTTGCCTTAGCCAGCAGCCAGTACTTACATTTTTTTTCTTCCTTAAGTGCCGGCTGCACTCCTTACTTTCCTTTCTAGCCAGTAGCTAATTCTTAAAGGGGAATGTGCCTTTTTAAGCTAGTTCACTCAGCAGCTTGTCTTTTCTGTCTCTGGAGGCCTTGCCTTGTTTGATCAATATATGGAAGAGGGAAAATATGGGGGCGGGAGTAGTTCAAATTCTTCCTTCAGAAGGAGATGGGAATGAGAAAAAGGGAGGCAGGGAAGGGAGGAAAGAAAGTCCCGCCTTAGCGCTTGGCCACCAGCAGCTCTGCCATTGACTTTGCTTGTCAAAAGGTTGCAGAAGGGGATCACATGACCCTGGAACACTGTGACCATTATAAATATGAATCTGTTGCCAAACATCCAAATATAAATCACATGACCCTGGGCATGCTGCACTGGTCATAAGTGTGAAAAATGGTCATAAGTCATTTCAGTGCAATTGCAACTTTGAACAGGTTTTTTTTTTTTGGGTCATCAAGTTTTTGACACCTTGGTAGGTGGTACTCGAATATTGCCATATCCTAAAAGTGGTACAATCGGTAAAAAGGTTGAAAAGCCCTGTTCTACTTCACCTGTTGATCACTAGATACCAAGACCAACCTACCAGATTGTCATCACTGAACAGCAATAAAATTGATTGGATTTATACTGGGACTCATGGAACAGGGGGATAGTGGGAAACGCTGCCCCAAAGGCAAACTCTTGCTTTTAGGAATAAATATTTCTTCTTTCTTCACAGCTGTCTGGACCTCATGTTTATTGTTGTGCAACCCTGGCTCGAGTTGGAACCCCAAATTATTCTGACAATCTCGCTATGACAAGTCTCGAATGAAAATACCAGCCAGTTGCATGGTGAACTTGATCACGAGAGGTTCCCTACACCTTTAAAAAGGACTCACTTTAAAGCCGACTAACCATAGCTTTCTCCCTACCCTCGTTTGAAGCTGCGGGAATAAATCTCGTTGTCATTCCCTGGAAATGACGTCTTTCTTACTGAGAGCAACGATTACTCGCTGCCTTCCTTCCACAACTTCATCACACCTCCACTCCAGGGATAGATCCGTCCACACTTCCTGGCTAGTTCTTCCACGTCGGTGCATTTCCCCTTCCCCTGAATCGCCCCATTTTTTTTGTCTTCCCGCGAATCGGGTAGCAGAGTCTGACTGGTTATGTTCGTGCGTGCGCGCGCAAACGAAAGGGAGGAAAGGCGGAGACGCACTATTTTTCTATGTGTTTGTGCGCGTCCTCCGCGGTCCTAGGTGAGTTGCCTCTGGAATGCTATGCTTAAGGCCTGGCGAGGCGACGGCGGCAGGATACAATCGAGTTTCTGCAGTGGCTATATGAAACTCCTTGTGAGCGGCGCCATTTTAAGGCTGTCGTATTCTTTGTTGGTTCGGCGATAGGAGCCGCGGCGAACGGCGAGGGCAGGTACGGGCGCGTGGGAAAGGGGAAAACGCTTGAGTGGTCCGTGTTGTAGCCACCGAGAAAAATAGAGGAGCAAAGGCAGACATAGTACGAGACACGACCTGTGGTGGACCCTACACCCTCGCCTTCCCGCCAGTGTTAGTGCTGCTTCGAGGCTCCTTTTTATCTTCCTTACAGAAACTTGAGTTCAGTCCCAGGGCGACTTCTGTTCGGACGCGGGATTGTCGATGGGAGGGAGGAGAAAGACGGAGGGGCACGTTTGTCCCACACAGGAAGCGACTGGGTGGGAGAGGAATAACTCCTGTGATATTTTTTTCTCGATTATGCGAAGTGAAGGCGTAGGAAGCTTAAAAAAACCGAAACAGTCGCGGAGCGGGAACCAAGGTTTCCCTGGAAAAGGTGGTGGGGGATACACACCGGACCCTGCGTGTCTCTTAAAGACTAGGCGGGGGTGGGTTGTATGTGCGGGGACTGGACCTGGTGTCGGAAGTCTCCACGTTCCTAACGTCCTCCTGCGTGGGGTCTTTGAGGCGGCCTTGCAGAAGGTAGAAACTGGATCTCGGAGGGATTTTTAGATGGAGACGTAGCCCGCGTAAGAGAGGCGAAGACTGAGCCTAGGTGGCGGTAGGCGGTGTCCTGTGCTTTTTTTGTGTTGGGTGAAACGACGCATGCATGAGAGATGCAAGCGGGATGGGGATCGTTGCCGAAGATCCGAAATTAGTAATGTTCCCCGTGGTCGTGATTGAATATGAGGGTGGGGCTCCTGTGCAATGTCGACCGAACTGCGGTGGATTGGGCGCGGCGGTCGTTGTAGGAGCCGCTGAAATTAGAGGCGTTCTTTTGCGATCTACTCGTGGCTTTAGTCTGCAAACTCAAATTCTCGGGTTTGTTTAGATTGTAATTAACTCCACGGCGTTGATGCACTTTCTTTTGTCTTGATTAAATCTACTTATTTTGCAAGACAGGTTCCTGCCGTTCTTAATCGGGGTGTAACCCAGACTTTTTAAAGCAGGGCTTTTCAACTGGTGGTACGCCTACCGCTTTTGTGGTACATTAATGAGTGGCAGGTGGTACGCAGCCCTGCCTAGCCAAGTGTAGTGGGGGAGGGAAAGAGCCAGCACAGGCAAGGACTTACAGTGAGAGAGTCCTCTGGAGCTGCAAAGGCCCCAGGTTCACTTCTGACTCACCCTCCCCCATGAGAAAGGAGGAGGGGGGGTGGAGACAGGAGAGCCTATAAAGAGGAGGCAGTTTGGGCAGGAGAGGGAGAGAGAGAAAAAGCAGCAGCCTTGGGAGGAGGCAGAGTCAGCTGCACAGGAAAGGGAGGAGAGGAGATCAAGCAGGCTGGCCATGAGCAGATCTACAACTGCTGTGGCAGCCACCTGTGCTGGCAGGAGCAAACAGGCAAGAAATGCAGCAGGAGAGGGGTCGCCTTCCAAGAGGAATGAAAAAAGGCAGCAATGGCTGGAGGTGAGGCACGGAGGAGGGAAGGAGATGGAGAGTGGAAGGATTCTTATGTGCTTTTGTGACTTTGAAGTTCTGGGATTTGTGCAATGAGGGCTTTGTGTTCTTAAGGAGTGTTTGGCAATTTCTATTTGGCTGATGGCTGATGTCTCCTGTTAGCTTCTATTGCTCTGCTGTTGTTAGCTGTAAGTTTTGCTGCAAGGGATTTTGAAGTATTTTTCTCCTGAATGGATTTTGCCTGTAGCATTCCTTTACTTATGAATGGAGCCATTTGTGGAGGTTGCCTTAGCCGGCAGCCAGTACTTACATTTTTTTTTCTTAAGTGCCGGCTGCGCTCCTTACTTTCCTTTCTAGCCAGTAGCTCAGTGGTTCTCAACCTGTGGTTCGGGACCCCATTTGGGGTCGAACGACCATTTCATGGGGGTCGACAAACAATGCAGTCCGCCATTTTTTTCCCCCTTTTCCTTAGCTGTACTACTCCCTTTTATTCTATTGGCTTTTGAAAGCCAATAGAATAGACTCTCTTGAATAGAGTCTAATTCTATTTGCTTTCAAAAGCCAATAGGAATTGTCCAGGCTGTCTCTGCCCTGCTGAGCCCGCCAAAAGTTCCATTCTGCAAACGGTGCTGCACCAGTTGAGTAGTCCTCAACTTACGACTGGTTGAGTAGTCCTCGACTTACGACCGGTTGGGGGGGGGTCGCGGCATTAAAAAGGTTGAGAACCACTGCAGTAGCTAATTCTTAAAGGGGAATGTGCCTTTTTAAGCTAGTTCACTCAGCAGCTTGTCTTTTCTGTCTCTGGAGGCCTTGTTTGATCAATATATTGAAGAGGGAAAATATAGGGGGGGGGTTTCAAATTCTTCCTTCAGAAGGAGATGGGAATGAGAAAAAGGGAGGCAGGGAAGGGAGGAAAGAAAGTCCCGCCTTAGCGCTTGGCCACCAGCAGCTCTGCCATTGACTTTGCTTGTCAAAAGGTTGCAGAAAGGGACCACATGACCCTGGAACACTGATCATTATAAATATGAATCTGTTGCCAAGCATCCAAATATAAATCACATGACCCTGGGCATACTGCAATGGTCATAAGTGTGAAAAATGGTCATAAGTCATTTCAGTGCAATTGCAACTTTGAACAGGTTTTTGTTTTTTTGGTCATCAAGTTTTTGACACCTTGCTAGGTCAGGACCTTTCAACCTTTTTACCGATTGTACCACTTTTAGGATATGGCAATATTCGAGTACCACCTAGCAAGGTGTCAAAAACTTGATGACCAAAAAACCAAAAACCTGTTCAAAGTTGCAATTGCACTGAAATGACTTATGACCATTTTTCACACTTATGACCAGTGCAGCCGGCACTTAAGGAAGAAAAAAAATGTAAGTACTGGCTGCTGGCTAAGGCAACCTCCCCAAATGGCTCCATTCATAAGTAAAGGAATGCTACAGGCAAAATCCATTCAGGAGAAAAATACTTCAAAATCCCTTGCAGCAAAACTTACAGCTAACAACAGCAGAGCAATAGAAGCTAACAGGAGACATCAGCCAAATAGAAATTGCCAAACACTCCTTAAGAACACAAAGCCCTCATTGCACAAATCCCAGAACTTCAAAGTCACAAAAGCACATAAGAATCCTTCCACTCTCCATCTCCTTCCCTCCTCCGTGCCTCACCTCCAGCCATTGCTGCCTTTTTTCATTCCTCTTGGAGGGTGACCCCTGCCCTGCTGCATTTCTTGTCTCTTTGCTGCTGCCAGCACAGGTGGCTGCCACAGCAGTTGTAGATCGTCTCATGGACAGCCTGCTTGATCTCATCTCCCCCCACCCTCCCTTTCCTGTGCAGCTGACTCTGCCTCCTCCCAAGGCTGCTGCTTTTTCTCTCTCTCCCTCTCCTGCCCAAACTGCCTCCTCTTATAGGCTCTCCTGTCTCCACCCCCCTCCTCCTTTCTCATGGGGGAGGGTGAGTCAGAAGTGAACCTGGGGCCTTTGCAGCTCCAGAGGACTCTCTCACTGTAAGTCCTTGCCTGTGCTGGCTCTTTCTCTCCCCCACTACACTTGGCTAGGCAGGGCTGCGTACCACCTGCCACTCATTAATGTACCACAAGTGGTACACGTACCACCGGTTGAAAAGCCCTGTACTAGGTGGTACTCGAATATTGCCATATCCTAAAAGTGGTACAATCGGTAAAAAGGTTGAAAAGTCCTGCTTTTTACAGTGTGCCTGACTATATATACTTTCCTCGAATCTTAATTTAGTTTCAGAGTTTTCGTCTTGAAATTCTTAGTTCCTGCATTGCGGTTTGTTCTTACGCCCTTTTTATATTTCTTTTTGCGTCTTAAATTTCACTTGTAATTCAATCATTAAATGTTACTGTTTTTCTTTTTGGGCATTTCACTTTCTTGCAATTGAATTTTGTTTTCAGTGGTCATTACATTTAAGTGTCTTGAATACGATAATGAAATACATGTATCATGAGGTTTGGGAATAAAGTGACGGGTGGCACCAAAATTTTTCACACAGTTGCGATATGGGAAAAAGACTGGAAATAAATTATTTGCATCGATATGTCCTGATGACAATTTTAAAGAAAACAAAAAAAGTGTTTGGATGAATTGAAGAATTATTTCCTATGTTGGGGGAGGGGGGTGATGACAACTTCCTCATTGGCTCAAGACACTCTATTAGTAAGTGATGATGTATTAGGATGAGAAATAGAAAATGTTAATGAAATAAGATAAGAATATAATTAAGTAAGTAATATGTATATTCTAGATATGATAACTTTTAAGTACGTAGTGAAATAAAGGAAATTTTGATTACCCGAAACCCAAACAATGGATTAAAGGTTAAATTGAAATATTGTAATTAAAAATTAGGTAAAACTGAAAACAGGACATGGATTTGTATATGCAAAAAATATATTGATAAATGTTTTAACTGTTTCTTATAATTAGAAATCTACTAGCCTAAATGTGATATAACAAATGTTAAGGGAAATAGAGAAGGAATTTCTGATGATGTAACCTGAGATATGTACCAAAGATTTTGTTATTGAACCACTGATTACCCAGTCACCACGCTGCTTTCTGAATACTTAATGTCAAACTGTAAAATTTATTTTTTTTAAAAAGAAGCCTCTCCCTCTCTCTTTCTCACCCTTCTTATAGAAGCATCTCCCTCTCTCTCTTCCTCACACTTCTCACAGAAGCCTATCACTCTCTTGTCACCCTTCTTACAGAAAAGCCTCTCCCTATCACCCTTCTCACAAAAGCTACTCCCTCTCACACCTTTCTCACAAAAGCCACTCCCTATCTCTCTCTTCCTCACAGAAGACTGTCCCTCTCTCTCTTCCTCACCATTCTCACAAAAGCCTCTTGTAGAGGTGAGAGACAGGCAAAAGTCGTGTGCAGAAAACTGCCCCCCCACGCTTGTGTCTTTTCTCTGTATCTATCTCCCCCCCCCCTCACATCACCATAGTGACGTGAAAGTGCGCAGGTCTGTGTGACCTTGCCAGTTTGATAAGGCTGGCTGGTGAACAACAAGTTTCCCTGTTTATGGTCTCTAGCTTTTTACTCTTGAGGATTGGTAAAGGATTTTAGCCAATGAAATGCTATTGCCATGCAGTAACTGTTGCTATTTGTAAAACTCTATATAAACAAATAAAGGCTCCGAGCGGGCGGCCATTTCTTTGCACCCTTCAATGACTAAGGACTGATTACTACAGCTGGCGCCCTCAGCAGGGACATTTCGTTTTGGGACCCCTACGGGAAGAAGCAGCTGCCAGCATACTTACCATCGTCTGGAACAGACCCCTAGGTGCACTTTCGTCTTACGAGACCCCTCAGTGAGTAAGTATGGGCTGTAAATTATCTCACCCTCAGCAAAAGCACGTACAGGAGCTCAGACTCCTGCTACAGAAGTCAGGCATGGCAACGCTTGAAACGGACATAAGGAAGCTGATTGGGGAGATAGGAAAACAGTGTTCTTTGAATCCTGAGCATCGGACAAAAGATAGAGCATCAATTACATCTTGAACCTTGGACTCCAGTAAACATCTAATAGTGTTCAGTCCTGTCAGGCAAGGAAGAAAAAATGGACCCAAATACTTCAGAAGGGCGGCAATTAACTATCAGCCCCCTTCTGCTTGCAACTAAGTAAAATTTATTCCTCCTAGCTGAGGAGGCTAACATAAATCAAAATGTACTCCCTCAGAGTGAAGTGTTTTGAGCAATCGGAATGCTTTGAAACTCTGCAATCTGTTAAGTTTAACACTGTTGTGTTGTGTGTGTGTGTGTGGCCACTCAGAACATTATGCTTGGGCTTGGAATGGTGAGAAAAATGGGAGATGATTAGGGCCCTCAAAACCACTTTTTGGTTGAAATCACTTTGTCATTTTTCTCGCTTCTTGCAACACAAATTATATGTCCAAATAAATGTTGTTGTAACAGTATTTGTGTATATATGTTTGTCTGTGTTGTTCTGTGTTATTCCAAGACTTGGAAGAGGCTCAAAGCCCTCTCTGATAACAATACAAAAAGGCCTTGCTAAGAATATATGGTTTGCCTGGAGAAAGTATGAAATGAAATAATTGTATGTGGAATGGTAAATTGTATGTGGAATGGCAAACAGTCAGTATGGAACTGAATGAGTTAATTTGTTGAAGTGTGTGTTAGCCTTCAAAACCCACCCATTTTCTCCCAAACGGTGAAAATAATAGTAAATATTTGTATGAGAAGAATTTCATGGAGAATGTATGAGAGAATTTATTGAAAAATGCATATGAAGGAGATGAAACTATTTTTGGGGGGTGAGATTCCCCCCCCCCATCTCTTTCGGCTGGCTGCGTTGCTTAAAGAGCCAGAGACAGGAAGGAGGGGGGGGGGGGAACTGTTCGTTTAAAAAATTTTTTTCCCTCTGCTTGGAATTGTAATCTGAGAAGAGTGGAGTGAATCTGAAACTTGACATTCACCTATGCAGTTTCGGCAAATAAATTTTTTACTCAAAAGAGAAACAGTAAATGTTGGACAATATTTTTTATATCCAACAACCAAAAGAACTAACTGAATTACTTTGTTATAGATTTATACATGTTTAACCTATTTATATAAAAATTGTTTCCATCTGAATGGACTTTGCTTAAATTGAAGCACCAAAGATACAATTTAATTGGCTTTCAGAAAATATAAAATGATTTAGGATTGCAATAAGTCCCAGAAAAAAATATAGTTGCACAAATTGATGACATCATGAATACTCAATTTGTGGACAGAATTCCACACTTTTGATTTTTTCCTACTAGTAAATTACCTAATGGAGTATTAACTGTAATAGAAGTGCAGAAAGTATATTGAATTGAATAATATTTACTTATCCCACATCCTATCCCAAAATGTTTTATTTTTTATCCAGGTGGTTGCTAAAATGATAAGCTTAGGACGCACAAGAGCTTGCCGTCGAAAAGGAACTGATTAATTAATATTGTTTTCAAAAATAACTTATCTCTTTAATGTGCTTTAACTGACTATATAGGCTGTATTTCACATCATTTGCCTAATGATCTTTGACTTGCTTGTTTAATGACTTTTTCCTTTCCAGTCCAGCCACTGCTTTCTTCCTCTTTCTCCCTTGCCACAAGTTATTGCTTTTTCTGATGGAGGGTGAATGAGAGGAGCAGTTGCTTACAAGGATGATACCTGGAAAGTGTCCTACACTACAATGCAACCCTTATCACAATGCTCAGAATTATTTTAGTTTTTCAAATCTTTTCTCAACAGTCTTTTAACTTAATCTCTGACTCATTATGTGTGCCAACTTACTTTTACTTCTTCAGGTGCTTACATCACGCCCAGGATTGACCCCAATCTTATGATTTTGTTTTTAACTTTGCAGCAGCTGCTCCAGAACTGAAAGCATTTATAATTTTGTTTCTCATATACACAATCACTCCTCCCTTCCTGGGCCTAATTTTTTTTTTGTATGTCTTTTGTATGTCTTTTATGTGGTTTTGCCTCTAATCAACTATGACAAATGGACGTTATCCATGTTCTCTCTTTTTTGGCTTCCTAGAAATGTATATTCATAAATAGGTATTTAGGAACAATTTCCCCCACCTCTACAAAGGGAAACAGCTTCACATGTTATTTTTCATCTTTTTTTGGCTGTTACAGCCCTGGGTAAACCCTCTTCCTTAAAAACTGACAACGGGCCAGCCTATTCTTCAGGGGCCTTTTTGCAATTTTGTACAACCTGGAATATTGTTTTTACTCATGGTCTTCTCTATAATTCCATGGGTCAAGCTATCGTGGAACGTGCTAATTGGTCTTTCAAGGACTGCCTTCACAAACAAATAAAAAAGGACGGATTATCTAGGGTACCCAATTTGTCGTAGGTAATACAACAGGTTCAAAAAGTATTATTTACATTACACCAATTGAATATTTCCATTCCAAATTTGACTGCTTATCAGAGACACTTTTAACAGAAAACAAGCTTGCCTCCACCTCTGGTATATTATCGGGCATTACCAGACAAAGCATGGTTGGGACCAGTCCCTCTGATCACTTGGGGGCGGGGCTATGCTGCTGTGCTTGCTCCAACAGGACCTTTGCGGATTCCAGCGCGTTGTGATCACCCAGCCAGGGATGTCGTGGCACCAGTCCCTGGACCCAATCCCAGAAATGGAAAGGGTGACTCTACAGGTGGCACAGCAAGTAATCCAATCCTGACATGCCAGGCAGCCAGTGACGTGGGGAGATGTAAAGAACTTGATCCCCGAGAACCTGTGTGCTGCCATTTTAGCGGTTTTAACAGCAAATTTCTTATCCATCATTTGTTTATGTCTGATCATTAACATCTGCCCTTTGACAACTGCAACTATCATCCCACTCAAACAATCATTCGAACAACGAATGAAGCAAAATCTAACGTCACACAAAATGACTTCTTTTGTTTATCTGAAATGTATGACATGAAAATTTGCTTTCTACATGTTTAGTCTTTGTTTGCACCCCTTCTGCAGTAATTCAAAACTTCACTGACTCTGGGAGGTTATTGCTTAAAAAACCTCACTGTCATCACATTGGCTCACCTGCTTTAAATTGCACAGCTTCAATAGAGACTTCCTTTCATTTTGGACATGCTTGGCTACTGCAAGGAGGGTTTTTTACGTGTGGTCAAGAAACTTTAAATTCCTGCTAATATTAGTGAAGCGCAATGTTGCCTCAGCCAGCTGATTCCTGTTTTGCTTTCCAAACAAGTTCACACGAACCATTCTTCACGTGGTGTTACGCTAGACAACACTTGTGACTCTGAGACAACCTTACTTTGTAGCATTGGCTATATCTCCAGTGGGCGTGCCAGGACTTGCTGTTCGTGCTCACCTCAACATTAATGCTATTACATGAAATTTGGCAAAAACAATTAATACTACTACTTCAACTATTTCAGCGATCAACCATGAACTGCAAAATTTGAGAAAGGCTATTTTACAAAATCGTGCCACAATTGATTATTTGCTTCTGCACCAGCATTTGGGTTGTAAACATTTTGAGGAAATGTATTGTTTCAATATTTCTGATAATTCATGAACCATCCAGCACCAGATTTATATTTTACACAATTTGGCCTCTGATTTGAAAATTGGTACCTTAGGATCTTTATGGGTGCTGTTTATGTAATGTATTTCTTTCATTTTGCAATATATGTATTAGAGCTTTAAATCCCAGTAGATCCTCTCTCTCCCATTGCCTCAGGGTCAGGTTTTGGCCCTATATTAACAACTGCAAGGATGCTCCTCTCCTGATTATAATCCTTTTATTAACCCCGCTTACGGCGATATTTCGTCTAACACAGTGGTTCTCAACCTGTGGGTCGGGACCCCATTTGGGGTCGAACGACCATTTCACGGGGGTCACCAAACAAGGCTGTCCGCCATTTTTTCCCCCTTTTCTTTGGCCATGCCCCTGGCACCCGGTGATGTATAAGTGGTTGGGGGTCACCACAACATGGGGAACTGTATTATGGGGTCGCGGCATTAGAAAGGTTGAAAACCACTGGTCTAACAAAACAAAAAGGAGTAAGATGTAGAGGTGACAGACAGGCAAAAGTCGTGTGCAGAAAACTGCCCCCCCCACGCTTGTGTGTTTTCTCTGTATCTCCCCCCCCTCACATCACCATAGTGACGTGAAAGTGCGCAGGTCTGTGTGACCTTGCCAGTTTGATAAGGCTGGCTGGTGAACAACAAGTTTTCCTGTTTATGGTCTCTAGCTTTTTACTCTTGAGGATTGGTAAAGGATTTTAGCCAATGAAATGCTATTGCCATGCAGTAACTGTTGCTATTTGTAAAACTCTATATAAACAAAGCAGTGGTTCTCAACCGGTGGGTCGGGACCCCATTTGGGGTCGAACGACCATTTCACGGGGGTCGCCAAACAACGCAGTCCGCCATTTTTTCTCGTTTTCCTTAGCTGTGCTACTAACTTTTATTCTATTGGCTTTTGAAAGCCAATAGAATAGACTCTCTTGAATAGAGTCTAATTCTATTTGCTTTCAAAAGCCAATAGGAATTGTCCAGGCTGTCTCTGCCCTGCTGAGCCCGCCAAAAGTCCCATTCTGCAAACGGTGCTGCACCAGTTGAGTAGTCCTCGACTTACGACCGGTTGAGTAATCCTCGACTTATGACCGGTTGGGGGTCGCGGCATTAAAAAGGTTGAGAACCACTGAAATAAAGGCTCCGAGCGGGCGGCCATTTCTTTGCACCCTTCAATGACTAAGGACTGATTACTACAGCCTCTCCCTCTCTTTCTCACCCTTCTCACAGAAGCCTCTCCCTCACTCTCCTCCTCACCCTTCTCACAGAAGCCTATCTCTCACTCTCCCCTTTTCACAAAAGCTTCTCCCTCTCTCACCCTTCTCACAAAAGCCTCTCTTCCTCCACACAAAAGCCTCTCCCTCTCTCTCTTTCTCACCTTCTCATAGAAGCCCCACCTCTCTCTCTCTTCCTCACTCTTCTCACAGAAGCCTCTCTTCCTCACCCTTCTTACAAAAGCCTCTCCCTCTCTCACTCTTCCTCACCGTTCTCAAAGAAGCCTCTCCCTCTCTCTTCCTCACCATTCTCACAAAAGCCTCTCTTCCTCTTCAAAAAAGCCTCTCCCTGTCTCTAATACTTTTCACCAAAGCTTCTCTCTTCCTTACCCTTCTCACAAAAAACACTCCCTCTCTCTCTCACCCTTCTCACAAGAGCCTCTCCCTTCTCAAAAAAGCTTCTCTCTTCCTCCTCACAAAAGCCTCTCCCTCTCTCTTTCTCATTGTCACTGAAGCCTCTCCCTATCTTCCTCACCCTTCTTACAAAAAACACTCCCTCTCTCTCTCTCACCCTTCTCACAAGAGCCTCTCCCTTCTCAAAAAAGCTTCTCTCTTCCTCCTCACAAATGCCTCTCCCTCTCTCTTCCTCGCCCTTCTCACAGAAGCCTGTCTCTCTCATCACAAAATCCTCTCTTTCACCTTTCTCACAAAAGCCTCTCCCTTCCTTTCCCTTCTCACAAAAGCCTCTCCCTTTCTCACCCTTCTCACAGAAGCCTCACCCTCTCTCTTTCTAACCCTTCTCACAAGCTTCTCCCTCTCCCTTCCTCACCCTTCTCACAAAAGCCTCTCTCTCTCTCTCCCTTCCTCACCCTTCTCACAAAAGCCTCTCCCTCTTTCTCACCCTTCTCACAGAAGCCTCACCCCCTCTCTTTCTCACCCTTCTCACAAAGCCTCTCCCTCTTCTCAGAAAAGCCTGTTCCTTTCTCTTTCTCACCCTTCTCAGAAAAGCCTCTCTCTTCTTCACTTTCTCACAAAAGCAATATATGCACCAAATAATAAACAAGAAGAATTCTATCAAAACTTTCACAGAAAAATAGTAGAAATGGAATATCAAAATATATGCTTAATTGGTGATTTCAATGCAATAGTAGATGGGACATTAGACTATAAAAACAGTAAATCAGGGGAACAAAGAAGAAAAAGATTACCTAAGACTTTTTTCAATATGATAGAGGAAATTGGTGTACAAAACAGGTATAGAGGTTAGTCTGGTTTGTTGGGATATTCTGTATGAAACTTCTTTAGTAGTTTAGGTGCTCTGACGTGATGTTTATGGACCCACTCGTTTTGTGAGGAGGGAAGGTGTTTCCAGGCTACTAGGTATTGAGTTGCCCCGTGATACTTCCTAGAATCTAGGATTTCTTTTATCTCAAAGTGTGGTTCTCCTTCAACTATGATTGGAGGTGGGGGGGGATTTTTGGCCGTAAGAGCGACTGTTCTCATTTCAGCAAGCTGCAGTGAAAAATTGGGTGTATTTGCCTGAGATTTTTGGGTAGTTCTAATTCTACTGTTACTGGGTTTATGATTCTTTTAATTGGAAAAGGTCCTATATATTTTGGACCAAGTTTTTTACAGGGTTGTAGGGATTTTAGGCATTTTGTAGACAAATGTATCATTTCTCCTACAGTGAATGGTATAGGTTTGACTCTTTTTTTATCTGCTTTTGCTTTGTATGCTTGCCTAGCTTCGTCTAAGGCTTTCCTAACCACTGGCCAGGTGTTTTGTAATTGTGATATCCATTCTCTCAGCGATGGGATTGCCGGTTCGTTTGGGGTTAGTTCTGGCATCGGGTTGAAACTGACCGGTGGCTACTTGAAAGGGAGTGTAGTCTGTGCTGGAGTGGACTGCGTTATTTTAAGCAACCTTTGTGAAAGGGAGTAGTTTCGTCCAATTCGTTTGCTGGAAATTAATAAATCATCTTAAGTATTGCTCAAGTACTGAGTTTGAACATTCCATCTGTCCTTTGTATTGAGGATGATGACTAGATGACAAGAGTCCCTCCCATCAGGGAGCCATCAGCTTGCTCAAACCTCACAGGTTTGGAGAGCTGTTTTGCCCGTATGCCCATTTTCATGGCAAACGGCAGTCTAATAATGCATCGGGTGCATCCAGAATCGACTAGCATGTTTAAGTCCATTTGTGCCCCAGACTTAGGGATCATAAGTTTGGTGGGCAGTGAAAAAGGTGGGACTTATCGACTCACCATCGTGTCATTCTCTCCGTCATTGCTGTCAAAGGAGGGTAGAGCAGGGGCAGGTCCACCCGGAGTCCCAGCGTCCTCCTGTGTGGGGGGTGTAATCTGGGCAACAGGTTCTTGTGTGACCCAGTTGGATTTTTCTCTCGTTAGCTGCTGGGCAGGTTTTCTTCTCACTTCTCGCCGCTGGTTCCGGTCTGCTCTGTAGTAGGGGGTAGGGGACTGGACAGTTTGCTGCTTGATGTCCCTCCTGTCCACACCGGAAACACCTGATTGACGGGCCTATAGGTGGCCTGGACCTGTCAGCCATCGCAGTAGTTGGAGTTTCTCGTGGGGTTGATTGCTGTTCGGATTCAGGTGGGGGAGGCTTCTTATAGCGGGCGAGCTGAACGTCTAGCTTCACTGCTGCCTGGTACCATTCTTGCAGCTGATCAGGTACAGCTCGATAGATGCAGGCCTGAGAGAGATGATCGTCTAATCCCTCAATGAAGTGATGGATTAGGGATTGTTCAGGCCACCCCTCTATTCGACCTGCTATCTTGCGAAATTCGTGCACGTACTCCAGGGCAGGCCTGCCGGCTTGTTTTATTTTGTGGATTTGTTCTCTTGCTTTAAGACCAATAGATGGGTCCTCAAATCTTTCTCTAAGCCCTAGGAGGAAGAGGTGGGGGTCCTCCAATTTGGGGGCTTGCTCATTATATAAATTGTTCAGCCATTTGGATGCTTCTCCCTCTAGGCTGGACGCAATCACATCGACCATGGCCCCCAGTCCGGGTAGAGATAGGCCCAGCAATTCAAATGAGAACGCACTTGGTTGAGGAAAAAAACCAGCTTCTCTGGGTCCCCATCGAAGGTTGCTCTGAAAAGTGGTGCAATTGTAGGCTGTTGGGGCCCCCACTGTGGCTGTTGCTGCTGGCCTCATCCTGGCTGCAGATTTATGCCCAGGGGTTGCACGTTCGGGGGCTGTGGCCAATCTCCTTGCTGTGGTCGTTCTCCCACCAGCTGCTGATCTCCTGGCTTCTGCACCACCCCAAGCTGTTGCAAGGCCTCTATTAGCTGTGGCAAGCTCAGAGATCGCTGACCATCTACCTGCTGGGGAACCCAATCTCCCCATTGCTGCAGAGGCCTCAGACTGGGATTCCCTCTCTCTTCAGGGCTGGAGTCCCTGGCAGGGGAAGACAGGATCTGAAAGGCTTTTTGATCTGCAATGGAAGGGCTGTAGGCTCCTCTCTGCAGGAATTGATTTCTGCTTTTCACCTCTGGGTTTTGAAATCTTTCCAGTGACTCACCCAAAACTTGAGTGGCAGTCGATTCGTTAGCTCTCCATTCTGCTTTTCAAGTCTTTGCTCCCAGCTGGGAGATCTGCCAGAGTTCTTTCTCCCCCGGCTTGCCGGCTGTCGCTTCCCCCCCCCCCCCAGGGAAGCTGCTGTCGCCGGGGTGCTGGCCTCAGGCAATCTTTCTTCTTCCATAATGAGATCTTCCCCGAATCTTTGTCAGCAAATTCCTTTAGTTTAGGAACAGCAACTGGGCACGGGACCCCTAAAGGGTTTGGAAAGTTTGTGGATCTTGGCATGTTGTCAGAGTTCTGACTAATGAAACACTTCAAAGAACTTCCAGGCATTGTTTATCCTAAAAGCCTTTATTACAGTGTAACAGATTGTCGGCACATCATGGATGGATGCCAAGATCTGAAGTCTCCACCCCAGAGCAGTCATTTTTGCTAGCATTTTCCCTCCCTCTTTTGCTGTCATGAGTCACGTTCTCCAACCAGCCTGGGGGGCAAAGGTTCACTTCCTTCTGAAGCCCGCGCAAATTGCTCTCTCTCTACATTCTTTCTCCCCCCTCCCATTCTTATCTGAGTTAACTCTAAAAGTACCAGACAGTTCTGCATATTTTGTCAAAGCAAGAATATTCAATATTAGCAGCGTTGACACCCTGAGTGGTTCCTAAGAGGGATAAAAATTCCTTCCAAAATTCTGATGTAAATTGTACTCCCCTATCAGATATGATGCGTTGGGGTGCCCTATCCAATCTGTAGATATGCTGCATAAATAGTTTTGTTAAGGTTTTTGCAGTGGGACTCTTTTGGCAAGGGATAAAATGCAGTTGTTTGGAAAACAGGTAACCACCCAGATGACAGTGTTTCCATTGCTTTCTGGTAGTTCCACTATAAAATCCATGGATATTTCTTTCCAGGGGGCTGAGGGATTTGCCACTGGTTGTAGCAGTCTGGGCGATTACCCTTGCAACCTCTTAGCAGCTGCGCAAGTTGGGCAGTTGGCCATGTAACTTTCTATGTCCTTTTTCATGGATGGCCACCAAAATTGCCTTTTAATCAAATGTAACGTTTTTACAAATCCAAAATGCTCTGCTGATTTTGTATTGTGGCATAGCTGTATGAAAGTGACCCTCTGGGTGGCTGGTATATATAATTTCTCTCCCATCCATGGCAGTCCATCCTTGATCATGCACACATGTTGTATTTTCCTGGAACCATTCATCTGTTTTTAAAGTTTTCCGGAATTTGATTCCGGTTTGGCTACTCAGCTGCAGCTTTATTTTAGCTTGGGCTCTGGTGGTTACTGGTGCTGCCAGTTGTGGTTCAGGCATGAGTGGTTTAGAACTGGTGGTTTGCGGCTTCCGGTTCCGGATCACAGCACCAGCAGACGCGCAGGGAGAGCTCTCTCTCCGCCATCCAGTTTTCTTTCTTCGATAGACCCTGGAAAGGGTCAAAAGTCACCCTGGAGGGGCGACCACCGTTGAGGAGGACCCTCGCTAGATCGCAGAGGGGCAGTAGCCCCTCTGTTTGATCCGAGGCAGCTCCTCAGGACCGAAGAAAAGATCAGCCATTAACGTGGCCGATCACCAAGTCGCACCAGCCGAAAGCCAAAATTACAACAAAGCACAACAAAGCACCATGGAGGTTTTGGGTGAGACCCTTCCTTACCTTTCTTTTACCCTAACTACCTTCCTGTGAAAGCCTCCTGAAACAACTTCTCCGCTCTTAATACAGCAACGTTTGCCTACTTTGGGAATTTAAGTCAAGAAAAGAAAAGAAAAGAATAACTAATCTCAACAACTAAGTAACTGGATCTTTATTTTTTGGATACTTTGGGGTCCCAAAAAGTTCCTATCATAGAGAGCTATCATTTTATCTATCTATTAACTTGGGAAAAATATCTTTTTTTCCTTTTTTCTAACTGGATAAAAACTTAATGGGCGTCTAGAAAAAGAATTCTTAGCCTGTGGGGACATCTTGTGGCGAAGCCTGGTACAGCAACTGAATATTTCTGTCTGTGGGGCCTGTTGACTCCCTTGATTTGCCCTTCACTTTATCTAAAAAAAGATAAGAGTTGGAAACAGCTGGGTGGTGGAAACAACTTCTAGAACAGGGGTAGGCAACCCAAAACACTCAAAGAGCCACTTGGACCCGTTTCCCACCGAAAACAAAACACTGGGAGCTGCAAAACCCTTTGGATATCTAAAATGAAGATAACACTGCATATATCCTTTTTTACCTTTATTATATATATATCTGTGTGTGTGTGTGTTTATGTATATATAATAAAAGGATATATGCAGTGTTATCTTCATTTTAGATGTCAAAAGGGTCTCTGTCTCTGTCTCCCTCCCCCTCTCTCCCTCTTTCTGCCCTTGGTCTGCCAGTCCTCTTCCCCCACTCAGTGTGTTTGCGTGTGTGTGTGTTTGTGTGTGTGTGTGAGAGAGAGAGAGAGAGAGAGAGAGAAGGAGGGAGGGAGGGAAGGAATGAAGACAAGAAAGGAAGAAGAAAGGCAGGAAGAATATGGGAAGGAAGGAGCCGGGAGGTGCCCACAGGGGTAGGCAACCTTGGCTCTTTTATAACTCATGGACTTCAACTCCCAGAATAAAAGAGCCAAGGTTGCCTACCTGCCTGGGCTAAGCAAACCCACCCTACGCAGAAACCCCCGCCTGAATCACCGGGAGCTCCCTGCGCTGCCAGTCCCTGCACTGCAAAGCCTGAAGATGGTGAGCCCCGCCCCCTGGGCTGATCCGCGTCAGGATTGGCCGCTCCCCCTGAGCTCCGCCCCAATTCCCGGGCTCGGCTGTCGCTTCTGTTGTTGCTGTGGCTGCTTTGTCGGGCCAAGGGAAGGCGGAGCGGTGGGCCAGGATGAACGAGCTCAGGCAGTGGCTGGCCAGGGAGACGGAGGGGAAGTGCGAGGCCGAGGGCAAGGTAGGGGCGAGCGTCTGGATGCGGTGAGGAGTGTTCCGCGCGACGGCGGAATGGCGGGGGGGTGTTCAGCTTAAACTCCCAGAATTCCTGAGTCAGTAGGCAACCTTGGCTCTTTTATGACTCATGGACTTCACTGGGTCTAGAATTCTGAGAGTTGAAGACCACAAGTCATAAAAGAGCCAAGGTTGCCTCCCGAGCAAGTGCGCTGGCCGGGTGACGCCGAGGCTGCTTTGCAAAGAGAAAGTGTGGGGGAAAGTGGAGGCTTGCCTCGGAGCCGGTAGGTGCCCCTTTGGAGGAGGAGGAGGCGCCGTCACCACCTCTGGCGCTCTCTCCCGGGCTGGGCATCTTTGTGCGGCGGAGTGGCCGGGCGCTCGCTCCCTTCTGGCCTATGCAAGTCCCCAGAGAAAAGAGCCTACTCACCTTTCTAACAGTCCATGCAGTCTGAAGAGAGAGAAGAGGTTTGTGGGCAGTCCCACAAACCAAAGAAGTTCAACCAATCAATTCAAACTTCATAAGTTTTTTTTGTGAGAAGTTTGAATTGATTGGTTGAACTTTTTTAGTCCCATTTTTTTTTTTTTTTTGAAATGCACATGGACTGGGAGCCGCAGGAGACGGCTGAAATAGCCGCATGCGGCTCCGGAGCCGCAGGTTGCTGACCTGTGATCTAGACCAGGGCTTTTCAACCTTTTTACTGATTGTACCACTTTTAGGATATGGCAATATTCGAGTACCACCTAGCAAGGTGTCAAAAACTTGATGACCAAAAAAAAAACCTGTTCAAAGTTGCAATTGCACTGAAATAACTTATGACCATTTTTCACACTTATGACCAGTGCAGCATGCCCAGGGTCATGTGATTTATATTTGGATGTTTGGCAACTGATTCATATTTATAATGGTCACAGTGTTCCAGGGTCATGTGATCCCCTTCTGCAACCTTTTGACAAGCAAAGTCAATGGCAGAGCTGCTGGTGGCCAAGCGCTAAGGCGGGACTTCCTTTCCTCCCTCCCTTCCCTGCCTCCCTTTTTCTCATTCCCATCTCCTTCTGAAGGAAGAATTTGAACCCCCCCCCCCCCCATATTTTCCCTCTTCCATATATTGATCAAACAAGGAAAGGCCTCCAGAGACAGAAAAGACAAGCTGCTGAGTGAACTAGCTTAAAAAGGCACATTCCCCTTTAAGAATTAGCTACTGGCTAGAAAGGAAAGTAGGGTCTCTGTATAGTTGCAGAGATGGTCAGACATTTGCCACAAGTTAAGATTAAGTAGAATTTTAAAGCAACTCATTAAAAAAATTAGTAAAACATAGCTATGTGCTTGAAATGGGAAAAAATTGTCTTGGATCTGAAATATACCATAAAGTTCCATAGGTTATGCCAAATTATTTTAGATAAGCTATGCTTTAGCACAGGGCTTTTCAACCGGTGGTATGCATACCACTTGTGGTACATTAATGAGTGGCAGGTGGTACGCAGCCCTGCCTAGCCAAGTGTAGTGGGGGAGGGAAAGAGCCAGCACAGGCAAGGATTTACAGTGAGAGAGTACTCTGGAGCTGCAAAGGCCCCAGGTTCACTTCATGAGAAAGGAGGAGGGGGGTGGAGACAGGAGAGCCTATAAAAGGAGACAGTTTGGGCAGGAGAGGGAGAAACAGCAGCAGCCTTGGGAGGAGGCAGAGTCAGCTGTACCGAAGGAGAGGGAGGGGGAGGGTGGGGGGAGATGAGATCAAGCAGGCTGGCCAGGAGCCGATCTACAACTGCTGTGGCAGCCACCTGTGCTGGCAGCAGCAAACAGGCAAGAAATGCAGCGGGGAGGGGGAGGGGTCGCCCTCCAAGAGGAATGAAAAAAGGCAGCAATGGCTGGAGGTGAGGCACAGAGGAGGGAAGGAGATGGAGAGTGGAAGGATTCTTATGTGCTTTTGTGACTTTGAAGTTCTGGGATTTGTGCAATGAGGGCTTTGTGTTCTTAAGGCGTGTTTGGCAATTTCTATTTGGCTGATGTCTCCTGTTAGCTTCTATTGCTCTGCTGTTGTTAGCTGTAAGTTTTGCTGCAAGGGATTTTGAAGGAAGAATTTGAAACCCCCCCCCCCCCCATATTTTCCCTTTTCCATATATTGATCAAACAAGGAAAGGCCTCCAGAGACAGAAAAGACAAGCTGCTGAGTGAACTAGCTTAAAAAGGCACATTCCCCTTTAAGAATTAGCTACTGGCTAGAAAGGAAAGTAAGGAGCGCAGCTGGCACTTGGCTAGGCAGGGCTGCGTACCACCTGCCACTCATTAATGTACCACAAGTGGTATGCATACCACAGGTTGAAAAGCCCTGATCTAGACAATCAATTAACAACTACAACACCAGACATGACCTTCTACTCTAGTCAGATGAAACTGGAAGAAAAAGAAGAAGACCAGACTGAACTAACGATAAACATTTTAAACCAGACATGGAGATTGGAATTATTAGGGCAGCAACCTAATAACTACAAAGGGGCCAGTTCCTTTGAAAAAATGATAGCTGGCTGTTCTCCCTTGATTCAAACAATATGTGTAGGAATGAAGGGAGACCTATTTGAGGATTTAAAGGCACTGGTGTGGAAACCTGCCTGGCAAAAAAAGAAAGCCAGAGTTAGGTTTAAAAATGGGACTCTTTTGTCTTTTTTTCTTTCTCTTCTTCGCCTTCTCTTCTTGATTGATGATGGAATAGCTTAAAATTTTATTTAATGGGTTAAGGAGATTTTTAGAGATATTGATTGATTTAATATTTAGGACCTAGATTTATAATGGAAATGAAAATTGTTAGATTATAGTTTTGAATTTAATATGGAAATGGGTTTGTGACACTGAAAGTTATTTTATTAGCAAATGAGGCGCTATCAGGACGAGAAATAGAATATATTTGTGAAATAAAGTAAGAATCTAATTTTCGGAATAATATGTGTATTCTAGACACAATAATTATTTGGTAATGAAATGAGGGAAATTAGGGTTAGCCGAAGTTTAATTATTATGGTTATTAATGGCTAAATTGGAACATGGTAATTGGAATTAAGTAAAACTTAAAAAACAGGATTTGGATATATATAAGTAAAGTTTTACTGATAAATGTATTGATTGATTGAGCTCTATCTAGAAATGTATTAACTTGAATATGATATAAAAGTTAAGGGAAATAGAGAGGGAACTTTCAATGAGGTAACCTGAGATATATATGAATGATTCTGTTATTGGATTTTTGATTACCCTATCACCACGCTGCTTCCTAATTACTTGGATGTAAAAATTGAAAAATTAATAAAACTTGTTTAAAAAAAAAAAAGAACTGGTGGTTCGCGTGGTGTTATATTGGGGCATGCGAGACAGTGCATTTGCCAGGAAGTTCTTTTCCCCCAGCAAGTGTTTGAGCGTAAAACGGAATTGATGAAAATGCTGGGACCAGTGGGCTTGCTTGGCAAAATACATATTTGATTCTACATGTGATAACAGCGGCAAGAATTATATTTGCACAATATTGGAAGAATGAAGAAATAGCACCAGAAGAAGAAATAATAAAAAAATTAGACTGTGCGGAAATGGACAGACTTACTTTAAGGTTGAAAGAAAAAGAACAGAATATTTTCAAACCTCAATGGTTAGATAAAAGATTTAGGGATTAGGAATTTAATTTGTATTAGTGAATAAGATACTCAGACAACACGTTTTTGTTGAATAATTATTACTGAACTCTGTTTAAAAAATAATAATAAAACTTTAATACAAAAACAAGCCTCTCCCTATCTCTCTTCCTCATCCTTCTCACAAAGCCTCTCCCTCCCTCTCACCCTTCTCACAAAAGCCTCTCCACCCGTCTCATAGAAGCTGCTCCCTCTCACCCTTTTTCACAAAAGCCTTTCTCTCTCTTCCTCACCCTTCTCACAAAAGCCTCTCTCTCTCCCTCACCCTTCTCACAAAAGCCTCTCAACTCTCTCACCCTTCTTTCACAAAAGACTCTCCCTATGTTCCTCACCATTCTCACAAAATACTCTTAACCTCACAAAAGCCTCTCAACTCTCTCTCACCCTTATCACAAAAGATTCTCCCTCTCTCTTCCTCACCTTTCTCACAAAAGCCTGTCCCTCTCTCTTTCTCTCCCTTCTCACAAAAGCCTCTTCCTCTCTTTCTTGCCATTCTCACAAACGCCTCTCATCCTGTCTCTCTTCCTCACCCTTTTCACAAGCCTCTCCTTGTCTTGGGGTTTATGCTTGGAATTAGGTCCTAAAGATGTTAAATATTGATCATCTTTCCCACATCCTCAATTTTAGTTTAAGGCCCCTCTGATAATTATAGTCAGTCGTTTTCTGAATGCATTCTTTCCGGTTGTGAGGTCCAGCCCATCCCTTGCCAGTAGCCCTTCATGTAGGTAATGCAGACCATGATGTAGGAATCAGAAGTTCTCTTGGTGGCACCAACCCTTAATAGAGTGCTTCATTTCTAAAATCCTTTGTTCCCTCATTGGATGTTGATCTTTTTTTAGATGAAAACACCACTTGAGTTCCTAACTCAACTTTCTTACCAAGCTGCTCATCGTCTCTTGATATCCTGATTTACTGAAGGCAGGACAAGAAGCAATGGATGAAAACTAATCACGGAGAGAAGCAACCTAGAACTAAGGAGAAATTTCCTGATAGAACAGTTAGCCAGTGGAACAGCTTGCCTTCAGAAGTTGTGGGTGCTCCAACATTGGAAGTTTTTAATTATTAAGAATTAAGAATGCATTATGCATTACTATTGCATAATTACTGCAGTGCCAGTTACACTCACCAAAATACAGTTAAAGTATGATATATGTTTTACTTTTGGAAATGTAATAGCAAGCAAATTACAAACCTCTCCTAAACCTTTTCAAGGCTTATGAGAATTTGGATTAGCTAATTTACAGAGGGAAAACTGGGAAAACTTTGTTTCCAAAAGATAAAGGTATATCTGTAGCTATACAACCCAAGCCTAGTCATCTTATGATGATTGCTTATTAATTTTCCTGTTTACTACAGTGTTGATCTTAGCCACCAAAGTTTGTATCATAATAGACATGCCAGCATTTTGTCAAGCTTCATAGAAAGGAATATGCAGGAAGCTTAGTTGATAAAAACTCAGATCCTATAGCAATATTTATTTATTAGATTTTTATCTTACCTTTATTACTTAATAATAATTCAAGGCAGCAAACAAATATAATACTCCTTCCTTCTGTTTTCCCCACAACAGCAACCCTGTGAGGCAAGTTGGGCTGAGAGAAAGTGGCCCAGTCACCCAGCTGGCTTTCATGCTTAAGGTGGAACTAGAATTCATAGTCTCCTGGTTTGTAGGTCAGCAGCTTAACCACTACACCAAACATTACTGTTGAAGTAGTTTTTTAACTGCAGTTCTGACTCTTCCAGCATCAACTTTTTTGAACCAGGAGTTCTTTTGGTTGGTCTGTCTCAATTATAAAGGAAACAGCCCTGCTGCTGATACCTATGTTGCCCTTATCCCATTTCACTGAGCAATAAGCTATATCACAGCATGTACAGTATTTGAGTTTGGTTTCCTTTGAAAGGAAGCAAAATAAACTTACCTTGAGGAACAGTTTAAATATAGCAGCCAGACAAGGTCTGCTGCTTCTATATGAGATCTCTAGAGCGGAAACTCCCCAAATGGCTGTTAACTTTGTCCCAGCTACTAGCTTTGTTTCTCTGGTAGCCTCTAAATTGGATTATTAACCTGAAGTCCATAAATTTCAGTAGTGTTGGAGACTTGGATAGGAAAAAAAATTACAATTTTATTTTTACTAACCTGACTAAAATTTAGGTTTCATTCAACAGAGCAGGTCTTTTCAACCATTTTACCGATTGTACCACTTTTAGGATATGGCAATATTCGAGTACCACCTAGCAAGGTGTCAAAAACTTGATGACCAAAAAAAAAAAAACCTGTTCAAAGTTGCAATTGCACTGAAATGACTTACGACCATTTTTCACACTTATGACCGGTGCAGCATGCCCAGGGTCATGTGATTTATATTTGGATGCTTGGCAACTGATTCATATTTATAATGGTCACTGTTCCAGGGTCATGTGATCCCCTTCTGCAACCTTTTGACAAGCAAAGTCAATGGCAGAGCTGCTGGTGGCCAAGCGCTAAGGCGGGACTTCCTTTCCTCCCTCCCTTCCCTGCCTCCCTTTTTCTCATTCCCATCTCCTTCTGAAGGAAGAATTTGAACCCCCCCCCCATATTTTCCCTCTTCCATATATTGATCAAACAAGGAAAAGCCTCCAGAGACAGAAAAGACAAGCTGCTGAGTGAACTAGCTTAAAAAGGCACATTCCCCTTTAAGAATTAGCTACTGGCTAGAAAGGAAAGTAAGGAGCACAGCCGGCACTTAAGGAAGAAAAAAAAAATGTAAGTACTGGCTGCTGGCTAAGGCAACCTCCCCAAATGGCTCCATTCATAAGTAAAGGAATGCTACAGGCAAAATCCATTCAGGAGAAAAATACTTCAAAATCCCTTGCAGCAAAACTTACAGCTAACAACAGCAGAGCAATAGAAGCTAACAGGAGACATCAGCCATCAGCCAAATAGAAATTGCCAAACACTTCTTAAGAACACAAAGCGCTCATTGCACAAATCCCAGAACTTCAAAGTCACAAAAGCACATAAGAATCCTTCCACTCTCCATCTCCTTCCCTCACCTCCAGCCATTGCTGCCTTTTTTCATTCCTCTTGGAAGGCAACCCCTCTCCCGCTGCATTTCTTGCCTGTTTGTTGCTGCCAGCACAGGTGGCTGCCACAGCAGTTGTAGATCTGCTCATGGCCAGCCTGCTTGATCCCTCCTCCCACCCTCCCTTTCCTGTGCAGCTGACTCTGCCTCCTCCCAAGGCTGCTGCTTTTTCTCTCTCTCCCTCTCCTGCCCAAACTGCCTCCTCTTATAGGCTCTCCTGTCTCCACCCCCCTCCTCCTTTCTCACGGGGGAGGGTGAGCCAGAAGTGAACCTGGGGCCTTTGCAGCTCCAGAGGACTCTCTCACTGTAAGTCCTTGCCTGTGCTGGCTCTTTCCCACCCCCACTACACTTGGCTAGGCAGGGCTGCGTACCACCTGCCACTCATTAATGTACCACAAGTGGTATGCATACCACCAGTTGAAAAGCCCTGCAATAGTGAATGTAGGCTACAAAGCAATTTATGATCTCTAGATTTCAAAACTAATGGTTAACTTCAATATATCTATCTAAAATTATTTGAATTAATTTTTAATATTTTGGTATCTGTATTTGAGTACACTTGTTTCCTTTAAAATAATCTATGTTATACATGGAACAGAAATAAAATTAATTAGCAATTTATACAAATACATATTGAGATATAAAATGGAAGACGAGGTTGTCAAAGATACAATGATTAGATGGGCAAAAAATTTCAGATATAATATAGAATTGGAGAAATGGGAAAAAATATGGGGAATAAATATAAAACTGACTATGTCGGCGGCATTCAAGGAAAACCAGTTGAAGATGTTTTACAGATGGCATCTTCCACCAGCAAAGCTTGCCAAGATGTTCCAGAATAATTCACCAACATGCTGGAAATGTAAAAAAGTACATGGAACATATTATCACCTATGGTGGACATGCCCAGCTGCAAAAAAATACAGGTCTACAATAAGAAAATGGATCCAAGAAATAATAGACCAACCCGTAGACTGGAAACCAGAGATCTTTTTGTTGGATATTTTAAATAGAAAATATAGTAAAGAAATATGGTACTTAATTTTACATATAATAACGGCGGCAAGAATAGCATATGCACAGTGCTGGAAAAATGAGAATATACCATCAGAGGAAGAAGTAATAAGAAAAATCCTGGACTGTGCTGAGATGGACAAATTAACAAAAGAGATAAAAGAAAAGGAAGACACAGAGTATTATATAGTATGGAACAAGTTGTATGTCTGGTTGGAGACTAGAAATAATAGAGGAGAATAAATATGGAAAGGTCAAAAGTGAAAATATGTGTATAATAATGTATAATAATAATAATATGAATTATTCTTAGTAAGAAGTAGAACATGAAGGAAGAAAAATGTAAATAAGAAATAACGGCTATAAGGACAAATATTCTAAAGAAGAATAAGGGGGAAAATAATCTATGTTTTATTTTATGCATTTACATACATTTTTCCTTAAAGGCCTCCATGGGTTTCATCTGATTCTGAAAGGGGTCTTTGGCACAGAAAGATTAGGAAATCTTCCTCTAAATAAATTATGCTGTTCTTTTTAGTAAATGTTTATCTGGTTTTATGAACACAAAGAGATTTAGTTTTAAAATCTTTTAAACCTAAAACTAAGTTGTCTTAATTACATTTCTGTCTTTCTGCATTAGGGTCTGAAGTATAGCAGGCGACAGTTCTGGGAGTACACCAAGAAACATGGCAACTCAAGGTATGGTTTGGTATAATCAAGTTGATACGAAGTTTAAATTGTGATCAATATTGAAAGTAGCCAATTTTCTTCTCTTAAAAATAGTAAGAAATTAAATGTATGTAAGAAAATAAATCTAAAATTCTGCTAGTTTTAACATAACTTGATTTTAATGTTTAATGTTGAACACAAGAATTATGGTCTCTGTATAGTTGCAGAGATGGTCAGACATTTGCCACAAGTTAAGATTAAGTAGAATTTTAAAGCAACTCATTAAAAAAATTAGTAAAACATAGCTATGTGCTTGAAATGGGAAAAAATTGTCTTGGATCTGAAATATACCATAAAGTTCCACAGGTTATGCCAAATTATTTTAGATAAGCCATGCTTTAGCACACGGGTGTCAAACATGCGACGTCGTGTGACGTGTTGCGACATATCGTGACTTTTTCCCCATTGCCGGCAATGGGGTGGGTGCGGTTTTGGCGTGACACATCCGGTCCATGGGCCGGCAGTTTGACACCCCTGCTTTAGCAGAACTGAAATCAGGAACTCTGTGTTCCTTATTTTGAACAAAATAATATCTGGATAGGGCAAACAGGGCAAAGGCTGATGCTGATCACCTCCTCTTCCCCTGTACAATTCATAGCACAATGTAGCCCACTAACCCATTTACCCCATCTTCCCATTGGCTTTGTTTTCTTCCCTTTACCCATCACCTCAAACATCTTAGTGCAGTGCTTCTCAATTATTTTCTGTCATGCCCCCCTAGGAAGAAGAAAACATTTCGCGCCCCCCGCGCGACTGTAAAAAATTTTTTTTCTGTACAGAGGACCGATTTCCGGGTCTAAAAGTCACACGGGCGGGTTTGGCCAATCAGGATAGAGCATCATGTCTATCCAATTGGGTCCTTTGCATGTGTCACGTGCGTTGGCGGTCATGTTGTCCTCCGCGTCGGGCTGCCGCTTGCGAGTGAGTCGGATGATCCGATCTAGAAATCCAATATGACAGTATTTGCCGAGGTCAAACGAGCCCCCCTTTGGGGGGCGCGCCCCACTATTTGAGAAGCACTGTCTTAGTGCAATGTATCCCTCTTCTGTACCCTGAAAGGAAAGTCCATAATTTATCACAAAAGTTGTTTTAAGGTAATGTTACACTTCTGTTAAGCCACAGAAGACCTTTTCCACTAGATCTTAAAAGAAAATTTATATATCTAGCATGCAATATGTGTCTCAAAATTAAAACTTGAATAAAATTTGCCAAATATTGTCTGTTATCTTAGCAAGCTTCTTTTTAACCGCTCTATTGCCAACAGCTGATTTAATGGAGTTGGATATGGCAATTGAGTCCGATAGAAAAGCAGCTGTCAGTCACTGGCAGCAACAGTCATACCTGGATTCCGGTATCCACTCTGGTACCACAACAACAGCTCCCTCTCTGAGTGGCAAGGGAACCCCAGAAGAGGAAGATGTTGATACCACCCACGTTCTATACGAATGGGAACAGGGATTCTCTCAGTCTTTCACTCAGGAACAGGTTGCTGGTAAGTAGAATTCTGTGATTGTATTAATCACTCAACTGTATATCAGCTAGATGAAAAAGTGCTTACTCCTATTCCAGATACTGAGGGACAATATGCTATGACCCGAGCACAGAGAGTGCGTGCTGCTATGTTCCCTGAAACGTTGGATGAAGGCATGCAAATCCCATCAACACAGTTTGATGCTGCGCATCCAACAAATGTAGAACGACTTGCTGAACCTTCCCAGATGTTAAAACATGCTGTGGTTAATTTGATAAACTACCAAGATGATGCCGAGCTTGCAACTCGTGCCATCCCAGAATTGACCAAATTGTTAAATGATGAGGACCAGGTATGTGCATGTTAATTCAGCTTACATTTACTGTGATCTCTAAGAGGCATAAGATTGAGAGTCTCCTGATCACATAAAAATGTATCTATTCATACCATCTCACTTAATGGTCTCAGTTTTGGATTTTGAAAATGTTGAATTTCAATGCACTCATTAGGTTGTGGTGAACAAGGCATCAATTATGGTCCATCAGTTGTCCAAAAAAGAAGCCTCTCGTCATGCTATCATGCGTTCTCCTCAAATGGTTTCTGCCATTGTGCGTACTATGCAGAATACAGATGATGTAGAAACAGCCCGTTGTACTGCAGGTACACTACATAACCTGTCTCATCATCGTGAAGGCTTGCTGGCAATCTTCAAGTCAGGAGGTATTCCTGCTCTGGTTAAAATGCTTGGGTATGTAAATAATTGATTTGATGTTATCTATGTCCCACCTGGTTAGGCAAGAAGGTATGTTGTGGACCCCGTCAGCCAAAGAATTTGACTGGCAGGGTCCAGGAAGAGAGGCTTCTCTGTCATTGTCCCTGCCCTATGGAACTCTCTCTCCCCAGAGGTATGGCAGTCCCCACTCTTCTGGCCTTCTGGCAAGGGGTGAAAACATGGTTTTGCACCCTTGCTTGGAGCACAGCCATGGGGCTGGTTAGCACCCTGAAAACCCTCCCCCCACCTTTTAACTAATTTTTAATATCACTTGCGTCTTTTAAAGTTTATATACTTCTTAATATTTTTAATATTTTATTGTACACTGGCCAGAGTCCCTTTGTGTGAGAGATGGGTGGTTCTAAAATGTGATGAATAAAATATGTAGTATTTGTTGGTCTTAGGCAGTATATTTGTTAATTTGAGCTTTTCTTTATAGTTCACCAGTGGATTCTGTACTTTTCTATGCTATTACTACTCTGCACAATCTTCTGTTGCATCAGGAAGGTGCCAAAATGGCTGTCCGTCTAGCTGGAGGTCTACAAAAAATGGTTGCCTTGCTGAACAAGACAAATGTTAAGTTTCTGGCCATTACAACAGATTGTCTTCAGATTCTTGCATATGGTAATCAAGAAAGCAAGGTAATGCTTGACATATTACTATGCAGTGAACAAATAGTAAGTTGGGCAATTAACCTGAGTGGGACACATGTAAAATGTTAGTAAGCTAACCTCTTTTTCTGCTTTTGCGTATATCATTTGGACTCAGGAATAGTCCTTGAGGGCTGGTAGGTCAGTAATAAAACACATGTTTCACGTGCAGATGATCCCAGGTTCATACATACACAGTATTACTAAGTAGGATTAGAAAATCATTGCTCTGAAGGGTTCTCAATATTGGGAGATTGGCCATGGTCTGAGTTCATATTATGCTGCCCATCTTGCCGAGGTGACTCTAGGTGGCTTACAATCAATCAATAAAAACACCAGTATAAAACATTAAAACAATAAATAGAGGCATTAAATTAAGGGAGCAAGATGCCCATAGGAAGGAGGTGGGGTCTTATCCAATAACCGGAATGACATGCCTCCTTTGGGGCCCCAGACCAGTTGGCAGAGTCAGGTCTTCAGGCCCTTTCAGAAGGCCAAAAAGATGGATGCAGATCTTACTTCGGGGGGGGGGGGACCATGATGCTCCAGAGGGCAGGCGCCACGGCAGAAAAGGCTCTTCTCTTGGACCCCGCCAGCTAGAATTCCTTGACCAACAGGGTTTGGACCATGCCCCTTCTGCCGGCACAAGTGGGGTGGGCCAATCCCATTGGGGTGAGATGTTTCTTTAGATAACCTGGACCCATGCCATGAAGGGTTTTAAAGGTGATAACTAATACCTTGAATTGGACCTGGAAGAAAACTGAACCAGTGCAGCTCGCGGAACAACGATGTAACATGGGCCACCTTAAGGGTATCAAGAATTGTCCTTGCAGCTGCGTTCTACACAAGCTGTAGCTTCCAGATACTCTTCAAGGGTAGCCCCATGTAGAGCACCTTGCAGTAGTCCAAGCATGAGATGACTAGCACTTGAGTGACTGAGCACAGAAACTCACAATCCAGGAAAGGATGCAACTGGAACACAACACGAAGTTGTGCAAAGGCTCTCCCAGCCATGATTGCCACCTGCTCTTCGAGCAGGAGTCACAAGTCCAGGAGAACCCCAAGTTGCGCACAGGATATGTCTGGGTCAATGCAACCCCATCCAGAACGAAAGATGTTAAAGTCATGGATACCGAACCTCCACGCACCCAAAGACACTAGGTCTTACCAGGGTTCAGCTGAAGCCTGTTGTCCCCCATCCAGACCCCCACAGCTTCCAGACATCACAGGAGGGTAGCAACAGCATCACTTGGGTCTCTTGGGATGGAGATGTAAATTAGAGTATCATCATCAGCATACTGATGGTACCTCATCCTGTGGTGGTGGATGATCTCACTCAGTGGCTTCATGCAGATGTTAAAAAGGAATGGAGAGAGTGCTGAGTCCTGCAGCACACCACAAAGGAGCAGCCATAGACTGGACCTCTCACTCCAAGGAGCCAAACCAGTGCAAAACTGTGCCATACAGCCCCAAATCCCACAGCTGGTCCAAAAGGATACCATGGTGAATGGTATTGAAGGCCACTGAGAGGTCAAGGAGAGCAAGAATGGATGCACCACCCCCATCCTGCTCTTGCTAGAGATCATTGAGAAGTGCTGTTTCTGTCCCATAACCGAGCCTGAAATCTGACTGGAAGGGGTCATCCAGATAATCCATTTCATGCAGGACCCTCTGAAGGTGCCATGCAACCACCTGAGAGACTGGATGGAAATTGTCTAGGCTGGTGGGATCAGGAGATGGTTTTTTGATGAGGGGATGAACCAGGGCTTCCTTAAAAGGTCCTGGAAATGTCCCCTCCTGCAGTGAAGAATTTATCACTGTCTGAACCCACCTGGCAGTCAGCATCCTAAAAGCTGTCACCAGCCAGGAGGGACAGGAAATTAATTGACATGCAGTTGCACTATGACAGCATCAAGAACCCTGTCCACTTCATCATGTCTAACAGGCTCAAACTGTTCCCAGATAACTGGGTAAGACCTTTCCCTAGGCATCTCTAATGGACCTGCACAATGCATGGGTTCTAACTGGGAACAAAGCTGAGCGACTTTGCATTCCTCTGCATGGCCCTGAAGGTTGAGCTTGAACAGAGCCATCAAGTGATACTCTGCAAACACAAGAGCAGAGAAATAATGGTGTTTTGCCGCTCTTACCGCCATGAGGTAGGCTTTAATAGCGGACCTAAGTCGTGTTCAGTCAGATTCATCCCCCATTTTCCTGCACCGCCTTTCTCGGTGTGTCTGCCCTTTTCAGAACCCATAGCTCCTCCATGAACCATGAGGAGTGTCGGGAGCAATGGGTCAAGAGAGGCCACACAGGCATGAGCCTGCCCAACACCTCGGCCACCCTTAGATTCTAGGATGTAACCAGAGCTTCAGCAGGACCGTGCAGCAAAGTCCCCAGTTCTCTCTGGAACCCATATGGGTCCATCAGTCACTGGGGGCAGACCGCTCTAATGGGCCCAGCCTACCTGTGGAAGGGGGGAATAGAATAGAATAACATAGTTGGAAGGGACCTTGGAGGTCTTCTAGTCCAACCCCCTGCTCAGGCAGGAAACCCTATATCATTTCAGACAAATGGTTGTCCAATCTCTTCTTAAAAACTTCCAGTGTTGGAGCATCCACAACTTCTGGAGGCAAGTTGTTCCACTGATTAATTATTCTAACTGTCAGGAAATTTCTTCTTAGTTCTAGGTTTCTTCTCTCCTTGATTAGTTTTCATCCATTGCTTCTTGTCCTGCCCTCAGGTGCATTGGAGAATAGGTTGACTCCCTCTTCTTTGTGGTGAACCCTTAGATATTGGAACACTGCTATTATGTCACCCCTAGTCCTTCTTCTCATTAAACCAGACATACCCAATTCCAGCAACCGTTCTTTATATGTTTTAGACTCTAGTCCCCTGATCATTTTTGTTGCTCTTCTCTGCACTCTTTCTAGAGTCTCAACATCTTTTTTATATTGTGGTGACCAAAACTGGATGCAGTATTCCAAGTGTGGCCTTACCAAGGCATTGTAAAATGGTATTAACACTTCACGTGATCTTGATTCTATCCCTCTGTTAATGCAGCCTAGCACTGTGTTGGCCTTTTTGGCAGCTGCAGCACACTGCTGGCTCATATTTGAGTGATTGTCCACCAAGACTCCAAGATCCCTCTCACAGTTACTACTATTGAGCAAGGTACCACCTATACTGTACCTGTGCATTTGTTTTTTCTTGCCTAAAGAAAAGGGAGACATAAGAGAATCTCGAGGACACCAGGGCGTGATCTGACCATGACAGTGGGATAATGACAGATCCCCCACCAGATCACGTTGCCATTACTCTGACATGAAGATCATATCCAGTGTGTGTCGGGCCAGAGATGATCTGGGATAGGCCCGTGGCAGCCATGAACTCCCAGGCTGCTTCCAAGGCCAAAGCCAGTTATGGCAGATTGAAGTCCCCCTGGACCATAACCCTGGGAAACTCCACTGTCAACCCTTAGATCAGTGGTTCTCAACCTTCCTAATGCCGCGACCCTTTAATACAGTTCCTCATATTGTGGTGACCCCCAACCCCCCATCCAGCTGGCTGGGGGGGGGGGGGTATCAAAAACTTGACCAAAAAAAAAGGAAAAAATGGGAAAGTATAGGTAGTCCTCGACTTACAACAATTCGCTTAGTGACTGTTAGAAGTTACAACAGCACTGGAAAAGCAAATTAATGATCATTTTTCACACTTATGATTGTTGCAGCATCCCCAGGGTCGTGTGATTTACATTCGGATGCTTGACAACTGATTCATACTTATGACATTCACAGTGTCCCAGGGTCACGTGATCAATGGCCAGGGGGCATGGCCAGCTGATCACTTAGGTTGCAGAGTGCCTGTTTGGGGGGGGGGGAATCTGTGGGTCTCTGGGATGGGACTGGGGTGGGTGCCTGCCTTCCTTCCCTCCCTTGTCCCTTCCGTCCTTCTTTTCTTCCTTTCCTTCACCTTAGTCTCTTCCTCTTTCCCACCCTCTCTCCCATTGTCCCTTCCTTCCTTCCTTCCTTCCTTCCTTCCTTCACCTCCTGCTTAGTCTCTTCCTCCTTCCCTCCCTCTCTCCCATTGTGCCTTCCTTCTTTCCTTCCTTCCTTTCCTTCACCTCCTTCTTAGTCTCTTCCTCCTTCCCTCCCTCTCCCATTGTCCCTTGCTTCCTTCTTTCCTTCACCTCCCTCTTAGTCTCTTCCTCCTTCCCTCCCTCTCTCCCCTTGTCCCTTCCTTCCTTCCTTCCTTCCTTTCTTCCCTCCCTTCCATTGTTCCTTCCATCCTTCCCTCTCTCATTGTTCCTTACTTCCATCCCTCTTCGTTCCTTCCTTCCTCCCCCCCCCCCCCGTGCCCAGGAAGGGACAGGGGGAGGGGGATAGGCTGCCAGCGTGGCTGGGGGTTTTGCTGCCGACAAACCTGCTTGTGCACAGGCAGAGACAGGAAAGTTCCACCCAGCTCACTTGCTCAGCTTCGCTGAAAGACGTGCCGCTTGCTAAGTTAGCAGAAGCTCCAGGATCAACGCCGGGCTACAGCTGATTTGCGCTTCTGCTAAATTAGCAAGCAGCTTGTTTTCTATCAAAGCTCAAGCAAGTTTGCTGGGCAGGAGCCAAGGAGAGCAGCTACAGCTGCAGAAGCGCGGATCAGCTGTAGAGGCTCGCCCTGATCCTGGACAAGAGGGAGGGAAGGAAGGAAGGACGGAAGGGACAATGGGAGAGAGGGAGGGAAGGAGGGACAAAGAGGGAGGCGAAGTAAAGGAAGGAAGGAAGGAAGGGACAATGGGAGAGGGAGGGAAGGAGGAAGAGACCAAGAGGGAGGGAAGGAAAGGAAGTTTCAGCCAGGAGAGGCTTGCCAGCCCGGCTGCCGAGAAACAGAAGAGCGCAAAGCCAAGGAGAAGAAGGTGGCAGTTTCCTCCCAAAGGGGCTCCTTTTCTCCACCCCTTCCCTGGGTTTGTGGGGAATTTCTTGTCACCAACGCTGACAGGTGCTGCTTCGAGCCTGCTGCGAGCTTTCTTGCCCCCTTTGCTTCTCCCCCCCCCGCCGCTTTCGTGAGGATTGTGGCGCCCTTGGGAAGCCGATCAAAGCTTAGAAGAGGAGGAGGAGTCCCTCCTTCCCTCCCTCTCTCCCTGTCCAGCCCTGGCGGGCTCAACATGAACGGGCGGAGGAGACGAGGACGGGCGGGGTGGCAAAGGAGACCTGCAGCCGTCACCAGACCTCCCGGCTGACAAGCGCAAGTTCGGGGGTCGCCAGCTGACGGGCGCAGGAGTTGGGTGCTGCGTGGCCTCCCCTTGGCTGACCTGCGTGCACGAGAAGAAGTCAATCCGGTTGCTGCACAATGAGTCTCTGGGGAGGGCGTGGCCTTGCTCTGCGCCTGCGCTCTTCATGCGCCCCCTGCAGGGCACATTTAGTAGAGTTCATGCAGACTGCCGCCAAGCAGCATATTTTCCACAAACAAGTGAGGTGGAGCGGAGGGGGGGAGGGAGAGAAGGCGGTTGACAAGCCCTGCCTAAGACCATCGGAAATATGTGTTTTCCGATGGTCTTAGGCGACCCCTGTGAAAGGCTCTTGTGACCCCCAAAAGGGTCGCGACCCACAGGTTGAGAACCGCTGCCTTAGATGGTCTCCTTATATACCACTCTTCTGACATTCCGGGAGAAAATGTGGTTTTCTACTTTCGTATGTACAAATAAGCCGACAGCATGACACAATAGTGTCAGACTGAAGAGATTACAATTACATCTTTAAAAACTATCCCGATTAGCCTATTGTCAATATAATTAGTAAATACTTTTTTGTTTGGCAGCTAATTATTTTGGCAAGTGGTGGACCCCAGGCTCTAGTAAACATAATGAGGACTTATACCTATGAGAAATTATTGTGGACCACAAGTAGAGTGCTGAAAGTGCTATCAGTCTGCTCTAGTAACAAACCAGCAATTGTTGAAGCTGGTAAGTGCTTCATTTTTCATGGAATTAGGACTGCTTCTGTTTTGCGTTCAGGCCAAAATTACTTAAATTTCCTTGGGGGGGGGGGCAGGTAATAAAATGAACATTTATATAAGTTGTTCTAAACTGGGTGGAATGCATCAATAACAAGAGGTATTATTTTTGACAAAAGTGTTGAAAGCTAAGTAAACCAAAAACTATTGATAGCAAAAGTGGAAATGTTAGCAATGGCTGTTAACATGTTTATAATAGGTTTTTGGTGCTACTATTGCAGTTTTTGTTTTTAACATTTTTAGCAATTTTGATATGCCCAAACACTTGGGCTTTTGGATAGATTAGGTCCCATAATACATCACTCTATTTATTTATCTCATAACTACTGTGTACCATGGTCCCGTTAATGGCCTTGGTACTTTGTCAGCCATGGAATTGGTTACAGTTAGAAGTACATGTCTTATGTTGGGGATTTATTGCATGTATACATAGGGAATTGTGAATCAAAATAGATCTGAGACTTAGAATTGCTGTACACAATTCCCTGTGTATTGTATAGCTGGTATACTTTAGTTTCATTATACAGTGAGGGGAAAAATTATTTGATCTCCTGCTGATTTTGTACGTTTGCCCACTGACAAAGAAATGATCAGCCAATACTATAATTTTAATAGTAGGTTTATTTTAACAGTGAGAGACAGACTAACAACAAAAAAAATCCAGAAAAACGCATTTCAAAAAAGTTAAAATAAACCTACCATTAAAATTATAGACTGATCATTTCTTTGTCAGTGGGCAAATGTACAAAATCAGCAGGGGATCAAATACTTTTTTCCCTCACTGTAGCTACTTGAAACCAGTCTACAGGGATGTAAATAAATGTCCTTGCAGTTATAAGCACATTGTTTTCTCCATAATGAGAGATAAAGATAAATGATAGTAAATCCTAACTGATCTTTAGGTGGAATGCAAGCTTTGGGACTCCATCTTACAGATCCGAGCCAACGTCTTGTTCAGAATTGTCTCTGGACTCTAAGAAATCTCTCAGATGCTGCAACTAAGCAGGTAAAGAGTGAGAACTTGAAAAATTATTAATATTCCACTATAAACTGGTCTCTGTTAGAAAATTATTTTTATTATATTGAGTTGATACTGATACGGTTAGCCTAATATTGCTCAAAACTGAAATGAGGATTTTTTTTAAAAAAAAATCATTTGAAATAGTGGATAGGTCATAGGAGGACAACTTGAAGGTAGAATTTAGACAGAATGCTAAGTCAGGTTTTTCATTATAATCTTAGGTCTTACGTTGTTTCCTGACTGTGTGTTAATTAACATGCAAATCAGAGTTCCCCAACTTTTCTGGCTTTGTGGACTGGCAGGGGGAGAGGGGATGGTTTCGCATGAGTTGCTGGCAAGTGTGCACATGTGTGCACAGCTCCATTTACATGAGCAGCAGGCACGCGCACCCGCCGCTCGTACAAATGGAGCACGCACACATGCATTCACTCTCTGCTCGCATAAGTGGGGATGCATGCGCACGCGCCCACCGCTTCCACAGCCCGGTTTTGAACAGCTCATGGCACAGTAGTGGGCCACGCCTGGGGGTTGGGGACCCCTGATGCACATGATAATTTTATTAATTTGATTTAAATTGCAAGAAACACAAATGCTTGGGCATGAATAAGGAATATTTTTGGGTTCAAGCCACATAGTTACAACATATCATCAGAACTATACCCACATTGTACCATTGAGACTAGTGTATAAAGATGCTAAATTAATATAGGGTACCTTGTGGTAACTACTGAATATTTAGTAATTTATGGTCCACTGCTCACACAGTATCTTTTTTTCTTAAGTGAAAAGCATTATAAACCAGCTGATAAATTTGAAGTGAATAGGATCATGAGAAACAAACATCAATTTCTAATTCTTTGATCACTTTATTATTTAGAATGTATATGCCCTTATGAAAGCAAGTTCCATAAGAAGTGCGGTGGCTCAGTAGCTTAATGATGCTGGAGATGGTCTCTGCTCCAGCGGTTCAACTTCTAGCACTGCGTGTTGGGTTGAGATCCCATCACTCACCTCAGCTTCTGTCCACCTAACAGTTCGAAAGCATGTTCTATGCAAGTACATAAATACAGGTAGTCCTTGAGTTATGACTGTAATGGAGCCTGCCCATGCCACTTGTAACTTGAAAACTCATGGGAGTAAATCTCGTACCTTGAACGAGATCATTCCCTTGCTCATTAAGACTCACATGGCTTGTTAAGTGAACATGAGGTATCTCAGGGTGGGGAAGGCCATGGAGGGCCTAGTGATGGAACAGGCCCCCAAGACCTCCCTGACCCATTAAGATACCTCATGCTTCCCCCTCCCTTCCTGCCATGCCAGACTCACCTTGAAAAGATCTGTCTCCTCTCTGCCGCGGTTCCTGCTGCCGCCCAGATCTGAGGCTGGGGGACGCTTCTGTGGCCCTCGGATGGCCCTATCGGGGCGCCGGCGGCCTTCTCCAGGCCGCTGCCGCCTGGATCTGAGGCCGGGGGATACTTCTGCTGCCCTCCTGTGGCCCAATCTGGGCACTGCAGGCCGCTGCCACCCGGAAATGCCACCAGACCACCATGGAAGCATCCCCCGGCCTCAGATCCAGGCAGCAGCAGCCTGGAGAAGGCCTCCATCACTCTAATTGGGCCACCGGAGGACCACGGAAGCATCCCTCAGCCTCAGATCAGGGCAGCAGCGACCTGGAAAAGCCCTCCGGCACCTGGAAGCATCCCCCAGCCTCAGATCCAGGCGGCAGCAGGAACCGCGGCAGAAAGGAGACAGATCTTTTCAAGGTGAGTCTGGCATGGCAGGAAGGGAGGGTGAAGCATGAGGTATTTTAATGGGTCAGGGAGGCCTTGTTGGCCTGTTCCATCACTAGGCCCTCCATGGCCTTCCCCACCCTGAGATACCTCATGTTCACTTAATGAGCTGCATGAGTCTTAACGAGCAAGGGAGTGATCTAGTTCGAGGTACAAGATTCACTCCCATGAGTTTTCAAGTTACAAGTGGCATGGGTAGGCTCCATTATTTATTTGTTTATTTATTTATGAGACTTATGTACCGCTTTAAGTGCAAGCACTCTCTAAGCGGTGTACACCAGTAAGCAATGTATATATATATTTACATTGCCCCCAACAATCTGGGTCCTCATTTTACCTACCTCGGAAGGATGGAAGGCTGAGTCAACCTTGAGCCGGTGAGATTTGAACCGCTGACCTGCTGAACAGTCAGCTAAAGTGGCCTGCAGTACTGCACTCTAACTGCTGCACCACCTGTAACTTAAGGACTACCTGTATTTATCTACTCGCATAGAACATGCTTTCAAACTGTTAGGTGGACAGAAGCTGAGGTGAGTGATGGGAGCTCACCCCGACACGCAGTGCTAGAACTCAAACCGATGGAGCAGAGACCATCTCCAGCATCATCCTGTTGCCTCTGCTCACTTGGATATAAAAAAATGCTTTTGATGAGCTGTGCTGTTTATGCTGAGCCTGCCTACCCTATTTCCAGTAGATGTAGAAACACTGTTTATCTGTGTCTGTCCTTCCTGAAAAAAACTCCTATCTTGTTGATAAAGCCCACAAGTGAGGGTGTCTTAACCAAAATCCCCAATGCAATACAAATGGATCTGGGGGTGAGGTGAATATGGTATTTCAGGGTTATTAATTGCTATTGATAATAGCGTATAGTCTCACAGAAATGCTGATGTTAAATACACCTCTTCTTACAGGAAGGCATGGAAGGTCTTTTGGGAACACTTGTGCAGCTTTTGGTATCAGATGATATCAATGTTGTCACCTGTGCTGCTGGCATCCTTTCTAATCTTACTTGCAATAATTACAAGAATAAAATGATGGTGTGCCAAGTTGGTGGAATTGAGGCTCTTGTGCGCACAGTTCTCCGTGCTGGTGACAGGGAAGACATTACTGAGCCAGCTATTTGTGCCCTCCGCCACCTCACCAGTCGGCATCAAGAAGCTGAAATGGCCCAAAATGCAGTGCGTCTTCATTATGGTCTACCAGTGGTGGTTAAACTCTTGCATCCACCATCCCACTGGCCTCTTATAAAGGTGAGGTGATTAGGTAACGACATTACCACTATAGTCTTGGGTTTCAGAGAGAGTATGAAGTGAACAAAATCTAGCTGACCTCTAAGAAATCTATTACAAGGATGAAATGAATTAAAAATATTTTCAAAGGCTTGAGTTGTAAAGCTAAATTCCAGAGTATTTTGCAGCATGTCATTACCTTTTCTAATTGTGTTCCGTACATTTGCAGGCTACTGTTGGCTTGATCCGCAATCTTGCTCTCTGTCCAGCAAATCATGCTCCTTTGCGTGAACAGGGTGCAATACCAAGACTAGTGCAACTGCTAGTTAGAGCACATCAAGATACCCAACGACGTACTTCAATGGGTGGTACACAGCAGCAGTTTGTGGTATGTAGTTCTTGATGCAGAATGGGATTAATTATTGTTGCAAGGATTCAAGTTAGAAAATATCTGAAATTCTACTGTGCACTTTACAGTATTTAACCAAGTAACTTTGCAAACATGATATCTATCCATTCGTTATGAATTAGTATTTCACAAAGTAAAATTTACTATATAAATGAAAAACATTTCACTTAAAACACTAAATCAAGTTAAAGTGCAAATCTAATTCCTGCCTGTTGTAGCAAATACAGGTGGTCCTTGCTTAACAACTACTTGTTCAACAATTGTTTGAACATACAATGCTGCTGAATGAGTGATACTGTCAGGGCCTACTTCAAAACCTCATCCCAAGAAAGCAGGACTCATGGAAGCAGTTTCTTCCAAAAGGAACTTTTATTAGAAGAAGCTGATAGCAGGCATGATAGGCAGGATCTGCGGGTTTCCCGCTCAGATCAATAGGTTAAAAGAGTCCCAAGCAAACCCCACCCTAATAGGTCATCCTGTCAGTTTGAATGGACCAATCCTCAGGTGTTAAGTCCGGTGTGGGAAAGGAGCTGAAAACACAGGCCTTTCCCAGGCTCGCATTGATGTTGTTGGGTCTTCACACCTTCCCTTCCAAAACGAGAGATAAACCAGATGGCCGGAGGCACATTCCTTTCTCACCGCAAGGTAACATCAAGAGAGAGACAGTTCAAAGAGCAAGTATGCAGCAATAGCGGAAAAGATACATTGTAGTGAAAGAAAGAGACCCCACGGCGTCTTCCCCCCTCCCCTTCAGGAGAATGGCAGAACCCGTAGTAAGGAATAAAAGAAAATAGAATAGACACCCCCCCCCCAGTAATATATGCGTTCTGACTTCCCATAGTCATGTTAGTGCCATTTGTGACCTTTGCTGCCTTCCTACAAGTAAAGTCATTAGAAAAGCCAGCAGGAGCTCACAAATGGTGACCATGTGGTGTCCTTGCTTAATGAACCACTAATGAACCAACAGCTGTCTTCAAAAGAGTAACCTTTGTCTTTCAAATGCAGATAGACTGCTGAATCTTGTCCTGATGGGTTTGCCCTCCTATGTTGTGCCATGCGTTTGTGAAGTGGTTATTTTGTTGTATAGCTCTGTACATATCTCACTGCACTGTACTTTGTTGAAGCACCTTTTGATTTTATGACAGCAATCAGCGTTTTGGGGTAGGAGCCTATCAATATGGCACATCTTGCCTTGGGAATCTTTGCCCATTCTTCCTTGCAAAAGTACTCCAAATCTGTCAGGTTGCAAAGGCGTCTCCTGTGCACAGCCCTCTTCAGGTCACCCCACAGATTTTCAATTGGATTCAGGTCCAAGCTCTGGCTGGGCCATTCCAAAACTTTGATCATCTTCTGGTGAAGCCATGCTTTTGTTGATTTGGACGTATGCTTTGGGTCCTTGTCATGCTGAAAGGTGAAATTCCTCTTCATCTTCAGCATTTTAGCAGAGGCCTGAAGGTTCTGTGCCAACATTGACGGATATTTGTAGCTGTTCATAATTCCCTCCATCTTGACTAAAGCCCCAGTTCCAGCTGAAGAAAAGCAGTTCCAAAGCATAATGCTGTCACAGTGGGTATGGTGTACTTTTGGTGATGTGCAGTGTTGCTTTTGCACCCCTTTTTTGAATTATGGCCAAAAAGTTCCACCTTGGTTTCATCAGACCATAACACGTTTTCCCACATGCTTTTGTCAGAGTTGATGTAAGTTTTTGCAAAATGTAGCCAGGCTTGGATGCTTTTCTTTGTAAGAAAAGGCCTTTGTCTTACCATCCTACCCCACAGCCTAGACTTATGAATTGTACAGCTTATGTTATATTAAAGGTAGAAAGAGAAATAATTCTGAAGTGATTTATCTTGGTCTGGTTTTTTTTACATCTCAAACACCTGGCATTTTAATGGGTGTGTAGACTTTTTATATCCACTGTATTAGAACTTGCAGAACATAATTGGGCTGATTTTTCCTGTGAAAGGTTTTTAAGTGGAAAAATCACACCCTTAAGTATCTTTAAAGTCAAAAACATCCATTTTGTCCTTTAATCCCCCCCCCCCCCCCATGGAAGATAGGAATTCTAAAGTATAGGCTCTGCCCATTGGTGTTACTGTTATTAGGTGCATCCCTTACAGCTCCCAGATAAGGTAGAAGAAAGTGACTAACCAGCCAAAAGAGGTAACCCTTTCTTTGTAAGTTAGAAAACCTATCTGATAATTACACTGTGTGAGAGCAGCTAAGTAAATGCAAATGTTTATCTGGTGAGGAAGAATGTTAATGTTGTGAATTGGTCAGGCATTCTTGCCTACAAATATTAAGTCATTCATTAAAATTGTTTTGCTGCCCATCTCGCTGCAAGGCGACTCTTATGTTTTCTGTACAGGAAGGTGTCCGTATGGAGGAAATAGTTGAGGGCTGCACTGGAGCCCTTCATATCCTGGCTAGAGATGTCCACAATCGGATTGTAATTAGGGGTCTAAATACTATTCCACTCTTTGTGCAGGTAGGTGAAGTATTTTGAAAAATACTTAAATAATTTATGTTCTAATGAAAATACAGTATGCTGCATGTGTTTTTTAAAAACCTGATATGAGTTCAGAGTTTGGTATCCAGTACAAATTGCTGTTCCTGTAAAACAGCTTGAAAATTTTCTTGAAATCTCCAATGGAAATAGGTTCTCAGTTTCCTAAGGAATTTGGTTTTTACATTATTTTCTCTCAATGGCAGCTATAAACATTGTCTTTTTGATGCCTGATAATAGCCACAGTCCCAGTTACTAACAGTTTGTGTTTTAAAAACATCCCAGAATGTGTTGTTCTTTCCCTTCCTACTGTTAGCTGCTATATTCCCCTATTGAGAACATCCAGAGAGTAGCTGCAGGTGTACTATGTGAACTGGCTCAAGACAAAGAAGCAGCTGAGTCAGTTGAAGCAGAGGGAGCTACAGCACCATTAACAGAACTACTTCATTCTAGAAATGAGGGTGTGGGTAAGTGAAATGGGGGGGGGGGGGGTTTGGCCTTGCTTTGAGTTTAAGTTCCTCTGCTAAAATTATTTTCTTCTTGGATAGCAACATATGCAGCTGCAGTATTGTTTAGAATGTCTGAAGATAAACCACAAGATTATAAGAAACGGCTGTCAGTGGAATTGACCAGTTCTCTCTTCAGGACTGAACCAATGGCTTGGAATGAGGTGGGATTTAGACTGCTAAATTTTTTCCATCTAAGTTTCTTCCTATCATTACATACAAATAGCTTATGTATAATGTATGTTTTTTGAAATTGTGGACCTGCAAACTAATTTATAAAACATGGAGAGAAATTTTGCAATTAACTTCGCAGCTTAGATGCCATTTTGCATATACCTTACAGAGTGCTGATTTGGGACTTGACATTGGTGCCCAAGGAGAACCTCTTAGTTATCGGCCAGATGGTATGTATCAATTACACTTTTCATGAAAATCATTACATTTTATTAATTTGACTTATTCAAAACATTAAATGTGAGCTAGCTGCCCCCATTATAATAGACTTAGTTATTTCCACTGTTTGGCAGAACAATGATATATGATGCACTGACTTGCAACAGCAGTTCCCGTTGCAGTTAAGTGCAATGCCACATTACTGCAACTTGTGACATTCTGCTGGCTTCCCCATTGACTTTGCTTGTGGGAAGTTGATAGTGAAGGTTACAAATGGCAATCACATGACTGCAGAATGATGAAGCCTTCATAATTGTATGCTGGTTGCCAAATACCTGAGTCCTGATCATATGATTGTGGAGATGCTGCGCCGTCTGCAACTTCAAGGACCTTCCGTAAGTCTCTTTCAGCATCATCATAACATTGAACAGTCACTGCACAAATCACAAAGCAAGGACTGCCCTTACAACATATGTTGAAGCCTTAGTGAGTAGTTCATGAAAGCAATACTGAAAACTGCTTGTGTTCTAACATGTGAAGAGTACATAAGGTTACCTTTATATAAGCATATTTTTAGACATGTTGGTTGTAAAAAAAGTGAACAAGCCATAAGCCTTTCTGGTTGCATATTTAAAAGTCTGTGTTTAAGGTTTATTCACTGTGATAGTATATGTGTTCTAGGTTTTTAGCAGTATACAGACGAATGGCTTGGCTGAAATGTGCTAATGCTTCTGATACCGTGTTTCCCCCAAAATAAGACCCAACCAGAAAATGAGCCCTAGCATGATTTTTTAGCATGCGCCTAATATAAGCCCTACACCCAAAATAATCCCCTGTTAAGAGCCTGGGGGGGGGTGGAGCTGCCCCACGTGCCCCACACCTGTGCACCTCAGGGGCCCCGCAGCCAGGCCACTGCCCTCTCGGTGACTTCCCTCCACCCATTCAATGACCCAGCTGCCTACCTGCCTGCCTCTTCCCTTTCACTCCCCTCCCAAGCTGGACTGCCATGCTACGGAGGATGGGCGGGGGAAGCTCGGTCCCCTTACCCGGTCCCCCTCCGCCATTTCGGAACCACAGGGGAATGACAGTGAAAGGCTTCCGCTGCCGCTGCGTATCAACTGCGTCCGCCACTGAGGGGCTTTCTTCGGTCCCTGCCCCCACCCCGCAGATAAGCTGCCCGGTGGCGGCCACCGCCTCTGCCTGCCACTTTGGTCCTGCGGCACCGCCTCATGCTGCCTGCTCCCCGTTTGCCAGGGACCGGAGCAGCAGGTGGAGGAGACATCCCCTGAAAATAAGCCTTTTTGGTCTTTTGGACCAAAAATAAATATAAGACCCAGTCTTATTTTCGAGGAAACACTGTAGTAGTATGCTTTATCCATGTAATCTGGGGTAGAAAATTACTTCAGTGTGGCAAGTTTATGAATGTCACACTCTGATATCTGGAACTTCTGTTACATCTAACATATTAACATGCTTTTCCCTCCTCCTCTCTGCCACCCTTAACGTTCTTAGATCCTGGCTACCGTTCTTTTCACTCTGGAGGATATAGGCAGGATGCCTTGGATATGGATCCAATGATGGAACATGAAATGGGTGGCCATCACCCTGGTGCTGACTACCCAGTTGATGGGCTACCAGATCTAGGACATGCTCAGGACCTTATGGATGGGCTCCCTCCAGGTGACAGTAATCAGTTGGCCTGGTTCGATACTGACCTGTAAATCGTCCTTTAGGTAAGAAGCTCTACCTACAATCTGAGAACTTGGCTGGCAGGGAGACAAGTGCTTTGGCTTGGTCCACGTTGGTCAGGAATAGGAATATCAGACTTGTGATATGATTTGTAAAAGTGATTAACGTGAGTGTGTTATGCTGCAAGCTTGGTACAGTTCTTAACATGAGTAGCCATAATCATTGTCCCTTTTTTTCCTTTTACACAGCTGTATTGTCTGACTTTGCATTGTGATTGGCCTGTAGAGTTGCTGAGAGTGCTCGAGGGGTGGGCTGGTATCTCAGAAAGTGCCTGACACAATAACCAAGCTGAGTTTCCTATGAGAACAACTGAAGTAAACTTTTTGTTTTGGTCCTTTTGGTCGAGGAGTAACAAATGGATTTGAGGAGTGACTCATGGAATAGAAGAACGCACAAGAATGAATCACAAGATGGAATTTATCAAACTCTAGCCTTGCTTGTTTAAAACTATTTTTAATTTTAAATAACTAATGGTACTGACCTTGCTTGCTTTCAGAGTAGTTTTCTCTTTTGCAGTAATTGTAGCATTAAGTCTCTGTGTTTAAGTTATAGTGAACATGCTATGGCAATTTCTGATTTTTAAGGATTGAGTAATGCTGTAGAGCACTACTTCATAATCACTCTGATAATATTTGGTAAAGTGTAACATTGTGTATTCCTTTTGTATAAAAAAGACAAATAGAAATGGTCCAATTAGTTTCCTTGTTAATATGCTTAAAATAAGCAGGTGGATCTATTTCATGTTTTTGATCAAAAACTTTATCTGGAGATGTCTGGATAGGGGACAGTAAAAAAAAAATCTGTTGTATGGAACCTTGTATTGGACAGTTTACTAGTTGCCTTTTATCCAAAATTATTGTAGCCTGCTGTGATACAGGTGCTTCATGAAAACAGTAATACAGATGGTTCAGAATTAAAGTACACTATTAATTCATTTTGTTGTGTGAAAAAGTTATTTCATGTGGATTGCGATGTGATGAAGTACAAATTAATCTCTTGTGCCCTAATGATATTGTGATATTAGGGTGATCCTCTGTTGTCAGATGCCATTCAAGGAATATTTCACATGTGCAGATTAATTCCATTCGCTCAAAACCTAGGCTCAGTTTTCTCACTAGAACATAGCTTTGAGTAAATATTTAAAAATGATAGGTCTGTGCAGTTCTTCACTGCTACAATTTGATGTGTCAAATCAGGTCAAGTAATTCAGATAGGATTGGGGGGGGGGTGTCATCGGGATTGATCCAATGGATTGATATGCACAGGCTTAGATTGCAGCCTTCCATTTATTTGATGTTTCTGCCTTCTTGTAAAAACAACCAAGCAAACACATGTGCACAGTACAGATAAAGGAGAATATTAGTAGCTCAGGGTTGTAATGAGGGGTTTCCAACCAACCAAGCTCACAGAGCACCAAGTACTCCTCACGTATGCACAGTATGATGCATGAACATCCTTAAAAGAAACACTTTGGCGTGAAATGTCTTTACTACTTGTATACAAATAAGCAGCATTAGAGCCAAGGAGATTTTCATGGATAAATGGGAAATAACACTGTAATAGAAAGATACTGATCTTTTACAGGGAATAAGGGGATTGAGATTTCCTGTCACTAAGGCTGGATTAAGCAATGCTTGTCTCTTTAAATGTTCCTTATTCATAGATGTTTTAACAATGTATTCATGTGATGCATCTGACCCAGCCTTGTGCAAACCACAAAAGTAGCATCCTGTGATTTAATGCTAGACAGGAAAGGTTCTGAATGTTTTATGCACTCATCTTTGGAAGGGGGTTGATATAGTGGCTAGAGTACAGGTAGTCCTTGAGTTACTAATATAATAGAGTAGGGCTTTTCAACCTTTTTACCAATTGTACCACTTTTAGGATATGGCAGTATTCGAGTACCACCTAGCAAGGTGTCAAAAACTTGATGACCAAAAAAAAAAACCTGTTCGAAGTTGCAATTGCAAAGAAATGACTTATGACCATTTTTCACACTTATGACCAGTGTAGCATGCCCAGGGTCATGTGATTTATATTTGGATGTTTGGCAACTGATTCATATTTATAATGGTCACAGTGTTCCAGGGTCATGTGATCCCCTTCTGCAACCTTTTGACAAGCAAAGTCAATGGCAGAGCTGCTGGTGGCCAACTGCTAAGGCGGGACTTCCTTTCCTCCCTCCCTTCCCTGCCTCCCTTTTTCTCATTCCCATCTCCTTCTGAAGGAAGAATTTGAACCCCCCCCCCCCCATATTTTCCCTCTTCCATATATTGATCAAACAAGGAAAAGCCTCCAGAGACAGAAAAGACAAGCTGCTGAGTGAACTAGCTTAAAAAGGCACATTCTCCTTTAAGAATTAGCGACTGACTAGAAAGGAAAATAAGGAGCGCAGCCGGCACTTAAGAAAGAAAAAAAAATGTAAGTACTGGCTGCTGGCTAAGGCAACCTCCCCAAATGGTTCCATTCATAAGTAAAGGAATGCTACAGGCAAAATCCATTCAGGGGAAAAATACTTCAAAATCCCTTGCAGCAAAACTTACAGCTAACAACAGCAGAGCAATAGAAGCTAACAGGAGACATCAGCCATCAGCCAAATAGAAATTGCCAAACACTCCTTAAGAACACAAAGCCCTCATTGCACAAATCCCAGAACTTCAAAGTCACAAAAGCACATAAGAATCCTTCCACTCTCCATCTCCTTCCCTCCTCCATGCCTCACCTCCAGCCATTGCTGCCTTTTTTCATTCCTCTTGGATGGTGACCCCTCCCCCCCTGCATTTCTTGCCTGTTTGCTGCTGCCAGCACAGGTGGCTGCACAGCAGTTGTAGATCTGCTCATGGGCAGCCTGCTTGATCTCCTCTCCTCCCACCCTCCCTTTCCTGTGCAGCTGACTCTGCCTCCTCCCAAGGCTGCTGCTTTGTTTCTCTCTCCCTCTCCTGCCCAAACTGCCTCCTCTTATAGCAGTGGTTCTCAACCTTTCTAATGCCATGACCCCATAATACAGTTCCCCATGTTGTGGTGACCCCCAAGTGGGTGTGGCCACCAATAAGAGGGAGTAGGACAGCTAGGGAAAAGGGAACAAAATGGTGGACAGAATGGTTTGGCGACCCCCATGAAATGGTCGTTCGACCCCAAATGGGGTCCCGACCCACAGGTTGAGAACCACTGTCTTATAGGCTCTCCTGTCTCCACCCCCCTCCTCCTTTCTCATGGGGGAGGGTGAGCCATAAGTGAGCCTGGGGCCTTTGCAGCTCCAGAGGACTCTCTCACTGCAAGTCCTTGCCTGTGCTGGCTCCTTCCCTCCCCCACTACACTTGGCTAGGCAGGGCTGCGTACCACCTGCCACTCATTAAAGTACCACAAGGGGGGGGCCTTGAAAAGCCCTGTTTTAGAGGCATAGCTATGTTATGTGCTCCTGGCTACTTTCCTTCGTGACCAGAGGCAAGCTCGCCTGACCAATAACCAGCCAAGACACAGTGAAGGCCTTTTGTTTCGTTTATTGCAATAAGCGGGGAGAGAAGCTCAAAGCTTAGTTCTCTCTCCAAAGTTTTAATCCAAATATCTCCTTCTTTTATTCATCCCTATCACCGGCCGCTACAGCCCTCCTCTTTCCCCATTGGCTGAGGTAGTATGAGGTTACACTCTTTCCGTCCACCTATACACATTTCCTGATAACATACTAAATCATATTCACTTATACAATAAGAATAAGAAAAATTAGACATGGAAATGGTTATTTTAAACTCAGATATATTTATGTCCCTATTTTAAACAATAAGTTCTTTTCCTGCTTTTCAATTCAATGTGCCTCTCTTCTTATCGTATTCAGCTTATTTTCCTTATTCTCTATTCAACCTTCCTGGCTAGCCATTTCCTTTATATTTTTATAGCTTCTCTTCTTCCTTTCTCAGACCCAACTATTTTTGCCTTATCTTACTTCCTTAATCTCTTCCTGACTCTCACCATCTGTATTTTTTTTCTATTAGTTTCCATTGTATTGTATTTTTAACTGACTGAAGATTTATCATATTGATGTGTATTTATCAATCCCCCCTGTATTTCTGTATACTCTGATGAATCTTCATTTTTGGCTATATTAGATAACATAAATTTAATCTGTACATCTTCTTCAGAGATGTTTTTCGCTACTGACCCCAATGTTTTGGTGCAAAATGAAATACAGCAGGGTATACATTGGTGACAGACACAACACATAATACCTATCACAACTATAAACACTAGTCCTATAAATATTTGTTTTCACCATCCAAAATTGGGAAGCCAATTTGTTAACCAACTCCAATCACCCCACATATTTTCATACTTTTGTTCAGGAGCTTTGGCCACATTCCTGATTCCTTTTGCAATATCCATTCTGCTTCATGATTGTCAGCTACCTTTAAATTCCCACAAACAAATTTTTACCTTTATTTCCCAGGCTGTTCTGGTGTGTTGTCTTCAGTAACATTAGAAGTAGAATCCACCCTTCATGATTATTACACAGTATTTCACACCCACAAATTGATCCACAATTACAACAATAACAATAACAATAATCACTAGCTATTACAGAGGTAACACATCTACCACCTAATTCTTACAATGTACATTTTCAGTTTCTAATGGTATGACTTCTGACTTAGTTATTCATTTTATTTGTAACAAACAACTTTTATTTCTCTGATGAGTCACCACCAACATCTTTGTTCTTCGTCTGGGGTCATCTGAAATTCTAATAAAGATATTCAAAATAGATAGGGGTTCTGGTCCACTACCCATTCAAGTCCTTTTAAATGTGGCTTTCAGTCCTTGTCCTGGAATAACCGTCCACCCTCTTTCAGGTCCAGTCACCACCTTTGCTCATGTTGTGTAGTGAGTCCAACCCTTCTCAGCCCTCCGGACAGCAGATATAACATAAGGAACTTCCTTTCTTTGGCTGTAGAAGTTCCTCCTTCCATTTACGATTCAGCACCCACTGTCCCGGCTGGATCTTATGGACTGGAAATTCCAAAGGAGTTGTTTGCGCCACCAAGCCTTCCTGTCAAAGAGAAGACAGAGACCCCAGTACTTTGTTCTACATTTAGCTATTTGTCTCCCTCCTTTGGGAGCCTTAACCCTTTATTAACCCTTTTACATATCAAACATCCCTCTGTAGCCCTTTGGGCTATCCCATAAATTCCAAGGGTAGCATAGAATTTCAAATACATTTCTACCTATGCTTTAATTCCCCAATATTTCCCCTCATATAGTTTTTGGATCACCATTCTTGCAGTACCTTGTAATAACCACAGAATCCCCTTAAGACCATTTTTGTTGTTTGGTAATTATAAATCTATATCCTTAATCCTTTTACTATCTATTTTCCTTTCCAATTCAACTATCAAATACATTTCTAGATATTTTACCTCCTTTCATACCAATTGGGCTTTATTTGCTAAACACCCTCAATCCTTTCTTCTGCCAAAAAGTTGCTTTCCCATTTCTTTATAATTCCCAGAATAAGTTCTTAGAAAACTGGGAAGCTACATAAAAATGTATTTGCTTCCACAGCTTAAAAATGGAGGAAAGAAAAGAAAGAAAAAAATCATTTGTCCTGTATCAGATAGACTACACTTGTCCATGGAAGCTCTATCAAAAATTTTCACATTTTTCTTTTTTCTCCCCCTTTCACCCTGATTAGATACCATGTTACAAAAATATAACTCAATAAACTTATTGTAAATAACACATTCAGGATTCTAAAAGGTAAAGCACATAGGCTCACCAATTAGCATTGGGCCAACATTTCTGGAATGTCTTTTGTCTCAGGCAAATAACATTCAAATCACTCTTGTGTCAGCACATCAAAGAACGCCAGGATAGCTAAGAAGACAAAAGATTGTCTCCCCCTTCCCCCACTCACTAAACCAGATAGTAAAAATTTATACAAAACTTTTGCTTGAAACAGCCCTCAGGAGGAAAATTGCCATAACATTTACAAAAGTGGCTTGCCAATACCTCCCTCCTATGGCTGAACAAAAATAAACCAGCCCCAAAACACTCAGCCAACTCTCATGGCCAAAGCAGGATTTGAACTCAAATCCAGCCTTGCAGCCTGTGGCTATAACCCTGAAACCAGATTGGTTTTCTATAAAGATTTCCCTCCCCCTCCTTGGCTCCAGGGAAAAGGAAAACAAATTGTGCACACACAGTATGCAGCAATTAATCATCTTTTCTGCAGTAGCAAGGAGTCCCAAAGACACATATTTATCAGATGTTAAATAAAACATCATAAGATTATTCCTTTGACAAGAATACCCTCAAATGCATTATTAAGGATAAATCCAAACTAAAATGCAAAGGAAAATCACTGAAGCATGCCACACATACAAAAACAGAATATCAGAGTTGGAAGGGACATTAGAGGTCCTCTAGTCCAACCCCTTACTGAAACAGGAAACTCTATCCATTTCAGATCCTATCAATTTCTAACCTCCTCCCAAAAACCTCCAATAATGAAGCATCCACAATTTCTGGAGACAATTATCCCACTGATTAATTATCCTTACAGTCAGGAAATTTTACCCAATTTCTGTTCTTTAAAAACACACATACACACAAACAAACATGCAGACAGAAACTGCCTCCCCCTCTTTTCTTCTTCTTCTTTCTGCATCTCTTACTTTTCCAAGGCAGAAATTCTTGGGTTAAAAAAAGTAACAAACTAAACATTTTTAAAAGGATTGCTCAAAAATTTCACCCCCCTTCAATAGCCCTTCCACCATAGGTTTTAAATCCATTCTTCCTTCCAATGTAATGTTATACTGTTTCTGATGTACAGCTTCTCCTGGTTGTTTAAGAGTTACTTTTAAGGGTTTAATTTGAACCCTTCCCCTATTCCCCTCCTTGGCCCAAACTGAGGGGTTCACTTTTCTTTGAGCCTCCTCACTTAAGGCCATAATGTTTACCATTATTTCCCTTTCATTTCCCATAATAACAATCCCCAATTTACCAATTAAATCCCTTCCAACCAAATTACAGCTCCCTTCAACCAATACAAAGTTCAGGTCCTTTTACTACTGTCTGGACCATAGCAGATTTAAATATTGTTGCTTCTACTACATGTCCGTAATTCCCTGATCCTTAATCTTCCCTTTCCCAATTTGCATTCCTGGAGGTAAAAGTTCAGGGTAAATCTGGTGGTCCAAAATCCACCAAGTACACCCTTTCCTCCTCCAGGGATCCAGCCTTTAAGGTTTATCAGGGGTTCCTAAAAAGCTGAACCAGAAAACAGATTAGTCCCCTGAACCCCTAATCCTCAAAGTTCACCAAATTTGCTAGTTCTTCCCCCTCCTTCCTCTTAAGGTACCGTACTCATTTTCCCAGTGTCCTTCCTCCTTACAAAAGGCACACTTGTTTATTTATTTAAAGACTGGGGAAAATTTTTCTCCTAGAGATTTATATCCTCTGGTGCCAACTGGCTGTCCTCACCCCCAGCCTGCCTTTCCTAATTACTCTTCCTCTTTGCTGGCCTGTTTGCAATAATTGAGCCATGATTTTTATCTTACGTTTATCTCTCTCCTCTTCTCACTTCACATATACTTTCTGAGCCTCTTTTACCGCTAAGTTTTCCATCTGTCTAATTTCTGCATTTGTACCCTAATACCTTCCCATGCTTTCCAAATTTCTAACTTGTTTTCCTACTTCAATAGGATCTTCTATTAGTTTGGGCAATTCTTTCCTAGATTGCCTGATTTCAAAAGCTGTTAGGGGGGAAAATTCCCCCCCCCCCCCCCTTGGAGAGAGGTTTTCTCCTCTCTTGTCACCTTCCAAACTATAGGAACCTCAAGAAATACATAACTTTCTACTTAACTCTTTCACACAAAATAGCAGATCAGAGATCTCGCTTTTCATCCTGGCCCGGCATAAAACTTACTCCCAGCTCCTTTCTTTCTCTCTCTCTCTTTCTTTCCCTCTCTTCCATTTGATTATTTCCATTCTTTTAACACCTTCCATTGTTCTTCTAATTACTAAGAAACTACCCTTCTTCACCCTTTCTTGCTTTTACACCAGACACAAAAAATTCCAAATGCTTCACCCCAGGCAAAACAATCATTCTTATTTTCAAGAAGCTTTTTTCCCAAATTTCCCTTTTGGAATAAGACCTTGTTGTTTTGTATATTACTGTTAGAGGGTCTCTCTCTCCCCTCCCCCAGGTTTTTAGAAATGAGTCAATACACTCTCCAAACACACAAACCCTTAAACATCATTTCCACTTTAAATCTCCACTTTTACTCTTTTTAGGGCTCTTGTAGCTTGTTCTCCAGGCAGTGGGGAAATACAAGGAGCGTTTCTGATAGACTTTAACCACTGCCTATCCATTCCCCATCGCTTCAAGCTAAGCTGAGAAGCCCAATTCAATTTATTGGCTGGCCAAACATGTACTTAGGCCAGGTATATACTGTAATGTATCATCCTTCCTTTGTTCAAATGCCTTGTTTAAAGCATTGACTTAAAACACTTTAACATTCTCCCTAAGGGATTCCCATCTCCCTAAGGGAGTTCATTCCAGAATGTAAATACCTTCCCTCTTTTTCCTTATTGGCCGGCACACTGGCCGGGGAGGCGTCCCTCCTCTTCAAACTCTTATTGCCCATTAACACCTCTCTGATATACAGATACCCCTCTGGTATCTTACCTGTCAGGCTGAGTTGAAGTCCTTCCTTAGGTCGGCCGACTTTCCCTTAGGTTTTCACTGGGTCCTGGCTTTCATCTCGGGATCTCCAATTCCTCCTTGTTTGAGCAGGGGCAATCCGACCTTTAGGGCTGGGAAAAACTTACCCAGGTGTGCACTCCCCTTTCGAATATCCCCAGCTGCCAAAGATGGAACGGATGCAAATCCCGGAGGAGCCCCCAAGGCTGTTATGTGCTCCTGGCTACTTTCCTTCGTGACCAGAGGCAAGCTCGCCTGACCAATAACCAGCCAAGACACAGTGAAGGCCTTTTGTTTCGTTTATTGCAATAAGCGGGGAGAGAAGCTCAAAGCTTAGTTCTCTCTCCAAAGTTTTAATCCAAATATCTCCTTCTTTTATTCATCCCTATCACCGGCCGCTACAGCCCTCCTCTTTCCCCATTGGCTGAGGTAGTATGAGGTTACACTCTTTCCGTCCGCCTATACACATTTCCTGATAACATACTAAATCATATTCACTTATACAATAAGAATAAGAAAAATTAGACATGGAAATGGTTATTTTAAACTCAGATATATTTATGTCCCTATTTTAAACAATAAGTTCTTTTCCTGCTTTTCAATTCAATGTGCCTCTCTTCTTATCGTATTCAGCTTATTTTCCTTATTCTCTATTCAACCTTCCTGGCTAGCCATTTCCTTTATATTTTTATAGCTTCTCTTCTTCCTTTCTCAGACCCAACTATTTTTGCCTTATCTTACTTCCTTAATCTCTTCCTGACTCTCACCATCTGTATTTTTTTTCTATTAGTTTCCATTGTATTGTATTTTTAACTGACTGAAGATTTATCATATTGATGTATATTTATCAGCTATAACATATATGGCAAAGAAAAATAAACAGAGAAGACAGCAATATTCATCATTAAAAGCAAAATTTAGAAAATTAGAGACAGAATTAGAACAAAACCCACAGAAAAAGACTTTGAAAAGAGAAATGGAAATAATAAAACACAAGCTAAATTTGTTGGACTCAGAAAAATTGGCAGAACAAATAAAGAGAGCAAAACAAAACTTCTTCGAAAATGACAATAAGCCAGGAAGATGGCTAGCCTATAAGCTTAAAAAACAGAAAGAGAAGAAAGTAATACATAACTTAGTAGATGGGAAAGGTTGTTTACAATTCAAAAAGGAAGAAATAAAAAAGATAATTAAGGAATACTATAAGGAATTGTATGATAAAGAGGAGGCCGTAAGAGAGAGAACTGCTCAATACCTAGAAGAAATTAAATTGCCAAAAATTCCAGAGACATTTAAAACTATGTTAGAAGAAAGAATAACAATGATGGAGATATTAGAGGCTATAAAACGACAAAAAAGTGGGAAAACACTGGGCCCAGAATGGCTCCCGGCGGAACTTTACAAAAATTTACAAGACATATTAAGCGAACCACTGAAAGATGTTTGTAATGGACTATTGTTAGAGGCTAAACTTCCAAACACATGGATAGAAGCAAATATTACTCTGATACCAAAAGAAGATTCAGACCTGACGTATATTAAGAACTACAGACCGATTTCATTACTTAATGTGGATTATAAAATTTTTACTTCAATAATGGCAGAGAGATTGAAAAAATACTTAGTTGAATTCATACATCCAGATCAAAACGGCTTCTTACCAAAGAGACAAATCAAAAACAGTTTAAGGGTGATAATGGACGTATTAGAATACTATGAATTACATCCAGGGAAACAATTAGCATTAGTATTTTTAGATGCTCAAAAGGCATTTGATAATGTTTCTTGGCAATTCATGATTCAGCAACTGCAAACAATGGACTTTGGAAAGAACTTTACAAATATGATAAAAACAATATATAGCAACCAGACAGCAAAAGTGATAGTGAATGGAGATTACACTGAGAGTTTTGAGATAAGAAAAGGCACGAGGCAAGGGTGTCCACTATCTCCATTATTATTTATCTTTACTTTGGAAGTGTTAAATAGAAGGATTAGACAGGACATAGAAATTAAAGGATTGAAAATAAAAGACGAAACATATAAGTTACAAGCATTTGCCGATGCTCTAGTATTTATCTTGGAAGAACCTTTAGAGATGATTCCTAAGCTATGGGGAAAGATAGAAGAGTATGAGAAATGGCGGGATTAAAAAAAAATAAAGAAAAAACTAAAGTAATAGTTAAGAACCTTACAGATAAACAAAAAAGGCAAATGCTAGAGAAAACAGAGGTACAGATAGTGAAAAAAATTAAATACCTAGGTATTCATCTTTCGGCCAAATGCTCATCAATAAAAGAAGACAATTATACAAAATTATTGAAGCAAATAAAGCTAGACTTGGAAAGATGGAAAAATCTGCAGCTGTCAATATTAGGAAGAATTGCTACAGTAAAAATGAACGTATTGCTGAAGATTTTATTTCTATTTCAAACAATTCCGATAAAACTTGAGAATTTTTTTTTTCAAGATTTAAATTCATTAATTTTGAACTTCATTTGGCAGGGGAAGAAAGCTAGAATTAAGATGAAAACACTACAAGATGCTAAGGAAAATGGAGGATTTGGGCTGCCGGAATGGGCGTTGTACTATGAAGCATCTGTTTTAACATTGGTGAAAGAATGGATAATGCTTAGAAACAAAAGGTTGTTGTATTTAGAGGGACATGATTTACAATTGGGGTGGCATGCTTTCTTATGGTATGGATGTAAAAATGTATGGACTTTATAAGGATCAAACTGTGTTTGATAAGATTTTGTTAACCTCAGATGAGAAATTAATTAAGAAAATGTATAATTTTTTAATTTTGGAAATGGAAAGCGAACAAGTGAAAGAAACAATGATAAGATGGGCGAAAAATTTTGGCTATAATATAAAACTATAAAAATGGCAAATGTTATGGGAGAGAAACTACAAATTAACAATGTCAACTTCATATAAAGAAAACTTGTATAAAATGTTTTATAGATGGCACCTGCCACCAGCAAGATTAGCAAAAATGTTTAAAAATATGTCAGATAGATGTTGGAAATGTAAACATAATATAGGCACGTACTACCACGTTTGGTGGACATGTGGCAAGGCTAAGGCTTATTGGAGAAAGATACATATGTGGTTAGAAAAAATATTGGGTGAACAAGTTGATTTTAAACCTGAACTTTTTTTACTAGGTATAATGCCTGAAAAGATTAATAAGCAGAGTCTATATTTAATCTTACACATTACCACAGCAGCGAGAATAATTTTTGCACAATACTAGAAGAATGAAGGATTGCCATCAGAAGAAGAAATAATCAGGAAAATATTGGAATGCGCAGAGATGGACAGACTAACTATGAGACTGAAAGATAAAGAAGATACAGACTACTATCAAATTTGGGATTTATTTTATTGTTGGTTAGAGGAAAGAATGAAGGATTAGGAATTGAATATGTATTAGCATAGCTAATCCCAGACAACTCATTGATTGGAAAAATTAACATATGTTTATGAAAAAAAAATCTTTTAAAAAAAAAGCAATTGTTTCCCCATCCTGCCGCGCTGGGTCACTTACTTTGCGAAGATCTGGGTCCTCTCTGCCACAGTTTAACAATTTGACTTCCAGCATCTGGTTGGCTTGCAAAAGCTTTTTGTGCACTGAGAGTAAAATGTCCTGGGTGCCGTGATCTTGCAGGACTTCAGGCCACGAGATCACAGCACCCAGAAGCTTCCCGTCTCCGCACAAAATGTTTGCAAGCTGACGGGACGCTTTGAGGCAGCGAAATCGTGCTGCCTCAAAGCATCCCGTCGGCTTGCAAACATTTTGCATACAGTAACTTTGAATGGTCACTAAGTGAACCATCATAACTCAGGGATTACCTGTATGTGACTTCTTTAGTCTTTCATTGCTAGAGGAGCTGGCTAACTTGAAGTGAATCCAGACAACTTAAGGAGTCCAGGAAACTAAATTAACTAAATTAAATTAACCTAGGTACAAATTTGAGAGAAGGAATTCTGCCTTAATCATACTATGCTAGGCTGTACTATACAGTCCAATTGAGCTGGTATAGTGTCACAAGCAATAGTAATCACAAAATATATCAGCCCTGGCTTCAGTTTCTGATAGGAAAATAGGAAGCTGAGATTCAAAATGAAGGTGGTAAATACTATTAGAATTTTTTTGAGACAAATTTAGGCTGTGTCGTCTTTCACATTAACTACTAAGATTTATAGTGCTTAGCAAGGCTTGAATGTGATATAAATTGCTAACAAACATGCAAAGCTAATTCATAGAGTCCATAGAACCCAGAGTCCATTGGAGTTGGGCAGTTAATTTGCCAATTAATAAGCAGTGAGTTGCATTACCTGAACCAGTAGCTAATGCTAACAAACCTTTCCAAGGACACTGCAGCAGGTGTGGAGAGGAAGCAGACAGTTCCCATAACAAAGTGAAATTGTTTACATGGACTACATGAGAGGTTGGGGGTTTGGCCGGAGAAATTATTGTTTAATTCTATGAACTGGTATCTGGGAACCTCAGTTAGTTTTGATTTGACATTACCATGCCATGTATTTAATAAACAGTAAGATTTTTGGAAACAAAATGAACCTGGAGTTTTATTTGGATTCTCGAGCTGGATGTTGACAGCAATATCTTGGGAAGGTTTGATGTGAGCTTATTTTGGCCCATCCAGATCTTCATGGGCTTCAGGACAGTATACAGGACTTAGATGGCATCTCCAGGTTGGCCTGGGGTAGCAATTTATAACTGCCAGATGACCTCCCCTAGTGGTATTGCCCTTATGTTGACAGCATGGGATCTTCCATAGAGGTAAGAGCAGAACCTTCATAAAATAACGTTCCCAAATCCCACCCCCTGCAGGCACTCCAGAGGAATGCCATGGTTAATGGTATTGTATGTCACTGAGATACCTAATAGATAGATACAGGTAGTCCTCGACTTACAACACTTCATTTAGCGACTGTTCAAAGTTACAAGAGCACTGAAAAAAGGGACTTATTACCATTTTTCACAGGACCGTGGAGCATCCCCACGGTCATATGATCAAAATTTGGATGGTTAGCATCTGGTTCATATTTATGACTGTTGCAATGTCCAGGGATCAGGTGATCAGCTTTTGTGACCTTCTGATAAGCAAAGTCAATGGGGAAGCCAGATTAATTTAACAACGTTATTTTTTTTTATTAAAAGATTTACAAATTACAATGTAAACCCACCCATCCCCTCCCCCCCTCCCCCACTTCCCAGAGCTGATTACAGGGTAACAAATAAACAAACATAGTCTAGCTAACATAAACCAACTAAACTATCAATCAAAACCATAATACACTTTAACTCCTTCTCAAAACAAATATTAACAAATTAAGACAAAAATAATAATACCATTAATACTATTAATAATTATCTAAAATCTATTCAAAAGCAAGATAATACTTTTCAGTTTCATACTTCTTCTGAATATAATCAATCCATCTTCTCCAAACCATAATATATCTTTCTTGTGAATGATCCTTCAAATAGGCGGAGATTTTCGCCATTTCTGCTAAATTAGACACTTTAAGTATCCATTCTTCCAAAGTAGGCAATAAGTTTTTCTTCCAATATTGCCCCACCAATAATCTTGCAGCAGTTATGAAGTTCAACATCAAATTAGTTTCTTTAACATCCAAATCTACAATAATACCCAACAAAAATAATTGCCGAGTAAACTTTATCTTTTCCTTAAAAACCTTTTGAATATTCCACCAAATCTTAATCCAAAAAGCTTTAATATCTTTACAAGTCCACCAAATATGAAAATAAGTTGCATCTAAATTTCCACATCTCCAACATTTGGTCTGTAATTTCGGATACATGCGGGACAACTTTTGGGGATCCAAATGCCATCTATAAAACATTTTATAAAAAATTTCTCTTAAATTTTGTGCTTGAGTAAATTTTACATTTCTGACCCAAATTGTCTCCCATGTATCCAATAAAATTGGCTCTTGGATATTTTGTGCCCATTTAATCATACAATCTTTAACTAACTCCGTTTCAGAGTCCAATTCTATTAAAGCATTATAAATTCTTTTTATATGAAATCGACTTTGATCTTTAATCTGTTTTACCAAATTCACATCCTCTAAAATAATACCAACCTTTTTATCTATATTCCACCTCAATAACAATTGATTATAATAAAACCAAGAATATACAATATTTTCTTGCTTCAACTCAGTTAAAGGCTTTAATTGCCAATGCTGCCCAACCAAACTAAGTAATTCCTTATAAGAAATCTTATCCAAATTTACTCCCCTAGATACTCCCTCTATCACGTGTCCTGGAACCCCCCCAAATTGGAATTTTATAATTTAACCTATAGTAATACTTTTTCCAGACACGCAGCAAGGCACTTCTCAAAATATGGGTTTTAAAAACCTGATCCACTTTTTTATCATAAATTAAATATGCGTGCCATCCATATAATAAATCCCATCCCTCAAGAGATAGGATATTCTTATTTGTTAAGTTGAGCCAATCACTAATCAAGGTTAAAGCCACTGCATCATAATACAATTTTAAATTCAGTGCCTTTAATCCTCCTTTCCCGCGTATCCTGCATAATTTTAAATTTAACTCTCGGCTTTTTCCCTGCCCAAATAAATTTATTAATCCCCTTCTGCCATTCTTCCAAATTGGCATCTTTTTTCAAAATAGGTATCATCTGAAATAAAAAAAGAAACTTTGGAAGTATATTCATTTTAACTGCCAAAATTCTCCCCAACAAAGATAATTGTAATTTTTTCCAATCATTTAAATCCTTTTGCACTTTTACCCATAATATCTCATAATTATTTTTATACAATTTAACATTAGAGGACGTTAAATAAATTCCTAAATATTTGTCCTTTCTCACTATTTCAAAACCTGTTAATTTAACTATAATATCCTTTTCCTTCATAGACATATTTTTCGATAATATTTTAGTCTTATTATTATTTACCTTAAACCCAGAAATCTTCCCATACTGACGTAAAATTTCAACCAAATCCCTAACTGAATCTGTCGGTTGAGATAATGTCACAACCAAGTCATCGGCAAAAGCTCTCAACCTATAATCATTTTTATTTATTTTTATTCCCTTTATTCTAGGTGACTCCCGAATTTTAATAAGTAAAATCTCCATGGTTAAAACAAATAACAATGGGGATAAAGGACATCCCTGTCTTGTACCCTTTTCAATTTTAAATGCTTCTGTTAAACCCCCATTAACTATCATTTGTGCAGATTGCTGTTGATATATTGCCTTAAGGACAAATAAAAATTTATCCCCAAAATTCATTTCCTCTACTACTCTGAGTAAGAATTGCCAATTTAATTGATCAAAGGCTTTTTCAGCATCTAAAAAAATCAAAGCCACAGGGATTTGATTGTTCTTGTCCAAATACTCAATTAGATTAACAATTTGTCTAACATTATATTTCATATATCTTCCAGATATAAATCCAGATTGATCACTATGAACCAGTTGCTTCAAAACTCACATTAATCTATTTGCCAATATTTTTGAGAAAATTTTATAATCTGTATTCAAAAGAGATATAGGCCTATAATTTTGGGGCTGGGTCAAATCTTGATCCTCCTTCGGAATCAATGATATGAAAGCCCTTCTCCACGATGGAGGTACCTCTGCTCCCAACAGAATATTATTAAAAAGTTCCTTCAATGGTTCTATCATTTCTTCAGATAACATTTTATAATAAATTGCTGTTAATCCATCTGTACCTGGAGCCTTACCAACTTTCAATTGTTTAATTGCCCAAATAATCTCATCAGAAGTAATTAAACCATTAATCTCATCTCTTTGATCAGAAGTAAGTTTAGGGAAATGTGATTCCTGTAAATACTTTTCTATATCTAAAACATGTATGTTTTCACTGGCATATAACTTTGAATAAAAATCTAAAAAACTCCTTTTAATCAAATTTTGTTGATAAACTTCTTTACCTTTATAATTTATTTTTTCTATAATCCTTGATTTCTGTTTCTTTCGTAGTTGGTAAGCCAACCACCTACCAGGTTTGTTCGCATTGCAAAATATGTTATGTTTCATATACTTCAAATTAATTGCAATCTGATCAGCTATTAACATATTAAATTGCTCCTTAAGCAAACTAATAGAAACCTTTAAATTATTATCCAATGGATTTAAGATAAGAGCCTTTTCCTTAGTTTTAATCTCTGATTCCAACTCTTTACGTTTCTGCATCTATTTACGTCTATACGCATTATTCATATGAATCAAGACCCCTCTCATATATGCTTTACTGGCATCCCATACCATTGGCATCGAAGTACCCTTATGCATATTCAAAAGAAAAAATTCCTTTAAATAATCTCTGCATCTCTGTACATTCCCCTCAAATCTGAATAAATTTTCATTCAATCTCCAAGTCCTTCTATTCCCGTCTTCAGTAGATAACTCCATCCATACAGGACTATGATCTGACAATATTCTTGGGAATATCTTAGCATTCTTCACCCTAGAAAAAAGATCATTAGTAATTAAAAAAAAGTCAATTCTGGAATACGACTGATGCCTGTCCGAAAAGAAGGTAAAGTCTCTTTCTTCCATACTCCGTTCACGCCAAATATCTCGAAGTTCCAAATCATCCTTCAAGTCAAAAAAAGCTTTAGGTAATTTTGCATGATTAGGAGATTTAAAAGAACTCTTCTTGTCTTTACTTGAATCTAAAACGCCATTCCAGTCTCCCATCATAATTACTGATTTATAATCCAATTGAGTTATTTTCTGATGTAACATCTTATAAAAATATTTTTGTTGTTGATTAGGAGCATATAGTCCAATGACAAGACTTCTCTTGCCATTTAATAATAAGTCAATAATAACATATCTTCCTAGTGAGTCAGAATCAATTAACTTTGGTGATAAGTCTTTCCTCACATAAATAACTACACCTGCTTTTTTCTGTGGAGCAGAGGCTGTGAAATGTACTCCCAACCGGGAGTTAATCAAATATTTTTCGTCTTTTAAAGCAATATGAGTCTCTTGCAAACATATAATATCATTCTTGTGTTGTTTCAAATAGTAAAATACTTTCTTTCTTTTCTGTGGTGAATTCAAGCCATTAACATTCCATGTCAGAAACTTTGCCATGTCTCATGGCTTGAAGCCTTTGGAAAACTGCATCTAAATCTGCAGTTGAAGACCTCTTCGATCTTGTTCCTCCCACTGGCTCAGAGGTAGCCATCTGTGTTGTAACACCAGAATCTACCTTTTGTTGTTCTTTTTCTCTACGTTTATGAGCTGCACGAGGCATTCTCTGTTCTCTTGGGTCTTCTCTTATCTCCAAACACTGTTGCATAGATTCAACCAACAACTCTTCTCCTGTTGGTGACCTAGCTCCTGCAGCTAACTGTCCTTCAAACTTACTTTCATTTCTTCTAGATCTTGGAGATGGTGGTGCACCTGCTTTCAGCACAGAAACAAAAAAATCTCTTGCTTTTAAAATTGTATTTAATCTATAATGTGTTCCAACATAATTCACCACTATGCCAATAGGTACATCCCATCTGAATTGAATTTGCCGCTTCTTGAGCTCCTCAGCCAAAAAAGCAAAATCCTTTTGGGAGGTATTTCTTTTAAAATTATGACATCTTGAGCTGCAATTTGAAATCTTTGGTTATAAAAGGCTTGTATAATTTCATTACGAAGTGATCTTCTAGAAAAATAGATAACCACATCTCTTGGTAAATTTCTCTGCTTCGCAATCCACGAATTAACTCTAAAGATTTTTTCAATATCTCTCAACATTTCTTCAATTTCACATCCTAAAATGGATGCCAGTTCTGCAGCAATCTCTTCTTTCAAATTCGCTTTCACATTCTCCTTCAACGCTCTTATTCTCAAAGCAAACTCCATGTCTCTATATTGTGACATTACAATTTCATTCTGTGCTGCATCCACATTATTTTCAACTCTTTCAATTCTTCCTTCCAATCTTTCAACATTTCCAACCACCTCATCCACTCTACCATCCAGCCTTTCTACATGGGCCGCAAGCCCCTTAAGAGCCAACAGAATATCTTCCCTCATCTCATGATTTTTCTCCTCCAAAAGCTCTTCTGTCTCAGATCTGATCTTTTCTACAGCTTTTTCCAAAGAGTCCTGAACCACATTCTGTATATCTTTAAGTGTAAATGCTGGAGGTGGGGAAGGTGGTGGTGGTGGTGGTGGTGGTGGCTTAGATTGCTGTGTAATCTGTGTTACTGGAGAGGAAATTGAAACTTTAGGCAAAGAAGAAATTGCAGGACGTTTTGAAGCCATTTTTTTTAAAAAAAAGAAAAAAAGAAAAAAAAAGAAAAAAAAGAAATGAAGAATAAAGAAAAGAAAAAAGCCAATTCTTATAACAAGACGAATTAGAGGAATAATAAAAACAATTCCCCCATAAAAAAAAGCAGAGTCAATTATTTTAGCAACTTTGTTGCCAAGTAAAAGTGAAAGTTCTCAGACAAAGAAGCAAAATTCCTCCGCAGCGATTCCTCGGCCATTTTTTCCTTTCACTCCCTTTGTTAACATAGTTAACTGGAGAAGATATTAATTCTTTCTTGAGTTAAAGTAGAAATTCAGAATCACAAATCAAGTCCTCCTGGACAACTCTGTCTGCTTTATTTTTTTATTTTTTATTTTATTTATTTATTAATAAAATTTATATGCCGCCCAATCCCTAGGGACTCAGGGCGGCGTACAAAATTAAAACAATAAATATAACAATAAAACAATAAAATAAGTGTATTCATACAGCGTGTCCAGTCATATCCCACCCCCCCCCCCGGGGACATCAACCCCAGGCCTGCCAGAACAGGAGAGTTTTAATGGCTTTCTTAAAGGCCGGCAAGGTGGGAGTAGTTCGAATCTCGGGGGGAAGTTGATTCCACCAGGTCGGAGCCACCACAGAAAAGGCCCTTCCCCGAGGGCCCACCAGCCGACATTGTCTGGCCGACGGGACCTGAAGGAGGCCCAATCTGTGGGACCTCACCGGTCTCTGGGAACTATGCGGCAGTATGCGGTCCTGTAAGTAACCTGGTCCTAAGCCATGAAGGGCTTTAAAGGTGATAACCAACACCTTGAATTGCGTCCGGAGACCCACAGGAAGCCAGTGCAGCTCACGGAGGATAGGTGACACTTGGGTGTACCTTGGTGCACCCACAATCACTCTCGCGGCTGCATTCTGAACCAACTGCAGCCTCCGAACGCTCTTCAGGGGTAGCCCCATGTAGAGCGCATTACAGTAATCCAGTCTTGAGGTGACAAGGGCATGAGTGACCGTGAGTAGAGCCTCCCGGTCCAAATAAGGCCGCAACTGGTGCACCAGGCGAACCTGGGCAAAGGTCCCCCTGGCCACAGCCGATAGATGTTGTTCCAAATTTAGCTGTGAGTCCAGGAGGACACCCAAGTTGCGTGCCTGCACTGAGGGAAGTAAATTTACCCCCCCCAGGGCTAATGATGGACCATCAGGATGACCCTTGGGGGGCAAGACCCAGAGCCACTCGGTCTTGTCAGGGTGTCAAGCCCCATGGGGCTTGCCATTCGGTGGGGGGGGGAATGGAAGGAAAACCCCACCCCCACCAGCCCAAACCGTCGCCATGCCCCCGAGTCCCAATGTCTCCATGCTCGCCGCCACCACCGCAGAAGACATAGGGGCTGGCGCTGAGCACCCCACCGGCCAGCTGAGCAGCGGAGACCGGCCGGCGGTGCCACGTGGTTACCGTTCCTCCCCGGATGCCACAGGAGACGCAGGGGCCGGCGCTGAGCACCCTGCCGGCCAGCTGAGCGGCAGAGACGGGCTGGTGACGCCACGCAACCGCAACTTCTTGCTGGCCACTGGAGGAACCATAGGGGGTGGGGCTGCACGCTCCACCGATAAGCTGAGCGTCAGGGACTGGCCAGCGGCTGAGCAAACGAGCTCACCACACTTACCAAAGCTGAGGGAAGCAGATGTGAGGCGGCGGCAGATGGTCAGGTGCTGGACTAAGGGGGGCGGGGCTGCACGGGAAGAGGGATTGGATCACAAGGGTGGGTTTATAAGGGTAATCAAGCGGATGGTGGATTATGGGTGGAGGGTGGGGATATGGGTGTGGGCATGTTATAAAGAGCACTGGGAACAAGCCAGTCCCAGTGCTGACTTTGTTAGTTAGGCAGTGAATAAACTTCCTGACGTGCACTGAGTTCCTGAGCTCCTGCGTTCCTGGTTTTCATTCCGGATGACTAAGGACTTGGATTGACGGTAAGTCAGCACTCCCGCTTTCTCTTGGCTACCTTCTGCCCTTACCTCAGCTCTGGGGAATGGCGGAGGGGACGCAGGACGCTCCTCAGGTAGAGGACATTGCGGTGGCTGACGCTGCAGCGGCTGTCCCGGCAGACCTTGTCCAGCCGGCCGTGGCAGGGGAAGAGCAACCGGTGGTGAGGCCCAAGACCACCCAGGGGCCTGGTCCTGTGGCGGTGGCCATGGATGCTGAGGTCTCCAAGCCGAGGGAAGAATGGTAGCAGAGCCCAGCGTTAACATCTCTGGAGACTGGTAGGCCTCGTAACCCACCGGGTAGATCATCCCTGCTGGGATGGAGGGAAAGACGGTTAACAGGAGATGACGAAGAGGAATGGAGCTACTCCACTACTCCAGGGGAGTACACGTTGGATGTCCTCCGTGAACGGTTTGGTGAAGGCAGCTGCCAGGGCTTCTCCTCGAGGCAACGGTCAGACGGCACCTCTGGACGGGCGGATACATCGCAGGTTCGACTAAGCAGTCCTCGGCTTCGGCTGCCCCACCTAGGGGATGCAGTGACAACGGGGCCTGCTATTTCTGGGCTGGGTTCTGCAGGGCCTTTGGGCCAGGTGGCCTGGCCCAGTGGTTCAGGGGCTGTTGGCTGGGCTCAGCCTCTTGGCAGGATGGCACAAGGTCAAGCTGCCGTACCGGGTTCAACCATGCCGGTCGGGAGTGGTGGGGTGGTGCCACCTGCGCAATGGGGCCCAGGTCAGCAGTGGGGCCCGCCGTCTATCCCCATATCCTTCGACGGGGACCCGGACAGGTTGGCTATGTTCCTAAGCCACGTGGTCAGCAACCTCGATCGGTATGGCCATTTATACCCATCCCAATGGGCCATGGTAGTGGGGATCACGGCAGGGCTACAAGGGGAGGCGGCAGCCTGGGCTGCCAACCTCTATAGCGATCATGCCAGGGAGCTTGGCAACGTGGAATTGTTTCTGGAGGCGCTTCACAGTCGATTCGAGGACGCCTCCCGTGTTCAGCGGGCTGAGTCGGAGCTCCTGTCCTTGAAACAGGGGGGCCGGCCCGCAGCGAAGTATATCCGTGACTTTTGACGACTAGCCGGCCGGCTTAGCTCATCATGGCCGGAAAGGTTACTGATCCACCATTTCTGAGCTGGGCTGGATCAGGAGTTGCGCCAGGCATGTATCTATAGGGGCATCTCCAACCGTCTCCGGGAGTGGTTTCGGATAGCAGCAGACCTTGACACCAACCTCAGGGAGCTCCAGAGGAACCGGGATACCGGCTGGGCACGGCCACCTGTAGGGAAACCGAGGGAGAGTGGAGAGAATCAACCTGTCGGTCTGGCCGGTTATCCCAGGGCAACCGGTTCGTCTGGTGGCATGTCATTTCGTTGCTTCCAATGTAATCAGCCGGTACATCGGGCAGCTGAGTGTCCGGCTCCTACTCCACGGGGGTCCGGAACGCCGAGAGGACCTGCTCCAACGCCACGAAAGGGTCCTGACGCATCGAAAGCTGCGGCACATCCGAAAACCCCGTCAACTCCGTGGGTGTCACCACCAGGTCAGGACGCTATGGCGGCGGTGCAGTATCGTCCAGCTGACGGTGAGAGCAACGACGATCCCGTCGACGATCCGATGGTAAGTGAGCCCATAGCCCCTTTCGTCCTACCTATAGTGTTGACGAGCCCGCAGTCCGGGGTACGATGGGAATGCCAGGCACTGATAGACACAGGGTGTACCCGGTGCTTGATAAGCCGAGCACTAGCTCTGGAGCATGGAATCCGGCTACATAGATTGGCCCAGCCTGTGCGATTTGAGCAGGTAGAACCAGTGCATTTGGAGCTTGGGGCCCATTGGGAAATGCTCCGGTTTGTGGTGGCCCCAGCCATGAATGAGGCCGTGATTCTCGGTCTGGCATATGCTGGATAAATGGGAACCCACCATTTGGTGGGAGGGTGGGTACCATAAGGTACACCTGGGCATCGGACCCCAGCCCCCCGGACAGCTCCAGGCCCCAGGGACAGTCAGACCGGCCCCGGTGTGTGGAGCGAGGGGGGGGGGGAGGACCTGTTCCCCAAGGAGTATCAAGACTTGGCTGCAGTGTTTAGTGAAGAGGAATGCAACCAACTACCCCCTCATCGGCCGACGGACTGTGGCATCGAAATTGAACCCAGGGCCAAACTACCAAAGCCTCGGATGTATGCCATGGCACCCAGGGAACTGGAAGAGTTGCGACGGTTCATTGACGTAAACCTGGCGAGAGGCTTCATCCAACCGGCTCGGTCTCGGGTTGCCGCTCCTGTCTTGTTCTGAGAGAAAAAGGATGGGTCGCTTCGTCTCTGCGTCAACTTCCGAGGTCTGAACGCTGTCTGTGTGGAACATCAGTACCCACTCCCGCTCATGAAAGACCTGTTAGCCCAATTAGGGAAAGGGTGGATATTTACCAAATTGGACCTTTGGGAAGCATACTATCGAGTACGAATATGATGGGGGGACGAGTGGAAGACGGTGTTCAACTGCCCGTTAGGGAGTTTTCAGTACCGCGTTATGCCGTTTGGGCTACAGGGGGCCCCCGCGGTATTTATGCAGTTAATTAACCAGGTACTGCACGAACACCTATATCGGGGGGTCCTCGTCTATCTTGACAACATTCTTATTTATACTACAACTATGGAGGAGCATATTGCCCTGGTACAGCAGGTATTGAAAAAATTATTGGAGGCGAAGTTATATGTTAAGCTATCCAAGTGCGAGTTCCACCGTAATCGGTTGGATTATCTTGGTTATCGCATATCAGCGGCAGGAGTGGAAATGGACCCACTTAAGGTTAAAGCGGTTCTTGACTGGCAGGCCCCTACCACACGAAGGCAGTTGCAAAGTTTTCTGGGGTTCGCCAATTTCTACCGGCAATTCATTCCATCGTTTGCTGCCATGGCCCACCCTCTAACAGAACTCCTAAAGACAAAACATCTAAAAGGTAAGCCACGACCTGGTCAGCCGGTAGGGTGGACCATGGCCTGTCAGAAGGCGTTTGAGGAGCTCAAAGCACTTTTCGCCAAAGAGCCAGTATTGCTCCATCCAAACCCCGATGCCCCGTTTGTTTTCCAGGCTGATGCAAGTGACGTGGCTGTGGGGGCCGTCTTACTACAACAAAACCAACAGGGGTTACTACAGCCATGCGCATATACGTCCCGCAAATTTACTACAACGGAGCGAGGGTGGGCCATTTGGAAAAAAGAAGCATTTGTCATCAAATGGGCACTGGTGACATGGTGGCATTTGTTAGAGGGGTCCCCTCGACCATTTGAGGTGTGGACTGATCACCGGAACCTAGAAGCCCTACAAAAGCCACGGCGCTTATCGCTGAAACATGTCCGGTGGGCCCAATATTTTACTCGATTCCGGTTTACTCTGAAATATGTACCGGGAGGTAAGAATTTCCTTGTGGACACATTGTCTCGCCTCCCTCAATACCATAGCGATAGAGAGGAGGTGGTACAGGCAATTATACCTTCCTGTACTCACAGGGTAGCCAGCATAACAATGACATGGACAACCACTGTTACGCTGCCGGAATTACGGGGGGCTGTGACAAATGACAAGTGGTTACAGGAACATCCGGGACTGCTGACTCGAAGGGACAGGCTGGCATGGAAAGGCGACAAGCTTTATGTTCCTGAGGAGTTATGTTTAACAGTCCTTAAAAGATGCCACGATGCCAAGCAGGCAGGGCATTTTGGCTTCCTGAAGACCCTGCATCACGTCCGACGACAATTCTGGTGGCTCCGCATGAAGCCAGACATAGAAACTTATGTCAAAACCTGCCACGTCTGTGGTTGCCGATGGCGGCTACTTTGTAGCCGTCCGTCTGAGACAGCGTTAAAACCGCCGAGGACAGCAGACATCAGCTGTTCCGCAGTTTGAAACTTCTTTCCTGGGCAAAAGGAAAGAGGTGAGTTTTTTTTTACCCTGAATAGTGGTAGAGCCTCTGAAACCCTAAAGTGTTTTTTGGGGGGCGAAGGGTGAGCTCCCACGGAGTTCAGGGCATTCTCCACTTCTCAGAAGCCTTTGTCCCTTGTTGTTTTGGGACAAAGCAAGACGCCGCTTCCACATCTGCAATTAAAGTAAACTGGTGAGGTTATTTATAAGCGGACAGAGCTGATCAGTGGATTGTATTTTTCTGTTTTAATTGGACTTTAACTCCAAAGAATTATACTTTTTTTTTTACAGTGAGGGAAAGTAAAATGGCGATGAGTGGTTTTCCTCCTTTTTTTTTTAAAGCGCATGGAAGGAAAGTGAAAGGAATTTTCCTTTATTTCTTTTTTTTGTTATAGTTTTAGAAATTTTCTTTTGGGATTTTGGGTGTTTGTAAGAGGAGGATTATATTTTCTTACAGATAGAAAAGGTTTTTTTTTCCTTTTTTCTTTTCTTTTTTTTTTTTTTTTTGATCTTTTGGACTCTTTTTAAGAAGGAGGAAAACTTTTTAAAAATGGCTTCTAAGCGTCAAGCGACCTCTGCTGTGCCTAAGGTGGCTTCTTCTCCGGCAATATTACCAGCGCAACAATCCAAATCCAGATCACCACCACCCTCTCCGCCTGCACCACTTACGGTAAAAGACCTTCAAGAAGTTATGGGAAGCGTTGTATGCCAAATTAGAGGAGAAATGAAGGAGCTTTTAGTAGAGAGAAATAACATCTTGAGGGAGGATATAGTTTTGGCTTTAAAAGGACTTGCTTCTGTTGTTGAATAGCTGGACTCTCGTATTGAGGATGTTGTAGACAAAGTGGATTTATTGGAGGATAGGGTTGAAAGTGTGGAGAAAATGGTGGAAACCTCACAGGATGAAATTGTAATGTCTCAGTACAGAGAGATGGAGTTTGCTTTGAGAATCAGGGGTCTGCGGGAAAATATGCAAGAAAATCTGAGAGAGGTGGTGGCAAATGACATCGCTGTGATTTTGGAGAGGGATCCAGAGGAGATACTTAGAGAAATTGAAAAAATATTTAGAGTCAATTCTTGGATTGCAAAGCAGAGAAATTTGCCAAGAGATGTGGTGATTTATTTTGGGAAAAGATTTTTACGCAATGAAATTATACAAGCATTTTACAACAAGAGATTCCAGATTGCTGCTCAGGATGTTATAATTTTAAAGGAGATTCCATCAAAAATTTTAAGAAGGAGAAAGGATTTTGCTTTTTCATCAGATGAACTTAAAAAGCGACAGATGCCATTCAGATGGGATATTCCATTTGGAATTGTGGTGAGTTACGCGGGGACACGTTATAGACTTAATACTGTTTCTAAGGCAAGAGAGTTTTATATTTTGGTCCTGGGAGCGCGCTCATCACCACCTATAATGTTCAAAGCTTTGGAAGTGAAGGAGGGAGAGCAGTTCGCTGAAGATGCTGTATCAATGAAAGTTGGATTACAGGCTGAGTTGTTACAGCAGTCTGAGATGAAAGAACAGAGAATGACACGAGCAGCGCATAGACGAAAAGAAAAGGAACAACAGAAGAAGGAAATTAAAGAAGTTATACAAGAATCTGCTTCTGAGCCTGTGGGAGGAGCAAGACCTAAGAGATCTTCATTGGTTCAATCCTCAATGGCAGATCTTCAAACAGTCTTCTCTAGGCTAAAGGATGGAGGAGATGGCAAAGCTCCTGACCTGGAATGTTAATGGCCTTAATTCTCCACAGAAAACGAAGAAAATATTTCATTATTTGAAGCAACGTAATAATGACATCGTTTGTTTGCAGGAAACCCATATTATTTCAAAGGATCAAAAATATTTGATTAATGCTCGATTGGGTTCTCATTTTGTATCATCTGCTCTTGGGAAAAAAGGGGGTGTTGTTATTTATGTTAAGAAAAATATACCAGCTGTATTAATAGATTCTGATCCTCATGGGAGATATGTTATGATTGAAGTAGGAATGTATGGTAAGAAATTGCTTATAGTGGGTTTGTATGCTCCTAATCAACAACAAGAACAGTTTTATAGGTTTCTTCATCAAAAATTGATTTCATTGGATTACAGATCTGTTATTCTGATGGGGGATTGGAATGGAGTTTTGGATACACATAAAGATAAGAAAGGATTTTCTACTTCTTTTAAGCAAGCCAAACTACCTAAAGCTTTTTTTGATTTGAAGGAGGATTTGGAACTGAGAGATTTTTGGCGGGAACGTAATATGGAAGAGAGAGACTTTACTTTTTTTTCTGACAGACATCAATCGTTTTCAAGAATTGATTTTTTTTTATTACAACGGATTTATATTTTAGGGTTAAAAATGTAAAGATTTTTCCAAGGACATTGACAGATCATAGTCCTGTATGGATGGAATTGGTCGCTGAGAAAGAGGAGAGAAGATCTTGGAGGTTGAATGAAAATTTATTTAGACAAGAGGCGAATGTTCAGAAACTTAAAGAGTATTTAAAGGAATATTTTATTTTAAATATGTATAAGGGAACCTCAATGGCAATGGTTTGGGATGCTAGCAAGGCTTATATGCGTGGGGTTCTGATTCAAATGAACAAGGTTTATAGGCAAAAACAGATGCAAAAGCGTAAGGAATTGGAAGATGAGATTAAAATGAAAGAAAAAGTATTAATTTTGAATCCTTTGGATAAGAATGTAAAGGCTTCTATAAATTTGCTTAAAACACAGTTTAATATGTTAATGGCTGATCAGGCTGCAACTAATTTACTTTATATGAAACATAATACATTTTACAATGCAAATAAGCCAGGGAGGTGGTTGGCTTATCAATTAAGGAAGAAACAGAAGTTGAGAATTATAGATAAAATAAATTACAATGGAAAAGTGGTTTTTCAGAAAGAATTGATTAAAAAATCTTTTTTAGATTTTTATACAAAATTATATATGGGTAAGAAGGTACAGAGTTTAGATATAGATAAATATTTACAAGATGCTCATTTTCCTAAGTTATCAGATGATCAAAGAGATGAGATTAATGTATTTATTACTTCACAGGAAATTATCATGGCAATTAAACAATTAAAAGCTGGTAAAGCATCTGGTACTGATGGATTGACATCAATCTATTATAAGACTTTAAGTGATGAGATGATAGAGCCCTTAAAGGAACTTTTTAATAATATATTATTGGGTTTAGAGACTCCCCCGTCTTGGGGAAGGGCTTTTATATCTTTGATTCCAAAAGAGGATCAAGATCATACTTTACCAAAAAATTATAGACCTATATCTCTTTTGAATGTAGATTACAAAATTTTTTCCAAAATTTTAGCCAATAGACTTATGATTGTATTGAACCAAGTGATACATACTGATCAAACAGGTTTGATATATATCAAACAGATATATGAAGAATAATGTTAGACAAATTATTAATTTAATAGAATATTTGGATAAAAATAATCAGATTCCTGCAGGATTGATTTTCTTAGATGCTGAGAAAGCCTTTGATCAGGTAAATTGGCAATTTATGATAAGGTTGGTTGAAGAGATGAATTTTGGAGATAAAATTTTGCAAACTCTTCAAGGTATTTACCAAAGACAATCGGCACAAGTTATAATTAATGGAGGTTTATCTGAGGTTTTTCAAATTGAAAAGGGCACAAGACAAGGTTGTCCACTGTCTCCTTTGTTGTTTGTTTTAACATTGGAAATTTTGTTGATTAAAATTCGTGAATCATCTAAAATAAAGGGAATAATGATTGATAAGAATGATTATAAATTAAGAGCTTTTGCAGATGATTTGGTTGTTACTTTGTCTCAACCAACTTATTCTGTATTGGAGTTGTTACAGTTGATAAATCAATTTGGACATGTGTCTGGTTTTAAAGTCAATAATAATAAAACTAAAATATTACTTAAAAATATGACTAATTTGGATAAGGAGACGTTGGTTAAATTGACGGGCTTCGAAGTTGTAAAAAAGGTCAAATATTTGGGGGTTTATATAACTGCTTCTAATGTAAAATTGTATAAAAATAATTATGAAATGTTATGGTCTAAAATACAGAAGGATTTGAATGATTGGAAAAAATTGCAACTATCTTTGTTAGGGAGAATTGCTGCAGTCAAAATGGATGTTTTGCCAAAGTTTCTTTTTTTGTTTCAAATGATACCTATTCTAAAGAAAGAGGCAAATTTAGAAGAATGGCAGAAGGGTATCAATAAATTCATTTGGGCGGGGAAAAAACCAAGAGTAAAGCTTACAATTATACAAGATGTTCGAGAGAGAGGTGGACTCAAGGTGCCGAATTTGAAATTGTATTATGATGCGGTGGTTTTAACATTGATTAGTGATTGGATTAATTTAACAAATCTAATATACTTTTTTTGGAGGGATGGGATTTATTATATGGATGGCATGCCTATTTAATTTATAATAAAAAGGTGGATAGGGTTTTTAAGTCCCATATCCTGAGAATTTCTTTATTGCGAGTTTGGAAGAAATATTATAGATCAGATTCTAGAATACCGTTGTGGGGAATTCCAGGGTATGCAATAGAAGGGATAAGGAAAGGAGTAAAAATGGAGAGCATTTCTTATAAACAATTGCTTAATTGGGATGGGAATAACTGGCAATTAAAATCTATGGATGAATTAGCGCAAGAAAATATTAATTATTCTTGGTTTCAGTATAGGCAATTATTAGAAAGGTGGAGAATAGATCAAAAAGTGGGTTTTATTAGGGAGGATGTGAATTTGATGAAACAAATTAAAGATCAAAGTTGAACTCATATAAAAAGAGTTTATAGTGTTTTAGTGGAATTGGATTCAGAAACAGAATTAGTTAAAGATTGTATGGTTAAATGGGCTCAAAATTTTGACGAGCTGATTTTATTAGACACATGGGAGATGATTTGGGTGAGGAATGTTAAATTTACTCAAGCTCAAAATTTACGAGAAAATTTTTAGAAAATGTTTTATAGATGGCACCTTGATCCACAAAAGATGTCTCATATGTATCCAAATGTGCAGCCCAAATGTTGGAGATGTGGTTGTTTGGATGCAATGTATTATCATATTTGGTGGTCATGTAGAAATATAAAGGCTTTTTGGATCAAGATTTGGTGGAATATTCAGAAGATTTTTAATAGAAGGATAAAATTTACACCACAATTGTTTCTGTTAGGTATTATTGATGATTGTGATGGTAAAGAGATTATTTTAATGTTGAATTTAATTACAGCAGCAAGGTTGCTGATTGGGCAATACTGGAAGAAGGATCTCTTGCCTACTTTAGAAGAATGGTTTCTTAAAGTTTCTTACTTATCCGAAATGGCAAAAATTTCGGCATATCTGAAAGACCAATCGCAAGAGAGATATATTTTGGTGTGGAAAAGATGGGTGAATTTTATACAGAATAAATATGATATTAGAAAGTATTATTTAGCTTTTGAATAATGTATATCTAAGGGTAAGCTTTTGAATAATTTATGTTTAAGGATGGTAATTTTTGTTTTTATGTATTGGAGTTAAAGTGTTTAAAATTTTGCTTTTTGGATGTATGTATAATTGTTTGATGTTCATTTAAGTTGTATGTTTTTTGTTGTTGTTAACCCTGTATTCAGCTCTGGGAAGTAGGGGGGAGGGGTTTGGGGGGTTGGGAGGGGGGAGTATTTTATTGTAAAAATTTTATAAACTTTCAATTAAAAAAAACAAAAAAACCTGCCACGTCTGTGCCACTGCGAAACCCCGAGTGGGAAAACCAATGGGCCTCCTACAAAGGGTAGCAGATCCGCGCCAGCCCTGGGAAGAGATCGCGATGGACTTTGTTGTTGAGTTACCTCCAAGCCACAATTACACAGTAATATGGACCGTAATCGATCTCTTCTCGAAACAAGCCCATTTCATCCCGTGTAAAGGGTTGCCGTCAGCACAACGGTTAGCCAGGATGTTTGTACAACATGTCTACCGGCTACACGGAGTACCACAACGTGTAATTTCGGATAGAGGGGTGCAATTCACAGCCCAATTCTGGCGTACGTTCCTGAGGTTGGTGGGATCGTCCCAAGGCCTCAGCTCAGCCTACCACCCATGTACTAAAGGTGCCGCAGAAAGAGCAAACGCTATGATTGAACGATACTTACGTAATTACGTCACCTTTCAGCAAACAGACTGGGTAGACTTACTACCATTCGCTGAGGTGGCGTACAATAACACCGTACATAGCAGTACCGGGTTCGCCCCTTTCCGGGTGGTGAACGGGGTAGAGTTTGTACCCTTTCCAGAATGGTCCGAGGAGACTGGTAATGTATACACGCCCCAAGCGTGGATAACACGAGTAACGGGCCTTTGGGGAGTAGTGAAGGAAGCTCTACAACAGGCCGAGGCGGCTGCCAAAAGCCAGTCTGATAGGAAAAGGGCCGACCACCAACCTTTTAAAGTTGGGGACTGGGTATACCTGTCAACGAAGTATCTCAGGTTACCAGTAGCTAATAAGAAATTAGGCCCAAAATATATAGGTCCATTCCAAATAGTAAGAGTAATCAATCTGGTAATGGTGCGATTGCGGTTACCACCCTTACTAGGAAAGGTACACCCAGTATTCGACGGCAGTTTATTGAAACTGGTACGTGGGCCTCCCGTGGGTGCTAAGGGCCCTGGGCCAGTAGCCGGGGCTGAATATGAGGTCCAAGGAGTGATCGACTCCCGGATGAGACATGGCCAGTTGTAATACCTCATTCAGTGGAAGGGATATCCCCTTTCAGACGCCTCTTGGGTGGAGGTGGGAGATGTTCATGCCCCTTGACTAATACGGGCATTCCATCGGTGCTGGCCGGGGAAGCCAGGCCAGGCACAGTATGACCAGGGGAACTCACTGTTTTGTGAGTGAAGACGTGGTAGAGGAGGCCGCATGTCAAGCCCCACGGGGCTTGCCATTCGGTGGGGGGGGAACAGAAGGAAAACCACACCCCCACCAGCCCAAACCGTCACCATGCCCATGAGTCCCGATGTCTCCATGCTCGCCGCCACCACCGCAGAAGACATAGGGGCCGGCGCTGAGCACCCTGCCGGCCAGCTGAGCAGCGGAGACCGGCCGGCGGTGCCACGTGGTTACCGTTCCTCCCCGGACGCCGCAGGAGATGCAGGGGCCGGCGCTGAGCACCCCGCCGGCCAGCTGAGCAGCGGAGACGGGCCAGTGACGCCACGCAACCGCAACTTCTTCCCAGCCATCATAGGAACCATAGGGGGCGGGGCTGCACGCTCCGCCGACCAGCTGAACGTCAGGGACTGGCCAGCGGCTGAGCAAACAAGCTCACCACACTTACCAAAGCTGAGGGAAGCAGATGTGAGGCGGCGGCAGATGGTCAGGTGCTGGACTAAGGGGGGCGGGGCTGCACGGGAAGAGGGATTGGATCACAAGGGTGGGTTTATAAGGGTAATCAAGCGGATGGTGGTTTATGGGTGGAGGGTGGGGATGTGGGCGTGGGCATGTTATAAAGAGCACTGGGAACAAGCCAGTCCCAGTGCTGACTTTGTTAGTTAGGCAGTGAATAAACTTCCTGATGTGCACTGAGTTCCTGCGTTCCTGGTTTTCATTCCGGACGACTAAGGACTTGGATTGACACAGGGTTGAGTCTAAGCCTGTTCACCCCCATCCAGACCCTCACATCTTCCAGGCACCGGCACATCACATCGACTGCTTCACTGAAAGGACACGGGGTGGAGATATACAATTGGGTATCATCCGCATACTGATGATACCTCACCCCGTGTCGCTGAATGATCTCGCCCAGCGGTTTCATGTAGATGTTAAAAAGGAGGGGGGACAGGACCGAGCCCTGAGGCACCCCATAATCGAGGCGCCTAGGGGTCGATCTCTGTCCGCCCGCCAACACCGACTGCGACCTGTCAGAGAGGTAGGAGGAGAACCACCACAATACGGTGTCGCCCACCCCCACCTCTCCGAGACGACGCAGAAGGATACCATGGTCGATGGTATCAAAAGCCGCTGAGAGGTGAAGAAGCACCAGGATAGAGGAATGACCCCTATCCCGGGCTCGCCAGAGGTCATCGGTCAGTGCGACCAAAGCAGTCTCAGTGCTGTAGCCGGGCCTGAAACCAGATTGAAAAGGGTCCAGATAATTCGTTTCATCCAAGGATCACAAGAGTTGGGACGCCACCACCTTCTCTACAACCTTCCCCACAAAGGGGAGGTTGGAGACAGGACGAAAGTTCTTCAAAACATCTGGGTCCAGGGAAGGCTTCTTGAGGAGGGGCCTCACCACCGCTTCCTTCAAAGGTTGCGGGAAAGACCCCTCCATCAAGGAGGCATTGATTATCGCCTGGAGCCAGCCTCGTGTCACCTCCCTACTGGCAGAAACCAGCCAGGAGGGGCACGGGTCCAATAAGCAGGTGGCGGCATTCATTGCCCTCACGGCCTTGTCCACTTCATCAGGGGTCACAGGCTCAAACTCGCTCCAGATAACATGACTAAGACCAGCCCCCGGCATCTCGGCTGGCACTACCCAGTCGGAGTCCAGGTCTCTCTGAATCTGAGTGATTTTGTCCGAGAGAAACTGAACAAACTCCTCAGCTCTCCCCTGCAAGGGTTCCTCCGCCTCCTCCACTTTAAGAAGGGAGCGGGTCACCCTAAACAAGGCGGCCGGGTGAGATTCTGCGGATGCAATAAGTGCGGAAAAGTGAACACGCTTTGCCGCCCTTATCGCCACTAAATAAATCCTAAGATAGGCTCTTAATAGTGATCGGTCAGATTCAGAGTTACTGGCCCTCCAACGTCGCTCTAGACGTCTCTTGTGGCGCTTCATCTCCCGGAGCTCCTCAGTAAACCAAGGCGCCGTCTGGGGACCACTACCACAGAGAGGTCGCAAAGGCGCAATTCGATCCAGGGCCCCGGACGCCGCCTCATTCCAGGCCGCAACCAGGGACCCGGACGAGTTGTGGACAAGGGAGTCAGGTATTTCCCCAAGCTCCTCCTGGAACCGATCTGGGTCCATTAGGTGCCTGGGGCAGAACCACCTAATCGGCTCCACCTCCCTGCGGTGGGGGAGTGATGCTCTGAAGTCCAGCCTCAATAGGAAATGATCTGTCCATGACAAGGGAGAGGTCTCTATTTCCCTCTATTCCAGATCATGTCTCCATTGCCCCGAGAGAAACACAAGGTCGAGCGTGTGACCACCCCTATGAGTCAGATCCTGGATTACCTGGGTCAGGTCCATGGTTGCCATGGAAGCCATGAACTCTTGCGCCGCCTCTGAGCGTTCGCCAAGTGATGGCAGATTAAAGTCCCCCAGTACCATAAGTCTGGGGAACTCCACCGCCAACCCGGCTACTGACTCCAGCAGCGCAGGCAGGGCTGTTGCAATGCAGCTGGGAGGTAGGTACGTCAGCAACAAGCCCAACTGAACCCGTGAACCCAACTTCAATAGGAGGGACTCACACCCAACAATCTCCAGGGCAGGAATCCCACGAGGACTCAGGGACCTGCGAGCAATGACTGCCACACCCCCACCCCTGCCCTGATGTCGAGGCTGATGAAGCACCACAAACCTGTCCAGGCACATCTCCGAGAGGGAAACACCCCCCTCAGGGCCCAGCCAGGTTTCGGTTATACATGCCAGGTCCTCCCCCCTGTCCAATATTAGATCACGGACAAGGGGGGCTTTGTTGACAATGGACCTGGCATTAAGCAACAGCAGCCTACAACTAGGGCCCTGTACTCCCCTGTCACCAGTACTACAGGAGTAATATAGCGAGTCCTCGTTCCCCGAAAATGGCCTGCCCCTCGGCTCCCGCCATATCTGCCCATCCCAGTCATAACCGGGATGCTCCGACCTTCTCCCATCCCCGGAGTACCCCCACCCTCACCAACCTTCTCACTTCCCGACCGGACTAGCATTCCATGCACACCAAGCCCAAGGGTAAGTCCTGCCCCCCCCCCCGCTTTTGCTATTGCACTCAGCAGAGGGGGCACCAGGCTCCACCCCCGACTCTACCATTCTCCTACCACAGACACTCAATACACATTCACACTCAATTAATATACATAAAAGATAATTCACATTCATACGCCCTAAATACAATAATAAAATTTATACCTAACAGGGCAACCATTCATCTACATACATACACATACTCACAACAAACATTCTCTAAAAATGTTGCCCCTCCGTGTCCCAGGTTGGCCCTGTGTGGCCGGCTTTAAAAGTTACTCACAATTCTGTTTAAGCAGCAGATGTGGAGGCTGCATCTGGCTTCGTTCCCGGAGAACAAAGGCTTCCTGGAATGCAGAGACTATCCAGACTCTGAAAGAGCTTCACCCTTTGTCTCCCCCCCCAAAAAGCTTTGGGAGAATAGAGGAGTTCAATTTCTATCTGGAAATACTCATCTTCCTCCCTTTGCCCGGGAGGAAGTTTCCAAGCCACAAAACAGCTGATCATTGCTGTCTTGCCAGCTTTTACACATTTCCAAGACAGGAGGCTAAAAAAAAAGCCTCCATCAAGGCAGCAACACCACAGGAAGTCATTTAACAACGTTATTAAGTGAACAACTGCAGTGATTCACTTAACAACTGGCCAGAAAGATCGTAAAATGAGGCAAAACTCACTTAACAAATTCTCTCTTAGCAACCTAAATTTTGGGCTCAATTGTGGTCGTAAGTCGAGAACTACTTGTAGTTTATTGATTGATTAGTCTTACAACCATATAAAAAATATAAAACAAAAAATATAGGATCTAAGTCTAGGGTAAGATACATCGAATGAAAATACAGTGATAAAATACATATGTGTTATTACAAAGAATCAACATTCAGGTAACTATATCGCCTTTACAGGATACCCCAAGCTGTTCTATGTAACAGGTCCTTTGGGTCAACTGCCTGTGTTATAAACTTAGTGTCAATGCTGCTAATATCGGATGTTCTTGCTTGACAATATACAGTATGAAGATGCAGACATTTTCTATTTAACCTGTGTATTACTTTTAGAGTAAAAATTTGATGATGCTGGAGGGGAGGGGGAAGAAGGTGCTTGGGGACTAGTTAGCCATAACAATATCTCAGTAGAGTATTCTTCAAGGTTGGTTGTAATAAGAGGAGATAAGAAATGGCGGGTTATGGAACGGGAGGGAAAGTTCGCACTTCAAACTAATTGGAGAATGTGATTAATGACTGTTAAATGGAGGAGTGAATTATGCTTAGATACTGTGTGTTTGGGGGAGGAGAATTCAGATTTTGGCTCCTCTTATGTACATGCCGAAGCTATGTTGCAATTAAAAATTCTTTAAGGTAAACAATGCCTCAAAGTTCTTTGAAGAACTTCTTCTCCAGCATGATGAATGTAGAATCCACCAGTGGGTAATCTCAGCCTTCCTGCTCAGATGAGACTTAAGTCAGAACTTCAGCCACTCCTCCCTCTGGGAGTGTCCTCCAGTTATTGACTTAGTCTCAGCTCAGTAGGACACAACTCTTTTGGCTCCTCAGTTAGATTAGGTTAATTGATGGTTGATTCTCTAATTGGAATTTATTTTTTCAAAGATTTCTAAATTGATGTGGCTTATTCTTTATTGATATTTGGAATCAAATTGAGAAAAATTTTGGCAGTACAAATTTATTGAGAGATTGTCTGCAGAGAGAATTCTTCAGGCCTTTCGGGCCTTAACGAGCCCAGCAGGCTCCTGCGGAGCAGGCTACAGGCCGATCTACAGTTTGGGGCTTTTTAGCTCCGATCGAGCTGATCAGCGGGAGCGCGGATCAGCAGCACAGCTGGCTTGCGGCGCATAGGAATTCCTCGGAGATCAGTCGTCGAAGCCACGAGGCTCCCCTCGGAAGCAAGCAAATTCGGATTGCAGCGGAGGCTGCGTGACCAAACAGCAAGTGCCTTTGAGGAACGGGGGGAAGAGGGCTCTATTTGATTGAGAGTTCTTTCAAAGCCTTTTCCCTGCCGGAGGACCTTTGTATTTTCCTCTTCTCCTTTCTTTGGCACTTTAGCCATTATTAGGAAGCACTGAACAGGCGCAGCCGCCATTCTGAACACGTGTTCAGGGCGCGGCCACCATTTTGAGCGCAGATTAGGCACGGACGCCATTTTATAGGGAACCTCATGTTCCTCTGAGCTCTATTGGGGCCTGCTTTTATTACTTGCCTTGGCCTGCTGTGTCAGGCCTTTACCGGAGGGAGGCATTTTAGTGCTTTTTCAGGATAACTTGGTGTGTTATCAGGAGAATCACTGGTGTGATTGCCTCATTGCATTTTCATTATTGTTCTAACTACTCACTGAAGTTCAGGCCACATATCCTTCATTACTTGTGAGTTGAGCAAAGGGGAATTTATTTGAGAATCCACCTGTTCCATTTAGTCTGTGGCGCTGTGCCACAAGGCCTAGACAGGCAGTTCTAGTGAACTGTCTGGCTGTTTGCCATTGTTGTTGTTCAGATCGTGGGTCGTTTTCCCTATCTGACAACTAGATCTGCATGTTTGGGTTCTCCCCCCCACTTCTGGATATCTCCTACCCGGAATATCTAGACTGCAATGGCAGACAGTGCCTCACCCCAGGCATCACAAAGCTCTGACGTACCCCCCACACAAACAAAGTGCAGATCAGCTGATTTGGACGCGGGGGGAAAGAAAAAAGCCAAGACAAAACACATATCCACCAAAGAGCCCTCCAAGGCAGCCGAGCGAGAGGCCTCAAGGAGACATCAGGCGCTGGAGAGAGAATTCTCCAAAGCCCAAAGGCTCATGTCCAGTGAAGCTGAAGTGGTTCCCCCCGGTTCCATTGGACAGTTCTCCATTTGAGCCTTCATATGCGCCTTCCCATGTTGCCCCTAGGGCATGGTCTCCTCAGGGGGAAACTGAACAGGCTGGTCCCCCTCGCTCCTCATCTTCCTCTATACAACAGGGTCCTGAGGCCACGTACGCCTCAACTGAGGCTGGGGTTAGTTCCATGGCACAACGGGACATGTGGTCAGAAAAACAATTCCAGGCATTCATGCACCATGCATTTATGCAATTTATGTCATCCTCCAGGAGTCAAGGACGTTTGCAACTGCCACCGCCACCTCCGTCCATAACTCCTTCCCAAGCGGGACGTGCCACAGTCCCCGGTTCCGGCATTTCTGAGACTTCCTCCCAATTAGGCGAGGAGGGGTCAATGGACCTGGAGATAGCCGACATGCCCATGTCAGAGGATGAGGAGGCAGCGCCTGAACAGGCACCAACTTCGGGCCTTTTTGATCCCTCTCTTTTCAGGTCTCTACTTATGAAGGCCTGTACCACTGCCAACCTCACTTCGGCACAGGAAGACAAACCTTCCACCTCCACTAGCCAAGAGTCTAACCCTTTGTTTGCAGAACAGGTTGTGGAGGAGAAGCAGATTCCTTGCCCGCTTGTCTTTCGTACTACGGTGGAGAAACAGTGGTCATCTCTGGCAACATTACCTTCTCCCAATAGTACAGAAAAGAAACTTTTCAACGTTTCTTCTTTTACTTCCCTTTTAGAGGTGCCGGCTGTGGACACTCCTCTAACTTCTTTATTTTCCACATCTGCAATCCCAGGTGATATGGCTGAGGCTCTGAAGACGGAGGACAAGAAGTTCGAGTTCTCCCTTCGCCGATCTCACCAGGCCTCGGCATGGGCAATTAAGGCTGCGACTTCATCTTCCTTTTTCGCAAGAGCATCAATCATGTGGCTCCGCGAACTCCAGGCGCTCGTCCCCCCTGACCAGGTTCAGACACATCAGACACTAGGGAAACTAGTGGCAGCGTCAGAGTACATGGCAGACGTTTCTCTTCACTCGGCCAGGTACTCTGCTAGATCTATTGCAGCCACAGTTGCCTCTCGTAGACTACTGTGGCTGAAGCAGTGGCGGACTGACTTAAAGTCTAAGTGGCGTCTGTCAATGGCCACGTACAGTGGTACACATTTATTCGGTTCAGTCCTCGAACCACACATAATTGAGGGTAAGGACAAACGTAAGATTTTGGCACACCCCTCCAAAATGTCGGACAGGCGGCCCCAGTAGGAATTTCGCAGACAGGCCTTCCGTCCCAGCAGTACCTGGGAGTGGAGGCAGCCCTTTTGGACCGGGCAGTCCTGGGATTGGCCCAGAGGCTCGTGATCTTTTTCCCCCAGGCAGGATCGCCAACAGGACTGCCAGAACACTGGAGCCAAGGGCCAATACCAGTCCAAACGTCCCTTCCAGGGCTCTGGGGGCCATCCTTACAGGCGGTCCAAGTGATGCCAAGGAGAACTCTCCCATAGGCGGTCGCTTGGCGCTATTCAGCGACATTTGGGAGGTTACCACCACCGATTCTTGGGTCAGAGAGACCATAAAACACGGTCTCGCTCTAGAGTTTTACTCACCCCCTCCAGACCGTTTCATACAGTGCCCAGTATCATGAAACACAAACAAAGCAGAATTGGTAGCCACGGCCATCTCCCATTTGATAGAAATCAAGGCCATAGAACCGGTACCCCAGGAACAGGAAGGAGAGGGGTTTTACTCCATTCTGTTCATGGTACCCAAATCCTCAGGGGGATGGAGGGCGATACTGGACTTAAAGGGTCTGAATTACTTCTTGACCTACAGAAGGTTCAAGATGCAGACCCTAAAGTCCATTCTGGCCAGCATCAGGAAAGGGAACTTCCTATCCTCCATACATCTGACAGAGGCATACTTACACATCCCGATCCTTCCGGAACACTGCAGATTCCTTCGGTTTTGTTACGTGCACCGGCATTACCAATACAGGGCTCTTCCCTTTGGTCTTTCTTCAGCTCCAAGGGTTTTTACAAAAATTTTGGCAACATTGGCGGCCCACATCAGGATGATTCCGATGCGCGTACAATGCTATCTGGATGATATTCTTGTCCTATACAGTTCTTTCCGGTCGGCTCAGTCAGACCTGGAAATCACAATCCATACCCTTCAGGATCATGGGTTTTCCGTGAATTTCAAGATGAGTCACACAGTTCCCACAAAGCACCTCCTTCATCTAGGGGCAATAATAGATTCAAATCTTTGCAAGGTTTATCTTTCACAGGAGTGCCGGGTCAGCATCCGGAAGCTCGTGCACCAGGTTCGGAGTGAAAGGCAGTGCCTCCGGTCCAGCTTTCTCAACTACTGGGAAAGATGGTTTCTTGCATGGGGATCGTCCCGTGGGCCAGACTTCACTCAAGAAGCCTTCAGTGGTTTCTCCTTCCCTTCCAGAAACAGAACCTCAGTTCATCCACAAAGAAGGTGAGGGTTCCTCACCACACTCTGTTATCTCTCCTGTGGTGGGCTTCATCCGCAATGACCAAGGGGACCATTTTCAAGGAGCCTCTCAGGCCCACCTTGACCACAGATGCCAGTCTGTTTGGTTGGGGCGCCCATCTACAGACTCATCTGGCTCAGGGACAGTGATCCCGGTCAGATCTAGCTCACAATATAAACTGGCTCGAACTCAGGGCCATACACTTAGCACTCCGTCGGTTTTCCTCCCTTGTGGCAGGGCAACATATCCTCATTCTGACGGACAACGTGGCTGCCAAGGCTCACGTCAACAAGCAGGGAGGGACCCGGTCCTGGTCACTCATGCAGAAGGCCTTGGATCTGGGTCTGTGGGCAGAGTCCACTCTGGGCTCCATCAGGGCGGAACACATTTTGGGGGAGGAAAATCGACAAGCAAATTCCCTGAGCAGGGTCACAGTCGACCACTCGGAGTGGCGCCTGGACCCGGCACTGTTCAGGGAAATCTTGATCAGGTTTGGTCATCCACATCTGGATCTTTTTGCCTCCCCGATGAATGCCCAGATCCCCAGGTTCTTCACCAGGTTCCCGACTCGGGGGGCAGAGGGAACAGACACCCTCCGGTGCAAGTGGCCAGAGGGACTGCTTTAAGCCTTTCCTCCCCTTCCGTTGTTACAGGCAACCATTTGCAAACTGATTCAGGAACGAGCGGAGATAATATTAATTGCTCCACATTGGCCAAGGTGTCCGTGGTTTGCCGACCTTGTGGATCTGTCACTCTCACCACCATGGAGGATTCCCCCGGACCGAGTTGCTCTCAGCCAAGGGAACCTTCAGCATCCAGATCCCCAGTGGCTCCAGTTGGCCGCCTGGCACTTGAGCGGGAAAGTTTAGCTAGGCAATCCTTTTCGTCCGGGGTGATCTCGATGATCCAAACCTCAAGGCGCCCCTCAACTAATAGGATTTATGATGCCATGTGGAAGAACTTCTGCATGTGGTGCACTAAGCAGCGACTCAGGCCGCTATCGGTCACCATTCCTAACATATTGGAATATCTTTTAGAAGGTTTGAATAAGGGTTTATCACCTAGTACCATCCGCAGACAGGTGGCGGCTTTGTCAACAGTCCTTACCTGCGACAACTTGGTTCCTTTATCACAACACCCGGCAGTTAGTGCCTTTCTGAAAGGGGCAGTCAACGCTAGGCCACCTGTGGTGCATCGCTATCCATCTTGGGACTTGCCTAGGATGTTACAAGCTCTGACTTCTCCACCTTTTGAGCCTATCAGGTCTTGTTCTCTTCATTTTCTTTCTTTAAAAGTAGCATTCTTAGTAGCTATCACATCGGCTAGGCGGATTTCAGAATTGGCTGCACTCTCAGTCAGGAGTGACTTGTGTACTTTTTTCGAGGATAGGGTAGTCCTTCGATTGGACCCTTCCTTCATTCCAAAAGTCAATACCTTTTTTCACAGGTCCCAAGATCTGGTTCTTCCAGATTTTTGTCCTAATCCATCACATCGCCTGGAAAGACAGTGGCATACGTTGGATGTACGCAGGGCTCTGCGCCACTATGTTAAGCGAACTTCGGCCTTTCGCAAGTCGGAGGCCTTGTTCGTGTACTTCCAGTCATTGGCCATGGGTCAGAAGGTCTCTTCGACCATTGGTAGATGGATCAGAGCATGCATTGCTCGGGCCTATCTTTCTCAGTCACTTCCAGTTCCTACACACATCACTGCTCACTCGACGCGCAGCACAGCTGCATCAGCGGCCTGGTCCACCCAGGCTTCGGTCGACGAGATCTGTAGGGCAGCGACGTGGTCCTCCCCTTCCTCATTTGTCAGGCATTACAAGATTGATACATTTGCAGCAGTGGATGCCTCGTTTGGTAGACGGGTTCTACAACAAGTAGTTTCTTCTCAGGGGACACAGGCCTAGACTTTTCCCTCCCCATAGGGACATGAGCGGCTTTGGTATGTCCCACCGGTGGATTCTACATTCATCATGCTGGAGAAGGGGCGTTGTCTTACCTGAACGCCTTTTCTCAGCATGATGATGTAGAATCCACACCCTCCCTTTAAGGCAGTCTAGGCAGGTGTTATGATAATTGGAGCCATTGCGTCAGACTTCGTCATGGATGCTTTGCCTCGTTAATAACTGGAGGACACTCCCAGAGGGAGGCGTGGCTAAAGTTCTGACTTAGTCTCATCTGAGCAGGAAGGCTGAGATTACCCACCGGTGGATTCTACATCATCATGCTGAGAAAAGGCGTTCAGGTAAGACAACGCCCCTTCTTTCAGAACCATGACATCTAGCAGTTCTGCTCATGATGTATAGTTTAGAACCCAGGAGGAAACAGGACAATCTGAGATTCAAATCCCAGTGGGCTGTTCTTTCAAGTAGCGATGTTAAGTATCTAAGCCTAAGAGGGGCATATAGTTGACAATCAAACAAAACATGAGCAATATCTTAGATGACTGGGACACCGCATATACTGTACATGTCCTCTCATGATATGGCAGGTGGTCAAAATGCCCATATTTGGCCATGGAATCTATCAATTCAAATCTGGCTCTAGTATAGGCCCTTCTTGAGAATTGGGTCAAACTCATTGACAGGAATTCGTCTGAACCATACTTATCTGTTCCACTAAACATGTTTTGGGTAGCCTATGAGGGCCCATTGAATGGATCCTCTGCCAGTATGTGAATACTTTAATTATTAATTGGCTATATACAGTGAGGGAAAAAACTATTTCATCCCCTGCTGATTTTGTACGTTTGCCCACTGACAAAGAAATGATCAGTCTATAATTTTAATGGTAGGTTTATTTTAACAGTGAGAGACAGAATAACAACAAAATCCAGAAAAACGCATTTCAAAAATGTGATAAATTGATTTGCATTTTAATGAGTGAAATAAGTATTTGACCCCTTCGCAAAACATGACTTAGTGGCAAAACCCTTGTTGGCAGTCACAGAGGTCAGACATTTCTTGTAGTTGTCCACCAGGTTTGCACACATCTCAGGAGGGACTTTGTCCCACTCTTCTTTGCAGATCCTCTCCAAGTCATTAAGGTTTCGAGGCTGACATTTGGCAGCTCGAACCTTCAGCTCCCTCCACAGATTTTCTATGGAATTAAGGTCTGGAGACTGGCTAGGCCACTCCAGGACCTTAATGTGCTTCTTCTTGAGTCACTCCTTTGTTGCCTTGGCCGTGTGTTTTGGGTCATTGCCATGCTGGAATACCCATCCACGACACATTTTCAATGCCCTGGCTGAGGGAAGGAGGTTCTCACCCACAATTTGATGGTACATGGCCCCGTCCATCATCCCTTTGATTCGGTGAAGTTGTCCTGTCCCCTTAACAGAAAAACACCCCCAAAGGATAACATTTCCACCTCCATGTTTGCCAGTGGGGATGGTGTTCTTGGGGTCATAGGCAGCATTCCTTCTCCAAACACGGTGAGTTGAGTTGATGCCAAAGAGCTCGATTTTGGTCTCATCTGACCACAACACTTTCACCCAGTTCTCCTCTGAATCATTCAGATGTTCATTGGCAAACTTCAGATGGGCCTGTACATGTGCTTTCTTGAGCAGGGGGACCGTGCGGGCACTGCAGAATTTCAGTCCTTCACGGCGTAGTATGTTACCAATTGTTTTCTTGGTGACTGTGGTCCTAGCTGCCTTGAGATTATTGACAAGGTCCTCCCGTGTAGTTCTGGGCTGATTCCTCACCGTTCTCATGATCATTGAAACTCCACGAGGTGAGATCTTGCATGGAGCCCCAGACCGAGGGAGATTGACACTTATTTTGTTTCTTTCATTTGCAAATAAACACCAACTGTTGTCACTTTCTCACCAAGCTGCTTGGCGATAGTCTTGTAGCCCATTCCAGCCTTGTGTAGGTCTACAATCTTGTCCCTGACATTCTTGCACAGCTCTTTGGACTTGGTCATGGTGGAGAGTTTGGAATCTGATTGATTGCTTCTGTGGACAGGTGTCTTTTTATACAGGTAACAAGCTGAGATTAGGAGCACTCCCTTTAAGAGAGTGCTCCTAATCTCAGCTCGTTACCTGTATAAAAGACACCTGGGAGCCAGAAATCTTGCTGATTGATAGGGGATCAAATACTTATTTCACTCCTTAAAATGCAAATCAATCTAACTTTTTTGAAATGTGTTTTTCTGGATTTTTTTTTTGTTATTCTGTCTCTCACTGTTAAAATAAACCTACTTGTCAACTGGACAAATGAGCATGGCTGCAGCCATTTTTCTTCTCATTCTAGGTTGCCACATAGAACAGCGGGAGGGGGGTTGCCCAGGTGCTTTGCTAGTCAAAATAATCTTTTTTCCTGTGGAAACCAAGGTCATTGGCTACTCCCAAGACTAGAGACTGGGCATTTCATAAAAAGCCTGCCAAATAATCATATTGGGGAACGTAGTTGCTTACATAGCTTTTGTGGGTGGGACATTTAAATTTGTATTGGGGAATTGTTGCTTGTGTATCCAGACTTGGTTTCACTTTTTTTTAAATAATATTTTATTAATTTTCTAATTTTACAATTAAGTATTTAAAAAGCAATGTGGTGACTGGGTTAGTCAATAGTTCAATAACATACATAAGTCTTTAGTATAAATCTCAAGTTACAACATCAGATATTTCCTCTTTTTTTTAAGAAAATTTTATTGATTTTCTAAGTTTTACATTTAAATATTTGAAGAGCAATGTGGCGGCTGAGTTAATTGATAATTCAGTAACATACAAGTATCTTTAGTACAGATCTCAAACTGTTACATTAAATATTTCCTCTCTTTTCCCCTTAGTATTTACTCTCTCATATTTGAACTAATGCACTTCTTATTATATCGATTAAATAAAAAAAATAACTTTCTTACATTTGTCAATAATTTTTAGTTTATACATATCATAGTTATTTTAACATTCAATCGTTGTAGACAATCAATGTCCTAATTAGTTTTTCCCAGTTTTTAGTTTCCCATTAATATTTAAACTTAACATTTAATAATTAAAATTTCCAAGTTTTAAATAACCCCAGTTTATTTATTTATTTATTATTTATTTATTAATAAAATTTATATGCTGCCCAATCCCTAGGCACTCAGGGTGGCGTACAAAATTAAAACAATAAATATAACAATAAAAATGAGTGCATTCATACAACATGTCCCAATCGTGTCCCGTCCCCCCCGGGGTCATCAACCCCAGGCCTGCCGGAACAGGAGAGTTTTAATGGCTTTCTTGAAGGCCGGCAAGGTGGGAGTAGTTCGAATCTCAGGGGGAAGTTGATTCCACCAGGTCGGAGCCACCACAGAAAAGGCCGTTCCCCAAGGGCCCGCCAGCCGACGTTGTCTGGCCGACGGGACGTGAAGGAGGCCCAATCTGTGGGACCTCACCGGTCTCTGGGAACTATGCGGCAGTATGTGGTCCTGTAAGTAACCTGGTCCTAAGCCATGAAGGGATTTAAAGGTGATAACCAATGTCACATGTTCCGACTAATGAAGCACTTCAAAGAACTTTCAGGCATGTTTCCTAAAGTCTTTATTTGCAGAGCTACAATTTTTGCCGGTCACCATGTTCGACTGGTTAATGCCAGAATCTGAACTTCCTGCCGCTGGCATCAAGCTTTCCTTGCTCAACCCCTCCCTTCTCACGCAGTCACAGGTCACATTATCCAATTAGTGAGAAGGTCAAACGTTTACTTCCTCTTTCTTTCCCGGGCTTTTTCCCCCGCCCAGTCTAAGCTAAGTATTAACCCAATAAATGCCAGACAGTTTTGCATATTGTCAAAGCAAGAATATACAGTATTTGCAGCATTGACATCCGGCCCCCCTTACAAGAAGGACAGATCCTGTAAGGAAACAAAAGCATATGTTAAGGATTATCTTTCGGTTTGCTGGGGTGTTTCACATGAAACTGTTCGATCAATCTGTCAGCGTTCACTTCACTAGATTTCACCCAGGTGGCTTCAGACAATGGGTATCCCTTCCATTGTACCAAGTACTGTAATTTCCCTCTAAAGATTCTGGAGTCAAGAATACGTTTCACTTCATAGTGGGTCTGCCCTGCCACTACGAGGGGTCCAGGTGCCTTCTTTGGAGGAGGTCTCAAAGTGGAGCCCCGATAAGGCTTCAACAAACTACAATGGAAAACTGGGTGAATTTTCCCTAACAGCTTAGGGAGTTTTAGTTGTACTGTGACTGGGTTGATGACCTTTACTATGGGGAAAGGCCCCAGGAATCTTGGTCCCAATTTCTTGCTGGGCAATTTGAGGCATAGATATTTAGTTGACAGATAGACCTTTTCCCCAACTTGGAATGTTCTTTGGGGAGCCCTCTTTTTATCAGCCTGCTTTTTATAGGTTTCAAAAGTCTTTTTTAAAGCAGTTTTTGTGTTTTTCCAAACTTCTTCCCATCCTCTCACCCATTGATCAAGTGTCTGTGAAGCGGAGGGCAACTGAGGATATTCAGGTATTGGGTTGAATTCTTTCCCTGTGGCTACTTTGAAAGGCGTGTAGCCGGTGCTGCTGTGCACGGAATTATTGTATGCCACCTCCGCGAAAGGGAGGAGGTCAGTCCAGTTCGTCTGTTGGTAAGAAACGTAGCACCTAAGATATTGCTCCACCATTTTGTTAGCGGCTTCAGCGGCCCCATTGGTGGCTGGATGAACAGCAGATGATAACCCTTGAGATGATCCAATCAATGTAAGGAAATTTCTCCAAAACTTCGCTGTGAATTGCACCCCCCTGTCTGAGATTATTCGCTTAGGGGCACCATGCAGCCGGTAGATATGTTTCAGGAACAATTTGGCCAGGCGTTGGGCGGATGGGAGTCCTTTGCAGGCAATGAAATGAGCTTGTTTCGAGAACAGGTCTATCACAGTCCAAATGACAGTATTTCCCTTACTTTCAGGTAGGTCCACTATAAAGTCCATAGCTACTTCTTCCCAGGGTTGAGAAGGGTCTGCCACGGGTTGCAGTAACCCAGGAGTTTTCCCCGGGATTCTTTTCATTGTAGCACATACTGTACAACTTTTTACATAGTTTTCCACATCCTTTTTCAGCCCCGGCCACCAGAATTGCCGGCGGGTGAGGTGTAGGGTTTTCAAATATCCGAAGTGTCCAGCCTGCTTTACATCGTGGCTGTGGTTGAGAGCATTTAGACGGAGCGCTTCTGGCAAATATAACTTCCCCCCTTTGTAAGCCAAGCCATCCCTGCATGTTAGGGACGCTTGATTATCTTTGAACCATTGGTCAGTGAGGAGCTCTCGTTTTATTTTCTTCACTCCAGGGTCATCCGGATTGGGGACCCTGCGAGGTGTAAGTTGAGTGACAGTTTGTGGATTGGGAATAATTGCCTCGTTAACCTGCTCTCGCTCACTTTTGTACTGGGGTAACCGGGATAGCGCATCAGCTAGAAAGTTCTTTCCTCCTGGTATGTACTTTAGAGTGAAGTTGAAGCGGTTAAAGTACTGTGCCCACCGTACTTGCTTTGGTGACAATTTGCGAGGAGTTTTCAGTGCCTCTAGGTTCTTGTGATCAGTCCATACCTCAAATGGCACCTTGCTCCCTTCTAGATAGTGTCGCCAGTTCAATAGCGCCCACCTAATTGCGAAGGCCTCTTTCTCCCAGATTGCCCATCTTCGCTCGCTCTCCGTGAATTTCTTAGAGGTGTAGGCACAGGGTTGCAGGATCCCATTTTTGTTCTTTTGAAGTAACACTGCTCCAACCGCCACATCGCTGGCGTCGGCTTGAATCACAAAGGGTTCCCCTGGGCAGGGGTGCTTTAGAACCGGTTCAGCGGCAAATAGTCTCTTTAAATTCTCAAAAGCTGTTTGACAGCTCATTGTCCATGCTAGTGGTTGGCCCGGTCGTGGCTTCCCTCCTCCTTTGCCTGTCTTGAGTAGTTCTGTAAGAGGAAGGGCAATCTCGGCAAAAGAAGGGATGAATTGACGATAAAAGTTGGCAAAACCCAGAAAGCTTTGGAGCTGTTTGCGAGTCCTTGGGGGTTGCCATTCGATTATAGTTTTTACCTTGGCCGGATCCATTTCAATACCCTCATTGGAAATTCGGTAGCCAAGATAGTCTAATTGGGTTCGGTGAAATTCACATTTTGACAATTTGACATAAAGCTTGGCATTCAATAGTTTCTTTAACACTTCTCTCACCAGCTTTATGTGATCATTCATGTTTGTGCTGTATATCAGGATATCATCAAGATACACCAAAACCCCTTTGTACAAGTGATCATGTAGAACCTCATTAATCAACTGCATAAATACAGCTGGGGCCCCCTGTAGTTCAAATGGCATGACTTTGAACTGATAGCTCTCCATAGGGCAGTTGAAGGCAGTTTTCCACTCGTCTCCCTCTTTTATTCTCACCCGGTAGTATGCCTCTCTTAGGTCTAACTTAGTGAAGACACTCCCCTTAGCCAGGTGGGTCAATAAATCCTTTAGGAGGGGGAGGGGGTATTTATTTTCCACACTTACAGCATTGAGTCCCTTGTAGTCTACGCAGAGACGAAGAGACCCATCTTTTTTCTCTTTGAACAACACAGGGGCTCCCACGGAAGATTTGGCCCGTTCAATAAACCCCCTCGCTAGGTTCTTGTTCACATATCGCTGCATCTCCTCCATTTCGAGGGGGGACATAGCATACATCCTCGGACGTGGGAGTTTGGCTCCAGGCACCAGTTCGATGGAGCAGTCATTGGGTCTGTGAGGGGGTAGGGCATCACATTCTTTTTCACTGAACACCTCCGCCAGGTCCAAGTATTCTTTGGGGATGACTGGTTCACCTGGGGTCAGTGAGACGGCCATGTGCGCTCGCTCATTGGGTGGTCTAAGATGCCCGGTAACATCTGTTGAATCAATGGGGGGATCAGGCCCTATAGGTAGTCTCATAATTCTCATTCCTTTCTCCCACCAGATAAATGGCTTCCATTTGTCCAACCAGGCTAGTCCCAGGATCACTGCCTCGGTCATCTTTGGAGCCACCAGGAAACGAATAAACTCCCAGTGTGCACCTATTTCTAGGCGTAAGGGCTCCGTTAATTGTGTAATAAGAGTCCCTCCCATCAGGGAGCCATCGGCTTGCTCAAATCTCATCGGTTTGGAAAGCTGTTTTGCCCTTATGCCCATTTTCATGGCAAACGCCAGACTAATAATGCAGCGGGTACATCCCGAATCAATTAGTACGTTTAAGTCTATTTGTGCCCCAGACGTAGGGATTACAAGTTTGGCGGGCAGTGAAAAAGGCAGGATTTGTTGACTCACCATTGGGTCGTTTTCTCCTTCATCGTTGCTATCAAAGAAGGGAAGAGCAGGGGCAGGTCCACCTGGAGTCTTGGCATTCTCCTGTGTGTGGGGTGTAACCTGGGCGACTGGTTCTTGCGTGAGTCGATTAGATTTTTCTCTTGGTAGCCGTTGAGCAGGTTTCTTTTGCATCGCCGGTCCTGGCTTGCTCTGCAGTCGAGGGTAGGGGACTGGACAGGTGGCCGCTCGGTGTCCTCCTTGTCCACACCGGAAACACTCGAAGGAAAGGCGTGCAGGTGGCCTGGGTCTCTCAGCCCTTGCAGTGGTTGAAGGCTTTCGTGGGGGTGATTGCTGTTCAGGTAGCTCTGGTTGCTGTTCGGGTTCCTGTGGGGGAGGCTTTTTATAGCGAGAGAGCTTAACATCCAGCTTCACGGCCGTCTGGTACCACTCCTGCAGCCGATCAGGTACTTCTCGATAGATGCAAGCCTGGGAGAGGTGATCATCTAATCCCTCGATGAAGTGATGGATGAGGGACTGCTCAGGCCACCCCTCTATTCGACCTGCCATCTTGCGGAACTCTCGCACGTACTCTAGGGCAGGCCTCCCTGCTTGTTTTATCTTGTGAATTTGTCCTGCTGCTTTGAGGCCGATGGATGGGTCTTCAAATCGTTCTCTCAGTCCTAAGAGAAAGAGATGGGGATCCTCCAATTCGAGGGCTTGCTCGCTATATAGATTGTTCAGCCATTCAGATGCCTCTCCCTCCAGGTTGGCCCCAATGACGTCAACCATGGCCCCTGGTTCCGGATAGAGATAGGCCCAGCGATTTAAATGAGAACGTACTTGGTTGAGGAAAAAAATCAGCTTCTCTGGGTCCCCATCAAACGTTGCATTGAAGGGCGGTGCAAACACAGGCTGCTGTGGCCCCCACTGGGGCTGGTTCCATGGCCGCTGGCCAGCGGGGTTGGATGGTACCCCCTGCTGCTGTAGGCCTCCCAATGGTGGCTGCGCAAGTGGGGGTTGTAGTGGTCTTCTCTGTTGTTGGACTGCAGGGGGTGGTGGTGCCCTCTGCTGCTGCTGATCATTCATCTGCTGGGGAAACCCATCTACCCATTGCTGCAGATGCCTCAGACTGGAACTCACCCTCTCTTCAGGGTTGGGGTCTCTGGCTGGCAAAGGCAGGGTCTGACAGGCTTTCTGCTGGGCTCCCCATCGCTCTTGTGGCCACCCCAGTTGCTGTAGGCCCCAACCTGGCTGCAGATTTATGCCCCGGGGTTGCACGTTTGGGGGCTGTGGCCAACCTCCTTGCTGTGGCTGTTCTCCCCCTAGCTGCTGATTTCCTGGCTTCTGTACCACCCCAAGACATTGCAAGGCCTCTATTGGCTGTGGTAAGTTCAGAGGACATGGATCAGCCACTTGCTGGGGAACCCAATTTCCTCTTTGCTGCAGAGGATTCAAACTGGGATTCTCTCTCTTAGGGATGAAGGTTTCACTTTGTAGGGACTGTTTTCTGTTTCTCATTTCTAAGTTTTGAAATCTTTCCAATGACTCACCCATAACTGTGTTATCTGTCCATGCTGCTTTTGAAGTCTTCGCTCTCAGCTGGGAAATCTGCCAAATTTCTCTCTCCCCCAGCTTGCTGGCTGTCGCTTTTCTCCCCGGGGAAACTGTTGCAGCTACGGGGCTGGTTTCAGGCAATATTTCTTTCTCCATAATGAGATCTCCCCCGAAACTTTGCCAGTTCCTCTCAGGCATAGAGGCAACTGTTGATAGATTGGGGCGTAGATCGTTTGAAAAAAAGTGAGGATTCTGGCATGATGTCACATGTTCCGACTAATGAAGCACTTCAAAGAACTTTCAGGCATGTTTCCTAAAGTCTTTATTTGCAGAGCTACAATTTTTGCCGGTCACCATGTTCGACTGGTTAATGCCAGAATCTGAACTTCCTGCCGCTGGCATCAAGCTTTCCTTGCTCAACCCCTCCCTTCTCATGCAGTCACAGGTCACATTATCCAATTAGTGAGAAGGTCAAACGTTTACTTCCTCTTTCTTTCCCAGGCTTTTTCCCCCGCCCAGTCTAAGCTAAGTATTAACCCAATAAATGCCAGACAGTTTTGCATATTGTCAAAGCAAGAATATACAGTATTTGCAGCATTGACAACCAACACCTTGAATTGCGTCCGGAGACCCACAGGAAGCCAGTGCAGCTCGCAGAGGATAGGTGACACTTGGGTGTACCTTGGTGCACCCACAATCGCTCTCGCAGCTGCATTCTGAACCAACTGCAGCCTCCGAACGCTCTTCAAGGATAGCCCCATGTAGAGCACATTACAGTAATCCAGTCTTGAGGTGACAAGGGCATGAGTAACCGTGAGTAGAGCCTCCCGGTCCAGATAAGGCCGCAACTGGTGCACCAGGCGAACCTGGGCAAAGGTCCCCCTGGCCACAGCCGATAGATATTGTTCCAAATTTAGCTGTGAGTCCAGGAGGACACCCAAGTTGCGTGCCTGCACTGAGGGAGGTAAGTTTACCCCCCCCCCCAGGACCAATGATGGACCATCAGGATGACCCTTGGGGGGCAAGACCCAGAGCCACTCGGTCTTGTCAGGGTTGAGTCTAAGCCTGTTCACCCCCATCCAGACCCTCACATCTTCCAGGCACTGGCACATCACGTCAACTGCTTCACTGAAAGGACACAGGGTGGAGATATACAATTGGGTATCATCCGCATACTGATGATACCTCACCCCGTGTCGCCGAATGATCTCACCCAGCGGTTTCATGTAGATGTTAAAAAGGAGGGGGGACAGGACCGAGCCCTGAGGCACCCCATAATCGAGGCGCCTAGGGGTCGATCTCTGTCCGCCCGCCAACACCGACTGCGACCTGTCAGAGAGGTAGGAGGAGAACCACCGCAATACGGTGCCGCCCACCCCCACCTCCCCGAGACGACGCAGAAGGATATCATGGTCCCGTTAACATGATACCAGTTCCCGTTATCACAGATCATCACAAGATTTAATGTTCAGGATACACATCTTATCTATTTGAATATATTCTATTTCTCACCATCTTATATCAACTAAGTAATAATACAATATAACATTTTTATTTTCTGTTAATTTCCAAATATCTTAAATTTAGTAACCAAAATTTCTCTTATTTCAACATTAAATACTTCCTCTCTTTTTCTCTTAATATCTACTGTTAGAGAATTTTAATTTCTCTATTGGTAAAAAAATAAATCAGAAGCTCTCACTGTTGACTGCATTTAGCTGATTCAAAATAACTTCTTTATATCAAAATATTTACATTACCATACATTCTTCTTTACAGCAACATAGCTTAATGAAGATTTCTTACAGAGACAGACCAGAGACAAAACTTTGAGACTGGAAATCCAGCTCCTAACTCAATACTCTTTTGCACAACTCAGTAGCACTTTCTTCACATTGGCTGACTGAGTTACCACATGACTCTTCCTGTTCATGAATATTCCAACACTCCTCCCTTCATGACAGGAAGAGACATTAGACCTATAGACTTAATACATTCTTTAATAGTGAAAAACCTTGTGCCACTAACCTGGCCTTATACTGTATATCATTATTTGGCAATACCTTTTTCTTATATACCCACTTACAACCCACAGCTTTGGTTCCCTGTGGCAAAGTCACTGATTTAAATACTTCATGGTCTCCCATGGATTTCATCTCTTTATCCATGGCCTCCTTCCATCTTTCTTGTTCAGCTTTTGGTAATGCCAACACCTCTTTATAACTTTTTGGCTCATACCACACATTGCAAACCTTTACCTTGCTGGCAGAATACCTGTCAGGCGGAATTCCTTTATTACATCGCTCTGACCTACGTGGTATTAACTGCTCCTGTGTCTCAAGTCTTTCTGGCTTCATGTCTTGTTCAGCCTCTCCTCCCTGAACATTGACATCTTCTATAATCATTTTTTCATCATTAGATGAATTATTGTCACTAAACAGATCACCGTCATTAAGTGAGACATACCCAGAATTTGCATTAATTCTGTCCCAATTTTGTTCTGCAAAATTAGCAGACCTTGAAATTATAATTCTTTTACTTCCATCACTAAAGCGATATCCTTTTGGCCCTGGCTGAGCTTTCTTGCCTTTTGCTGTCCCTTTCTTCTGATTGCTTTTGGAATATGTACTCATGCAGTACTTCCAAAAATTCTCAAATGTGCCAGTGATGGCTTTCTCCCATATAGAATGGCATATGGAGTATTATTAATGGAGGAACTCCACAGCCTGTTAACTATATAATTGGCAGTCAATATGGCTTCTCCCCAATATGACCTGCTCATACCAGAATCCTCTAACAATGAATCTTTCATTGTTTGCAAAATACCATTCCTTCTTTCAGGTACACCGTTCTCTGCTGCTGAGTAAGGATTTGTACATCTGTGTCTTATCCCCAACTGCCCCAACCATTGTTGGAATTTAGTTGACATAAATTCAGTACCTCTGTCACTTTGCAACTGACACACTTGTTGTCTGTACCTTCTCTCTACAAAACTTACCCACTGTTTGAATTGTTGTAGCACCTCTATCTTTGCTCTAAGCAAATAGCAAAACGAATACCTGCTATAATCATCAACAATTAACAGTGCATATTTTGCTCCTCCCAAACTGGCTTGCATAGGTCCCACCAGATCTGCATGGACCAGCTCTAGAACTCTTTTTGTTTGTCTTGTGCTATATTTACTAACTGGGAATGCCTTTGACTTCGATGCTGATAAATATACATCAATATGATAAATCTTCAGAGACAGTTAAACCTACAATACAATGGAAACTAATTGAATAAGAAAAATACAGATGGTGAGAGTCAGGAAGAGATTAAGGAAGTAAGATAAACCATATAGGCAAAAATAGTTGGGTCTGAGAAAGGAAGAGGGAAGTCATAAAATAGATAAATAGTTTTTTTAAAGGAAATGGCTAGCCAGGAAGGTTGAATGGAAAATAGGAAAATAAGCTGAATAAGATAAGAAGAGAGGCACATTGAATTGAAAAGCAGGAAAAGAACTTATTGTTTAAAATGGAGATATAAATATATACTAAGTTTAAAATAACCATTTACATGTCTATGTGAATATGATTTAGTGTGTTATCAGGAAATGTGTATAGGCGGACGGAAAGAGTGTAACCTCATACTACCTCAGCCAATGGGGAAAGAGGAGGGCTGTAGCGGCCGGTGATAGGGATGAATAAAAGAAGGAGATATTTTGGGTTAAAACTTTGGAGAGAACCAAGCTTTGAAAGCTTCTCTCCCCGCTTATTGCAATAAACGAAACAAAGGGCCTTCACTGTGTCTTGGCTGGTTATTGGTCAGGCGAGCTTGCCTCTGGTCACGAAGGAAAGTAGCCAGGAGCACATAACAGCCTTGGGGGCTCGTCCGGGATTTGCATCCGTTCCATCTTTGGCAGCCGGGGATATTCGAAAGGGGAGTGCGCACCTGGGTAAGTTTTTCCCAGCCCTAAAGGTCGGATTGCCCCTGCTCAAACAAGGAGGAATTGGAGATCCCGAGATGAAAGCCAGGACCCAGTGAAAACCTAAGGGAAAGTCGGCTGACCTAAGGAAGGACTTCAACTCAGCCTGACAGGTAAGATACCAGAGGGGTATCTGTATATCAGAGAGGTGTTAATGGGCAATAAGAGTTTGAAGAGGAGGGACGCCTCCCCGGCCAGTGTGCCGGCCAATAAGGAAAAAAAGAGGAAAGGTATTTACATTCTGGAATGAACCCCCTTAGTGAGATGGGAATCCCTTAGGGAGAATGTTGAAGTATTTTAAGTCAATGCTTTAAACAAGGCATTTGAACAAAGGAAGGATGATACATTACAGTATATACCTGGCCTAAGTACATGTTTGGCCAGCCAATAAATTAAATTGGGCTTCTCAGCTTAGCTTAGAGCAATGGGGAATGGATAGGCAGTGGTTAAAATCTATCAGAAACACTCCTTGTATTTCCCCACTGCCTGGAGAACAAGCTACAAGTGCCCTAAAAGAGTAAAAGTGGAGATTTAAAGTGGAAATGATGTTTAATGGTCTGTGTGTTTGTGTGTTTGTATTGACTCATTTCTAAAAACCTGGGGGAGGGGAGGGAGAGACCCTCTAACAGTAATATACAAAACAACAAGGTCTTAATGATTGTTTTGCCTGGGGTGAAGCATTTGGAATTTTTTGTGTCTGGTGTAAAAGCAAGAAAGGGTGAAGAAGGGTAGTTTCTTAGTAATTAGAAGGACAATGGAAGGTGTTAAAAGAATGGAAATAATCAAATGGAAGAGAGGGAAAGAGAGAGAGAGAAAGAAAGGAGCTGGGGGTAAGTTTTATGCCTGGCCAGGATGAATGGCGAGAACTCTGATCTGCTATTTTGTGTGAAAGAGTTAAGTAGAAAGCTATGTATTTCTTGAGGTTCCTTTAGTTTGGAAGGTGACAAGAGAGGAGAAAACCTCTCTCCAAAGGGGGGGGGGATTGTCCCCCCTAACAGCTTTTGAAATCAGGCAATCTAAGAAAGAATTGCTCAAAACTAATAGAAGATCCTATTGAAGTAGGAAAACAGGTTAGAAATTTTTTTAGGACCAATGGAAAGCATGGGAAGGTATTAGGGTACAAATGCAGAAATTAGACAGATGGAAAACTAAAACAATAGAAGATTTATTAGCGGTAAAAGAGGCTCAGAAAGTATATGTGAAGAGAGAAGAGGAGAGAGATAAACATAAGATAAGATAAAATTCATGGCTCAATTATTGCAAACAGGCCAGCAAAGAGGATGGGGAAGAGTAATTAGGAAAGGCAGGCTGGGGGTGAGGACAGCCAGTTGGCACCAGGGGATATAAATCTCTAGGAGAAAAATTTTCCCCAGTCCTTAAATAAATAAACAAATGTGCCTTTTGTAAGGAGGAAGGACACTGGGAAAATGAGTACCTTAAGAGGAAGGAGGGGGAAGAACTAGCAAATTTGGTGAACTTTGAGGATTAGGGGTGTCAGGGGACTAATCTGTTTTCTGGTTCAGCTTTTTAGGAACCCCTGATAAACCTTAAAGGTTGGATCCCTGGAGGAGGAAAGGGTGTACTTGGTGGATTCTGGACCACCAGATTTACCCTGAATTTTTACCTCCAGGAATGCAAATTGGGAAAGGGAAGATTAAGGATTAGGGAATTATGGACATGTAGTAAAAACAACAATATTTAAATCAGCTATGGTCCAGACAGTAGTAAAAGGACCTGAACTTTGTATTGGTTAAAGGGAGCTGTAATTTGGTTGGAAGGGATTTAATTGGTAAATTGGGGATTGTTATTATGGGAAATGAAAGGGAAATAATGGTAAACATTATGGCCTTAAGTGAGGAGGCTCAAAGAAAAGTGAACCCCTCAGTTTGGGCCAAGGAGGGGAATAGGGGAAGGGTTCAAATTAAACCCTTAAAAGTAACTCTTAAACAGCCAGGAGAAGCTGTACATCAGAAACAGTATAACATTATGATAAATATACATCAATATGATAAATCTTCAGAGACAGTTAAAACCTACAATACAATGGAAACGAGTAAGAAAAATACAGATGGTGAGAGTCAGGAAGACATTAAGGAAGTAAGATAACCATAGAGGTAAAAATAGCTGGGTCTGAGAAAGGAAGAGGAAAGTCATAAAATAGATAAATAGTTTTTTTATAGGAAATGGCTAGCCAGAAAGGAAGGTTGAATGGAGAACAGAAAAAGAACTTATTGTTTAAAATAGGGACATAAATATATCTGAGTTTAAAATAACCATTTCCATGTCTAATTTTTCTTATTCTTATTGTATATGTGAATATGATTTAGTATGTTATCAGGAAATGTGTATAGGCGGACGGAAAGAGTGTAACCTCATACTACCTCAGCCAATGGGGAAAGAGGAGGGCTGTAGCGGCCGGTGATAGGGATGAATAAAAGAAGGAGATATTTGGATTAAAACTTTGGAGAGAAATAAGCTTTGAACTTCTCTCCCCGCTTATTGCAATAAACGAAACAAAAGGCCTTCACTGTGTCTTGGCTGGTTATTGGTCAGGCGAGCTTGCCTCTGGTCAAGAAGGAAAGTAGCCAGGAGCACATAACAGCCTTGGGGGCTCGTCCGGGATTTGCATCCGTTCCATCTTTGGCAGCCGGGGATATTCGAAAGGGGAGTGCGCACCTGGGTAAGTTTTTCCCAGCCCTAAAGTTCGGATTGCCCCTGCTTAAACAAGGAGGAATTGGAGATCCCGAGATGAAAGCCAGGACCCAGTGAAAACCTAAGGGAAAGTCGGCTGACCTAAGGAAGGACTTCAACTCAGCCTGACAGGTAAGATACCAGAGGGGTATCTGTATATCAGAGAGGTGTTAATGGGCAATAAGAGTTTGAAGAGGAGGGACGCCTCCCCGGCCAGTGTGCCGGCCAATAAGGAAAAAGAGGGAAGGTATTTACATTCTGGAATGAACTCCCTTAGGGAGATGGGAATCCCTTAGGGAGAATGTTAAAGTGTTTTAAGTCAATGCTTTAAACAAGGCATTTGAACAAAGGAAGGATGATACATTACAGTATATACCTGGCCTAAGTACATGTTTGGCCAGCCAATAAATTAAATTGGGCTTCTCAGCTTAGCTTAGAGCAATGGGGAATGGATAGGCAGTGGTTAAATTCTATCAGAAACGCTCCTTGTATTTCCCCACTGCCTGGAGAACAAGCTACAAGAGCCCTAAAAAGAGTAAAAGTGGAGATTTAAAGTGGAAATGATGTTTAAGGGTTTGTGTGTTTGGAGAGTGTATTGACTCATTTCTAAAAACCTGGGGGAGGGGAGGGAGAGACCCTCTAACAGTAATATACAAAACAACAAGGTCTTATTCCAAAAGGGAAATTTGGGAAAAAAGCTTCTTGAAAATAAGAATGATTGTTTTGCCTGGGGTGAAGCATTTGGAATTTTTTTGTGTCTGGTGTAAAAGCAAGAAAGGGTGAAGAAGGGTAGTTTCTTAGTAATTAGAAGGACAATGGAAGGTGTTAAAAGAATGGAAATAATCAGATGGAAGAAAGAGAGAGAGAGAACGAAAGGAGCTGGGGGTAAGTTTTATGCTTGAAAGGTGAGATCTCTGATCCGCTATTTTGTGTGAAAGAGTTAAGTAGAAAGCTATGTATTTCTTGAGGTTCCTATAGTTTGGAAGGTAACAAGAGAGGAGAAAACCTCTCTCCAAAGGGGGGAGGGAATTGTCCCCCCTAACAGCTTTTGAAAACAGGTTAGAAATGTTTTTAGGACCAATGGAAAGCATGGGAAGGTATTAGGGTACAAATGCAGAAATTAGACAGATGGAAAACTAAAACAATAGAAGGTTTATTAGTGGTAAAAGAGGCTCAGAAAGTATATGCGAAGAGAGAAGAGGAGAGTAAGATAAGATAAAAATCATGGCTCAATTATTGCAAACAGGCCAGCAAAGAGGAAGAGTAATTAGGAAAGGCAGGCTGGGGGTGAGGACAGCCAGTTGGCACCAGGGGATATAAATCTCTAGGAGAAAAATTTTCCCCAGTCTTTAAATAAATAAACAAATGTGCCTTTTGTAAGGAGGAAGGACACTGGGAAAATGAGTACGGTACCTTAAGAGGAAGGAGGGGGAAGAACTAGCACATTTGGTGAACTTTGAAGATTAGGGGAGTCAAGGGACAAAACTGTTTTTGGGTCCAGCTTTCCAGGAACTCCTGATAACTTTGAAAGTTGGACCAGAGAATGAAGACATTGTGTTTTTGGTTGATTCTGGAACCACCAGATCCACATTGAACTTCATATCAAAAGGGTTGAAAATTGGACAAGGAAAAATTAGAACACAAGGCATAGGTGGGCATATAGTGTAAGCTAGAATTTTTGAACCCACTATAGTTAAGTCTCAAGAAAAAGAGCCTGGGGTATGATGTGATTTTGTATTGGTTAAAGGGAGCTGCAATTTGGCCAGGAGGTACATAATTGGTAAATTGGGGATTGTTATTATGGGAAATGAAAGGGAAATAATGGTAAACATTATGGCCTTAAGTGAGGAGGCTCAAAGAAAAGTGAACCCCTCAGTTTGGGCCAAAGAGGGGAATAGGGGAAGGGTTCAAATTAAACCCTTAAAAGAAACTCTTAAACAACCAGGAGAAGCTGTACATCAGAAACAGTATAACAGTACATTGGAAGGAAGAATGGGTTTAAAACCTATGGTGGAAGGGCTATTGAAGGGGGGTGAAATTTTTGAGCAATCCTTTTAAAAATGTTTAGTTTGTTACTTTTTTTAACCCAAGAATTTCTGCCTTGGAAAAGTAAGAGATGCAGAAAGAAGAAGAAAGAAGAAGAAGAAAAGGGGGGGGGGGGGAGGTAGTTTCTGTCTGCATGTTTGTTTGTGTATGTGTTTTTTTTTTTTTTTAAAGAACAGAAATTGGGTAAAATTTCCTGACTGTAAGGATAATTAATCAGTGGGATAATTGTCTCCAGAAATTGTGGATGCTTCATTATTGGAGGTTTTTGGGAGGAGGTTAGAAATTGATAGGATCTGAAATGGATAGTTTCCTGTTTCAGTAAGGGGTTGGGCTAGAGGACCTCTAATGTCCCATCCAACTCTGATATTCTGTTTTTGTATGTGTGGCATGCTTCAGTGATTTTCCTTTGCATTTTAGTTTGGATTTATCCTTAATAATGCATTTGAGGGTATTCTTGTCAAAGGAACAATCTTATGATGTTTTATTTAACATCTGATAAATATGTGTCTTTGGGACTCCTTGCTACTGCAGAAAAGATGATTAATTGCTGCATACTGTGTGTGCACAATTTGTTTTCCTTTTCCCTGGAGCCAAGGAGGGGGAGGGAAATCTTTATAGAAAACCAATCTGGTTTCAGGGTTATAGCCACAGGCTGCAAGGCTGGATTTGAGTTCAAATCCTGCTTTAGCCATGAGGGTTGGCTGAGTGTTTTGGGGCTGGTTTATTTTTGTTTAGCCCTAGAAGGAAGGTATTGGCAAGCCACTTTTGTAAATGTTAAGGCAATTTTCCTCCTGAGGGCTGTTTCAAGCAAAAGTTTTGTATAAATTTTTACTCTGTCTGGTTTGGTGAGTGGGGGAAGGGGGAGACAATCTTTTGTCTTCTTAGCTATCCTGGCGTTCTTTGATGTGCTGCCACAAGAGTGACTTGAATGTTATTTGCCTGAGATAAAAGGCATTCCAGAAATGTTGGCGCAATGCTAATTGGTGAGCCTATGTGCTTTACCTTTTAGAATCCTGAATGTGTTATTTACAATAGGTTTATTGAGTTATATTTTTGTAACATGGTATCTAATCAGGGTGAAAGGGGGAGGAGAAAGAAAAATGTGACAATTTTTGATAGAGCTTCCATGGACAAGTGTAGTCTATCTGATACAGGACAAATGATTTTTTTCTTTCTTTTCTTTCCTCCATTTTTAAGCTGTGGAAGCAAATACATTTTTATGTAGTTTCCCAATTTTGTAAGATCTTATTCTGGGAATTATAAAGAAATGGGAAAGCAACTTTTTGGCAGAAGAAAGGATTGAGGGTGTCTAGCAAATAAAGCCCAGTTGGTATGAAAGGAAGTAAAATATCTAGAATATATTATAGTTGGGGAAAGGAAAATAGATAGTAAAAGGATTGAGGATATAGATTTATAATTACCAAACAACAGAAATGGTCTTAAGGGGATTCTGTGGTTATTACAAGGTACTGCAAGAATGGTGATCCAAAAACTATATGAGGGGAATCATTGGGGAATTAAAGCATAGGTAGAAATGTATTTGAAATTCTATGCTACCCTTGGAATTTATGGGATAGCCCAAAGGGCTACAGAGGGATGTTTGATATGTAAAAGGGTTAATAAAGGGTTAAGGCTCCCAAAGGAGGGAGACAAATAGCTAAATGTAGAACAAGTACTGGGGTCTCTGTCTTCTCTTTGACAGGAAGGCTTGGTGGCACAAACAACTCCTTTGGAATTTCCAGTCCATAAGATCCAGCCGGGACAGTGTGTGCTGAATCGTAAATGGAAGGAGGAACTTCTACAGCCAAAGAAAGGAAGTTCCTTATGTTATATCTGCTGTCCGGAGGGCTGAGAAGGGTTGGACTCACTACACATGAGCAAAGGTGGTGACTGGACCTGAAAGAGGGTGGACGGTTATTCCAGGACAAGGACTGAAAGCCACGTTTAAAAGGACTTGAATGGGTAGTGGACCAGAACCCCTACCTATTTTGAATATCTTTATTAGAATTTCAGGTGACCCCAGACGAAGAACAAAGATGTTGGTGGTGACTCATCAGAGAAATAAAAGTTGTTTGTTACAAATAAAATGAATAAGTCAGAAGTCATACCATTAGAAACTGAAAATATAGAATTGTACATTGTAAGAATTAGGTGGTAGATGTGTTACCTCTGTAATAGCTAGTGATTATTGTTATTGTTATTGTTGTAATTGTGGATCAATTTGTGGGTGTGAAATACTGTGTAATAATCATGAAGGGTGGATTCTACTTCTAATGTTACTGAAGACAACACACCAGAACAGCCTGGGAAATAAAGGTAAAAATTTGTTTGTGGGAATTTAAAGGTAGCTGACAATCATGAAGCAGAATGGATATTGCAAAAGGAATCAGGAATGTGGCCAAAGCTCCTGAACAAAAGTATGAAAATATGTGGGGTAATTGAAGTTGGTTAACGAATTGGCTTCCCAATTTTGGATGGTTAAAAACAAATATTTATAGGACTAGTGTTTATAGTTGTGATAGGTATTATGTGTTGTGTCTGTCTCCAATGTATACCCTGCTGTATTTCATTTTGCACCAAAACATTGGGGTCAGTAGCGAGAAACATCTCTGGAGAAGATGTATAGATTCAATTTATGTTATTGAATAAAAATGAAGATTCATCAGAGTATACAGAAATACAGGGGGGATTGATAAATATACATCAATATGATAAATCTTCAGAGACAGTTAAAACCTACAATACAATGGAAACGAGTAAGAAAAATACAGATGGTGAGAGTCAGGAAGACATTAAGGAAGTAAGATAACCATAGAGGTAAAAATAGCTGGGTCTGAGAAAGGAAGAGGAAAGTCATAAAATAGATAAATAGTTTTTTTATAGGAAATGGCTAGCCAGAAAGGAAGGTTGAATGGAGAACAGAAAAAGAACTTATTGTTTAAAATAGGGACATAAATATATCTGAGTTTAAAATAACCATTTCCATGTCTAATTTTTCTTATTCTTATTGTATATGTGAATATGATTTAGTATGTTATCAGGAAATGTGTATAGGCGGATGGAAAGAGTGTAACCTCATACTACCTCAGCCAATGGGGAAAGAGGAGGGCTGTAGCGGCCGGTGATAGGGATGAATAAAAGAAGGAGATATTTGGATTAAAACTTTGGAGAGAAATAAGCTTTGAACTTCTCTCCCCGCTTATTGCAATAAACGAAACAAAAGGCCTTCACTGTGTCTTGGCTGGTTATTGGTCAGGCGAGCTTGCCTCTGGTCAAGAAGGAAAGTAGCCAGGAGCACATAACACATTACATTGGAAGGAAGAATGGGTTTAAAGCCCATGGTGGAAGGGCTATTGAAGGGGGGTGAAATTTTTGAGCAATCCTTTTAAACATGTTTAGTTTGTTACTTTTTTAACCCAAGAATTTCTGCCTTGGAAAAGTAAGAGATGCAGAAAAGAAGAAAAAGAAGAAGAAGAAATAAAGGGGGGGAGGCAGTTTCTGTCTGCATGTTTGTTTGTGTGTATGTGTGTTTTTAAAGAACAGAAATTGGGTAAAATTTCCTCACTGTAAGGATAATTAATCAGTGGAATAATTGTCTCCAGAAATTGTGGATGCTTAATTATTGGAGGTTTTTGGGAGGAGGTTAGAAATTGATAGGGTCTGAAATGGATAGAGTTTCCTGTTTCAGTAAGGGGTTGGGCTAGAGGACCTCTAATGTCCCATCCAACTCTGATATTCTGTTTTTGTATGTGTGGCATGCTTCAGTGATTTTCCTTTGCATTTTAGTTTGAATTTATCCTTAATAATGCATTTGAGGGTATTCTTGTCAAAGGAACAATCTTTTGATGTTTTATTTAACATCTGATAAATATGTGTCTTTGGAACTCCTTGCTACTGCAGAAAAGATGATTAATTGCTGCATACTGTGTGTGCACAATTTGTTTTCCTTTTCCTTGGAGCCAAGGAGGGGGAGGGAAATCTTTATAGAAAACCAATTTGGTTTCAGGGTTATAGCCACAGGCTGCAAGGCTGGATTTGAGTTCAAATCCTGCTTTAGCCATGAGGGTTGGCTGAGTGTTTTGGGGCTGGTTTATTTTTAGCCCTAGGAAGGAGGTATTGGCAAGCCACTTTTGTAAATGTTATGGCAATTTTCCTCCTGAGGGCTGTTTCAAGCAAAAGTTTTGTATAAATTTTTACTCTGTCTGGTTTAGTGAGTGGGGGAAGGGGGAGACAATCTTTTGTCTTCTTAGCTATCCTGGTGTTCTTTGATGTGCTGCCACAAGAGTGATTTGAATGTTATTTGCCTGAGACAAAAGGCATTCCAGAAATGTTGGCCCAATGCTAATTGGTGAGCCTATGTGCTTTACCTTTTAAAATCCTGAATGTGTTATTTACAATAAGTTTATTGAGTTATATTTTTGTAACATGGTATCTAATCAGGGTGAAAGGGGGAGAAGAAAGAAAAATGTGACAATTTTTGATAGAGCTTCCATGGACAAGTGTAGTCTATCTGATACAGGACAAATGATTTTTTCTTTCTTTTCTTTCCTCCACTTTTAAGATGTGAAAGCAAATACATTTTTATGTAGCTTCCCGGTTTTGTAAGAACTTATTCTGGGAATTATAAAGAAATGGGAAAGCAACTTTTTGGCAGAAGAAAGGATTGAGGGTGTTTAGCAAATAAAGGCCAATTGGTATGAAAGGAGGTAAAATATCTAGAAATGTATTTGATAGTTGGGGAAAGGAAAATAGATAGTAAAAGGATTAAGGATATAGATTTATAATTACCAAACAACAAAAATGGTCTTAAGGGGATTCTGTGGTTATCACAAGGTATTGCAAGAATGGTGATCTAAAAACTATATGAGGGGAAATATTGGGGAATTAAAGCATAGGTAGAAATGTATTTGAAATTCTATGCTACCCTTGGAATTTATGGGATAGCCCAAAGGACTACAGAGGGATGTTTGATATGTAAAAGGGTTAATAAAGGGTTAAGGCTCCCAAAGGAGGGAGACAAATAGCTAAATGTAGAACAAGTACTGGGGTCTCTGTCTTCTCTTTGACAGGAAGGCTTGGTGGCGCAAACAACTCCTTTGGAATTTCCAGTCCATAAGATCCAGCCGGGACAGTGGGTGCTGAATCGTAAATGGAAGGAGGAACTTCTACAACCAAAGAAAGGAAGTTCCTTATGTTATATCTGCTGTCCGGAGGGCTGAGAAGGGTTGGACTCACTACACATGAGCAAAGGTGGTGACTGGACCTGAAAGAGGGTGGACGGTTATTCCAGGACAAGGACTGAAAGCCACGTTTAAAAGGACTTGAATGGGTAGTGGACCAGAACCCCTACCTATTTTGAATATCTCTATTAGAATTTCAGATGACCCCAGATGAAGAAGAAAGATGTTGGTGGTGACTCATCAGAGAAATAAAAGTTGTTTGTTACAAATAAAATGAATAATTAAGTCAGAAGTCATACCATTAGAAACTGAAAACGTAGAACTGTACATTGTAAGAATTAGGTGGTGGATGTGTTACCTCTGTAATAGCTAGTGATTATTGTTATTGTTATTGTTGTAATTGTGGATCAATTTGTGGGTGTGAAATACTGTGTAATAATCATGAAGGGTGGATTCTACTTCTACAACACACCAGAACAGCCTGGGAAATAAAGGTAAAAATGTGTTTGTGGGATTTAAAGGTAGATGATAATCATGAAGCAGAATGGACATTGCAAAAGGAATCAGGAATGTGGCCAAAGCTCCTGAACAAAAGTATGAAAATATGTGGGGTGATTGGAGTTGGTTAACAAATTGGCTTCCCAATTTTGAATGGTTAAAACAAATATTTATAGGACTAGTGTTTATAGTTGTGATAGGTATTATAGGTTGTGTCTGTCTCCAATGTTTACCCTGCTGTATTTCATTTTGCACCAAAACATTGGGGTCAGTAGCGAAAAACATCTCTGGAGAAGATGTACAGATTCAATTTATGTTATCTAATATAGCCAAAAATGAAGATTCATCAGAGTATACAGAAATACAGGGGGGATTGATAAATATACATTAATATGATAAATCTTCAGTCAGTTAAAAATACAGATGGTGAGAGTCAGAGAGAGATAACATTAAGGAAGTAAGATAAACAATAGAGGTAAAAATAGCTGGGTCTGAGAAAGGAAGAGGGAAGTAATAAAATAGTTGTTTTTTTTTAAGGAAATGGCTAGCCAGGAAGTATAGGAAAGTACGAAACCAGGCCAAATAAGATAAGAAGAGAATGATGAATTGAAATGATGAATTGAATTGAAAAGCAGGAAAAGAACTTATTGTTTAATGGGGACATAAATATATTTGAGTTTAAAAATAACCATAAGAAAATAATTTTTCTTATTCTTATTGTATAAGTGAATATGATTTAGTGTGTTATCAGGAAATGTGTATAGGCGGACGGAAAGAGTGTAACCTCATACTACCTCAGCCAATGGGGAAAGAGGAGGGCTGTAGCGGCCGGTGATAGGGATGAATAAAAGAAGGAGATATTTTGGGTTAAAACTTTGGAGAGAACCAAGCTTTGAAAGCTTCTCTCCCCGCTTATTGCAATAAACGAAACAAAGGGCCTTCACTGTGTCTTGGCTGGTTATTGGTCAGGCGAGCTTGCCTCTGGTCACGAAGGAAATTAGCCAGGAGCACATAACAGGGGTGTCAGGGGACTAATCTGTTTTCTGGTTCAGCTTTTTAGGAACCCCTGATAAACTTTAAAGGTTGGATCCCTGGAGGAGGAAAGGGTGTACCTGGTGGATTCTGGAGCCACCAGATTTACCCTGAACTTTTACCTCCAGGAATGCAAATTGGGAAAGGGAAGATTAAGGATCAGGGAATTGGGGACATGTAGTAGAAGCAACAATATTTAAATCTGCTATGGTCCAGACAGTAGTAAAAGGACCTGAACTTTGTATTGGTTAAAGGGAGCTGCAATTTGGCCAGGGGGTACTTAATTGGTAAAGTGGGGATTGTTATTATGGGGAATGAAAGAGAAATAATTGTAAATATTATGACCTTGAGTGAGGAAGCTCAAGGAAAAGTGGACCCTCTTATATGGGCCCAAGAGGGCAATAGAAGAGGGGTACTCATGGATCCTTTAAAGGTGACTTTAAAGAACCCTGGTGAAGTAATTCACCAGATACAGTATAACATTACATTGGAAGGAAGAATGGGTTTAAAATCCATGGTGGAAGGGCTATTGAAGGGGGGTGAAATTTTTGAGCAATCCTTTTAAACATGTTTAGTTTGTTACTTTTTTAACCCAAGAATTTCTGCCTTGGAAAAGTAAGAGATGCAAAAAAAAAAAAAAAAAAAAAAAAAAAGAAGAAGAAAAAGGAGGGGGAGGCAGTTTCTGTCTGCATGTTTGTTTGTGTATGTGTGTTTTTAAAGAACAGAAATTGGGTAAAATTTCCTGACTGTAAGGATAATTAATCAGTGGGATAATTGTCTCCAGAAATTGTGGATGCTTCATTATTGGAGGTTTTTGGGAGGAGGTTAGAAATTGATAGGGTCTGAAATGGATAGAGTTTCCTGTTTCAGTAAGGGGTTGGACTAGAGGACCTCTAATGTCCCATCCAACTCTGATATTCTGTTTTTGTATGTGTGGTATGCTTCAGTGATTTTCCTTTGCATTTTAGTTTGGATTTATCCTTAATAATGCATTTGAGGGTATTCTTGTCAAAGGAACAATCTTATGATGTTTTATTTAACATCTGATAAATATGTGTCTTTGGGACTCCTTGCTACTGCAGAAAAGATGATTAATTGCTGCATACTGTGTGTGTACAATTTGTTTTCCTTTTCCTTGGAGCCAAGGAGGGGAAAGGAAATCTTTATAGAAATCCAATTTGGTTTCAGGGTTATAGCCACAGGCTGCAAGGCTGGATTTGAGTTCAAATCCTGGTTTGGCCATGAGGGTTGGCTGAGTGTTTTGGGGCTGGTTTATTTTTGTTCAGCCATAGGAGGGAGGTATTGGCAAGCCACTTCTGTAAATGTTAAGGCAATTTTCCTCCTGACTGAGGGCTGTTTCAAGCAAAAGTTTTGTATAAATTTTTACTCTGTCTGGTTTAGTGAGTGGGGGAAGGGGGAGACAATCTTTTGTCTTCTTAGCTATCCTGGTGTTCTTTGATGTGCTGCCACAAGAGAGATTTGAATGTTATTTGCCTGAGACAAAAGACATTCCAGAAATGTTGACCCAATGCTAATTGGTGAGCCTATGTGCTTTACCTTTTAGAATCCTGAATGTGTTATTTACAATAAGTTTATTGAGTTATATTTTTGTAACATGGTATCTAATCAGGGTGAAAGGGGGAGGAGAAAGAAAAATGTGACAATTTTTGATAGAGCTTCCATGGACAAGTGTAGTCTATCTGATACAGGACAAATGATTTTTTTCTTTCTTTTCTTTCCTCCACTTTTAAGATGTGAAAGCAAATACAGAATTCCAGAGAATAGCTAGAAGAGATAAGAACGCCTTCTTAAATGAACAGTGCAAAGAAATAGAAGAAAACAACAGAATAAGGAGGACCAGAGATCTCTTCAAGAAAATTGGAGATATGAAGGGAACGTTTCATGCAAAGATGGGCATGATAAAGGACCAAAATGGCAGAGACCTAACAGAGGCAGAAGAGATTAAGAAGAGATGGCAAAACTACACAGAAGAACTATACAAGAATGAGCTTAACGTCCCAGATAACCACAATGAGATGGTCACCGACCTCAAACCAGACATCCTAGAATGTGAAGTGAAATGGGCCTTAGAAAATCTGAGCAACAACAAAGCTAGTGGAGGTGACAGTATTCCAGCTGAGCTATTCAAAATCTTAAAAGACGATGCAGTAAAAGTGCTACACTCAATTTGCCAGCAAATTTGGAAAACTCAACAGTGGCCACAGGATTGGAAAAGGTCAGTTTACATTCCAATTCCAAAGAAAGGCAATGCCAAAGAATGTTCAAACTATCGCACCATTGCACTCATTTCACATGCTAGTAAAGTTATGCTTAAAATCCTACAAGCTAGACTCCAGCAGTATGTAGATCGAGAACTACCAGAAGTACAGGCAGGATTTCGAAGAGGCAGAGGAACTAGAGATCAAATTGCCAACATACGCTGGATCATGGAGAAAGCTAGGGAGTTCCAGAAAAACATCTACTTCTGCTTCATTGACTATGCAAAAGCCTTTGATTGTGTGGATCACAACAAATTGTGGCAAGTTCTTAAAGAGATGGGAGTACCAGACCATCTCATTTGTCTGTTGAGAAACTTATATGCGGGTCAAGAAGCAACAGTGAGAACTGGACACGGAACCACTGATTGGTTCAAAATTGGAAAAGGAGTCCGGCAAGGCTGTATACTGTCGCCCTGCCTATTTAACTTATATGCAGAGCATATCATGAGAAAGGCAGGTCTAGATGAATCAAAAGTTGGAATTAAGATTGCCGGGAGAAATATCAACAACCTAAGATATGCCGATGATACCACTCTAATGGCAGAAAGTGAAGAGGAACTAAAGAGCCTCTTGATGCGGGTGAAGAAGGAGAGTGCAAAAGTAGGCTTGAAACTCAACATTAAGAAAACCAAAATCATGGCATCCGGCCCTCTTAATTCCTGGCAAATAGATGGGGAAGAAATGGAGGTAGTGACAGATTTTATTTTTCTGGGCTCCAAGATCACCTCAGATGGGGACTGCAGCCAAGAAATTAAAAGACGCTTGCTCCTGGGGAGGAAAGCTATGGCAAATCTAGACAGCATTCTAAAAAGCAGAGACATCACCCTGCCAACAAAAGTGCGTATAGTCCAGGCCATGGTTTTCCCAGTTGCAATGTATGGCTGTGAAAGTTGGACCATAAGAAAGGCTGAGCGCCAAAGAATTGAGGCCTTTGAACTATGGTGCTGGAGAAGACTCCTGCGAGTCCCTTGGACTGCAAGGCGTTCAAACCGGTCAGTCCTAGAAGAGATCAACCCCGACTGCTCTTTAGAAGGCCAGATCCTGAAGTTGAAACTCAAATACTTTGGCCACCTAATGAGAAGGAAGGACTCACTGGAAAAGGGCCTAATGCTGGGAAAGATTGAGGGCAATAGAAGAAGGGGACGACAGAGAATGAGATGGCTGGATGGAGTCACTGAAGCAGTAGGTGTGAACTTAAATGGACTCCAGAAGATGGTAGAGGACAGGAAGACCTGGAGGAACGTTGTCCATGGGGTCGCAATGGGTCGGACACGACTTCGCAATTAACAACAACAACAACAGCAACAAAAGAAGATAACTATGAGAGATTAATGAAGCAAATAAAAATAGACTTGGAAAGATGGGAAAACCTTCAATTATCACTTCTAGGAAGAATAGCGACGGTTAAGATGAACATTTTACCAAAGCTAATTTTCCTATTTCAAACAGTGCCTATTAAACTTACTAAGAATTTTTTGATGACTTAAATGCAATGATCTTAAGATTTATATGGCAAAAAAAGAAAGCGAGAATCAAATGTAAATTGTTACAAGAATCTAAGGATAGAGGGGGCTTTGGACTTCCAGATTGGAGACTTTACTATCAAGCGGCTATTTTGCTTTGGCTTAAAGAATGGATTGTGTTGAGAAATAAAAGATAGCTTTATTTAGAGGGACACGACCTTCAGTTAGGTTGGCATGCTTTTTTATGGTATGAGAAATCTAAAGCACATAAGTACTTTCAAAATCATGCAATAAGAAATGTACTACTTTCAGAATGGGAGAAAATTAAACATAAAATATATATGAAAATACCTGAGTGGCTTTCAACAATGGAAGCATTTGCTTATCCAAATCTGATTAACTATGACAAACTGGTTAGTTATAAAGACATTTTGGACAAAGAGGGAAAACTTAAGGACAGGCAAACTTTACAACTACAGGGTATTGACTTGACATGGTGGTCCTATTTGCAAATTCAAACAAGATACAAAAAAGATATAAAATCAACAGGTTTTGGCAAAGAACAGACCCCATTAGATAAAGCACAATGACAGTATGGGCAAAGAAGTTTGGACATTCTATAGATTTGGAAGACTGGCAAAAACTTTGGGACAAAAATATTAAGCTTACAAAAGCAGTAGCATATAAAGAAAACTTATATAAGATGTTTTATAGATGGCAAATGACACCAGTTCGCTTAGCGAAAATGTTTAAAAATGTTTCGGATATCTGCTGGAAATGTAAACAACAGCCAGGCACTTATTACCATCCCTGGTAGATATGCCCTATCGCTAAGAAATATTGGTCTAAGATACATAGATGGTTGGAAAAGATGATGAAACTACAGATAGAATTTAAACCGGAATTGTCTTTGTTAGGAATATTAAGACCTAATTATGGTAAAGAGAATGACTATTTGATATTGCATGTTTTAACAGCTGCAAGGATAGTATTTGCCCAATTTTGGAAAAATGAGAATTTACCATCTGACCAGATTATAATTACTAAAATTTTAGAGGGTGCAGAAATGGATAGACTAACATTAGAGATGAAAGAAAAAGATGATTCAATTTATTTTATAACTTGGGAAAATTTTTATCAATGGTTAGAGACACGTTAGAACTTGAAGGATTCAATATTTTAGAACAGATGACTGATTTTTAACCGAGTTCTAACAAACATGTTGATGATATGATTATTTTTCGCAATTTACTGATTTTTATTTGTTACTCTTGATTGTTAGGATTTTTTGAGATTTTTTAGTAGTGCTTACTTAACAGATCAACGTATTTGTTTACTAATTGTTTCTAATATGTTATAGTCTAAGCTTATGGTAAAAATGGTTGAATATGATATTTACTCATTATTATGATCCGGACGGTAGCTTGTTTGTTGAAATATGTGATTGTACCTATCCTTATTTTACCCTAAATCCTTTATTCCCTTCCCCTTCCCCTTTCCCCCCACCCCCTCCCTTTACCATACCTGTATTGTTCCTATTTTTCCTCATCTATATAAAGTTAATAAAATTTTGTTAAAAAAAAATGTCCTTTCAAGATGTCAGCCCGTCCTTCCAAATCACCTTCTTTTTCTCTCTTCTACTGCCAATTCAATCTCATATAGTCCTGAAAGCTCTCTGGTCTCATTAACACTGTTCTTTCCCTGCTAGCGTGTCTCTATCTTATTCCAAGTTCAATTTTGGGACTTTTTTAAATTTTTTCCCAAACAAGCCTTTCTCGCCACTTTCACAGGGGGGGGGGGAATGGGAAAAAAACACTCCCCCCTTTTTTCCTGGGATCCTTCTAACCTGTGCTACCCGGGGAAAAACTTCCAAAAGACTCTTCCTTTCCAGTTTCCTCCAGTTCCTCCATCAGAATCAATTCTTGGCCAGTTCCAGTCACCTGTTGTTCAGCTACTTCACTGCCTACGTTGTCCTTCTGTCAAGCCTCTATGTCAGCCATTAAGGGCTGTCTTCTTCCCCGCTCGGTCTGCCAGGCTCTTCCCTGCAGTCGCGCTCTGGTCGCCACCTGGATTGCACTGCAGGTCGTCCTTCCTTCTCGGCTCCCTTGCAAGGAGTATTATGAGAGTTGAATCTTACATTTTTAGAAGGCATCATATGAAACAAATGAAAACCTATGCTATATCTGTCATACAGGTAGTCCTCAACTCATAACAGTTCATTTAGTGACCATTCAAAGTTACAACAACACTGAAAAAAGTGACTTATGACTTTTTCACACAACCGCTGCAGCATCCCCATGGTCATGTGATCAAAATTCAGCTGCTTGGCAACTGGTTCATATTTATGACCATTACAGTGTCCTGGGGTCATGTGATAATCTTTTGTGACCTTCTGACAAGGAAAGTCAATGGGGAAGCCAGATTCACTTAACAACTGTGTTACTAACTTAATGACTACAGTGATTCACTTAACAACTGTGGCAAGAAAGGTTGTAAGGTTGCACACCAGCGCAGTGTGACAATTTTATTCTGAAACATCACAGATAAGATCGCTACAAGCACCCAACAACTCATGCATCAAATTGATGCATAATATTCAAGAACTACATAACAAATGTAACAAATTAAAAGCATTTAGTCAGTGTATAGCTAAGACTTAGAACATCTATAAAACATCTCGCCCAGCTTGAGATAAGGGGGGAAATGGGAGCTGAGACTGAGATTTCAACTGGGTTTTACATTGCATTATGCCATAATTTCTTCAATCATGGGCAATTAAATAAGTCACAATGAGTAGGGTTCACACAATCTCAGCACATTGTATTGCATGAACCATGCTATTGGGACTGCCATAGAGCCACTTAGGAGTTTAGATTGGGAGTTGAGAAGTGGGGGCTTTGAAAATATGCCCTTTTTAAAAAAAAAATAAAAAATGAAGTGATGATCAAGAGCAGGGCTTTTCAACCTTTTTACCGATTGTACCACTTTTAGGATATGGCAATATTCGAGTACCACCTAGCAAGGTGTCAAAAACTTGGTGACCAAACAAAAAACCTGTTCAAAGTTGCAGTTGCACTGAAATGACTTATGACCATTTTTCACACTTATGACCATTGCAGCATGCCCAGTGTTGTGTCCTGAGCCTGCAAATGCAGGCTCAGGACATTGCAAGGTTCCCGGGCAATTGCAAAAGCTACCCGGGACCAGACTGAGTGGCCCCGACCAAGCACGCATGCGCAAGGCACGAAAAGTGCATAGTAATGTTGCCATCTTGTCCGGGGAATGGGGACGTATAAAAGGAGGCCTGCGTGCCTTTGCTCGTTGTTGGAGTTTGAAATAAGCACAATAAAGAGCTGTTCCAGAAACATGTGTATTCTTCATTCGCCATCACTCCCAGGACTTAACACTGGCGACGAAGGTGGGATCCTTAACAAGGAAAGCTAGAAGAAAGCTTTAAGACTTACCCAAAAGAAGTCCTGGAAGGGAAAACGGCGTTAAATTCAGCAGCTATCCTGCCAGTACAGCATCGCTGGAGGGTGAGTTTGGCTGAGAGACCCTTTCCCTGCAGAAGCGAGTGGTGCAGTACGAACTGCAATGGTGAAAATCGGCCACTTGTCAGAATTCGACGTCGCACACCCGGAACGATGGGAATCATACGTTGCTAGAGTAGAGAACTATTTTAGAGTTAACCAAGTTTGTGAAGATGGGCTGAAGGCTGCCACATTGTTGTGTGTATGCGGCCAAGGGACTTTTGAAATTGCTGAAAACCTTGTGGCTCCTGCTTTGCTAGAAGGTGTAACATACACAGACTTAAAGAAACTTCTAGACACTTCCTGTGGTGTTGCTGCATCAATGGAGGCTTTTTTCTTAGCCTCCTGTCTTGGAAATGTGTAAAAGCTGGCAAGACAACAACGATCAGCTGTTTTCTGGCTTGGAACCTTCCTCCTGGGCAAAGGGAGGAAGGTGAGTATTTCCAGATAGAAATTGAACTCCTCTACTCTCCCAAAGCTTTTTTTTTAGGAGACGAAGGGTGAAGCTCTTTCGGAGTCTGGATAGTCTCTGCATTCCAGGAAGCCTTTGTTCTCTGGGAACAAAGCCAGATGCAGCCTCCACATCTGCTGCTTAAAGAGAATTGTGAGTAACTTTTAAAGCAGACAGAGTTGTCCAGGAGGACTTGATTTGTGATTCTGAATTTCTACTTTAACTCAACAAAGAATTAATATCTTCTCCAGTTAATTATGTTAACAAAGGGAGTGAAAGGAAAAAAATGGCCGAGGAATCGCTGCGGAGGAATTTTGCTTCTTTGTCTGAGAACTTTCACTTTTACTTGGCAACAAAGTTGCTAAAATAATTGACTCTGCTTTTTTTTTATGGGGGAATTGTTTTTATTATTCCTCTAATTCGTCTTGTTATAAGAATTGGCTTTTTTCTTTTCTTTATTCTTCATTTCTTTTTTTTCTTTTTTTTTAAAAATGGCTTCAAAACGTCCTGCAATTTCTTCTTTGCCTAAAGTTTCAATTTCCTCTCCAGTAACACAGATTACACAGCAATCTAAGCCGCCACCACCACCACCACCACCACCACCACCTTCCCCACCTCCAGCATTTACACTTAAAGATATACAGAATGTGGTTCAGGACTCTTTGGAAAAAGCTGTAGAAAAGATCAGATCTGAGACAGAAGAGCTTTTGGAGGAGAAAAATCATGAGATGAGGGAAGATATTCTGTTGGCTCTTAAGGGGCTTGCGGCCCATGTAGAAAGGCTGGATGGTAGAGTGGATGAGGTGGTTGGAAATGTTGAAAGATTGGAAGGAAGAATTGAAAGAGTTGAAAATAATGTGGATGCAGCACAGAATGAAATTGTAATGTCACAATATAGAGACATGGAGTTTGCTTTGAGAATAAGAGCGTTGAAGGAGAATGTGAAAGCGAATTTGAAAGAAGAGATTGCTGCAGAACTGGCATCCATTTTAGGATGTGAAATTGAAGAAATGTTGAGAGATATTGAAAAAATCTTTAGAGTTAATTTGTGGATTGCGAAGCAGAGAAATTTACCAAGAGATGTGGTTATCTATTTTTCTAGAAGATCACTTCGTAATGAAATTATACAAGCCTTTTATAACCAAAGATTTCAAATTGCAGCTCAAGATGTCATAATTTTAAAAGAAATACCTCCCAAAAGGATTTTGCTTTTTTGGCTGAGGAGCTCAAGAAGCGGCAAATTCAATTCAGATGGGATGTACCTATTGGCATAGTGGTGAATTATGTTGGAACACATTATAGATTAAATACAATTTTAAAAGCAAGAGATTTTTTTGTTTCTGTGCTGAAAGCAGGTGCACCACCATCTCCAAGATCTAGAAGAAATGAAAGTAAGTTTGAAGGACAGTTAGCTGCAGGAGCTAGGTCACCAACAGGAGAAGAGTTGTTGGTTGAATCTATGCAACAGTGTTTGGAGATAAGAGAAGACCCAAGAGAACAGAGAATGCCTCGTGCAGCTCATAAACGTAGAGAAAAAGAACAACAAAAGGTAGATTCTGGTGTTACAACACAGATGGCTACCTCTGAGCCAGTGGGAGGAACAAGACCGAAGAGGTCTTCAACTGCAGATTTAGATGCAGTTTTCCAAAGGCTTCAAGCCATGAGACATGGCAAAGTTTCTGACATGGAATGTTAATGGCTTGAATTCACCACAGAAAAGAAAGAAAGTATTTTACTATTTGAAACAACACAAGAATGATATTATATGTTTGCAAGAGACTCATATTGCTTTAAAAGACGAAAAATATTTGATTAACTCCCGGTTGGGAGTACATTTCACAGCCTCTGCTCCACAGAAAAAAGCAGGTGTAGTTATTTATGTGAGGAAAGACTTATCACCAAAGTTAATTGATTCTGACTCACTAGGAAGATATGTTATTATTGACTTATTATTAAATGGCAAGAGAAGTCTTGTCATTGGACTATATGCTCCTAATCAACAACAAAAATATTTTTATAAGATGTTACATCAGAAAATAACTCAATTGGATTATAAATCAGTAATTATGATGGGAGACTGGAATGGCGTTTTAGATTCAAGGAAAGACAAGAAGGGTTCTTTTAAATCTCCTAATCATGCAAAATTACCTAAAGCTTTTTTTGACTTGAAGGATGATTTGGAACTTCGAGATATTTGGCGTGAACGGAGTATGGAAGAAAGAGACTTTACCTTCTTTTCGGACAGGCATCAGTCGTATTCCAGAATTGACTTTTTTTTAATTACTAATGATCTTTTTTCTAGGGTGAAGAATGCTAAGATATTCCCAAGAATATTGTCAGATCATAGTCCTGTATGGATGGAGTTATCTACTGAAGACGGGAATAGAAGGACTTGGAGATTGAATGAAAATTTATTCAGATTTGAGGGGAATGTACAGAGATGCAGAGATTATTTAAAGGAATTTTTTCTTTTGAATATGCATAAGGGTACTTCGATGCCAATGGTATGGGATGCCAGTAAAGCATATATGAGAGGGGTCTTGATTCATATGAATAATGCGTATAGACGTAAATAGATGCAGAAACGTAAAGAGTTGGAATCAGAGATTAAAACTAAGGAAAAGGCTCTTATCTTAAATCCATTGGATAATAATTTAAAGGTTTCTATTAGTTTGCTTAAGGAGCAATTTAATATGTTAATAGCTGATCAGATTGCAATTAATTTGAAGTATATGAAACATAACATATTTTGCAATGCGAACAAACCTGGTAGGTGGTTGGCTTACCAACTACGAAAGAAACAGAAATCAAGGATTATAGAAAAAATAAATTATAAAGGTAAAGAAGTTTATCAACAAAATTTGATTAAAAGGAGTTTTTTAGATTTTTATTCAAAGTTATATGCCAGTGAAAACATACATGTTTTAGATATAGAAAAGTATTTACAGGAATCACATTTCCCTAAACTTACTTCTGATCAAAGAGATGAGATTAATGGTTTAATTACTTCTGATGAGATTATTTGGGCAATTAAACAATTGAAAGTTGGTAAGGCTCCAGGTACAGATGGATTAACAGCAATTTATTATAAAATGTTATCTGAAGAAATGATAGAACCATTGAAGGAACTTTTTAATAATATTCTGTTGGGAGCAGAGGTACCTCCATCGTGGAGAAGGGCTTTCATATCATTGATTCCGAAGGAGGATCAAGATTTGACCCAGCCCCAAAATTATAGGCCTATATCTCTTTTGAATACAGATTATAAAATTTTCTCAAAAATATTGGCAAATAGATTAATGTGAGTTTTGAAGCAACTGGTTCATAGTGATCAATCTGGATTTATATCTGGAAGATATATGAAATATAATGTTAGACAAATTGTTAATCTAATTGAGTATTTGGACAAGAACAATCAAATCCCTGTGGCTTTGATTTTTTTAGATGCTGAAAAAGCCTTTGATCAATTAAATTGGCAATTCTTACTCAGAGTAGTAGAGGAAATGAATTTTGGGGATAAATTTTTATTTGTCCTTAAGGCAATATATCAACAGCAATCTGCACAAATGATAGTTAATGGGGGTTTAACAGAAGCATTTAAAATTGAAAAGGGTACAAGACAGGGATGTCCTTTATCCCCATTGTTATTTGTTTTAACCATGGAGATTTTACTTATTAAAATTCGGGAGTCACCTAGAATAAAGGGAATAAAAATAAATAAGAATGATTATAGGTTGAGAGCTTTTGCCGATGACTTGGTTGTGACATTATCTCAACCGACAGATTCAGTTAGGGATTTGGTTGAAATTTTACGTCAGTATGGGAAGGTTTCTGGGTTTAAGGTAAATAATAATAAGACTAAAATATTATCGAAAAATATGTCTATGAAGGAAAAGGATATTATAGTTAAATTAACAGGTTTTGAAATAGTGAGAAAGGTCAAATATTTAGGAATTTATTTAACGTCCTCTAATGTTAAATTGTATAAAAATAATTATGAGAGATTATGGGTAAAAGTGCAAAAGGATTTAAATGATTGGAAAAAATTACAATTATCTTTGTTGGGGAGAATTTTGGCAGTTAAAATGAATATACTTCCAAAGTTTCTTTTTTTATTTCAGATGATACCTATTTTGAAAAAAGATGCCAATTTGGAAGAATGGCAGAAGGGGATTAATAAATTTATTTGGGCAGGGAAAAAGCCGAGAGTTAAATTTAAAATTATGCAGGATACACGGGAAAGAGGAGGACTAAAGGCACTGAATTTAAAATTGTATTATGATGCAGTGGCTTTAACCTTGATTAGTGATTGGCTCAACTTAACAAATAAGAATATCCTATCTCTTGAGGGATGGGATTTATTATATGGATGGCACGCATATTTAATTTATGATAAAAAAGTGGATCAGGTTTTTAAAACCCATATTTTGAGAAGTGCCTTGCTGCGTGTCTGGAAAAAGTATTACTATAGGTTAAATTATAAAATTCCAATTTGGGGGGGGTTCCAGGAGATGTGATAGAGGGAGTATCTAGGGGAGTAAATTTGGATAAGATTTCTTATAAGGAATTACTTAGTTTGGTTGGGCAGCATTGGCAATTAAAGCCTTTAACTGAGTTGAAGCAAGAAAAATATTGTATATTCTTGGTTTCATTATAATCAATTGTTATTGAGGTGGAATATAGATAAAAAGGTTAGTATTATTTTAGAGGATGTGAATTTGGTAAAACAGATTAAAGATCAAAGTCGATTTCATATAAAAAGAATTTATAATGCTTTAATAGAATTGGACTCTGAAACGGAGTTAGTTAAAGATTGTATGATTAAATGGGCGCAAAATATCCAAGAGCCAATTTTATTGGATACATGGGAGACAATTTGGGTTAGAAACGTAAAATTTACTCAAGCACAAAATTTAAGAGAAAATTTTTATGAAATGTTTTATAGATGGCATTTGGATCCCCAAAAGTTGTCCCGCATGTATCCGAAATTACAGCCCAAATGTTGGAGATGTGGAAATTTAGATGCAACTTATTTTCATATTTGGTGGACTTGTAAAGATATTAAAGCTTTTTGGATTAAGATTTGGTGGAATATTCAAAAGATTTTTAAGGAAAAGATAAAGTTTACTCCGCAATTGTTTTTGTTGGGTATTATTGTAGATTTGGATGTTAAAGAAACTAATTTGATGTTGAACTTCATAACTGCTGCAAGATTATTGGTGGGGCAATATTGGAAGAAAAACTTATTGCCTACTTTGGAAGAATGGATACTTAAAGTGTCTAATTTAGCAGAAATGGCGAAAATCTCCGCCTATTTGAAGGATCATTCACAAGAAAGATATATTATGGTTTGGAGAAGATGGATTGATTATATTCAGAAGAAGTATGAAACTGAAAAGTATTATCTTGCTTTTGAATAGATTTTAGATAATTATTAATAGTATTAATGGTATTATTATTTTTGTCTTAATTTATTAATATTTGTTTTGAGAAGGAGTTAAAGTGTATTATGGTTTTGATTGATAGTTTAGTTGGTTTATGTTAGCTAGAGTATGTTTGTTTATTTGTTACCCTGTAATCAGCTCTGGGAAGTGGGGGAGGGGGGGAGGTGATGGGTGGGTTTATATTGTAATTTGTAAAACTTTTAATAAAAAAAAAAAGAAACTTCTAAAAGAACATTTTCAGCCCAAGCTGTCCATCATTGCATGGAGGCACACGTTTGAACAAAGGGATCAGAGAGCAGGAGAATCTGCTAAGGACTTTATTGCAGCATTGAGGCGAGCAGCTAGACCATGTGAATTTAAAGAATTAGAGGAAAGACTGCATGATCGTTTTGTGTGTGGACTGAGAAATAGAGACTTACAGCAAAAGATCTTCACAAAAGAAGACATTTCATTCCAAGATGCTCTACGAGAAGTTACAACAGAGGAAGCAGCAGGCAGAGCAGTAAAAAACATGCGGCCCACCAGAAGCCCTCCAGAGACTGTTGCTGTCCACCAGGAGAACTTGCAAGAAGATTCGGAAGAGGTTTCTGAAGATGAGGTGAATAAGCTCTACCAGGCAGCCGGAAGGAGACAGAGAGATCGCACAGAGAAGGCTTCAGTGACTTCACAATGCTTCGGATGCGGAGGATGCCACAGAAGAGCAGACTGCCGGTTCCGGTTTGCCATTTGCAGGGCCTGTGGAAGGCAAGGCCACATTTCAGCCGTATGTCTGAGTCGTCAGAAGGTACAACCTAAAGAAGAATTGCATCTGAAAGGTACCAGGGTCCCCAGCCAAAATAGGGTGGGTTTCTGCGCAACACGCAGAAGTATTCTGAGGACAGGCACACATAAACCCCTAAAAAGAAGTTGTCCCTTAAAGTAAAGTTGTAAGGGGTTCCCTTATCCATGGAATTGGACACTGATTCCGCTCTCTCCATTATTTCCCTCAGCACATTCAGGAAGATTTGCAGCAGCAGTGGCCGTCGAGTGAAACTCAGGCCATCCACTGTGATACTTACAGACTTTCAGAATTCTAAGGTGTGTGTTAAGGGGGAGGCCACCCTTAAGGTACAGTACAAGGATTTTGAGGGTTCTTTAGATGTGTTGGTTGTTGGGGGTGAACATGCAAGTCTTATTGGACTCGATTGGTTCGAGGCTCTGGGAATCCAGGTCATGGGGCTGCACCATTTGCAAACGTCTAGCCTTGCAGAAGTCTGCAGGGAATTTGCAGATGTGTTTAGCTCTGAGCTTGGAACCTACAAGGGGCCTCCAGTTTCACTACAATTAGATCCATCCATAGCACCCATTAGGGTCAAGCCTAGGAGAGTTCCGTTTGCACTTAAAAACAAGATTGATGCTGAACTGGACAAATTGCTCCAGCAGCGCATTCTAGAGCCTGTAGATTCTAGTCCTTGGGAAACCCCCATAGTAACACCCTTGAAGGCTAATGGGGACATTCGTATTTGTGCGGACTACAAGTGCACACTAAACAAGGCACTACAGCAACACACTTATCCAGTACCTGTAGTAAGTCACATTCTGGCTTCCCTAAAGGGGGGGGGGGGGGGCGGATTTTTGCGAAGCTTGACCTGGCACAGGCCTATCAACAGTTGCCTGTTGATGAGGCAGCTGCTGAGGCTCAGACGATTGTGACTCATAGAGGAGCTTTTAAAGTGAAGAGATTGCAATTTGGGGCAAATGTAGCCCCAGACATTTTCCAGAGTATTATGGAGAACACACTTAGGGGTATTCCAGGAGTCTGTCCATATTTTGATGATGTCCTCATTGCAGGAGAATCACCTCAAATCTTGGCTGAGAGATTAAGGGCTGTCTTGCTTCGTTTTAGGGAAGCAGGTCTCAAGTTAAAAAAGGACAAGTGTAAGTTAAGAGTCAATTCTACTGACTTTTTGGGATTCAGGATAGATGCTCAAGGCATCCACCCTTCTGAAGCTAAATTAAAGGCCATTCAGCAGGCCCCAAGCCCTAAGTCTAAAGGGGAACTACAAGCCTTTTTGGGGCTACTAAATTTTTACCATGCCTTTCTGCCAAACAAAGCTGCTATAGCTGAACCATTGCACAGGCTCTTAGACAAACAAGCCTGTTGGCAGTGGACTAAGGTCCATGAAAAAAGTTTCAATGAGGTTAAGGCCTTGCTTACTTCTAATGCTGTACTGGCTCACTTCAATGAGCAGTTGCCTGTTTGCATTGCCTGCGATGCTTCTCCATATGGAGTGGGGGCAGTTCTTAGCCATCTGTTGGCTGATGGGACACAGGTCCCTGTAGCGTATTACTCCAGAACCTTGTCTTCTGCTGAGCGGAACTACGCTCAGATTGACAGGGAGACGCTAGCCATTGTGGTTGGCATTAAAAAGTTTCATGATTTCATATATGGCCGCCATTTCATGGTCTACACTGACCATAAGCCTCTGCTAGGGTTGTTCACCACAACCAAACAGACCCCACATATTCTTTCCCCTCGTATGCTGCGTTGGTCCATTTTCCTGTCAGCATATGACTACTCTCTAATTCATAAGCCTGGAAAGGAAATGGGTCATGCTGATGCTTTGAGTAGATTACCCCTTCCAACACTGGAGCCTGATCCTGCTCCTGCCATTAATATTCTGTCCATTCAAGAGCTGCCTGAGTCTCCCCTCAATGCAAGGGATGTGGCTGCAGAAACTGCCACTGACCACATGTTCACACGCGTTCTGTCATGGGTGTTGTCAGGATGGCCTGACAGATGCCCTGATACTGAGTTTCAGAGTTTCTGGCAAAGAAGACATGAGTTGTCCATTTTCAAGGGTTGTCTGCTATGGGGAAGTAGGGTAGTAATCCCTACCTCACTGAGGACTAGAGTGCTGCATTCTTTACATGAGGGACACCCTGGCATAGTCAGGATGAAGGTGCTTGCACGCAGCCATTTGTGGTGGCCTGGCCTCGATAAAGCCATTGAGGCTCAAGTGCATGTGTGCCATGTGTGCCAACGGTCCCGGCCTGAAATGCCTCAGGCCCCAGTTCATAGATGGGAGGAAACTCACAACCCATGGTCCAGGGTACATATAGATTATGCTGGGCCCTTTCAGGGGCAATTCTTCTTGGTTGTTGTTGATAGCCATTCTAAGTGGCTAGAGGTTGTTCCTGTGTCCTCCACTACTGCTGCCAAGACTATCCAGGTGGTGAGAAGTATTTTTGCAACTCATGGCCTTCCAGATGTTCTTGTTTCAGACAATGGTCCTCAATTCACCTCTTCTGAGTTCCAGGTTTTCCTCCAGGCCAACATGATCCACCATGCAACTTCTGCTCCTTTCCACCCATCCACCAACGGAATGGCTGAACGTATGGTGCGCACCACCAAGGATGCCCTTAAAAGACTGACTTATGGTGACTGGCATCACAGGTTAGCAGACTTTCTTCTTGCACATTGCACACCTTGCACTGCCACTGGAAAGAGCCCAGCTGAACTTCTTTGGGGTCGCCGGCTCATTACCAAGCTGGACAGACTGCACTCTGACCGGGTGGCGTCTCAAGGGTCACATCCACGGCCACCAAGGTGTCTGCAAGTGGGTGCTCCTGTTTGGACCAGAAACTATGGGCCTGGTCATCTCTGGGTACCAGCTGTGGTCTGCAAGGTCTCGGGGCCCTTGTCCTATGAAGTGTCCCTGGAAGACGGCCGCGTTCTTCGGCGGCACATAGATCAGCTGCGTACGAGGCTGGAGTCTCGCCCTTCCGCTCCTGGCTCTGCTCTGGGGGGGGGGGGAGGAAGGTTATAGAATACATTCTGAGGATCAATGTCAGCAGCCAGTGCCGGCAGCTGAGGAGACTGTTGATCCCCCATCCCGAGATTCCGCAAGTGCTCCAAACAAGAATTCATGGGGCAGAGAACTACCCTACACACCAAGATGCACTCCAGCCAGGGAGTCACCCCAGGGGCATCCACATATCCCATACAGAAACAGTAACACTCCAGACAGGGAGGATAACCGGGGGTATTCACAGAACTCACAGAACACGCAAGAACTGACAACCCAGTTAGGAAGCAGGTTCAATTCTGCAACTGCTTCCAAAAGGAGGTCCTATGTAAGGGGGGCAAGCAGAGAGGCCTCTCCTGACTCTGGCACCGCAGGCATGACTGTGGGGTCCGCCAAATACTGGGGCCCCTTACACACACCTGTTTCACAGGGCACGTCTGAAAACGATCGCTGGCTCGAGGACATAGGTTCTCAGGAACCATCCAGAGTAGTTCTGGAATCCTCAGCCAACTCAGAAGGTTGGGAGAGTGCAGCTGCTCTCACAGAGCCTGGGGGAAACTCTGGCATTTCTGCCGGTACGCCCTACCGGGGGTCACCTGCAAAACCTGTGCATAAAAGTCCTGGTCTAGCGAGCCCATCAGGCAGGCCGGTAGGCCAGGCACCCTTAAGGTCAAGTCCTGGTCTGTCCAGTCGAGCAGGGGAGCTGTCAGGCCAGGCACCCTCCCTCATCCTGCGAAAGTCCTAATGGGTTAAGGCCCCTCCTAAACACCTAGATGAGTATGTAAGGTTCTTGTCAGCATAAGAACAGTACAAGTCTATGGTGAGGAGATGGAACCTATGTGGGTAGCAACAGAACCCGTGAAGCACACATTAGAGAGTGGTAACAAGTTGTAGCCGAATGGAGTGTCTGTAGGATGGAAAGAAATTTATTATTATTTTATATTTTGTATGGATTGTAAGAACAAGTACCATGTGTGTTCTAGCTAAGAGGGGAGGGGTGTTGTGTCCTGAGCCTGCAAATGCAGGCTCGGGACATTGTAAGGTTCCCGGGCAATTGCAAAAGCTGCCCGGGGCCAGACTGAGTGGCGCCGACCAAGTGCGCATGCGCAAGGTGCAAAAAGTGCATAGTAATGTTGCCATCTTGTCCGGGGAATGGGGACGTATAAAAGGAGGCCTGCGTTCCTTTGCTCGTTGTTGGAGTTTGAAATAAGCACAATAAAGAGCTGTTCCAGAAACATGTGTATTCTTCATTCGCCATCGCTCCCAGGACTTAACACCCAGGGTCATGTGATTTATATTTGGATGCTTGGCAACTGATTCATATTTATAATGGTCACAGTGTTCCAGGGTCATGTGATCCCCTTCTGCAACCTTTTGACAAGCAAAGTCAATGGCAGAGCTGCTGGTGGCCAAGTGCTAAGGCGGGACTTCCTTTCCTCCCTCCCTTCCCTGCCTCCCTTTTTCTCATTCCCATCTCCTTCTGAAGGAAGAATTTGAAACGCCCCCCCCCCCCATATTTTCCCTCTTCCATATATTGATCAAACAAGGAAAAGCCTCCAGAGACAGAAAAGACAAGCTGCTGAGTGAACTAGCTTAAAAAGGCACATTCTCCTTTAAGAATTAGCTACTGGCTAGAAAGGAAAGTAAGGAGCACAGCAGGCACTTAAGGAAGAAAAAAAATGTAAGTACTGGCTGCCGGCTAAGGCAACCTCCCCAAATGGCTCCATTCATAAGTAAAGGAATGCTACAGGCAAAATCAATTCAGGAGAAAAATACTTCAAAATCCCTTGCAGCAAAACTTACAGCTAACAACAGCAGAGCAATGGAAGCTAACAGGAGACATCAGCCCTCAGCCATCAGCCAAATAGAAATTGCCAAACACTTCTTAAGAACACAAAGCCCTCATTGCACAAATCCCAGAACTTCAAAGTCACAAAAGCACATAAGAATCCTTCCACTCTCCATTTCCTTCCCTCCTCGGTGCCTCACCTCCAGCCATTGCTGCCTTTTTTCATTCCTCTTGGAGGGCGACCCCTCCCCCGCTGCATTTCTTGCCTGTTTGCTGCTGCCAGCACAGGTGGCTGCCACAGCAGTTGTAGATCGGCTCATGGCCAGCCTGCTTGATCTCATCTCCCCCCACCCTCTCCCTTCCCCTCCTTCTTCCCCTTCAGTGCAACTGACTCTGCCTCCTCCCAAGGCTGCTGCTTTTTTTCTCTCTCCCTCTCCTGCCCAAACTGCGTCCTCTTATAGGCTCTCCTGTCTCTGCCCCCTCCTCCTTTCTCATGGGGGAGGGTGAGCCAGAAGTGAGCCTGGGGCCTTTGCAGCTCTAGAGGACTCTCTCACTGGAAGTCCTTTCCTGTGCTGGCTCTTTCCCTCCCCCACTACACTTGGCTAGGCAGGACTGCGTACCACCTGCCACTCATTAATGTACCACAAGTGGTACTCATACCACTGGTTGAAAAGCCCTGGGCTAGACGCCCAGACACAGCTTACAGGTTAAACTTTTTAATGTCCTTAGAATCTATAGTCCTGGAGATTGTGGCTGGAAAAGAGAAGAATCTTTTTGGATTGCCTTTCTTTACAGGATGGATTACAATTAAAAATAAAAGTTGTTTTGAAGTCATCTGACTTCTCTGGATTACAAATACAGCTTGACCTGTATTTTTACAAGCTGTTTTGAGACAGAATGAATAACAAGAAACTTCTACTAGCAGAACACTTTGGATTACAATTTTGACAGCATACTTTTTCCTTTTTTCCCTTTTGTTCTTTGTTCTTTTTCTTTCTTATTATTACTATTTACCTCTCCTATTTGTTAGGAGTCTATTGGATTACAAAGTTTGACTTACTTGGTGGATTACAAAGTATGATTAAAAGACAAAGATGAGCGTCCCAAATCTATCTAAAGCTGGAAGAAAAGTAACTTCTGCTCCCTCCTCTGCTTCTGCAAGTCCAGTTTATCAGACATCAATTGATACAATGCTCCAACAAGAAAAGGCTAACAAGTTCCAGAAGGAGACACAAACGACACTACAAGCAAACCAAGAGGCAATTGCTACTCACATGGCAGTTACAACAAGAAATCATGAGGCAATGAAAAGTGATTTTGATAAAATGAATCAAAAAATTAATAACATGGATTCTCAATTTGAAAATGTTAAACAGATGGTCACAATAAATCAACAAAGAATTCAAAAAATGGAAGATAAATCAACTGAGGTTGACCAGAAATTAGAAAAGTTAAAAGATGAAAAACAGAAATTGATGCAAATAAATGAAGAATTTGAGGACTCGATAGCTGTCATGGAAATGGAAAAGGCTTCTTACTTCTTAAGATTTCAAAATATAATGGAAGACAAGTAAGAGGACCTCCTAGACCTGATAACGGAATTATTGGCAGACACATTAGAAATTGGGAAACAGGAAATGGAAGGAGAATTGAATCAGATTTATCGAGTCAATTCAAATTATGCTAGAAGAAATAAAGTTCCTAGAGAAGTACATGATAGATTTCTTAAAAGATTCATAAGAGATGAGATTTTGAGAAGAGTAAGAGATGAACCTTTGAAATACAAAGAGAAATAAATTGTAGTTCTCAAACAAATCCCTAGGAGAATAAGAGAATATCAGTTTTTAACTAGAAAATTAATTGAAAAAGGAGTGAATTTCAGATGGCTGATCCCTGAAGGGATTTTAATGTATTGGGACACGAAAAGATATAGATTGGGCACGCCACTTAAAGCAATGGAATTCTATGATAACCACAAAACGTTTATGGAAGGAGGTGATTTTGAATCTAGTACAATAAGAGAAACAAAGAAACAGGAAGAGACAGCCAAAGAAGGAGCAGCTAAACCAAGAGAGGAAGAAGAAGTTAAAAATACATATACAGAAGAAGGAGCAAGACCAAGAGAACACAGACAGATAAGATTGACTAGAAGATTTAAGACCTAGATATAATTGAAAGAGATGGAGAAGGAAAGTGGGATCCTGTCAATGAATATAAATGGACTGAATTCCCCCTCAAAAAGGAAAAAAATCTTTACACGACTACAAAAATTAAAAATAGATATAGTTTGCCTCCAAGAAACACATATTAAGAGACAACACCATAAATTGCTAGAACAACTGAAAATTGGTAAACTCCATTTTGCATTAGCACAACAAAAGAAAAGAGGAATAGCCTTATATATTAAAAAAGATGAACCCTAAACAAATTTATGCGGATGAAGAGGGAAGAATATTAATGGTGGAAACAATGATGGACCAAAAACAGATACTGATGGTAGCAATATATGCACCAAATGATAAACAAGAACAATTTTACCAAAAACTGTATAAATTTTTTTTAGAATTGGACTATCGGAATGTTTGTATAATGGGAGACTTTAATGCAATAATAGATGGAACTTTGGACTATGAAAGCACCAAACAAGGGAAGAAAGGAAGAAATATATTACCTGAAGCATTTTTAAAAAATGGCAGAAGAACTCTGTATTCAAGACAGAGAGAAAAAAATCCAAAAAACTGCAATATACATTTTATTCAAATAGACATAAATCATGGTCTAGAATTGATATGATATGGACATCCTCAGAACTTAGCACGATGAAACAAGAAATAGAGATAGAAACTAATATCTGGGCAGATCACAATGCAATAAAGTTGACTTGGAGAGGAGACAAGAAAAAATTAAGATGGTCCTTGAACAAATCTATATTGAAAGAAAAAGAATTTATACAACTAGCGACAAAGGAAATGGACTTCTTTTTTAAAATAAATAAGAAAGAAGAGACGTCGCTTCAAAATGTGTGGGACACAGCCAAAGCATATTTCAGAGGGTTGGCTATAACCTATATTGCTAAAAAGAATAAAGAAAGAAAACAACAACAGTTAAAGTTGAAGGAAGAATTTAGAAAATTAGAAGTAGAACTACAAATAGACCCACAAAAGAAAATACTCAAAAAACAAATGGAGATAATAAAACGTAAACTAAACTTAGCAGAGGTGGAAATAATGGCACAACAGATTAAAAGGGCTGAACAGAACTTTTTTGAAAATGCCAATAAACTGGGGAGATGGTTAGCATATAGACATCGTGGCTTCAAAATCTAAGGGATTGGTTTGGACAAAACTCAGCAGCACTTTTTCGTGCGGCTGCTGATAAAAACAGGATTTCCAACATGATCACCAACGTCCGATAACGGATATGGCACAACAAGAAGAAGAAGACTGAAAAAAGAAAAAGAGAAAAAACTGATAAACAAGTTGCAAGACCCAAAACTTATACTTCAAAAAATCCTTGAAGCCACCGAGCTAATAAAATCCCAAGTGAAAGCTGAAGATGTTTTCACCAAACTACAGACTGAACCCCAGACCCCAACTGTTCAACTTACAAGCCAAAAAATAATAGAAGAGGAACAATTTTAACATCAAAGAGGATTCTACTCAACAGCATGTACAACTTACAGAGAACTTTGACAAACAGATACTGATGCCAACTAAAACACCTGTAACTCCAAAAGCAACAGGAACTGATCTACAGGCATATCATATTGAGAACTTAGACAACTTGGATGACCAAACAACAATTACAACATCGGATATGACTCTTTGCTTCACTCAGAAAGAAGAGGAAGACCAGACTGAATTGATGACAAGCATTTTAAACCAAATATGGAGATTTGAACTATTAGGGCAACAACCTAGTAACTACAAAGGGGCCAGTTTTGTTGAAAAACTGATAACTGGATGTTCTCCCTTGATTCAAACAATATGTGTGGGAATCAAGGGAGATACACTGGAGGATTTAAGGGCAATGGTGTGGAAGCCTGCTTGGCATAAAAAGAAAGCCAGAGTTAGATTTAAAAATGGGATTTAAAAAAATCATGAGGGTTAAGCAGCTTCTCTTTTAGATATTTTGACTGATCTTAGAGATATTGACTGATTTAATATTTAGGATTCAGATTTATAATGGAAATTAAAATAATTTGTTAGATTATATCCTTAATGGTTACAGGGAAATGGATTTGTGATAATGAAAGATATGTTATTAGTATATGAGGAGTTATTAGGATGAGAAATAGAATATATTGGTGAATAAAGAAATAATTTAAATTTTGTAATAATATTTGTATTTTAGTCACGAGAATTAGTTTATAATGAAATGAGGGAAACTAAACCTATCTGAATTATAAATAGTGGTTATAAAAGGCTAAATTGGAATATGATAACTGGAATTAAATAAAACCTAAAAACAGGAGTTGGATATGTATAACTAAAATGTTATTGATAAATGTATAGATTGATTGAACTTTAGCTAAAATGTACTAATATGAATGTGATATAATACCTAAGGGAAATAGAGAGGGAACCTTTATTGATGTAAACTGAGATATCTATGTATCACTCTGTTATTGGATTATTGATTACCCTATCACCACGCTGCTTCCTAATTACCTGGTTGTTAAAATTTGAAAAATTAATAAAATTTGTTTTTTAAAAAATAGAGTACTATGAAATTCATCCAGGGAAACAGATGGCTTTAATATTTCTAGATGCACAGAAGGCATTTGACAACGTAAACTGGCAATTTATGTTTCAACAACTAGAGGAAATGAACTTTGGAGAAAATTTTACAAATGTAATCAAAACAATTTATCATAAACAAACAGCTAAAATAATTGTAAATGGAGATTTTACTGAAAACTTTGACATTAAAAAAGGCACAAGACAGGGATGTCCACTATCTCCACTATTATGTATATTAACACTGGAAGTATTGAATAGAAATATCAGGCAAGATATAGAAATTAAAGGACTGGAGATAAAAGATGAAAAATACAAATTACACGCATTTGCAGATAACTTGGTTTTCATATTAGAAGAACCGCTTGAAACAAGCGTTAAGCTTATGGAGAAAATAGAAGAATTTGGAGAAGTGGCAGGGTTGAAAATAAACAGAGAAAAGATTAAAGTGCTAACTAAAAATCAATTTGCAACCCCCCCCCCCCCCAACCTTCAAATAGTCAAAAAAAGTTAATATTTGGGAATTTACTTAACAGCAAGATGTGCAACAATAAAAGTTAAAACAAATAAAATTGGATCTGGAAAAGTGGAAAAACTTATAACTTTCAATGCTGAGGAGAATAGCAACAGTGAAAATGAATATCTTACCAAAAATACTCTTTTTATTTCAAACGATACCTATAAGACTGGGAAAAACCTTTTTTGATGAACTAAATACAACAATACTGAAATTTATCTGGCAAGGAAAAAAAGCCAGAATTAGACTGAAAATGTTACAAGAAGCGAAAGAAAATGGAGGACTTGGACTGCCAGATTGGATGCTATACTACCAAGCAACTATATTAACATGGCTAAAAGAGTGGATAATGCTTAGAGATAAAAGACTATTATACCTAGAGGGGCATGACCTACAACTTGGATGGCATGCCTTTCCGTAGTATGGGAAGAATAAAATACATAGATACTTTCAAAACCACTTTATAAGAAATGCACTTCTTCTAGAAGGGGAAAAAATAAAAGCGAAAATCTATATTAAAATACCTGGATGGCTTTCAACAATGGAAGCATTTGCTTACCCAAACTTAATCAATTACGAGAAAGTTGTGACCTATAAAGATATTTTAGACAATGAAGGGAAACTGAAAGACAGACAAGATTTACAAGAACAAGGTATTGAACTATCATGGTGGCCATACTTGCAAATTCAAACGAGATATGAAAAAGATGCTAAAACAACGGGATTTTATAAAGAACAGACAGAATTTGACCAGATACTGTTAAAAACAGATGAAAAATTGATTAAGAAACTCTATAAATATTTGTTAAACTTAAAGATGGAAGAGGAACAAGTAAAAGAAGCAATGATAACATGGGCAAAGAACTTTGGACATAATATAGAATTAGAAAACTTGCAAAGATTATGGGAAAGAAATGCTAAATTAACGAAAGCGGTGGCTTACAAAGAAAACTTATACAAAATGTTTTACAGATGGCATCTTACACTGGTGAGATTAGCGAAAATGTTCAAAAATACATCAAATAAGTGTTGGAAATGTAAACAAAAACCAGGTACTTATTATCATATCTGGTGGACATGCCCTAAAGCTAAAAGATTTTGGTCAAAAATACACATATGGTTGGAAAAAATGACTAAAAACATATAGATTTTAAGCCAGAACTGTTTCTGTTAGGCATAATAGGAGGAAACTATGAGAAAGATTCTATATACTTAATTTTACATGTATTAACTGCAGCAAGAATTGTATTTGCCCAATATTGGAAAAATGAAAACTTACCAACGGAAGAAGAACTAATTAAGAAAATATTGTAGACCAGTGTTTCTCAACCTTGACAATTTTAAGGCATGTGGACTTCAACTCCCAGAATTCCACAGCCAGCAATGCTGGCTGTGGAATTCTGGGAGTTGAAGTCCACATGCCTTAAAATTGTCAAGGTTGAGAAACACTGTTATAGACCCTTATGCAGGTCAAAAGTCGCCCTGGAGGGTGTGACTTCTGTCGAGGAGGCTCTGCTTGGTTGCTGAGGAGTGGTGGCTCTTTCAGCTGTCCGAGATATCTCTGAGGGCCGACAGAGAAAGAAGATCAGCCAGTAAAATGGCCGATCACCCTGCTGCTTCAAACTGCAAGTCAAAGAACATCTAAGCTGTAAGAACCCCCATGGTGAATCCGGATGAGATTTTTCTTTGCTATTCTCTCTATTTTATTTTGTTTTCGGTACCTGTAAAAGCCTTGTTGGAATTATCTCCCTGGCTTGAAAAGGCAGCTTCTACATTCTTTGGGAAGAAAGGCATTCTATAAAAATAGAACAAAAATTTAAAGACTATATTTTACTTTTATATTTTTTGGGGTACAGAATTTTTTTTTTCTTTTCCTCTCTTTCTAAGAACTGTACTATCATTCTATGCTGGGAGATTATTTCTTTCTTCACATTATACTTTAAAAGATAGAAAAATTTACTGAGGACATCTAGTGGTGAAAATTTAATACTGCAACTTCTGGTTACTTGGTTTGAAGATGGAACAGACCTGACCTTCAAAATACTTTTGAAGAGAAAAGATAAGCTGTGCAGCTATGGGAACTGTGGGGGTGGATATTGCCTAAATTATATCAAATATAGCCTCCACAAAAAAGAAAAAAGAGACTCTTTTCAATTACTATCAAAATGGAGAAACCTCAGTCACAATTAAACTATACACTTATATTGGAAAAGATCTATGAGGCTACTGCAGAAATATGTGCCACAATGAAAAAGTTTGCTACAGAACTAAGATCCAGAAATTTCACTTCAAAAGTTCAAATGGATGTCCAGGCTACATCTGACTATGGTGCAGATCAAAACATACTAGAAGAGGAATCAACAGAGATAAAAGAGGAACTTATTCTATCTTACAAACCTTCCATCTGCAACTTAGAGGAACAGAAGAAGCAAAGACTGAGACTTTAAACTACAAAGCAACGATGCTTCAAGGAGGAGAGAAACATGTTTAATGCAGAGGATGGGATTTTTATCCTTTCAAACACTACTGCAAGCAACAAAAATAGATTTACTGGCTGAAAGGGAAGCGTCTTTATGGAAACCTGCCTGGCACAGAAAAAAAGCCAGAATTAGACTGAAAAGATAAATTTAAAATTGTGTAATGGATTAAAAGGCAATGTTGGATTTATGGATTGTTTTAAGGATTATGATTTAGAGTTAGAAGCAAGAAAAAATATAAATATATATATACACGAGGGTGATTTTTAGAACAGATATCTTAAATAGATTAAGAATGTACTTTTTGGAATAATAGATTTATTTTGATGAAAATTATGTATTGGAATTGAAAAAATGTTGATTTCTTAGATTGGGATGGTTTTAATAATTAATGGAGTGTTTTAAATTAGTCAGATGATCTTTTTGTACAATAACATAGATGTGATAAGGTATGATAATCAATTGGATGAACTTTAAAGTTTGTGTAATGAATTGAAATGAATTAAGGTTTAACATTTTTTAACCAAGATAGCTATTGTGTAGTGGAAGAAGAAATAAATGAGATTGGTGATAAAAGGAGAGATGAGAGAGATTAAGAACTAGAGTACATCTGGAAGGGATACCTGAATTGATAACTTGTTGATTTAAAGTTAAACTTGATTATGGCAATTATAAACTGATAAAGTTTTAAAACAGGTTTAGTAGTAATAGAAATTTAATTTAGAAATGGAATATTTTAAATGTATTATGTTATTTGAGGGAAATAGAGAGGGGCCAGTGAATGTATTAAGTTGAGTTGTTTATTTATGTTTTTACTTTTGAATGTCTGATCACCCCAAACAACACGGTGTGTCCTGAGTACTTTTTCTTAAAAATTAAAAAACCAATAAAATATCTTAAAAAAAAAAATTAGATTGTGCAGAAATGGACAGATTAACATTAAAGATAAAAGAGAAAGAAGACTCAGTGTACTTTAGAACATGGGACAATTTTTACCAATGGCTAGAAAAGTGAGTTAGAGAGAAAGGAACATGATATGTACTATGTAACACTGAATATATACTAGTAAGAAAAAGACTATTGAGCGATTAACTAACATATTGATTATGATAATATAGAAATTAACTCTTATTGTGTTTTAAATACATGAACCCAGACAATATGCTGTTTGCTAAATATTAAGAATGTTATTTTAAAAAACCCCAACCCTAATCCTAACCTTAACCCTAACTCTACAAAAATTAATAAAATATATACAAAAAAAAAAAAAGATAGCAATAGTTTTGGTTTAATTGAGGTTTTATATACAAAACCACTCCATTTTTTTCAAGCCTGCTGAAATAAATTCTAATTTCCTCTTAATCAAGTATTTTGTATCTTTTGTTTTAACATGTTTACTGCAGGCAAATTACATGTGCATTTAATTTTCTTAAATAATGAATTATCTTCTTTCATTGTGAAGGTGTGTTAGCTCCATTAATACTTTGATATACATTTGTACTCCATCTTTATGAAAAAAATTTGTCAAATCCTGTGCTATAGCTCCCAAAGACTCCTCCTGTTCCCCTATTTATACAACTTGGGGCTGGTCTGAATTAGGTTTGTCCTCAATGATGATGAGTTTTTATGCTTGCTCCATATCTCGTCTACATTTAACTAGAAATTCTTTCACTATCTCTATGAAATTCAGTCTAAATCTCTGCTCCTGGTAGGTGAACATCAGACCTTCCAGTTTATCCAAACAAAATGAAATCTTTTGCTGCTTCAAAAGCAATTAGACTTACCGTGTTTCCCTGAAAATAAGACCGGGTCTTATATTGTTTTTGCCTCAAAAAGAGGCACTAAGTCTTATTTTCAGGGGATGTCTTACCTTCAGACCACCGCAGCCAGGCCTCCCACGCCCCAACACCTGTTGCACCACTAACTTTTTCAGTCGCCGCTTGCTGCCACTTACAGCCGGACTCCATGTGGTGCATAGTGCCGGCGCTACCAGTTGTGGCAGGCCGCATGGTGCTTCATGCCGGTGCCGCCAGTCATGGCAGGAGGCTGCACAGTACTTTGAGCCGTTTGCATGAGGCTGCATGGTGCTTTGGGCCATTGCTGCCACTTGCGGCAGGAGGTTGTACAGAATTTCAGGCCATTTAAAGGAGGCCTCATGGTGCTTTAGGCCAGGGCTTTTCAATCGGTGGTATGCGTACCACTTGTGGTACATTAACGAGTGGCAGGTGGTACGCAGCCCTGCCTAGCCAAGTGTAGTGAGGGAGGGAAAGAGCCAGCACAGGCAAGGACTTGCAGTGAGAGAGTCCTCTGGAGCTGCAAAGGCCCCAGGCTCACTTCTGGCTCACCCTCCCCCATGAGAAAGGAGGAGGGGGCAGAGACAGGAGAGCCTATAAGAGGACGCAGTTTGGGCAGGAGAGGGAGAGAGAAAAAAAGCAGCAGCCTTGGGAGGAGGCAGAGTCAGTTGCACTGAAGGGGAAGAAGGAGGGGAAGGGAGAGGGTGGGGGGAGATGAGATCAAGCAGGCTGGCCATGAGCCGATCTACAACTGCTGTGGCAGCCACCTGTGCTGGCAGCAGCAAACAGGCAAGAAATGCAGCAGGGGAGGGGCCACCCTCCAAGAGGAATGAAAAAAGGCAGCAATGGCTGGAGGTGAGGCACGGAGGAGGGAAGGAGATGGAGAGTGGAAGGATTCTTATGTGCTTTTGTGACTTTGAAGTTCTGGGATTTGCGCAATGAGGGCTTTGTGTTCTTAAGGAGTGTTTGGCAATTTCTATTTGGCTGATGGCTGATGTCTCCTGTTAGCTTCTATTGCTCTGCTATTGTTAGCTGTAAGTTTTGCTGCAAGGGATTTTGAAGTATTTTTTTCCTGAATGGATTTTGCCTGTAGCATTCCTTTACTTATGAATGGAGCCATCTGGGGAGGTTGCCTTAGCCAGCAGCCAGTACTTACATTTTTTTTCTTCCTTAAGTGCCTGCTGCGCTCCTTACTTTCCTTTCTAGGCAGTAGCTAATTCTTAAAGGGGAATGTGCCTTTTTAAGCTAGTTCACTCAGCAGCTTGTCTTTTCTGTCTCTGGAGGCCTTTCTTTGTTTGATCAATATATGGAAGAGGGAAAATATGGTTTTTTTTTTTTCAAATTCTTCCTTCAGAAGGAGATGGGAATGAGAAAAAGGGAGGCAGGGAAGGGAGGGAGGAAAGGTAGTCCTGCCTTAGCACTTGGCCACCAGCAGCTCTGCCATTGACTTTGCTTGTCAAAAGGTTGCAGAAGGGGATCACATGACCCTGGAATACTGTGACCATTATAAATATGAATCAGTTGCCAAGCATCCAAATATAAATCACATGACCCTGGGCATGCTGCAATGGTCATAAGTGTGAAAAATTGTCATAAGTCATTTCAGTGCAATTGCAACTTTGAACAGGTTTTTTTTTTTGCTCATCAAGTTTTTGACACCTTGCTAGGTGGTACTCAAATATTGCCATATCCTAAAAGTGGTACAATCGGTAAAAAGGTTGAAAAGCCCTGCTTTAGGCCATTGCTACCAGCCTCCTGTAAACAGCCCGAAGCACTGCACGGCAGCAACGGCCCAAAGCACCATGTGGACTCCTGCCGCGAGCAGCGGCAACAGCCCAAAGTGCCTTGTAGCTTCCTGCCATTAGGAGCGGCAACAGCCCAAAGCGCTGCACAGCATCCTGCCGCGAGGAGCAGCAAGGGCCCGAAGCACTTTGTAGCTTCCTGCCATTAGGAGCAGCAACAGCCCAAAGCACTCCACGGTGTCCTACTGCAAGGAGTGGCAATGGCCCAAAGTGCTGCATGGTGTCCTGCTACGAGGAGCAGCAATGGCCGGAAGCACTGCACGGCATCCTGCTGCAACCAGCAGCAATTGGCCCATGAGCCATGCAGCGCGACAAGTTTCAGGGCGTGGGAAGCCTGCCTGTGGTGGTCCTACCAGTAAGGTAAGCAGGTGCGGGGCACATGGGCAGCTCCACCCCCCTAACCCTGCCCTAGTTTGATTTTTAGGCATGTACCATGCCCCCAAACTAGGGCTTATTTTCAGGGTAGAGCTTATATTAGGCCCACCTCCAAAAATCAAGCTAGGGCTTATTTTTGAGATAGGGCTTATTTTGGGGAAAACTCGGTACATACCACTTCATAGTGCTTTACAGCACTCTTTAAGCGGTTTATGGAGTCAGCATATTGCCCCCAACAATCTGGGTCCTCATTTTACTGACCTCAGAAGGATGGAAGGTTGAGTCAACCCTGAGATGGTCAGGATCAAACTCCTGGCAATGGGCAAAGTTAGCCTGCATTACTCCATTCTAAACACTGCACCACCACGGCTCCTTCCTCCTACTTCCATGGCTCAAAATATCCATTAAAAAGGAAGCTTTTTTTCTCAGAATCCTCACAGAAATTTGTTTCAAAACAATTATATCCACATTATCTAGTCTTTAATTGAAATGAAAATCGAGAACTTGTTCTTATGTTCTCCTCAACTGTAGTAATCACTCCTTAGTCATTGAAGGGTGCAAAGAAATGGCCACTTACTACGCAGCCTTTATTGTTTTTATAGAGGTTTGCAAATAGCAAAAGATACAGCATGGCAACAGCATTTCATTGGCTAAAATCCTTTACCAATCCTCAAGAGTAAAAAGCTAGAGGCCATAAACAGGAAAACTTGTTGTTCACCGACTAGCCTTATCAAATTGGCAAGGTCACACAGACCTGCGTACTGTCACGTCACCATGGTGATGGGGGGGGGAAGAAGATGCATAACAAAGGCACAAGCGTTGGTAGGGCAGTTTTCTGCTCGCAACTTTCGCCTGTCTCTTATCCCTACATCTCACTCCTTTTTGTTTTGTCGATATTTTGAAATATCGCCATAAGCAGGGTTAATAAAAGGATTATAATCAGGAGAGGAGCATCCTTGCAGTTGTTAATATAGGGCCAAAACTTGACCCTGAGGCAATGTGAGAGAGGATCTACTGGGATTTAAAGCTCTAATACATATATTGCAAAATAAAAGAAATACATTACATAAACAACACCCATAAAGATCCTAAGGTACCAATTTTCAAATCAAAGGCCAAATTGTGTAAAATTTAAATCTGGTGCTGGATGGTTCATGAATTATCAGAAATATTGAAACAATACATTTCCTCAAAATGTTTACAACTCAAACGTTGGTGTAGAAGCAAATAATCCATTGCAGCGTGATTTTGCAAAATAGTTCTCAAATTTTGCAGTTCATGGTTGATCGCTGAAATAGTTGAAGTACTATTAATTGTCTTTGCCAAATTTCATATAATAGCATTAATGTTGAGGTGGGCATGAACAGCAAGTCCTGGCACGCCCACTAGAGATATAGCCAATGCTACAAAATAAGGTTGTCTCAGAGTCACAAGTGTTGTCTAGCATGACATCACGTGGAGAATGGTTCGTGTGAACTTGTTGTTTGGAAAGCAAAACAGGAATCAGCTGGCTGAGGCAACATTGCACTTCACTAATATTAGCAGGAATATAATTTAAAGTTTCTTGACCACACGTATAAAAACCCTCCTTGCAGTAGCCAAGCATGTCCAAAATGAAAGGAAGTCTCTATTGAAGCTGTGCAATTTAAAGCAGGTGAGCCAATGCGATGACAGTGAGGTTTTTTAAGCAATAACCTCCCAGAGTCAGTGAAGTTTTGAATTACTGCAGAAGGGGTGCAAACAAAGACTAAACATGTAGAAAGCAAATTACATGTAATACATTTCAGAAAAACAAAAGAAGTCATTTTGTGTGATGTTAGATTTTGCTTCATTCGTTGTTCGAATGATTGTTTGAGTGGGATGACAGTTGCAGTTGTCAAAGGGCAGATGTTAACGATCAGACATAAACAAATGATGGATAAGAAATTTGCAGTTAAAACCGCAAAAATGGCAGCACACAGGTTCTCGGGGATCAAGTTCTTTACATCTCCCCACGTCACTGGCTGCCTGGCATGTCAGGATTGGATTACTTGCTGTGCCATCTGTAGAGTCACCCTTGCCATTTCTGGGACTGAGGGTCCAGGGACTGGTGCAATGACATCCCTGGCTGGGTGATCACAACGCGCTGGAATCCGCAAAGGTCCTGTTGGAGCAAGCACAGCAGCGTAGCCCCACCCCCAAGTGATCAGAGGGACTGGTCCCAACCATGCTTTGTCTGGTAATGCCCGATATGCCAGAGGTGGAGGCAAGCTTGTTTTCTGTTGAGAGTGTCTCTGATAAGCAGTCAAATTTGGAATGGAAATATTCAATTGGTGTAATGTAAATAATACTTTTTGAACCTGTTGTATTACCCACGACAAATTGGGTATCCTAGATAATCCGTCCTTTTTTATTTGTTTGTGAAGGCAGTCCTTAAAAGACCAATTAGCACGTTCCACGATAGCTTGACCCGTGGAATTATAGAGAAGACCATGAGTTATATCAGGTTATATAAAATTGTCCAAAAAAAGATGAAAAATAACATGTGAACCTGTTTCCCCTCATAGAGGTGGGGGAAATTGTTCCTAAATACCTATTTATGAATATACATTTGTAAGAAGCCAAAAAAAAGAAAACATGGATAATGTCCATTTGTCATAGTTGATTAGAGGCAAAACCACATAAAAGACATAAAAAAAGACATACAAAAGACATAAAAAAAAAATTAGGCCCAGGAAGGGAGGAGTGATTGTGTATATGAGATAACAAAATTATAAATGCTTTCAGTTCTGGAGCAGCTGCTGCAAAGTTAAAAACAAAGTCATAAGATTGGGGCCAATCCTGGGCGTGATGTAAGCACCTGAAGAAGTAAAAATAAGTTGGCACACATAATGAGAGTCAGAGATTAAGTTAAAAGACTGTTGAGAAAAGGTTTGAAAAGCTAAAATAATTCTGAGCATTGTGATAAGGGTTGCATTGCAGTGTAGGACACTTTCCAGGTATCATCCTTGTAAGCAATTGCTCCTCTCATTCACCCTCCATCAGAAAAAGCAATAACTTGTGGCAAGGGAGAAAGAGGAAGAAAATAGTGGCTGGACTGGAAAGGAAAAAGTCATTAAACAAGCAAGTCAAAGATCATTAGGCAAATGATATGAAAGTCAGTTAAAACACATTAAAGAGATAAGTTATTTTTGAAAACAATATTAATTAATCAGTTCCTTTTCGGACGGCAAGCTCTTGTGCGTCCTAAGGTTATCATTTTAGCAACCACCTGGATAAAAAATAAAACATTTTGGGATGGGATATGGTAGGTAAATATTATTCAATTCAATATACTTTCTGCACTTCTATTACAGTTAATACTCCATTAGGTAATTTACTAGTAGGAAAAAATCAAAAGTGTAAAATTCTGTCCACAAATTGAGTATTCATGATGTCATCAATTTGTGCAACTATATATTTTTTTTTCTGGGACTTATTGCAATCCTAAATCATTTTATATTTTCTAAAAGCCAATTAAATTGTATCTTTGGTGCTCCAATTTAAGCAAAGTCCATTCAGATGGAAACAATTTGTATATAAATAGGTTAAATATGTATAAATCTATAACAATGTAATTCAGTTAGTTCTTTTGGTTGTTGGATATAAAAAATATTGTCCAACATTACTGTTTCTCTTTTGAGTAAAAAATTTATTTGTCGAAACTGCATAGGTGAATGTCAAGTTTCAGATTCACTCCACTCTTCTCAGATTACAATTATTTTTTATTTTTCCAAACTCTCCCCCATACATATACCGTAATACTTATCAGATATTACGATACATTCCCTCCACACTCACTCTTCTCTACCTTCTTTCTCCCTTTCTTCTTTTCCTACTTCCCTCTTCTTCCTCTCCTCTCCTTAACCACTCTGCTCCCCTTTCCTCTTCCTCCAATCTTCCTACTTCCTTCTCCCCTCCTTTACTCTTTTCTCACTCCTCTCGTTTCTTTTCTCACATCACTCTTCTCAGATTACAATTCCAAGCAGAGGAAAAAAAAATTTCAAACGAACAGTTCCCCCCCCCTCCTTCCTGTCTCTGGCTCTTTAAGCAACGCAGCCAGCCGAAAGAGACAGGGGGGGGGGGGGGAAATCTCACCACCCAAAAATAGTTTAATCTCCTTCCTATGCATTTTGCAATAAATTCTCTCATACATTCTCCATGAAATTCTTCTCATACAAATATTTACTATTATTTTCACAGTTAGAGAAAAAATGGGTGGGTTTTGAAAGCTAACACACACTTCAACAAATTAACTCATTCAGTTTCATACTGACTGTTTGCATAAAACCATTCCACATACAATTATTTCATTTATACTTTCTCCAGGCAAACCATATATTCTTAGCAAGGCCTTTTTATATTGTTGTTATCAGAGAGGGCTTTGAGCCTCTTCCAAGTCTTGGAATAACACAGAACAACACAGACAAACATATATACACAAATACTGTTACAACAACATTTATTTAGACGTATAACTTGTCTTGCAAGAAGCGAGAAAAATGACAAGGTGATTTTAACCAAAAAGTGGTTTTGAGGGCCCTAATCATTTCCCATTTTTCTCACCATTCCAAGCCCAAGCATAATGTTCTGAGTGGCCACACACACACACATAACACAAAACACAACCAGACATTTGTCTGACGGCTAACTTAATATATTGCAAACTTTCAAAGCACTCTGAGGGAGTACATTTTGAGTTATGTCTAACTAATCAACAAAAAATTAGCCTCTTCAGAAGAAGCTAAAAATCCAATTAAAGATGTTTTTTGAAGGAATAAATTTTACTTAGTTGCAAGCAGAAGCGGGCTGATAGTTAATTGCCGTTCTGAAGTATTTGGGTCCATTTTTTTTCCTCCCTTTTGACAGGAGTGAACACTATAGGTGTTTTAGCCTAAGCGTCCGATGCTTAAGATTCGAAGAACACTGTTTTCTTATCTCCCCAATCAGCTTCCTTATGTTCGTTTCAAGCGTTGCCAAGCCTGATTTCTGTAGCAGGAGTCTGAACTCCTGTACATGCTTTTGCTGAGGGTGAGATAATTTACAGCCCATACTTACTCACTGAGGGGTCTCGTAAGACGAAAGTGCACCTAGGGGTCTGTTCCAGACGATGGTAAGTATGTTGGCAGCTGCTTCTTCCCGTAGGGGTCCCAAAACAAAATGTCCCTGCTGAGGGCGCCAGCTGTAGTAATCACTCCTTAGTCATTGAAGGGTGCAAAGAAATGGCCACTTACTACGCAGCCTTTATTGTTTTTATAGAGGTTTGCAAATAGCAAAAGATACAGCATGGCAACAGCATTTCATTGGCTAAAATCCTTTACCAATCCTCAAGAGTAAAAAGCTAGAGGCCATAAACAGGAAAACTTGTTGTTCACCAATTTAGCCTTATCAACTTGGCAAGGTCACACAGACCTGCGTACTGTCACGTCACCATGGTGATGTGGGGGGGGGGGGAAGAAGATGCATAACAAAGGCACAAGCGTTGGTAGGGCAGTTTTCTGCTCGCAACTTTCGCCTGTCTCTTATCCCTACACTCAACAAGTAATGCAGCATGTAATATCGGTGGTGTTTCAGCCCTTGAGGTCATCCCCAATCCTGGACAGCATACCCCTAGAGGCCCTGGGGTTTGGCTGCTGCTGCTGAGTGCCAGGTTAGTTAATAATAAAGCTCCTCTTGTTCAAGACCGTATTGAGGAGGAGCAAGCCGACCTGGCATGCATTACTGAGATTTGGCTGACTCTGGAAGAGGGGATTCCATCTCGGAGATATGTCCAGCTGGGTTTTAGGTTTTGCACCAGCTGAGACCCCAGGTCAGAGGAGGTGGGGTGGCAGTGGTTAGCAGAGAGTCTGGGCCTTGCTCCACAAGTCTCTGGTTATAAGACCGTGTTTCTGAAGTTGGGCTCATGCAATCAGATGGGATTGTTGCTAGTATACCAGTCTCCCTGCTGGGTAGCAACCTCCCTGCCTTAGCTGCTAGAGGCTGTCTCGGGGCTGGTGGTGGAGTTCCCCAGTTCTAGGGGACTTCACTATGCCATCCCTGGGCATGACCTCGGAATAAGCCCAGGAGTTCATGGCCACCATGGAGGCCATGGGCCTATCCCAGATTATTACTGGACTGACTCAAGAGTCAGGGGTAAATCATTTTAAAAGAAGCTCAGCAAGGGCTGAGGCAAGTGCTAAAAGACTATATAAATTATCTAATTATAATTGCTCAGGTACCTTGACCCCTCTACTGAAATTATTTAGGGCAAAAATAATCCCAATGCTAATATATGGTGCGGGATTTGGGGGCTTTACAAAAGCCACCTCACTTGAACACATCCAGACCCATTTTAAAGAAACATACTGGGAACTGATAAGAACATGTCAGCCCCTGAGGGGTATTGGCACGTATTGACCGTATTGGCATGGTCAAGAGTGAAACCAAGTCTGCACTCACAAGAAAGATACACTTCGGTTTGGAGAAGATGGATAAATTATATTCAGAATAAATATGGGACTAAAAAGTTTCATTTAGCTTATGAGTGAATTTTAGAGTATTATTATGATATTATTATTTTTAGTATTAGTATTGTTTAACAATTTGGAGATTGTATTGTTTAATAATTAGGATATTAACTTGTTTATGTTTTCATTATTATTATGTTTATTTTCAATTTGTTTATATTTATGTCAAAGGGGAGTTAAAGTGCATTATGGACTTGGTTATTTATATAGTTGGTTAATGTTAGTTAGATTATGATTATCATATTTGTAACCCTGTACTCAGCTCTGGGAAGTTGGGGAGGGAGAGGGGGGGTTTGGGGGGGTTATATTGTAATTTTTATAAAACTTTTTAATAAAATAAAGAGTCTGGATACACAAGCAACAATTCCCCAATACAAAGTTAAATGTCCCACCCACAAAAGCTATGTAAGCAACTACGTTCCCCAATATGATTATTTGGTGGGCTTTTTATGAAACGCCCAGTCTATAGTCTCGGGAGCAGCCAATTACCTTGGTTCCCACGGGACAAAATATTATTTTGACTAATGAAGCACCTGGGCAACCCCCCTCCCTCCGTTCTATGTGGTAACCTTGAATGAGAAGGAAAACGGCTGCAGCCATGCTCATTTGTAGAGTTGACAGTCGGCCCCTCTCAAACAGAAAGAGTCTCCAGTAGGGGAAACAAAAAGCAGGTTAAGTATTTCCTTGAGGCTTGTGAGGATATTTATCGTAAAACTTTTTTTATTAACCTATCTGCTTTCACATTAGTACATTTCACCCATGTAGCTTCTGACAGGGTATAGCCTTTCCACTGAACAATTTACTGTAACTTTCCCTTGTGCAACCTAGAATCAAGAATTCGTTTTATTTCATAATGTGTCTCCCCATCTACCACTACTGGACCAGGCGGCTTCTTTGTGACAGATCTCAATAGACCTGACACAGGTTTCAATAGACTGCAATGAAACACAGGGTGAACTTTTCCCAACAATCGTGGAAGTTTCAATTCCACTGTGACAGGGTTTATGATCTTAGTAATGGGAAAAGGACCACGGAATTTTGGACCCAATTTTCTACTGGGTAACTTTAACCTTAAATTTTTCGTTGAAAGATAAACCAGTTTCCCAACATGAAAAGGTTTCAGAGGGGAGCATCATTTATCTGCTTGCTCCTTGTAAACCTTGGTGGCCTTGGTCAATGCCTTCTTCACATTCACCCAAACCCCCTGGAAGGATGTCACCAATTGATCCAAAGTCTGGGAAATAGGTGGCTCCTGGGGGTACTCAGGCATGGGCACAAAATCTCAACCCATTACTATCTTAAATAGGCTGAGTCCAGTGCTACTGTGCACAGTATTGTTGTAGGCTACCTCTGCAAAAGACAGGAGATCAGCCCAATAAGACTGCTGGTAATTTACATAATATCTGGGGTACTGTTCCACCATTGTGTTAGCTTTTTCAGCAGCTCCATTAGTATTTGGATGAAAAGCTGATGAAAGCCCTTGGGTGGACTCAATCAGTTTAACGAACTCCCTCCAGAACTTAGCAGTAAGCTGGACCCCTCTGTCAGAAATAATCTGCTTTGGGGCTCCATGGAGACGATATATGTGTTTCAAATACAGCTTGGTTAGCTTCTAGGCAGAGGGAAGTCCTGAGCAAGCAATAAAATGCACCTGTTTGGAAAATAGATCAAAGTCCATATTACAGTGTTTCCCTTGCTCTCAGGTAACTCCACTATAAAATCCATGACTATCTTCTCCCAAGACTGAGAGGGTTCGGCAACTTGTTGCAATAATCCTGGGGGTTTTCCAGGACAACTCTTCATGGCAGCACAGGTGGCACAACTCTTAACATAACTCTTAATGTCTTTTTTCATTCCTGGCCACCAAAATTGCCTCTGCACCAGATGCAATGTCTTCAAAAATCCAAAGTTGATAAGAAGAGGGCTGAGAGAGATTAAAAACTTTAATATACATGGTAGAGATACTTGAAGTGATAATTTGTTGATGTAAAACAATATTTGATTATGGTAATTTTAAATTGATAAAGCTTTAAAACAGGTGGAGTAGTAACAGAAATTTAAGCTAGAAATGGAATATATTAAATCTATTATGTTATTTGTGAGAAATAGAGAGATGATAGTGAATGTATTAAGTTGAGCTGTTTATGTATGTTTTTCACCTTGAATTGTTTGTTTACCCAAACACCACGGTGTGTCTAAAGTACTCTTTGTTAAAATTTAAAAAAACCAATAAAATATATTTTTTTAAAAAAATCCAAAGTGACCCACCTGCTTAGTGTCATGACTCTGTTGCAGTGCCTGGAGTCTGAGGCTATCTGGGAGGTATAACTTAGAGCCCTTCAAAGCTAGTCTCCCCCCTTAGGGTTAAAATAGATTTGTTGTCTTTGAACCAGGCGTCAGTCTCTAACTTCTCCTTCAATTCCTTTAGTGAGCAATCGTCAGGACCAGCAGGGGGTCAATGTGTCTGCGATCTGGTTGTTATTTGAGAAGCCGATTGTGGCAGAGGAATAATGGAGTTAATTACTTCCTCTCAGTGGCTCTTGAACTGGGGCATTCTAGACAAGGTGTCAGCCAAACAGTTCGTACCCCCAGGAAAATATTTTAAAGTGAAATTAAAATGGTTGAAGTACTGAGCCCACCAAACTTGTTTCAGGGATAATTTACAGGGGGGTTTTCAGAGCCTCCAAATTTTTGTGGTCAGTCCACACCTCAAAAGGTATTTCCCCCCCTTCCAAGAAGTGACACCGTGTCAGCAATGCCCAACGAACTGCAAAAGCCTCTTTCTCCCAAACAGCCCACCTCCTCTCGGTGTCAGTTAATTTTCAGGAAGTGTAAGCACAGGGTTGTAACTCCCCTCTGTAGTTTTTTTGTAAGAAAATGGCACCCACGGCCATGTCACTCGCATCAGCTTGAATGATGAATTGTTGTTCAGGGTCAGGGTGCTTAAGGACTGGTTCAATGCTGCTGCCATGAGGCTTGGCAGATCCCCCCCCCCAGTAGCCATGATCCCCCCAGCCAGCCAGCCAGCATCACCCAACCTACCTCTCAACTGGCCGGCTGGCTGGCACAAAGCCTCACCACTCTTCTCCTCGTTCTCCTCCCCACTTTGCTCCATCCAAATTGAAGAAAGCGGAGGCGCAGCAGTGGGATTGCTCTCAATAAGGCAGGCACACATGAGCGAGCAGTGCACCCAGCTCTTATTGTTTGAGAGCAATCCTGCTGCTGCGCCTCCACTTTCTTCAACTCAGATGCAGCCGAGGAGCTGCTAAGGGCCTCCTGAGTGGGAAGGACGAGCTTTGCTGCTGGGCCATGCCTGGGCTATGCCCTGCCACTGCCTCCCAAACTCCACCTTTGTTGCTGGGGAAAGCCACAGCGGCAGGGCGCTTTGCATGGGTGAGGTAGGAGGAAAAAGCAGCGGCAGCAGGGTGCTCTGCACAAGGGAGGTAGGAGAGAAAAGCAGCGGCAGGGCACATTCCACCTCGGGGGGTAGAGGAAGAAAGCAGCAGTGGCAGGGTGCTCCTCACAGGAGGCGGGTAAGCAGCAGCAGCGATGGAGTGCTAGGGGGGGAAGCAACAGGGTTTTGTGGCTCCCGGTGTTTTCTTTTCTGTGGGAAAGGGGTCCAAATGGCTCTTTGAGCGTTTAAGGTTGCCAACCCCTGCCCCAGATAATCAAGGCATGTCTGGTGAAATTCACACTTTGACAGCTTTGCATACAGTTTGGCTTTTAACAGTCTCTTTAACACCTCATGGACCAATTTGATGTGTTCATCCATGGTTTCGGTATAAATAAGGATGTCATCAAGATAAACCAAAACTCCCTTGTATAAATTATTGTGGAGCATTTGATTTATCAATTGCATAAACACAGTGGAGGCCCCCTGCAGTCCCAAAGGCATCACTGTAAATTGGAAGCTCCCCAAAGGGCAATTAAAGGCGGTCTTCCACTCGTCCCCCTCCTTAATCTGGATCCGGTAATAAGCCTCTCTTAAATCCACCTTGGTAAAAACTTTTCCTTTAGCTAGGTGGGCTAACATGTCCTTCATCAGGAGAAGGGGGTACATATGTTCTATACTGACCACATTCAAACCTTTAAAATCCACGCATAATCTAAGAGATCCATCTTTCTTTTCCTTGAATAGCACGGGAGGAGCCACACGTGATTTGGTTGGCTGAATGAAACCCCGAGCTAAGTTTTTATCAATGTACTCTCTCAGTTCTTTTAACTCTCTGGGTGTCTAGCCAAGTTCTGAGGCTCCAGTCATAACAGCTTGATAAGGTTAAAGATACAAGGCTAAATGTAGTTCTTAGTTTTGCCACTAGATGTCATTAGATGTCCATTCCAGCCAAACTTTAAAAAGTTTACAAAGTTATAATTCAATGGTTTCCAAACAAGAAATAGAGAAAAAAATATATAAATGTAAAAGCTGCCTTTTATCCTTCAGTCCCTCAATTATCTTCACAATGTTTTTTTTTATTGAGAATTTTTAAAAGTTTTTACAAATAACAAAAAAAGAACAATAAAAAACAAAAAAAAAAACAAAACAACCCTCACCCAACCCCTCCCAAACCACCCCCTCCATCCCCCCCCCCGAGCTTCCCAGAGCTGAATATAGGCTTAATTAAAATTTTAAGAAACCTAAACAAGTTTTAACAACTTATAAAATAGTTAATAATAAAATATAAGTGACATAAACATTAAAAAGAAAAAATACTTAAAAAGGAAAAAAGAAAAGAAGAAAGAAAGAAAGAGGAAAAAAATTAGGAAAAAGAAAAAAAAGAAAAAAGGAGAAAACAATCCATAAAATATCAAAAATTATATACAAGTTATAAAAAAGCTAAATGATATTTTTTATATCCAATTTATATTGTATAAAATTTATCCATTTTTCCCATACAACAAAAAATTTCTCTTGCGATTGCTCCTTTAAAAAAGCCAAAATCTTTGCCATTTCCGCCAGATAGGAAACTTTAAAAAACCACTCTTGCAAGGTAGGCAAAGATTCCTTCTTCCAATATTGCCCTACTAACAGCCTTGCGGCTGTAATCAAATTTAACATCAATATAACCTCCTTAGCATCACAATCAGTAACAATACCTAACAAAAATAATTGCGGAGTAAATTTTACCCTCCTTCTAAAAATTCTTTGAATATTCCACCATATCTTAATCCAAAAAGCTTTTATATTTTTGCACGACCACCAAATATGATAATAGGTGGCGTCCAAACAGCCACATCTCCAACATTTAGGCTGTAAATCAGGGTACATAAGAGACATTTTTTGTGGATCAAGGTGCCATCTATAAAACATTTTATAAAAATTCTCCCTTAAGTTCTGGGCTTGTGTAAATTTAACATTCCTCACCCAGATAATTTCCCAGGTATCCAGTGGGATTGGTTCACCAAAATTTTGTGCCCATTTAATCATACAATCTTTGATTAATTCAGATTCTGAATCCAATTCCACTAGAACCCCGTAGATCCTCTTAATGTGAGTTTGTCTTTGATCCTTTACTTGTTTAAAAAGATTTTCATCTTCTCTAAGCCAGCCCATATTACAATCCATCTTCCATCTGTCCACTAATTGTCTATATTGAAACCATGAATAGGTAATATTTTACTAAATCTTTGTGTGTAAGAAACCCTATCCATTTTAACTCCTCTCCTTATCCCCTCTATCGCATGCCAAGGTATAGCCCATAAAGGTATTTTAAAATCACTCTTATAACACTTCCTCCAAACCCGAAGTAAAGAGATCCTTATAATATGTGATTTAAAAACTCGATCCACTTTTTTATTAAAAATAGGCATGCCATCCAAAAAGTAAATCCCAACCCTCCAGATGGAGTATTTCTACATTTGTTAAGTTTACCCAATCACTAATCAATGTTAAGGCCACAGCATCATAATATAATTTCAAATTCGGCACCTTGAGTCCACCCCTCTCACGAAAATCTTGCATAATTTTAAGCTTTACCCTTGGTTTTTTCCCTGCCCAAATAAATTTATTAATGCCTTTCTGCCATTCATTTAAGTTAAGCTCATTCTTTAAAATAGGTAGCATTTGAAACAAAAAAAGAAATTTTGGTAGGACATTCATTTTAATCACTGCAATTCTACCCATAAGAGATAGCTGTAACTTATCCCAATTCTTCAAATCTTTCTGTACCCTGATCCACAACTTTTCATAATTATTCTTGTACAATTTTACATTAGAAACAGATAAAGTAACCCCCAAATATTTTACCTTATTAACAACTTCAAAATCTGTTAAATTAACCAAAATCTGCTTGTCCCGGTTAATCATGTTTTTAGGTAATATTTTAGTCTTATTATTATTAATTTTAAAACCCAAAACACATCCATATTGATGAATCAATTATAGTAACTTTGCTACAGAATAAGTGGGTTGAAACAGAGTAACCACCAAGTCATCTGCAAAAGCTCTTAACTTATATTCTTTTTTGTTAACTTCTATTCCTTTTATTTCCTGCGACTCTCGAATTCTAATCAACAAAATTTCCAATGTTAAGACAAACAATAACGGTGACAATGGACATCCCTGTCTTGTACCTTTTTCTATTGTAAAAACCTCTGACAAACCCCCATTGACAATAAGTTGTGCCGTTTGTTTTTGATATATAGCACCTAGAACTTGTGATATTTTTTCTCCAAAATTCATCTCCTCAATTACTCTTAACATAAACTGCCAATTCAGTTGGTCAAAGGCTTTTTCAGCATCTAAAAATATCAGCCCTGCAGAGATTTGGTTATTCTTATCTAAATATTCTAATAAGTTAATAATTTGTCTAACATTATTTTTCATATACCTTCCGGTTATAAAACCCGATTGATCCTTATGTATAAGCTGCTGCAAAACCCTCATAAACCTATTAGCTAAAATTTTTGCAAAAATTTTATAATCCATATTTAAGAGAGATATAGGCCTATAATTCTTTGGTAAGGTAAGATCTTGATCCTCTTTTGGAATTAAGGATATAAAAGCACTGCGCCATGACGGAGGAATCTCTGAACCCTGTAATATATTATTAAAAAGCTCACATAAAGGTTGAGTCATCTCTTCTACTAAGGTTTTATAGTAAATGGACGTCAAACCATCCGTACCCGGCGCTTTACCTAATTTTAATTGCTTAATAACTGTCACAATTTCCTCATTAGTAATTAAACCATTGATTTCTTGTTTCTGATCTTCTGTTAGTTTAGGAAAGTTAGCCTCACTTAAATAATTATTTATATCTAAAGTTTGTACATTAGTACTCTTATATAATTTCTGATAATAATCTAGAAAAGATTTCTTGATCAACTCTTTCTGATACACTAATTTACCATTATAATTTATTTTATCTATAATTCTCTGTCTCTGTTTCTTTCTTAATTGATAGGCCAACCATCTCCCTGGTTTATTAGCGTTACAAAATGTATTTTGTTTCATAAACATTAGATTAGTTGCGGCTTGATCCGCCATCAACATATTAAATTGTGTTTTTAGCAACTTTATAGATTCTTTAACCTTTTCATCTGAAGGATTTAAAATCAAAAACTTCTCTTTTAGTTTAATCTCATCTTCCAATTCTTTACGTTTCTGAATCTGCCTTTGTCTATAAACATTGTTCATCTTTATCAAGATCCCACGCATGAAGGCTTTACCTGCATCCCACACCATTGATATTGATGTACCCTTATACATATTTAAAGCAAAATAATCCTTTAAGCACTCCTTTAATTTTTGAACATTATTTTCTTGTTTAAATAAGTTCTCATTCACCCTCCAGGATCTCCTCTCCTCTTTTTCGACAACCAATTCCATCCAAACTGGACTATGATCCGTCAGTGACCTAGGAAAAATTTTTACATTCTTTACCCTATTATATAGGTCTGTTGTAATCAAGAAAAAATCAATCCTTGAAAAAGATTGGTGTCTATCTGAGAAGAAGGTAAAATCTCTCTCCTCTTGGTTACGTTCACGCCAATAATCCCTCAACTCCCAGTCCTCTTTCAAGTCAAAAAAGGCTTTAGGTAATTTAGCCTGTTTGAAGAAAGTAGAAGAATCTTTTTTGTCCTTTTGTGTATCTAAAACACCATTCCAATCTCCCATTAATATCACAGACCTATAGTCCAGCGAAGTTATTTTCTGATGTAACAATCTATAAAATTGTTCCTGTTGCTGATTTGGTGCGTACAATCCCACTATAAGTATTTTCTTACCATATAGACCAAGTTCAATCATGACATATCTTCCTTGAGGATCTGATTCTACCAGGCAAGCTGGTAGACTTTGCTTAACATAAATAACCACACCCCCTTTTTTCCCAGGGGCAGGAGATGCAAAATGAGATCCCAAGCGAGCATTAGCTAAATATTTTTGATCTTTAAGTAAGATATGAGCTTCCTGTAAGCAAATAATATCATTATTATGTTGCTTTAAATAATAAAAGATTTTCTTTCTTTTCTGCGGGGAATTGAGGCCGTTAACATTCCAGGTCAGGAACTTTGCCATCTCCCTTGACCAGGAGCCTGGAGAAAACTGCCTGAAGATCTGCCACTGAAGAATGTGTTGCAGAACTCTTGGGTCTTGCTCCTCCCACCGGCATTGAAAAACTCTCATGAGAAGATTCTTTAGCTTCTTTCTTCTGTTGTTCCTTTTCCTTACGTTTATGTGCTGCGCAGGTCATTCTCTGCTCTTTAACCTCTGTTTGGCGTAGCCATTCCACCTGTGGTTTTCCAGCAGCCATCAAACCTAGTCCTTCAGACTGCTGTTCAACCTCTTTGCCACCCAGAGCTTTCTGAATCATAGATGGAGATGAGCCTGCTCCCAGGACCGTATGATAAAATTCTTTGGCTTTAGCAACCGTATTAAGTCTGTAACGTGTCCCCGCATGGCTCAAAACAATACCCATTGGAATCTCCCATCTGAATGGCATCAATCTTGTTTTAAGTTCATTAGTTAAAAAAGCAAAGTCTTTTCTATTTCTTAAAATTTTAGATGGGATTTCCTTTAGAATGATGACATCTTGGGCAGCAATCTGGAACCTCTTATTATAAAAAGCTTGTATAATCTCATTACGCAGAGACCTCTTTGAGAAGTAAATCACCACATCTCTTGGCAAATTCTTTTGTTTCGCAATCCAAGAATTAACTCTGTAAATTTTTTCCACTTCTCTACGTAATCCATCTTTATCCCTATTCAGAGCAACAGCTAGATCATTCATCACCATCTCCATCAGGTCTTGATTCATGTCTTCTTTAAGACCCCTAATTCTCAAAGCATATTCCATTTGCCTATACTGAGACATAAGAATATCCTCTTGTGAAGTTTCCATCTTTTTTTCCATATCTTGAAATTTATACTCAAGGAGGTCTACTTTCTCTGCAACTTCTTCCACTCTGGAATCCAACTTCACAACCACAGAAGCCAATCCTGATAAAGCTGTAACTATGTCTTCCCTCAGAATAATATTGTTCTCCACTAAAAGCTCCTTCATTTCCTCTTTAGTTTCAGATTTATTCTGTTCAAGAAGATCTTTGTTCTGTTTAAAAAGGTCCTTCATTTCCTCTTTACTTTCAGACTTGCTCTGTTCAAGAAGTTGCTTCATTTCCTCCCTGATTTGAGCTACAGCATTTCCCATTATATCTTTAATATCTTGTGCAGATAAGGCTGGCAAGGGAGGAGAAGATGGAGGTGTAACCTTAGATTGCAGCACTGGTGGTGTAACTTTAAGTTGTTGTTGTACAGTTGCAATTACAGGAGAAGAAACCACCTTAGAGACTATAGAAGCTGGTTGTCTCTTTGAAGCCATTTTTTTAAAGGTCTTATTCTCTCTTTCTTTCTTCTTAAAAAAAAGATACTAAAATCCTTAAAATTAAAAAAAGGACCAGGGAGAGTGCAAAAAAAAAAAAAAAAAACAAAAACTTCCAAAGCGTTTTAAAAGAAAAAGGGAAAAAAGAAACTTGAAAGAGAAAAAAAAACTGTGCTCATTTAAGTCCGTTCTTTCTTTCCGGAAAGGAAAAAAAAAGCACTTTCAAAACGCCATTTTACTTTCACTCTCACTCTCCACCGAAAAAAAACGAAAGGAAAAAAAAAGAATCAGCATAAGCTAAAAAAGAAATAAAAAGAAATACAACTCTAACTTTAAGTAAAATCCTTTAAACAGTTCTGTCCGCTTTAAAAATCACTCACCAGAAAACTTTAGGCGCGGAGATGGTAGCGGCGTTTCACTTTGTTTCCGAAGAAACAAAGACAGCTGGGAGGCGGAGCAAGCACGAACTCTGAGGGAACCCTCTTTCTACCCCCCCAAAAAAGAATCCAGGGGGGGTTAAGAGGTTTTACCTCTATTCGTGTGGTCTCTACCCCTTCCCTTCGCCCGGGAAGGGGATTTCGAGCCGCGGGCCAGCTGATGCGTGCTGTGCTCCGCAGATCTGATGCCGTCCCAGGAGGACGGCTACAAGGTAGCCGCCATCATCATCGCTGACCACCGGAAGCCTATCGTTTATCTTCACAATCTTATTATAAGTCACTTTTAATTTCCCCCGAAGCTTAAACCACTGCTTATTGTTCAGGAGGGAGGAGTAAAAGAAAAATCCCCCCCTCCCTATAGCTTGGGGATTTCTTGCTTTTGGGAGCTTTTTCCAGAACCGGTATTTTCACTTGTAGAGAGGTAAGGAAAGTAGTCTCACCCAGATCAGCTGTTTTGCTTTCCACTTGTGGTTAAAGCCACGGTTTCAAAATTTACCTTTCAAATGGACAGTAAGTTGTGCCTTTCATTTGTTAATCACCTTCAAGGACTATTAATCTTTTCTAAGTTAAATTAAAAGAGGCTCTCTTTAGTCACAGCCTGCTATGCCTTTTTGAAGACTTGCACCGTTTTAGGGAATTCTTTAGTGTTAAACAAGAAAGAAGGCTGCTAAGGCAAGCCAAAATAAGGAAGCATGGAGCAAAACAAAAAAATTGACAGAAACATAAAGACTGAAAGCTGTGATTTTAGTTTATTATTGTAGTAACTTGTAACTTGGTCTTCTTTGCTGTGGGTAGCTAAAATTTTCAGATCCTGATTAAAGAGGGAGTCAAGATGGAGGAGCAAATTATTAGAGATATATTTGACAGGTCTCTAAATAAAATCCACCAATTTGTTGACCAGCTATGCTCCAAGGACGATTTAAAAACCTCTCAAATTATTTTAGAGATGCAAACATGTAGAAAGTTACCAAACTACCAAGGCACTTCATAAGTAGCTGAAAATGCAGAGGAGTTCATTGCAAATTTAGAATACAAACCTGACATTATCTTTTATTATGGTTTAAATATAAATCTCTCAACAGAACTGAAAGAAGTGTCAAAAAAAAATCAGTAACATTTAAAAAGACAAATTTGGGACTTTTTCTTTTTAAAAAAATATATTTTATTGATTTTTTCCAATAACAATCTTTAGTACTTAGTAAACAGCATGTTGTCTGGGTTCATATATTTAAAAACAATCAATAATTAATTTCTATAGTCTCATAATCAATATATTAATTCATGATATATTACTTTGATCGTCCTTTCTTCCAGTAGTGTTCTCCTTTTGTCAACATTAAACAAATATAGTTCTTAATATTTTCGATACATACATAGTTGGATATAAACATTTTTCTTTGTGTTTGTACAAATAACAGTAACATCGGCTTCCGGTTCCTGCACGCAGCGTAGCAGTTCAGGGATTCGGGATTCCGAGCCCTCCAGCTGAGTTTCTTCCTGTTAGGGGACCCTAAATGAGCCAGAAGCCACCCTGGAGAGATGGCAATGAAGGAAGGAAGTCCCAGGGACCTAGGAGATACGGCAGTCGACCCGATTGGTCCAGGAGAAGCCTTCTAGAAACCAACAGGAGAAAGGCTGGCTTAACTTCAGAGTCCAGCCCAAGCTGCAAGCAACAGAAGTCAAAATTACTACTTTAAGCTGATCGTAAACAGTATGCTTGAATCTGGGTAAGAACATTGATTTTCTCCATCCTACCTACTTTCCTGAAGGGGAGAAACCTGGGGGAACAAGAATAAAACAACAACAAAAAAAGAGAACTTTTTTGGACTTTTGGTCATCACGGAAAATCAGAGATTTATAGGAAATACTTATCAAGAAAAAATGAATATTTTTCAAGAGGAGATATACGTTAAGCTGCAACTAATTCAAAGAATGATGATCTCAAATCACAACAGTAACATCAGCATATACCATCTTTTCTGATCAGGTTATGTTTCAATTATATTTATAAAAGTCATCTTATTAAGTCACTATATGTCCTGTTTTCAAGATTCTTATTTAAGCTTAATTTCCCCTCTGTATTCAAACCATTCTTATCAGTCATAGTTTTCTCAAAGTTAGTTACCTTTAAATATCCAAACTTTCCATTCATATACCATCCCAATATTTTTACATTTCATATATTATAAAAAGTACTATACTACTTGTATATATTGTCCCTCTTACTGTAGGGCCCCTTTATATCCATAATTTATTCTTTTAACCATATTCAAACAAGTGTTTAATCATATAGTACTCCATCTGGTAAGTCGAATCAAATCTCTTGAATCTAACTCTAGCCTTCTTCTTTTGCCAAGTAGCTTTCCAAGTCAGTGTGTTCAACTTGTCAGGGGATTCTTCCTGTATTTTTGTAAATGTTGTTGGGAATAGGAGAGACAAGTTAGGTAAGACATGCGTTTATTTTGTCTCCCAAACTCTAACAATTCTCCTGGCTGCTCTATAATCCATTTTGTTAGATCTTCTTTCCTATCTTCAGGTTTGTTTTGAAGCCCTGAAAAATAAGATATCTTTTCCATTTCCATTGTTATGGCAAAATCTTGCAAGTTTTCTTTTGTTTGTATTAAGCTATGGTTCTCTTCATCTGTAGCTTCCCTCTTTGGGTCACTGTCCTCTGGTTTGTGTTCTGTTATCTGGTTTGTTTGTTCATTCTTTGTTGTCATTTTCTGAGAGTTTTTTAATTGTAGGTTTAGGTTAAAGATGTGCTCATTTTTGTCATCTAAGTTGTTTTTAATCTCATCATGATTTGACACCATTGTCATTTTATCTCCCCCCTCCAGTTATTCTTTCACCGGTACCATAGTCTCTGTGATTAGCCTTGTTAAACCAGCCAATATTAAAGTCTAAACAATCAAATCTTATATAGTTGTTATCTTTATATATGGTTTTTATAATCCAATGTGTTTCCAATTGTCAAAGCACCACTGAAAGCAGTATTTTATAACAGTTCTTCTGTTCAGGAGTCTTACAATTATCAGCCAGCCAAAACTGCAGTCCAGAATGTTTAACCATCCAGTAAATTCCCCCCTAGAAGATTAGGCAAAAGTCAACTCCTGGTTTGCTGACGCAGCTGCCACGGACGTTTGGAAGGCGAGCTCCATCTTTCACATTCAGTTTCACACTGCTGGGGGACCCTGGAAAGGGTCAAAAGTTGCCCTGTATGGGTGACCAGCAAGGAGGGGATCCCCGCTTGATCACGGGAAGGTGGTAGCCCTTCCGCTTGATCCAGGGCAACCCTCCAAACCAGCAGATGAAAGACCGGCCATAGAAATATGGCTCATCACTAGGCTGCAGACAGCCAAAGTCAAATTTACCACCTGGCAGCTATAAAGCAGCACGGATGAGACTGGGTGAGATCTACCTCTTTTAAATCCTAACTATTTTTTCTACCTGCATAAGCTGCTCAAAGTACTTTCCCCCCTGTGGAGAGGGAAGGGAGATTCTATCCCACCCTCTAAAAACAGCGGTGACTGACTATCCAGGGGAGTTTAAAACGTTGCAAGAATAACTTGATTCTAATTGGATTTTTATCTTTTTAAAATTTGTGGACTAAAAGATTTTTTATTCTTATTGAAGATCTGGGTTTTTACTTACAAAAAAGAAGTAAAATTGAAAAGATTATAAAAATTTTGGACTTCAAAGAAAACTCTAAATGGTATGGACAACATCTTGTGATTAAACCTGATATTACAACTTGTTATTGCTTAAAAGAGACTTGGCTTGTAGCCCAGACTATAGATAAGACTTTTGTAACCTTGACAGATATCAGCTGCGAGAAGCCCAGCTGTGTTCTATACTCAGTGACAATTTTTTTTCATTCTCTGATTGTAAAGCTTTTAACTTAACACACTACTAAGAGAACATGGATGAGGATCAGGAACAGATTCTCTTTATGTTGAAAGCAATTTATGAAACTATTCTTACAGCTACTGATGAAATAAGAAGTTACAGAAAAGAACAAGATGTCAGCCTAGATATATGAACCCAACTTTGATTACAACTAAAAAATCAACTAAACAGAATATAATAGAAGAAGTGGAACAATTAAATACTATGACAGAAGATTCAACTGATCAACAAACACAGGTAATGGAAAACCTAGAAAAGGGAATGACAACATGGAAAAGGGAAAAGACTTTCTATATAAACCAGAAGAAACCTGAGGATCAAGAAGAAGAACAGACTGAAGAGAAGATAAACAGTTAAGTACAACTACATCGAGATGGAAAAATAGAGAGATGATTTGTTAGTCCTTTCAAAAAAATGGCGAACGGATGTTTTTTTTACTTCAAACAACATACATAACAACACGGAGACTTATTTGATGACTTAAAAGCATAGACATGGAAGACGAGTTGGCAAAGAAAGAAAGCTAGAATAAGACTGAAGAAAATTGGGGTTTTGACTTATCAGTGAGAATTAAAATATAACATACTCAAATAGATAAGATTTGTATTTTGAATACTAGTGTCAAGCCCCTGGGCTCGACATTAATGGGAGGGGGAGGGAGACAGCCGGGAGGCTCCGCGGCTTGGCGCAAGGCTGGTGATGCCGAACACCCAGGGAATCCTGCGGCTCAACTGTCGAACAGCTGAGAGGCTCCTTGGCACGATGCTAGGCTGGCGACAATGCTGAACGCCCAGGAAATCCCTAGGCTCGACTGCAGAGCAGCTGTTCGGCACTGGATACCCCAACAGTGGCGAGCAGCAAGAATGGCACCTAGGGAAAAGACTGGGGCAGTCCTACCTGCACTGCCACGCCGCTGAACAGCTGATAGATACCGGCTGTACCCGCTGCCTGATCAGTAAGGCCATAGTGGCTGAGGTGGGGATCAGAGTGAGGCAGCCAGCCCACCCTCATAACAGAGCCAGTCCGGCTGGGGATGGGGGCCCATTGGGAGGTCCTCCAATTTATTGTGGTCCCCTCCATGACCGAGGCCATTATCCTGGGTCTGGCATGGCTAGACAAGTGGGGCCCTACGATTTGGTGGGAGGGGGTACCGAAAGCTACGAATCGTTGTTGGCCCTCGACCGCCTACTCAGGAACGGGCAAAAAGGGGTGGAGAGAGGAACAGGGAGGCAACTATAGGACAGGAGAGCACCCCCTTTCCGATGGTGTATGGCGACCTCGCCAAGGTGTTTAGCAAGCGTGTGATGTGCTACCTCCTCACTGGCCAACTGACTGTGCGACTGATATTTTGCCGGGTGCCAAACTGCCAAAACCCTGGATGTACGCCACGACACCCAAGGAGATGGAGGAGCTGCATCAGTACATTGACAAGAACCTGGCAAGGGGTTTCATCCAGCTAGTATGGTCACAGATTGCAGCTCTGGTACTCTTCAAGGAGAAAAAGGACAGATCCATGCTCCTGTGTGTGGACTTCTGCAGCATCAACAGGGTCTGCACTGTACCCCCTACCCCAGTGATGGCGAACATTTTAGAGACCGAGTGCCCAAACTGCAACCCAAACCCCACTTATTTATCATTGGGTGCCGGATGGGCATGGCCTACTGGGTGGGCGTGGCCAGCTCGACATCACTCGCATCAGAGGCACTTGTGCGGAGCTGGGCAGGACTGGGGGCAGATCTGAGGGTCTTCAGCGGAGGCGGATGGGAGTAGGGTGAGAGCCAGGTCATGGTCCACTGGAGGAGCCTCACTGATATTAAAGGGGGTGGGGGAAGAGATGATATTAAAGGGGGTGGGGGAAGTGTGTGTGTGTGAGACAGAGAGAGAGAGATCCCCTTTTTGTAAGTTTGCTTACTCTGCAACGCTTTCCTTTCCCCACACTTTTGCTTCCCTGCTGGCTCTTTCTCTCTGGCAATCTGGGTGGCAGAAGCATTTTCGAAGCCTCTGGAGCTCACATCCATTGCCGTGGGGTGATTTTATGGTGCTCCAGCAGCCCAATCTGGGTGTCAGAGGCCTGGAAAATGCTTCTGCCACCCAGATCTAGGGCTACAGAGCGATTTTGTCCCCCTCCACTGCCGATCTGGGCAGCAGAAGTGTTTTCCAGGCCGTTAAATCTCCCCACGGCCATGAGAGCTGCAGAGGCTTGGAAAATGCTTCTGCCACTCAGATCGGCTGTGGGGGAGGGCAGCAAAATTGCTCTGCAGCCCAATATCTGGGCGACAGAAGCATTTTCCAGGCCTCCAACACCTGGATCAGGCCACTGGAAAGCCGTAAAATCGTTCCATGGCCATGGATGCGAGCTCCAGAGGCTTCGAAAATGCTTCTGCTGCCCAGATCTAGGGCTGCAGAGTGATTTTGCTCCTCCCCCCACAGCTGATCTGGGTGGCAGAAGCATTTTCCAAGCCTCTGGAGCTCGCATCCATGGCCGTGGGGCAATTTTACAGCACTCCAGCAGCCCGATCTGGGTGCTGGAGGCCTGGAAAATGCAGCGGGGGGGAACAGTGGTAGCGCAATCTGCATGGCGGGTGGGGGCGAATCGGTAAGGTGTTTACTAAACCCCTAATGAAAGACCTGTTGGCCCATTTGGCGAAGGGTAAGGTGTTTACTAAACTTGACCAGCGAGAAGCATACTATAGGGTCCGGATCAAACGGGGGGACGAGTGGAAGACAGCATTCAACTGCCCACTAGGAAGTTACCAGTTCCGGGTGATGCTATTTGGCTTGCAGGCAGCCCCTGCAGTGTTTATGCAGTTCATCAACGAGGTGTTGCATGAACACCTGTACCGTGGGGTGTTCATGTATCTGGACGATATATTGATATATGCCGCCAACATGGTGGAACATGTCCGACTGGTAAGACAGGTTCTGGAAAAACTACTGAGGGCACACCTGTATGTGAAACTGTCCAAGTGTGAGTTCCACCAAACCCGGCTAGACTACCTAGGGTCCCGGATTACGCGGGAAGGGGTGATGGACCCTGTCAAAGTTAGGGCTGTGCTGGAGTGGCAGGCACCCCAGACCCGTTGTCAGCTGCAGAGTTTTCTGGGATTCACCAATTTCTACCGGCAGTTCATCCCCTCGTTTGCTATGGTGGCCCTACCCTTAATGGACCTGCTCTGCACACGACAGACAGCAGTCAAGCCATGCCCCAGTCAACCACTAGTGTGGACTTTGGCCTGTCAGAAGGCCTTTGAAGACCTGAAGGCTCTTTTCAGAAGGGAGCCAGTTTTGTTACATCCTAACCCTGACCTGCTGTTTGTCGTACAAGCCAACACCAGCAACGTCGTAGTGGGGGCAGTTTTGCTCCAGAGGAACGGGCAAGGGACTTTGCAACCCTGTGCTTACACTTCAATATGGGAGAAAGAAGTGTTCACAGTATGGTGGGCATTGTTAACTTGGCAACACTTCCTAGAGCAGGGCTTTTCAACCGGTGGTACGCGTACCACTTATGGTACATTAATGAGTGGCAGGTGGTACGCAGCCCTGCCTAGCCAAGTGTAGTGGGGAAGGGAAAGAGCCAGCACAGGCAAGGACTTGCAGTGAGAGAGTCCTGTGGAGCTGCAAAGGCCCCAGGCTCACTTCTGGCTCACCCTCCCCCATGAGAAAGGAGGAGGGGAGGCGGAGACAGGAGAGCCTATAAAAGGAGACAGTTTGGGCAGGAGAGGAAGAGAGAAAAAAAGCAGCAGCCTTGGGAGGAGGCAGAGTCAGCTGCACCAAAGGGGAAGAAAGGGGGAGGGGGAGGGGGAGAGTGGAGGGAGAGGAGAGGAGATCAAGCAGGCTGGCCATGAGCCGATCTACAACTGCTGTGGCAGCCACCTGTGCTGGCAGCAGCAAACAGGCAAGAAATGCAGCAGGGGAGGGGTCACCCTCCAAGAGTAATGAAAAAAGGCAGCAATGGCTGGAGGTGAGGCACGGAGGAGGGAAGAAGATGGAGAGTGGAAGGGTTCTTATGTGCTTTTGTGACTTTGAAGTTCTGGGATTTGTGCAATGAGCGCTTTGTGTTCTTAAGGAGTGTTTGGCAATTTCTATTTGGCTGATGGCTGATGTCTCCTGTTAGCTTCTATTGCTCTGCTGTTGTTAGCTGTAAGTTTTGCTGCAAGGGATTTTGAAGAATTTTTTTCCTGAATGGATTTTGCCTGTAGCATTCCTTTACTTATGAATGGAGCCATTTGGGGAGGTTGCCTTAGCCAGCAGCCAGTACTTACATTTTTTTTTCCTTAAGTGCCTGCTGTGCTCCTTACTTTCGTTTCTAGCCAGTAGCTAATTCTTAAAGGGGAATGTGCCTTTTTAAGCTAGTTCACTCAGCAGCTTGTCTTTTTTGTCTCTGGAGGCCTCTCCTTGTTTGATCATTATATGGAAGAGGGAAAATATGGGGGGGGGGTTCAAATTCTTCCTTCAGAAGGAGATGGGAATGAGAAAAGGGGAGGCAGGGAAGGGAGGGAGGAAAGGAAGTCCCGCGTTAGCACTTGGCCACCAGCAGCTCTGCCATTGACTTTGCTTGTCAAAAGGTTGCAGAAGGGGATCACATGACCCTGGAATACTGTGACCATTATAAATATGAATCAGTTGCCAAGCATCCAAATATAAATCACATGATCCTGGGCATGCTGCAATGGTCATAAGTGTGAAAAATGGTCATAAGTCATTTCAGTGCAATTGCAATTGTTAATTCAGAGGAGAATGAGGGAGGAGGGAAAAGCCCGCGAAAGGGAATGGAAGAGAACCTTTGCCCTTCAAACTAATTGGAGAATGTAAATCATGACAGCAAAATAAGGGAGGGGAAATGCTAGCAAAAATATCTGCTCGGTGGGTGGAAATTTTAGATCTTAGCATCCCTTTCATCATGCTGTGCTGACATTTTGTCACATGAATAAAAAGACTTTTTAGGATAAAATGCCTGGAAGTTCTTTGAAGTGTTTCATTAGTCAGAACCATGACATCATGCTAAGATCTCAAATCCTTTTCAACCGACCTGGGGTCCTGAACTCCATCTGCTGTCTCTAGGCTTGAGAAGAGCTGGTAAAGATTCAGGGAAGAAAAATCTATCATGAAAAAAGTGAGTTTGCTTCAAGATCCAGCAGCTGCTGATAACCCAGAGGAGGAAACAACAAACACCATGCTGTGGGATGATGAATTCTGGCAGATCTCCCAGCTGGGAGCAAAGACTTCAAAAGCAGAATGGTACAAAGCTAACGAATGGCCTGCTACTCAAGCTTTGGGTGAGTCACTGGAAAGATTTCAAACCCCAGATGTGAAAAGCAGAAATCGATCCCTGCAGAGAGAAGTCTACAGCCCCTCCCTTGCAGATCAGATCCTGGTTCCCCCGGCCAGAAACTGCAGCCCTGAAGAGAGAGGGAATCCCACACTGAGGCCTCTGCAGCAATGGGCAGATTGGCACCCCCCCCCCCCACAGGTAGATGATCAGCAGCATCTGAGCTTGCCACAGCTAACAGGCCTTGCAACAGCTTGGGGTGGTGCAGAAGCCAGGAGATCAGCAGCTGGTGGGAGACTGACCACAGCAGAGAGATTGGCCACAGCCCCCGAACGTGCAACCCCTGGGCATAAATCTGCAGCCAGGGTGGGGCCAGCAGCAACAGCCACAGTGGGGGCCCCATCAGCCTATGATTGCACCACTTTTCAGAGCAACCTTCGATGGGGACCCAGAGAAGCTGGGTTTTTTCCTCAACCAAGTGTGCTCTCATTTGAATTTCTGGGCCTATCTCGACCCGGGGACCATGGTCGATGTGATTGCATCCAGTCTAGAGGGAGAAGCATCCAAATGGCTGAACTATTTATATAATGAGCAAGCCCCTGAATTGGAAGACCCCCAACTCTTCCTCCTAGGGCTGAGGGAAAGATTTGAGGACCCATCTATTGGTCTTAAAGCAAGAGAACAGATCCACAAAATAAAACAAGCCGGCAGGCCTGCCCTGGAGTACATGCGGGAATTTCGCAAGATAGCAGGTCGAATAGAGGGGTGGCCTGAACAATCCCTAATCCATCACTTCATTGAGGGATTAGACAATCACCTCTCTCAGGCATGCATCTATCAAGCCGTACCTGATCAGCTGCAAGAATGGTACCAGGCAGCAGTGAAGCTGGACGTTCAGCTCGCCCGGTATAAGAAGCCTCCCCCACATGAATCTGAGCAGCAACCAGAGCTACCTGAAGAGCAATCACCCCCACGAAAGCCTCCAACTACTGCAATGGCTGAGAGACCCAGGCCACCTACAGGCCCATCAATTAAGTGTTTCCAGTGTGGACAGGAGGGACATCGAGCAGCAAACTGTCCAGTCCCCTACCCCCAACTCTCAGAGTGGACCGGAACCAGCGGTGAGAAGGAAACCTGCCCAGCGGCTGACGAGACAGAAATCCAACCAGGTCACACAGGAACCTGTTGCCCAGATTACACCCCCCACGCAGGAGAACGCCGAGACTCTGGGTGGACCCACCCCTGCTCTACCCTCCTTTGACAGTGACGATGAAGGAGAGAACGACCTGATGGTGAGTCAACAAATCCCGCCTTTTTCACCGCCCGCCAAACTTATAATCCCTAAGTCTGGGGCACAAATGGACTTAAACGTGCTAATTGATTCTGGTTGCACCTGCTGCACTATTAGTCTGCCGTTTGCCATGAAAATGGGCATACGGGCAAAACAGCTTTCCAAACCTGTGAGGTTTGAGCAAGCCGATGGCTCCCTGATGGGAGGGACTCTTGTCACACAATTAACCGAGCCCTTACACCTAGAAATAGGTCAGCACTGGGAGTTTATTCGCTTCCTAGTGGCCCCACAAATGACTGAGATTGTGATCCTAGGGCTAGCCTGGTTGGACAAATGGAAGCCATTTATCTGGTGGGAGAAAGGAATGAGAACTGTGAGACTACCTATAGGGCCTAAACCTCCCGCTGATTCAACCGATGTTGCGGGACACCTTAGGCCACCCAATGAGCAAGCGCACATGGCTGCCTCACCACTGCCAGGTGAACCACTCATCCCCAATGAATACCGGGACCTGGCAGAGGCATTTAGTGAAAAAGAATGTGATGCTCTGCCCCCTCACAGACCCAATGACTGCTCTATCAAACTGGTGCCAGGAGCCAAACTCCCACGCCCAATTATGTATGCTATGTCCCCCCTCGAAATGGAGGAGATGCAGCGATACGTGAACAAAAACCTAGCAAGGGGGTTCATCAAACGGGCCAAATCTACCATGAGAGCCCCTGTGTTGTTCAAAGAGAAAAAGATGGGTCTCTTCGTCTCTGCATAGACAGGGTCTCAACGCTGTGAGTGTGGAAAATAAATACCCCCTCCCCCTCCTAAAGGACTTATTAACCCATCTGGCTAAGGGGAGTGTCTTCACTAAATTAGACCTGAGAGAGGCATATTACCGGGTGAGAATAAAAGAGGGAGACGAGTGGAAAACTGCCTTCAACTGTCCTATGGGGAGCTATCAGTTCAAAGTCATGCCATTTGGACTACAGGGCCCCCCAGCTGTATTTATGCAGTTGATTAATGAGGTTCTACATGATCACTTGTACAAAGGGGTTTTAGTGTATCTTGATGACATCCTGATATACAGCATGAATATGACTGATCACATAAAGCTGGTGAGAGAAGTGTTAAAGAAACTATTGAATGCCAAGCTTTATGCCAAATTGTCAAAATGTGAATTTCACCAGACCCGATTAGACTATCTTGGCTACAGAATTTCCAACAAAGGTATTGAAATGGATCCAGCCAAGGTGAAAGCTATAATCGAATGGCAGCCCCCAAAGACTCGCAAACAGCTCCAGAGCTTTCTGGGTTCTGCCAACTTTTATCGTCAATTCATCCCCTCTTTTGCCGAGATTGCCCTACCCCTTACAGAACTACTCAAAACAGGCAAAGGAGGAGGGAAGTCATGACCGGGCCATCCACTTGCATGGACAATGGGCTGTCAAACAGCTTTTGAGAATTTAAAGAGACTATTTGCTGCTGAACCAGCCCTAAAGCACCCCTGCCCAGGGGAGCCCTTTGTGATATAAGCCAATGCCAGCGATGTGGCAGTTGGAGCTGTGTTACTGCAAAAGAACAAAAGTGGGGTCCTGCAACCCTGCGCCAATAAAGTGGTACCTGGAAAAATATTAATGGTCCGACAAAGAATGTGTGTAGAAGGCAGATAGCCCGACGAAGAATGTATGTGAAAGGGAGGTTTGTTTTTGCTTACCAGACAGCTCTTAAATTTAGAAGGGCCAGACATCCTGTTCACGGCTCTGCACATGATATATTACTAACGGCTTATCACATGGTGTATCTAAATTGCTTAACACTTGATATATTACTGATTGCTAAAAGCATTCCAATGTAAAAGAGGAACTATCGATTATAGATCTGTCTAGTAGTTTTCCTATGTTAGAATAAGGAACTATAGAATGTAACCATGTATGGAATGTGACTTACTCAGGAAATAACCACCATGAGGGGTTATAAAAATGGTCATCAATGCACAGTCTGTCGTTCAGATTTCTTTAGCCACGATGGCTCTCTGAACCTGCGCAATAAACTTCCCTTTCCTTGAAAGAGCTGACTCAAGTCTTTCATTTTCTACAACAATTTCTGGTGCATTGGCCGGGAAAGCTTGAGTGAGGCGATGTTTCGCTGAGGACGGCTTGACCCTTCGGACCTGCTGGTAAGCCATCCCTGAACAATTCTCCAGGCGCCGTGGGGGTGTGTTTCCTCCAGGAGACAGCTGTGGCTTCTCAGCAGAGCCAACAGTACTGAAGGCCAGTCCAAGAACCCTTTGGGAAAGGAAAGGAAGTCTGAACCAACTCCTGGCCAGGACGGGTGTAACTACAAGGCAGGCGAGTATGTGTTTAAAGTAATGGTACCTATCTCATTTGAAGATAGAAGAGGGGGCCTGATCACTCCCCTGGACTCGGGACGGCAATCCTAAAGAAGTCCGTGTTAGGTTGTGTGGGTGGTTAAGCCAGTGCATTCCCTACTAGTGACCGTTGGAACGTCTGGCGCTGTAGGTCATTGGCAGTGTGTTAGGATGGGGGGGCGTAGTAGCGTTCCCAGCACCCCGCTGGAATGCATGTTAAAAGGATTTGATAGGTATTTTAATCGTACCCAGTATAGGGTCCCTTACCCTAAAGTAACTAAGGATAGGCTGAGGCATTTGTGTGAATATCAATGGCCCCTTATGGATGTGGGGTGGCCCCCAGAGGGGACTTTTAACCTCCAAATCATTGATGATTTAACTTCTCTGATAGCAGCGAATGAAGAAAACTATCCTAACCAATTTCAGTATATAGATCAGTGGGGGGATGCAGTAGCAGGACAAGCTGATGAGTTATTGCAATGTCAGGCTGAAATGGTTCGCTTGTGTGTGGCTAGACCCAAAGAAAAAAAGCTTCAAGTACAAACTAAAAGAGTGAAAGATGTGAAGATTTCAGAAACTAGAGTGTCAGATGCTAAGAAGGAGATAAGAATGGAAGTAGAGGAGTTGATTCTCAGACCTCCTCCCTACGTTCCACCTTTCTCCCCCTCCCCCCCAGTGCCGGCTGTGGCAGCAGCCGCTCTGCCGGAGGAAGGGCTGATTGCCCCTGCTGTGTCAGAAGAAAGACAGCCAGCCGTGAGACGAAAACAGAAAGGGAAGCCGTCGGCCCCTAAGGAGGAAAGGGAGCTGAGGGAGACAGATCTCCCTTTGGAAGTTAGGGAGGAGCTGGGTGAGGAGGACGAAATAGAGAGCGATGCTGGAACGGCGGTGGCGTCTGGCGTTGTGACGCGAGCCGCTGCTGCAAAGGCTAAGGCTGGAAGACCAGAAGTGGTGGCTCCCTTGAGGCAAGTGGATCAGGCAGTGCCAGATCAGCAGGGGGCCATACAGATTCAGTCCATGTTCCAGTATGTTCCGTTCACCACGACGGATCTTTTGAACTGGAAGGAACATTATGGCCCTATGACGTCTAAGCCGGCTGAAATGGCAAGCTTGTTTCAGACCATTATGCGCACCCATAATCCAACGTGGCAGGATGTGCAACAGTTGTTAGATACTTTGTTGACTCCTGAGGAAAAGGAGAAGTGGAGAACTGCGGTTAGGCAGTGTTTGAAGGATAGGTTGCCGGCTGTGCGGGATATACAGCCAGAGATGGAAGCCAGGGCACCAGAAAAGGACCCTGAATGGAATGCATAAAATCCAGCACATATGATTTTGTTAAAGGAATATCAGAATCTAGTGGTGGAGGCTCTTCGCAAGGCTGGAAAGCCTCCTGTGAATATGTCAAAGCCTTCTTTGGTGATGCAGGAAGCAGATGAAAGTCCGGAAAGTTTTTTGCAAAGGCTGATTGAGGCTTATGAGCTTTATACACAGGTTGATCCAAGGAGTGCAGACAATGTGCGAATGTTGAATGAGAGGTTCATAGCGCAGAGTTATGAAGATATAAGAAAGAAGTTGCAGAGGCTGGAGGGAGCATTAGGAAAGAACACTACAGAATTGTTGGAGGTGGCCAGGAAGGTGTTTGTTAATAGGGATAAGGTGGAAAAACAGGAAAGAGATGCTAGAATGCATAAGAAGACAGAGTTGTTGGCTGTGGCATTGCAAGGAGGGATCATGCTGGGACCCAACCAGTGTGCTAATTGCAAGGAGGAAGGTCATTGGCAAAGAGAATGTCCAAGGAGGCAGATACGAGGTAGAGATTGGAGAGGAAGAGAAGGCAGAGGCCGTGGAGGTGTTGGCAGTGGGCCCCCCATGCACTCCCCCTTCATGGGTAGAGGGCAGAGAGGGGCTCCAGGGATTGTAAGAGATGGTTCGAGGAATGTGAGAGATGGTTCGAGGAATGTGAGAGATTGGAATAGGGACAGGGAGATTGAAGGAATTGGATTGGCAGGAACTAACTGGTCAGATTGACGGGGACCTGGCTTAGAGGAAGCCCCCCCTGAGCCAATGGTTACTTTAAATATAGGGGGCAAACAGACAACGTTTTTGGTGGATACTGGAGCAGGCAGATCAGTTGTGAATAATCAAGTTGCTGAAATAGGACCCCATAAAATTCAGATTCAGGGAGTGTCAGGGGAGATTCTAGGGCGTTCGGTCTTACAGCCTGTCACGTGTGTGTTTGAGGGCTCAAAGATTCAACACGAGTTCTTATTTGTCCCCGAATGTCCCATTCCCCTGCTAGGTAGGGACCTACTTAGCAAGCTAGGGGCCACTATTTCTTTTGATGATGGGCGACAGACGCTTCAGATAAAACACCAGCCTGAAGCAATGTGGAGATTGATGGTTAATAGAACTGTGGAAGAGGAGGTTGTGGATGAGACATGGAGGGAGTTTGGGGTGCCGGGGCTGTGGGCTGAGGATAACCCCCCTGGTTTCGCAGCTCACCACCCCCCTGTGATTGTGGAAATGAAACCTTTAGCAACGCCTGTGCGTATTAGGCAGAGATCTTGCTCCATGGAGGCTATAACTGCTATATATGAGAGCATCCAAAACTATTTAAAAGCAGACATTTTGGTGCCCATCCAATCGCCTTGGAACACCCCTATTTTGCCCATTAAAAAGCCCGATGGTTCCTTTCGACCAGCACAGGACCTAAGGCTCATAAACTCCATAACTGTCACGATCCATCCTGTTGTGCCCAACACCTACATGATGTTGAGCTTAATTCCTCCAACTGCAAAGTGGTTTTCAGTTGTGGATTTGAAAGATGCTTTTTTCACGATTCCTATGCATAAGGCTAGGCAGCCGTTGTTTGCTTTTGAGTGGGAAAACCCAAATACAGGGCAAAAAGCACAGTATACCTGGACCAGGCTGTCACAGGGCTTTAAAAATTCACCTACCCTGTTTGGAACAGCCTTAGCAGAAGATTTACAGCATTTTGTGCCCAGACAGAGGGGTGACACACTTCTGCAATATGTAGACGATGTGCTGGTGACAGGCAGAACTGAAGAGACATGCTGGGAGAACACAGAATCTCTTTTACATTTATTGTTGCAGTGCGGCTATAGGGTTTCCAAAAAGAAGGCACAATTAGTCAGACGGAAGGTGAAGTATTTAGGATATGAGATTGAGGAAGGGCATAGGGCTTTAGGCTGGGAGAGGAAACAAGCTGTGCTGGCTATTGCTGAACCCCTTAAAAGGAGACAATTGAGGGGCTTTTTAGGTTTGGCAGGATTTTGCCAGATATGGATACCAAATTTTGCTCTATTAGCAGCACCTCTTTATTCAGCTACCAAAGGAGGTGATAGAGAACCTTTTGAATGGGAGGGAGAACAAAAGAATGCCTTTAGGGAAGTGAAACGAGCCCTCACATCAGCTCCAGCTTTAGCCTTGCCTAACTTAGAAAAGCCTTTCAATTTGTATGTTGATACCAGGAAGAATGTTGCCTTGGGGGTGTTAACTCAACAATTAGGACAGTGGCAACGCCCGGTGGCTTACTTATCTAAGCAATTGGATGGGGTTGCCCAAGGCTGGCCACACTGCCTGAAGGTTCTTGCTGCTATAGCAGTCCTTTTACAGGACTGTAATAAATTGACCTTCTCATGTCCCATAAGTGTCCACACCCCTCATGCAGTTCATTCTATCCTGGATAATAAAGGGCATTTGTGGATCAGCAGTCAAAGGCTTTTTAAGTACCAGGCAATGATGATTGAAAACCCTCAAGTGAAATTAGTGGTGTCTAACCGGCTAAACCCTGCCACCCTATTGCCAACAGAAGTGGATTCAGAACACAACTGCTTGCAAGTCTTGGAAACTGTCTACTCGAGCCGTCCGGATTTATCTGATATTCCTCTTCAGGATGCTGCCCTAAATTGGTATACAGACGGCTCAAGTTACATGCAGGATGGGAGGAGGGTTTCTGGATATGCGATTGTGAATGATGAGGAGGTGGTGGAAAGTAGTCCGCTAAGAGCAAGCTGCAGTGCTCAAGTAGCAGAATTATGGGCATTAATTAGGGCATTGGAAAGAGCGGAAGGGGAAACTTTAAATGTCTGGACCGATAGTAAATATGCTTTTTTGACTCTGCATGCTCATGGGGCTGTGTATAAGGAAAGGGGATTCAGGGATTCTGCTGGCAAACATGTGCTGCACGGACATTTGATCAAGCGCCTTCTCGATGCTGTGCAGAAACCAGCAAAAGTTTCTGTGATGCATTGCAAAGGACATCAGCAAGGGGTAGATCGGGTGGCTCAGGGGAACAGAAGAGCCGACTTGGAGGCTAAGAAGGTGGCAATGAAAACAGGACCCATTCCTGATCTGTCAATATGTGTGGCAATAGACATAGGGGACTTGCCTCCTACCATTAAACCAACATATTCTCAGCAGGAGTGTGTAAAAGCAGTGAATGATCTCAACGCTAGTATTAAGGATGGGTGGTATCTTTTGCCTGATGGACGTATTTTTGTCCCACAATCTTCAGCATGGGCTTTACTTCAGGCAGCACATGAAACAACACACATGGGGAAAACTGGATTGGAGGCTGCAATTGGGAGGGATTACTATGTACATGGGTTGGCTGGGATAGCTGCTCGAGTGGTTTCACAATGTGGCATCTGTGCTAAGGTCAATCCTCGACAAGGGCCCCTTCTACCACCTGGGACCATACCTGTTTCTTACTTTCCTATGGACTCTGTCATGGTTGACTTTACAGACATGCCAAGATGTGGACTGTACAAAGCTTTATTGGTATTTGTGGATAAATACACTGGCTGGCCAGAGGCTTTCCCTACAAAGACTAAACAAGCCAGGGAAGTGGCGAGAATATTGTTGAAAGAACTAATACCTCGTTTTGGTTGCCCTTCTTTTATCTCGTCTGATAATGGTCCTGAGTTTGTTCACCAAGTTAATCAAGCAGTGGCTACTGCTGTGGGATCTAAATGGCGGTTTCATTGTGCTTTTCATCCTCAGTCCGGCTCGAATTCTGAACGAATGAATCGCACACTGAAAGAGAAAATTACTAAGATCTGTACTGAAAGTCACCTGAAATGGCCTGATGCATTGCCCTTAGCCCTCTATGCTGTGAGGTGTGCTCCACGTAGACAATACAACCTAGTCCTCCTACGCTGCTGAGAAGGAGTTTGGCTGGATGGCCTGATTTGGGCCATCAGGGGGGAGTATGGACTCTGAAAATGGTGCAGGAACTGAATAAGCAAGTGGAAAAACTTAGGGACTATGTTGTTGAACAAACACCTCCTAAACTAATAACAAGATGTCATCCCTTTAAACCAGGGGATAGGGTGTGGGTGAAACATTGGAAACATGAACAACTGGAGGGGAGATGGAAAGGACCTTATGAAGTAATAATGGCCTCTCCTTTAGCTATAAAGATTGCAGAATCTAAATCCTGGATTCACTGGACCAGAGTTAAAGCGGCTGCAGAACCTCTGTGGACAGTGAACAGGGATCCCAAGGTTCCCACCAAACTCACTCTTAAATGTGTTTAGTATGTTTAATGAATATTTTATTGTTTGTATACCAGATATTATATTAGCACAAGTGTATCCTGCACATATATCTACGGCTGTCTGGCTGAAATTCAACCCCCTGCTAAGCCACACCCGGAAGCTGGCTTTCTACGCACGGGAGAAGAAAGGATGAAAGACTTCCTTCTGCTTTTATGTAGTACTATTGTTGCATGTAATAATGTTTGTCTTTCTAATTTAGGCCAATGGAGCAAGCCAGAAGAAGCTCCACGCATTATTCAATCTTATGCTATAGGCACTGGCACTTGTGAAGGTCACCCTCCTATTGGATTTTCCCCAGAATGTTGGAATGGTATCTTGCCTCATCCTTGTCAATTTCCTCAAGCATTTGACAGAATAGTTAAAGAAGCTTGTATGACAAGACAACCTGTCAATCCCGAAGCCTGTCAGTATGTTGGATATATCCTTAGGAAAGGCATATGTGTAAAGGCCCCATATAAGAAGCCTCCTCCTCCTGTTACCTTGGAGTGTGGGCCTCCTTTATTCTGGGGATGGGAGCGGGTCACCCTAGTCTCGCAGTTGAAGACGGGATGGAAGGGGACTTGCATCGTACATGTTATCCCGGTGGAATTTGGAGTAACTATCCAAAGACCCCCGAGGAAGCGCCCAGAGAGAAAACGAAGTAAAAGGTCCCATCAGAATAAGGATATGCCCCATCCATTGGAGTCAAGGATGCAATATAATTTGTGGGTCCAATTGGCTAAACTAACCAACACAACCGATTTTTGCCTTTCTGAAGCATATGACATGGAGAATTTGTTGTCCACATGTTTAATACCAGTGTGTGTTCCTGTCACAGCAGCTAAGGAATTCAGTCAACATGGGTTTAAGGAACACATAGGCTATGAAACAATGTACAGCTGGGGTCACATTTCCAAGTTTCTACCAACTGATGCTTTAGGCTTACATACTCCTAATGTAGCCATTCCAGAAGACTTACAATGTGCACATGTCACAGGATGTGAACAAACTACACCTTCACCTCACTGTCTGAAAGTGAGCCAAGAAAAGCTAAATTGCACATCTTTCCAAACAGTGTCTTTTGGGTATGCAAACATATGGTTACCTAAAGGGTGGTTCTTCACTTGTGGGAAAGACACTTTCAATTATATTCCTGCCAATTTAAGCACATCATATTGTTGTTTAAGTAGACTGACTACCTTTTTACCAGATAGATCACTTTTCACCACCCCTAACACCACACGGTACAAAAGGGCCGAGGTACTAACAGAGGATTGTGATTCATCTCGCACCCTTCTGAATGCAGCAGAATACAATGCTTTGGCTGTCTCACTGGTGGGAGTTCCTGCACTTGCTCTGAGGGCCCATTTCAATATAAATTCTGTGGCCTGCAACTTGGCTAAAACTATAAATGCCACTTCAATAGCCTTGTCTGCTATCAATCAGGAAATGATAGAATTACGTAAGGCCATTTTGCAAAACAGGGCAGCCATAGACTATCTTTTACTTCGCCAACATATGGGTTGTGAGGCCTTTGAGGGAATGTGTTGCTTTAATCTCTCAGATCAATCCCCAGTCATAAATAAACAAATTAAGGTACTCCATAAAATGGCCTCAGAGCTGCAAATAGATTCCCTGGGAAATTGGTGGAGTAACTTATGGTCTTGGCTCCCAATAGGCCTCATAGGAAACATCATAAGGGCAGTAATCATTTTTATTGCCATTCTGATCAGTAGTTGCTGCCTTCTGCAATGTACCTTTTCAATGATGCACCACATAACACTACCTAAACGAGTGTCCCTACTTGCAGAAAGAAAAGCTACAGCTCAGGTTATGGCTATGTGGGAATTCCAGAGACAAGAATATAACAACATACATACATCAGACCCAAGTGTTACGGAATGAAACTTATCTGCATGGATGAGATAAGTCTCATCAGGGGGGAATAAAGTGGTACCTGGAAAAATATTAATGGTCCGACAAAGAATGTGTGTAGAAGGCAGATAGCCCGACGAAGAATGTATGTGAAAGGGAGGTTTGTTTTTGCTTACCAGACAACTCTTAAATTTAGAAGGGCCAGACATCCTGTTCACGGCTCTGCACATGATATATTACTAACGGCTTATCACATGGTGTATCTAAATTGCTTAACACTTGATATATTACTGATTGCTAAAAGCATTCCAATGTAAAAGAGGAACTATCGATTATAGATCTGTCTAGTAGTTTTCCTATGTTAGAATAAGGAACTATAGAATGTAACCATGTATGGAATGTGACTTACTCAGGAAATAACCACCATGAGGGGTTATAAAAATGGTCATCAATGCACAGTCTGTCGTTCAGATTTCTTTAGCCACGATGGCTCTCTGAACCTGCGCAATAAACTTCCCTTTCCTTGAAAGAGCTGACTCAAGTCTTTCATTTTCTACAACACCTACACCTCTAAGAAATTTACTGAAAGTGAGTGGAGATGGGCAATCTGGGAGAAAGAGGCCTTCGTGATAGGTGGGTGCTATTAAACTGGCGACACTATCTAGAAGGGAGCAAGGTGCCTTTTGAAGTATGGACAGATCACAAAAATCTAGAAGCACTGAAAACTCCCCACAAATTGTCCCCAAAGCAAGTGCGGTGGGCACAGTACTTTAACTGCTTCAACTTCACTCTAAAGTACATACCAGGAGGAAAAAACTTCCTAGCTGATGCGCTATCCCGGTTACCCCAATACAAAAGCGAACAGGAAGAGGTTAACGAGGCAATTATCCGCAATCCACAAACTACTGCTCATCTTACGCCTCACAAGGTCCCCAATCCTGATGACCCTGGGGTAAAGAAAATAAAACAAGAGCTCCTCACCAATCAATGGTTCAAAGATAATCAAACCTCCCTAACGTGCAGGGATGGCTTGGCTTACAAAGGGGGGACACTATATTTGCCAGAAGCCCTCTGTCTTAATGCTCTCAAACATAGCCGTGATGTAAAACAGGCTGGACACTTTGGATATTTGAAAACCCTACACCTCACCTGCCAGCAATTTTGGTGGCCGGGGCTGAAAAGGGATGTGGAAAACTATATAAAAAGTTGTACTGTATGTGCCACAATGAAAAGAATCCCAGGGAAAACCCCTGGGTTACTGCAACCCGTGGCAGACCCTTCTCAACCATGGGAAGAAATAGCTATGGACTTTATAGTAGACCTACCTGAAAGTAGAGGAAATACTGTCATCTGGACTGTAATAGACCTATTCTCGAAGCAGGCTCATTTCATCACCTGCAAAGGACTCCCATCTGCCTAACGACTGACCAAATTGTTCCTGAAACATATCTACCGGCTGCATGGAGCCCCTAAGCGAATAATTTCGGACACGGGGGTGCAGTTCACAGCGAAGTTTTTGAAGAGTTTTCTTAAATTAATTGGATCATCTCAAAGTCTATCATCTGCTTTTCATCCAGCCACCAATGGGGCTGCAGAATCCGCTAACAAAATGGTGGAGCAATTTCTTAGATGCTACGTTTCTTACCAACACACGAACTGGACTGACCTCCTCCCTTTCGCGGAGGTGGCGTACAATAATTCTGTGCACAGCAGCACCAGGTACACACCTTTCAGAGTGGCCACAGGAAAAGAGTTCAGCCCAATACCTGAATACCCTCAGGTGCCCTCTGCTGCCCAGATACTTGACCAATGGGTGAGGGGGTGGGAAGAAGTTTGGAGAAACACAAAAACTGCTTTTAAAAAGACTTTTGAAGCCTATAGAAAGCAGGCTGATAAAAAGAGGGCTCCCCAAAGAACATTCCAAGTTGGGGAAAAGGTTTATTTGTCAACTAAATATTTACGCCTCAAATTGCCCAGCAAGAAATTGGGACCAAAATTCGTGGGGCCTTTCCCCATAGTAAGGATCATCAATCCGGTCACTGTAGAACTAATACTCCCTAGACTTTTAGGGAGAATTCACCCAGTCTTCCATTGCAGCTTGTTGAAATCTTATCAGGGCTCCACTTTAAGACCTCCCCTAAAGAAGGCACCTGGGCCCCTCGTAATTGTGGGAGAGACCCACTATGAAGTGAAACGTATTCTTGACTCTAGAATTTTTAAAGGGAAATTGCAGTACCTAGTACAATGGAAGGGATACCCATTGTCTGAAGCCACCTGGGTGAAATCCAGTGAGGTGAAATCTGAGAGGCTCGTCAAAAGGTTTCATGCGAAATACCCCAACAAACCAAAAACTAGTCATTAACATATGCTTTTGTTTACATTACAGGATCTGTCCTTTTTGTAAGGGGGGGTGGATGTCAATGCTGCTAATATTGAATATTCTTGCTTTGACAAAATATGCAGAATTGTCTGGTACTTTTAGAGTTAATTCAGAGGAGAATGAGGGAGGAGAGAAAAGCCCGCGAAAGGGAATGGAAGAGAACCTTTGGCCTTCAAATTAATTGGAGAACGTAAATCATGACAGCAAAATAAGGGAGGGGAAATGCTAGCAAAAATAACTGCTCGGTGGGTGGAAATTTTAGATCTTAGCATCCCTTTCATCATGCTGTGCCAACATTTTGTCACATGAATAAAAAGACTTTTTAGGATAAAATGCCTGGAAGTTCTTTGAAGTGTTTCATTAGTTGGAACCATGACACACTACACTACACTATCTTGGATACTATAGTAGAGTTCCTGGGGTTTCAGATTCAAAGGGCAGATCAGGTTACAGAGACAGTGGAATTTTGTGTAAATAATTTCTGGTGCAATGATGTCACAGTACTAAATAAATTTTGCAATATGGACTTAGAGAAGCTATTCATCAATTGTAAACTTTTTCATGCTCCATGAGAGTTTTCCTCATTTATCATGGTTGGGGTTTATATACCTCCTCAGGCTTGCATGAGTAGTGTGCTGCAGACTCCAGCTGACCAGATACTTTGTACAGAATGGAAATATCTACTCATTGTTTTAGGGGGTTTTAACAGAGCTACTCTCACTCATGAGTTGCCCAGGTACACTCAGCATGTTAGCTGTCTCACTAGAGGCAAGAACATATTGGATCATTGCTCCTCCACATTAAAATTTGCTTACCTCTCTCTCCCTCATGTAGCCATCGGACTCTCTGATCATTGTTTCATCCATCTCATCCCCACCTACAGGCAGAAACTTAAAACTGCACAGCCTGTGGTAAGAACAGTGAAGAGATGGACACAGGAGGCAAAGTTAGAGCTACTGGCTTGCTTTATGCACAGACTGGAGTGTTTTTGAAGCTGCTTCAGTGGACCTGAATGAATTTACTGATACTGTAACATCATATATTAGCTTTTGTGAGGACATGTGTGTGCCTACCAAGAGCTTGTGTATATATAGCAATAGCAACAATAAGCCTTGGTTTACATCAGCGGTTCTCAACCTGTGGGTCACGACCCTTTTGGGGGTCGCACGAGCCTTTCACAGGGGTCGCCTAAGACCATCGGAAAACACATATTTCTGATGGTCTTAGGCAGGGCTTGTCAACCGCCTTCTCTCCCTCCCCCCCTCCGCTCCACCTCACTTGTTTGTGGAAAATATGCTGCTTGGCGGCAGTCTGCACGAACTCTACTAAATGTGCCCTGCAGGGGGTGCATGAAGAGCGCAGGTGCAGAGCAAGGCCCCGCCCTCCCCAGAGACTCATTGTGCAGTGACCGGATTGACTTCTTCTCGTGCACGCAGGTCAGCCAAGGGGAGGCCACGCAGCACCCAACTCCTGCGCCTGTCAGCTGGTGACCCCTGAACTTGTGCTTGTCAGCCGGGAGGTCTGGTGACGGCTGCAGGTCTCCTTTGCCACCCCACCCGTCCTCGTCTCCTCCTCTGCCCGTTCATGTTGAGCCCGCCAGGGCTTGACAGGGAAAGAGGGAGGGAAGGAGGAAGGGACTCCTCCTCCTCTTCTAAGCTTTGATTGGCTTCCCAAGGGCGCCACAATCCTCACGAAAGCGGCGGGAGGGGAGAAGCAAAGGGGGCAAGAAAGCTCGCAGCAGGCTCGAAGCAGCACCTGTCATCGTTGGTGATGAGAAATTCCCCACAAACCCAGGGAAGGGGTGGAGAAAAGGAGCCCCCTTTGGGAGGAAACTGCCACCTTCTTCTCCTTGGCTTTGCGCTCTTCTATTTCTTGGCAGCCAGGCTGGCAAGCCTCTCCTGGCTGGAACTTCCTTTCCTTCCCTCCCTCTTGGTCTCTTCCTCCTTCCCTCCCTCTCCCATTGTCCCTTCCTTCCTTCCTTCCCTCCCTCTTGTCCAGGATCAGGGTGAGCCTCTACAGCTGATCCGCGCTTCTGCAGCTGTAGCTGCTCTCCTTGGCTCCTGCCCAGCAAACTTGCTTGAGCTTTGATAGAAAACAAGCTGCTTGCTAATTTAGCAGAAGCGCAAATCAGCTGTAGCCCGGCGTTGATCCTGGAGCTTCTGCTAACTTAGCAAGCGGCACGTCTTTTGGCGAAGCTGATCAAGTGAGCTGGGCGGAGCTTTCCTGTCTCTGCCTGTGCACAGGCAGGTTTGTCGGCAGCAAAGCCCCCAGCCACGCTGGCAGCCTATCCCCCTCCCCCTGTCCCTTCCTGGGCACGGGGGGGGGGGGAGGAAGGAAGGAACGAAGAGGGATGGAAGTAAAGAACAATGAGAGAGGGAAGGAAGGAAGGGACACAGAGGAAAGGAAGGAAGGAAGGAAGGGACAATGGGAGAGAGGGAGGGAAGGAGGAAGAGACTAAGGGAGGTGAAGGAAAGGAAGAAAAGAAGGAAGGAAGGAAGGAAGGAAGGAAGGAAGGAAGGAAGGAAGGAAGGAAGGAAGGAACAATGGGAGAGAGGGTGGGAAAGAGGAAGAGACTAAGGTGAAGGAAAGGAAGAAAAGAAGGACGGAAGGGACAAGGGAGGGAAGGAAGGCAGGCACCCACCCCAGTCCCATCCCAGAGACCCACAGATTCCCCCCCACAGGCACTCTGCAACCTGAGTGATCAGCTGACCACGCCCCCTGGCCATTGATCACGTGACCCTGGGACACTGTGAATGTCATAAGTATGAATCAGTTGTCAAGCATCCGAATGTAAATCACATGACCCTGGGGATGCTGCAACAATCATAAGTGTGAAAAATGATCATTAATTTGCTTTTCCAGTGCTGTTGTAACTTCTAACAGTCACTAAGCGAATTGTTGTAAGTCGAGGACTACCTATACTTTCCCATTTTTTCCTTTTTTGGGGGGTCAAGTTTTTGATACCCCCCCCCCCGGCCAGCTGGATGGGGGGTTGGGGGTCACTACAACATGAGGAACTGTATTAAAGGGTTGCGGCATTAGGAAGGTTGAGAACCACTGGTTTACATCAAAGCTCAAGCAGCTTCCTTGTGCCAAAGAGGAAAGGAGATAGGATCTTGTAGAAGGAAAGGAAAGGATCTTGTAGAATCAGGCCAGGAATGTATTGACAAGAAAGATCAAGGTAGCAAAGAGAAGCTACTCTGAAATGCTGAAAAATCAGTTCTTAGCTAACAAACCTGCAACTGTGTGGAGAAGCATGAAGAACATCAGACCTCCCTCCCTTACTGAAGAGAATTGTCAACTGGCAGATGACCTGAATGTGTTCTACTGTATGTTTGAGAGGAGATAACTGTCATCTACTGCTACCTACCCCACCTCCGATACACCAACAGTAGCTAATTTTCCCATGTCTATCTCCATCCCTCCAGGCCCCCCACCTCTGGTGATCTTAGAAAAGATGTGTGAGGTGTATTTCATAGACAAAAAAATTGGAAAAGCACCAGGCACAGATGGAGTGACTCCCTCTTGCTTGAAAGCCTATGCTGAACAACTGGCCCCCATCTTCAAACAAATTTTTAATAAATCATTGGAGATGTGTTGTGTCCCTTCTTGCTTTAAATGCTCTACCATCATCCAGATTTCTAAGAAATCCTCCATCAGGGAGCTGAATGACTACAAGCATCTGTAGACCTTTGAGATGTTAGTGCTGGCCCACCTGAAAGTCATCACAGAATAGAATAGAATAGAATAGAATAGAATAGAATAGAATAGAATAGAATAGAATAGAATAGAATAGAATAGAATAGAATAGAATAGAATAACTGGGTTACTAAGATGGCGGCGCCTTGCTTGGCTGCGGCTGCTTCAGCTCTCAAAAGTGTGGGGGTTAGGGAGGGAAATGAACGATCTGAACTGAAATACTTTTTAGAAATAGGGACAACTAAGCTGAGTTAGGCTGCTAAACTTTCATATGAACGTCAGTCCATATTGGAGATGAAGAAATTCAGTGCGAAAGGAACGGTGAAGAAAAGTGTCTGGGACAGCTTGCATGGCCTCGGATTACTATGGAGGAGAAAATCAAGGACGGAGTTGCCGGTGGCTGACACGGAGGGTGAGAGATCAGCTGCAATGTCTGGAGGAGTGGGGAGGAAGAAAGGAAGTTGCTGGAGGGGGAAACAGGATCGTGCTCAGTGTTTTGGGCAGCAAAGGCAGCACTTCAGACAGCAGGGGCAGAGTGGAGGAGCAGCCATTGCAGTTGGGAAGTTTCCCTCCGTTGCTGATTATCTTCGGAAGAAAAGGAGGAGGTGCGACCATAAAAGGAAGCGTGGCAAGCGTGAAGGCCTAACATCTATGCTAAATGCTAGACCTTACAGAGTGTCTCTTCCATCTATTTTGTTTGCAAATGCTCGCTCCTTAGAACCAAAAATGGATTACTTGAGACTGGATTTAACAACAAATCGGGAGGTGAGAAATTGCTGTGTCATTATTGCAACAGAGACTTGATTAAAGCCCTCTGTCCCAGATAGTGCTGTTAGCTTGATGGGATTTTCAACATTTCGGCTGGACAGGAGTTTTACTCTTAGTGGCAAATCCCGGGGAGGGGGTGTCTGTTTTTATATAAATGACAGATGGTGTAATAATGCCAAGGTGGTTTCAAGTCTGTGTTCCCCAGATGTGGAGCTTCTGATCATCAAATGTAGACCCTTCTATCTGCCTAGAGAATTCTCTGTTACCATTATCACAGCTGTGTATATCCCCCCTGATGCAAACAGAGAAGAGGCCCTGAAGGTTCTCTGTCATACCATCAGTGGCTTACAAACTACTTACCCAGAGGGTGCATTTATTGCAGTGGGTGACTTTAACCAAGTGGATTTGAAAGCTACCCTGCCACATTTCCATCAATATGTGGACTTTGCAACCAGAGGGGACAATACACTGGATCTTGCTTATTCCAACATCAAGAAGGCTTTCAAAGCTATCCCCCGCCCTCACCTGGGCTCCTCTGACCATCTCTCAGTGCTGCTTATTCCAGCATATAAACCTTTATTAGTCAGAGTGAAGCCTACAGTAAAGCAGGTGAGGGTTTGGACAGAGGGAGCTACAGAAGCGCTACAAGACTGCTTTGAGTGCACAGATTGGGGCATGTTTAAGGAAGCAGCTACTGATAACCAACATACAAATGTTGAGGAGTATGCTACCACGGTGTCTGCATATATGCAAAAGTGCATAGAAGATGTCTGTGTCCTGAAAAGCATTGTTGTGAGGGCGAATGAAAAACCGTGGCTGACTTATGAGGTCCGCAAGATGCTGAAAGCACGGAATGTGGCTTTTAAATCTGGTGACATGCTGGCACTTAGAACAGCCAGAGCAAATCTGAAAAGTGCCATAACAGGTGCAAAGCAAGCCCATTGCCAGAAAATTCAGAACTTTTTTCAGGACCCAACAAACACCAGGCGAATGTGGCAAGGGATCCAGGCCATTACGGATTACAAGGTGGCTTCATTGAGATGCAAGGATGACACAGACTTCCTAAACAAACTGAATGCATTTTTTGGTAGATTTGAGTCATCAAATAGCACTCCTGCTAGGAAAGCAGTGCCCCATCCTGATGAGCAAGTGCCAAGCTTTGATGTCACCTCTGTCCGGAAAACACTGCAGACAGTTAACATTCGGAAAGCAGCAGGCCCTGATAACATCCCTGGATGTGTCCTCAGGAAATGCTCAGGGGAGCTGGCTTGTGTTCTCACAGATATTTTCAACCTCTCATTGCAGCAGGCAGTGGTCCCATTGTGTTTTAAGACGGCCATCATCTTGCCAGTGCCAAAAAAGTCCACAATTACAGGTCTCAATGATTACTGTCCGGTTGCACTGACATCCACCATCATGAAATGCTTTGAGAAGCTGATAAAGGACACTATTGTATTTAGCCTCCCGCCAGCTTTTGACCCACTTCAGTTTGCCTACTGACCAAATCGCTCTATGGAGGATGCTATTTCTTCCGTTCTCCATCTGAGCCTGAAGCACTTAGAGGAAAGAAATACTCATGTGTGTTTGCTGTTTGTCGACTTCAGTTTGGCATTTAACACAATCATTCCCCAGCATCTAGTAGACAAACTGGGCCTTTTAGGCTTAAACACTCCTTTGTGCAACTGGATTCTTGATTTTCTTACCAACAGGCACCAATATGTGCGAGTTGGAACAAATACCCCTAATACCATTTTCTTGAGCACAGGTTCTCCTCAGGGCTGTGTCTTAAGTCTGCTGCTGTTCACCCTGTTGACCCATGACTGTTGTGCTATTTTTGCCACCAACCATATTGTGAAGTTTGCAGATGATACAACAGTAGTGGGCCTTATTCAGGATGACAAGGTGGAAGCTTACCGCAAGGAGGTTGAAGGGTTGGTGAACTGGTGTAAGGAAAACAGCCTAGTTTTAAATACCGGAAAAACCAAAGAGATCATTGTTGATTTCAGAAAAGGCAGGCACAGTCACACTTCTCTGTGCATGAATGATTCACCTGTGGAGATGGTTACCAGCATCAAATTCCTGGGTGTGCAGCTAACGAGTAGGCTGACTTGATCACTCAACAGTGAGAAACTGGTGAAGCAGGCACAGCAGCGCCTGCATTTTCTGTGCCGCATTAGAAAAGCACATCTTCCTTCCCCTGTCCTGACCACTTTCTACAGGGGGACAATCGAGAGCATCCTGTCATACAGCATCACAGTCTGGTTTGGAGGCATCTCTGCTTCAGACAGGAAGGCGGTGCAGAGAGTGGTGAGAATGGCCAAAAAGATCATTGGCAGTTCCCTCCCTCCCATCCAGGACATAGCACAGAAGTGCTACTTGAGCAGGGTCCGTAAGATTATCTGGGACACTACACATCCTCTTCACGACCTGTTTTCCTTGTTACCTTCTGGGAGGAGGCTTTGTGGTATCCAAAGCAGAACATCCAGATTCAGCCAGAGTTTCATTCCATACAGTATTAACCTTGCAAACTCTCAAGCTTCCTCCTTCCATTATATATTCAAGATGGACAATATTTAATATTTATTTGCTACGTATATGTAGGGATGTGGGTCTATACATATGTTGTTCATAGTATGTTTAGGTGTGTGTCATGTATATGTTTCACTTTGAGAGTGGGCAACTAAATTTCATTTTTGATGTGTGCCATTGTGCCCACAGTATAAAAATGACAATAAAGGTTATCTTATCTTATCTTATCTTATCTTATCTTATCTTATCTTATCTTATCTTATCTTATCTTATCTTATCTTATCTTATCTTATCTTATCTTATCTTATCTTATCTTATCGAATAGAGCTGGAAGAGACCTTGGAGGTCTTCTAGTCCAGCCCCCCTGCTTGAGCAGGAGAACCTATACTATTTCAGACAAGTGACTGTCTAGTTTCTTCTTAAAAATCTCCAGTGATGGAGCGCCCACAATTTCTGAAGGCAAGCTGTTCCACTGGTTAATTGTCCTCACTGTTAGGAAGTTTCTCCTTAATTCCAGGTTGCTTCTCTCTTTCATCAGTTTCCAACCATTGTTTCTTTTTTAAAAAATAAGTATTTTATTAATTTTCTAGTTTTACAATCATAAGTACTTAATAAACAACATGTTGTCTGGGTCCATCAGTAATTCAGTGGTACATATTAACTTCCTCAATCTAGGTACAATACTACACCATCCAGTGCTTCCTCTCTTCTTCCGGTGTTATAAACAGCTTTATCTTCCATTCAATCGACTCTTCTTCCTTATCCTCAAGAGTGTTCTGAGATCTTGACAGGTAAAATGTCTTTTCGGTTTCCGGTATTATCGCTACATCATCTAATTCTTCATTTGTCTGAGTCTGTTTGTTAATTCCTTCCATTAGGTCCTCCATCTTTGGACCAGCTTCCTCTAATTTTCCTTCTATTTTCTGGGTTACTAGTTCCTTCTTTATAGTCATTTTCTGAATTTGTGGATTTAGATTAGAAACTTGTTCTTTTATCTCCTTTGTGTTATTTTTAGTCTCATCATGAGCTAAGGTAATTGTCTCTTGTATTAATTTTAACATAGAATTTCCTTCTGAGTTTTGTCAACATTTTTTGTTGATATGTCAAGCTGGGGACTTTGGAGATAAGTGTTAGAGATGGTTTTTTACCATTTAAAGCTGAGTATGGAAGATCCATTTAGTTTTTATATGTGGTCTCTATAGTCCAATCTATTTAGGGATTTAAAGAGTTCCAGTCAATTGTCATTTGAGCTCCAAGTTATCCAGCCAGCCTACCAGTCCATCCTTAAGCCTACCCTAAGCAAATATAAGCAAAATTCAAGAGAAACATGTCCTTTCTGTCCAGAGAGAAAAAAGCAATTAAAAGTTGTTCATCAGTCAAAGGTTTATAATCCAAAGTATTCCATCATCTCAATCCATAATGCATGTTTCTTCTACAGGTAAATAGCTCCACAACACAGCTCTAAAAGTCACTTGGTATTTATATTCCTGGTCCAGGCAGGCCAGTTTCAAAATAGTTTATTGTCTTTGCCACACAGATAAGCAGCCCAAGAGGTTTTTTTCTCCTTTTCCTAGCTGCAATCTAGAAGAGTGAAAGTTTCCAAGGACAACAAAAGTCTTATCTGGGTCTGGGCTTCAAGCCAAGTTTCCCTTAAACATAATAAATTGTAGTGCCGTGGTTCACCACTAGATGTCGTTGATGCTGTCTTCCAGCTTTTTAAGTCCAAACTTATATTACAAGCTTTTCAAGTCTCTTTTTTTAAAAAAAAAAATCTCAAAAGCACTTTTAGTCCCCAAATTTCAAAGCTATATATATATGTATTGATTCCAAATTAATCTTGTAATTTTCTGTTTTCCCCCAAGCAATTAATTCACCGCTTTTCTTTTCCTGAGGGAATGGGACAGAATTTACCCTTCCCTCTCTCCTTGGGGAGGAGTGTTTTTTTTCCAGGAGAAAGTCTTAAAGTCATAAAGAGAGGAAAGGGTCTCACCAGTTCCATCAACATTACTCGAAAGTTCCTCATTAATGCTTATTTTCTTTGGTTGTGAGCAGCTTCTGACTGGCCATATGGATGTAGCCAGTCTTTCCCCCGCCGGTTTGGAGAGCTTCCTCGGATCAAATGGAAGGGTCGCCACCCTCGCATGATCAGTGAGGGTCCCCTCCTTCTTCGTCACCTCTCCAGGGTGACTTTCGACCCTTTTTAGGGTCCCCAGTGGGGCGAAATCGAACACGGAAGATGGAGCCCATCTTCCTGTGTTTGTCACACCGCCAAACTGGAAGTCCCAACCATTGTTTCTTGTCTTGCCCTCTGGTGCTTTGGAGAATAGTTTGACACCCTCTTCTTTGTGGCAGTCCCTCAAATACTGCTATCATGTTGCCCCTGTTTCTTCTTTTCTTTAGACTAGCCAAACCCAAGTCCTGCAGCCGTTCTTCATATATTTTAATCTCCAGGCCTTTGATCATTTTAGTTGCTCTTCTGTGAACTTTTTCCAAGGTCTCAACATCTTTTTTGTAGTATGGTGACCAAAATTGGTTGCAGTATTCCAGGTGTGGTCTTGCTAGGGTTTTATAAAGCAGTACTAATACTTCACGTGGTCTTGATTCTATGCCTCTGTTTATATAGCCCAGGATTGTATTAGCTTTTTTGGCTGCTGCTGCACACTGCTGGCTCATAGTCAAGTGATCGTCCACTAGAACAGGGCTTTTCAACCGGTGGTACGCGTACCACCTGTGGTACTTTGGCACGTGACAGGTGGTATGTGACCGTCCAAACACCGGTCTGTGGACCAGCACTGGGTCGTGGCATACCAGCAACTGGGCTGCGCAAACAAGTGAAGCCCCATCCGCTGGATGCAGGCAGCACATGAAACCACGCCCCCTCTGGTCTGCAGAAAAATATTTCTCCACAGAACCGGTCCCTGGTGCCCAAAAGGTTGGGGGCCTCTGTTGTACAGAATCTGAATCTTGTTAACTTTTCTTTTTAGGAAAGTTAATTTCTTAAATTTCCTCTGAGTATACACTCCTTGCTTTGTAAGGAAACACAATGAACAACTGGGTTTTATTTTTTAACGTTAACCCTAAGAATAACGTTCTATAAAGGTATTATAGTCATATATATTGATACATAATTAGAAATATTAAATATATATATTCTTTACCATCTATATTATATATATACTTGCATATTTAAGCTTAGTCTATATAGATTGAAAACCAACTGTCACAGATTCCGACTAATGAAGCACTTCAAAGAACTTTCAGGCATGTTTCCTAAAATCTTTATTTTCAGAGCTACAGTTTTGCCGGTCACCATGATGGACTGGTTGATGCCAGAATCTGAACTTCCTGTCGCTGGCATCAAGCTTTCCTTGCTCAACCCCTCCCTTCTCATGCAGTCACAGGTCACATTATCCAATTAGTGAGAAGGTCAAACGTTTACTTCCTCTTTCTTTCCCGGGCTTTTTCCCCCGCCCAGTCTAAGCTAAATATTAACCCAATAAATGCCAGACAGTTTTGCATATTGTCAAAGCAAGAATATACAGTATTTGCAGCATTGACATCCGGCCCCCCTTACAAGAAGGACAGATCCTGTAAGGAAACAAAAGCATATGTTAAGGGTTATCTTTCGGTTTGCTGGGGTGTTTCACATGAAACTTTTCGATCAATCTGTCAGCGTTCACTTCACTAGATTTCACCCAGGTGGCTTCAGACAATGGGTATCCCTTCCATTGTACCAAGTACTGTAATTTTCCTCTAAAGATTCTGGAGTCAAGGATACGTTTCACTTCATAGTGGGTCTGCCCTGCCACTACGAGGGGTCCAGGTGCCTTCTTTGGAGGAGGTCTCAAAGTGGAGCCCCGATAAGGCTTCAACAAACTACAATGGAAAACTGGGTGAATTTTCCCTAACAGTTTAGGGAGTTTTAGTTGTACTGTGACTGGGTTGATGACCTTTACTATGGGGAAAGGCCCCAAGAATTTTGGTCCCAATTTCTTGCTGGGCAATTTGAGGCGTAGATATTTAGTTGACAGATAGACCTTTCCCCCAACTTGGAATGTTCTTTGGGGAGCCCTCTTTTTATCAGTCTGCTTTTTATAGGTTTCAAAAGTCTTTTTTAAAGCAGTTTTTGTGTTTTTCCAAACTTCTTCCCATCCTCTCACCCATTGATCAAGTGTCTGTGAAGCGGAGGGCAACTGAGGATATTCAGGTATTGGGTTGAATTCTTTCCCTGTGGCTACTTTGAAAGGCGTGTAGCCGGTGCTGCTGTGCACGGAATTATTGTATGCCACCTCCGCAAAAGGGAGGAGATCAGTCCAGTTCGTCTGTTGGTAAGAAACGTAGCACCTAAGATATTGCTCCACCATTTTGTTAGCGGCTTCAGCGGCCCCATTGGTGGCTGGATGAAAAGCAGATGATAACCCTTGAGATGATCCAATCAATGTAAGGAAATTTCTCCAAAACTTCGCTGTGAATTGCACCCCCCTGTCTGAGATTATTCGCTTAGGGGCACCATGCAGCCAGTAGATATGTTTCAGGAACAATTTGGCCAGGCGTTGGGCGGATGGGAGTCCCTTGCAGGTGATGAAATGAGCCTGTTTCGAGAACAGGTCTATCACAGTCCAGATGACAGTATTTCCCTTACTTTCAGGTAGGTCCACTATAAAGTCCATAGCTATTTCTTCCCAGGGTTGAGAAGGGTCTGCCACGGGTTGCAGTAACCCAGGAGTTTTCCCCGGGATTCTTTTCATTGTGGCACATACAGTACAACTTTTTACATAGTTTTCCACATCCTTTTTCAGCCCCGGCCACCAGAATTGCCGGCGGGTGAGGTGTAGGGTTTTCAAATATCCAAAGTGTCCAGCCCGCTTTACATCGTGGCTGTGGTTGAGAGCATTTAGACGGAGCGCTTCTGGCAAATATAACTTCCCCCCTTTGTAAGCCAAGCCATCCCTGCATGTTAGGGACGCTTGATTATCTTTGAACCATTGGTCAGTGAGGAGCTCTCGTTTTATTTTCTTCACTCCAAGGTCATCCGGATTGGGGACCCTGCGAGGTGTAAGTTGAGTGACAGTTTGTGGATTGGGAATAATTGCCTCGTTAACCTGCTCTCGTTCACTTTTGTACTGGGGTAACCGGGATAGTGCATCAGCTAGAAAGTTCTTTCCTCCTGGTATGTACTTTAGAGTGAAGTTGAAGCGGTTAAAGTACTGTGCCCACCGTACTTGCTTTGGTGACAATTTGCGAGGAGTTTTCAGTGCCTCTAGGTTCTTGTGATCTGTCCATACCTCAAATGGCACCTTGCTCCCTTCTAGATAGTGTCGCCAGTTCAATAGCGCCCACCTAATTACGAAGGCCTCTTTCTCCCAGATTGCCCATCTTCGCTCGCTCTCAGTGAATTTCTTAGAGGTGTAGGCACAGGGTTGCAGGATTCCATTTTTGTTTTTTTGAAGTAACACTGCTCCAACCGCCACATCGCTGGCATCGGCTTGAATCACAAAGGGTTCCCCTGGGCAGGGGTGCTTTAGAACCGGTTCGGCCGCAAATAGTCTCTTTAAATTCTCAAAAGCTGTTTGACAGCTCATTGTCCATGCTAGTAGTTGGCCCGGTCGTGGCTTCCCTCCTCCTTTGCCTGTTTTGAGTAGTTCTGTAAGAGGAAGGGCAATCTCGGCAAAAGAAAGGATGAATTGACGATAAAAGTTGGCAAAACCCAGAAAGCTCTGGAGCTGTTTGCGAGTCCTTGGGGGCTGCCATTCGATTATAGTTTTCACCTTGGCTGGATCCATTTCAATACCCTCATTGGAAATTCGGTAGCCAAGATAGTCTAATTGGGTTCGGTGAAATTCACATTTTGACAATTTGACATAAAGCTTGGCATTCAATAGTTTCTTTAACACTTCTCTCACTAGCTTTATGTGATCATTCATGTTTGTGCTGTATATCAGGATATCATCAAGATACACCAAAACCCCTTTGTACAAGTGATCATGTAGAACCTCATTGATCAACTGCATAAATACAGCTGGGGCCCCCTGTAGTCCAAATGGCATGACTTTGAACTGATAGCTCCCCATAGGACAGTTGAAGGCAGTTTTCCACTCATCTCCCTCTTTTATTCTCACCCGGTAGTATGCTTCTCTTAGGTCTAACTTAGTGAAGACACTCCCTTTAGCCAGATGGGTCAATAAATCCTTTAGGAGGGGGAGGGGGTATTTATTTTCCACACTTACAGCATTGAGTCCCTTGTAGTCTACGCAGAGACGAAGAGACCCATCTTTTTTCTCTTTGAACAACACAGGGGCTCCCACGGAAGATTTGGCCTGTTCAATAAAGCCCCTCGCTAGGTTCTTGTTCACATATCGCTGCATCTCCTCCATTTCGAGGGGGGACATAGCATACATCCTCGGACGTGGGAGTTTGGCTCCGGGCACCAGTTCGATGGAGCAGTCATTGGGTCTGTGAGGGGGTAGGGCATCACATTCTTTTTCACTGAACACCTCCGCCAGGTCCAAGTATTCTTTGGGGATGACTGGTTCACCTGGGGTCAGTGAGGCGGCCATGTGCGCTCGCTCATTGGGTGGCCTAAGATGCCCGGTAACATCTGTTGAATCAATGGGGGGATCAGGGCCTATAGGTAGTCTCACAATTCTCATTCCTTTCTCCCACCAGATAAACGGCTTCCATTTGTCCAACCAGGCTAGTCCTAGGATCACTGCCTCGGTCATTTTCGGAGCCACCAGGAAACGAATAAACTCCCAGTGTGCACCTATTTCTAGGCATAAGGGCTCAGTTAATTGTGTAATAAGAGTCCCTCCCATCAGGGAGCCATCGGCTTGCTCAAATCTCATCGGTTTGGAAAGCTGTTTTGCCCTTATGCCCATTTTCATGGCAAACGCCAGACTAATAATGCAGCGGGTACATCCCGAATCAATTAGTACGTTTAAGTCTATTTGTGCCCCAGACTTAGGGATTACAAGTTTGGCGGGCAGTGAAAAAGGCAGGATTTGTTGACTCACCATTGGGTCGTTTTCTCCTTCATCGTCGCTATCAAAGAAGGGAAGAGCAGGGGCAGGTCCACCTGGAGTCTTGGCATCCTCCTGTGTGTGGGGTGTAACCTGGGCAACTGGTTCTTGCGTGAGTCGATTGGATTTTTCTCTTGTTAGCCGCTGAGCAGGTTTCTTTTGCATCGCCGGTCCTGGCTTGCTCTGCAGTCGAGGGTAGGGGACTGGACAGGTGGCCACTCGGTGTCCTCCTTGTCCACACCGGAAACACTTGAAGGAAGGGCGTGCAGGTGGCCTGGGTCTCTCAGCCCTTGCAGTAGTTGAAGGCTTTCGTGGGGGTGATTGCTGTCCAGGTAGCTCTGGTTGCTGTTCGGGTTCCTGTGGGGGAGGCTTTTTCTAGCGAGAGAGCTTAACATCCAGCTTCACGGCCATCTGGTACCACTCCTGCAGCCGATCAGGTACTTCTCGATAGATGCAAGCCTGGGAGAGGTGATCATCTAATCCCTCGATGAAGTGATGGATGAGGGACTGCTCAGGCCACCCTTCTATTCGACCTGCCATCTTGCGGAACTCTCGCACGTACTCCAGGGCAGGCCTTCCTGCTTGTTTTATTTTGTGAATTTGTCCTGCTGCTTTGAGGCCGATGGATGGGTCTTCAAATCGTTCTCTCAGTCCTAAGAGAAAGAGATGGGGATCCTCCAATTCGAGGGCTTGCTCGCTGTATAGATTGTTCAGCCATTCAGATGCTTCTCCCTCCAGGTTGGCCGCAATGACGTCAACCATGGCCCCTGGTTCCGGATAGAGATAGGCCCAGCGATTTAAATGAGAACGCACTTGGTTGAGGAAAAAAATCAGCTTCTCTGGGTCCCCATCGAACGTTGCATTGAAGGGTGGTGCAAACACAGGCTGCTGTGGCCCCCACTGGGGCTGGTTCCATGGCTGCTGGGCCCTCTGCTGCTGGCCAGCGGGGTTGGATGGTACCCCCTGCTGCTGTAGGCCTCCCAATGGTGGCTGCGCAAGTGGGGGTTGTAGTGGTCTTCTCTGTTGTTGGACTGCAGGGGGTGGTGGTGCCCTCTGCTGCTGCTGATCATTCATCTGCTGGGGAAACCCATCTACCCATTGCTGCAGATGCCTCAGACTGGAACTCACCCTCTTTTCAGGGTTGGGGTCTCTGACTGGCAAAGGCAGGGTCTGACAGGCTTCCTGCTGGGCTCCCCACTGCTCTTGTGGCCACCCCAGTTGCTGTAGGCCCCAACCCGGCTGCAGATTTATGCCCAGGGGTTGCACGTTTGGGGGCTGTGGCCAACCTCCTTGCTGTGGCTGTTCTCCCCCCAGCTGCTGATTTCCTGGCTTCTGTACCACCCCAAGACATTGCAAGGCCTCTATTGGCTGTGGTAAGTTCAGAGGACATGGATCAGCCACTTGCTGGGGAACCCAATTTCCCCTTTGCTGCAGAGGATTCAAACTGGGATTCTCTCTCTTAGGCCTGGAGCCCATGGCAGAAACGTTTGTATTAGGAGGGCTGAAAGTTTCACTTTGTAGGAACTGTTTTCTGTTTCTCATTTCTAAGTTTTGAAATCTTTCCAACGACTCACCCATAACTGTGTTATCTGTCCATTCTGCTTTTGAAGTCTCCGCTCTCAGCTGGGAAATCTGCCAAATTTCTCTCTCGCCCGGCTTGCTGGCTGTCGCTTTCCCCCCCCCGGGGAAACTGTTGCAGCTACGGGGCTGGTTTCAGGAAATCTTTCTTTCTCTATAATGAGCTCTCCCCCGAAACTTTGCCAGCTTCTCTCAGGCATAGAGGCAGCTGTTGGGGGTCAGGACGTAGATCGTTTGAAAAGAGTGTTGGATTCTGGCATGATGTCAAAGATTCCGACTAATGAAGCACTTCAAAGAACTTTCAGGCATGTTTCCTAAAATCTTTATTTTCAGAGCTACAGTTTTGCCGGTCACCATGATGGACTGGTTGATGCCAGAATTTGAACTTCCTGTCGCTGGCATCAAGCTTTCCTTGCTCAACCCCTCCCTTCTCATGCAGTCACAGGTCACATTATCCAATTAGTGAGAAGGTCAAACGTTTACTTCCTCTTTCTTTCCCGGGCTTTTTCCCCCGCCCAGTCTAAGCTAAGTATTAACCCAATAAATGCCAGACAGTTTTGCATATTGTCAAAGCAAGAATATACAGTATTTGCAGCATTGACACCAACTTGATCAACAAAAACAACTTGCCATAAATTGGTATATGCAAAAGTGGAGAAATATTATTCAAGTAATAATTACAAATACTGCAACAACAACCAAAGTAGGCAAAAAAACAGTTACAAATCCCACACCTATAATGGCCTCTCCTACAGGTCAAAGAATGATAGTGACCATGTTGGGGAAAGAAAAAGAAAAAGCAGAATTGGCAATGAACCCACAGAGCATGCAGATAACACTACAAATGATTCAAGAAACAATGATGATGACCCAAAAGGCAATAGCAAACAATCATGAAGAAACAAAAATATATCACAAAGAAATCAAGAATGATATTGGAGAAATGAGAGATGAAATTAAAAACATGAATGATAAGATAGGCAATATACAACAAACAATGATGGAAAATGAACAAAGAATTCAAAAAGTCAAAACAAAAATGAAGCATGTTGATAGCAAAATAGAAAGGATGGTACAGAAATCCGAGCAGGTAAATAGAGAGTTGACTGAATCGATTGCCTTTTTGGAAATGGATAAAGCTTTGTTCTTTCTAACATTCCAAAATGTTGTAGAGGAAAAGGAAGAAGATTTGGGAGAGAAGATGGTGGAGATGTTGGCGGAGATATTAGGCAAGGAAAAACAGGAAACAAGAAGAGACATAGACAAAATATATACAGTATATACAAATTATGCACGAAGGCATAGATTGGCGAGAGAGGTCCATATAAGGTTTACTAGAAGATCAATAAGGGATGAAATATATAAAAAAACAAGAGACGAACCAATAATATATAAGGGTAAAGAAATAATTGTATTAAAACAAATACCACGTAGAATACGAAATCAGAGACGAGAATACCAATTTCTAATGACCCAATTAACTAAATATAAAGTTATGTTTCGATGGTTAATACCTGAAGGCATATTTCTAACTTGGCAGGAAAAAAAAATAAGATAGATACACTTGAGAAAGCGCAGGACTTTTATGAACGTTACTTTACACAGGGAGAAGAACAAGAAAGTAGGGAAGAGCCAGAGAGTAAAAGTCAGGATGAAGATTTATTAGAAGTTGAACGAGAAAGAGAAATACAAAAGATACAAGAAAGAGAAAGGTTAGAAATAGAAGGAGCAAAAGGAAGGGTAATAGAGACAAGAAGCATAAAAAAAAATAGATCAAGTAAAAAATGGGAGATGCAATTAAGCTCTTCTCTGTAATGGATTAAATATACCAAGAAAAAGAGCACAAACGTTTAACAAATTAAGGAAATTGGATGCAGATGTGGTATGTCTTCAGGAAGTTCATATAAAAAGGATTATAGAAAACTACTAGATAATGTAAAATTAGGAACACTATACACAACATTAGCACAAAACAAGAAAGGAGGAATTACTATATATGTCAAAGAAAAAATAAAATCAAAATTAATATATTCGGATGAAGAGGGGAGAATTTTAATGTTGGAAATAGAATTAGAGAAAAAACAAATCTTATTAACGGCAGTATATGCACCAAATAATAATCAACATGATTTTTTTAAAAAGTTACATAAGAAACTAGTGGATCTGGATTACGCAAGTATTTGTATGATTGGGGATTTAAATGCAATAGTTGATGTTAAGAAAGATTATAAGAGTAGTAAAAAGAACAAAAAGAAGAAAAATATATTACCAAAATCGTTCTTTGACATGGTAAGTGAACTAGCTTAAAAAGGCACATTCCCCTTTAAGAATTAGCTACTGGCTAGAAAGAAAAGTAAGGAGCGCAGCTGGCACTTAAGGAAGAAAAAAAAATGTAAGTACTGGCTGCCAGCTAAGGCAACCTCCCCAAATGGCTCCATTCATAAGTAAAGGAATGCTACAGGCAAAATCCATTCAGGAGAAAAATACTTCAAAATCCCTTGCAGCAAAACTCACAGCTAACAACAGAAGAGCAATAGAAGCTAACACCAGCCATCAGCCAAATAGAAATTGCCAAACACTCCTTAAGAACACAAAGCCCTCATTGCACAAATCCCAGAACTTCAAAGTCACAAAAGCACATAAGAATCCTTCCACTCTCCATCTCCTTCCCTCCTCCGTGCCTCACCTCCAGTCATTGGTGCCTTTTTTCATTCCTCTTGGAGGGCGACCCCTCCCCCGCTGCATTTCTTGCCTGTTTGCTGCTGCCAGCACAGGTGGCTGCCACAGTAGTTGTAGATCGGCTCATGGCCAGTCTGCTTGATCTCCTCCCTCCTCCTTTCTCATGGGGGAGGGTGAGCCAGAAGTGAGCTTGGGGCCTTTGCAGCTCCAGAGGACTCTCTCACTGCAAGTCCTTGCCTGTGCTGGCTCTTTCCCTCCCCCACTACACTTGGCTAGGCAGGGCTGCATACCACCTGCCACTCATTAATGTACCACAAGAGGTACGCGTACCACCGGTTGAAAAGCTCTGTTCTAGGGCAGGGCTTTGCAACTGGTGGTATGCGTACCACCAGTGGTACTTTGGCACGTGGCAGGTGGTACATGACCATCCTAGAGAAGTGTAGCAAGGGAGGGGAATGAGCTGAAGCAACCCAAGCCTGAGGGAGAGGCAGCTGGAGCTGCAGGACTGTTGGGGCTAAGCAGAAGCCCCAGGAGCACTGGCAGGACTCCAGCTGATTAGCTTTTCCGGAAGCAGTGTGGAGCTGGAGGTGAACTGGAGAAAAAGGGGGGGAGGAGAGGAGAGGATATAAAAAGAGGTGGTTTTGAGGGGAAAGGGGAAAAAAAGACAACAGGGAAAGATAAGAGAATGGAGAAGAAGCTGTGGAAGGAGAGCTCAGCAGGCAGGGAGGAAAAAGAGACATGGAAGAAGAAGAAGCTGTTGCTGGAAGAAAAGGTCCCCTGGTTCGTTTTCTCCAGCCAGGATAAAGTGGTACCTGGAAAAATACTGATGGTCCGACAAAGGATGTGTATAAAAGGCAGATGGCCCAACAAAAATGTGGGTAAAAGGGAGGTTTGTTTTGCTTACAAGACAACTCTTAAATTTAGGATGGCCAGACATCCTGTTCCCAGCTCTGCACATGATATATTACTAACTGCCTGTCACATGGTATATCTAAATTGCTTAACACTTGATATATTGCTGATTGCTAAAAACATTCCAATGTAAACGAGGAGCTATCGATTATAGATCTGTCTAGTAGTTTTTCTATGTTAGAATAAGGACCTATAGAATGTAATGTGACCTGAAAATAACCCCCGCCAGAAAGGGTTATAAAAATGGTCATCAATGTACAATCTGGGTTCAGATTTCTTCAGCCAGGATGGCTCTCTGAACCTGCGCAATAAACTTCCCTTTCCTGAAAGAGCTGATTCAAGTTTTTCAATTCTACAACATTTTCTGGTGCATTGGCCGGGAAAAGCTTGAGTGAGGCGATATTTCGCTGAGGACGGCTGGACCCTTCGGACCTGCTGGTAAGCCATCTCTGAACAATTCTCCAGGCGCCATGGGGGTGTGTTTCCTCCAGGAGACAGCTGTGGCTTCTCAGCAGAGCCGACAGTACTGAAGGCCAGTCCAAGAACCCTTTGGGAAAGGAAAGGAAGTCTGAACCAACTCCTGGCCAGGATGGGTGTAACTACAAGGCAGGCGAGTATGTGTTTAAAGTAATGGTACCTATCTCACTTGAAGATAGAAGAGGGGGCCTGATCACTCCCCTGGACTCGGGACGGCGATCCTAATGAAGTCCGTGTTAGGTTGTGTGGGTGGTTAAGCCAGTGCATTCCCTACTAATGACCGCCGGCGCTGTAGGTCATTGGCAGTGTGTTAGGATGGGGGGGGGGCGTAGTATGGATGTGGGGTGGCCCCCAGAGGGGACTTTTAAGAAAACTATCCTAACCAATTTCAGTATATAGATCAGTGGGGGGATGCAGTAGCAGGACGAGCTGATGAGTTATTGCAATGTCAGGCTGAAATGGTTCGTTTGTGTGTGGCTAGACCCAAAGGAAAAAAAGCTTCAAGTACAAACTAAAAGAGTGAAAGATGTGAAGATTTCAGAAACTAAGGTGTCAGATGCTAAGAAGGAGATAAGGATGGAGGTAGAGGAGTTGATTCTCAGACCTCCTCCCTACGTTCCACCTTTCTCCCCCTCCCCCCCCAGTGCCGGCTGTGGCAGAGCCAGCAGCCGCTCTGACGGAGGAAGGGCTGATTGCCCCTGCTGTGTCCGAAGAAAGGCAGCCAGCTGTGAGACGAAAACAGAAAGGGGGAGGCTGTCAGCCCCCAAGGAGGAAGGGGATTTGGAAGGTCTCTCTGTAAATGTGAGGGGAGAAGTAAGTAAAGAGGAGCAATTGTTGAATATTTTGTTGACTCCCGAGGAAAGGGAGAAGTGGAAGGCTGCTGTTAGGCAGTGTTTGAAGGATAGGTTGCCGGCTGTGCGGGATATACAGCCAGAGATGGAAGCCAGGGCACCAGAAAAGGACCCTGAATGGAATACACAAAATCCAGCACACATGACTTTGTTAAAGGAATATCAGAATTTAGTAGTAGAGGCTCTTTGCAAGGCTGGAAAGCCTTCAGTGAATGTGTTAAAGCCGTCTTTTGTGATGCAGGAGGCAGATGAAAGTCCGGAAAGTTTTTTGCAAAGGCTGATTGAGGCTTATGAGCTTTATACACAGGTTGATCCCAGGAGTGCAGACAATGTGAGAATGTTGAATGAGAGGTTCATAGCACAGAGTTATGAAGATATAAGAAAGAAGTTGCAGAGGTTAGAAGGAGCATTAGGAAAGAACACTACAGAATTGTTGGAGGTGGCTAGGAAAGTGTTTGTTAATAGGGATAAGGTGGAAAAACAGGAAAGAGATGCTAGAATGCATAAGAAAATTGAGTTGTTGGTGGTGGCATTGCAAGGAGGGATCATGCTGGGACCCAACCAGTGTGCTAATTGCAAGGAGGAAGGTCATTGGCAAAGAGAATGTCCAAGAAGGCAGATGTGAGGTAGAGGTTGGAGAGGAAGAGAAGGCAGAGGATGTGGAGGTGTTGGCAGTGGGCCCCCCATGCACTCCCCCTTCATGGGTAGAGGGCAGAGAGGGGCTCCAAGTAATGTGAGAGATGGTCCAGGGAATGTAAGAGATGGTCTGAAGAATGGGAGACATTGGAATAGAGACAGGGAGATTGAAGGAATTGGATTGGCAGGGACTAACTGGTCAGATTGACGAGGACCTGGCTTGAAGGAAGCCCCCCTGAGCCATTGGTTACTTTAAATATAGGGGGCAAACAGACAACGTTTTTGGTGGATACTGGAGCAGGAAGATCAGTTGTGGATTTGAAAGCAGAGTCTTTGTGTGTGAAGTAAATATGACTGTTACTAACCTCAAGAGAAAAGAAGATACCCCAAAAAAAAAAAATATATATAACCTCACTCTGTTTGTCTGGCCAACAAACAAAGTGAAGAAAGATGTGTTTGTTTATTTATTTATTTTTTTCTCTCCCTCTTAAGAACAGCCCAAAGTTACCTGCTCAGGCAGGAAATCCTATACCATTTTCTTGCCTATTCTGCTCTCTCCCTTTTGCAAATGTTAGTGTGTTAATGCCTTTTCAAACTCTATCTGCAGACACAACCCCCTTTCCCCCCTTGCTTTTTCCTGGCTGTGTTGCTTTGAGAGGGAGAAAGATAGAGAGAGATAGAGAGAGATAGAGAGAGAGGAGAAAAGGGGGGGGGGCGTTGATCTTTTTAACTTTTTCCCTGCTTAGAATTCAGGTTTGAGAAAGGTTGGGTGGCTGTGAAAATTTAATGCCCACTTTTGCAATTTTTTTCTATTCAAAAGAGGAGTCAGTAATTGTTGGACAATTTTTTTTGGGAAATTTTTGAGTTTAAATTGTTTAATATCAACCAAAAGAGTTTGCTTAGATTTGTAAATGTTCTCCCTATTTAATGGAAATTTAATGGAAATCTGTTTCCATCTGAATGGAATTTGATTAAATTGGGATTTGACTAACTTTATATTAAAAGCAATACTAGAGTTTAGAAAAAAAAAAACTTTCAGTAACTCAGAATATCTTATTAAACTTGTTTATTTTTTTTGTGTGAAGTTAGAACGAAGTTGAGAAAAATTTTGGGATTATAAATAGCTATGCTGTTTTGAGTAAAGATTTGTATGCAAAACTGTTAGAAAAAGAGCTTGTGTTAATAAATGCAAACAGGGTTTGGTGAGCTCTCCTTTGTTGGTTCTTTGCTAGGTAATTTATTTATAAACAAGGACAAAGGTTGGAGGAGGTTTTGGCCCAGAAGTGTGTGCGTGGGGGGGGGGGGGGGGGGGAAAGGCAGCCAGTGGCATTTTTATCTAAAATTGACATTTGGGGACATCTTGGTGGTTAGCATTTCTTATCAAGTGTGGACAATTTTAATCAGGAAGCCTAAAGGAGGTATACACTTGTTCATAGCAAAGTGGTTTTCAGTTGTGGATTTGAAAGATGCTTTTTTCACGATTCCTATTCACAAGGCTAGCCAGCCGTTGTTTGCTTTTGAATGGGAGGGAGAACAAAAGAATGCCTTTAGGGAAGTGAAACGAGCCCTCCAGCTTTAGCCTTGCCTAACTTAGAAAAGCCTTTCAATTTGTATGTTGATACCAGGAAGAATGTTGCCTTGGGGGTGTTAACTCAACAATTAGGACAGTGGCTTACTTATCTAAGCAATTAGATGGGGTTGCCCAAGGCTGGCCACATTGCCTGAAGGTTCTTGCTGCTATAGCAGTCCTTTTACAGGACTGTAATAAATTGACCTTCTCATGTTCCATAAGTGTCCACCCCCCTCATGCAGTTCATTCTATCTTGGATAATAAAGGGCATTTGTGGATCAGCAGTCAAAGGCTTTTTAAGTATCAGGCGATGATGATTGAAAATCCTCAAGTGAAATTAGTGGTGTCTAACCGGCTAAACCCTGCCACCCTATTGCCCACAGAAGTGGATTCAGAACACAACTGCTTGCTGCCCTGAATTGGTATACAGACGGCTCGAGTTACATGAAGGATGGGAAGAGGGTTTCTGGATATGCGATTGTGAATGATGAGGAAGTGGTGGAAAGTAGTCCGCTAGGAGCAAGCTGCATTACTCAAGTAGCAGAATTATGGGCATTAATTAGGGCATTGGAAAGAGCTGAAGGGGAAATTTTGAATGTTTGGACTGATAGTAAATATGCTTTTCTAACTCTGCATGCTCATGGTGCTGTGTATAAGGAGAGGGGATTCAGGGATTCGGCTGGCAAACATGGGTTACATGGACACTTGATAAAGCATCTTCTCGATGCAGTACAAAAGCCAGCAAAGGTTTCAGTTATGCATTGTAAAGGGCCATCAGGGGGGAGTATGGGGGAACTGAATAAGCAAGTGGAAAAAATTAGGGACTATGTTGTTGAACAAACACCTTCTAAACTAATAACAAGATGTCATCCCTTTAAACCAGGGGATAAGGTGTGGGTAAAACATTGGAAACATGAACAACTGGAGGGGAGATGAAAAGGACCTTATGGAGTAATAATGGCCTCTCCTTTAGCAATAAAGATTGCAGAATCTAAATCTTGGATTCACTGGACCAGAGTTAAAGCAGCTGCAGAACCTCTGTGGACAGTGAACAGGGACCCCAAGGTTCCCACCAAACTCACTCTTAAACGTGTTTAGTATGTTTAAGGAATATTTTATTGTTTGTAAACCAGATATTGTATTAGCACAAGTGTATCCTGCACATATATCTACGGCTGTCTGGCTGAAATTCAACCCCCTGCTAAGCCACACCCGGAAGCTGGCTTTCTACGCACGGGAGAAGAAAGGATGAAGGGCTTCCTTCTGCTTTTATATAGTACTATTGTTGCATGTAATAATGTTTGTCTTTCTAATTTAGGCCAATGGAGCAAGCCAGAAGAAGCTCCACGCATTATTCAATCTTATGCTATAGGCACGGGCACTTGTAAAGGTCACCCCCCTATTGGATTTTCCCCAGAATGCTGGAATGGTAGCTGGCCTCATCCTTGTCAATTTCCCCAAGCATTTGACAGAATAGTTAAAGAAGCCTGTATTACAAGACCACCTGTCAATCCCGAAGCCTGTCAGTATGTTGGGTATATTCTTAGGAAAGGCATATGTGTAAAGGCCCCATATAAGAAGCCTCCTCCTCCTGTTACTCTGGAGTGTGGGCCTCCCTTATTCTGGGGATGGGAGCGGGTCACCCTAGTCTCGCAGTTGAAGATGGGATGGAAGGGGACTTGCATCGTACATGTTATCCCGGTGGAATTTGGAGTAACTATCCAAAGACCCCCGAGGAAGCGCCCAGAGAGAAAGCGAAGTAAAAGGTCCCAGCAGAATAAGGATATGCCCCATCCATTGGAGTCAAGGATGCAATATAATTTGTGGGTCCAATTGGCTAAACTAGCCAACACAACTGATTTTTGCCTTTCTGAAGCATATGACATGGAGAATCTGCTGTCCACATGTTTAATACCCGTATGTGTTCCTGTCACAGCAGCCAAGGAGTTCAGTCACCACGAGTTTAAAGAACATATAGGCTATGAAACAATGTACAGCTGGGGTCACATTTCCAAGTTTCTACCCACTGATGCTTTTGCTTTACATACTCCTAATGTAGCCATTCCAGAAGACTTACAATGTGCACATATCACGGGGTGTGAGCAGAATACACCTTCACCTCATTGCCTGAAAGTGAGCCAAGAAAGGCTAAATTGCACATCTTTCCAAACAGTGTCTTTTGGGTATGCAAACATATGGTTACCTAAAGGGTGGTTCTTCACATGTGGGAATTCCAGAGACAAGAGTAACAACATACATACATCAGACCCAAGTGTTATGGAATGAAACTTATCTGCATAGATGAGATAAGTCTCATCAGGGGGGAATAAAGTGGTACCTGGAAAAATACTGATGGTCCGACAAAGGATGTGTATAAAAGGCAGATGGCCCAACAAAAATGTGGGTAAAAGGGAGGTTTGTTTTGCTTACAAGACAACTCTTAAATTTAGGATGGCCAGACATCCTGTTCCCAGCTCTGCACATGATATATTACTAACTGCCTGTCACATGGTATATCTAAATTGCTTAACACTTGATATATTGCTGATTGCTAAAAACATTCCAATGTAAACGAGGAGCTATCGATTATAGATCTGTCTAGTAGTTTTTCTATGTTAGAATAAGGACCTATAGAATGTAATGTGACCTGAAAATAACCCCCGCCAGAAAGGGTTATAAAAATGGTCATCAATGTACAATCTGGGTTCAGATTTCTTCAGCCAGGATGGCTCTCTGAACCTGCGCAATAAACTTCCCTTTCCTGAAAGAGCTGATTCAAGTTTTTCAATTCTACAACAAGGAGAATGCAATCAGCACTGATGAAATGAAAAGCCGGCAGACAAGCATGTCAGAAAGGAGGTGGGTTTATTTTGGAAGCCAGTGGGTTCCTGTTCAGCTGGCAGCTTGAATGGATCACCATAAGGATTTTTATACAGGTTTTACAGCATTTTGTAATTCAGAGGCTCGGTTTGTGTGCTTTGGTTATTGGAATATTTTAGTCTGTTTCACAAAGGCTAGCAATGAGTCCAAAGTGTTGGCTTTGTAGGTTTAATCCCTTTAAGTTTAAACAAATGTAATTAGTTTTACCCCCTTGTCTTGAGTCTGTCTATGGCTTTTAGCAAGTTTCTTTGTAGGTAAACAGGCTTAATTTAGGGTTATCACTTTTTGCAACTGCTGGAGCCTGTTTGCTACATTGTTTAAACTGAGACGCCTGAGGCAGCTTAAAGAAAAAAAAATGTATTCAGTGTTTCTTTATTCTGAGAGGCTTTTGTGAGCCTTTCTTGCTTTGCACTTGATTCCTGTGTCTTTAAGGGTACAGGGAAGGGACTGTGGGGGTTGCATTCTTACTACACTGTGGAAGAAGAGCTCAGAAGGCAGGGAGGAAGAAGAGGAGAGGGAGAGAGGAAGAAGGGCCAACCAGCTAGCTCAGGGGTCTACAAACTTAGCAACATTAAGACCTGTGGACTTCAACTCCCAGAATTCCTCAACCAGCCATGATGGCTGAGGAATTCTGGGAGTAGAAGTCCACAAGTCTTAAAAGTTTGAAGACCCCTGAGCTAGCTGGTAGTGCTGCATATTAATAAACATGAATAAATTCATCATACATTTGTCAGTGCAAAGGGAAAGTGATTCAGCAAAGAAACAGTCACTGAAGATTTTAAAACCCAGTAGAGAATAAAAATAAATACAGGACACAAAACAGAAAATAAAAGATAAATAAATAGGCAAATAATAAGGATAAGAGCGGAACATTAGAAATCAGGGAAAACTAGGATTAACAAAAATTAATGAAATAAATAAGACAAATTTTAAACTTAAATAATAAGGGAGAGAGGAATAGGTGCTCAAAAACCTAAAAAAATATAGGGAAGAAAAGGATGAATAAGACTAATTAAACATAATAGTAAGAAAAGTTAAATAAATAGCAAGGACTGGACCTAATAGAGAAGTGATAGAGTAAGTGGAAGTTGCTGGAACTTTGGGTGAGAGTGACCACGTCATATTGGAATTCAATATAATGCAAACACAAGCAATAGAACATAATCCAATCAGTGTCTTAAACTTTAAAAGAGCAGAGAGCATCTAGGAAAGATTCCATGGATGAAAATCCTAAGGGGGAAAACAACTCAAGAAGCATGGGAAACGCCGAAAAATATCATAAAAGCCCAGTCCAGCACAATATCACTGAAAAAGAAAAACAAGAAATCCAAGAAGAAACCAGCATGGTTGCACAAAGATCTCTCTGATAAACTGAAAGACAAAAAAGACAAATACAAAAAATGGAAAGAGAGACACATAACTAAGGCAGAATATCAGCAGATAGACTGAATCTCCAAAGATGAAGTCAGGAAAGCAAAGGCTCAGAATGAACAAAGACTTGCAACAAATGTCAAAAATAATAAAAAGTTTCTTTCAATGTATTAATAACAAGAAAAAAGCCAAGGAAACAGTCGGTCCACTAAAGAGAGAAGATGGCAAGGAGGTAACAGGCAGTAGGGAGGAAGCAGAGCTGCTTAACTCATTCTTTGCATCAGTCTTCACACAAAAACAAATTATAGCCCAACATACCAAAAAAATTACTGCAAAAGACAAACTAGAAACAAAAATTAAAATAAGCAAGAAAATGGTAAGAGAACACCTATCCGACCTTGATGAATATAAATCACCTGATGGATTACATCCCAGAGTTCTGAAGGAGCCAGAAGATGTTATCTTAGAACCATTGTACCATATCTTTCAAAAATCCTAGAGTACCGGGAAACTACTGGAGGATTGGAAAAGAGCTGATGTGGTTCCCATCTTCAAAAAAGGAAAAAAAGAACAGACTCAGGAAACTACAGACCAATCAAAAAACAGATCTGCGAACATCTAGAAACAAATAAAGTTATAACTAGAAGCCAGCACAGGTTTGTTAAAAACAGATCTTGCCAAACCAATCTTATTTCATTCTTTGACAAAGTAACTAAATTAGTAGACCAGCAAAATGCTGTGGATATTTGACAAAGTAGACCACAACCAACTTCTTGGTAAGTTAGAAAAATGTGGGATAGATAGCATCACCACCGGAAGAATTTGTAACTGGCTGACAAACTATACTCAACAAGTAGTCCTTAATGGTACTACATCCACATGGAGAGAAGTAAGCAGTGGGGTACCACAAGGTTCCATCTTAGGCCCAGTACTCTTCAATATCTTCATAAATGAGTTAGATGAGGGAATAGAAGGGGAACAATCCTGGGTTGTATAAACAGAGGCACAGAATCAAAATCACATGAGGTGTTAGTACCACTTTATAAGACCTTAGTAAGACCATACCTGGAATACTGCATCCAGTTTTGGTCACCACACTACAAAATAGATGTTGAGACTTTGGAAAAAGTGCAGAGAAGAGCAACTAAAATGATTAAAGGCCTGGAGACTATAACATATGAAGAACGGTTGCAGGATTTGGGTTTGGCTAGTCTAGACTCTATAGAGAAAAGAAGGACTAGGGACTTCCAGTCTTGTGTCGTAGTGACACGGCCAAGGGATTGCAGGGCTCTGTACCTCATGGATGGTTTCGCCCTGCCAGGGGACCCTAAATGGATCTACAGTTGCCCCAGACTGTATTTCTCATACAGTCAACATAGATCAGGGCTTTTCAACCAGTGGTACGCGTACCACTTGTGGTACATTTTTCCCCCAAAACAATTTTATTGATTTTTCCCTTTTTATACCAGAAAGCTTAAGAAACAACGTGGAGATAGGGTAATCAGTTAGGTACAATAACATCATACATATATAGCTGAAATAATGCTCCTTAAAATTTCCCTCTCTAACAATTAGAATAGTATAGTCAAACTAATGCATTTCTAGGTAAGATTAATTCATTAATATATTCCTAAATAAGAATTCAATTAATCAATAGAAATTATCAACAACCTTTCATCGATGTAAATCAAACCCTGTTTTTAGGTTTATTAATTTCCAAATACCATATCTAACTTAGCCTTAAACAAAAATATTATTTACAATTCGGGTGTCCATAATTTCTCTTATTTAAGCATATTATTTCCATAATTACATTCTTACATTTCTCAACTATATTCTATTTTTTATTCAGTAATTCTTCATTTGTTAATTTCATCTCTTCCATCATTACAATCTTTTTATCATTATAGCTCCACAAATTAACTATCATATCTAATAATAAAAAAGCATAGGAAAAATAGAAAAAATAATAATAGAAAGAAACAAAAAGAGACCAAGAAAAAGAAAGAAAAAAGAAGGAAGATCTATTATTCCAAGAGATATATTCTTACTATATTTCAATATTAAATTCTGTCGAGCTTCCGGTACGCAGCGGCGTGATGGCAGCTACTTTGTAGCCGTCCAGCTGGGAAGGTGTCAGATCCATGGAGCACAGCGCGCATCAGCTGGCCCGCGGCTCGGAATCCCCTTCCCGGGCAAAGGGAAGGGGTAGAGAACGTAGGAGTAGAGGTAGAACCTCTGAACCCCCTCTGGATTTTTTCCTTGAGGGGGTGGAAGGAGCGTTCCCTCGGAGCTCCTGCCTATCTCCGCCTCCCAGCTGTTTTTTGCTTCTTCGGAAGCAAAAGGAATCGCCGCTTCTATCTCCGCAGTTAAAGAGTCTCGGTGAGTAACTTTTCAAGCGGACAGAGCGGTTTAAAGGATTTCTTCTTATAGTTTAGTATTTTATTTTCCTTTTTTAGTTAGTTTTGGTTGTTTCTCCTTTGTTCTTTTTTGCTGGCACGGAGAAAGAAATTAAGATGGCGTTTTGAAAGGGTTTGGCTTTTTTTTTTTTTTTGTCTCTTTGTTCTTATTTTTTTTGGAAGGTATTGGACTTAAATGATTGGTTTTGACTTTTTTTTTTTTAAGTTTTGGACTTTTACTTTGATTTTTTTTTTCTCTCTTTTGGAATTCTAAGGATTATAATATCTTTGTTTTTTTTTAATTCTTATTTCCCTTTTCCCTTTTTTTGGGAAGAAGGGAAGAGAGAACTTTGCTTTTAAAAAATGGCTTCAAAGAGACAACCGCCTTCTATATTATCTAAGGTGGTTTCCTCTCCCACAACTTTAACTGTACAACAACAACAACAACTTAAATCTGTACCACCGACACAGCCTCCACCCTCCCCTCCTTTGCCAGGCCTGTCTGCACAAGAGATTAAAGACATAATGGGAAATGCTGTATCCCAAATTAGAGATGAAATGAAGCAGCTTGTTGTACAGATTAAATCTGAAAGTAAAGAGGAAATGAAGGAAATGAGGGAGTTATTAGAGGACAATAATACTATTTTGAGGCAAGACATAGTTACAGCCTTATCAGGTCTGGCTTCTGTGGTGGCGAAGCTGGACTCGAGAGTGGAGGAAGTCGCAGACAAAGTTGATTTTTTTGAGGATAAATTTCAAGATATGGAAAGGAAGATGGAGATTTCACAAGAGGATATCCTTATGTCCCAGTATAGAGAAATGGAACACGCCCTGAGAATCAGGGGTCTGAAGGAGGACATGAATCAAGATCTGACAGAGATGGTGCTTAGTGACTTAGCTGTTGCTCTGAATATGGATAAAGAGGAATTACGCAGAGAAGTGGAAAAAATTTACAGAGTTAATTCTTGGATTGCGAAGCAGAAGAATTTGCCTAGAGATGTGGTGATTTATTTTACAAAGAAGTCTCTGCGTAATGAAATCATACAAGCTTTTTATAATAAGAGATTCCAGATTGCGGCCCAAGATGTTATTATCTTAAAGGAAATCCCATCTAAAATTTTAAGAAGCAGGAAAGATTTTGCTTTCTTAACCAATGAGCTTAAAGCTAGATTGATGCCATTCAGATGGGAGATCCCGATGGGTATCGCTCTGAGCCATGCGGGGATGCGTTATAGGTTGAATACGGTTGCTAAAGCTAAAGATTTTTATAACACGGTCCTGGGTGCAGGCTCAGCTTCATTTGTTCAGAAACCCTCGAGTGGTAAAGAGTTGGAACAGCAATCTGAAGCATTAGGTCTGATCTCTGCTGGGAAGTCCCAAGTTGAATGGCAACGTCAAATAGAGGTTAAAGAGCAGAGGATGACCCGTGCAGCACATAGACGTAAGGAAAAGGAGCAACAAAAGAAAGAAATTAAAGAATCTTCTTCGGAAAGCGCCTCACTGCCGGTGGGAGGAGCAAGACCCAAGAGTTCTGCAACATATACAGCAATGGCAGATCTCCAGGCTCCTGGTCAAGGGAGATGGCAAAGTTTCTGACCTGGAATGCTAACGGTCTTAATTCCCCTCAGAAAAGAAAGAAAATCTTTCACTATTTAAAGCAACACAATAATGATGTTATCTGCTTACAGGAAACTCATATTTTACTCAAAGATCAAAAATATTTAGTTAACGCCCGTCTGGGATCTCATTTTGTATCTCCTGCTCCTGGGAAAAAGGGGGGAGTGGTTATTTATGTTAAGCAAAATTTACCAGCTTGTCTGGTAGAATCAGATCCCCAAGGAAGATATGTAATGATTGAACTTGGTTTATATGGTAAGAAAATACTTATAGTGGGACTTTATGCGCCAAACCAGCAACAGGAACAATTTTACAGACTGTTACATCAGAAAATAACTTCGCTGGATTATAGATCCGTGATATTAATGGGTGACTGGAATGGTGTCTTAGATATACAAAGGGACAAGAAAGGTTCTTCTCCTCTTTTTAAACAGGCCAAATTACCTAAAGCCTTTTTTGATATGAAAGAGGACTGGGAATTAAGGGACTATTGGCGGGAACGTAACCAAGAGGAGAGAGACTTTACTTTCTTCTCAGATAGACATCAATCTTTTTCAAGAATTGATTTCTTTTTGATTACAACGGATTTATATAATAGAGTAAAGAATGTAAAGATTTTTCCTAGGTCGCTGACGGATCATAGTCCAGTTTGGATGGAGTTGATTCAAGAAAAAGAGGAGAGAAGATCCTGGAGGGTGAATGAGAACTTATTCAGACAAGAAAAGAATGTTCAAAAGTTAAAAGAGTGTTTAAAGGATTATTTTGCTTTGAATATGTATAAGGGGACCTCAATGTCAATGGTATGGGATGCAGGTAAAGCATTTATGCGTGGGATCTTGATAAAAATGAATAACTTTCATAGACAAAAGCAGACTCAGAAACGTAAAGAATTGGAAGACGAGATTAAATTAAAAGAAAAGTCTTTGATTTTAACTCCTTCAGATGAAAGGATTAAAGAATCTATAAAGTTGCTAAGAACACAATTTAATATGTTGATGGCGGATCAATCCGCAACTAACTTATTGTTTATGAAACAAAATACATTTTGTAATGCTAATAAACCGGGGAGATGGTTGGCTTATCAATTAAGAAAGAAACAGAGACAGAGAATAATAGATAAAATAAACTATAAGGGTAAACTAGTGTATCAGAAAGAATTGATTAAGAAATCTTTTTTAGATTATTATCAAAAATTATATAAATCTACTAATGTGCAAACTCTAGATATAAATAAATATCTAAGTGAGGCCAACTTCCCCAAATTGACAGAGGACCAGAAACATGAAATTAATGGCTTAATTACCAAGGAGGAAATTGCGATAGCAATTAAACAATTGAAATCAGGGAAAGCACCGGGTACGGATGGGTTGACATCTGTTTATTACAAAACTTTAATGGAAGAGATGATTCAACCATTAGGTGATCTTTTTAATAATATCTTACAGGATTCAGAGATTCCTCCTTCATGGCGCAGTGCTTTTATATCCTTGATTCCAAAAGAGGATCAAGATCTTACTTTACCAAAGAATTATAGACCTATATCTCTCTTAAATGTTGACTACAAGATATTTGCAAAAATTTTAGCTAATAGGCTCATGAGGGTGGTGCATCATTTGGTACATAAGGACCAATCTGGTTTTATAACTGGTAGGTATATGAAAAACAATGTTAGACAAATTATTAATTTATTAGAATATTTAGATAAGAATAACCAAGTTTCTGCAGGACTGATATTTTTAGATGCTGAAAAAGCTTTTGATCAATTGAATTGGTATTTTATGTTAAGAGCAATTGAAGAGATGAATTTTCGTGAAAAGATATTACAAGCTTTTACGGCAATATACCAAAAACAAACGGCACAACTTATTGTTAATGGAGGTCTGTCAGAGGTTTTTACAATAGAGAAAGGGACTAGACAGGGATGTCCATTATCACCGTTGTTGTTTGTTTTAACATTGGAAATTTTGTTGACTAAAATTCGAGAGTCGCAGGAAATAAACGGAATAGAAGTTAACAAAAAAGAATATAAGATAAGAGCTTTTGCAGATGACTTGGTGGTTACTTTGTCGCAACCTACTTATTCTGTAGTAAAGTTATTACAGTTGATTTATCAATATGGTTTGGTTTCGGGTTTTAAGATTAATGTTAATAAGACTAAAATCCTACCTAAAAATATGACTATTCGGGAAAAGCAGATTTTGGTTAACTTGACTGGTTTTGAAATTGTTAATAAGGTAAAATATTTGGGGGTGATTTTATCTGTTTCTAATGCAAAATTGTTTAAGAATAACTATGAAAGGTTGTGGGTTAGAGTACAGAAAGACTTGAGGAACTGGGAGAAGTTGCAATTATCTCTCATGGGAAGAATTGCAGTGATTAAAATGAATGTTCTACCCAAGTTTCTTTTTCTGTTTCAAATGTTACCGATTTTGAAGAATGAGATTAATTTAAGGGAATGGCAGAAAGGTATTAATAAATTTATTTGGGCAGGGAAAAAGCCAAGGGTAAAGTTTAAAATCATGCAAGACTCCCGTAAGAGAGGTGGACTCAAGGTACCGAATTTGAAATTATACTATGATGCGGTGGTTTTAACATTAATTAGCGATTGGGTAAATTTAACAAATTTGGAGATACTCCATCTGGAGGGATGGGATTTACTTTTTGGTTGGCATGCCTATTTAATATTTAATAAGAAGGTGGATCGGGTTTTTAAATCTCATATTATAAGAATCTCTTTACTTAGGGTTTGGAGAAAATATTATAAGAGTGACTTTAAAATACCATTATGGGCTATACCTTGGCATGCGATAGAGGGGATAAAAAGAGGTGTCAGAATGGATACGGTGTCTTATACACAGTTACTCAGATGGGATGGACAAAACTGGCAGTTAAAACTATTGGAAGAGTTAGTATATGAAAATATTACTTATTCTTGGTTTCAATATAGACAATTAGCAGATAGATGGAAGATGGATCGTAAGGTGGGTTTTCTCAGAGAAGATGAAAATCTTATTAAGCAAGTAAAGGACCAAAGACAAAGTCATATTAAGAGAATTTATGGGGTTCTAGTGGAATTGGATTCAGAAACAGAATTAATCAAAGATTGTATGATTAAATGGGCGCAGAATTTTGGTGAACCAGTTCTACTGGATACCTGGGAAACTATTTGGGTGAGAAATGTTAAATTTACACAAGCACAGAATTTAAGGGAGAATTTTTATAAAATGTTTTATAGATGGCACCTTGACCCACAAAAAATGTCTCTTATGTACCCTGACCTACAGCCTAAATGTTGGAGATGTGGTTGTTTGGATGCCACCTACTATCATATTTGGTGGTCGTGAAGAAATATAAAAGCTTTTTGGATTAAGATATGGTGGAATATTCAGAGAATTTTTAGAAAGAGGGTAAAATTTACTCCACAATTATTTTTGTTAGGTATAGTTACCGATTGTGATGCAAAGGAGGTTATATTGATGTTGAACTTGATTACAGCCGCAAGGCTGTTAGTAGGACAATACTGGAAGAAGGAATCTTTGCCTACTTTGCAGGAATGGTTTCTTAAAGTATCTTATCTGGCGGAAATGGCAAAGATTTCGACTTTCCTAAAAGAACAATCGCAAGAGAAATTTCTTGCTGTTTGGGATAAATGGATAAAGTTTATACAATTTAAATTAAAGTGGTACCTGGAAAAATACTGATGGTCCGACAAAGAATATGGGTAAAAAGCAGATGGCCCACCAAAGAATGTGTATGAAAGGGAGGTTTGTTTTGCTTACAAGACAACTCTTAAATTTAGGATGGCCAGACATCCTGTTCCCAGCTCTGCACATGATATATTAGTAACTGCTTGTCACATGGTGTATCTAAATTGCTTAACACTTGATATATTGCTGATTGCTAAAAACATTCCAATGTAAATGAGGAGCTATCGATTATAGATCTGTCTAGTAGTTTTTCTATGTTAGAATAAGGACCTATAGAATGTAATGTGACCTGAAAATAACCCCCGCCAGAAGGGTTATAAAAATGGTCATCAATGTACAATCTGGGTTCAGATTTCTTCAGCCAGGATGGCTCTCTGAACCTGCGCACAATAAACTTCCCTTTCCTGAAAGAGCTGATTCAAGTTTTTCAATTCTACAACATTTTCTGGTGCATTGGCCGGGAAAAGCTTGAGTGAGGCGATATTTCGCTGAGGACGGCTGGACCCTTCGGACCTGCTGGTAAGCCATCTCTGAACAATTCTCCAGGCGCTGTGGGGGTGTGTTTCCTCCAGGAGACAGCTGTGGCTTCTCAGCAGAGCCGACAGTACTGAAGGCCAGTCCAAGAACCCTTTGGGAAAGGAAAGGAAGTCTGAACCAACTCCTGGCCAGGATGGGTGTAACTACAAGGCAGGTGAGTATGTGTTTAAAGTAATGGTACCTATCTCATTTGAAGATAGAAGAGGGGGCCTGATCACTCCCCTGGACTCGGGACGGCGATCCTAAAGAAGTCCGTGTTAGGTTGTGTGGGTGGTTAAGCCAGTGCATTCCCTACTAGTGACCGTTGGAACGTCCGGCGCTGTAGGTCATTGGCAGTGTGTTAGGATGGGGGGGCGTAGTAGCGTTCCCAGCACCCCGCTGGAATGCATGGTAAAAGGATTTGATAATTATTTTAATCGTACCCAGTATAGGGTCCCTTACCCTAAAGTAACTAAGGATAGACTGAGGTATCTGTGTGAATATCAATGGCCCTTCATGGAGGTGGGGTGGCCCCCAGAGGGAACTTTTAACCTTCAAATCATTGATAACCTAACCTCCCTGATAGCAGCAAATGAAGAAAAATATCCTAACCAATTTCCGTATATTGACGAGTGGGGGGATGCGGTTGCAGGACAGGCAGAGGATTTGTTGGAGTGTCAGGCTGAGATGGTTCGTTTGTGTGTGGCTAGACCCAAAGAAAAAAAGCTTCAAGTGCGAACTAAAAGAGTGAAGGATGTGAAGATTTCAGAAACCAAGGTGTCAGATGCTAAGAAGGAGATAAGGATGGAGGTAGAGGAGTTGAGTCTCAGACCTCCTCCCTACGTTCCACCTCTCTCCCCCTCCCCCCCAGTGCCGGCTGCGGCAGCAGCCGCTCTGCCGGAGGAAGGGCTGATTACCCCTGCTGTGTCTGAAGAAAGGCAGCCAGCTGTGAGACGAAAACAGAAAGTGAAGCCGTCGGCCCCTACGGAGGAAAGGGAGCTACGGGAGACAGATTTCCCTTTGGAAGTTAGGAAGGAGCTGGGTGAAGAGGATGAGATAGAAAGCGATGCAGGAACGGCTGTGGCATCTGGCATTGTGACGCGAGCGGCTGCTGCAAAGGCTAAGGCTGTAAGACCTGAAGTGGTAGCTCCCTTGAGACAGGTGGACCAGGCAGTGCCAGATCAGCAGGGAGCCGTACAGATTAAGTCCATGTTCCAGTATGTTCCGTTCACTACGACGGATCTTTTGAACTGGAAGGAACATTTTGGCCCTTTGACTACTAAGCCGGCTGAAATGGCAAGCTTGTTTCAGACCATTATGCGCACCCATATTCCAACGTGGCAGGATGTGCAACAGTTGTTAGATACTTTGTTGACTCCTGAGGAAAAGGAGAAGTGGAGAACTGCGGTTAGGCAGTGTTTGAAGGATAGGTTGCCGGCTGTGTGGGATATACAGCCAGAGATGGAAGCCAGGGCACCAGAAAAGGACCCTGAATGGAATGCACAAAATCCAGCACATATGACTTTGTTAAAGGAATATCAGAATCTAGTGGTGGAGGCTCTTCGCAAGGCTGGAAAGCCTCCTGTGAATATGTCAAAACCCTATTTAGTGATGCAGGAAGCAGATGAAAGTCCGGAAAGTTTCTTGCAGAGGTTGATTGAAGCTTATGAGCTTTATACACAGGTGGATCCAAGGAGTGCAGACAATGTGCGGATGTTGAATGAGAGATTCATAGCGCAGAGTTATGAAGATATAAGAAAGAAGTTGCAGAGGCTGGAGGGAGCATTAGGAAAGAACACTACAGAATTGTTGGAGGTGGCCAGGAAGGTGTTTGTTAATAGGGATAAGGTGGAAAAACAGGAAAGAGATGCTAGAATGCATAAGAAGACAGAGTTGTTGGCTGTGGCATTGCAAGGAGGGATCATGCTGGGACCTAATCAGTGTGCTAATTGTAAGGAGGAAGGGCATTGGCAAAGAGAATGTCCAAAAAGGCAGATGCGAGGTAGAGGTTGGAGAGGAAGAGGAGGAAGAGGCCATGGAGGTGTTGGCAGTGGGCCCCCCGTGCGCTCCCCCTTCATGGGTAGAGGGCAGAGAGGGGCTCCAGGGAATGTAAGAGATGGTCTGAGGAATGGGAGAGATGGTTCGAAGAATGGGAGAAATTGGAATAGAGACAGGGAGATTGAAGGAATTGGATTGGCAGGAACTAACTGGTCGGATTGACGGGGACCTGGCTTGGAGGAAGCCCCCCCTGAGCCATTGGTTACTTTAAATATAGGGGGCAAACAGACAACGTTTTTGGTGGATACTGGAGCAGGCAGATCAGTTGTGAATAATCAAGTTGCTGAAATAGGACCCCATAAAATTCAGATTCAAGGAGTGTCAGGGGAGATTCTAGGGCGTTCGGTCTTACAGCCTGTCACGTGTGTGTTTGAGGGCTCAAAGATTCAACACGAGTTCTTATTTGTCCCCGAATGTCCGGTTTCCCTGCTAGGTAGGGACCTACTTAGCAAGCTAGGGGCCACTATTTCTTTTGACGAGGGACAACAAACACTTCAGATTAAACACCAGCCAGAGGCAATGTGGAGATTGATGGTTAACAGGACTGTGGAAGAGGAGGTTGTGGATGAGACATGGAGGGAGTTTGGAGTGCCGGGGCTGTGGGCTGAGGATAACCCCCCTGGTTTCGCAGCTCACCACCCCCCTGTGATTGTGGAAATGAAACCTTTAGCAACGCCTGTGCGTATCAGGCAGAGATCTTGCTCCAAGAAGGCTATAACTGCTATATATGAGAGCATCCAAAACTATTTAAAAGCAGGCATTTTGGTGCCCATCCAATCGCCTTGGAACACCCCTATTTTGCCCATTAAAAAGCCCGATGGTTCCTTTCGACCAGCACAGGACCTAAGACTCATAAACTCCATAACTGTCACGATCCATCCTGTTGTGCCCAACCCCTACACGTTGTTAAGCTTGATTCCTCCAACTGCAAAGTGGTTTTCAGTTGTGGATTTGAAAGATGCTTTTTTCACGATTCCTATTCACAAGGCTAGCCAGCCGTTGTTTGCTTTTGAGTGGGAAAATCCAAATACTGGGCAAAAAGCACAGTATACCTGGACCAGGCTGCCACAGGGCTTTAAAAATTCACCTACCCTGTTTGGAACAGCCTTAGCAGAAGATTTACAGCATTTTGTGCCCCGACAGAGGGGTGACACGCTTCTGCAATATGTAGATGATGTGCTGGTGACAGGCAGAACTGAAGAGACGTGCTGGGAGAACACGGAATCTCTTTTACATCTACTGTTGAAATGTGGCTATAGGGTTTCCAAAAAGAAAGCACAATTAGTCAGACGGAAGGTGAAGTATTTAGGATATGAGCTTGCGGAAGGGCATAGGGCTTTAGGCTGGGAGAGGAAACAAGCTGTGCTAGCTATTGCTGAACCCCTTAATAGGCGGCAACTGAGGGGCTTTTTAGGTCTGGCAGGGTTTTGCAGGATATGGATACCAAATTTTGCTCTATTAGCTGCACCTCTTTATTCAGCTACAAAAGGAGGTGATAGGGAACCTTTTGAATGGGAGGGAGAACAAAAGAATGCCTTTAGGGAAGTGAAACGAGCCCTCACATCAGCTCCAGCTTTAGCCTTGCCTAACTTAGAAAAGCCTTTCAATTTGTATGTTGATACCAGGAAGAATGTTGCCTTGGGGGTGTTAACTCAACAATTAGGACAGTGGCAACGCCCGGTGGCTTACTTATCTAAGCAATTGGATGGGGTTGCCCAAGGCTGGCCACATTGCCTGAAGGTTCTTGCTGCTATAGCAGTCCTTTTACAGGACTGTAATAAATTGACCTTCTCATGTCCCATAAGTGTCCACACCCCTCATGCAGTTCATTCGATCCTGGATAATAAAGGGCATTTGTGGATCAGCAGTCAAAGGCTTTTTAAGTACCAGGCAATGATGATTGAAAACCCTCAAGTGAAATTAGTGGTGTCTAACCGGCTAAACCCTGCCACCCTATTGCCAACAGAAGTGGATTCAGAACACAACTGCTTGCAAGTCTTGGAAACTGTCTACTCGAGCCGTCCGGATTTATCTGATATTCCTCTTCAGGATGCTGCCCTAAATTGGTATACAGACGGCTCGAGTTACATGCAGGATGGGAGGAGGGTTTCTGGATATGCGATTGTGAATGATGAGGAAGTGGTGGAAAGTAGTCCGCTAGGAGCAAGCTGCAGTGCTCAAGTGGCAGAATTGTGGGCATTAATTAGGGCATTGGAAAGAGCTGAAGGGGAAACTTTAAAAGTCTGGACAGATAGTAAATATGCTTTTTTGACTCTGCATGCTCATGGGGCTGTGTATAAGGAAAGGGGATTCAGGGATTCTGCGGGCAAACATGTGTTGCATGGACATTTGATCAAGCGACTTCTCGATGCTGTGCAGAAACCAGCAAAAGTTTCTGTGATGCATTGCAAAGGACATCAGCAAGGGGTGGATCGGGTGGCTCAGGGGAATAGAAGAGCTGACTTGCAAGCTAAGAAGGTGGCAATGAAAACAGGGCCCATTCCTGATCTGTCAATATGTGTGGCAATAGACATAGGGGACTTGCCTCCTATCATTAAACCAACATATTCTCAGCAGGAGTGTGTAAAAGCAGTGAATGATCTCAACGCTAGTATTAAGGATGGGTGGTATCTTTTGCCTGATGGACGTATTTTTGTCCCTCAATCTTCAGCATGGGCTTTACTTCAGGCAGCACATGAAACAACACACATGGGGAAAACTGGATTGGATGCTGCTATTGGGAGGGATTACTATGTACATGGGTCGGCTGGGATAGCTGCTCGAGTGGTTTCACAATGTGGCATCTGTGCTAAGGTCAATCCTCGACAAGGGCCCCTACTACCACCTGGAACCATACCTGTCTCTTACTTTCCTATGGACTCTGTCATGGTTGACTTTACAGACATGCCAAGATGTGGACTATACAAAGCTTTATTGGTATTTGTGGATAAATACACTGGCTGGCCAGAGGCTTTCCCTACAAAGACTAAACAAGCCAGGGAAGTGGCAAGACTATTGTTAAAAGAACTAATACCTCGTTTTGGTTGCCCGTCTTTTATTTCCTCTGATAATGGTCCTGAGTTTGTTCATCAAGTTAATCAAGCAGTGGCTACTGCTGTGGGATCCAAATGGCAGTTTCATTGTGCTTTTCATCCTCAGTCCGGTTCGAATTCTGAACGAATGAATCACACACTGAAAGAGAAAATTACTAAGATCTGTGCTGAAAGTCACCTGAAATGGCCTGATGCATTGCCCTTAGCTCTCTACGCTGTGAGATGTGCTCCACGTAGACAATACAACCTAGTCCTCCTACGCTGCTGAGAAGACGTTTGGCTGGATGGCCTGATTTGGGCCATCAGGGGGGAGTATGGGCTCTGAAAATGGTGCAGGAACTGAATAAGCAAGTGGAAAAACTTAGGAATTATGTTGTTGAACAAACACCTCCTAAACTAATAACAAGATGTCATCCCTTTAAACCAGGGGATAAGGTGTGGGTAAAACATTGGAAACATGAACAACTGGAGGGGAGATGGAAAGGACCTTATGTAGTAATAATGGCCTCCCCTTTAGCAATAAAGATTGCAGAATCTAAATCTTGGATTCACTGGACCAGAGTTAAAGCAGCTGCAGAACCTCTGTGGACAGTGAACAGGGACCCCAAGGTTCCCACCAAACTCACTCTTAAACGTGTTTAGTATGTTTAAGGAATATTTTATTGTTTGTAAACCAGATATTGTATTAGCACAAGTGTATCCTGCACATATATCTACGGCTGTCTGGCTGAAATTCAACCCCCTGCTAAGCCACACCCGGAAGCTGGCTTTCTACGCACGGGAGAAGAAAGGATGAAGGGCTTCCTTCTGCTTTTATATAGTACTATTGTTGCATGTAATAATGTTTGTCTTTCTAATTTAGGCCAATGGAGCAAGCCAGAAGAAGCTCCACGCATTATTCAATCTTATGCTATAGGCACGGGCACTTGTGAAGGTCACCCCCCTATTGGATTTTCCCCAGAATGCTGGAATGGTAGCTGGCCTCATCCTTGTCAATTTCCCCAAGCATTTGACAGAATAGTTAAAGAAGCCTGTATTACAAGACCACCTGTCAATCCCGAAGCCTGTCAGTATGTTGGGTATATTCTTAGGAAAGGCATATGTGTAAAGGCCCCATATAAGAAGCCTCCTCCTCCTGTTACTCTGGAGTGTGGGCCTCCCTTATTCTGGGGATGGGAGCGGGTCACCCTAGTCTCGCAGTTGAAGACGGGATGGAAGGGGACTTGCATCGTACATGTTATCCCGGTGGAATTTGGAGTAACTATCCAAAGACCCCCGAGGAAGCGCCCAGAGAGAAAGCGAAGTAAAAGGTCCCAGCAGAATAAGGATATGCCCCATCCATTGGAGTCAAGGATGCAATATAATTTGTGGGTCCAATTGGCTAAACTAGCCAACACAACTGATTTTTGCCTTTCTGAAGCATATGACATGGAGAATCTGCTGTCCACATGTTTAATACCCGTATGTGTTCCTGTCACAGCAGCCAAGGAGTTCAGTCACCACGAGTTTAAAGAACATATAGGCTATGAAACAATGTACAGCTGGGGTCACATTTCCAAGTTTCTACCCACTGATGCTTTAGCTTTACATACTCCTAATGTAGCCATTCCAGAAGACTTACAATGTGCACATATCACGGGGTGTGAGCAGAATACACCTTCACCTCATTGCCTGAAAGTGAGCCAAGAAAGGCTAAATTGCACATCTTTCCAAACAATGTCTTTTGGGTATGCAAACATATGGTTACCTAAAGGGTGGTTCTTCACTTGTGGGAAAGACACTTTCAATTATATTCCTGCCAACATAAGCACATCATATTGTTGTCTAAGCAGAGTGACTACCTTTCTACCAGATAGATCTCTTTTCACCTCCCCTAACACCACACGATACAAAAGTCTTCCCACACTCTTCTAAATGCAGCAGAATACAATGCTTTGGCTGTCTCATTAGTGGGAGTTCCTGCACTTGCTCTGAGGGCCCATGTCAATATAAATTCTGTGGCCTGCAACTTGGCTAAAACTATAAATGCCACTTCAATAGCCTTGTCTGCCATCAATCAGGAGATGATAGAATTACGCAAGGCCATTTTGCAAAATAGGGCAGCCATCGACTATCTTTTACTTCGCCAACATATGGGATGTGAGGCCTTTGAGGGGATGTGTTGTTTTAACCTCTCAGATCAATCCCCCGTCATAAATAAACAAATCAAAGTACTCCATAAAATGGCCTCAGAGCTGCAAATAGATTCCCTGGGAAATTGGTGGAGTAGCTTATGGTCTTGGCTCCCAATAGGCCTTATTGGAAACATCATAAGAGCAGTAATCATTTTTATGGCTATTCTAATCAGCAGCTGTTGTCTTCTGCAATGTACCTTTTCAATGATGCACAACATAACACTACCTAAACGAGTGTCCCTGCTCGCAGAGAGAAAAGCTACAGCTCAGGTTATGGCTATGTGGGAATTCCAGAGACAAGAGTATAACAACATACATACATCAGACCCAAGTGTTATGGAATGAAACTTATCTGCATGGATGAGATAAGTCTCATCAGGGGGGAATAAAGTGGTACCTGGAAAAATACTGATGGTCCGACAAAGAATATGGGTAAAAAGCAGATGGCCCACCAAAGAATGTGTATGAAAGGGAGGTTTGTTTTGCTTACAAGACAACTCTTAAATTTAGGATGGCCAGACATCCTGTTCCCAGCTCTGCACATGATATATTACTAACTGCTTGTCACATGGTGTATCTAAATTGCTTAACACTTGATATATTGCTGATTGCTAAAAACATTCCAATGTAAACGAGGAGCTATCGATTATAGATCTGTCTAGTAGTTTTTCTATGTTAGAATAAGGACCTATAGAATGTAATGTGACCTGAAAATAACCCCCGCCAGAAAGGGTTATAAAAATGGTCATCAATGTACAATCTGGGTTCAGATTTCTTCAGCCAGGATGGCTCTCTGAACCTGCGCGCAATAAACTTCCCTTTCCTGAAAGAGCTGATTCAAGTTTTTCAATTCTACAACAAAATTGGATATAAAAAAATATCATTTAGCTTTTTTATAATTCTTATTTTTATATATATATATATATTTTAGTGTTACACTCTTTTTTTTATATAATTTTTTAAACTTTTTTAATTAAGCCTATATTCTGCTCTGGGAAGCTCCAGGGGGGGGAGGGAGTGGGTGTTTTGGGGAAGGGTTGTTTTGTTTTGCTTTGTTTTGTTTTGTTTTGTTTTGTTTTTCTTTTTTTTATGCTGTTGTTGTATTGTTATTTTTTTTGTCTTTCTGTAAAAATTTATAAAAATTTTCAATAAAAAAAAATATTAAATTCTAAATCTTATCCTAAAAACACCTTTTAAAAATCCAAATCCAAATCAATCCACATCTCTATAAAGCCGTTGCAACCCATAAATGTAATCTTAAATTCCATATTTATATCTTATTCTAGCTTTCTTTCTGTTCCAAACAGGTTTCCATAGTAAGGCCTCTAAGTCCACAAATAAAACTCCCTCCATTTCTTGCCGTAACGCATAAATCAGGGGAGAATCTCCCATTGTCCATTTTGATAGGCTAGTGAAAAAGTTATAGCGATTTTCAATAGCTCGTGGTTGAACATCCATCTTCATCTTTTTAGAAGTTGCATCTAGTTTAATTACAATCATTTTTGAATCATCCAAAGTCTCAATAGATTGTCTATAAAATAATGTAGAGTCTTCTTTAATATTATTTTGCCCTCCTACTATTGGTTTTTTTATCTGTCAGGTAATCAGTTGGAGTCTGGAGATCAGCCTACCCTTCTGGGGTAACATCCTTAGTTTCCGTGCTAGGAGTCATTTGTTCATTAGCATCAAAAGTTTTTTTCCGGTGTAGGTTGGTAGTCCTGATGTAAGTTTAATTCCTCCATCTCAGTAAATTGTGAATAAGGTTGAAGACGGGTCTCTTGAGTATATACCCCTTCTGCTGTTTCTTGGCTTACAAAGTGCTCACTTACACCTTGCGCTTTAATTTTAATTAAAGCCACTTTAAAAAGATAGGGAAATAATTCCAAAGGCTTTTCACAGGAATAAATAGGAAACGGAGAGGCAAGGAAAGGTCTCACCGAATCTTCCACGGTGGTTCTATTTCGCTTAGATGTTCTTGTGGCTTACGGCTGGTGCTGCTAAGTGATTGGCCATTTTACTGACTGATCTTTACTCTGTTGGCCCAAAGGAGCTTGCTTGGACAGCAGAGGGCACCGCTGCCCCTCTGTAGTCAAACAGGCAGCCTCCTCAATGGTGGTCGCCTCTCCAGGGCGACTTTTGACCCAATCAAGGGTCTACCAGTGGGGGAAACTCAGCCGGCAAAGAGAGAAGCCTCTCTTCACGACCGCAGCGCTGCGACCCGGAACCGGAAGCCATTTCTGTGAGCAGTGGGCACGTGTACATGCCACTTGCGCAAATGGAGCTGTGCACATGCACGCTTGCCAGCCTCTCGCACAGAACCATCCCCTCTCCCCCCCTTGCTGGTCCATAAAGCCAGAAAGGTTGGGTAACTCTGTTCTAGCTAATCCATTATTTTTACTTTATTTATTTATTTAATATATAAAATACAAAGAAAAATAGAAATAGGAAACAGAAGGAATTAAGGTAAAGAAAAGGAGAGGGGAAAAGAAGGTGTGAGGTACAAGGGAAAAAAGAAAAAAAGGCGTTGACATCCGACTCATTTTAGCACAGTACAAGATAAAAACACTCCAGCCTCAACTTTTTGCTTTTATACAGTAATATATAACTAGCCATTTCTATAACGACAAATCTATCTGATTGATAAAATCAAAATCAAACTTTCAATTTTTTTTTCACAAGCACAAAATCCGAAGTGATATCCAAATGAAAAGCATACTCAAATATATTCTCCTCTTTAAATAAAATGATCAATTTAACCATTCCTGTTTCATCTTCCTTGCTATGGAAATAGTATGTATTTCTCTTTGCACCTAATCATCTTTGTGAACTATCACCATTTTTATTAACAAAGTTCACTATATTCTTTTGAATTCTTTGACCTTATCAAGAAAAATACTCTTCTTTTTCACCCCTTTTAAAAAATGCTAAAATTTCTTTAAACACTTTTCTAGAATCAAACCTTTCTAATGCATCTTTTTCTTTAACTTCTTAACATACAGGCTTTGAACTTCAGTATTAAATTTAGATCCCACCCTCCAAACTACTTATAGAATATTTTTTTCTTTTATAAACATCCTTTTTAAAACACCAAGTTTTTCTTTAAACTAGTACATCATTTTCTTTAGCTTTCTCTTAACACATGTACTCTCAAATACATTTTCAATAACATTTTGCATACTTTAAGAATTAAGCATTATATATATAAAAACGTTACATTTTCAAATTTTGGATTACGACTTTCTTTCAATTACAAATATCACACAAAGAAAAATCCATCCTAGATACAGTTAACTCATTAGGTTTAAGTCACTCCTTCCAGCTTGTCTTCATGGAGTAAAATCTTTTTATTCTCTGGAAAGTTTATCAAGTAGTTATAAGTCTCCCTTTTTATCAAAGATTTCTCGACCTCGTACTTAAAGAAAAAGTCCCGGACTTCCGATTTTGCGCCGTAGTACACAGCCGAGGGACTGCAGAGCTCCACACCTCACGGCTGGTTTCACCCTGCCAGGGGACCCTAAATGGGCCTTAGCCGGCAGCCAGTACTTACATTTTTTTTTCTTCCTTAAGTGCCGGCTGCGCTCCTTACTTTCCTTTCTAGCCAGTAGCTAATTCTTAAAGGGGAATGTGCCTTTTTAAGCTAGTTCACTCAGCAGCTTGTCTTTTCTGTCTCTGGAGGCCTTTCCTTGTTTGATCAATATATGGAAGAGAGAAAATATGGGGGGGGGGGGCGTTTCAAATTCTTCCTTCAGAAGGAGATGGAAATGAGAAAAAGGGAGGCAGGGAAGGGAGGGAGGAAAGGAAGTCCCGCCTTAGCACTTGGCCACCAGCAGCTCTGCCATTGACTTTGCTTGTCAAAAGGTTGCAGAAGGGGATCACATGACCCTGGAACACTGTGACCATTATAAATATGAATCAGTTGCCAAGCATCCAAATATAAATCACATGACCCTGGGCATGCTGCAATGGTCATAAGTGTGAAAAATGGTCATAAGTCATTTCAGTGCAATTGCAACTTTGAACAGGTTTTTTCTTTTGTCAAGTTCTTGACACCTTGCTAGGTGGTACTTGAATATTGCCATATCCTAAAAGTGGTACAATCAGTAAAAAGGTTGAAAAGCCCTGCTCTAGAGGATCCAACTGTCAATCTTCAAACGAATTTGGCTGCAGCCATCTTCACTTCATTTTCGGTTGCCACAGTAATGGAAGGGGGGAGATGTATTCTCTTAGTTTAGACCTAACAATAACTGTTCTGTGGGAACCAAGGTCAAGCTACCTAAGTTTTGGTGGGCTGAAGCTTCTGTTAGAAAGCCCACCAAAGTAGTTAATTGGGGATTGTGATTTATGACACACTACAGGGGTGGGGAGTTCAACTTGTTACTTTGTAACCTTGAGGGGGGAAACTTTCAGTCTTGGTTTCACCTTTGTTCATACTATGTAGCCATTAAATGTGTTCTTTGAGGAAAGCAATTGCCTTGGAGTTCTTATTTCTACTGGTCTCATCTATCAGAACTATGACAGCATACCACAATAGTATCAGTCGCCTGTTCTATTAGTTTGTTGTTTTAAAATCCCTCTTTTTGGTTGGTGGATGTGATTTGGTGTTAGCCTTGTTTCTACCTTCTCTGTTCTAGGTAATTATGCCTATTTCCCCCCCTGTCCTTTTTTCTGCCTGTTTGTGCTCATTTTTCTACCTTGTTATTTATTTAAGCTTCTTACTATTATGTTAGTTTTATTTATCCTTTTCTTCCCTCTATTTTTTAGAAAAAGTTTTTGAGCTCCAATTTTTTTCTATTCTTTACTGGGGGTCCTCCCTCCCTTCCTCTTGGGACCTCAAACTTAATTGTTGTTTTCACTTCCGTTGCTCGCTGCTCTGGCCTCTTGTTGTTTTCTCTGCCAGCTCCCTTCTGTCTTTCGGTGCTCATCTCATCTCTGCTCTGGTCAGGCCTGCCATTCAGCCTTCTGGTCGGCTCAGCTCTGCTATGTGGTCTGCTCCTCTCAGCCAGCCATTCAGCTTTAGAGATCAGAGCTCTCTAGCTCGAAGTGTCCCTGTTGCTGCTGCTGCTGCTGCTGCTACTGCTGTGTTTCTCCCCCCCCCCCCTCAGGTTTTGCCGCCACCAATTCTTCACAGCTAATGGATTGCTGTAGGCCTTTTGTCCTCTGCCATACCAGGCTAGCAGGAGGCAGGGAAAGGGGTTGCTGATCTCACTGGGGAGGGAACACTGATACAGTCCTCCATCTGGGGCAAATCTCCACTGGGGAGGGCTGCGGGGCTTGAAGGATGCAGGGAGAGGGCAGTGGTAGTCAGGATGCCTCTACAGTCAACTCTACAATGAGCATGGCTGCAGCCATTTTTTCTTCTCATTCTAGGTTGCCACATAGAACAGAGGGAGGGGGGTTGCCCAGGTGCTTTTTTAGTCAAAATAATATTCTGTCTCATGGGAACCAAGGTCATCTGCTGCTCCCAAGACCAGGGACTGGGCATTGCATAAAAAGCCCGCCAAACTGGGTCCGTTTGGGCCGAATGCCACCCCGGAGAGGGGGCCACCAAAAGGTGAATCTTTGAGGAACGTGGGCCGGCGGTAGCCAGCTCGCCAAACTCAAAGCAGCCCCTAGAACCAACAGAAGAAAGGCGGACAGCATTTATGCGATCTGCCATTAACAGCTGATCATCGGAGACAGAGAACAGCTGATTTTGACAGCAAGCAGCCAAGCCGGGTGAGACTATGCTCCCTTTTCTTCTGCAAAGTGGACTTTGATCTAACAGCCTGTCTTCAATTGAAGTGGGAAGCCCGAAGGGAGGAAGGAGGGGTTCCCTCCCTCCCGCATAAGTGGCGGTTTAAGCTTTACTTCACTACAAAAGGAAACAAAACCAATTTGGATTACCTTAAAGTCTTTTTATGTATGGCTGTGATGGAGATGGAGAGATCATCATATTTTTTAAGATTTCAAAATGTCATAGAAGAGAAGGATGAGAACTTGTTAGATCTGATGAGCAAGTTACTTGCGGAGCTACTTGGAATGGAAAAGATTCAAATGGAACAAGAGATAGATCAGGTCTTCAGAATTAATTCAAGCTACGCTAGAAGAAACAAAGTTCACAGGGAAGTTCATGTAAGAGTTGTCAAAAGATTTACAAGAGATGAAACTTTGAGAGCAGTAAGAGATCAACCACTGAAATATAAAGAAAAAGAGCTTGTAGTTCTTAAACAAATTCCTAAAAGAATAAGAGAAGCCCAAAGAGAATATCAGTTTTTAACAAAGAAATTGTTTAATAAAGGACTGAATTTCAGATGGCTGGTCCCAGAAGGATTATTAATCTTCTGGGACTCGAAAAGATACAGATTGGATACCCCATTTCAAGCAGAGGAATTTTTTTAACAACCATAGAGCCTTTCTGGAAAGAGGTGACCCTGAGCCTAAGAAACAAGGGGAACTGATCACCGTAGGAGCGCTTAAACAAGTGGAGGAAGAAAAAGCTAAAAAGACTCAATCAGAGGAAGATGTAAGACTGAAAGACCAGAGGCAGATAAGCTCTCCTAGAAGATTGAGGTCTAGATATAACTGAAGCCATGGAGGAGATTGGAATTTTTTCAATAAATATAAATGGTCTGAATTCTCCTTCAAAAAGGAGTAAAACATTTGTTGTTGTTGTTAATTGTGAAGTCGTGTCCGACCCATCGCGACCCCATGGACAACGTTCCTCCAGGTCTTCCTGTCCTCTACCATCTTCTGGAGTCCATTTAAGTTCACTCCTACTGCTTCAGTGACTCCATCCAGCCATCTCATTCTCTGTCGTCCCCTTCTTCTATTGCCCTCAGTCTTTCCCAGCATTAGGCCCTTCTCCAGGGAGTCCTTCCTTCTCATTAGGTGGCCAAAGTATTTGAGTTTCAACTTCAGGATCTGGCCTTCTAAAGAGCAGTTGGGGTTGATCTCTTCTAGGACTGACCGGTTTGAATGCCTTGCAGTCCAAGGGACTCGCAGGAGTCTTCTCCAGCACCATAGTTCAAAGAGTAAAACATTTACTAGGCTACAAAAGTTGAAAATGGACATAATTTGTCTTCAAAAGACACATATTAAGAGACAACGTTTTAGAATTTTAGAACAACCAAAAATGGGTAAGCTTTACTTCTCCCTGGCACTTCAAAAGAAAAGAGGTATAGCTCTTTATATAAAAGAAAAGATGAATCCAAAACAAGTCTATGCTGATGAAGAGGGGAGAATATTAATGGTGGAAATGACGTAAAATCAAAAACAAATATTGATGGTTGCAATATATGCACCCAATGAGAAGCAAGACCAGTTTTATCAGCAACTACATGATAAACTAGTGGATCTAAATCACCAAAATCTTTGTATATTGGGAGATTTTAATGTAATAGCCGATGCAACACAGGACTATAAAAGCTATAAACAAAGGAAAAAAGGAGGAAACATTTTACCTAGGGCTTTTTTAAAAATGAAGGACGAATTGCTTATACAAGATATATGGAGAGAGTTGAACCCAGAAAAACCACAATATACATTTTATTCAAATAGGCATAAATCATGGTCAAGAATTGATATGATATGGACATCCTATGATTTGAAGACTATAATACAAGAGGTTGAAATAGAACCCAATATTTGGGAACACCATAATCCAATTAAAATGATTTGGAAAGGAACCAGGAAAAAAACTAAAATGGTCGCTGAATAAATCTATATTGAAAGAAAAAGAATTTCTACAATTAGCAATAAAAGAAATGAAATTCTTTTTTAAAATAAATAAGAAAGAAGAAACTTCTCTCCAAAATGTGTGGGACATGGCTAAAGCATACTTCAGAGGTTTGGCTATAACGTACACCATTAAAAAGAACAAAGAAAAGAAACAAGTACAGCTTAGGCTGAAAGAAGAACTTAGCAAATTGGAATCTGAGTTGCGAACTGACCCACAAAAGAAAGAACTGAAAGCACAAATGGAATTAATAAAACATAAATTAAACCTAACTGAGATGGACACAATGGCACAACAGATTAAACGATCTAAACAGAACTTTTTTGAAAATGCTTGCATATAGGCTGAAGAAAGAAAGAGAAAAAAGAATGATAAGTAAGCTACAAGATTCAAAAGGCGAGGTATATTGTCATAATAACGTGATGAAAAAAATCACCAAGGATTATTATGAGACACTTTACAAGGCAGAGGTGGTTTCCAAAGAGGCAATACAGGACTATTTAAAAGATGGCTTGCATATAGGCTGAAGAAAGAAAGAGAAAAAAGAATGATAAGTAAGCTACAAGATTCAAAAGGCGAGGTATATTGTCATAATAACGTGATGAAAAAAATCACCAAGGATTATTATGAGACACTTTACAAGGCAGAGGTGGTTTCCAAAGAGGCAATACAGGACTATTTAAAAGGAGCTGATCTTCCAAAGGTGCCAGAGAACATGTGAGATATCTTAAATGAGAAGATAACAATGATGGAGATCACAGAGGCAATAAAAAGACAAAAGAAGAATAAAACTCCAGGGCCCGATGGGCTCCCTGCAGAATTCTATGTAGCTTTACAAGATACAGTAAGTCTGATTTTGAAGGAACTGTGCAATGAAATTTTCTCAGAGATAAAAATATCAAATTCGTGGACTGAAGCCAACATCACCTTGATACCTAAAGAAGATACTGATCTCACACAAATCAAAAACTATAGACTAATATCGTTATTAAATGTAGATTATAAAATCTTTACTTCAATAATGGCAGAAAGAATGAAGAAATTCCTAACTGAATTTATCCATACAGACCAAAATGGCTTTTTGCCTAAAAGACAGATAAAGAATAACTTAAGGATTATTTTAAATGCCAGAATTGCACCGTGAACTGCACCCCCAGTCTGAAATGATGCGTCGGGGCACACTGTGCAGACGGCATATGTGTTTGACGAATAGTCTGGCCAACCGCCGTGCAGACGGCAACCCCTTGCATGGGATGAAGTGGGCTTGTTTAGAGAACAGGTCTATCACAGTCCAGATAACGCTATGGCCACAGCTCTCCGGCAATTCAACCACAAAATCCATGGCAATGTCCTCCCATGGCCGGGTTGGGTCTGCTACCTTCTGCAATAATCCTAAGGGTTTTCCCGTATGGGGCTTCGTGGTGGCACAGATGTGGCAGTCCTTCACATGGCTCTCCACATCCATCTTTACTCAGGGCCACCAGAATTGATGCCATACCAGGTGCAAGGTTTTCAGGAAGCCGAAATGTCCAGCCTGTTTAGCATCATGGCACCGTCAGAGGACTGTTTGCTGCAGGACCTTCGGGACATACAATTTGTCCCCTTTCCAGGCCAGCCTCTCCCTCCAGATCAATAGGCCTGGGTGGTCCCACAACCATGGGTTGTTTCGGACTGCTGTTTGTAGCTTCGGGATCAAGTCGCCCGCCACTGTGTGCGGAACCGCTTGAGCTACGCCTTCTTGGTACAGAGGCATAATCGCCTGCACCACCTCCTCCCGCTTGCTATGGTACTAGGGCATGCGTGACAATGCGTCGGCCAAAAAGTTCTTTTCCCCCAGTACGTACCTCAAGGCAAAACGGAAGCGAGTGAAGTACTGTGCCCACTGGACATGTTTGGGTGACAGGCGCCTTGGTGTTTGTAGTACTTCGAGGTTTTTATGATCCATCCACACCTCAAATGGCTCTTTTGCCCCTTCCAACAAGTGCCTCCATGTTGCGAGCGCCCACCATACCGCAAATGCCTCTTTTTCCCAAATGGCCCATGCCCGCTCAGTGGCTGTGAACTTCTGGGACGTGTAGGCACATGGCTGTAACACCCCCTGGGCATTCCGTTGAAGTAGCACTCCCCCCACAGCGACATCACTGGCGTCAGCCTGCACGACAAACGGGTTTTCGGGGTCCAGGTGGAGCAGAACCAGTTCTCTGTCGAACAGGGCTTTCAGGTCCTTGGACGCCTTCTGACAGGACATGGTCCAACCCAGCCACTGGCCAGGATGTGGCTTGCTCGCTGTGTTCTTTGTACGTAGCAACTCCGTCAGGGGATGGGCTACCTCAGCGAACAAGAAGATAAATTGCCTATAAAAATTGGCAAATCCCAAAAAACTCTGCAGCTGGCGACGGGTTCTGGGCGCCTGCCAGTCCAACACTGCTTTCACCTTGTGGGGGTCCATTTCTATGCCATCCCCTGAGATTTTATAACCCAGGTAGTCCAGGCGGGTCCGGTGGAACTCACACTTGGAGAGCTTCACGAACAGGTGGGCACTGAGCAGCTTCCTTAGTACCTGCCGGAACAGGTGGACGTGGTCCTCTAGAGTGGTGGTGTAAATGAGGATATTGTTCAAATAGACGAGAACCCTGCAGTATAAGTGTTCGTGCAATACCTGGTTAATCAGTTGCATGAATACAGCGGAGGCCCCCTGCAGACCAAACGGCATCACCCGGAATTGATAACTGCCGAGGGGGCAGTTAAATGCCGTTTTCCACTCGTCACCCTGCCTTATGTGGACCCTGTAGTACGCCTCCCGCAGATCCAACTTCGTGAACATACGTCCCTTACCCAAATGGGCCTGTAGATCTTTCATCAGAGGGAGGGGATACAAGTGTTCCACACACACCCCATTAATCCCTCAAAAATCAACACAGATGGAGCGAGCCATCCTTCTTTAAACAGGACCGGGGCAGCGATCCATGAGCGGGCTGGTTGGATGAACCCCTGGGCCAGGTTCTGGTCGATGTAGACACGCAGCTCCTCCATCTCTTTCAGTGTCATGGCATACATCCAGGGCTTGCGTAGTTTAGCACCCGGCACGATATCAATTGCGCAATCCGTCAATCATTGAGGCGGCAGACTATTGCACTCCTTCTCACTGAACACTTCAGCAAGATCACTGTATACGGCTGGGAAGGGGCCTTCTTCCCTGCTGCCTTCCTGTACTGTTTTTCCGCTTGTGCAATCCAGGCCCCACTCCCCAGGGTCTGGACTAGGTGGTTGGGGACCAACTCCAAGGCGTAACTTTCATTCCCCCCCTTCCCACCATATTGTAAGACCCCACTTATCCAACCATGCCAGGCCCAATATTACTGCCTCAGTCATGGAAGGCACGACTATAAATCGGAGGACCTCCCAATGCGAACCCATGTCTAAGTGGACGGGCTCTGTGATGAGGGTGGCTGGAGCCCCCCCCAGAAGAGACCCGTCCACTTGCTCAAAGTGGATCGGGTGAGCCACCTGCTGTACCCTAATTCCTCTTTCTGCTGCCATGGCCTTGCTCATTAAACACTGGGTACAACTGGAATCAATAAGGGCTCAGTATTCCCTTCGTAGCCCTGTCTGCCGTGGCCTGGCATCGTTGCTTTAGTGTCATGACCTCCGCCTCAGCCCGCTGGAGCCGGGACGTATCTTTGAACCGGGAGTGCAGAGCCTCTAGGAACAGGCCAGCATTGGCCAGCTCCCAGGCACAGTCACTGTAGAGGTCTGCTGCCCATGCCGCTGCTTCCCCCTGCAGTCTGGCCATAATTGCCACCACCATCGCCCACTGGGATGGGTAGAGACGGGCGTACCAATCCAGGTGGCTAATAAAGTGGCTTAAGAACATAGCCAAGCGGTCCGGGTTCCCATCAAACGATATCGGTATAGGCGGTGGGCCCCAGGTCATCCCAGGACCCCACGGTCCCATAGGCTGACCTGACCCCCATGCAGCACCAGCCAACGGCGGCAGTCCCTGGCCACCAGGCCCTGCCCCCTGTGGGTCTGGCGCCCACCCAGAGGGTGCTCCCCATGGGTCGCCTCCTGACCTACCTGGCCACACAGACCGGGACTGCATGGGTGGTGCACTTGGAAGGGGGCCTCCCCCTGTGGGGGCGCCCAGACCCGGAGCCACTCTTAGCCTTGGACTGGTCAAACAGAAACGGGCCGACACGGGTTGTCTTGATGGTGCCTCCGACCATTGCCATGAGGCTGTCTCACGTGTTGCCGCCCAGCTCGGCCACGGGGTTCCTTGGTACCCAGCCTCCCTGAACCGGTCTCGCAAAACCTCCATGGTGTGTTGTCCAGGAGCTGTGGAATAACTCCATTCCTCCTCGTCCTCTTCCATCATGCACCTCTCCCTCCACTCCAACAGAGAGGGCCTGGCACCCGGAGTACGTGCCCGTCCTGCATCTGGGTTGGCTAGTGCAGGGCTGTGCCACCACTCCCTCAAAGCTCCAGGAATCCCAATCTCCTGGATCTCAGGCACAAGGACCGTGGGTCGTGTCTCCAACACCTTTGGTCTAACTGCCGGCTGTACCTCCTGGGCCTCTGGGCCAGGCACAGGCCCTGCTGCTCCAGCTGGGGTGGCTTCATCTGCCTCCAGGGGAGCCTCCTGTTTACCCTCCGCCATTCCCTGTCAGACAAAGGTAATGGGCAGGGAACAGAAAACTTTGAGTGCTGACTTACTGTCAAAACTGTCCTTCGTCTGGAGAAACAGAAACCAGGAATGCAGGAACAAGGTGACCAGCAGGGTTTATTCCATACACAATTAAAGTCAGCACTGGGAGTGGTTTGCTCCCAGTGCTTTACATAGAAGTTCCCCGCCCTACAACCCCGCCCCAAGAAGCAAGCCAGCATCCGGTCTGTGAATGTAAAAGTCGCAGTTCCTCTGCCGGCCTTACCTCTGCCGGACCTTGCACCGCCATCTCTCTAGCAGCCATCCCAGCCATGCCTTCGTTGAGCGCTCTCCCCAGCCTACATGTCTGTCGGTAATGTGACACGGCTCATGGAGGCGTCTGGCAGCGTCTCCGATGCTCAGCTGCTTCCCCTGGCCGCTGGTTTCTTTCCCCAGCCTCTTTCAGCACTCTGTGATGTCCGGTGGCATCTCCAACCCCCACCTAGAGTTCCCAGTGGCTGGGGGAGGAGCCCAGCCTCCTGTGACTCTCCACGACATTCGGCGGTGTCTCTGACGCCCAGCTTCTGCCTCCGGCAGCCAGCTTCCCTCCCAGCTGCCGGCAGCACTCCGCAGGAGGAGGCGGGGTCCCCAATGCTCAGCTGGCCCGTCCGATGGCCAGCTGACTTACAGGGGCCAGGCGGCTTGCGGCGGCAGTGCGTTGTGGCAGGTGGCGGCGTTCCCAGTGACCAGCTGGGTCGTCCGATGACCAGCTGATTCGTAGGAGCCGGGCGGCGTGTCGTGGCATTCGGCTGCTTGGCTGGCTGCTCCGTTCCACCCTCCATCGGTGTGTGTCGAGCCCACGGGGCTTGATACCTGTACCAATCCTATCCCCTCTCTACCCTTATAAAACCTAATAAAATATTTTTAAAAAAGCCAGCCAAACAAGTATATTGGGGAACGTAGTTGCTTGCAAAGTTTTGTGGGTGGGACATTAAACTTTGTAACTGGCAATTGTTACTTGTGTATTCAGACTTAGTTTCACTTTTGACCATGCCAATATTTTGTAACTAATAAACATGTTCTTTGAGGAATTTTCAAGCCTCGGAGTTCTGCTTTATTTGTCTCTGTCTGTCAGAACCATGACATGGCCCTGGGTTGGGCAGCTGGGCTGCCTAGATTGGGGTATGGGTCTAGGCAATTACAGAATATGCTGTGACCCACCGGTTCACTGCTTCCAACAGTCTCCCTCCTTGTCTGCTATTCAGATGCCAGTTAGCTGCTCTCAGTTACCTTTCCCCCCCCCAGCTTTTGGCTGCTTAGTTGTGCTCTGGAGCTGGATCTCTCATTCTCTGTTGCCAGCTGCCTCTGACTCCACGTGCAGCCATTCATTCGCTGCACTCCTGTTTGCTGGTGTTTTCCTCCTTGCCCCAATTTCTTCTTTTCGTTTATCCTTTCTATCTTCCTTATCTAACTTTCTGCTTCTTTTTCCTCCTCTCCTAGTACCTTCCTACTTAGTTTGGTAACTTCTCTCCCCATGATCCGATACTGCTTCCTACGCTGCCACCAACTTGGATCCACTTATGCTGTATGGCCATATGCAGGTAGCTGCGTTGGCAGAGTAGCAGACCTCTGTGTAGTCCTTATCCTGGATCCCACTTGCTGGGTAGCCGTCATTTCACTGTTCTGTCCTCGCTACACATTACTCTGTGTCCAGCTAGACATGCAGTTAAACCCACCTATCCTCCAATAAAGCAGACAGTGTGCATAGATCTGGACGCTTTATTAAAGGAACAGGATGGGTGAAACAGCAATGCTGTGTGTATGGAATGTAGATTTTGTCCTCAGATGAACATGTGCCATGGATTAGGCTGGATTCTTCCTGGTGGTTCTGTTTTCTTCCAAATGCTAAAGGAAATGGTTGACATAGCAATGCAGGTACTGCTCCACTATAGCATCGGGCCATTCTGCAGTTCCATTCGGACTCGGATGAAATGCAGAGCTGAGCCCCTGGGAGGATCCAATCGTCCTCACAAACTCCCTCCAGAACTTGACTGTAACCTGGACCCCCCGATCTGAAATGATTCACCTAGGCACTCTGTGCAATCAGTAGATGTGTTGCAAGAACATCTTCACCAGCTTCTGGGCTGAGGGGAGACCAGTACAGGTAATGAAATGGGCTTGCTTGGAAAACAGGTCTATCATGGTCCAAATCACGGTGCTCCCCCCACTCTCCAGTAGCTCTACTATAAAGTCCATGGCTATTTCCTCCCATGGTCTAGCCGGGTCGGCCACCTGCTTTAGAAGTCCCAGACTTTTCCCCTGCAGTCTTTTGCTGGTGGTAAAAACAGCACAGCTCCCCATGTAACTCTCAATGTCTTTCTTCATCTTTGGCCACCAGAACTGATGATTTATCAGGTGTAGTGTTTTCAGGAAACCAAAGTGACCCGCCTGCTTGGCATCATGGCTATGTTGTAGGACCTGCAGCCGCAGGCAGTCTGGGACATACAGCTTGTCCCCTTTCCATCCCAACCCCTCCCTCATAGTCAATTTGGCCTGATGATCCCCAAGCCACATGTTGGTTTGCAGCTCCTGCTTCAGTTGCTGGGTAAATGCACCGGTGTGTGTGGGGGGGTGAGCTCCTTTTTCTCTCCTGTCATTGGGTTGTGACTTGTGCCTTTTCTGCCTATCAGGAACTATAGAACTCACCACCTCTTGTACTTGTGCTTTTGTACTGGGACATGTGGGACAGGGCATCAGCCAAGAAGTTCTTCCCCCTGGGGATGTATTTCAGTTCAAAGTCGAACGTCTTGAAATACTGCACCCACCTGACCTGCTTAGGAGAAAGCTTGCGGGGGTTTGTCAGGGCCTCTTTTTGCAATCAGTTCACACTTCGAAGGGGATTTTGCTCCCTTCCAGGAATTGCCTCCAGGTTAGTAGTATCCACCGAACAGCAAAAGCCTCTTTTTCCCACACCACCCATCTCCACTCCATTTTGTTCAGCTTTCGAGAGGTGTATGCACACGGCTCCAGGTCCCCCCCCCCATTGCACTGGAGGAGGATAGCTCCCACAGCCACGTCACTGGCATCTGTCTGAATCACGAAAGGTTCCTCTGGTTTAGGGTGCTTTAGCACTGGTTCAGCGGCAAATAGCCCCTTCAATGTTTTGAATGCTGCTTGGCATTCCATTGTGCAGTTCAAGGGCTGATTCAGCCAAGGCTTCTCTCCCCCCTTCCCAGTCTTTAACAGCTCAGTGATCGGCAGAGCAACCTTGGTGAAAGAGGACATAAATTGTCTGTAGAGGTTTGCAAACCCCAGTAAACTTTGCAGCTGCTTGTGGGTGCAAGGGCTTGCCACTCCAAGATGGATTTCACCTTCCCCGGGTCCATCTCTATTCCATCGCATGACATGCAGTAGCCCATGTAGTCCAATTTAGATTTGTGAAATTTGCATTTTGACAGCTTGCAATACAGCTTAGCATCCAATAGCTTTTTAAACACCTGCTGCACAAGCTTCACATGCTTGTCCATGGTCTCAGTGTAAATGAGAATAGTGTTGTGATTCCGTGCCAGCCTGTGCTCGCAACAGCTGAGTCTGAGGAATCTGAGGAGGAGGTGGAGGAGGTATTTGAAGAGCCATCAGGGGCAGAGGGAGGCTCGGATGAATTACAGGACTCACGGTTTGATGCAGAGCCTGGGCCCTCCAGTCGTGTTCCAGATGAAGCGCAGCTGTGTGAGGAGAATGAGTCAGACTCAGAAGAGTCACACCTGATGGACTTGCTAATTGATGCTCGCACACGTCATCATTTAGCAAGAGAAAATCAACAGCAATCAATACGACACCTCCAGAGTAAAAGGAGAAGGCGATGAGAGGCAACGCCTTGGGACTGCTGAATAAAGGGAGGAGGTGTGGGCGGTGCTGGTTGCTGAAGGCAACCGTTTGCAAAGTGCTTCTTGGAATCCTGGTCTGTTCGTCTTGCTTGTGACTTCTCGTCTGTTTGCATCATGTTTCCTTTGGACTTGAGTTTTGCTGTTTGTGTTTTGGACTATTTGACAGGTTTGTCACCCATATTAAAAGAGGTTTGTTTTGTTGCAAAGTCTCCAGCCTATTGCATCAGCAGGAGTTTGGTCCTTGTGCCTTTAACAAGGATGGCAATAGACTGGGATAGAACAGTTTGCCTTCAGCCTCACCCCCTACTATCATGGAGCAGCTCCGTGCTGAGAATGCCCAACTCGCCCAGCAGCTGGCTTTGTTATCTGCTCAAGTTGCTCAGCTATCTGCCCAGGTTACTGCTGCTCCACCACCACCCAGGAGAAAATGCCAAGTGGCGAGGCCGGACAAATTTGATGGCAACCCGGACATGTTTCCTGTGTTCATGGGACAATGCCATCTGTACATCAGTGTGAAAGCAGATGATTTCCCCACTGACCAGGATAAAGTGGGGTTTATGATAAGCCTGCTTTCTGGTTCTGCAGCTCGATGGGGCACATCCTTGTTGGCCCAACGTAGCCCATTGCTGGACAACGTTGTGGGGTTTTGTGATCACATGCGGTTGATGTATGAGGACCCCATCAAGACTCAGACAACTACCCAGCATTTGAAAGCCCTGAGGCAAGGCCGACGCCCCCTGCAGGGCTATATCAGTGAATTTCGGCTGCTTAGCCAGGATTCAGCCTGGAATGAGGCTGCGCTCATGGACGCTTTCCAGGATGGCTTGTCGGAGGAGATGTTGGATGAGTTGGCCCGAGTTGAGCTTCCCCCGGACCTTAATGGGCTCATTCATCTCTGCCTACAGATCGACACCCGGCTGCAGCAGCGAAGGAGTCGCCGTGCTACCCCAGAGACCCTTACGCCCCCCATTGTGAGTGCGACCCCGGTCCAGAGGGAGGAGCCAATGGAGTTAGGTGCTGCCAGACCTTGTCTATTGGTGGCAGAGATGAACAGGCGACGTTCGGGGGAGTTGTGTTTTTACTGTGGAGACCCTGGAAATTTGGCTGCTTTCTGCCCCAAGAAGCAACGAGGGGCATCTGTGACGGAGTTGGTCCCAAGACTGCCCTCGGCTTCCCTGTCGGGAAACGGGCCATGCCCGACCTAAAAGGCCTTTTGGGTCGGGCATCCTGCAACTCCGAATCACGTCCTTCTGATGCTGCCCACAGACCCCCAAAACATTTGATCTTGGAGGCGCGCCTGCTTCTTCCTACGTTGCCCAAGGGGATTCCTGTCCATGCGTTGATTGACTCTGGGGCCACTACAAACTTTATGGACGCAGCATTTGTGGCTAAATGGGTGATTCCCCAGTGCCCGGTGGATCCGCCGATGTTAGTGGAGACCATTGATGGTCGAGTGCTTCTGTCTGGGCCAATTAAGGTCGCCACGCAACTGCTATGTATGGCCATCAGTAATCATGAGGAGGCCATTCAGTTTTATATCACCTCAGACCTGCATTTTCCCGTGGTCTTGGGAATGGCGTGGCTCCGGGCACATGACCCCCAGATCTATTGGTCTCAGAACTTGGTCACCTTTCCAAGCCTGCAGTGTGTGGACCACACCTGCCACATCTGTGCCGGTCAGGTAGAGGGGCCCATGTGGGTCTCCTTACCTTCTGAATTGGCAGAGTATGCTGATGTGTTCAGCGAGACTGAGGCGGATCGATTACCCCCGCACAGGCCTTATGACTGCCCCATTGACTTAGTCCCTAACACGCCTCTCCCAGTGGGGCGTTTGTATTCCATGTCGGACCCTGAGTTGGCTGCATTGAGGGACTTTTTGGACAAGAATTTGGCTCGGGGGTTTATTCGGCCCTTGTCCTCGCCAGTATCTGCACCCGTACTCTTTGTCAAGAAGAAGTCTGGTGAATCGCGGCTTTGCTGCGATTATCGGAAATTAAATGCCATCACAGTGCGCAACTGATACCCGCTGCCCCTCATCTCCGAAGTCTTGGATTGGCTCCATGAGGCCAAAATCTTCACAAAACTGGAGTTGCTTGGAGCTTACAACCTTGTCAGAGTTCGGTCGGGTGATGACTGGAAGACGACATTTGGTGCTCGGTACAGGCACTTCGAGTACACGGTGATGCCCTTTGGCCTGACCAACGGCCCTGCTGTGTTCCAACACTTTATGAATGATATTTTCCGGGACTTGTTAGATCAGTTTGTGGTGATTTACCTGGCCGACATACTGATCTATTCCCCATCGCGAGAGGAGCACCATCGGCATCGCTGTCAGGTCTTGCAGCGGCTTCGAGAACATCAGCTATATGCTAAATTAGAGAAATGCCAGTTCTACCAGATGACTATTGAGTTCCTGGGTCACCACATTTCTCCTGAGGGCATCGCCATGGACGTGAGTAAGGTGGAGACTTTGCAGAGTTGGCAACCACCATGTCGTGTAAAGGATGTCCAGCGATTGCTTGGGTTCGACAACTATTATCGGACTTTCATCCCCGGATTTGCTACCATGACAGCTCCCCTTACTCGGCTCCTGCAGAAAAAGACTCGGTTTCAGTGCGACGCTCCAGAACAACAGGCTTTTCAGGCTTTGAAGGAAGCCTTCATGAAGGAGCCCATCCTGAAACATCCTGACCCGCAACGGCCATTTGTCGTGGAGACGGATGCCTCCGACATTGCCATTGGGGCAGTGTTACTCCAGGTGACGACGCCTGGTGGTGCCCTCTTCCCTTGCATGTACTGTTCACGGAAATTGAATCCAGCGGAGCGCAACTATACCATCTGGGAGAAGGAACTATTGGCCATTAAAGTGGCGTTCGAGACCTGGAGGCATCATCTGGAAGGGGCGCGGCATCAAATCAAGGTCTGGACAGACCATAAGAATTTAGAAAGCCTGCAGACCACTCGGAAATTGAACCAACTTCAGATCCGATGGTCTCTCTTCTTTGCAAGGTTCAATTTCCGGGTGACGTACATACCGAGCGGTCACAATCAAAGAGCGGATGCTCTGTCCAGGAAGCCCGAATATTCCTGAGCAGAAGGCAAGCTTCTGCCCAGGACAGTGCTCCCTATTGAGTGTTTTGCTGCAGTGAGGGAGCCAATAGATGTACGGGCTCGGATTCGGGAGGCCCAGCAGCAGGATGGGTGGGTGGCTCAGCGAAAGGAGGAGGTGGGGCCCAATTCCCCATGGACAGTCGTGGATGGACTCCTCCACTATCGTGATCGGCTCTATGTGCCTGGAGGCCCGCTCAGAGGACTCATCCTCAGCCAGTGTCATGATAATCCAGCAGCGGGGCATTTTGGCCTGTTCAAGACCCTGAATTTGGTATCCTGTACCTTCTGGTGGCCCCAAATCCGACACGACATTCAGACCTACGTCTCATCGTGTGTTTCCTGTAGGCAAGCCAAGTCAGCGACAGGGGCCCCACCCGGACTACTGCAGCCCTTGCCAACACCCAAAAGACCCTGGGGGGTGGTGTCCATGGATTTTTTGACAGACTTACCCCCGTCTTCTGGATTCACGATGGTATTCGTGGTGGTTGACATGTTGACCAAGATGGCACATTTCATTCCATGCCGTGGCTTAACGTCTGCCCTCGCCACCGCTCACATGTCCATCCAGCAGGTGTTCCGTCTGCATGGTCTTCCTGATAAAGTCATGTCAAATAGAGGGGCCGAGTTCACAGCCCATTTCTGGCAGGAGTTGATGCAGGCGTTGGATGTCAAGATCTGCCTCTCATCCGCGCATCATCCCCAAACCAATGGAGGGACCTAGAAGGTCATTGGAATCCTGGAGCAATATCTGCGTTGCTATGTCAATCAGCAGCAGAACAATTGGGTAGACTATCTGGCGGTGGCTGAGTTTGCGTTCAATAACTCCCAGCACACCTCCACGCAGATGACACCGTTCTTAGCCAATGTGGGCTATCACCCTCGGTTTTGCCCTAGTTCCCCAATAGATGCACCAGAACCACCAGCAAACGACTACCTGGCAGAGTTACAGGCGATCCATCGATTGGTGCAACGACAGTTGGAAAAGGCCAAGGCTGACTACAAACGGTTTGTTGATCGGTCAAGGCGGGATACGCCTCCACTATCGATGGGAGATCAGGTATGGCTGTCCACCAGGAACCTACCGTCAACTCGGCCAACGAAGAAATTAGACCACCGATATGTAGGACCGTTCCCAATCGAGGCTGTCATCAATCCGGTTGCCTATCGCTTAACTCTGCCATGTTCCATGCGAGTACATCCGGTCTTTCACCATTCTCTGTTGGTCCCTGAGCAACCGGCGTGTCCACTCCGCTGAGCTGAACTGCCCCCACTGGAACAACGTGACGGAGACAGTGCCCCCGAGGACGAGGTTGCCAGCATTCAGTACTCCCGTTGGGTGAAAGGACGCTTCCAGTACCTGATTGAATGGAAAGGCTACGGACTGGAGGAGTTCACCTGGGAGGATGCGTCTACCATTCATGCTCCTGCCTTGGTGATTGCCTTTCATGAACAATTCCCATCCCGACTGCATCCAGATTGGCAGACCCAGGGGAAGGGCCCTGTGGTGTGGGTTAGTATTGTGATTCCATGCCAGCCTGTGCTCGCAACAGCTGAGTCCAGGGAATCTGAGGAGGAGGTGGAGGAGGCATTTGAAGAGCCATCAGGGGCAGAGGGAGGCTCGGATGAATTACAGGACTCACGGTTTGATGCAGAGCCTGGGCCCTCCAGTCGTGTTCCTGATGAAGCGCAGCTGTGTGAGAATGAGTCAGACTCAGAAGAGTCACACCTGATGGACTTGCTAATTGATGCTTGCACACGTCATCATTTAGTAAGAGAAAATCAACAGCAATCAATATGACACCTCCAGAGTAAAAGGAGAAGGCGATGAGAGGCAACGCCTTGGGACTGCTGAATAAAGGGAGGAGGTGTGGGTGGTGCTGGTTGCTGAAGGCAACCGTTTGCAAAGTGCTTCTTGGAATCCTGGTCTGTTCATCTTGCTTGTGACTTCTCGTCTGTTTGCATCGTGTTTCCTTTGGACTTGAGTTTTGCTGTTTGTGTTTTGGACTATTTGACAGGTTTGTCACCCATATTAAAAGAGGTTTGTTTTGTTGTAAAGTCTCCAGCCTACTGCATCAGCAGTGGTTTGGTCCTTGTGCCTTTAACAAGGATGGCAATAGGCTGGGATAGAACAGATATCATCAAGATACACTAAGACCCCCTTGTAAAGATGCTCATGCAGCACCTCGTTTATGAGTTGCATGAACACTGTGGGAGGGGGGGGGCTGTAGTCCAAAGGCATCACTTTGAACTGGTAGCTACCCAGGGGGCAATTGAAGGCCATCTTCCACTCATCACCTTGTCTAATTCTCACTTGGTAGTATGCCTCCCTCAGGTCTAGTTTTGTGAATATCTTCCCCTTGGCTAAGTGTCCTAGCATGTCCTTCATGAGGGGGAGTGGGTACATGTTTTCCATGCACACTCCATTAATTCCACGAAGATCCATGCACATTCTAAGTGACCCATCTTTCTTTTCTTTAAAGAGTACTGAGGCTGCGACTCGAGATTTCGCTGCTTGAATAAATCCCCTAAGTTCTTGTCAATGTGCTCCTTCATCAACTTTAGAGTCATGGAATACATCTTTGGTTTGGGGAGTTTTGCCCTGGGCAGGATCTCTATGGCACAGTCCATGGGGTGATGGGGGGGCAGGATTTCACATTTCTTCTCAATGAATGCTTCTAGGATGTCTCGGTACTCCCTCAGGATGGATTACAGTCTGTCTCCTTCCTTCAATGCTCCCTTGCTGCACTTAGGAGTTCTCTTCAGCCCCCCGCCTTCTTGGGCTGCTCTCCCCTTTTTTCATGGGGGCTCGGGGACCGCTTCCCCATGATCATCCACCTCATGACTCTCTCCCAATAGATTTGGGGTCCCCACTAGGCTAGCCAAGCTAGGCCCAGGATCATGTCATCTGCCATCTTTGGGGTGACCATAAAGTGATTGGTCTCCTGGTGTTCCCCTAATTCCAGTTGAACCAGATCAGTCAGATGGGAAGTGGCCCTGCCCCCTATCAGTGAGCCATCAACCTGTTCGAACTTCACAGGTTTTTTTAAGCTTCCTAACGTGCAACCCCAACTTCTGCACCACCGCCTGACTAATTAGGCAGCAAGAGCAACCTGAGTCCACGAGGGCTTTAACTACTTCTCTCACCCGAGTGGGATGCCTTGATGCCCACGCTAACCTCAAGGTGGTTGACTAGTCCACTCACCATCAGGTCATCTTCCCCCTCACTCTCGCTGTCATAAAGGACCATTGGTGGTTCCTCTTCGGTCAGAGTTATATCTCCTCTACTCTCAGGAGGCGAGTCCTTAATGACCTGAGTTTCAGCCCATGACTTCTCCTTCCCCTTTTTTGGTGGCTTCTTTGGCTTCAAAGGAGTCAGGGTCACAGGAGCTATCTGCCCACTGGCTCTGCGCAGGGTCCCCAAACCGGGCTGTGAGGCCAGAGAGGAAAGCGTCTGGATCTGCCAGCTCAGGGATACCTTCATCGTGGAGGATGGTTACCCACTCTGCTGCCTCCCCTTCGAGGTTAGCCATGACATATACCCGGGCCACATCATCAGGGTAATCATCTCTGTGCTGATCTAGGTGGGTCCAGACTTGAGGAAAAACACCAGCTCCCATGGAACGTCGCCCTCAGCGGTGGGGGGGGGGGAGGTGGCTTGGGTGCTGGTGCCAGCTAAAGCCACTGTACCCATGCTCCATGGTCTGGGTACATACCTGGCTGTGCTCCGTACCTGTGCCTCGGCGGGGGTTGCCAACCCACTCCCCCAAGCTGAGGAGCAGGTACTGGTGGCAGGCTGCAGGCTCTCCATCCCAGACTGGGTCCTGGCGGGGAAGGTAGCCCAGGCAGTGGGCTAACTGTCCCCCCCCCCATCATCGCAGTTGCTGCTCCCACCGGGTGCTGGGGTGAAGGGATCGGCGTCAGCATCAGGGTAGGGGCTGAACCCAACTGGGGTCTGGGATCCATCTGTGGGACCCACCCTCCTCCACGGACCTCCAGGCTGCTGGACTGCTGCTTCAGGTGCTCCACTGACTAGCTGCCACACCTTGGCAGGTAGCGCTCCCTGGGTGCGCTACACCTTGGCAGGTACCACTCCTCATGGCCAGCCTGCTTGATCTCCTCTCCCTCCACCCTCCCCCTCCCCTCCTTCTTCCCCTTCAGTGCAACTGACTCTGCCTCCTCCCAAGGCTGCTGATTTTTTTTCTCTCTCCCTCTCCTGTCCAAACTGCCTCCTCTTATAGGCTCTCCTGTCTCCGCCCCTCCTCCTTTCTCATGGGTGAGCCAGAACTGAACGTGGGGCCTTTGCAGCTCCAGAGGACTCTCTCACTGCACGTCCTTGCCTGTGCTGGCTCTTTCCCTCCCCCACTACACTTGGCTAGGCAGGGCTGCGTACCACCTGCCACTCATTAATGTACCACAAGTGGTACGCGTACTACCGGTTGAAAAGCCCTGGTGTAAACTAACTGGAAAATTACCAAATGGGCATCTGAGGACATCTAGTGGCAAGAGCAAAGAACTACATTAAACCATTTACTGAACTTATCTAATATTTTGTCTAGAAACTCAGAACATGGCTAGATGCCCGGATATAGTTTGCAGTTTAAACGCTTTGATGTTTAATGTTCCTGACCTTCATAGTTCTGTGGATTATAGCTGAAAAGAGAAGGCTTTCTCTGGGCTGTTTTTTTTCTCTGCAGGATGGATTATAACTAAAAAATATAAACTACTTTGAAACCATCTGGTTTGTTCTTTGGATTAGAAGTACTGTTTGAGCTGTGATTTTACAAGCTGCCTAAAGACAGAGTGAGCGTGGCTTACAAATTCTTAACATTGGACTGGAGAACTATTTATGGACAGTGGAAGCTGAAATAGTGGAAAAACCTCTTGGAGAAGGCCTATGGATTATTAATTTGAATACTAGGTCTTGGTGGATTATAAATTTTGACTGAGGGGCAATTTTGGATGCTGAACAATTGGTTTTGGAAGTGAGCCCTATTCCTTTGGATTATAAATATTGTTTGAATTGTGATTTCTACAGCTACTTAAAGACAGACTGAGTGGTAAGGAACTACTGCTATCAAGATAGTTTGGACTAATTTTTGGCAGTGGGGTAAAGTTGGACCTTGGGATAATTTTTTTCTTTTTTTTTCTTTTTACCTTTTTTCCTTTTTATCTCTCCTATTGACTTGGGGAGCCCAGTGGATTATAAATTATTAATGTTGGATTGGAGAACTACCTATGGACAGTGGAAACTGAAACAGTGGAGAAACTTCTTGGAGAAGGACTATAGATTACCAACTTGAACTGCTTCAACTGCTTTTGGAAGTGGGCCCTATCTTCAGAAGTGGATTATAAATTCTTTTGTTTACCTTTTTGATGAGACAACTTACGGATCTAGAGACTATAGATAAGGACTATAAGAATTTTTAAAGATAATTTTTAAAGATATATTGCGTTGAATATAATGTTAATAGCTTGGTTGAAGGTGGGTGTGGGGAAAAAGCCTTAGAGTTTGAAAAAGGAGTTTGGGGGTTAGTAATAAAATGAGTGTTCCAAATTTAAGTAAAACTGGTAAGAAAGTGCCTTCAGCCCCATCCTCCACCTCGGCAAGCCCGGTGTATCAGAGATCAATTGAAACAATGCTCCAACAAGAAAAAGCTAGCAATTTCCAGAAGGAGATGCAAGTGACATTACAAGTGATTCAAGAAGCAATTTCCTCCCACAAGGAAGATACAAGGAAAAACCATGAGGAGACAAAAGACAACCTTGATAAAATGAACCAAAAAATTAACAGCATAGATTCTCAACTAGAAAACTTTAAACAGATGGTCACAAAAAATGAACAAAGAATTCAAAAAGTAGAAGATAAGTCAGTAGAGACTGACCAAAAGTTGGCAGAATTGAAAGACGAGAACCAAAACCTGATGCAGATTAATAGAGAATTGGAAGACTCAATCGCAGTTATGGAAATGGAAAAGGCATCTTATTTCCTAAGATTCCAAAACATAATAGAGGATAAAGAAGAGGATCTTGTGAATCTGATAACGGAGCTATTGGCTGGAGCACTGGAAATCAGGAAACAAGAAATGGAAGGAGAGTTAGATCAACTATTTTGAGTCAATTCAAGCTATGTGAGAAGAAATAAAGTCCCTAGAGAGGTACATGTTAGATTTGTCAAAAGATCTATAACAGGGCTTTTCAACTGGTGGTACGCGTACCACTTGTGGTACATTAATGAGTGGCAGGTGGTACACAGCCCTGCCTAGCCAAGTGTAGTGGGGGAGGGAAAGAGCCAGCACAGGAAAGGCCTTGCAGTGAGAGAGTCCTCTGGAGCTGCAAAGGCCCCAGGCTCACTTCTGGCTCACCCATGAGAAAGGAGGGGTCAGAGACAGGAGAGCCTATAAGAGGAGGCAGTTTGGGCAGGAGAGGGAGACAGAAAAAAAGCAGCAGCCTTGGGAGGAGGCAGAGTTAGCTGCACCGAAGGGGAAGAAAAAGGAGGGGGAGGGTGGAGGGAGAGGAGATCAAGCAGGCTGGCCATGTGCCGATCTACAACTGCTGTGGCAGCCACCTGTGCTGGCAGCAGCAAACAGGCAAGAAATGCAGCGGGGGAGGGGCCACCCTCCAAGAGGAATGGCTGGAGGTGAGGCACGGAGGAGGGAAGGAGATGGAGAGTGGAAGGATTCTTATGTGCTTTTGTGACTTTGAAGTTCTGGGATTTGTGCAATGAGGGCTTTGTGTACTTAAGGAGTGTTTGGCAATTTCTATTTGGCTGATGGCTGATGTCTGGTATTAGCTTCTATTGCTCTGCTGTTGTTAGCTGTAAGTTTTGCTGCAAGGGATTTTGAAGTATTTTTTTCCTGAATGGATTTTGCCTGTAGCATTCCTTTACTTATGAATGGAGCCATTTGGGGAGGTTGCCTTAGCAGGCAGCCAGTACTTACATTTTTTTTCTTTCTTAAGTGCCGGCTGCGCTCCTTACTTTCCTTTCTAGCCAGTAGCTAATTCTTAAAGGGGAATGTGCCTTTTTAAGCTAGTTCACTCAGCAGCTTGTCTTTTCTGTCTCTGGAGGCCTTTCCTTGTTTGATCAATATATGGAAGAGGGAAAATATGTGGGGGGGGGGGGTTTCAAATTCTTCCTTCAGAAGGAGATGGGAATGAGAAAAAGGGAGGCAGGGAAGGGAGGGAGGAAAGGAAGTCCCGCCTTAGCACTTGGCCACCAGCAGCTCTGCCATTGACCTTGCTTGTCAAAAGGTTGCAGAAGGGGATCACATGACCCTGGAACACTGTGACCATTATAAATATGAATCAGTTGCCAAGCATCCAAATATAAATCACATGACCCTGGGCATGCTGCAATGGTCATAAGTGTGAAAAATGGTCATAAGTCATTTCAGTGCAATTGGAACTTTGAACAGGTTTTTTTTTTTTGGTCATCAAGTTTTTGACACCTTGCTAGGTGGTACTCGTATATTGCCATATCCTAAAAGTGGTACAATCGGTAAAAAGGTTGAAAAGACCTGATCTATAAGAGATGAGATTTTGAGAAGAGTAAGAGATGATCCTCTGCGATACAAAGAAAAAGAGATCGTAGTCCTGAAGCAGATTCCAAGGAGAATAAGAGATGTACAAAGAGAATATCAATTCCTGACCAGAAAATTAACTGAAAAAGGAGTGAATTTTAGATGGCTGATTCCAGAAGGGATTCTAATTAATTGGGATGGGAAAAGATACAGATTGGATACGCCACATAAGGCAATGGAGTTTTATGATAATCACAGAGCTTTTATGGAAGGGGAAAGTTCGGAACCCCATCCAGAGAGAGAAACAAAGAGACAGGAAGAAACAGCAATAGAAGGAGCAGCCAAGCCAAGGGAAGAAGAAGAAACTGAAAATACAAAGACAGAAGAAGTGGTAAGAGCAAGAGAACAGAGACAGATAAGAATAGCTAGAAGGTTAAGACCTATATATAATTGAAGGAGATGGAGAAGGAAAATAGGATTCTTACAATGAATGTAAATGGATTGAACTCCCCAATAAAAAGGAAATTTTTTTTACACGATTACAAAGATTAAAAATGGTTATAATTTGTCTCCAAAAACACATATTAAGAAACACTACAAACTGTTGGAGCAACCGAAAATTGGGAAACTTCATTGTGCATTAGCCCAACAAAAGAAAAGAGGAATAGCTTTATATGTTAAAGAAATAATGAATCCCAAACAAATCTATGTAGAAAAAGAGGGAAGAATATTGATGATGGAAATAACGATAAACCAAAAACAGATATCGATAGTAGCAATATACGCACCTAATAACAAACAAGAAGAGTTCTATCAAAAATTGCATTAAAAAATAGTAGAATTGGAATACCCAAATATCTGTTTAATGGGAGATTTTAATGCAGATGGAACACTGGACTATAAAAGTAGTAAAATAGGGGGAAAAGGAAAAAATATAACTTTTTTTAAAATGGCAGAATAAATTTGTATTCAGGATATATGGAGAGAAAAGAATCCAAAAAAACTACAATATACTTTATTCAAATAGACACAAATTGTGGTCCAGAACTGATATGATATGGATATCTCCTGAATTAAGTACGATTATACAAGAGATCGAGATAGAACCTAATATATGGGCAGATCACAATCCAATAAAGATGACTTGGAGAGGAACTCAGAAAAAATTGAGATGGTCTATGAATAAATCTTTACTAAAGGAGAAAGAATTTATACAAACAGCAACAAAGGAAATGGAATTCTTTTTTTTAAATAAAAAAGAAGAAGCATCCCTTCAAAATGTGTGGGACACAGCTAAAGCATACTTCAGAGGGTTGGCTATAACTTACATGGCAAAAAAGAGTAAAGAAAAAAAAACAACAACAGTTAAAACTACAGGAAGAACTTAAGAAATTAGAATCAGAACTACAAATAGACCCACAAAAGAAAATACTTAAAAAACAAATGGAACTAATAAAACATAAAATAAACTTAGCAGAGGCCGAAAAAATGGCGTAACAAAATAAAAGAGCCAAACAGAATTTTTTTGAAAATGCTAATAAACCAGGGAGGTGGCTAGCATACAAACTGAAAAAAGAAGGAGAGAAAAAAGTGATAAATAAACTACAAGACTCAAAAGGAGATTTAGTTTCAAAATGATGCAATTAAAACAATAATCAAAGACTTTTACGAGATACTTTGCAATACAGAGGAAACTCCACAAGAAAAAATAAAGCACTATATTAAAAAAGCAGATTTACCAAAAATTCCAGAGAATATACAAAATATTTTAAATGAAAAAATATCAATGATGGAGATGACAGAGGCTATCAAAAGACAAAAAAATGATAAGACTCCAGGCGCAGACGGACTACCTGCAGAGTTTTACAAATCTTTGCAAGATACTTTAAGTCCTATAATGAAAGAACTATGTAATGAAGTACTTTTAGAGGCTAAAATACCAAATACATGGACAGAAGCTAATATCACTTTAGTACCTAAAGAAGACTCAGACTTGACGCAAATAAAGAATTATAGACCAATATATCTATTAAATGTGGACTATAAAATTTTTGCCTCAATAATAGCAGAAAGGCTAAAGAAATTTTTGACTGAATCAGTCAAAATGGATTTCTACCTAAAAGGCAAACAAAAAACAACCTAAGAATGATTTTAGACATTTTGGAATACTATGAACTTCACCCAGGAAAACAGATGGCGTTAATATTTCTAGACGCACAGAAGGCTTTTGACAATGTAAATTGGCAATTTATGTTTCAACAACTAGATGAAATGGACTTTGGAAAAAACTTTATAAATATAATCAAAACAATTTACTATAGACAAACAGCAAAAGTAATTGTAAATGGAGATTTTACAGAAAATTTCAATATTAAAAAAGGCACAAGACAAGAATGTCCACTATCTCCATTGCTATTCATACTAACATTGGAGGTATTAAATAGAAATATTAGACAAGATATGGAAATTAAAGGACTGGAAATAAAAAATGAAAAATACAAATTACAAGCATTTGCAGACGATTTAGTTTTCATACTAGAAGAGCCTCTTGAGACAAGCTTTAAGCTTATGAAAAAGATAGAAAAATTCGGAGAAATGGCAGGTCTGAAAATAAATAGAGAAAAGACTAAAGTGTTAACTAAAAATCTTACAAAAAAACAAAAAAACCAGTTATCAGAATAAACAGGTCTTCAAATAGTTAAAAAAGTTAAGTACTTGGGAATTTACCTAACAGCAAGGTGTGCAACAATAAAAGAAGATAATTACGTAAAACTATTAAAACAAATAAAACTAGACTTGGCAAAATGGAAAAATCTATAACTTTCAATGCTGGGGAGAATAGCAACAGTGAATGTGAATATTCTACCAAAAATGCTTCAAGAAGCAAAAGAAAATGGAGGATTTGGACTGCCAGACTGGAGTCTATATTACCAAGCAGCCGTTCTAACCTGGCTAAAAGAGTAGATAACTCTTAGAGATAGATTATTTTTCCTACAAGGGCATGACCTACAACTCGGATGGCATGCCTTTCTATGGTACGGGAAAAATAAAATTTACAGATACTTTCAATATCACTACATAAAAAATGCACTTTTGCTAAAATGGGAAAAAATAAAAGCGAAAATCTATATGAAAATACGTGGATGGCTTTCAACAATGGAAGCATTTGTTCACCCAAACTTAATAAACTATGACAAAATTGTGACTTATAAACACATTTTGAATGAAGAAGGAAAATTAAAACACAGACAAGAACTAGAAGAACAGGGTATTGACTTATCATGGTGGCCATATCTGCAAATTCAAATGAGATATGAAAAAGATGTTAAAATATCTGGACTCTAAAGAACAGACATAATTTGATAAGATATTACTGACATCAGATGAAAAATTGATTAAGAAATTTTATAAATATATGCTAAGTTTAAAGATGGAAGAGGAACAAGTTAAAGAAATAAACTTTAGACATAATATAGAACTAGAAAAATGGCAAAGCCTTTGGGAAAGAAATGCGAAATTAACAAAAGCGGAGCGTACAAAGAAAATTTATATAAAATGTTCTATAGATGGCATCTAACACCCATGAGGTTAGCAAAAATGTTTAAAAATATATCAAGCAACTGTTGGAAATGTAAACAAAAACCAGACACTTATTACCATCTTTGGTGGACATGCTCTAAAGCCAAAAGATTTTGGTTAAGAATACATACATGGTTAGAGAAAATGACGAAAAAACATACAGAGTTTAAGCCAGAATTATTTTTGTTAGGCATAATTGTAGGAAATTATGAGAAAGCGTGTATATATTTAATTTTCCATATATTAACTGCAGCAAGAATTGTATTCGCTCAATATTGGAAAAATGAAGATCTACCAATGGAGGAAGTGTTAATTAAAAAAATCTTAGAGTGTGCAGAAATGGATAGATTGACATTGAAAATGAAAGAGAAAGAAGACTCGGTTTATTTTAGAACATGGGATACCTTTTATCATTGGCTAGAAAAACGAGGTAGAGAGAAAGGAACTTACTATGTATTAGCAAGCTAGGTATTGAAATCCAGACAGTATGTTGCTGACAAAATATCAAGCACTTGTGATCATATTCTATTAAGGATATATATATCCTTAATGGTTGTAAAAATGCGAATCCCGGGCATATTTTTTTTCAATAATGCAATCTTCGATCTCCAGGAAGAGTATAACCTAGTTATTTATTGTTAAAACAATATTTAAATATTTAATATTTAAATATTGTTTTAACAATAAATAACTAGGTTATACTCTTCCCGGAGATCGAACATTGCATTATTGAACACACACACACACACACACACACACACACACACACACACACATATATTCAAAAGATAAAAACGAGCACCAGGATATGTATACACCCAGGAGACTACGTTCCTCAATTTTTATGTTAATTTTTAATATATATATATATATATATATATAAACAAATATACCCCCCCCCCCAAACACATCTTAGATCTGACCAACCACTGCCTATCCAACACATACTTCATCTATAATGGACAAAAATACAAACAAACAGAAGGAGCACCCATGGGATCACCCCTCTCACCTGTCATTGCAAACCTCTATATGGAACACTTTGAAACCCAAGCTCTAGAAAAATTGGATCACAAACCCAAACTCTGGCTCAGATACATAGACGACACCTTCATAATCTGGCCACATGGGAAAGAAAAACTGGACAACTTCCTCACACACCTCAATAGCCTACAGCCCAAAATACAGTTCACCATGGAAACAGAAGCTAATAACCAACTTCCCTTCCTGGATGTCTTAGTCTACAAGAAATCCAATGGCTCCCTAGGACACACCATCTACCAGAAGAAAACACACACAAACCGCTATCTGCACGCTCTCTCACACCACCACCCAGCACAGATCAACTCCGTAGCCAAGATACTAATCTCCAGAACAAAACGCTTAGCTGATGAACAACACCTAAAAACCGAACTACATACTCTCACCAATGTACTAACATCCAATGGATTCCAAAGAAATAAGATTACAAACCTAATCCAAAAAGAAACCCCCACTAAAATCCAAGACAGAGAACAAGAAAACAGCAAAGCCCTCCTCCCGTACATAACAGGCACCACAGACAGAATCAGCAAGATCCTCCATAAACACAACATCAAAACAGCATTCTGCACAAACAGAAAAATATCCACCATCCTAAGAAACCCCAAAGATAAAATTGAGTTAGAAAATCAAGGAGTATATGAAATCCCATGCACCGCTTGTCCCGCCACATACATCGGACAAACCAACAGAAGAATAAGTGCACGCATTGAAGAACATAAGAACTCAGTCAAAAAAGAGGAACCAACATCTTCCCTGGTCCAACACCTTAAAGCCACAGGACATGAAATTGACTTTAAAAAGACCAGAACTATCACCAAAACTGAACATTTTAATAACAGAATAATCAGAGAAGCCATCGAGATAGAAAAACGCCCACACAGCATGAACAAACGAGATGATGCCTCCTGCCTACCAGCCATTTGGAAACCCGCCCTTATTGACAAACGACTCCCTAACACAAAGAATGAGACCAGACCCACACTCACGAAAACCACACAGGATGTCACCACCACACATCCACGCAAAAAGCAAACCCAAAGCCACACCGATGATGAGGCACGACCACAAACCAGAAGCCAGACCACAGCTGCATCATTAGCCACTTTGAACCCCTCCAATCCATACATGAAGCAAACTGACACCCACCATGAAGATGAGGCACGACCACGAACGCAAAGCCAAAAAATAGCAAGGCAGCCCACCATCTTAAACCCCCCTGCAACTCAGACTAACCTGAGCACAACAAAGCCCCCACCCAAACAGAACACTCCCCCATCCAATCAGAGCACAGCCAACCCCCCATCCAATCAGAGCACAGCCAACCCCCCATCCAATCAGAGCACAGCCAAACCCCTAACCAATCAGAACACACCTCCACCCAATCAGAACACAGCCAAGCTCCCACCCAATCAGTTCATACCCCTACTGGCAGTTAAAAGGAAGAAACAGCTAAGACCACACATTGCTCCTTGAAGCACGAAGCTGAAAACACCAGCCTGAAGATGATGAATGGGACTTCGTCGAAACGTCCTTAATTATCCTTAATAATTTTAAAAATGGGAATCCCAGGCATATTTACGTTAGAGATATAAAAATCCTCAAACTCTGGGATAGACAAAATCAGCTGTTTATTGTTAAAAGCAACAAAAACAATAAAAACAACCGTTCGTAAAAACAAATATCTACTGCCTTAGCTTTAGCTAAGGTTGGAAGACAAGAGCAAGTGAGGAGTGATCCAGCGGCAACTCCGAACGATCGGATGCAGATGGGGCAAGGAGAGAAAGGACTGCGTCCCGCGTATGCATGAACGAATGGAGGGCGGCCGGTGCAGACGAAATCGACTGGGATGGGCGGCGAGGAGCAGGAGCAGCATGTGAATGCAACAAATACATCGAGGTGACCACCCCAAGGACCAGAGGAGAACTGGCAGACCTGCAAGGGTGGAATGATGCGTAGGCCATCGGGGGAAGGGCGATGAGTGGATGAGGGCACCACAACCCATACGAAGGAAAGGATGCAGGACATACAGCAGCCTACCGAGATCGAGTGACAGGAAAATGTGAGGAGTGATTCAACGACAACTCCCGACAATCGGATACAGACGAGGCGAGGAGAGCGCTGCGATCCACGCACACACTAACGCACAAGGAACGGCCGGTGAGGATAAGATTGACTGGGACGGGCGGCAGAGGGCAGGAGCGGTATGCAGACGCGCCGGGTGCACTGAGGGGGCCAGCCCAAGGATCAGAGGAAGATCGGTGGACCAACAATGGTGGAATGGCACGCATGTCATCAGACCAGGGCACATGGCTGCTGGCAAGGACTACGGGAGGGGGAGGATCAGAAGAAAGTCGAACAATAGCCCCAAATAGCCGAGTGTGAACAAGACGGGTGGAGAAGATAGAGAAAGAAGAAGAGGGATCCCTAGGATTGACATGTATACCAGTGGAGGGGGCACAGCGAAAGAAACTAAGATTAACCGGGATGGGCAAAACAAAACAGGCAGGGAAAGGAACGATGGGAGGAGAAAGGACGGCAGAACTAAAATGCGAACAAGGGGATGCGAGGCAGTCAGAGCAATTACAGTTGACTAGAGCAGGGCTTTTCAACTGGTGGTATGCATACCACTTGTGGTACATTAATGAGTGGTAGGTGGTACGCAGCCCTGCCTAGCCAAGTGTAGTGGGGGACGGAAAGAGCCAGCACATATAAAGACTCAAGATCAGGATCTACTAAATTACTCTAAGTTAGGGACCAAATTTGTATCGCTTTCACAGCAGAAGAAAGGAGGAATTGTGATATATGTTAAAGAAAGAATCCCAGCAAGACCAATCTACCGAGATGAGGAAGGTAGAATACTGATTATTGAAATTTCCCTGAATAAAAAAAAGGTCGCCCTGGTAGGAATTTATGCCTCCAATGAAAAACAAAGACAATTTTATAAGAAACTGCATAAGGTTATTGCTGATGTGGAATATGAGAACATTTGTATAATTGGTGATTTTAATGCAATTATAGACAGAGAATTAGATTATAAGAGTGAGGAAGTAAGGAAACGAAGCAGGAGAATATTACCTGGTACTTTTTTTAAAATGGCGGAAGAATTAAATATTCAAGATATGGTCTGGACAACGAAAGAATTAAATTCAGATATTGATGATGTAGTAATAGATATTAATACTTGGGCAGACCATAATCCTATTATAATTAAATGGAAAGAACAGAAGACAACAACAAGGAGGTGGACTCTAGAAAAGGCAATTTTAAACCAAACAGAATTTAAGCATAAGATGGAGGAACAAATGCAGACATTTTTCCAGACAAATAAGAAAGAGGAGACTAGCACTCAAAATTTATGGGACACGGCCAAGGCACTGCAATTGCGTACATGGCCAATGAATATAAAAAGAAAAGGCAATATCAAAAAAGTTTGGAGGAAGAATACAAAAAATTAGAATCAGAACTACAAAAAAAACCACAATGTAGAGACTTAAAACAACAGCTAGATTTAAATAAACATAAATTGAATATTATAGAAAAGGAAGAAATGGCAAAAAAAAAAGGTATTAGACAAAAAAATTTTGAACAGCCAAATAAACCCGGGAGATGGTTGGCTTATAGATTGAAAAAACAAAAAGATAAAAGAAGGATTAGTAAATTATGTAATCAAGCAGGGGAGATGGTACTGTACATCAAAATGAAGAGAAAAAATGGGTGACGTATGAATTCTATAAAAATGTTTATAAAGAGGATGAAAAGGTTACAGAGGAAAGAATATCACAATATCTTATGAAAGCGGACCTAGCGAAGGTCCGGGAAGAATTTCAAAATATATTAAATAAAGATATAACAGTCCAGGAAATTATAGAAGCAATTAAAAAGCAAAAATATAATAAAACACCTGGCCCTGACAGATTACCATCTGAAATGTATAAAAACCTCCAAGAACTTTTGGCCCCAACTCTACTGGACTTATTTAATGATGTACTAAATATAACAAAAACCCCAAACTCATGGAAAGAAGCAATCATCTCACTAATTCCTAAAGAAAATTATGATTTGACCTGCATTAAAAACTATAGGCCCATCTCTTTACTGAACACGGATTATAAGATTTTCATGACTATAATTGCAGAAAGATTAAAAAAAAATTTAGTTGAATTTATCCATACCGACCAAAACGGCTTCTTGCCTAAAAGACAAATTAGACATAATGTTAGGATCATACTAGACATCTTAGAATATTATGAATTACATAGCGAAAAACAAATGGCATTGATTTTTGTTGATGCTCAGAAAGCGTTTGATAATGTTAAATGGAATTTTATGTCGCTTCAACTTAAACAGATGGAATTCGGGGGGAAATTTATAAACATGTTTAAAGCAATCTATTCCAAACAAGAAGCAAAAGTAATCATAAATAGAGAATTAACAAATAGCGTCCAAACACAAAAAGGCATGAGACAAGGTTGTCCGCTATCTCCTTTATTATTTATTCTTTCTTTAGAAGTACTTACAAGAATAATCCAAAAAGATAGGCTGATTAAAGGATTAGAAATCAGAAAAGAGACATTTAAATTACAGGCTTATGCAGACGATTTAGTTTTCATTTTGGAAGACCCCTTAGAATCTGGAACAAGATTATTACAGGTGCTGGGAAATTATGTGTTGTGTCCTGAGCCTGCAAAAGCAGGCTGGGGACATTGCAATGGTCCCGGGCATTACAGAAGCTGCCCGGGACTAGACTGAGTGGAGCCAGCCTGGCGCGCATGCAAGAGGCACGAAAGCGCTCCGTTTGTTGCCATTTTGTCCGGGGATCTGGTCAGATAAAAAGAGGCCTGCGTGCCTTTGCTCGTTTTTGGTGTTTTGGCTGAAAACGAATAAAAGAGCTGTTTACTGCAAGATGTGTCTTCATCATTCGCCATTGTTCGAAGGACTTAACACTGGCGATGAGGGTGGGATCCTTTACAAGCTGAACAAGAAGAAGCTTTAAAGACTTACCCAAAGAAGTCCTGAAGAAGGGAAGACGGTGTTAAAATCAGCGTCCCAGCCTGCCAGTATAGCGTCGCTGGAGGGTGAGCTCGGCTGAAAGACCCCTTCCCTAAGAGAAGCGAGTGGTGAAGTTGTAAACTACAGGATGGCGAAGATTGGCCGTTTATCCGAATTCGATGTCTCACACCCGGAGAGATGGGAATCCTACGTTGTGACGGTGGAGAATTACTTCAGGGTGAACCAGATTAGAGAAGATGGCTTGAAGGCTGCAACCCTGTTGTGTGTCTGTGGACAGGAAGCTTTTGAAATTGCAGAGAATCTGGTGGCCCCTGCACCTCTGGAGTCAGTAACGTATACTGACTTAAAGAAACTAATGAAGGAACATTTCCAGCCCAAGTTGTCCGTTATTGCTTGGAGGCACACGTTTGAACAAAGGGACCAGAGGGCATGTGAATCTGCTAAGGATTTTATTGCGGCCTTGAGGCGAGCAGCTAGACCGTGTGAGTTTAAAGACTTAGAAGAAAGGCTGCGTGATCGCTTTGTATGCGACTTACAGGTAGTTACAGAGACTTACAGCAGAAGATTTTTGCAAAAGAAGATGTCTCTTTCCAAGATGCTCTGCGAGAGGTTACAGCTGAGGAAGCAGCAGGCGGGGCGGTAAAGAATCTGCGGCCCACCAGGAGCCCTCCAGAGACAGCCACCATCCACCAAGAGAACATTTGAGAAGATTCGGAGGCAGATCCTGAAGAAGAGGTGGATAAGCTCTACCAGGCAGCTGGAAGAAGGCAGAAGGAACGTACGGACAAGGCCCCAGCAGCTCTTCAATGCTTCAGGTGTGGAGGACGCCACAAGCGATCTGACTGCAGGTTCTGTTCCACCATTTGCAGAGCGTGCGGCAGGCAAGGCCACATCGCATCCATCTGTTTGGGTTGCCAGAAGGTACAACCCTGTGAAGAATTGCATCTGAAAGGTACCAGGGTCCCCAGCCAAAATAGGGTGGGTTTCTGCGCATCGCGCAGGAGTATTTTCAGGACAGGCACACATAAACCCCTAAAGAAGAAACTGTCCCTTAAAGTAAGGTTGCAAGGGGTTCCTTTATCCATGGAGTTGGACACTGGGTCTGCTCTCTCCATTATTTCCCTCAATACATTCAGAAAGATTTGCAACAGCAGTGGCCTTCAAGCCAAACTCAGGCCATCCAATATAATACTCACAGATTTTCAGAATTCTAAGGTGTGTGTTAAGGGGGAGGCCACCCTTAAGGTACAGCTCAAGGATTTTGAAGGTCTCTTAGATGTGTTGGTTGTTGGGGGTGAACGCACGAGTCTTATTGGACTTGATTGGTTCGAGGCTCTGGGAATCCAGGTTACTGGGCTGCACCATTTGCAAACGTGGAGCTTGGCAGAAGTCTGCAAGGAGTTTGCAGATGTGTTTAGTTCTGAGCTTGGATCCTATAAGGGGCCTCCAGTTTCACTACGGTTAGACCCAACCATAACGCCCATCAGGGTGAAGCCTAGGAGGGTACCTTTCGCTCTCAAAGGCAAGACTGATGCTGAGCTGGACAAATTGCTCCAGCAGGGCATCTTAGAACTTGTAGATTCTAGTCCATGGGAAACCCCCATAGTAACGCCTCTAAAGGCTAATGGGGTCATACGTATATGTGCAGACTACAAGTGTACACTGAACAAGGTGCTGCAGCAGCACGCTTATCCAGTACCTGTAGTAAGCCACATCCTGGCTTCCCTCAAGGGGGGGGGGCACATTTTTGCGAAGCTTGACCTGGCACAGGCCTATCAACAGTTGTCTGTTGATGAGGCAGCTGCTGAGGCTCAAACTATTGTAACTCATAGAGGAGCTTTCAAAGTAAAGAGACTGCAATTTGGGGTGAATGTAGCCCCTGGCATATTCCAAAGTGTTATGGAGAGCACACTTCAGGGTATTCCTGGAGTCTGCCCATATTTTGATGATGTTCTCATTGCTGGTGAGTCATCTCAAAATTTGGCAGAGAGATTAAGGACTGTTTTGCTTCGTTTTAGAAGAGCAGGCCTTAAGGAAGGACAAGTGTAAGGTAGGAGTCACTTCTACTGACTTCTTAGGATTCAGGATAGATGCTCAAGGCATTCACCCTGCTGAATCTAAGTTGCAAGCTATCCAGCAGGCCCCAAGCCCTAAGTCTAAAAGTGAGCTGCAAGCCTTCTTGGGGCTATTAAACTTTTACCATGCATTTCTCCCTCATAAAGCTGCAGTAGTAGAGCCTTTACACAGGCTCTTAGACAAGCAGGCCTCTTGGCTGTGGACCAAAGTCCATGAAAAAAGTTTCAATGAGGTTAAAGCCTTGCTTACTTCCAATGCAGTGTTAGCGCATTTCAATGAGCAACTGCCTGTTTGCATTGCCTGCGATGCATCTCCCTATGGGGTAGGAGCTGTACTTAGTCATCTGAAGGATGATGGAACTCAGGTCCCTGTGGCCTATTATTCTAGGACTCTGTCTTCTGCAGAGCGTAATTACGCTCAAATTGACAGAGAAGCCTTGGCCATAGTGGCTGGCATTAAGAAATTTCATGATTTCTTTTTTTTTTTATTAAAAGTTTTTTATTTTTTCCATTTATACATCATAAAAAATACAATTTTAGAATAAAATAAATTCATAACCATTGGTACCGCCTACCCATTCCCCCCAGGCTGCGTCCACCCTTTCTTAAAACCTTCCCTACTTCCCTCCTCTTTCTCTCCTCCCTTCCTACTCTCTTCCCCTCCCCCTCTCCTCTTACCATCCTACTTCCTCTCTACACCTTCTTCTCCTCTCATCCCTATCAAACCCATGAACACAGCATAGGGGAATTGCCCAGGCCGCACCCTTCTTATAAGCTACCATTATCTGTATTACCCTTACCCCCCCACTCTTCCACCCTCCCACCCCCAACCCCCCTCCCTTCACTTCCCAGAGCAGAATACAGGGTTATTAATAAGAAAATTTACAATAGAAAAGAAAAAGAAAAAGAAACACGAAAAAAGAGAAAAAAAGAAAAAGAAAATATCATACTTAACCTTTAATTCCAATAACCTCCTAAGCAATTCTCTATAATATTTACTATAAAATTCATTCATAAAGTAAATGAAACTTTTTAGTTCCATACTTTTTCTGAATATAATCTATCCATCTTCTCCATACAGTAATATATCTTTCTTGTGTATGGTCCTTTAAATAAGCAGAAATTTTTGCCATTTCTGCAAAACTAGAAACTTTAAATATCCATTCATCTAGAGTAGGCAAGAAATCTTTCTTCCAATATGAACCTACTAGTAACCTTGCTGCGGTTAATAAATTCAACATTAAAATAGTTTCTTTATCATTTAGATCCACAAAAATACCCAGTAAAAATAATTGAGGAGTAAACTTTATCTTCCTTCTAAAAATCTTCTGAATGTTCCACCAAATCATAATCCAAAAAGCCTTTACCTTTTTACAATTCCACCAAATGTGAAAGTATGTCGCATCTTTATTACCACATCTCCAACATTTGGGCTGTATATTAGAATACATACAAGATAATTTTTTAGGATCTAAATGCCATCTGTAAAACATTTTATAAAAATTTTCCCTCAAATTTTGAGCTTGTGTAAATTTAACATTTCTAATCCAGATTGTCTCCCATAGATCCAGTGAAATCAGTTCTTGTATATTCTGAGCCCATTTAATCATACAGTCTTTAACCAATTCTGTTTCCGAGTCTAACTTTAATAAGACATTATAAATTCTTTTTATATGAGCCTGACCCTGATTTTTAATCTGAATAACCAATTGTTTATCTTCTAGTGTTATTCCCTCTTTCTTATCTACAGTCCACCTGTCCACAATTTGTAAGTATTGGAACCATGACTGTAGAATATTTTCCTGCCTTAATACATCCAAGGATTTTAAATGCCAATCAGAACCAGACCAAATTAATAATTCTTTATACGAAATTTTATCAAAATTTATCCCCTTGGAAGTTCCCTCAATTGCATGTCTGGGAATCCCCCAGATAGGTATTTTATAATTTAATCTATAATAATACTTTTTCCAAACACGAAGTAAGGCATTCCTCAAAATATGTGATTTAAAAGTCCGATCGACTTTCTTATTAAAAATCAAGTATGCATGCCAACCATACATTAAATCCCAACCTTCCAAAAAAAGAGTATCCTTATTAGTTAAATTAAGCCAGTCACTTATCCAAGTTAAGGCGGCTGCATCATAATATAATTTCAAGTTAGGTGCCTTAAGTCCTCCTCTTTCTCGGGCATCTTGTAAAATCTTAAACTTAACCCTTGGTTTTTTCCCGGCCCATATAAAATTATTGATACCCTTCTGCCATTCATCCAAATTTACCTCTTTTTTTAAAATAGGTATCATCTGAAACAAAAAAAGAAACTTTGGTAGAACATTCATTTTTACAGCTGAAATTCTCCCCAACAATGACAATTGCAATTTTTTCCAATCCTTTAAATCCTTTTGTACTTTTGCCCATAATAGTTCATAATTGTTCTTATACAATTTTCCATTTGAAGCAGTTAAATATACTCCCAAATATTTAACCTTTTTTACCATCTGAAAACCTGTAGCTTTAACCAAACTTTCCCTATCCTTAACTGACATATTCTTAGATAATATCTTAGTCTTATAGTTATTAACTTTAAAGCCGGAGACATTCCCATACTGTGTTATAAGTTCTAATAAGCAATCAATTGCTTGATTCGGTTGTTCCAAAATTAAAACCAAATCATCCGCAAAAGCCCCCAGTTTATACTCATTCTTCCTTATCTTTATACCCTTAACTACCTTTGATTCTCGAATCTGAATCAACAAAATTTCCAACGTTAAAACAAATAACAATGGAGATAATGGGCATCCTTGTCTTGTCCCTTTTTCAATATTAAAATTCTCAGTCAATCCCCCATTTACAACAATTTGTGCAGATTATTGCTGATATATAGCTTTAAGTGCATGTAAAAAATTATCCCCAAAATTCATTTTCTCTACCAATGAGAATAAAAATTGCCAATCTAGTTGATCAAAAGCTTTTTCAGCGTCCAGAAATATAAAAGCCACAGGAATCTGATTATTCTTACCCAAATACTCAATTAAATTTATGATTTGTCTAACATTATATTTCATATATCGCCCTGTTATAAATCCTGATTGATCACTATGAATCAAATCCTTCATGACCTCCATTAATCTATTTGCCAAAATTTTTGTAAAAATCTTATAATCAACATTTAACAATGATATCGGCCTATAATTCTTAGGCTCTGTGAGATCTTGATCCTCCTTCAGAATCAGTGATATAAAAGCTCTTTTCCAAGAAGGAGGAACTTGTGTTCCCAACAAAATACTATTAAAGAGTTCCTTTAATGGCTCCATCATTTCTTCAGCTAAAATCTTATAATACCTCGAAGTCAATCCATCTGTTCCCGGAGACTTTCCAACCTTTAACTGCTTAATAGCTAAACCAATTTCCTCCACTGTAATTGAACAATTCATCCCATTTTGTTGTTCCTCTGAAAGTTTAGGAAAATGCACTGATTGTAAATATTTGTCTATATCCAAACCCTTTATATTATCACTTGAATATAATTTCGCATAAAAATCTAAAAAACTCTTTTTAATCAAATTTTGCTGAAAAACCTCAGTACCTTTATATTTTACTTTCTCTATAATCCTAGCTTTCTGTTTCTTTCGTAACTGATAAGCCAACCACCTCCGAGGCTTATTTGCATTACAAAAAGTATTATGTCTCATATAAAACAGATTGGTAGCATGCCATCAACATATTAAATTGTTCCCTAAGCATCTTTATAGAAACCTTTAAGTTATTATCAGTTGGATTAAGAACAAACGCTTCTTCTTTTAATTTAATCTCTTCTTCTATTTCTCTACGTCTTTGTAACCCTTTTTCCCTAAAAACTTTATTTAAATGAATCAAAATTCGCCTCATGTACGCCTTACTGGCGTCCCAAACCATGGGCATCGATGTACCCTTATTCATATTTATGGCAAAAAACTCCTTTAAATGCTCTTTACATTTTTGTACAAACTCTTCCCGCGTAAACAAATTCTCATTCAGTCTCCAGGGTCTTCTATTCCCATCTTCCAAATGTAATTCCATCCACACCGGACTATGATCTGACAAAGTCCTGGGGAAGATTTTTACCTTCCTCACTCTAGAAAGGAAATCACTAGTAATAAAAAAAAAGTCAATCCTTGAGAATGACTGATGTCTATCCAAATAAAAAGTAAAATCTCTGTCACTTATATTCCTTTCTCGCCAAATGTCAATAAGCTCCAATTCTTCTTTCAAATCAAAAAAGGTTTTAGGTAATTTAGTTTGGGTGAAAGTTTTAGAAGAGCTCCTTTTATCTATAGTTGAATCTAAAACTCCATTCCAGTCACCCATCAAAATTACCGATTTATAATCCAACTGAGATATCTTCCCATGCAAAAACTTATAAAATTGCTTCTGTTGTTGATTAGGAGCATATAATCCAACAATAAGAACTTTCTTGCCTTGTATTGATAATTCCACAAAAAGATATCTTCCTTCAGAATCAGCCTCAATTAATTTAGATGAAAAAATTTTCTTCACATAAATTACAACACCTCCTTTTTTCCCTGGAGCTGGAGCAATAAAATGTGATCCCAAACGAGAGTTTATCAAAAATTTTGAATCCTTTAAAGTTATATGAGTCTCTTGCAAACATATCAAATCATTGTTATGTTGTTTCAAATAATGAAAAAACTTTCTCCGTTTCTGTGGTAAATTTAAGCCATTAACATTCAGGTCAGAAACCTGGCCATCACCACCGGCCTGGAGCCTCTGAAGCATGGCCTGTAGATCAACTGTCGATGATCTTTTAGGTCTTGCCCCTCCCACAGGCTCTGTAGTAACCATTCCTTCCACCTTATCACCACTCTTCTGCTGCTGCTCTTTTTCTTTACGTTTATGGGCAGCTCGTGTCATCCTTTGATCTTTTATCTCAAAATTCTGTACAGCTTGTTCAATAACCATCATTGAGGAGGCTCCTGCCATGACAGGCTCTTCAATTATCCTTGCTTGTGGGGGTGGAGACGATCTTGCCTTTAAAATAGAATGATAAAAATCTCTTGCCTTTGAGACTGTAGTTAATCTATGACGTGTCCCATCATAATTCACTACTATTCCTCTTGGGATCTCCCATCTAAACTGAATTTGGCGGTGTTTTAGCTCATCGGACAGAAAAGTAAAATCTTTTTTGCCTCTTAGAATTTTGGTAGTTATTTCTTTTAAAATTATCACATCTTGATCTGCAATTTGAAACTTTTGTTTATAAAAAGCCTGTATAATTTCATTATGAATAAATCTAGAAAAATAAACGACCACATCTCTTGGTAGGTTCCTCTGTCTAGCAACCCGTGAATTAACTCTAAAAATTTTTTCTATCTCATTCCCAATTATTTCAGGCCTCCATCCAAGATTGACAGCAATATCTTTCACAATAAGCATCTTTAAATCCTCCTGAAAATTTTCTCTCAACCCTCTGATATGCAATGCATACTCCATCTCTCTGTATTGTGAAATAATTTGTTCATCCTGTGTAATTTCTATCTTATTCTCCACCTCCTCCATTCTAGATTCCAATCTTGTTGCATTTTCAGAAATCTCCTCCATTTTGTCATCAATTCTTTCAATATGCAGAGCAAGACCTTGAAAAGCAAATAAGATGTCCTCCCTAACTTGCTTATTTTTTTTCTCCAATAATTCTTCTGTAATAGCCCTCTCTGCAATTATAAGATCTTTTACTTCCTCTTTAATGTCCAAAGCATTCTTTTTAAAAGCTTCTTGTAAGTCTTTGAGAGAAATTGCAGGAGGAGGGGAGGGTGGGGGTGATTTAGGTTTCTGAGAAACAGGCTGAGTCATTGAGGAAGAGATAGTGGCTTTAGGAGCAGGAAGCAGACTTTTTGAAGCCATTCTCTTAAATTCCAGGAAGAAAGATTCTTGCCTATAAAATCACAGTTCTTTAAATGTTCTTTAAATAATAGCATTAAAAAAAGAAAAAGAAAAAAGAGAGCCAAATTCTTGCTTCTATATTTAAAACATTAGTCTTTATCCAGCTTTTAACTTTGTTACCAAATCAGGCAAGAAAGACAATCGCCATTTTGCCTTTCACTTTCCCTTTCTTCAAAAGGGAAAGTAAACAATAAAAAGAAAGGAAGAAGATACTTGCTGGAGTTAAAGGCACAATCAACCTTAAATGCAGTTTCTCCTGGTCTGCTCCGTCTGCCTTTAAGTACTCACAAGCAGCTAAAAGAAAGCAGATGTGGGAGCGGCGGCTTGCTTCATCCCAGAACTTCGGGGCAAAGGCGTCCTGGAGTGCGGAGTTTTGCTCAGGCTCCGAGGGAGCTCTACCCTCCGATCCCCAAAATTATAGGGATCCAGGGGAGCTCTTACCTCTACCTGAAAACTCTCCTCTTCCCTTTCTCCCAGGGAAGAGATTCAAGCCACGGGACAGCTGATTGTCAAAGTCCCGCCGGCTTTTACGCGGACCAGAAACGGGCGGCTTTGTAAAAAGCCGCCATCGTTGTCGCTGAAACCACCGGAAGTCAGAAATTTCATGATTTCTTATACGGCCGCCATTTCACAGTCTACACTGACCATAAGCCTCTGCTGGGTTGTTTACCACTACCAAACAGACCCCACACATCCTCTCTCCTCGTATGCTGAGATGGTCCATTTTCCTGTCAGCATATGATTATACAATGGTTCACAAGCCAGAAAAAGAAATGGGTCATGCTGATGGCCTGAGAAGATTGTCTTTGAACAAAGTGGAGCCTGCCCCTGCTCCTGCTGTTAATATTCTATCCATTCAGGAATTGCCTGAGTCTCCCCTCAATGCTAGGGATGTGGCTGCAGAAACTGCCACCGATCTCACACTTACACGCGTGCTGACGTGGATGTTGTCAGGATGGCCTGACAAATGCCCTGATGCCGAGTTCCAAAGCTTCTGGCACAAGAAGCATGAGTTGTCCACTTTCAGGGGATGCCTGTTATGGGGTAGCAGGGTAGTAATCCCGGCCTCATTGAGGTCTAGAATCTTAATCTCTCTACATGAGGGACATCCTGGTATAGTCAGGATGAAAGCGCTTGCACCCAGCCATCTTTGGTGGCTGGGCCTCGATAAAGCCATTGAGGCCAAGGTGCATGGGTGCCAAGTGTGCCAACAGCCCTGGCCTGAAATGCCTCAGGCCCCAGTTCATAGGTGGGAGGAGACTCAAACCCTGTGGTCTAGGGTGCATATAGATTACGCTGGGCCCTTTCAGGGGCAATTTTTCCTGGTTGTTGTGGATAGCCATTCCAAGTGGCTAGAGGTTGTTCCTGTGTCCTCCACTACTACTGCCAAGACTATCCAGGTGTTGAGAGGAATTTTTGCAGCTCACGGCCTTCCAGATGTTCTGGTTTCAGATAATGGTCCTCAATTTACATCTTCTGAGTTCCAGGCTTTTCTTCAGGCCAACCTGATCCACCATGCGACTTTGGCTCCCTTCCACCCATCCTCCAACAGAATGGCAGAGAGAATGGTATGCACCACCAAAGATGCCCTCAAGAAACTGACTTACGGTAACTGGCATCACAGGTTAGCAGACATTCTTCTTGCACATCGCACCACACCTTGCACTGCCACAGGTAAGAGCCCTGCTGAACTCCACTGGGGTCGCCGCCTCATCACTAAGCTGGACAGGCTGCACCCTGACCGGGTGGAGTCACAGGTGTCACAACTGTGGGCACCGAGGAGACTTCAAGTGGGTGATCCGGTCTGGGCTTGAAACTATGGGCCTGGTCATCTCTGGGTAACAGCTGTGGTCTGCAAGGTCTCTGGGCCACTGTCATACGAAGTGACCTTGGAAGACGGCCGCGTTCTTTGCAGGCACATAGACCAGCTGCATCGGAGACTGGACTCTCACCCTTCCGCTCCTGGCTCTGCTCTGGCAGGGGAGGAGGATTATAATATGCATTCTGGGGATCAGTATCTCAGGTCTTCCCTAGCAGCTGATGAGGCCATGGGTGTTCCATCACAAGGTTCCGCAAGTGCTCAGAACAGGAATTCATTGGGCAGGGGGTCATCCCACACATCCACAATTACTCCAGACAGGGAGTCACACCAGGGGTATCCACATTATTCACACACAACAGATAGTGCTCCAGAAAGGGAGACTGACCGGGGGTTATCCACACAACTCACAAACTGCAAGAGAACTAGAAACACAGCAAGGGAACTGGCCCAATTCTGAAATTGCTCCCAGAAGGAAGTCCTCTGGAAAGGGGGTAAACAGAGAGGCAACTCCTGACTCTGGCACTTCAGGCACGGCCTTGGGGGCCACAGGGTACTGGGGCACTGCAACTACCCCGTAGTCTCCATCTGCAGGCCTTGGGTTCGAGGGACAGTGCTCCCAAGAAAGGTCCATTGTGGAACTGGGGACTACCACCCCTCCAAGGGATGATGGCTTGGGCTTAGAGGGTCCAGCCAGCCAGCAGATGGGCAGGTCAACCGGGTACTTGGGGGAGCAAAGTCCTGGCCTGCCGAGCCTGGTAGGTGAGCAGGTAGGCCAGGCAACAGCACCAGGGTCACCTGGGGAATTAGGGCAGCAACGCCTTGGCCCACCTAGCCTGGTAGGCGATCAGGGGGGCCAAGTAAACTCTCCCAGTCCGAGGAGGTCGCAACGGGCCAAGTGCCCACCCAAATATCCAGTTCAAGGGAAACTACTCCTACGGGCCCTGAATAACAAAATATGTTTATTTTGTGTTATTTTATGATTTCGGGTACATACATTCACGAAAACAATGTGGTTAGGGTTTTGTCTGAAGGCAAGCTCAGAGAGTCCACATTTAGGCATGTGATTGTTGAAAATTTATAACACTCTTCCCAAGGAATGCTGTGTTAGGGTGTAATGGCATGTTCCATCTAGGGGGGAGGGGTGTTGTTTCCTGAGCCTGCAAAAGCAGGCTGGGGACGTTGCAATGGTCCCGGGCACTACAGAAGCTGCCCGGGACCAGACTGAGTGGCGCTAGTCTTGCGCACATGCGTGAGGCACAAAAGTGCTCCGTTTGTTGCCATTTTGTCCGGGGATCTGGTCAGATAAAAAGAGGCCTGTGTGCCTTTGCTCGTTTTTGGTGTTTTGGCTGAAAACAAATTAAAGAGCTGTTTACTGCAAGATGTGTCTTCATCATTGGCCATTGTTCGAAGGACTTAACATTATGGAGATGTCGCAGGGTTGAAAATTAATAAAGAAAAAACTAAAATGTTAGTTAAAAACATGTCCAATTTACAAGAAACTGAGCTAGTAGAAAAAATCAATATAAAGACATCTAAAAGAGTAAGATACTCAGGGATCCAACTGTCGGCAAGATGTACTACACTCAAAAGAGAAAATTATAAAAGTCCTGCGGCTTTTACACAACCCAGGAACGGGCTGCTTTGTGAAAAGCAGCCATCGTAGCTGCTTGATTACACCGGAGACCAGAAGAAGTTGGGAATGAGATAGAAAAAATCTTCAGAGTCAACTCACGGGTGGCCAGAAAGAGAAATTTACCAAGAGATGTGGTTATTTACTTTTCCAGAAGATCTATTCGTAATGAAATTATACAGGCTTTTTATAAAAAGAGGTTTCAAATTGCAGCTCAAGTTGTGATAATTTTAAAAGAAATACCTCCAAAAATTTTAAGAGGTAGAAAAGATTTTACTTTTCTATCTGATGAGTTAAAACGTCGTCAAATCCAGTTCAGATGGGAGATTCCAAGAGGAATAGTAGTGAATTATGATGGAATACGTCACAGATTAACTACAGTTTTAAAGGCAAGAGATTTCTATCACTCTATTCTAAAGGCAAGACCACCTTCACCTTCACAAACAAGTATAATTGAAGAGCCCGTTATGGCAGGAGCTTCCTCATTGATGGTCATGGAACAAGCGGTGTTGCCTGTACAGAATCTTGAGATAAAAGATCAAAGGATGACACGAGCTGCCCATAAACGTAAAGAA